>JAWNOJ010000021.1:32565722-33893944 GCA_035046065.1 Chymomyza procnemis | reverse complement strand
TCAAAGGCAAATAAAGCCAAAATGAAAATAAAAATTCCAAAACGTTGTATCTGGCGAAAAGCTTGCCAAAAATTTTGCTGTCTCGTCGTTTCTTGTTTTTTATGGATATGTTTTAGGATCTCGTCTACTTTTTGTGCTTAGGATGGCGATGGGCGGGGGGCCGACGACAACATGGCAGCGCATTAGGGTTCACTCTAGAGAAATAGGCGCTAATAAACAAATAAATGGGCGTGACACAGGGCATGGCATGCGATGGAGCAGCTTGATGCGTTCCTACAATAAACATGGCGCGACACACTGACATAGCATTGCGCTCAATTAAGGCTATTACCGTAACACACACACATAGGAACAGGGACGGGGATAGGGATAGCGCCAGGGCACAGGCACAAGGATATAATGACAGAGTCTGTTGAGACGGGCAAAACATTGGCAGCCATTTTGTATGTAGCACCCGACCAAAAAATACATGCCCCGTAACTGCATATAAAAATTCCTTAGTTGAAATTTATTTGACCCATTAGTCGAGCATTAAATGCCACGCCTACACACAGTGCTCGCCCCGCTCTTAGCTCGTATGTCCTGAGCGCTTTGGAAGATGCCTGGGATTCTTTGCTGCGCGGTGATTATGCGAGACATTATGTTTTTATTAGTGAATGGCGATGTTTGTTGTTGCTGCTGCTGCCATTTTGTTTTGATGCTTTGGAAAAACTTAGGAGAGGTCAAGTGTATGCTAGATTCTTTGGATATGCGTATATGTCCACAGGCGCTGGGATTATACTTAAATAATTGGACCACTATTAGGTTGTGCGTCTGTTTGCATAGGAATATGGCGAAAGGCATCAGAGTTTGGCATGTGATTTTATGGCAAAAGAAGTGGAAGCAGTGGTAACTACTAAATTTTTGTTTATTTTTGAGTATAATAATGAACGTCAAAACTGCCTGCCATATTTTCCGCGCAGCTTTTATATGTAAGACCTATAAAGTTGCAATAAAGTTCAGTCATTTAGGAATTTCGTTCAATAATACGCAGCTCTAAAAATAGCCTGCAAGTTGCTGGAAAAAGAGGTGTCAGCAAGGGAGCGGCGCCCCTAGTGTTTACTAGAACTATGTTCACTTTACTTCATTTGGCCAAAGCGGGTTACAGCCGACCTAACTAGTTCATATTAATATTAATGCAAGATTATATGAAAATTTTCCGCGCATCTTTTATAGATAAGATATATTTAAATAATATTTCGTTAAAATAAAGTTATTTGTGATTTGCGGTCAATTATACCGAGATTAATGAAGCAAATTACTAGAAACGTATTGCTAGAGATAGGTACAGATAGAAGCCCTATGTTGAAATACATAGAGGACTGGGCCCTTAGTGTCTACTTAAAGTAGTAGCAGGCCCTATACATCACAACACTTAAGTGATAATTCATATAATTAAAAATTAGTTTACAAATTAAAAGAACTTACTTGATATAAACATTTTCCGCGCATCTTTTATAAGCAAGATACACTTGAAGTTTTGATAAAGTTGAGTTAAACAAAGAGAGAGTGCAAGTTAGAGTAAAAAAAAAAAAAACGAACTGAACAGGAGGCTGCTCCCCTAGTGCTGCGCATAACATTGAAAGATAATCTATATATTTAATTAGAACAACTTTCTTGACGTAATATGATATAAGCTGTGATCCCGCAGTACGTCATAAAATTCCGAGATCAGTGCAAAAACCCGCTGCACCTCCGAAGTTATTAAGCTTATTGGGTATTTACTAAACTAACTTCTTAAGTAGATTGATGTGATCTAAAACTTAATGCTAAAGACGTTTATCGCAGATCAGTACGTAAACCCGTTGGACATTCAGAGTTATAAAGCTTTATTTTTTAATAAGTTGGGAATTTACTATTTACCTTAGAAATATTGGTTTGCCCCAAGAGTTAATGCTACAGAAGTGTATGAATTAGCACAAGATTATCGGCTTTACATATAACGATGTAAGTCTTGAGTTTTCCCAAGAAAAAAAGCAAGATACAGATTTGTACTTAAACCCAATTATGGCGCTCCAAGTCTTAAGAACTTGGCCTACGTAAATAAGCTGCAAAAATTCCAATCCAACATTTCTATCTAGTGTTAGATACTTACAAAATCAGCCACTTTACGAATATTTCAAAAAAAGGTAATCTAAATGAATAACTTAGTTTGGTTTCGATTTGGAAAACAACAAACGATTTTGTTGATATTGCTTTGGATTGGAATATTTTTAAGACTTTGCACTTTGTTTAAAAATAACTTTTGCTTTGTGCAAGATGCAAACCATTTTAGCAACCAGTACTTGCTGCAAGTCCTGAATTGTACAAAAATTTGATTTGAATTGAACTGTATTTTTATTAGACGAGAAGCATTGCTTTTATCTTTGATTGAGTTCTATCTCCATTCAAGAATACTAAAGTGTATTTGCTACGTGGCAGCTCTTTGCCTTTTCTGCCGTTTCGCAGCAATTTCGCTTACAGCTGTAGTATTCCTTTTCAAAAAACTTAAAATATTCGTGTTAATAGCTTGAAAAAGCTACAAAGTAGTCCCGAAACCTACAAGCCCTCAGTCAAATTAAGATTCATTGTGACTTACGCATGCATCTTTTTTAGATACATAAAAAATAAAAAAAAGCCAGGAATATCTGTTTAGTGTCAGTTGTTTGCTATAATTAACCTATTCTGCCGTTTACTGTCAATTTCACTTTCAGCAAAGAAATCGTTTTAAAATCACTTAAAAGATTCGTTTTAATACCATGACAAAAATCAAAATTGTTTATTCTCCTGAAATCTGCGCGCCCTGATCCATATAAACATTCATTGTGAATTATGATAGAATATTTTTTCGAATTAATAGAAATAAATAAGCTATAATCGTTCTCAAATCACCTAAAAAAAAGTTAGTTTTCATGGCACGAATTATATAAAATCTAGTTTTGAAGCATCTTTTTTTAGACGCATAATAAAAATATTATAAAATATCAATCAGACGAAGATTAACTCAAGAATACTAAAGCATTATTATCTCCAACGTTTCGCAGCAGTTTCACTGTCAGTCAATTTATCGTTTTTAATTCACTTAAACAATTGCTTCAAATATCACGGCAAGCAGCACACATTTAGTTTACAAGCAAACCCAAGTAATTCAGGCATTACAAATAAATTTCTTTATTGAAATTATACTCTAACTATGACAGATCTCTAATGTCAACTGTTGGCTTGTATTAACTATT
Source organism: Chymomyza procnemis (assembly GCA_035046065.1). Lineage (NCBI taxonomy): Eukaryota > Metazoa > Arthropoda > Insecta > Diptera > Drosophilidae > Chymomyza > Chymomyza procnemis. Next base: position 33,890,690 of record JAWNOJ010000021.1, on the reverse strand, counting down.
TGAACAAACCATGCGATTTAAGCCATCTCTAGTTACAAATCTTAAAACAATTTCTTAAAACTTACCACAGATTATTATATGGCTACTAGTTAGCAAAATCCCCAACATCACCCTTCGGTTTGCAGAAACTTTTTGAACAACCCATGCCGAAATTCATAGGGAAACATCTAGTTACAAATCGTAAAATAATACATAAAAAATATTCCACAAATTTTCATTTGGCTGTTAGTCTTTCAAAGCTGCATAATTAATTTTAAAACATTTTGAGCGATTAGCAAAGAAGTGATTTGAAATCACCCAAAATAAACGTCTACGAGCTTGCACGCGTATTAAGCATTCCACTTGCCACAGCTTATTAAACTTTTGTTGTGATAATTGTCAACTGTTTGTTTGTGTATAAGCTAGACGCCATGAGGTCAAAGTTCTAGCGTTTCCAGTACCTAGACAGTACAAGTTAGTCCCTATTAGCTTAAGTCATCAATAGCAGCATTTCGGGGCTTAAATTCAATAAGTCAGTTTGCTTCTGTTGTTTTTGGCTATTATTATAGCAGTGACTGTTCATGTTCTTGTTATTGTTGCTCTTGTTGGTAAATCGCCTTTGCGTTGGCCCACCTTGTGGACAGCCCTTACTTTGCTAGCTGGCTAAGCAGCCAAGCCGCCATCCCTATCCCCATTCAAATACTTAACAACCCTTTCTTTTGTCTGGCTGCCAATTCTGGCTTATTTATGAGCGATACAAAGGAATAAATTAGGCAAAATGGCAGCAAGACAAGTGGTCGACGCTTATCGACAACACACAAACAAACATGGAGACATATATACAGATAGAGTGGGGTTGTTTAAAAAGTTTGTACTGTCGCATACAAATTTTAGTCAATTGAAGTACACCAATGTGTGAGTACTGCAATATACGAGGGTTGCTTATTATATTTCGGAATTGGGCAATCCTAGTGTTGCAATCTGGCAGCTGGCAGCTGACAGCTCTATCATAAGGTTTGTCATTTTTGAGATAATACGCATTCAGAACATTTTGACATAGCAGTGCAATTTGTGTTATTTACAAAGAGAGAAAAATTTATCTCGGCCAAAAATAGAATCCAATCGTGAACATTATAACTTTCGACGACGATTAACTCAACAACAAGGATCACAACAAGCACCACAACAAGAACACAACAACAAGTTACACAACCATTCGTTTGCCTGTTGTCTTTCAAGAAATTAGGAATACCAACAGTCGATGATGGATCACCCACCCACCACTCACATTTATTTTTGTTCTCTAAACGCGAAATACAAAAGACGACACTCGTACAAGTGATTTTTTGGCTAGTTTATCTCTGCCATTGTTAGCACATCCAGCTCAGTGGAAGATTGCACACATTATCATGATACACAAACCAGGTAAACCGGAACAGAACCCTGATTCCTACCGGCCGATCAGTTTGTTGCCATCATTATCTAAAGTTTGGGAAAAATTGTTAGTGAGTCGGATCGCAAATCTTGGCAACTCAAGCCTAATACCATACCACCAATTTGGCTTCAGAAATGGACATGGCACCATAGAGCAAATCCATAGAGTTGTCAACCATATACTGGCTGCATTTGACAATAAGCAATACTGCAATGGATTATTAGTTGATGTCAAGCAAGCATTTGACAGAGTGTGGCATGTTGGCCTGCTTGTCAAAATTAAAAGAAGCCTTCCAGTCCCTTATTACGCGATGCTCAAGTCATATTTGGATAACAGGCAATTTGAAGCGCAAGTTGGATCGGCGATCTCAAATACACACGTGTCAGCTGCAGGTGTGCCTCAAGGAAGCGTGCTTGGTCCGCTCCTATATTCAGTGTATACTGCTGATATCCCTTTACCCGGCCAAGTAGCATGGATGTTAAATAATAAGTCTCTGCTTGCCTCCTCATCGTGTAAATATGAAGCTGCACATGCTGTGCAAGAATATCTCCATCTTCTTGAGAGCTGGACTCGGAGATGGAATATTATGCTGAACGAAGCGAAGTGCATCAATGTTTGCTACACTTTGAGAAGAAGCGTGCCACCTAACGTTTGGCTAAATGGCAAAGTGCTAGAAATCGCCCAAGAAGCAAAGTATCTGGGAGTCATCTTAGACAAGCGGCTAATCTTTAAGCCTCATATACAGGCCATTCTTAAAGTCTGCAGATATAAAGCGGCCAGACTTAACTGGGTCTTAAACAAAAACCGCAGACTGCCTTTAAGGTGCAAGCGCGCACTTTACAATGCCTTTATAGCGCCCTCCTGGAAGTATCGTGCACAAATATGGGCGATGGCCGCAGCCTCAAACAGAAAAAAAAATACAAACTTTCCAAAACAAATTCGTCAGACTCGTAACTGCATGCGAATGGTATATTCGAGGTGAAGCTCTACATCGGGACCTAAACCTGGTAATGGTAGAAGGGCAAATCAACCAGCACACTAGCCGATACAACAACAGGCTGCGTGCGCATTCAAATGGTCTAGCTGCGTCTTTGGCGATAACCCGAACGGTACGAAGGCTAAAAAGGAGGCAATAACTGAATGTGCTTTCTTCTTCTTAATCAATGTCCTACTTTCTACTTTTGTATACATGTAAATATAATATTAGATATTAATTTTTTGGAGTTATATTAGGTAAGCCATTAGCAATGTTAAGGTTAATTATGATAACTGTTTCTTTGCTTAACAAATAACAAATAAAAAAAAAAAATAAAATTGTTAGCACAGAAAAGGGCAAAAACTTATTGGCCAACCTGTTTTTGCTGGCACCATATATGTATTTGGATTTATTGGCATACACGCAATGGCTTTAAGTTAGTTAGGTGCAAACGCCACAGTCACTCACACACACACTGCCTTAGGCTTATTCCTGCTTAACCCATTTAAAGGGTCATTCGTCAAATTGGCCATAAAAACGCTTAAGCCTACAATAAAAAGGGCCCACAGCCGTACACAGACCAGCTAAGCAAACACATGTACAAGACGCAAAAGAAGAAATAAAAAAAAATAAAAAAAATGGGAAAAAGCCCACTTGGCCAAATAGGCGACAAAATGCAAAAGCAAGCTAAAGAGCCTTTAAGGCGCAGGCTGCCAAGGTGTGTCAACGCGAGGCAAAAGATTTGTAGTGGGTTGCTGGCTGGCTGGCTGGTTGGTCGGTTGGCCGGTTGGTTGGCCGGTTCTCTGCAAACACCTCTGATGCAATCGATTATGTCAAATCCTAAGAGCACGTCATTTGCTAAGTTACACTTGGAGTGCCATCTGTGGTGCGTGTGTGAGTGGTAATGATTATGGTCTGGTAACGTAACTCGTTTCGAAAAATGTCCAACCAACTGCGTCCAGCAGTTGGGTCCATGCCTGTTTTAAGTGCCAAACACAAAAATTGAGGCAACTTAATGCGTTGCTGCTAGCTGCATGCTCCTAAAAGACAAGCAAGTGACCAGTTATGCCAGAGGATGGCGACTACTTGAGGCACTATAAAGGCGTAGAACATCTAGGTAAATAGCTCGTTCTGCAGCCTGCAGCCTACAGCTCGTAAGAACCCAAAAATCACGTAAGTCGTAACGAAGAGTGCAAATTGTGCCTAAAAGTAACTCAACTCTATCATATTTTCTATGTTGGCTAACTGCGTCCCATCGACCAACATTTAGCTAAACATTATAAAATAAATCAAGTACAAGTTTAAGGCTTTATGTAGACATTTCATTTACCTAAAACTTTCGAAAATTGTATTTGCTGTTACAAACCAAACTCTAAACTGCATATACTTTCGTAATCTGTGCTAAAGTGCATTCAAAGCTGCTTTCAACCATCAGTTCTACTTGGCTGGAAAAGAAAAAAAACGAAATTGAAAATGTTTGAAAAATTCGAAAACAAAATCTACTCCGATATAGTGCCCAAGATATGCCAAGTGAAAGCAGGCAGCAAATGCGGCATATCAGTGTCCTCACATGCTTATCCTTTCCAGGTGCACTTAGTGACGTCAGCAAGATACGTTTTGAAAAGTTAATTTCAAGTGAAACAATGCATAAAATCTTTATATTTATATATTGCTAGAAGTGTGATTTGGCACTAAAAGTAAAGTTGATATCAAGAGGCAAATAGGTGGTCCAGCTAAGTTTATTTATATTGTAGACGGATCCGCTTTATGCGATTTTTTCAGGTCGCCAACGTACGCAATAATGAAATAATTAGATGTGCTTTACGATTTGAAGGAACTAAAATTTGAATTTTATTTGCAACATATTTTAATTTAGAAACTCGTTTGAAGGACTTTGTAAAGTCGGGATAAATGGATGAAATGCAACTAAATTACGAAGAACCTCAAAACGTGATGCAGACTTTTGAAAAAGTCCACTTAAACTGTTCGATTTCTTCCATATTAAATTATATTTTCATTTATTTCAAGTGGTGTTCTAATCCATTCCAATAAATCCCATAATTGTCAGAAATTTAGCAAACGCCCAGCACTACAATTGCAACGAATCTTGAGTCAACTGTTGTAGGTAAATGCCAACTAGATACCTAATCGCAGCACATGTACACCCGTCATTCGCGATAAGCGCACTAAGCGATTCTTCGTGATCGGGAAAGCCCATAATGTATAGAAATGCAATTTTCAATCTATAACGTCTGTTTTGTTCATTTCCTATGCTATTTGTACCAGCATTGTTCCTGCAACTATTCTCCTGGCCACGTTGAGCATTTTCCATCTGCCCGCCATTACGGGTAATGTAATGTGTAATCAGCCAGCTTGCGATTGCTTTGCTTATTGCACGATTACCAATGCGACGCAATTGCTCAATCACCATCGTATTACCCAACAATAGCGCGATCTCGCGTTTGTACAGCTCACTCTGATTGGGTTTAACGTTTCTTGTCCTAATTTGTTGCATGAAAAATTTACGGCGATTATAACGCGGCTTAACTGCAACTACAACTGGAGTTGAAACTGCAGCTGGAGCTGGAGCTGGGGCTGGAGCAGGAGCTGGAGCTGGAGCTGGAGCTGAAATAGCGGCACTGCGAGCGCGCTCTCTTACAAGCATATGTACCATGGTATGATTCGTAATGTTGTGCATTTTGAGATTCTCCGAATTGCAAAGAACTCGGAATGCGTATACAAGCGTCAGATATTGTGCTTCAATGTTGTATTTTTCTGCAACCAATCCTTTAAACTCGGGTATCCCACATTGGTCATGGGTATCGATGTCCTTCACTGTGCTTTCGAACTTTACGTAAACCGTAATGCGAACTAGCTCTCCAGACTCAGACATTGTGGTATATGGAAGATGTAATATAATCAGGTATTGTTTTTTTTTTTTTGATTTTTGTTTTTTTTTGTAAATGTTTTAATTTCAAAATTGACCTACCGGGAAGAATATAGTTTTGAATATGAATTCTGAGCCTTCTCATGTCCGTAACAAGCTAAAGATTAAAAACAAAAAGCTACTTGGATTGTTTCAGTTTCGGTTCGATGAAAGTTTATATTGGGTTATATTATAAATTGCTTCTAAAATTCTAAAATTGCCTTTTCTATTTTTGAGTTACGAAATGTTTATATTGCTAACTTTATAAAATAAAAAGTTGTGAAGTTGCTGAGAACATATAATAATTTTGACTCGATATGGCAGTTCTACGCAGGAAATTACATTGAAAATTATACTACAATAGATTCCTCGTTGCTTAATACATAATTCAAAGTGACAGTGGTAAATCGAAATCGCAGAATCATTGGCAGATAGCAAATCGGGTGGCGTACATATTGAAGACAAAAATATCGTAGGGCAATTGGTTCTCACTTCGGGATTGCTTTTTGTAACAAAAGAATAGAAGCAATTTTTACAACGAATTTGCTACTCGATATATATCGATGATGCCAAGACGTTGGACTACACTGACTCACGGCTAAACATTCACAGTTCGAAGCTGATTTACGATTACGATCTGCTTGATCGAGATGAAACCATTAATAGGCAACGATGTGCAATTCAATCCCTTCAATTCGAATTTATCTATGGAAGCTACGCCCCCGTTCTCATTATTAACAGAGATATCTCCATGCTCCACCAAGGAGCAATGGGAAACTACTCAAGGCGCAAAAATTATTAAATAAATCAGAAAATAAAATTGTTTCTTCAAATTAATACGTAAGCAACAAAATCACCAACAAGGCGGCTATGAAGTCCAAATCAAAAAGCAACTCAGTCGATTACTGAAAGAGCAGAAACAAGATCTTAATTATGAACGAAGAAATAGAAACTGATAACAAAATAAGACCACAAAATATTGGACAAATGGAGCCTAATGATATCTTAATCAAAGGTGAAGACAAGAAGATCTTGGACAGCAAATTTCCATAGTGCTGGCAGTAGTCCTCTTGAGCCTGAGTCTGCGGTTTGGATTCTTGAAATGTCGCCTTTATATACTATTTGCTCTCTTCATGTTACCGACTCTCCATCTAGACAAATGCAGATTTAATAGTATGGTTGGGAATAACTCTATAGGTATATTCTAGACTTACCCGTTTAGTTGGCAAATAGCGTATTGCTAGTTATCAGTAGTCATCAAGGGCCTGAGTCTGCGACTTGAATTGTTGAAATTTTGCCTTTATGTACTCTTTGCTTTCTTCATGATATTACCGACTCTGCATCTCCATAAAAAGAGAGTTAATTATTTAGCCAAAAAAGGTGTCTCTTGTCTTACCTATATAATCACGGAAGTATTTTTCAAGTTATTGCTGTTCCATAGCCCAGCTGCCACACAGATGTTATTCTACCCTAATATTTGCATTCTTCATTCATTTTGTCTGGTGGCTCTATTTAAAAACAAAAAAATTTTAATAAGGGTACTCCTCTCTAAAGTCTTCATTGGTATAATTTTTTCTGTAAAAAAATCCATGTATATGTGTTGAACGGTTCCTTATAGTATCATCGTATCATTTAGAGAAATAAACAGTTTTATATTTGGTCAATAAGCGTATAAAGTATATTTCTGCTCTTATCGCTTTAATAGTATATTATTTATATAGTATTTGCTGTGGCCTTCATAGTTTGTCATCTGCGTAATTGAAGCTGTAAATTTGTCCTTCATCTTCCATCTACAGTAACATAGAATTTATTATTATTTTTCCAATAAGTTTATGGAGTGTATTGCTAGTCTTACCGTTTTAATTAGCGTAGAGAGGCCACACAGATTACATCAGATGATCATATTTTATATGATCTGTGATAAAGTTCTCTTGGCCAGGACGTCCCCCTTCTGCTAAACATAATGGGCAGTACACCTTAATCATGCTTTGAGGATGTTTAGTCATCATATGCTGAATAAAACCGTCTTTATCGAGTCCCATAGTGCCGCATACGGGGCAAGTGAAACTGTCGGTGCATAACTCCGGAATTGGTTCCCCTGCAAAGTGTAGCTCACGAGCAGCGCGATCCAATAGACATTGCGTGGGATGCTCCTTCTTATGTGTGCCAAATTCCACCCCGGCCTCGTGACAAGTGGCGCATAGGTCAACTTGAAAACAACGTAGACAGCGAAAACGGGAGAAGACTATGGGTGCTTTCTGGCAGCCCTTGCACGACAAGCCCCAGTGTGGGTAGTCCGAGGACATCTACGATTACAGAAATGCAGCAAAGTTGCATTAAAAACCAAAGAAATTACATTAGACGTTATTATCATTAATATTTCAACATCTAAACAAATAATGTTGGCAACTATCTATGAGAATTTTATCCTAATTAATATAGCGTTGCCTTAAATCTTCTGATCTAATAAGTATATAACGATATGAGTCGATGTGTGCAAATCGAAGGGGCCTGACGAGTTGCGATATAGCAAAATCATGATTTTGGGTGTACAAGTAAAACGAAATTCAATTTTTTTATAATAGAACGCATTATCGATCTATATCTTGCGTTGTATAAGTCCGATTAGGTTTCGAAAGATGACGTTACAAAGATAACATTTTGTACTAAGAAAACTTTTCTCTTAGCCTTGTGATTGATTGATTCAGTTTTGCTTGAGCGTACATCAAATGTGGAAAGAGTTAATAGTCCATATTGTACAGTTTTGCTTCGATATGAACAAAAATGCAAACCAGGCGGCTGAAATTGTAAGTAGCGTTTATGATTCTGGATACTGTAACCACTAATAAAACAATTGTCGTAAATATTTTTATAAGCATTTTTATAAGCACGATTTCGATTGCTCAAGAGCTAAAGATTGCACAAAAAACCATTTGAAATCATTTAAATAAGGCTAGATACGAATAGAAGCTCGATATATGGCTGCCACAACGACCAAATATCCATCTACGAATTGCTACTAAATTGCAAGAAAATCGATCAATTTCTGAAACAGTTGGTGGTCTGGCGTTGAAAAGTGGAGCACTGACGAAAACGTCAAGCGAAAACTGATCAAGCCAGTTTTGACGACCAGAAAGATTTTGCTGTGTTTGATGCAATTGGCAGAGAATTATCTACTATGAGCTACTCCCATACGGCAAAACTCTTAACTCGAAACTTTGCTCTCAAAAACTGAACCATCGAAAGGCATCAATCGCACAGAAGCAGCCAGCTGTGGCCAATAGGAGAGGAATTATGTTCCATGAGAACAACGCTAAGGGCCTCGCCAGTAGCTGCGGCAGCTTGGTTGCAAGGTTCTTATGCAACCAGCTTATAGTCCGAATCTGGCAACAAATAATTACCAGCTGTTCCTGTTCATGGTAAAAAATTTTGCTGGTGAAAATTTCGCTGCAAGATAGGCTTGTAAAAAATCGACTGTCTCAGTTTTGTTGTCTCTGCGAACAAGAGAGGAGGCATCATGAAATTAGCCTTAAAATGGCAACAAGTTTTCGAACACAACAACGCATATTTGACCTGAATCGGATCATTCTAATTATGGTAATTGAAGCCTTCAACCAATATCATTATTTAGGTTGGCTACGGCAGAAAAACAATCTCAGGACTTTTTTATATAGTGTAGTTAAGTACGGAGAAATCACTGTTGTTAGATTGTGTTTGAACTTATTGTACATTATTATATTTTTTATAACTTTAGTTTTACCCAAACGCATAATCCTGCATTTTTTTCATACTTAGGCCACTTTATTTGCATTATTCATATTAAGCCGAGATGTGAATATATTTAAAAGACATGAATGTATTCCATTTCTTTGAATAGCCAAACAGAAACAAATGTTATATATAAAGTTTAAGCATAATTTAATTAATATCTCTAACATTTGAAAACATACCCAAACTACGGTCAGTACCTTTGTTAATTATACCATGAGCAATAAAAGTTAATTTTAATGTCGCGCTATTTTCGCATAATTTTGCAATAATTTGCTTTGTTAATTTGCAATCTATTCGTACGTATCATTCTAGACATCGCTAAATTCTCATAGAGTTTTGATATCAATATTAAATCTATCCAATTGCGCAAAGCAGCAGGCCCGCCGCACAGAATTTTGAAAACATCTACGCACACATATATACATATCTACGCACACATACACAAACATGCACACGCATGCAAAAAACAAAAGCTACACAGACACATTAATATTTGCTGCTGTATGCTACTTATTTTTTTTGTTTTTATATTTATAATATAATTTAATATAAAACATGAAATAGCAATAAATATAAATTGAGAATATTAAAGCAAATTTAAATAACTTTTACAATTAATGCAACATTTACATGTCAATGCGCATGCGTGTCTTGCAAAAATTTTGTGGTATAAGCAAACTAACACCAAATCCATTTCTTTTTATTTTTAATCTTAAAATGAAGCACTTACCATAATAACAATATAGGAATTTTTAATGTAATACACTTGATTACTTAAAAAAACCAACTTTTTCACAATTTAATTGCTGCAGCAACAACCGCATGCAGAAAAAGAAGCACAGCTCTGCTTATTGGTTAATTTAGTGTGACCGTATATTGTACAGAAGCGATTGTACAAACATCTATAGAAATGAATCACCCTGTGCTGCTATTTGCTGCGGTAAGTTTCCAGAACTTTTAAACAGCTGATGGCCAAAAAAAATATGCATGATTTTCGTAATATATTTTTGCAAATTGCTTTCATACTTTAGAAATTTGTAATGTTTTATTTTAACAATGCTTTCTTTTTAGTGTGTTAAGGTTATGGCGTTTTCAAAGCTGTAAGTTATTAATTCCCTTGCACAACATGCGCCTATTTCTAAAACTAAATTCTTTAAAATGCAATTACAATGTGTTTGCCGTGAATAATTTACTAAATATTTAGTTTGTTTCAAGCAAAACAGCTGTCATGGCCGCCGCCGTTTTGTGCAATTTTATTCTTTGTGTTATTTACATTTTATTTTGCTTTAAATGTTGCTACTTTTTTGCAGAGAATTTTGTAATACAGACTCACACACACTCATGCATAAGTTTAAACGCTTCTGGTTTTGCTGCTAGATGCTGTATTTTCTTCAATATTTGTAATTTAATACGCAGTATAAAGTTTATAGAACTACAATGTTGAAATACAAACAGAGCTTGAACAAAAATTACTACAATTAATGCAGCATTTCAGCTTTTCACTTCAAATGGTGGCACTTACAGCAAGCGTGCCTTGGTACAGTTTTGTGGCACAAGAAAACCAACGAATACTTTATTTTTTTTTGGGGTGTAAGGCACTTACCATGCAAAGAAATATGCAACTTTTGAAATTACTTGTAATTAAAAAAAACCAACTTTTTTTACAATTAAATTGTTGCTTTAGCAAATACGTGCAGACAACGCAACAAGCAGTAGTCTGCTTTTTGGTTATGTTAGTGTGACCGTATATTGCACAGAAACGAATGCACAGACACATATAGAAACGAATCACCCTGTGCGCTAGCACCTAAACAACAAGCGTTTTTACAAAGCCATAAAACAGCTCAAATTCAATATTAAATAATTTACTAAAAATAAGTATATTATATACTGATTTCTTCAATTTAAGCCGCAAAAGGTACAAAATAATATAGTGAAAAATGTATATAAAATAATAGTTTTCAGAAAAGTTTTTAGCAACTTCTGGAAAATAGCGCATTTTATTTTTAAAAGTTTTTGTATTAGAATTTAAAATGCATTCGTTTTTCATGCTACATTGAGATGCTGCTGATTTGGGCAATCAATGATACAAGTTTCCCTTGCAGTTAATGGTTAATTCTAGCATTAAGTTAACCAAAATTATTATTCAGACAATTGCAATGTATTTGATGTGAGAATATTTCGTTTGCCCCAAAACAACTGTCATGGCCGCCGCAGGTTTGCGCAATTTTAATGTTTGTACTACATACATTTTTTTTTTTGTACAAAATGTTGCTGCTCTCTATTTAATACAATAATATTTCTTAAGTTTTTTTCAATAACTTAAGGGAAGCACTTTTTTTTATTAAACATTTACCCTGCTTTGCGCAAAACAGCATATATACACACACACATTTGGTTTTTCTGCTGGACAGTATTGTTTTTGTAAATAATTCTAATTTAATACGAAACAAAGTCTATAGAACACACAGTTTTGCAATATTGGCAAATCTTTTAAATATTACTGCAATTTATATAGCAGTTACGTGGTTGCATTTAATTTCCATAAGCATGCGCGCCTTGGTAAAGTTTTGTGGCATTAGCAATTCAACGAATAATTTATTTTATATTTAAGTAAAGCACTTACCATGCTAGCAACTAAGAAATCTTTCAAATTTCTTGTATTTAATGCACTTGATTACTTAAAAAAATCAACTCTTTCACAATTTAATTGCTGCTGCACCAACCGCATGCAGAAAAAGAAACACAGCTCTGCTTATTGGTTAATTTAGTGTGACCGTATATTGTACAGAAGCGATTGTACAAATACATATAGAAATGAATCACCCTGTGCTGCTATTTGCTGCGGTAAATTTCCAGAACTTTTAAACAGCTGATGGCCAATAAAAATATGCATGATTTTACCAAAATGCATTAATTTTCTTATTTTTTAGCAAAAAAAAGTAATATAATTCGAAAATAATATTTAACTGAGAATATTTTCGCAAATTGTTTTCATACTTTAAGAATAATTTATAATGCTTTTATTTTAAGAATGTTTGTAGTAAGCAATGCTTTCTTTTTAGATTGTATTAAGCAGCTGCAAATTGGTGTTTTCAAAGCTGTAAGTTATTTTTAAAGTAATTACTTTCCCTTGCATTTAACATTTATTAACTGACACCGTTTGGCATGACGGTCTCCTATACAAGCTCAATAAATTACACTTTCCGCCTCATATTATTTTCATAATTTACCACCGTACTTTTCAAGTCAAACTTGTTAGTTGTCTATCTGATATCAGCCGGAGTTCCTCTGGGTTCAGTATTAGCTCCATTACTCTTCAATATTTTCAGTTTTGATATTCCGAAATTCGCAAATTGTGATATTTTACAATTTGCAGACGATACCTCTATTTCTATATCATATTCGAAAGTAGAAGGTGTTGATGCAAAAATTATTGATTATTTGGATAGACTACACTACTGGTACAATTTTTGGAAATTTAAACTCTATGAAACTAAGACTGAACTAATGCACGTCATTGGTAATTGTAGGCAAGTTTAACCTCATAGACGGAAAGCCATAAAAATTTTGAAGATTCAATTCAACAACGTAGCCATTGAAGCTTTTAAAGGTATTAAGTATTTAGGCTTAACTTTTCTGTCAATAATCGGTTCAACATTCATACTGACAAATGTATTTCCAAATTTAATGGCGAAACTTCTTTATAGTCAGTTAATAAATGTTAAATTCAAAAAACTTCCGTATACGGTTTACCTCAGACCCATTCTAAGCTATGCAGCACCAGTGTGGACTATTCCGTCCAACATTTCAAGTTTTCAAATGGAAAAGTTTAGAAGGATAGAAAGAAAACTAATCAGGAGCACGTACAACATTTTAGTACCAAGAAACCAGTACAAATTCCACTCTAATCAGGTCTTATATAATACGTATGACTATGATCGGCTTGATGTATATTTATCTAAGCTCTCTATCAATTTTCATACCAAAAACAGCACAAGTACTAATCCGTTAATTAAATATATAAGCCAAATGTAGAATACTAGTAATGTAAGTAATAACATACTGAAAAGGACTGACTACATTTATAATTTATTTTTAAACAATGAATTACTCGATAATAACAACAAGCTATCTATACTCAATAGATCAGCTTTCAGACCTCACCTATACCATGGGAATCCCTATGAACAAATTTAGTCGACGAAGCTCGCATTCTTGAGCTGAATAGGGTTCCTCTCTTAGTGGACTATTCCTTTCTAAACTGATCATTTTCTTTCTTTTTCATAATACATGAAAATCCACACACGTGGTACAACGAGATAGCTGCTACTCCAAAAACAAGTATAGTTGGATTGGAGCAACCTCAGGAAAACTCTTCATGTAGCTGCGGAAACAATGTATGAAGCTTAGATGATGCTATGGCTTGAAGAAGTGTATCCCAGTAGATTGGCCGTGTGTTGGCTGAATATCGATGCTAGGATAAAAATGCCATCACTGCAGCTGCAGATTAGCTGGGGCAAATGTCCAAGCTTGGACTTGGTTGAGTTCATTTTCACTTTCTTAAAAGGAATTTGGCCGAAAATAAAGTATGCATCGAAATATCCTACAAGCGATTTGATAACTAAACTGATGTACCTCGTCAGACTGTCGACAGCATACGCGGACTCAACTACCATTAACTGTTTGGAATTTAAGTTGCGAATATCTACATAAGGACACTTTATAAATGTGAATCCCTTGGCTATGGTCAACGCCTCATACATATATCTCTTTCAATACAGGGTGCGCCATTGCAATTTCTGAATGTGTAGTATTTTTATTCAATTCGATCTTTGCAATTTATCTGGACTAGTTTTTGAAAACAACATCAATCAAGTGTTCGCCTTTTGTGGGCCACCTTATAGCAATGATTTCGGCACAAATATTATGCTTGAACTTTTCGATGGTCTGTGGCTTGCTGGCGTACACTTTTGCTATTCAAAAAACCCCACAAAAAAAAAAATGTCCAGGGGCTTCAAATTTGGAGATCTAGCTGGCCGTTCAATATAGCCGTAATATTTTCGTTGGGTTAAGATTATTGAACGACTGTTTTCAATGTAGAGGGTAACTTCAGGTATGAAACGATACATGGTTGATATTGTACTGAATTGACGTTTCCAAAACATGTAAAGTCAAGTCAATCGGTTGTCAAATGATTAAGTTGTTCAGTATCGAAAAACCGACATAAGAAATGGCGCACCCTGTAGTTGTTCGAAGACCTAACGGGGCCTACAAAAACGAGGAGTGAATCTGGTACCACGTTTGGTCAGACAGGGTATCATTCTTAACGGATTTTTGTGGTGCTTGTGGTTTACTACCTAAATGCGGCTTAAGCTTCACAACAGCTCAGCTCACAACAGCTTAGATCAACAGAGGTTTAAGATAGAACTTGACGCTTAGCCTGGTTGACGTAGACATCCAAACAGAAGTGATTTTGGAACCATTGAAATATCGATGATTCTTACTTATAGACTCTATGGGGCGTTACTGTGGCGCATTGTTCCAAGTTCCCTGTGATATATACTTGCATATTCAATCACCGTAAGAATAGGACAACAACGTTACACAAAGAATAAGTTTAGAGAGATCCAAGAAGTTTCATTGTCAAATTAGCTTTGGCTGTAAGTGACTGAACTAGTTTGCTCAATCATCTGACGGGAAAGTCTCCCAAGCATTATCTAGGGCGTTTCACAACTTTGGGCTGGCATCAGCATGGAATAAATATGTGACGTCACTAGTCTATAGAAAATATGTGAAGGTTGTGAAACGATTGCTGTAGATTGATCGAAAACTAATACAGGCGATTTTTAAAATATCTTTAGTATAGTATATTGCTATTTACCAACATAAGCTCCTAACTCTCCTTCTATAAGTCATCAAAGGCATGTTACAATTTCGGTATTATCTGTTGGACAACTACAATTTCTTTTACTTTTGCGTAATGCTGCTTTAGGTTTTCATTGGCTCACATCTACACATTTAAGCAGCTTTTTCAGTTGGCTTTACGAAAAATAAAAACTAAATTTATTCCCCTTGACCATGGTCATCGCTGCAAAGTGAAGCATGGAGCTATTCCTATTACGCAAAATAGTTTTGCTTCAAATAAATTGCTTGTCTACTAAATATCGATTTTTAGTCATATCTCAATGGAAACATATTAATGTCACTTTACTTAGCCATTGAGCAGGGTCAAGGATCAACCGGTTGATGCCGGTAGATGTCAACATATTGTCAATTGGTTTGTTGTGGGGAGCAAAATAACAAAATTGTCAAACTTAACGGCTACAAATGATATAATTTTTCTTTATTTTTCTATGATTATGTACGCCATTTTGTTATTGTCAAGCAAAAATATTGAGACATTTCCTGGAGATTGGAATTTTTGTTTATAAATAGTTGTATAATCTGTATAATATTTCATGTTGTTTGTGGGGTTCCTAACGGCAGACACTATAGGATTTCTTCATTTACTTGCTCCCAACCTCCTGACTTCGCTGCAGTTCTTCTTGATTTTTCTTTGAAGTCTGCAGGTTTTAGGCTGCGATTGTAAAAGCGTGTCCATCTGTTCACTCATAACTTCTCAATCGTCAAGCGTAGTTTTAAAAATTAGTTATCATTGAAGACTTTGAAATTGTCTGCAAGTTTTAGGCGCTGCCCTAGGCAAGTCAACTCTTCTTTTTACCAAATCAAAGTAATCTTCGCTAATACAACGATTTCGACCAAAATTTCCACATTTATAGCATTCCAAACCGATACTTAAAGCCTTTCCAAAGTTCCAGCCGCAGTGTTCTTTGAAGCCTTTGCCGCGCCTGCTCCCCACCAGCCAATTACTCTGCACTGCCCACACCCTCAAGCCATTTCATTTAACTCGTTTCCGCGTTCCTCGAGCATTTCATTTAGCATATCCTTCTTTTTTTTCAACGTTTGTCGCTTCGTTGCTTTCTTTCTTGTTTGCTTTCGCCTTAATGCTTCTGCTTTGTGCTTTGCTTTTATTGTTTTCTTCTTTAACTTGGCATTTGGCACATTATTGTTGTTGCTGTTGTTGTTTGGTCAAAGGATTTTATTAGTTTTTCGTTTATTCGCTAGCTCCTTTGGCTTTTCCGGTGTGTGGTCCGGCATATGTTTGTCTTGCCCCCGAGGAGGTCCATGCAGTGGCTCTAATTTCTTCATATTTGTGGCATTTATTACTGGTTGCGTGGCAGGATCGGAGCGTAAGGCATACCAGACGGCGGTGCTTGAGCAGCTACTTCGACGTGCTGCTCCCGCTGCTGTTGTAGTTGGTTTTATTGTTGGTTTTGTTAATTTTTATTTATGTTCCTAAACGCTGCTAGTCCTGTGCCGGGGACTACGCATTTTTATTAATTTTATTTCAGCGTGATTATTGTGATTAGTTTGTTGTGGCACAATGGCTCGACTTTGTTGTTGGTTGCCTCAACGCCTTCTACGCTGCGACTGCGTGTATGTGTATTTGTTGGCTTGGCTCCATTTCATAAATTTATACGGCTCTGCTCCTCTGCTCTGGCAATTGGCTACGGAAGTTCAGTTGTAATTTTATGCCGGCTGACGGCTTGATGGCTTCTACCTTTTTGCACCCTGCCACAAAATGCTACCCACTCCACTTGCCCCCACTTTTGTTGGCTCTTGGCTGTCGGTTACCGACACGGCACGTTTTGTTTTGAGGAAATTGTGGCCATAAAGCAATAGAAGCAACAATGGCGCAGCCGGCTACATTGAAAGCCGCCGCCGCTTAGTAAACAAAAATTAGCTGAAAAATTGATAAGTTGACATAATGACAAGCTTGGCGGCAGATTGTTGGATTGAGCCCCAAAAATAAGTACAATTTCGTCTATATAATTTTTTCAATATAAACAATGTCTTGGAGCTGTTGTTATGTCCGGGCGCTTTAAGCGCACAGCTCGGATTTGTTGATTTTGCTGATTATGAGATTTTGGCCAAAAAAGTGAGCTACCGGAAATGCGCGCGGGCGTGAATTACTTGAATTTTGGCAATGGATTCTCATTTCCATTCATGCTACTTGGTTTTAAGGCGGTGCTAGCCGTGTTTATCAGAGAAATAGAGCTGGATACATTCTTTTGAGTTTGAGTTAAACGAAGTTGAGGAAAAATGTTTCAAAACTGACATGCTTCATGCAAAAGATGATGAACTCGTGCTGAAATGTATTGCTTTTGGTCTGATAAAGTTGTAGCAACAAAAGTTCACTACAGTTGGATGCCTTGTGACTTGTAATCCTTACTTCACTCAGTCTTGGCACCATCAACCAGATGTTAGACTGCAGATTACTTTATTTAAGCTGTTCAATGTAAATACTCTTGGAAGCCTTCCCTGGAAAGTTGATTCATCTTGGGAATAGTATTGGAAGAGTTGAAAAATAGGCTTTGGTATGAAATCCTTTGCAGCAAATTTGGCGCAGCTTATTTACGCAAAAGTAATTCTAAAGAATCATGTAGAACCTCTTACACTACCAATCAAAGAAACTCATATACAAGTGCCTCGGTTGCGACTGCAGTACTATTGTTGTAGTCTTCGCTCTATAAAATTTATAAATAAAATTATTTCCCTTGACTGTGCAGTCTCGCTCCAAAGGCGGAACACATATAGATATCAGAGAATAGAGGCCTACTTAGGCGTCTATTTGCTGGCTGTGCCAGTGCTAGCCAAATGCTATAAAGCTGCAGGGTAGCATAGCAACACCTTCGGGTTTACTGGCGAATGTGCTATCACTAGCTACCGAGGTCCACATCAACGTTACAAATACATAAATTGCAGAATAAACATAAATTTGGCATAGCCGAGTCTTCTACTCATAGAGATTTACTTATGCAAATGGGGGCATTTTGCTAGTTCTGACAGTGCTAGCCAAATGTACCAGTGTTTCTGCGGGAAATTAAACCTTAGACCTACGGTATTACAAGCCACTTCGCTACCGAGGTGCACTAGTCTAAACATATTATTTATCTAAAACAGTAATTAGACTAAGCGATACCGATTGAGTTCCTAAGATCAACGTCTACATTCGCAATTCATTTATTGAAAAAAAGACTCATACCCGATAAAAACCGATTTGGTATAGCTGCAATTAATCTTCGCCATATTACTTGTCTAAGACAGCAAGTAGAGTGATGTGTGCAGAAGAAAATCTATGACTTTCTACACATTTATAAGCGAGATGACAGAAAAATAATATTTTAAGCGCTAAAGAACAAGTTTCTATAATATTTTCTCAAAGCCGTATATAATATCGAAGCTTAAAAGTTCTACTAATAAGTATTAATTTACAAAGTTACAAATCTTGGAAAAAACGAATTAAATACCAGAAAGAGACACTTGCCAGTTTTGTTTTTGCAAGCAAGTAATCGAACTAGTTTCAGTAGAAATAATCTAAAAACTATAGAGCTCAACTATCCATACCGCTTTTGGTGATTTCCAGCTCACTTTCCTAAGATAGTCAAAGCCCAAGCTCATTAGTTGCAATTTGGTCTTTTCTTGCATAGAAAGTGATCGAAATAGTTGTAGTAGCAATCCTCTAAATGCTATAGACCCCAACTATCTATACTGTTTCTTGTAACTTCTAGTAGAAACTAGCTCGAACTCATTAGTTGCCATTTAGTCCTTTCTTTTCAAGAAATCAGTCGAACTAGTTTCTGTAGAAATAAACTCAAAACTATAGAGCTCAACCTATCCATATCGCTCTGGTGATTTCCAGCTCATTTTCCAAAGATAGTCAAAGGCCATACTCATTAGTTGCCATTTGACCCTTTTTTGGATAGAAAGTAATCGAAATAGTTTTAGTAGAAATCCTCTAAATGCTATAGACCCCAACTATCTATACTGTTTCATGTAACTTCTAGTGATAAGGTAGAAACTAGCTCGAACTCATTAGTTGCCATTTAGTCCTATCTTGTCAAGAAATCAGTCGAACTAGTTTCTGTAGAAATAAACTCAAAACTATACAGCTCAACTATCCATCCTTTTTTTTTTGTAATTCCTATCTCACTTTTCTTTCAGTATCTTGAACTCGTTAGTTGCTATTTGGTTCGTTCTTTCCAAGAAAGCCATCGAACTTATTTCAGTAGAACTTATCTACAAGTCATAGAGCTCAACTACTAATACCGATTCTGATAAAAGTACTCGAACTAGCTTCAGTAGAAATACACCTGAAGAAATAGAGCTCCACTATAAGTACCATTTCCGGTAATTTCAAGCTTACTTTCCAAATGTAGTAACTAGCCTGAACTCATAGGTGGCCATTTGCTCCTTTCTTTACAAAAAAAACGAATCGAGCTAGATAGTAACTAGGCTGTACTCATTGGATGGCATTTGGTCCTCTGCCATTAAGAAAACAATCGAACTAGCTTCAGTAGAAATACACCCAAAGCCATAGAGCTCCACTATACGAACCATTTCTGGTACTACACAGCTCACTTTCCAAAGGTAGTACAACGCCTGAACACATCCCGAGCCACTTCGACCTTTCTTTGCTGCACAACCCAAAGCCAGATTTATTAAAGATTTGCTAAAAACTCCACCAACTCTTTAAAATGTCCATCTATTGATTTTTATGCGTAACATTTTTCGATTTAAAGTTTAAATTTCTGAGAATATCCTGCTGTACCTACAATAACACCTTAACTGTATTAATTTGCTGGCGTCGGCTGTAGGTGGCGGCAGGATTTCATACAAAACAGCTCGAGGGCATTCAAATGGTCAATCGGTGACGCAGTCGAGCGCATTTTAAATGATTTACAGAGCAGTAGCAGAGCGAGGGGGTGAGACAGAGAGTGCCAGCCAGTCGTTTCGGGGCAATCGTATTACAATTTATGAGGTGCTTGTGGTGCCGGCAGGCGGTGTGCTGGGCTATGTGGCATCAACAAGTTGAACGCTGCCATTTTTAAAGCCGGAATTCAAAAACTAGGCAGAGTTGTGTGTGGGCTGGGTGTGTGGGGGGGGAGGGGTTGTGTGTGTGAGGGTGTTTGTGTTATTTTTACTTAAAGTGCATTAAACTTCCGCCTTACATGTGTGCGTCTCGGGGTATGTGTGTGTGTCTGTCGCTTTGTGTGCATGTGTGAGCGATGAAGCCTATTTTCAAAAGTAAATCGCCTCAATTTCCACCTTTCAACATGTCTGTGCCTGTGGCAGCCAGCCAAGCAACCAGTCGTCGCTGTGTGAGTGTGTGTGTGTGTGTGTGTGTGTGTGCGTGCCGAGTAGGCTCTTGAGCCGCACAACACTTCCGGTTACCACTTGTGAGCGAAAAGCCTTTCAGCCTTTGAGTGTGTGTGTTTTTTTTTCGCTCTCACTTACTCTACTTGCGTTTTTTTTTTTTTGTTTTTGTGGCAATGCCTTGGCAGCAGGCACGATACTTGCCACACATTCATATTAGTGTACATCCCAGCACATGATTTCCTCATTTTCAAATGTGTGTGTTGTGTGTGCCTGCAGTTGGGTTCCGTTCGCCGCCCCGTCATAGTCATCGCACGCCAAAACAAAAACATGACGGGCCAACATGTTTCTGTCTTCCGCTGCTCGCATGCTCGTGTTAGGATACTTGGTACGCCTACCCTCGAAACCCTCTGCTGTAGCGACTTTTTGCCTAATGGCAACCACACACATGCTGTCTGTGTTCTGCTTTGACTCGCACTGGCTAACTCCCTTACTCCAGCCTAGCAGTGTCCTCATCATCGTCATCGTCATCGTTGTCGCTGGCTTTGTGTTGTTTTCCGCGTTTTATGCCTCAAATGCAACATTTATGGCCAAAACGTTTGCGCCTGGCCTGCGCTTTGACGTTTAAGGCAAGTTGCAGCAACAAACTGAGTACGAGCTGCCACAGGATATGTTGCATATATATGTGGCTGCTTATTATTATGGCAGCCCTAATGCTTGCAGCTTAAGACCAGACGAAGTTCCATGCCAGCTGACAAAAAGTCTTTTTCGTTTCTATTAAAACCAAATTGAACTAATTTCAAGCTGTGAGCCGTGAACCCACTAAACCTTTAACTACTTTAGGCATTTTTTTTTAAGCGCGATACCTTGAAATAGTACTGCTCGAGGGGTGGTAGGTATGTTCCAGGCGCAACAGTTCTTTTCATAAGCCAAGTCATTGCCTATGCATGGTGATTGTTCAGTTCCAGAGACCAGCTTTTTCAGTGCTGCAGATAATCTCGGTTTTCTTCGTGCTAAACGAATCCAACTCTTTCTTTCGTCAGTTGTGTTTAAAATTGCTGCTGTTGGGTAAGGTTCCTCAGCTCCCCTACTACATCTCCTACGACCTTATTCAGTTTTTTCTTCCATGTGCTGTGAGATATGGCTTGGCTATGGCTCATAACTTACTGCCTCCACTATCAGTTGTTCCTTGGAGCAAGGCCCTCAAAGGTTACAGCCACATCGTAATGCGTAGGTTACTGTCAAATCCGTCAACTAAAATTCCTACCCAAATCTTTCACATAAGACGAGTTCGCCAGTTGCCTGCCAATCAGTACAAAGCGAATTCCCATGAAGCGTGCACAAACAACAACATGCAAGTAATAAGCATTAACTCTTTATTATTAATTAACATTTAAAATAAGCGTTTCGTTGATAAACTATATATATGGATACATGTAGGAAACGACTTATTAAAATCTAACGAATTTTGAGGTCAAATATGGACGGCTGAATTTTCTTATCCTTACCCAAGCCAGACCAAATACAAACAGTTCCATCAGCTGCGCCTGTGGCTAAATGTTGACCAGTGCGGCTAACGGCCAAGTGGAAGGTCCAATTGCTGTGATTATGCAAATGTGTTTTCTGCTTCATCTCAGGATAACTCCAAGCGATAACATTTGGAATGTTTGCATTTTGTAAATCTTCTCCAAAAGCAGTTACTATATTCATCGACTTTGGACACCACACGAGCTTCATAATTTCGGCGCCTGCCTCCACAATCTTAATGCAATTGCCTGTCGAAATATTCCACAAGCGTATAGTTTTATCATTTTCTGCGCCACCTGTAGCCAAGATCTCCGCATCCATTGGTGACCAGGCCAGATCACGTACGGGTCCCGTATGGCCGCTTAAAATGTGTAGCGGCTTAAGGCTTTCCGTCCAAATCATAACCATTTTATCATTCCCGCCACTGGCCAAGTACTTCTTTGACTTTGAACACTTCAGGCAGCATACTTCGGCGGTATGGCCAATCATATACGTCGGTTTATCCCAAGACAAGGCGTGATTCCATTTCCATATGCGGCCATCTCGCAAGGCAGCATATAGCATCTCACCACGCCAGGCCAATGCCATAATGCGGCAACAAAGCGGACGAAGATCATCACATCTCTCGTTATTTTCCTCACACCAGAGGAATACATCACCATGTAAAGAGCCCACTGCTAGATAGCCCGAATTATCATCCCAAGCTAGCGCCGTTATGGGAGTCACATATTCAAAAGTACACTTCAATTTGTCCTTGGCTGGATCCCACAGCCAAACACCGCAGTGCAATCCCAGTGCCAATATATTTCGCTTGGACCAATCGAACAGCTGTAGACATGGATAGCAGCGTATTGTCGGAGTAGCCAGTATCTTGATGGGGTTGACGACATCCAGAGTGCATCGTCTGTAATTGGTTAGCAGTGTGTGACTAGCGGAGCTGATGGCGCCTGCAGCTGTCACAGGAGCTGCTGCTGGTTCCTGGTAATTAAGCAAACGCCGATTATTCGGAATTGTTAAGGATGTAATATTGCAACCCAACAGCTCATTACGCAGCAGGCATCCGTAGGCTGTATTGGCTTTATCTTCAGTATTTTGCTGCTCATTGTTTGGCACTTGCTTCAATTCAAAGATCAAATTCGCGTCGCTCTCGGTACGACGTGGTATAAGTCTAAGATCATCGGTTCCAAAGTTGTGGTTAGCATCAGTCGAATTATCAAAATGGTTGTCCATTTTTGGATTTTTATTTTATTTTTATTTTTTTCAATTGCAGTTTAAAACGAAATTATAATTAGAACTTTCACTACAAAAATATAGTTCAAATATAACGAAAAATGATGGAAGTATTTCCCAGGGCTTACTAGATTGAATATGAGGCAGGCTGGCAAGTTTGGGAACTGTTTGAAATTTGTACGTGAGTAGGCGGAAAATTATTATAAATTGAGTAAATTTATTCCCTTTGATTATGCAGACACCTTTAGATTTGGAGGTTTGGATTTTAAAAATAGCTTGCCAGAAGCTTTGAGTTGCTGTTTGTATTTCGGCATTGGGCAACTGACAACTCTATCGTAAGGTTTGGCCTTTTTGAGGTTAGACGTACTCAGAACGTTTTCTTAAAAGATTTAGCTTGGCCAAAATATGGAAGTAAATCGTGAACACTTTCGAGCGATTATTTTGTACAACTTCCGACATGAATTACCTCAAGAACAGTGCATGGATGAACTTATTTCAATTTTTGGCAATGAAGCACCATCAAAGACCAGTGTTTATCGCTGGTTAAGCTGAATTCAACCGAGGTCGTAGTGCACTTCAAGACGAATTTCGTAGAGGTCATCCAAATTCAGTAGTTGTTCCCGAAACCATTGTTGCTGTGCACAAACTAATATTGCAAAATCGTCATGTGAACTATCGTGAGATTGACCCAAGATTACATTGAATATTGCATGAACTTTTGACTCTCAAAAAAATTGCTTCGCGTTGGATCTCACACAATCTGTCAATCACTCAAAACAAGGCTCGTGTCGATTGCTCGAAAGAAATGCTCAAAAAATACGAACGCGGTCTTCGCAACACTCCTATGACGGATGGTCATGGACTTACGCGTGTGAGCCCCAAAGTAACAGCGGTTGACTGTATGGGTGCTCAAGAAGAGCCAAACTAAAGTTGCTACCGCACGAAGTACTTTTCGCCTGTTTCCACTAGGGCAACGCAGACCCATCAATTCTAAATGGTACACAACCATTCGTTTGCCAGTTGTCTTCCCAGAAATCGCGAAAAATCAACCGCCGAAGACGGATCAGTCTGCAGCACGACAATGGGAGCTCTCACACATCGGCTGAAACAACCGCATCTTCGAGCACTTAAAACAACGATTTGATGAGACATCCGCTTTATAGTCCTGACTTGGCACCGAATAACTTCCTTTTTTTTTTCTACCTATACGTAAAAAATGAGAGCTCAACGCTTTTCGGCAACGGAAGAAGCGTTTGATGCGTACCGAAATGCCTGTTTTGGGGATATCTCAATCGCTGTGGCAAAAGTGCTTCGACAATTGTTTCAAAAACGCAACCAAAAGCGTATAGATCTTAATCGGAAATATTTGCGAAAAAAAAATAAAGCAATTTCAATGATTAATATGCATTTTTGTTCTTAAGTCCCGAAATATTTTCGTTTTCGCATTCGTAATTATAAATAATCATTAAAATATCGAATAAACTAAATTAATAATTATAATCGTAAATAAGTTGAAAGTAAATGAAATAACAAATGCTAATAAATAATATTGTTAACTCAACAATTTGGTAGAATTTTCTCTCTTTTGTTGTATATATTGCCGAAGGTCGCAAGGAGCACTGAATCGAACTATGTAGACTCTAATTAGTCTATAATCTCTAAAGTCAGTCATGCCGCAAACTTTAATGATAAATTTCATATAAAACAGAAAGACAATATAAATTCAATTTCTCAACCACTTTCACGACTGCCCGACTTTCGTAAAATCGTTAGGTCCAGCTGATGCCTTTGGATAACTTTGGACCAGATGAATCCCCTTACTATGCTTCTAGACACCTCTTACGTTTCTCGCTTGCTACCCAAAGCAGTATTTTCTAGAGTTCGTGCAATACACCTTTTTTGTAGTCACCAGAGGGCGTTTTTGTATATTATTATTCTTGATTATTTTCCGAAAATAACGTGCACAAACTGAAAGATCTATACGTAGAGAATCATATACTTGAGTTTTAGTAAATACAATAAATCCATTTAAGTACTCTCTGATATATTAAAATATTAGGTATATTACGTATATTGCATATCTTTCAGTTATATTATTTGCTTCAATTAAATTGCAGTGGATTTGTGAATATAATATGCTCATTATGGAATAGAAATTTGAATTCAGCCCGCCAGCTAGTATGTGGAACAACGACAGCAAATTTAGCAACAATAATCAAAGTAACAAAAACCCGATAATAACAATAACTGGAACAACAATTGGCCAATTGCAAAATTTTAATAAGCCATACAAACCAATTGCAATAAATTTTATTAGCCCAAATTGCAAGCTGGCCAGCTCACAAGGACACAAACATACACACACACACACACACACACACACACACAAGGATACCCTGTTTATCCGCAGTACGAAGGACTAGTACGTAAGTTCGTTGGTTTGCGGCAGAATTAGTTCTTAACTTGTATTTTAGTTTTAGAGGCGTATTTAGTCTGAGTGTCTCCTCCCCTTAGTTTGAGAACAAGTTTTTAAGTCCAATTTTTTAAAATGAAATAATAAAATTTTTAATTTTAGAAAATCTTTTGCGAAACATTGTAGTCGAAGGTTATTTCAATATTTCTTAAATAGTAAAAAATCAAGGACGCAACCAATACTTCCATAGCTATCCTCTCACCTATATGTTTCTCGGATATTTTTTAAAGAAAAAAATCTTGGTTTCTTAAAAAAATTTCGATTATCTCACTCAAACGATTTGGGAACATAATTTGTATTTTGTTGTAGTAACTCCACAAGTTTCAGTTCTCGCGACTTTTTAAATAAAAAAAAAAAATTCTTATGCCATTTTATAGGCCGAATTTTACAGGTTTGACGAAGGTTATCTTAGAAACTCTATAGATAAAGTTGCATTGAATATCGAAACAATTAAAATGTTCTTATGAAAGTTTTCAATATTAAAAATGGCCTTCTAAGGGGAATTCACATTATTTATCAGCTTTCGGCAGAACTGTCTAAGGAATGCTTTATATTATATCATAAAAACTATAAGAATTATAAGAAGATCCTATAAGGCTTTGATTCTGCTAAAAAAAAAATATAATATTTTTGCAGAAAAAATTAAAAATATTTTGAGGTGTTTTCTTAAAAAAATTCCAAACAACCAAGAATAAATATATCCAAGTATATGTGCTGGATATTTTCGAACTGAATTATTCCGGCTACACAATGATGTTATTAATTAATTTCCAAATTAAATCAATACATCCTTAAAGGTTCATAATAATAACAAGAAATTAGAGAATATTTCCAAGCGATAGAATTTGGTAAAACGTTTCCAAATAGGACTCAGTAACAAAACTAATTTGGATGTTGACATCCGGAAACTGAAAAAATAATAAAATAATATACCTTTGTACATATATGTGCACAAAAAGTAGCGGGAATTTCGAATTTAAACAAAATTGTGTTTCGGATAGGTACAAATCGATCTTAAGCTAGCAGGACTACCCTTGACATTCATGTCAAATTTTATGCCAATTTTTCAAAACAACCAAAAGTGCATTTTTTGAGTTTTAAAATATCTGAAATTATTCAACAACGAAGTTTCATCAAAGTTTGTGTTCGGAATTAAATTTTTTCTGGAGTCGAATCATTTTGAATGTGGCAGAAGGCCTTTGGCCAGCAGGTTCTATCCAAAGTTCGTGTATTTGAATGGTATGAAATGTGCAAAGAGGGTCGAGTAAGCTTTGAAGACCCGGCCTGGTAGACCATCCACATCAACTGTAGAGCAACATGTCAACGAAATCAAGGAATGAATGCTGAAAAATCGTTGATTAAATGGTACAGACATTACTGGTCTTGTTTGAATATCAGATGGATCCGATAAAACCATTTTTAGAGAGCATTTGGGCCTCCGAAAGTCAAGTCTCGATTGGTGCCAAGACACTCTATTTTATAGAAATATAGCGTCGCGTTGATGTGTGTGAAACCATGCTTGAAGATACGACTATGAAGATAAGATGAAATTCATTAGAACTGTCGATAGGATTTACGCCTACAGCCCGGAAACAGCCGATTAATCGAACGAATATCGTGCTTTATTTGGGTGGTACAGAAGACCCATTTCTGTGTGAAGCAACTTGTCTTACGAGGCAAAAATTGTGGCGAGATAACAGTTGGTTTTTGCATCATGATGATACATCGTCATACACCGCACTCGTACTTCGTTATAATTTTGGGAAAAAATTCGACTCATATCGTTCCACTCGCCTCACGTGGCTCCGTGTAACTTCTTACTATTCGCTAAGCTCAAAAAATCATTTCGTAATCATCGTTCTGGCTCTATTGAGGAGATACAGACAGAATCGAAGAAGAAACTGAAGGCGATTCCGGAAATTGACTTTTCTGACTGTTTCGAAAACTGGAAAAAGCGCTGGCATAAGTGTATTGCATCGGACGGGTACTATTTTGAAGGGGAGGTAATAGATTAAGAAGAATAAAGATTTTTTGATACAGAAATAAATTCCCATACATTTTTTTCCCACACTTTGAGTTACTCTCTACCACTTTTCTGTAATACTAACGCCTAAATTATGCCTTAATTTGATTAGTTGACTAGGTTGGGATTTAATTTCAAAATAATCATTTTTGTGAAAAAGTTTTGCCTACCAATTTGCCCTATGAGGGATTTATATATCAATTTCAATCGATTTTGACACAATACTTGAAAACCTCTAAAAACTTTTCAATACCGATATTATTGTGAACCGATTTTTCCAGAATACTTGCAAAGCTTTAAGAAACTTTTCAATACCTAATTTGCCCCATGAGAGATTTATATATCACTGTCAACCGATTTTGACACAATACTTGAAAAGTTATAAAGACTTTTCAATACCGAATTTTCGATATGAGAGATTTATATATCAATTTCAATCGATTTTGACACAATACTTGAAAACCTCTAAAAACTGTTCAATACCGAATTTGCCCTATGAGAGATATATATCATTGTGAACCGATTTTGCAAGAATACTTGCAAAGCCTTAAGAAAATTTTCAATGGCGAATTGCATCATAATATCTGTAAAAGCAAACAAGTACAATAAATTACGCATATTTTGACCCTTTTGCCCTACGGGTTTTATGTGATATAAGTTACCGATTTTTTTTGGAATTCAACGCAGTAATTGTGAAGATTTAAAACTTCTATAATATCTTTAAAAATACCAATTTAACCGATTTGTCAGGTGGCAGCTATAAGCGAAATCACTGTTTAATATTTCTAAAATAAATTTATGAAACAAAATTGAAAAAGTGTAAATTGTTGTGGATGTTTATTATTTTCTATGATTCGTACTCTATTCGTTTTTTTCCTCACATGGCTTATAGTTCAAAAGTAATTCTAGCCGGTTGTTCTATTAGCAGAGCACTCCTTTTCCCTACATTCATTACCATTAATTTCTCTGTGTTATTATTATATTTCAGTTCCAAGTTGAACTACATTTCTCAAGTTATCAATTTTATGGAACTTGAGAAAATATAACAAAATTCTGTTTTTTTCTAATTTGAAACGTGTTTGATCAACAAATATAAAAAATACATAAGATCTGGAAAAAAGTCAAATGCTTTCGTTATATAAACGTTTATAAGGATATTGTAACGCCTCCTCGACACTCGCAATATGCCAAAAATAAAGAGAACAAGTATCTAGATTTTAGATGTATGCGAATGTCGTTACTTTGAATAACTAGATGTTTTTCCTTAATCTAGAGTGGGCAAAATCTATACGAGTAAACAATACTTCATTAATAATGCAGTCAGGCAGAGAGTAAATGAGCGCGAGAGCGACACTGGAGTAAATGCGTGTGAGAGAGTAGTCCACGCCGCTATGTAAATTCAGTGGCTGGCCTGAGCCTCTTTACTTTAGATGGCCATTATAATGCTGTTTAGGGTTACAGCCGAACTTATTAGCTCGAGTCTTCTGTAGTTACGCACTCCAAGGTTCTGGAGCATCCTCCCGATATATCAATTGCCTTGATGCCATCACACAGTACACTTGTAGCTCGAGTTTTCTCATATAATTGAGTTACGACAAGAATAAGTTGGAAAAGGCTTTGTCGAAATAAATCAAGCAGATATTAATGAGTTAGCGCAAGACAAGGAATTAAGTGCATCAGGCGGGGACTATTTTGAAGGGGACGAAATAGATTTAGAAAAATAAATGAAGTTTTGTTGTAATACAAAAAAATTTGCGGTATTTTTTGCCCATACTACGGTATCCCTTAGGGATAAAGCAGCCGCAGCAGTAGTAGGACCGAGGAAAAGATACCTGGAAACTCTGGGGCAAAACACGTTAGTCTTTCAAGTAGAAATTTATGTGCGTACTTTAAGCTTCAACGAAATCTTAATAACCGGAAAATAGCCATGTTATCTGAGAGCCAACTCACTCAACTCACACCAGATAACACCGAAATTGCTGTTGGAATGGCCTGAAAAGCTAAATACAATCGGCCCATACCATTCGCTTTGGTTACTCTGGGTCCCAGGATTGGTTGAGATTACAGGAAATGAAAATACAAACAAACTTGTGAGCGTGGACTGCCCTTGTACTCCCAGAACCCTTATGGGACTGAAGCAGAGGAAACATTTACCTGATTTTAAGAAGAGAAGAAGAACATGAGAGTGAAGCGCTGGAAGAGCCTATCCAGACTTTTCCCTTCTAAACTGCATATAGGAACTTGTAATCTACAAGGATTTCAAGAATATATAAAACTAAAAAGAGTCTATGAATTGTTACATACATATCATATTTTCATACAAAACTTGCAGATTCTGCAGTATGGATGATGAAAATGCAAGGTGTATGCTGGAAATATTTCCAGCGCTGATGTACAATAGAAGCAGAATCACTTACTTAAGTTGGCCATCCCAACTCGTTATCACCCAAACTTAACAAACTCTCGTCCAGCACCCCCTGCTTGGCGAGCGTCTTCTGCAGTTGGTCACAGCAAGTGAAGATTGGTCCTAATCCACTTGCTCTTTCCATCTGAGCTTTGTTCAACCCCACCGCCTTCCTTGCTCGATTTTCGCATTGAAAACCTTCAGCGCTGGAACGTCTTCGTCCTTACGAACGACATGGCCGAGCCAAAGCTGACCTAGTGCTGTAATACAATGTCGTTGTAGAGCTCATTGTTCGCTCGGATGCGCTAGTCGTCCCCAATACAAAAGGAGAATTTTTCCCTCGAACCCTCTAAGAGCAGCTGCATACCTCCGAGACACAACACATGTAAGAGCAAGGGCAGTATGAGCATCTTGTAGAGCGTTATTTTTGTCGATCGAGAGAGGTCTCTGCTACACATTTTCTAACTAACTTTCTGCTACTTCGTCTCATCTCCAGGTTGATGTTGTTTTCCAAAGCAGGATCACAAACTGTCATATAATACAGCATAGTAGGCTACACCTTGAAAAGATAGACTTACTACCGAACTAGCATTGCACTTGGAATTATTCTATAAGATGAAAAAAAGTGATGATGATGATGCCGCCGTGGAAATCTTATACAATAATAATAATAAAAATAAAGACAGCCTTATGGAGTAAGATCTGGTTGGTACAGTTTGAGTTAGGATTGTCTATTAAGAAAGTAGTATAGCTCTGAGGTAAGTGTCACAATAGATCCACAGCACGGATTGCAAATCTTCACCATTAATAATAATGAATCTTCATGCGCTGCATATTTCTGCAAATCTCCCGTCTTGCTGGTAACAAACGCTACATAGAAACCACTGACTACTCCGCCGTACTGAAGTGCTGTAGCGATTTTCCCCGCTCTCTGCGTACAATTGCATTGTATTTTATATGGAAAATGTTGACTACCACTGTGGGCAATGCAAATCGTGGAGTGCTCAAGCAAAATGTTGCAACATACTTTGTGGCGCATATTTTGGCCCCAAAACTGCTAACCGACTAAATTAGTTCAATCCCAAAATGCTAAAAATTTAATTAACATGTTCGAACGCCAAACCTATGCGTGTATCTGTGTGAATGGGAAGTGAGTGTCTACGGGAGTGTCTACGGGAGTGTGTCCGGGAGTGTGTCCGGGAGTGAGTGTGTCCGAGTGTGTGTGTGCCTTGGTTCAGGAGCAGTCAACTGCCAACTGAAAAACTATGGCAACTAGTGAAGCTGCAATACAAAACTTTGCCATTTCGAAATTTTTACTGGGCTTAGCTTTTTGGTGCAAAACTCACACGTTCCACACCAGCTTTGTTTACCACAACCCATAAAAATCTACGCCCCATCGTCGCTATCGCATTGGCAAATAGTTTTTATAACACATAAACTAAGTCCCCAACATTCAGCGTTACTCTTCTATGCGCCAACTCCTACTCCATGGACAATGTCACAATGCATTGTCCCATGCAGCAGCTATGGAACGTGCTCTAAAACGCCTCTTAGCTTTTGGCACATGTTTTTGGCAAAAAGTTCAAATGCAAAATGAAAATTAAATACAAATGCTAAGTACTCGACAGTTTTGGATCACCAAAAACCCCCAAGCCCTCCACGCTTGAGTAATCCTGCGCTGGTTGCTGTAACAATGCTGGATGCAGGTAGCCAACACCTGACTTTTGGCAAAAACGAAATTTATTTTTCGCCAAACAATTTTGCAGCTTAAATATGAAACCCCAATACAGAGTTGCATCTGTACTGTAGCCAGTAGCTATATGGCCACCACTGCAGCTATGTCGCCATCATTGGTCAGCACACCATGCCGGTGTGTGTGTGTGTGTGTGTGTGCGTCAACATATTAACGCCCGTCACCTCGCATCCGTGCAACAAAGTTCAAACCCGTTTGCAGTTATGCACCCCGCGTCTCTAGCTCCGGCACTGTAACTAATCCGTCGAGTATTTTGTGCTGCATTTAGTTAAGCAATTTGTTAATTTGATACTGCCACTCTGCCACTGCCACTGCCACAAAAACTGCCCAACTGCTGGCTTTGTGGCAGCAAATTAAACGCATTTGTTTTGGGCCAACTTATTCAATTGCATTGCTAGCCCAGGGTGTTGGCATTGATGTGTGTTGTACAACGCCAGTTTGGGCCCAGCTCGGAGCTGGATTGCGAGAGAAAGAGAGAGCGAGCGAGAGTTGTCAACACGTACATGGTAATTGTGAAATTTAAGCCGCTTTTCAGTTAATCAAAGCAGGGAACACCACACAAGTAGCCGGGAATTGTACAAGGTAACTTCACTGCAGCTGCCGGTTCTGCAACTGTACCTCGCTCTCAGCACAGGATGTGGTTGGGTTGAAGTTTGATAATCTTTTCATAGACGTCTTCTTAAAGGGTAACTACAATTAAGGAAGTGATCTTTAGAGGATGTTGTACGGACAGATCATGGTGCCGATTAGAACTAAGCCAACGAAGCATAGGCACTCTGACTAAAATTAAACCCACAACGTATACGAACAACTAAGCTGCCTCAAAAATGTTACCAGACTGATGGTAGTAGTGGTACCATGGCACAGCACATGACTGAGAGAGTACATGTACTACCGGAGAGGCTGCTACCGGAATAACAAGCCGGTACCCAAACCTGCTGGCAAACGCTTCAAAGAAAACGCATTGAACTTTTATGTAAACATTTTGTTGACGCCCAGAGTGATCTCTCAAATAAGATTCCAGTGCATCTGACTGATTTCAAGCCCGCGGTGATCCGACAAATGTATCCAGGCGTATGGCTTAGAGAAAGCGTGTCCTACATCAGGGCTGCTACGGGAGCAACAAGCCCGTTCCCACACCTGCAATGCGACTGACAAGTGCTTCAAAAAAGACGCATTCGGCTCTTAAATAAGAATTTCTTCGAAGAGCTAGGTGATGACAAATGTACCCAGAGGGATGGCTGGGAGAGTGCATGACCCCCATCAGCGCTGCAACTGTAGATTTAAGGTGGAGAAACTAAGCAGCCAACACCCGCTATGCGACTGACCAACTTTTCCAAGAAGATACACTCGACTTTTTAGCCAGCATCTCTTTCTATCTGTGCCTATAGCGGATCTGACTGCTTTTTATCTCTGTGAGATCTGGTAAATGTGTCCATAGCGTAGGTGACTGCTTACAGGCTCTCTGCGATCTGGTAAATGCGTGCATAGCGAAGGAGACGGCTTTCTGGCTCTGTGAGATCTGGTAAATGCACATAGCGAATGTGACTGCTTTGCTAAACTGCTCGTACTGATTTGATATTTTGAGAGAAGTCAAAATATCGAACAGGCTTCTCTTCACTAGCGCCTCAGCATTCTTTCACACACACTCCTTTCCTCATTCTTAATTCTTTATCCTTTTGCTAGACATCTCAAGAAATCCTAAGCTCTTCTGGTGATTTCAATCACTTATTGAGCTGTACTCATAATTTAAGCTTACCTAAGTTATTTTATAACTATTTTTTTTATTAGAAGATCCAGGTACAGACAGATCCTTTGACAATTTAGATGATTATATGCTCTTCTAAAGTTAAGAGCTTAAAAATGTTTGACTTCTATAAAGTTGAAGATTTCGGAAGCAAAGAGCAATCTATAAAAGAAGTACTAAGTCTGTATTGTTAAGTATGAAATATTCCCAGTTTTGAAGCATAGAGAAACAGATAACGTTGACACCAATAGCTGTTGACTAACAAAGCCGATGCAGACTGTACCTGCTCAGATGAAAACTGCAGCTGGTTGTGTTATCTGAGAACACCACAGAACATTGATGCTAAAATGTCTTTCCCAATTAAAACTGAGTTATATCTTTTAAGGTCCTGCCAACCCGAACTAAACAAAACATTATGCAAACGTTTTTCATCCTATTTTCCACTCTCTTGCTACATTGCACTTTTGACTTTCTCATTCAGTTCAGTTGGTTTTGCTGTGGCATGAGACGCATAACTGAGTCATCTTAATCTTATAAGATTCAGTTACGGTCGCTTGTGTCAACTAATCCTCTACTAAGTTGACATGCACGCACACTCTCCAACACACACACACACACACACACATATTTTAAGGACACGCATGTCTGGACCTCCAACTTTATGATTGTCCAGTGCGTTGTATAAATCTCAACTGAGTTTCCTTTCCTTTTAGTTGAGTGTGAGTGCTGGCAGCTATATTTGTATCGCCCTCGACGCAGATAAAATCAAATTTATCAAAAAGAAACAGGAAAATAAAACTTTTACCTTACAATCTTCGTCCTGTATGCGTATGTGTGTTGGCGTGTGTGTGTGTGTGCGTCTGTCCCGGTGTTACCTTCATCTCAATTTTGTTAATATTTAAACAAAGGCCGTAGTCGTTGTCGCCTTTTGTCGCCATGGTCCCTTAGGCCTCACAATTTTTCATCTGGCTTTGTCTGCGAGACACAAAAACAACCGCAGCAGCAGCAACAACAACAACTACGACAACAAAGATGAAAATAAAAAAAATTTGTCCTTTGCAATTTTTATACACTGCAAATCTTTAGTTTTGAAGTTAGTGGAAGAACTGTAGAAGATTTCGCAAATTGGTTGACTTACAAATGAGTATGCAATTTTAAGCAGAAGCTACGCGAAAGAGATGTTTTCCAATTGATGATGTGTTGGTTTACATTTGCATTTGAATTCTTCAATCGGTTGTAATAAATATAGTTTAAGCAGCAATTCTTCGGATAAGGTTCTAGATTTTATGTATGAGAAAACATGCAAATCAGTAATTACTTTATTGGTTTGATGTAATTGGCTTACGCAGTTCTCTCTAGGCGTAAGTCTCTAGAGGTAAGTGCTGATTGAGATAAATCGATTGAAAATGGCTGACAATAATCGTAGATATCCGATAAACATTATTGTATTAGTACGTTTCTGGTTATCATAAATTCATTGTTGATGGAAATTGTCAGTTATTGAGCTGAATTCGCGTTATTTGCGGCAAGTCTTGAAAGTTGCATTCTTTTAAAATTAAAAAAAAAAGCGCGGCTGGTGGTTTATCGATTACTTTTGATTACGTACGGAAAAGCTGCTCTTAGTTCAAGAACCTATCGCCAGTGCTTTCAACGCTACAAGAACAAAGATTTTGACATCAAAGATCAGTATGATGATGGTAAGTAAATTGTTTTAGAAGCTGCAGAATTTGAAGCAAAACGCATGCCAAACATAAGAATTTTTAGATGCATTCTTCAGCAAAGACCAAACGCAAGCACACTGGGTTCCGTATGACTTAAAGCCGAGAGCAGTCGAAAGGCGTTGCTCTGCCTGCACACAACCTCTCCAAAGACAAAATCGTTGGGCATTCCTTCATCGCAGCATAACTAGTGACAAAAAATAAGTACATCTCGGTATTTCGAAGTGCTGAAAGACTTGGAAAAATATCAGATATACCCTCATGTCCACAGCGAAACCCAATATTCATGGTACCTAGGCTTGAAGGAGTATTTGTTATAACTGAGCTAAATGAGCTTTTTCCTGACTAAAACTTGTAATGGCTCCTTGAAGGCAAAGAAAATTTCAAAGTATTTAGTTTTGTTCTACAAATCTCATAATTCTAAAACATTAACTTTATAGAGTTTATAGCTAAATTTATAGTTGTAAAAATTAAGAAAACGAAGCAGTCAAATAACACTTCAAAACCTACTCAACTATTCGAAATGCCATAAGTTCAAACTATAAAAGGTTACACTTTCCAAAAAAGTAAAGTAATATTGCGCATACGCCTCGTAAGCCGAAGTAGAAAAAATAAGCAAATAACATTTTCAAATAAAATCAACCCATTGCGAAATATTTTTAAAAATCTAAAAAAAAATTAATCATGATTTTAAAATGATTTAAAAAAAAAATTATGAAAAGAACTGGTTTACCAAGCAAATGTTTCAGTTATGAATTGAAACCCAGCGCAACAACTAGCGATGCCGTCCATGTACAAGCAAAATTTCCATCACTCTTCGAAGCGATGATAAGAGCATAAGCACAGCCAAGGGAAGTTGTTATCAATTATCACAACTCACTCTCTCTCCCTCTCTCATGCTTATGTCAATCTCTTTGTCGCTTTGCATCTCTTTATCGCTTCGAATCGCCTTATCGCTTCGCATCGCTTTATCGCTTCGCATCTCTTTATCGCTACGCATCTCTTTATCGCTTCCCATCTACCTGTAAGTGCGGCCACCACCGGGGTTCTCTTTAATTTATGTTGGAGGTTCATTTCCACTTCATTCCCGGGCTATCAAGTCGTGTTAAACCACCCCTTGCCCAGTGCATCGACCTTTCAAACGAACAAAGTTCAAGTCGCTAAAATTAGTTTTAAAAAAATTCAGCTAAAAATGCTCAAAAATCCTTTTTACGTATTTGATAAAACGTTAAGCCGATATTGCGCATACGCCTCGTAACTTAAATTAATAAAATTTTCTAAAAAATATCATTCTCAAATAGATTTGAAACAAATTTATTTTTATAATAATAACTTATAGTTTAAAAAATTAAAAAAAAGCATCACGTTTTTGAAATTTTTTTATATTAAAAACTAAAATTTTCGAATATTACGTATACGTCATTGAGGTCATGTAGTTGAAAACTGAGAGTTTTTGATCATTTTCAATTCAATTTTTTTATCTAGTTTAAAATTTAGAAATTGAGTTTTGACTAAATTTTATTTAACCTCAAATGAACTGACTGAAGAGGATTTGGTTTGCTTTCTATTCATACTTACGGTACTACCTGTACAAAACTCTGGTTTCCGTACGACTTGAAATCGAGAGATGTCGTAGGGCGTTTGTTTGCTTCAACTTCTGCAAAGATAAAATCGTAAAGAACAACGTAGTGGTGAATAATGATGATACTCCAAATCACAATAAATCTTGAGGAAATCCCATGTACACAGCGAAACCCAATATTCTTGGTGCCAAAGTCGTGCTCCGCATTTGTTGAGGCCCGCTAAGTGTGATACATTATGAGCTCCTGAAGCCAAGTGAAATTATCACAGGAATCGATAGAGAACATAATTGTTGCATTTGAGACGAGAACTAGTGAAGAAAGAACCACAATACAAGGAAAGACATGACAATGTCCAACGCCAAGTCTCATAAGTTGTCTTCTAGTTAGCAACGTTGAAATGGGAGATCCCTTACCACACGCCATACTCTAGAAAATTTAACGTAAGCGTATCACTTTCTAAAAAGAAATAACCTTAATTGGTTCAAGAACCTGCTGGAAAATCACACAAGTAATGACAATGTAAAGTTAGGTAAAGTTTACCGTCTAGGCCAGATAAAATTTTGTGCAAGATCACATTGCAGATTCTGACAGATTTTGTATGATGATATCCAGTAATATTTTTCATTTTGCAGATTATCAGGAAAATCAAATTGCCATGAGACGACATTAAGCATCTCTAATCCGAGTTTAACGCTTTGAACCAATGAAGTGATATTTTTTTTTAATAAAAAATATTGCAATTGTTGCTCCAAAGAAGCCTTAGCCTACGGCACTTTAACAATCAAAGCTAGAGGCTTAAAGAGCATTGGGAGACACGACATCCATTGGTTCAACAGTATTGAGAAAACTTTCAGAACTCGTAGAACTTCCATTCTATCATAGCTTGCTCTAGTAAAGGGTATCCCGTGCAAATAGTCTATGCACAAATATGTAATGCTTCCTAAACTCCTCTTTTATACATTTTACTCGTCGCAGAGACCTAATGTGGAATTAAAAGCAATGTTATAATCTTGTAGCTTTTCTTCTGCTACGCGCATCTTTTAATAGCCAACGGAGTGATCAGGAGCCTACCATTAGTAGTTACACAAATTCTACTACCACGTTTGCTCTTTTATGGGCAGAATATATCCAAGAAGTTGTAAGATTAATGAGATCGTAAATTCGGGTGAAATTCAACTTCTTAGGCAAATTATGTACCCTCAGGTTTCTTATGAAGAGATCCAGTAAATCTTCAAATACTATGAGAATAACCAAATTAACGCGATTAAACTTCTCTCAGCTGAGATCATCGCTTAGAAGCATTGAACTTCTTTTTTATAAAATAAATCATATAACATTGGTTCCCTCAGTTAAGCTTTAGTTTCACCTTCGTCACAAAGAGTTAAGAGACCAAACGCATATAAAATTCATCTTCTACGACAGATTACGTCTCGTACAGTGACGAGGCATTGCAGTTTTTGATAAGTTTTTTATAATGATATCCACTACTTCTTCAAATATTTGAAAAACAATTAAAATGACGAGATTCAGTTTCTTTCAACTGAGATCATCGCTTAGAACTATTGAGCTTATTTGAACCTCTTTTTTGAAATAATATTACATATTGAAATAGTTTCATCTTTGTCACTTTAAGAGTCAAAGCCTTTGGCAGACATAATGTCAGTGGGTTCAACATCAATTAAAGAAGTTTTAAGATACCAAAATAAAATAAAATTCAATTTCTAGGACAGATAACGTTTCGTACAGAGTAACACTGTAGATTATGATGGGTTTGTTATGACGATATCGATTAATTCTTCAAATATTATGAGAACATTTAAATTAATCAGATTAAGCTTCTCTCATCTGAGATCATCGCATAGAACTATCGAGCTTATTTAAGCTTATTTTTTGAAATAAATCATATTGAAATAGTTCCCCCAAATACGTTTAACCTTTGTCACTTTAAGAGTCAAAGCCTACACATTGGCAGACAAAACATCAGTTGGTTCAACATCAATTAAATAAGTTTTAAGATACCAAAATTAGATAAAATTCAACTTCTAGGACGGAAAACGTTTTGTACAGAGCAAGACTGCAGATAATGATGGGTTAGTTATGATGATATCCATTAATTCTACAAATATTTTTAGAATAATCATATTAATCAGATTAAGCTTCTCTCATCTGAGATCATCGCTTATAACTATTGATAAAATATATTGAAATTTATTCGCCTCAGTTTCATCTTGGCCACAGTCAAAGCCTCCAGCTTATAGAGCATTGCTGTGTGTCACACAATCGCCATTTTGTTTTTTCTCATTCCCTTTTTATTTCCGCTTTAACTGTCTTTGTTTTTAAGACACTTTCTGCTACTTAAAGTCGACTGTACCACCAACATCATCAGCACCGCCGCCTGTACTGCTTCTGCTCCTGCTCCTGCTCCTGTTCCTGCTTCTGCTCCGGCTGCTTTTAGCTTTATTCAATCTTATTATTATGTTTGTTTATTTGTTCTTATTCTTCTGTGTTCTTTGTGGTTGTTGTAGTTGGCTCTTTTATAGTTGTTGTTACCTGATTTGCTTTTTTGCTTTTAAATGTTATTTTCACAAAGTAATATTCATGTTTTGCCATCTGCTTTGGCCATATTTGGTGCTTGTTTGCTTTTCATTGCTCTGCTGTTGTTTTTCACATTCTCAGCGCCACCCCCAAGTCCCCCCACACACCAGATTTCCATCAGCTTTATATCCAGCTGTATGCTGTAGCTCTCTGGTATTCGAATCCCTCTCAGGCTGCGTGCGTGTGTGTGTGTGTGCTCCAGTGTAATGTTGTCTTGTATTATTTGGCTTGGCTTTTATTATTATTATTTTTACGATCTCTTTTGGCACAGCCAGCCAGCAACAACGTCGGCAGGCAGGCGGCAGGCAGCAGGCAGCGTCAAGACAATATAATGGAATTTATTTTATGGCCAACAGGTAAAAATTTGTCGTCGTCCTGGGCGCAGGTAAACAGCTAACAAATACACTGACACTTCCAGGCGCCACTCTCCACTCCAGCATGTACGTTCACTCAACGGACTTGTCGCTGTCACTCTCTTCGCTCAATGGCCATACTAATTTTGTTTTTACTATTTTTTTTTTCTGGGTGTGAGGCGGCGGAGGGGGACTGGTGCGAGTGTCGACTCGACTCGACGGCTTTCATAAAACGAAATTATAACGCATACGTCGTGTGGTACGGCGAGGCCTCTTGTATGCCCAGCAGCTGTGACTTGCCGCATCTTGTGGCATAAAATGCCATCATATGTTTGCGTTTGTTCAACGTGCGCGTCCAAGCGTCCAAGTCGTCCACCTTTATGCCACAATATTTTTTCGGCTCTTATGACCACATAGGATGAGATGCAGTAGGCACCCAATGCGGAACTACGAGGGTGGACTCGTAGAAATGTGCTGCAGAAAATGTAAGTAACTTTTGAATCTGGACTTAAACGATTTGCTCAAGGTAATTGCGAGCAGAATTGAACTAAGTGCTCGTCGAAGCGACGTATGTTTGTGGTAAGTGTAATTTTTTCGGCTGTGTAGCGTAGAATTTGTAACTTAGATATAATAGAGATACCACCATGCTCTGCCTGTAGAGAGATGACAGCATGGTCCAGGATAAAAACTGCTGCTGTATTCTGTAGAGACAATTATGATAGCAAGTTCTGCAGTAAGCAATCATTGCTTACTCATCTGTATAGAGTGAGCATGACAGTCAGCAAGAGCGAAATTGAGCGCGAGAGCAAAAAGCCAGCAAATGTAGCTACTTTTTTGTGCACGACTATTTCTAATGACTCGATAATCTCAACTGCTTTTCAAAGACTTAGTTTTCAAACTGTTTCCCAAAGACTAAATCTTCAAACTCAACTGCTTTTCAAAGACTTAGTTTTCAAACTGCTTCTCAAAGACTAAATCTTCAAGCTGCTGCTATTCCCTTAGAATCCAGCTATTCTTTTCTTCTGCTTTTAATGACTCGATAATTTCGACTGCTTTTCAAAGACTGTATCATCAAATTGCTCTTTAAAGATTAAATCTTCAAACTGCTGCTGCTCTCTTAGATTCATGCTTTGCTTTCTTCTGCTAAATGTGAAGAGCTATCAAATCCTGTTAACGAAGCACAGCTGTTACGGAATATCTTGACGGTACATACTTTCAAATTGTCTTCAGACAAAGTTTCAAGAACTCTACTTTTATTTTGCATTCCAACCAACTTCTAGTCTTAAGCATGCTCGCCATGACAGCTGACCGCAGTAGTTCTCGCCAGGTGCCCACACCATCCCCAATTGGTCACTCTAAGGAAAGATAACATAGCTCTGCCTCCACTTGTTCTTTCCATTGCAGCATTGTTCGTCCCGTGCGCCTTTCTTCGTCGGATTTCGCATCGAGCATCTTCTTCGCGGTGGCATTTTCGTGGACGAAGCGTCCAGTTCATACTATCGTCATGGCCGAGCCAATGCAGACGTTGTGCCGTAATACGCTGGACGACATCTATGACGCTGTAGAGCTCATACTTGAGCTCTCTACTTTAGTTGGACATGCAGCTGACCTCACTAG
Organism: Chymomyza procnemis; assembly: GCA_035046065.1. Lineage (NCBI taxonomy): Eukaryota > Metazoa > Arthropoda > Insecta > Diptera > Drosophilidae > Chymomyza > Chymomyza procnemis. The sequence continues at coordinate 33,849,360 of JAWNOJ010000021.1, read as the reverse complement.
CTCCCACTGGCTGCCCTGCTTAGCGCGTGCATTCTTCAGTTAGTCACGCTAAGGGAAGTTCGCTGCTGCTGCATCAGAGCTTTGGTCATCCGCTCCGCTTTATTTCATCTTCCTGCGCATTGAACATTTCAAATCAACGACATGGCCGAGCCCACACAGACGTTGTTCGCAAGGGCTGAACATCTGTGTCATTGACAGAGCTCATACAGCTTATGGTTCGTACGAATGCAAGAGTCGTTCCCAAAGCAAAAGCGAGCTAAGATTTAGTGATGAATCAGGACTGTCTCTTAAGATCCCTTAATGCCTATTCTATTGCCATCTACGCTATTTGAAAAACCAATCCCAGCTCGACTCTTGACTTGATCCTTAGGCAAGTAATGCCTAGCTGTCTGCTCATCTGCCACAACTGCTCGTACCAACCTCTCTCATAGCGCTGAAGCAACCAAGACAATGGCTGCCATTACCAGCTACTTCGTTATTTTTACGAGGCGTCGGTGCAAAAAAGTGAAAATGAAATGCTGCCGCCGCCGCCGCCTCATGAGGCAATTAAAATTTATTCAACGCTTTTAGCGCATCCAAGCTGAGCCCAGTTCTGCCTTTCATTTTATTTTTCCAACTGCCCAATATTTGGCATGCCAAACAGCTGTCGTCATTATGCGTCCAAACATTAGCGTATTAATGCAATTAAAAAGTCGCAGCCATATTATGACAATGAATCTTTTGGCCAAAACAAAAAAAAAAAAAACTGGCCTTAAAGTGTGCTCCCTCTCTCACTTGACGTCTAGCCGCTTGAAAGCGAAATAAAGCCATCTCCGACAACGCCAACGACGCAACAACTTTAAAACACTTTTGCATTTATGCGACAAATGCCCCAGTTCCAGTACATGCTCGTCCAGCTCTGGTATCAGCTATGACCCACGACGACCCATAGTTAGCACAAAGCTAGGCCATAAATCATTTTCGTGCCGCGCTGCCACAGAATGACACACGTTGGCCCCGGCTGGCCCTTTGGACGTACGGGCATGTCTGGCTGGCAGCAGGTACCACTGGTATTACCATTACCATTTGTGGGGTGGGGCTGCGGCGTTGGTGCGACAACGGTATCTGCAGCCGGCCCGGTATGAGCCATGAGGCATGCCATTGTTTGTTCTTGTTGTTTGCAGTTTGGACTCACAAATTGTTTTGCTGCCGAGATTCAACAAATTGAAAAGTGTTCACAAGTAGCCCTACAAACGAGTCACAGTCCCGCGCCAAGGACAAGCACCAAAGCGTCGGCCATTTAATAATAATAATAAAAAATATATATATATAATACAAGAAAATAAAATAAAAAAAAGGAAGAGCAGGAAATTTGAGCAAAAGTTTCGCTGGGACTTTTGGCGCGTTTTCCATTATTTAAATAAAAATTCAAATTAAATAAGATTAATTTGGCGCTGGCCCAGCAGCAGCAGCAGCAAAAGCTTAGTAAGGATACAATGCTTAGAGTTGGACACCCACTCCAGCAGCAACAGTAACTACATACAGCTTGTTGTACGCGTGATTTCGGTCACTTTGAGGCAACTTTTGCATAATTCCACTCAACGCCACTTGAAGATGACTAATGATGGCAGCAGCCATTGTGCGCTTCTAAGTCATGTCCCTTGCCAACCGATGGTAGCCCACCCACACACTCACCCTCACCAACACTCACACGCATTTGTCTGTTTCGGCACGGGCATATTCTCGAAAGTCCTTTTTTTCCAGAGTCCTTGTAGCATAGAGTGCACACTTTTGATAAAGCCCAATTTGTTCTGGTAAGCAGCAAAGTAGCAACGGCAATAGGTAATTGTGGAGCAGTTAGGCAGGAGCTTATTGTGCAAGAAATCATACGCCAAGTGAAAATCGAATTACGTATCCTTAATTTGTGCTTCCTAACGAATTCCACTCTTGATAAATAAAGATTTCTGGAACACTCCGCTTAGAAACCAGTCACATGATTCCCACTATGTTGGCACGTGCAATTAGTTCAGCGCTTTGATGATTTTTCGAAGCTGTCACTAACAGCAAGTGCCGAGGCCAGCGTCGCTAATTGTTCGGAACAGATATTAAGAGACATCCGGTAATACATCGACAAGGCTGAGTTTGTCCACGCCAATGATTGATTTGAAATATATTGGAATACAAAAAAAAAATGCATTAAATCGACTTCTTCTGTTCAATGCAATATGGTTATGACAAACTGCAGTATTGTTGCTTTGTTGTTATCGAAAACGTTATCGATATTTCTTACGCATAAAAGAAAATCTAAAACTATCAATACTTTACAAAATATTAAGCTGACACTTTAGAGTAGGTTTCATTCTTTTCTGTTCGCCTAGTACAAATTTCAATTACTCCATCTACATTTCTTCACGATTACCTGTTCAGAAGTGCTGGAAAAATATTCAACTGGAAATCGCCTCAAAATTCGAGGTGTATAATGTCAAGCTAAAACCAACTGTCGTTAGCTGACTCTATAGAGTAGGTTTCTTCTTTTCTGTTCGCCTAGTACAAATTCCAATTACTCCATTTACATTTCTTCACGATTACCTGTTCAGAAGTGCTGGAAAAATATTCAACTGGAAATCGCCCGAAAATTCGCCGTGTACAATGTCAAGCTAAAACCAATTGTCGTTAGCTGACACTATAGGGTAGGTTTCTTTCTTTTCTGTTCGCCTAGTACACATTCCAATTACTCCATTCACATTTCTTCCCGATTATATATTCAAGTGCTGGAAAAATATTCAACTGGAAATCGCCTGAAAATTCGAGGTATACAATGTCAAGCTAAAACCAAATGTCGTTAGCTGACACTATAGGGTAGATTTCATTCTTTTCTGTTCGCCTAGTACACATTCCAATTATTCCAATCACATTTCTTCACGATTATATATTCAGAAGTGCTGGCAAAATATTCACCTGGAAATCGCCCGAAAATTCGTCGTGTAGAATGTCAAGCTAAAACCAATTGTCGTTAGCTGACACTATAGAGTAGGTTTCTTTCTTTTCTGTTCGCCCAGTACAAATTCCAATTACTCCATTCACATTTCTTCACGATTATATATTCAGAAGTGCTGGCAAAATATTCACCTGGAAATCGCCCGAAAATTCGTCGTGTAGAATGTCAAGCTAAAACCAATTGTCGTTAGCTGACACTATAGAGTAGGTTTCTTTCTTTTCTGTTCGCCCAGTACACATTCCAATTACTCCATTCACATATCTTTACGATTATATATTCAGAAGTGCTGGAAAAATATTCAACTGGAAAGCGCCCGAAAATTCGCCGTGTACAATGTCAAACTAAAACTAACTGTCTTTAGCTGACACTATAGAGTAGGTTTCATTATATTCTGTTCGCCTAGTACACATTCCAATTATTCCAATCACATTTCTGTGCGACTATATATTCAGAAGTGCAGGAAATATATTCAACTGGAAATCGCCCGAAAATTCGCCGTGTAGAATGCCAAGCTAAAACCAACTGTCGTTACGTGACACTTTAGAGTAGGTTTCATTCTTTTCTGTTCGCCTAGTACACATTCCAATTATTCCAATCACATTTCTTCACGATTATATATTCAGAAGTGCTGGAAAAATATTCAACTGGAAATCGCCACAAAATTCGAGGTGTATAATGTCAAGCAAAAACCAACTGTCGTTAGCTGACACTTTAGAGTAGGTTTCTTTCTTTTCTGTTCGCCTAGTACACATTCCAATTATTCCAATCACATTTCTGTGCGACTATATATTCAAAAATGCTGGAAATATATTCAACTGGGAATCGCCCAAAAATTCGCCGTGTAGAATGTCAAGCTAAAACCAACTGCCGTTTGGTGATACTTTAGAGTAGGTTTCATTCTTTTCTGTTCGCCTACTACAAATTCTAATTACTCCATTCACATTTCTTCACGATTATATATTCAGAAGTGCTGGCAAAATATTCACCTGGAAATCGCCCGAAAATTTGCCGTGTAGAATGTCAAGCTAAAACCAATTGTCGTTAGCTAACACTATAGAGTAGGTTTCTTTCTTTTCTGTTCGCCCAGTACAAATTCCAATTACTCCATTCACATTTCTTCACGATTACCTGTTCAGAAGTGCTGGAAAAATATTCAACTGGAAATCGCCCAAAAATTCGCCGTGTAGAAAATGTCAAGCTAAAACCAATTGTCGTTAGCTGACACTATAGGGTAGCTTTCATTCTTTTCTGTTCGCCTAGTACAAATTCCAATTACTCCATTCACATTTCTTCACGATTATATATTCAGAAGTGCTGAAAAAATATTCAACTGGAAATCGCCCGAAAATTCGCCGTGTACAATGTCAAGCAAAAACCAACTGTCGTTAGCTGACACTGTAGAGTAGGTTTCATTCTCTTCTGTTCGCCTAGTACACATTCCAATTACTCCATTCACATTTCTTCACGATTATCTGTTCAGAAGTGCTGGAAAAATATTCAACTGGAAATCGCCCGAAAATTCGCCGTGTACAATGTCAAGCAAAAACCAACTGTCGTTAGCTGACACTGTAGAGTAGGTTTCATTCTCTTCTGTTCGCCTAGTACACATTCCAATTACTCCATTCACATTTCTTCACGATTACCTGTTCAGAAGTGCTGGAAAAATATTCAACTGGAAATCGCCCAAAAATTCGCCGTGTAGAAAATGTCAAGCTAAAACCAATTGTCGTTAGCTGACACTATAGGGTAGGTTTCTTTCTTTTCTGTTCGCCTAGTACACATTCCAATTACTCCATTCACATTTCCTCACGATTATATATTCAGAAGTGCTGGAAATATATTCAACTGGAAATCGCCCGAAAATTCGCCGTGTAAAATGTCAAGCTAAAACCAATTGTCGTTAGCTGATACTTTAGAGTACGTTTTATTCTTTTCTGTTCGCCTAGTACACATTCCAATTACTCCATTCACATTTCTTCACGATTTTCTGTTCAGAAGTGCTGGAAAATTGTGGAACTTGCAAGATTGGATCTGGTACTGGAGAATTGTTTGAAGGGAAAAATATCGATTTTGATGTATAATTATGGATTTTTTTCAATTTCTGAATAAATTCCGGAACTTATCCGATTGCTTTGGACATTTTTTGAAAGTCGATTTATATTTAGAGGAAGATTTATAAATTTTTCGTTAGAAATGTCTTAGTGAAAGCTGGTAAGCTGAATAAGTCACTCATCTAGCTTTATAGAGTATCGTACAGCTGCTATTTGCCAACTGACGCCCTTTGCCGTTTTGTATATGATTTTTGCTTTTCGTAATACTTAGTTTCATTTTTCAACACTTGAAGTAGCCGTGTCCAGGCTAGGTCAAGTGCTGTGGCTGGGGGTTTGAGCACGGGGACGCATTTAAGTGTCAAGTTTTCCGTTTGCTGCTAATGAACAACAAACTTGCAAAAGTTTTACAGCCCGAGGTGGGCAACGGACGGGTCCGGTTCGGGCAACAAAATATCGTCAATAAGGTAAAGAAATTAAATGAAATGCAATTAACCAACTAAAGCAGCTGAATGAATGCCGTGGGTAGTGGACGTCGTACCACTGAGTGGGCGCCCGAGGAAGACGGAGCTGGCCGAGGAACTGGTGCTTTGCAACAATCAGGCAACTGATGAGCAATTATAGAATGCAAAATTAGCTGCATTTTAACGGGAATCGCAATCAAAAAGAGAGCGAAGGAGAGAGAAAAAGAGAGAGAGAGAGAGAGAGTGGGAGAAAGTGTAAAAGCTGCACAAGTCAAAAAGAAGAAGCGCATGAAAGTGTGGAAGGGTCTTGGGGAGTGCACTGCATAGCGCAATCAATTTTAAGAGGTGGCGCACAGCTGTGTGGTCTCTCGCTCGTTCTCTCTCTCTCACACTCTCATTCTCATTCTCCCTGACTTGTGATGTCACTGATTCAATTGCAAGCTGATTGAGGTTGAAACTAATATAATACTTTTGCATTTTCAGTTTGACTTCGAGCACATAAATTGATAAAAAAAAAATGTGTAAAAACTTTGCCCTTAACGCTTACAACTTCAATTCGAAATGTTTTAGAAAATCTCATAATTCTCACCTAGAAAGTTAATCAACGCATAAAATTTTTCTTCTTGTAACACAAAGGTCCAGTTATGGATAAGGTTCACCCTATTAAATCTTGAAGAGAGTCTGGCATTTAAATTATAGTTCGTAGGCAGCATGAGGCCTATATGGAGAGAAATGCTCTTTGCTAAATATGCGGGTACTTCGAATTTATTGCTCACAGAAAGGATTCAACGACTAGAAGGTAAGTAAGCGCGTAGCTATTCGCATTTTATTTCAAGATTTTCATTACCTTTAGGTTAGGAAACGCAGAATGAGGTCAGCTTTGGCTCTAGTATAACCAACAGATGGACAAAATCCAAAGAAGCATTCGTTGATACGTGTAAGCTGTGCAGTCAGCAAGAGCGCAAATGAGCGTGAGAGCTTACATGAAGCAAATGCGTGTGAGAGAGAGTTGACATCAACTGCTTGGGCGGCAGGAACTTGTGTGCTTATCACGCATCCTTTATAAATAATGAGACTGCTCAATTTGGTATAAAGCGAGATCAATTTGCTTAGAGGACAAAGTCGCGAGGAGAGGAAGGCACAACCGCATGATGACACATTACAGTGAATCTTTAAAAAGTTTAATAGAGTAATAACTCTAGAGAATTTAGGGATAAACTCATTAATAATGGTCTGTCGATATTTTCTCCTAATTTAAGTTTATTTAATACAAAAAGACTTCTATGCTAAACTTCGCTTCTACATTATTTAGCAGCCATACAAGACTTAAGGCTGATTTCTGTGGCATCTATGAAAACCGAAAAATTTTTTCCATGGACCAAGCGTTGCCTAAAGTGTCAGACTCGACGCGCCTTTATCAGCTTGGCTTCAGTTGGGTACAATTTAGCAAATTAAAGCCACAAAAACGAAATTATCTTTCGGGGTACGCAACTATGACAAATTTTTCCCCAAAATAAATAAATATTTATTAAAAAATGAAAGCAAATATTTGCTCTATTTATTGAAAACAGATTAATGACCAAAAATTGGTCCAAATAAATTTATATTAAAAAATACAAATATTTGCTTCAAATAATATTTAGCAAATATTTGCTTCAACTAAAATTTGGCAAATATTTGCATCAAGTGAAATTTGGCAAATATTTGCATCAAATAAAATTTGGCAAATATTTGCATCAAATAAAGTTTGGCATATATTTGTTACAAATATTTGCTTCAAATAAATTTTGGCATTTTTTTTTACAAATAATAAGCGGCAAATATTTGCTTCAAATAATATTTGGCAATTATTTGCTTTAATTAAAATATTTGCTTCAAATTAATTTCAAATATTTGCTATATGGCAAGCAAAACCTTATTTGCTGCAGGTAACAGAAATAATTGCTGTATCAGTTATAATAGTTTTTCAGTAATGCTCTTAAGTAAACAAATATACATTATTATAACGCTTTTGTTGTGTTCAGGAACTTCGAGATCCGCCATTTTTTCTCCGAGTTATAATAATTTTTTATAGAGATAATATTATCTGTAAGCAGAATTTTACCAATATTACCTTTTATATTTAAAAAATATTGATGTTGGAAAATCGCTTTATTGTTTTTTATAATATTCCCCATTAAGATCTATAAACTTATGCACGTGTTCGAACCAATTCTGCGAAGCACTTTTGCCACACTGATTGAGATATCTTCAAAACATGCAATTCGGAACGCATCAAACGCTACTTCGGGTGTCGAAAAACGTTCACCTCTCATATTATTTTTTACGTATAGGTGAAGTCATTCGGTACCAAATCGGAACTATACTTCGGATGACATATCAAATCGACATTTTGAGTGCTCAAGAATGCATTTGTTCGAGCCGATGTGTGAGATCTCCCATTGTCGTGGTGAAGCGTGATCCATCTTTGGCGGTTGATTTTTCGCGATTTCTGGGAAGACAACTGGCAAACGAATGGTTGTTTACCACTTAGAATTGATGGGTTTGCGTTGCTCTAGTGGAAACAGGCGAAAAGTACTTCGTGCGGTAGCAACTTTAGTTTGGCTCTTCTTGAGCACCCATACAGTCAACCGCTGTTACTTTGGGGCTCACACGCGTAAGTCCATGACCATCCGTCATAGGAGTGTTTCGAAGACCGCGTTCGTATTTTTTGAGCATTTCTTTCAAGCAATCGACACGAGCCTTGTTTTGAGTGATTGACAGATTGTGTGAGATCCAACGCGAAGCAATTTTTTTGAGAGTCAAAAGTTCATGCAATATTCCATGTAATCTTGGGTCAATTTCACGATAGTTCACATGACGATCTTGCAATATTAGTTTGCACACAGCATCAATGGTTTCGGGAACAACTACTGAATTTGGATGACCTCTACGAAATTTGTCTTGAAGTGCACTACGACCGCGGTTGAATTCCCCTGAACCAGCGATAAACACTGATCTTTGATGGAGCTTCGTCGCCAAAAATTGAATTAAGTTCAGTCACGCCCCGTTTTTGAGGTAGTCCACGTCGGAAAGTTGTAATAAATAATTTTTTGGCCTATATAAATATTTTAAGTTTGTGTAAACAACACAAATATGTCAAAACTTTCTGAATACGTACAACCTTAAAAATGTCAAACCTTACGATAGAGCTGTCATCTGCCAGATGGCAATACTAGGGTTGCCCAATCACGAAATATAAAAGGCAACCCTCGTATATATTTTTACTCCAGCCCTATTTTTATTTTACCAGTATTTAAGCGATTGATAAAAGTTACATATAATCACTAGTGGATCAACCCCCTGCTGGCACTGTTCGCTAATCGACAAGCAAGAAAACTGGAACACCTAGTTTGCACTATAAAGCTGAGATATATGACCCATTCCCCGTTCCAAATCCAATGCCAACTCAAATATCTCACTTTCAATTGTCATTGTAACAATGACGTCACATAACATTACCTTCCATTGGTTGTATCATGATAAGTCGGTGGCAAATAGATACAAAATCTGTTGAAACCAATGTTTTATGCATGGATAGCAGCAGCTGCTGCCATCCTTGGGCGAAGCGCTTGGAAAAGCAATAGCATAGGCTAATGGTTTTGATTTATGTATGCAACTGCAACAAATTACCCGCTGGCCATGCCCAGGTGAGATGATGACGATGGTGATGATGGTGATGATGATGATGATGATGAAGCTGATTGGCCAACCAAGCGTACGTACGTAGTGGATTCAAAACGATCCAACGATTGATTTCGCATCAACGCAAAATGCGAAACGGATTATTAAAGTTTCGTCAATGCAAATGCTGTCGATATGGAAAAAAAGAGAGACAGAGAGACAGAGAGTCCTTGTGCTGCCGCCAACAAATGAAAATGAAATGTGTAAGCTGTTGGCAGGTGCATTTTGCCATAGAGATGATGATGACTCTGCATGCCCGCCCAACTGCCTACCTGCCTGCCTGCCTGCTGCAAGGACAAATGACAAGTTGTGGCAAAGAACGCGCCTGTGGCCTGCCACATTGCTGCAATTTTCGATAAATTCTTCGTGTGCGGTTATCAAAAGATGTGCTGCATGCATGCAAGCGCGGGCAAAAGAAGAAATTTCATTCATTTCCATAATTTTAATAAAATTGAAGAAAAATATTCAAGGCGCTCGGGCGCGCGCTCTCTCTCGCACACTCTCTCTATCTCCGCCAACAAAATGGCGGCAGGCATGTCAAAATGTAGAAGAGGCGCGAGCGCACAAGCGGCGTATACGTAATAAAAGCGGAAAATCGAAAACTCAAAATACTTATACTTCATGTAATACGTAGTAGTCCTTGCTTTTGTTGTCACAGTTTGTAGTTGTTGTAGTCAGGCTTAGCACAGTGGGCTTTGGAAAATAAATCCTTGTACTTCAAACGAGTTGTTTTTCAGTGTAAAATTAATTTTTGTTGGGTAAAACCGAAAAACATAAAAACTTTTACTTAAGACTGAAAAAAAAGATGGATATACCATATGAAAGACATCGTCCTTGGCTGAGTATGGTACCAAGCGGCACTGGACTATTACCCAGACGTACCTATAAGATAATAGGCTATAATATATTATCACAAAATGAGCTGATCAAGCAGGAGTCCATGTACACGAACGTCAATAGAGAGCTGTTGGTCTGGAATACACGTTTTCGCAATATTGTACACGAACTACAGATACTCAAGCCGGACATACTCTGTCTACAGGAGGTGCACGGCTGCCATTTGCCACAATTGGTGGCACGCCTTAAGCTAACCGGCCGTCATTTCGAATATATCTATCAAAAGCGTCATCACAATCGTCCCGATGGCTGCGCCATACTCTTCGATATACAACAATTCGAGCTGGTGTCCGCGCAACCGCTGTCCCAACGTGTCAGCAAGTTCCATGCCACGGATCGTGATTTTTATGCCATTATGGTTAAGCTGCGTCAACGTTACGAGCCCAATTGTGATATATTGCCCTCGCAGTGTTGCGAGCTAGTTGTGGTCAATACACATATGCTGCCATATGAACCGGATTTGCCGGAATCACCACGTGATCTGGTCAAATCATTGCTGAAAAGTATGGATGAATTTTGCTACGATGCTGAGTCACAACAACGTAATCCCATCTTGTTGACTGGAGATTTTAATTTCGATCGTGAATCGGAACCCTTTGCCATACTGACCGCACGCACTGGCTGCTTTAGTCAACCCTTGCAAATGCTACCCATCTATACGGATGCTAATCGTGCCTCACGCTATTTGGGCGGTAAGCGCTTCTCCCAATTGGATCATATGTTCTTCTCCCAGGGTAATCAGCGTTACAATCTAAACATTTGCAAATACTATATGATGCCACGTGTCAGCGTCTGTCAGACGATGTTGGGACCACCAAACGAACTGTTGGGCTCCGATCATTTCAGCCTAGCCGCAACATTCTCGCTATATCGTACATTTACACCATCCTATATAAAAAATAAGTAACATAATGCTCTCAACGGAAGTTCGAGTTTGGATGAGTACAGTTGAATAGCAACAACTTTAGTATCTAAATTTAAAGAAATAAAATAAAGCTTCCGAAATACCAAAAAGTCAAGCACTATTGTAAATGTTTGAATGTTATTGCAAAGCATAGGGGCAAATATTTGCTATAAGTGAAGCAAACATAATTTAGTTATTTGTTGAAAGCTCTATTTGAACAAATAATGGAGCGGAGAACAAGTAATGGAGCTAATTGCTTAAATAATATTTGCAAAATGTAAAGCAGGTGTTTTTTTTTTTATTTTTCAAGAAAGTTTGTTGGAAACGCTGCGGCAGAAATTATTTGCACTTGGCAGGCCAAATATTTTCTCAAAATAATAAAAGCAAAGTTGTTTGCTTTTAGTATAAGTTGAGCTATGACAAGAAAGTTAGGCAGAAATATTTGCTCTTGATATAGCAAAAAGTATGTTTCTTTTTTAGAGTTATAAAATTAAACAACGATGGACTATTCGATTGACATGAATTATATTTATGCGAGAGATAGACTTGTGGCATTACATTTTAAATATATATATGATTTCTGGCATGGCTTTTTCCAACATTTGTGACCGTATATCGACAATAACACGGCGAATGAAGACACAAAAAGGATAAGCATTTGTGGCTTATCCGCATAGACCAATGACTTCACATAGCCCCACAGAAATCACAAGATCTTGGAGGCCAATTTACAGGTCCGAAACGTGAAATTAGGCGGTCACCAAAAGTGTCTTTCAATAAATCGATTGTAACACGAGCTGTTGCGCAGTCTTGTTGGAACTACATCTCCTGGACATCATGGTTGTTCTATTCAGAAATGAAAAAATTAATAATCATATCTCATATTTGCTTCAAATAATATTCGGCATAAATTTGCTTCAAATAGTATTTGTCAAATATTTGCTTCAAATAATATTTGTCAAATATTTGCTTCAAATAATATTTGTCAAATATTTGCTTCAAATAATATTTGTCAAATATTTGCTTCAAATAATAGTTGTCAAATATTTGCTTCAAATAATATTTGTAAAGTATTTGATTCAAATAATATTTATACTTGTCCAATATTTGCTTCAAATAATATTTGTCAAATATTTGCTTCAAATAATATTCGGCATAAATTTGCATCAAATAACATTTGTCAAATATTTGTCAGATATTTGCTTCAAATAATAGTTGTCAAATATTTGCTTCAAATAATATTTGTAAAGTATTTGATTCAAATAATATTTATACTTGTCAAATATTTGCTTCAAATAATATTTGTCAAATATTTGCTTCAAATAATATTTGGTTTAAATAATAAGCCATAAACTAACTGCATTATTTTTAATACTCCAGCCTTATATCCTTATAAGGATATAAACGATTAAATATTGTTAAATATAAGCACTAGGGGACCAACCAGGATTATTGGCCTAAAGATTTGCTCAAAATATTTGGCAAACATGAAAAACAAATAAGACAGCACAGCAAATATTTGTTACATTTTGCGCAAATATTTACGAGAAATTTCTTACCCATATACAGAGCGAAATGTCTGCATTATTTTAGGAGCTTAAGTGCGATTTGGGTAAACTCTAAGAAATGAACTGGAAAAGTATTTTGAGTGCTTATTTTGTGCAAACTTTTTGTGAAATTATTTTTGTTTGCTTGAGAATAATACTTAACCGATTTCCTAATGTAAGTTTTTTTTTTTATCGATTTCCATATAGACATGTTGCTTTTATCTCAACCAAAACGCATTTTGTGCCACTGTGCCACATATGTGTGTGTGTGTATTCGTGAGTATGCAATTGTGTGTGTGAGTGTGCGTGTGTGTATAACCGCCTTTGGCATTTTCTAACCTGTGCACATTCTATGCATGTGCCGCAACTACATATGCCTCCGCACCCTTTTCCTGCCACTGATACCATATCTCCCCTCCCCCCACTCAATCATATCCAAAGACCAAAAACTCTTGCAACCCAAAACCACTGCCCCAAGCCTTATGTTTGGTGCCCCAATCTTCTATATGCGCGCTGTCGACCAAATGACATAATTCAGTTCTGGCAAAGTTTTGACTGAAGCTGATGCTGCTGATGTTGATGCCACGACGTTTGTGTGCCAAAGTTCAACGTTGAATTTTGATGTTCGTTGATTGCCGCTGCTCGCATGCCACATGCCGCCACCCAAGACTGTTTCCCTCTCTATCCATAGCAATAACACCTGCTCTACACTTTTTGACTTGTTTTTATACACTGCAGCAGTTAGGGGTCAAGGGTATTATGGATTTATGCAATGATTGTGGCAACTAAAAGCTTGTGTCAACTCAAATGTTTATCGTAAAGTTGGGCAGCAATTGAGAGTTGTGAGATGACTGGATCTCGGATGGAGTTTGTAATCTTTAGGTGTTAATTTTTTTAATTCCCTCAGAATGTGTAGATTCTGCTGAACGTGCAGTGGCTGACTTTTATTAATTAAGATCTCTCTCTATCAAAGCTCCAAAGACGGAATATTGAGATATCCGAAGAAGATTCGAAGAGAATAGGGGCCTATAGTTAAGAGTTGAATTCGAATGGCGGTGTCTTTAATTGTCAGATACTTATATAGGCAATTAGCATCATTTGCTAGCCTTGCCAGTGCTAGGCTAATGCTGTGGGTTGGAATCAAACCACAGACGTTCGTGTTAAGTAAGCGAGTACTATGGAGGTCCAGCTGGCATACTACTTAGTTATTGATGTCATGGGCGTACTCACCTCTAAACCGGAAGGTCTGTGGTGCGACTCCAAACTTCAACACTGCTGCATTTGTCTAGCGCTGACATAGCTAGCAATTAAATAAAAGCTATTTATCTGGGAAAAGTTTAATTAGGTAAAGAAACCACAGTTTGGATTCGGCAATAGACTGCAGGTGCCCAGTCTCTTCGCACAGCTATTAATAGAAAAGTTTCCATGTTCTGACTTTGGAATGATGTTCATAGTCAAGCGGAATAAATTTTACTTAGAAATTGGTTTCCCACATAAGACAAAGACATTCTTCAACGTTTATTTTGCATTATTACTATGAGTTGCGATTGTTTGCCAATTGTAGGCTCTGATTGCAATATCGAGTACAGCTGGTCACTCTTAACTTCTTAATTGCTGAGCTTAATTAAAAAATTTAGGTTCCATTGAAGCTGTTAAAATTGTTTGCAAGTTTTTGTCGCTGAAACCGTACCGTTAAAGATATGATGTTTCCTCAAGAAGTCTAGAATTATCATGCAGACTCTCAAATTAGTGAAGGAACTGTTTTCCGCTGTCTGCAACTTGTAGCTGGAAATTTAAATTTGACATTTGAAGTTCTAAAAGAAGAATTTATTAATTTTAAGAAGATCTAACAAGCCTTTTCTCAGCTCTTTTCTTGCATAGGTAGAAGTAATACTTTGTTTCCTTTCAACATTTGAGCTCGAGTAGGCGTCAAGTCAAGTCATATCCATTATAACTTCCATTTCTTCAATCATCTCCAAGCCGCAGCACCGAAATTTTTACATCACGCTACTATGAAAAACATGCTGCAATATCTTTGTACTTCAATTGCTGATCATAATGATCTCAGCAGAGCAACAAATGTTGAACTTGTTGAGCACGTTGACCCAATCCCAAAAATGCGCACTTTGCAGTGTATCCCCTTTATCGCACTTCCATACTCCGATACCATTACATTGCTTTACTTTTTTTTGGCAGGGGTATTTGTTTGATTTTATTTTCTTTCTTTTTTTTTTTTTGTTTTCCAGCAGCTCGTTGCCTTTCCCCCAGCTTTCCCCCCCTACCGTCACCACCTTGTGACCATGTGTACAAGTTGGCACTTGTTTTTGAAGATATGTCACCAGGTGTAGCTGCGCATTTAATCCAACCAAAAGTCGTAACATCAACAGCAAACGTCACACAAATTTCGTTTCCTATGCCATGGTGGTCTCTGATCTGTAACTCAGCCACAGTGCCTGTGACTTTACTGAGGTCTAGTCTGGGCCTCTGGGCTTCTACTTCTGTTTTGGCTGGTAAAATGAGGTAAAATGTGTGGCTGACACTTTAAAAGTCAAAAGTCAAAGTTGCAACATGTAGCATGTGCCGTTGGTGTAATTGTTGTTGTTGTTGGAACTCGCCCATTGGCCCATTTGGAATTTTTGCCTCACAATGGATATGACTTTCACTTGAACTTATTTTTTGTGTCATGTTACTCATACGCCAAGTGCGCCCGCAGCAGCACCCTAAACCAAAATGTGTACGCAAATTAAAATGTAGAAAAATGTAGGCAAAAATTTACCAAGACCCCAAAGACAGTCTTTGGTTGGGCATAGAGTATAGCTCTATATACTATATAGCAGATTTTTATGTGTTTGTTTTTGTTTTCGCTGCTTATGCCAGCGAACTTTCTTGATACTCTACAGCGTTGGATCGGGGGGTTTGCGCTGCAGTAAAATGATACCAACTAGAGTTTGCTTCGAACTCCGAGCTCTCTTTCAGATTTTCTTTCGCTTAAACCACTTCAAGCACATTAACTCTCATATGAACCCAACATTAAGCCAACATTGCAGCAGTGTATCCTCGTGCCGCCTTTACATCCTTTTTTCTCTCTAAATTTTATTTTTCTTTTGTATTTTTTGGTGCCTGCCCAAAATTTACGTTGTTAAAGTGCAAAAGGTGTTGGGTGGGAGGGTTCATAACTCATGGCGCCAACGGCATTAAATCTTTGCTTTTAATTATGCCAAGTTTGCCGGCTGTTAGCCCTTCCATCCGGGCCGTGCAGCTGTTAAGCTGCTCCATATGGCTAGCTATAAAGGTCCAAATCGAAGGGTTATAAAGCTGTAAATGTGTGTGCGGGCGTTAAAATTAATTTGCCAAATCATGGGGAATCACCGGCAAATGGCAACATTGACTCACTGGCCATTGCTTGAAAGCTGCTACAGTTCCTTAGGGATCCACAATGTATATGTTGGCTTGTGCATGTGCGTGTGCCCATAAGTAGCTCAGCAGCTCAGTGGCTCAATCCAGTTGGTTTGACAGCAACGTGCCTGTTGGTCCTAGTACGGCCACGTGCGGACCGTTTATGAGTAATGAGCTGAGACCGTCAAAAGGCGTACACACGGCTCTACAAATCCGATTTCAATTGCATTGACGTGTGCGAGGGTTGACTGTGAAGTAAAATCTGCTTGTATGAGTTGAGTGATGGACATCATTGTAGAGCTGTATTGCAAGCTGATTTTCACAAACCAAGCTAGTTAGGAATAAAATCTTGGACATTGGCAGGCAAGCATGTGAATGTATCCAAAGCTGTCTTTCTTTTCGAATATGATTTACTTAAACCAAACTTTATCATCACCAGCATTCAGCTCTACAAACCGGGGTGGGTTTTGGTTTGCCCAACAATTCTTCTCCATGCGCCTCGGTTGTTAGGGCGTGCCAGTTCTAGCCTCAGCAGGCCATCGGCAATATTATCAATTAGGCGCTTGCTTGGTCGATCTCTGTTTCCTGTAGTTCTTGTGTATGCCAACACAAGCTTTTGTGCACTGTTCTGGTCCATCCGTAGGACATGACCCATCCATCTTAGCCTCTGGGATTTAATGAATTTGAGCACAACTTCGCCATGGTTTAAGCTCAACAATTCGTCATTGTTCCTTCGAATGTAGTTACCGCGATCTTTGACCCAAACGTTTTCTGCAGTAATCTTCTTTCAAAGATTCTTAGGTATTCTTCGTCTGCTGCCGTCATGGTCCAAAGTTCTGCTCCATATGTGGCTATTGGACTTCTGATGGAATTCTAAATACGTAGCTTGCATGCACTCAAAAAGCTTTAAAGAATTCTAAAAAAGTTGTCCCAGAGTATAATCTTGCACGATTTATAGCAACTACAACGGAAGGCAAGCGTATTGGAGTAGAGTTGTCTGTTTTTTGAAAGATGATTTCGTCAAACCAAGCTTCCTAAAATACTAGAAAAGTTGTCCAAGAGAATAATCTAGGATAGTTTAGTCTAAAATAGATAGAGTTCTCTGCTGGTTTGTCTCTGAAAAATGCCCAACAATTTTTCTCAGCAGATTGGAACTGCTGGTTTGTGGGCCTGGAACGCGAATGTTTAAAGAACCATAAGGAGAACAATTTGGATTTTATGCCTAGGAAATACAATGGTTTGCATCCATTTAGTAGATTAGATTACTCTTCCAAATCTATTTTATAGACATTTAATAGAATATATAACAAATGATAATAATATCTAAATAAGTGTCAGCAATCTTTGGATTCTTAAGCTTGTAGTTCTCTTGAGAATTTCTTGGGACGATTTTGAGTTAGGCCTAAACATTTACTTAGGCAAATAGCATCTATTCTCTTCTAGGCATCTGCTGCAGGGTAGAATCGAAGCACCACCACCACCACCAAGGTCCAGAATACTGGGTAACCTATGAAAAAGTTTTAGAAACTTTTGGTACAATTAAGAGCTGTTTTCCACCAACTTTTGTGAGATTTTTGTACTGGTATTTTATTGGAATTCACTTTACGTAGCATCGAGACCAATCGCGGCAGACATAATCTCAATGTTGAATACTAAGATAGATTGTGCTGATCGAAAGAAAGATATTTTGCCAAAAAAGAAAGATATTTCGGTCCAATCCCCATTGGGAAAGAGTATACGAGCTCTACAATGACACAGATGTCTCAAACTAGGGAGATGAAGGCGACGCTCAAGACTACGATGGAGATACTAAGTGTAGATGAACGTATCCGCGCTCGGTTTTACTTATTGGGCCAAGCATTGGTATCTGGCAAAAGCTAATGAGATTGTAATGGACCGATATCGTATTGTAATTGCCAAATTAAGTAAAGTATATATTTTCGGGGGTTATTTAATTTAATTAAATATTGGCACTTAATTTCTTGCAACTGAAAGATATCCTATTCACTGAGGATGACAACTTTGCCAGAGAAGAATTTTGAACTATTAATTGCTGAAGATACTGCATACTGTCGTACAGCTTTCAAAAACACAATGAATGTTCAGAGTTCTGCTTTTATAGGAGAGATGAAATATACTTTTTTCGCCTTGATTAAAATAAAAAAAAATTTATTAATTCCTCTTGACTATGGAGATAACTCCATTAATATATGTTCCTGAAGAACAGAGGCATAAGGTTTATAGCCGAATTCATACGGCGTTGGCTTACATTAGAGGCTTTCTTCGGTATATATTTATTTGCTAGCTATGTCAGCGCTAGGCAAAAACGCCAGTGCTGCTACATGAGTTCGAACCAAAGACATACGTATTTAGAGACAAGGCCCACTTTTGTCATAATTATTATAACAATTAGTTTCGAAACTTTGAATAATAAGACAGCTCGTATTAAATTAGATATAAAGAATGAAACTGAACTTGTGTTGTCAAAGCCACCAAAAGTAAAATATTTTGCAGAAAGGCTTCAAAACTAAGCCTTGAGTATTTTTAATAGAATTTCTTAAAAAACCAATATAGTCAATTTCTAGACAGCAATGAAAAGCTTGAGCTACAGTGAATGTATAGTGCTTATGATGCAATACTAGAATGCGAGTATAATCGCAAAAATCTGCCAATTTCATCATCTCAGTTAAAAACTTATGTTGCGAAGCATTGCCTAAAATACCAACAAACGCCATCTCTACAAGGAAACAGCAGCTTCGAACTTAAACGGATATGAGCTTTCCTACATTATATGAGCTTTTTTTAGCGCAACCAATTAAGTTGAGCAGTTAAGTTGCAGAAAACCAACTTTCAATAGCGACCAGTCCACCCTCGCTTCGAATGGACACACATAAGAGCCAGCAAGTCAGCGAGCCCAAAGCGCACCTGAAACCCTTAATGGTCAAGGCCACAACCAGGACAAGCAGCATTTTTTTTTTCTTAAAAAATTTGCATATATGTGTTTTTTTTTTTTTGTGGCCTGGTAGGCGTTTTGGTCTCGGTTACTTCATATTTATGACTATTACGTGGCATAGTCCGTCCGTGTGTGAAGAGCACCTTTTTTTGGTTGTTTTTGTTGTTGTTGGTGCTGGGTTGCCAGCAAACGGCTGGAAAATTTGCTGCGTCTATTGGGCCAAAGCGACAACATAAAACAGTCGTAAAATTTATTAAGTGACATTTTGTGAAAATTCAAGAGAAAAAATGGGCACAGCCAAGGCCCAAAAAAAAAAATCAACATATTGCAAAAAAAAAAAAAAAACAAGAAAAACGGCAACAAGCTATTTAGTGCTTTTAAGGGCTATCTGGCAAGAAGAAGAGCGCAAAAAATATGCGAAAACAAAAACTCATTTCAAGTTAATTAGGCGCTTGTAGCAGCGTTAGAGTGGAGCGAGCAGAGCGATGAAAAGAGCGAGCGGCAAATGAGAGCAACAGACAGAAATATAAAAATTAAGCACGAAAATATGCCACAAAAAATGTTGGGCCAAGGGGCAAACGGCAAATGCCTAGAACTAAACGCACACATCCCTGCCAGCTGCCCCCAGCAGCGCCCACAAATTCATAGACAAACACACACACTGCAGCACCCACGCTCACACCCCCACTCATTCTACACTCACATAATGAAATTGTTGGCACAATAACTCGAGTTATAAATTAAATATTAATTAATTTGCCCTGCTCTGCCCGCCCTGTCCGCCTTGCTTGTCAGTCTGTGTCAGTACCTTGGTACAACGTTACAACCATAGCTCCAACTGTCCTTCCTAACATGCGTCCAGCTGGTCCAGTCCATTTGTCCGTCAGCGTGTTCATCTCATTCCGTGGCTTCAACAAATTTCACACGCCAAAAGTTTTTCATGCCATTCGCTGCTGCCACAGCCCGCCTCGCTCCCTTCCTACCACACACACACACACACACACTTTACACTTCGCCATGCAACCGCTAATAAGGTCGCCTCCAATGAGCTCCATCACAATTTGTGTTCCATGTTTGGCGCTAATTTTGCATACCGTAATCTCACTCATCAGCACCGTGATTGTTTGTCCTGGCATTTGCAGCTGGCAAACACTGTGCTGCCGCTCCCCGCCACCACTTGACATATTTCATTTGAATTTTGTGATTTGTTGATTTTTTTGTTTGCTTTTTTTTTTTTTTTTAATAATACTCAGCCATATGGTTGTGTATTTTTATGCAAAAATATTGGGCAAGTGAAACCAGAAGAGCAATATATATATCCAAGTGGTAAGAGAACTGCTAGTTCAACTATTTCCAATGCAAACATTTTTTTTTTGTTTATGTAAAAATCTGTGTTTTTTGTAGGGAAAGAATTACTCAAACCCCGGTACAGCACTACAGGCTGTCAGTCTTAATTAGCAGCTCGTGGGTAAGCTAGCAACTGGAATTAAGTAAACATGACAAGTACGTTTATTTGACAACTTTTAAAATGTAATTATAATAATAATATTTATATTAATATTAATAACTTTGCTGGGTAATTGTAAATGCAATATTGCCCCATAGAGAAAGGTTGAATAAATAACGCATCGCAGCCTGGTGATTGGAGGCCAACCCATAGAGACCCAATAGTGAATGAAGTATTGTTCAATACCGTCTATTTTTTCTTTTTTTCCCCTATGATTCCGCTTGGGAACTTAGGGCCTCTACTAGCAACTTCCAAGGAACTCTGTTTTGCGACGTCTGTTTAGCTCTCTCCCATATTGTGTTCAACTGGGCTAGTTGTTGAAGGATGCATCTTCTCTAGGTCTTCCAAGGTTTCTAATGTACCTATGGTCGTCATTGAGTTTGGAAAGCCTTTTATGTTTAATTCTCTTATCTTGGTTTCTGTAATCGTTTGCGTTTTCGATCGAAATGGTGATTGACCAAATGAGAGTTATCCAAGTGGTGGGGCTGCCGTCTTCTGGGAGTGGCGTCTACAACTACCATTGTTTTTGGTGTTATTGTGAAATGACACGTAAATTTGATAATCGGGAAAAGGCTGGGCAGCTTCATAGCTGGGTTGTCGTTGCTGTACGCAGAAAAGCGATGGGGTGAGGGTATTGAGGTATGGGGCACAGGGCACGGGGGTTGCCGAAATTGTTCAATGACATTGTACAATAGAAAAATGCCTTCAAGAGAAACGTTAAAATAGTCATGCCTCTTGTCAGGATATGAATCCACGTGCTCATGTTTAGTAGGCAAGTGCATTACCCACTAAGCTGCGCGGCGCTACCAAGTCCGTATATATTGCTAGAATAATTCCACCAAAATCACATATAACTCAATAAAGCAAACCGATAATAATCGGGAATAAGCAAAAATTTTTCAATATCCATCGATAGAAACCGACTAGTAACCCAAAAGCGAATTTTCACTCTCTGCTGATACCTGATTATGACAGAGACTGTAGTCATCATGTTATTTTATTTATTTATTATTATTTTGCGCTACCACCAAATCTTATTGTTAAACAATATAAAAATAAGGAAAGATAGAATGCGCCATCTGAATCGGGTCAAGAGAAAAGCCGCATAACTTTGATCATTTTCAAGCGATTGGCTACACCATTTCGGTTTGGTATAGTTTGATCCAGTAAAATTTTAACCATGTATCGCTACATACATCTCCAAAACGCTCCGAAATAATGTCACTTTATCTCGAAGATAATCGTGTTCAGCTGTGCTAACCCAGCGTGCGTATCGCCGAAAATATTGTGGCCGAACTACAACCAAAAGCGACACGCTACATCGTTAAGCCTTAGATTTTTAGAACAAGGGACTGAAGCTGATGCCAAACAACCTCAAATATTACCAGTAGGTGACTGTTTGGGCTGGTGTTGGTTCGAAAACTATCATTCGACCGTTTTTCTTCAAAACTGATGAGATTATCAAGGGCGATTGGTGTAAATGTAGGTTGGCACAATTGAATCACCCCAAATGCCTGAAAAAGACATGGATAATTTTTAGTTCCAACAAAATGGCGGCACAAGCTATACAGCAGCTACAAGCAACGACTATTTGCAGAGTTCCCCAGATTTCATACAATCTGTTTTGATTTTTTAGTGATTTTTGAAGAAAAAAGTTTAGGCCAAGCCGAAGGACATAGAAGCGCTATAATACAACATTCGAGTTGAAATGGCAGCTATATCGCTCGAGATGCTTGTGAATGCGCTGGAAAACGCAAAAAAAAGATCTTTGTAATAAATTGGTTCAATTGCTCGAAGTTGTTTTTGCGAAATATCCCACAAAATGTAAATCTTGATCTTGACAATCGAAGAAAAATTTTTGATATATATTCAATTGATTGAATTCTTAAAGTTATGAAACTTTTCTATTGACCCGATTCAGATGGTGTATCCTGTATTATAGCAAAAATTAAAGAGAAAAAATTATTATATAATACTAATACGACACGTAGTCTGATAGGTGCATTTTTCATGGTACAACAAAAATGAAATTCGAATTATGATAAATACATCTTCGCAGCTGTCTGCTCAAGGTTATGTTCAAACAAAAAATGTGTATTTTCAGCAATTTCCCACAAACAATATCTATCAAGACTTAAGATTGACGCACTTGGATTGATACATCCTTACCTTGCACTAATTAGACAGACGATTTCTCCTTCTAAGCCCTTGGTTAAAGATCTTATTTTTAAAGAGATATTAGGTATAATCGAGTTGGCTAAGGGACCTTACCTTTGGAACAGTCAATCTAATGCATAGAAATTTCACTGAAAACCTAATCTCATCGTCATTGTACCAAAGCCTGATAGCCTTGCTGACTCATTGACTAAACCAGGCGAAGCAGAGCTACTCTAAACTGTCATGCTGTGCCTTTCTGTTGGAACAGCAGAACTTGGCACGGCACTGATTGACATCCGCCAAAGTGCAATCGTGCATAATTTATACCACTCGCTTTGTTCGCAGCTATGTTCCTTAGTTGATTGACTTGAAAGATTTACCAAATCCATTTCAAAATAAGTCTAAAAGTCGCTCAAGTAAATTATTGTCTTATCTCTCCTTATCTGCCACTTTCAAATCTTTAGCCACAAATCAAAGTTTCTTCTTTAATCGAAGCCGCTGTTTCACCAAGAATAATGCTCTCCACATTCCCAAAAAGGTTTCCAACACATCAAGCGTCTAATTTTTATAATTCCTCTTGCTGGCATTGCTCTATGATCATCATCATTGGCCTGTTTAAGAGTAATCCCCTGACTACTTTCCCAATGGCTACATTCGCACAATCCCCTACTTCGTTTTTTCTAACCACCCAAAAATTCAAATTTCGTAATACGACAAAATGATATTCAGACCTTAGGGCAAACTAACAACCAACCGAATTGAACAACTTTGTCTCGGTTGTTGCGGATTGTGTTTTTTTTTTTGTTTTTGTTTTTTGGCAAAATATCAAGGGAACCGTGCACAGTTAGTTACACTTTCAGTTGGAGTTATTAATTTGGCAATTCAATTGCTTTTGAATGGCGGCCAAGTGCCGCCGTGTACCCTCTCCGTGGGGTAATTAAATTGTTTTAAACCTTTTTGCCTTATGAGTGTTACGCGCTGGCGCTGTGTGCATTTTACGGCTATCATTGTGGGTGGCAACTATTAAATTTATATTAATTTCGTATTTTTTGGCCAAAGTCATTTTGGCCAATATGCCAGGCAGCCAGCGGGCCTGCCATCCAGCCAGCCAGCCGTCCAGCCACTCAGCCAACTGAGCTGCCAAACAATCTAGCCCTACAAAATGCTGGCAATCCAGCGCAGACCATTATATTGCCAAAGCAATGAAAAAGCAATATCACTCCAAGTTGTGGCCGACGCATGAATGCCCTTATAAGCAGTTAAGGACAATGTCTCACATTACAGCTAGCTGTTGGCTATTTGGAGTATATGGAAGCCGCAGAAATAGTTGCGTCATTCCAAAAAGGTATGGACGACTAGATTTTGCTGCTTATATTTGGGACTTTGAGACCATTTGAATAAGTAGTAAAGAAGTTTGAGGATACTACGATTTTAGTTTTATACATTTAAAAAAAAAACCCCATTTCGAGAAAAAAAAAATTGATAAAAAATTCCAGTTCTAGTTAACTTAAAAAATGTATGCAAATTTTTCGCAGCAACTGAATCTCTTACGAGCTTCGTCTTAAAATAACTGCTTTATATTGTATACAACATCGTATATCATACTATACAAAGAATTTCGAGTTACCTGCATATTTGGTAATGGGAAACTTACTTCTTAAGTTATGCGAAAAATCTTTAAGATTTAGTTTGTTTTGACATCGGCAACAGTTTTCTCAAATCTTGCAAAAATGTTTTCAGTTGTCCAAAGCATCATATGATATTATTTTTTGAAAAGTCTATTACGAACTATTACTACGAATTAATTTGAGCGATATATAGTCTTTCATATACTGCAAAGCCAAACCAAATGATTCTTGAAATAATTCTTGAAATTAAGCTTAAAACTTTGGTCATGTTGATGTTTGCGAAAATGTTCAGTATATTTTTTTTATTAGGTAAAATCTCGTTTTCGGAAGTAGATCTGCGTCGCACTGAATTTTTGGATTCTGTCTACAAAACAACATTCCCGATACGAAATAATACGAAAAAAGTTAACGCAGATAATTAATTTGGGGTTGTTACTAATTTAACATTATGCCTCGACCAAAAACCCTATTAGTTAAGCCTTTTCAATAATATATAGATGTTTTCCAGCTCCAAAGAGAATTTCCTGGTTGAATCTTGAAAGCGAAAAGTGCATTTCAAAACGAGCTCAGCCAAAATCAATGCATCGATTAGATAAACAATAGGAAATTATTCTAGGAATAACAGAATTAAGATACTCATTCAAAAATAGAAATAAATAAATTCCCCTTGACTATGGTGAAAACGTTGAAATCGTCGGACTACAGGCTGCTACAGTTTATAGCTGAATCGGATCGGCGGTGTCTCCGATTAATAGAGATTTTCTTAGGTAAATTACCTTGTACCAGCGATCTTCCGATTTAGAGGCTACTGCGCTACCACTACATTCCCAATGCGTAGTGACTTATTATCACTCTTATTCAAAACTCGATATATCGATATTTTCTCAGCTGTGTTTTGAGATTACCGTTGCCGTAGTTAAAGATCCAGCTGTGCTTTAAAGCAAAAAAACTGTCGTTCAATCGATAAGGCAAATGATATAAAGAGTTCGAGAAAAGGAGGGAATACATATGATAATTGACAGCAATTCGATAAAAAAAAAATGGGTTTTAACTCAAGTTGATGATTGCTATTTTCGTTTGATACTGAATAAATCTTTAGAATTGTTAAAACTTCGATATTTCTATAAGTCAACAATTCCAGACAGGTTTCTGCATTGCAGAGATGGGAGCTAAAGAATTATGCCAATTTAAAACTCGATATATTGGTACTCCTTCAGTTCTGTCGAAAACATGTAACCGTCTGGTTTACGAAAGTAGTTTTCTTCAGTCAAAATATGCCCAAAACTGAAACCAATTTTCGGCAAAAACGTCTGGGGCTATATTTTCTATAAGAGTTAAAGAAATTTGTAAAATTTAGCTGTACTCTCGCTATCCGCAATTCCAAAGTGGCCTGTTACCCACAGTCACCAAAACTGATTGTGTTCATTGAGTGTGTGACCACATTCCATTAGCAGTTTTGATATAGTTCGAAACTGCTCTGCATTCCGAACGGTCTTCATTCCTAGAAGACTTGCAGAAAACATTTGTAGAAAACGAGAAGAAAATCATACAGAATACCTCACTTGGAGCGGCACCCTTTGCTTTTTGTTTGGAAGAACAAGCCTCGTGAGTATTAAGTTTTAAAGAAATTATTAAAGTATCCTCCAAATCGTTCTACTGCCCCAGTCGATGTGGTCACTAACTGCCCCTGCCATGCCTAATACACCTGACCACACTTATTTATAGTGTATTAAAAATAAATTCTCCTAAGAGAAGACAAAAAAAAAAGAAAACGTGGCAAAAGAGAAGCAAAGATTTATTGCCCAATAACTTTAATTATAGTTACTGCTAATTGTATGCGCCCAGTTCAGAAGGCAGACAACGCCAAGACGCCCACATGCTGGACGTTATAAAGGATCCAACACAAGTGATGCCAACTTGACGCGTAAACGCCCAATGGCCACAAAATGGCGCCCACTCACACGCCATTTTGTTCGTTGGCACAAATACATATGCGATGTATGTAGAATCTTTTGCTTATTTTATATGAGTTGCCATGTGTGCGGGTGGGTGTGTGTGCGGGTGTATGTGTGGGTGGGTGTGTGTGTGTGTGTGTGTGTGTGTGTGTGTGTATGTGGGTGTGTATGTGTGTGTGTGTGAGAGAGTGTGCATAAATAATTGCAATGGAACAGCAAGCTGTAGATTGAAGATTCTGCTCACGCATCAGCTTAAACTACCTCACGCACATACATACACCTACACACGCACACACACACACACACACACACCAATACACATTCATCTATATATAAACTTAAGGGCAAACTCGTTTATGCAAGCGCAGTCATCATCATTATAAGCATCATCATTCTCACGCTCATCATACGCATTGGCATCCATATCATCCACGTCAGCCGGCTATGATGAGCTGTGGGATTGGCTACAAAAAATTCTTCGATTTTGTGAGCAAAAATTTAAGTGCATATGTGTGGGTGTATAGACGAGTGATGGTCTATGCGGGTGTATGAGCGTGTATGGGTGATGTCTGAGGGTGTCTGCGGGTGTATGGGGTATGTCTGAAGGTGTATGGCGGTGCCTGAGGGTGTGGTGGGAGTAGTTGTGCGTGTATATGCTGTGGCTACCTTTATGATAAATTTATAAATTAATTTTCGACAAACTTGCAACATTTTTGGTCCAGCCAAAATCTAAAGTTATGCAGCGGAGCAGCCGCATTGGAGTGTCCTACATGCAGCTATATATAGTTCCAAAATTTTTCCAATATTAGCAGCAAGTCTAAACTTCGGCATTATATTATGATTTCCATTCTATACTTGGATTTGCAGTTCTTTGCATCGATGGAAGTCGATACCTGGTATTGGCTCTAATAAAATAGCTTGGGATTTCACAAGTTTTAAAAGAACAATAATTTGTTTCTCTATAAATCATTCCCTACTTCTTCTATGAAGCGACGCTAGTTAGTTGGGAAGTTAGATCACTTTAGAATGCCGAGTTACCATCCAACTCTTTTTTTGTAACTTTGAAGCACTTGATTATGATCAAGTTTGATTAGGGCTGACTGGTTCTAAGATTTCCTAGCATGGTTTGTGTAGTTGGAGCTTCCGAAATAGAGGAACGGTTGGCAGTGCATGGGCAGGCCTGGGCTTGCGTCGATTCGGATGCGTAGGACCATCTGCCGTGGAAATCGCCTTGCTGGGTAGAAGATGTGGAGCATCGCTTTCCCATATTAGCTCAACGCTAGAAAGGTGATTCGATTCCAGGTGCCAAACAGTGATAACTTAATACAGTGCTGGAGCTAGTGAGCTGGTTGGATCTTTTTTTTAGAAAATTATCTTCCAATTGAGTGAAAATCTAGCAATTTTTGGAGCAAGTGCATTCCATGTTTCGAACGCATGCAGCACAAATAAAACTGTTTTTTGAGCTAGATGACTTATTGCAATTATTGATGGAGGATATTGTCAAATGTAACCTTCTAGAAATTCTTTAGTTTCATACTAAAGAAAGACATATAGTTATGCTTGTCATCTGAAGAGAGTAATCTTTAATTAAATAGAATTTGAAAAAAAAAATATTCAAATTACAGAAAAACTTCAATCAAAATAAGAGCAATATTGGTTTTTTCAAAAATAAACCGCTGATTTTTAAAAAGAAAGTAAATACATTTTTTAAAATTTTATAGCGAACTTTAATCAAATATATATTTCCGATTGCGTTGGATCACTTTTCGCCATCTATCCTGCAGATTCATTCTTCTGAACTTTTAACTGCAAAAAGCTAAAGCAAGTGCGATTTTATATCCTCGTCCTTATCTAAAGTTTTAGCACTCAAGGGGTTTTGCAAAGACCGATGGTAGTCTGAGGCTGCAAGTTCAAGGCTATATGGTGGATGCATCAAAAGTTCCCAGCCTAGCTCAGTCATTTTTTGGCAAGTGAGCAAAGATGTGTGCCGTCTCGCATTGTGCTGTTAGAATATGACACCTCTACGATTGATCAATTCTGGTCGCTTCTCCTTGATGGCATACGAATTAATCGTTTGGTTTCTTGAAAGCCGCTCAAAATATATCGCACCCTTCCAAAATCTTCTTTTGTTGCATATCAGCCTTTGACGTGGTTTGTGGCGCTTCATAATATCTACTAGTTTTCGATTGAAGTAGAATCACTCGGGAATACGTTGAACAGCAAAGGTCGATTAGGAATCCGATTTGTCTGAATTAAAATCAAGAGCTGAACAGATAGTAACTAATTATACCGAAATAGCTACACTCAAAAGTGTAATACTAACATCGAAAAAATTACTAGATTTTGATAACATTCGCAACTTACAATTCACAACTCGTTTAAGAGGTAGTCGCCATATTAATTCGTGAATGAAATTATTTGATATCTTACAGACATGGAATTTGATGTATTGATGTTCCACATTATTGCCGTTATATTTTTGAAAGTTATCATTAATATAACGACAATCATTTGGAGCATCAATGCATCAATTTGTATGTCTGTAAGATCACAAATAAATCCATATCATTCAGTACTGTGGCAACTCCCTCTATTCAAAGAGCTGTCCATTATCTAAATTAATTGTGATTATAATAATCATGTGTAGGTAGCATGGATACAACAAATTCAATGTCTATAAGATACTTAGTACTGAACGAATTGCGTAGCTTATAAAATCTTTTTTCGACGATCTTCACTTAAGAAATTCAGGTCATAGTTTGCGATTTTTCCAGAATAACGCTACTTGGCATACGTAACACGCAAAACTACAAATTCAGTGTCTCCCCAAGAGATACCTGAAGTATGATCCGGGTGACTAGAAAAGTCGATATAACCAAAATCGACTGTGTGTCTGTATGAACGTCCAATACTCGAATATGATAAAATCTAGGGCCACAAACTGTAGAGAAAACCGTAGTTCTAATAGCTTTGATATCGGACACATATGATATATCTCCCATGGGGCTGATTTATATCTCCTTGAAAAACAATAGTCTTAAAATTAAATTTCATAATTTCAAAGTGATGTCTGGCAAAGCAGCAAGTGAAACGGTAATAACTGACTTATTTTTCATTTCTAACAATTTGGTGAATAAATACTTAAATTTTATGTCTCCTTTTATCAAATATCGATAGCAATTGAGTGATTATTTTCAGATATCGAAGCAGAGAAATGTCGCTTTGGAATTAGAAAGATAAAATCGGCAAGTAGTGATTTTTTGTTTTGAATTCCCTTTGCTGGTTCAACATGCTAGTGCCTACTATTTTTAGTGCGATTACTCGAAAAGTTTTAGTTTTATTTTAAAATCGTTACAAATCTCTGTTCTCGAAAATCCAATATCGAGCCCAGCTCCATAGATTGGTATAAGAAATCAATCAGTTGTACCGAGAAAGAAGATATATATTTTTTTTAAACATTTTCTTTAATTTTTAGCAATTTTTGACTACTACGTTATCATAATTAGGAGTTATTCTTAATAGTACATTAATTTAATGATTACTTATTTTTTCCAAGATAACGTAAGATAAGTTGGGGTTTTAGGCCCTCAGAGCATGCTATGCTAGAGTCTTTACCTTTTTATCAAAAATATGCGCTTCGGAAAGTAAGAGCGCATGGCCAGTGTGTTTGAGGCACTTCTATTTGTAAAAAAACATAAACTATAAAAATAATAATTCAAGATAAAAAATCAAGTAATTCATATTTCAAAATAAGAAATCCCTACTTTATATGGTTGTGAAATCGAAATTTCTAACACAAAGAATTTGAATCCTATTTGAAGTAGTTTTTAGTTTTGAAATTTCTGCTATTTGTAGAAATAGTTTCTATAAATTGAAAATTTCCTAACTTATCAATATGTTATCCTTCAAACCAATACAGCATATGCATTAAATTGTGGCTGGAGGTTAAATTTTTAAGGCATCTTTTCTTATATTATAACTATATATCTTTTTACTATCATAATTACAATAATTTAATAATTTAAAATTTAAAACAAATACCTACCGCAAGTCGGGATCAAGATTGTGACATTTAGATTTTCAGTCGAACGCTCTGCCAACTGAGCCATTTCGACGCTTAAACAGTTATACCTAAGAATCTATTTTTACAATTTCTTAAAATTTAATTGGAAGGAAAGCGAAAATTGCCCGTAACCATAAAAAAATAACTATTTCCGATATGAGTACACTCATAAATATAATACAAAAGTCAAACAAATTACTAGAATTTTGTTACTTGAATGCTTATAATTCACAACCGATTTAAGAAGAAGTTGCAAGATTACTGAGTGATATAGTAAGTAGCTTCAGTGCTGTTTAATATG
Source organism: Chymomyza procnemis (assembly GCA_035046065.1). Lineage (NCBI taxonomy): Eukaryota > Metazoa > Arthropoda > Insecta > Diptera > Drosophilidae > Chymomyza > Chymomyza procnemis. The sequence continues at coordinate 33,818,840 of JAWNOJ010000021.1, read as the reverse complement.
GTTGAGTGACTTATATACTATATTTGAATTATGAAACGTCTGAGATGTTACAAGATGTAAGGAATGAATTGTAACAATAAAGCAATGTTTGTAAGATCACAAAAAAAAACTATCGTCATTCAGGAAACTCCCTCGTGCTGAGTGTGAAAAAATGTAATATCCCGTGTGCAATATTAATATGGTGTTCAAACCCGTTTTAGATGTTACATGATTTAATACAACGAAGTGGTTAAAGGGAAAATAAATATAATATGGGGATATAAATACAGTATTAAAGTTAGTGAAAGAAATATTAATCAAATATAGTTTTCGATTGAATTCCGATGTCGATTTGACACCGCGAAAGGTATCTCTCGAAGAGATACCTGAATTATGATCCGGTTGACTAGAAAAGTCGATATACCCATAAACGACTCTGTGTTTGTATAAACGTCCAATACTTGAATATAATAAAAGCTAGAGCCACAAACTATAGGGAAAACATCAGTAGCTTTGATAATGGACACATATGATATATCTACCATGGAGCTGTTTTTTATCTCCTTAAATAACAAAAAGTCTTAAAATTGTTTTTCACAATTTAAAAAGGAACTTTTTCCGAGTGATGTACGAATCATTATAACTATATTAATTAACGCTTTAAATTGCATGCAAAACTAATGGAATTTGTTGCAGAATGCACTAATCCCGTCGAGAATCATATTAATATTATTAAAATTACCGAAAAAATGAAATCTCCCTGAATTTGTGCAATAAACTTTAATAACTTTTGTGCTGAAGGAGGCATATTTCCAAGTGTCAAGTGCAGCAGCATTATTAAGGCTTGGATACAACTTTCAGGTACTTGAGTCGACGAGGACAGTAGTAGTTATTGGGCCAAGTTTTTAGACACTTTTTAGACATATTATAGAGTAGCTGTCATAGCAACAGCAGCAACAATGAGGCTAAGGCCCATGATGAGCAAACTAATGTAGATAACGATGAGGATGATGATGATGATGATGCAGCCAGTTGGCAGTCAGTACGAAATAATAAGCGTTGAAATCTACTTGTAAAAGTTTTTCAGTCTTGCCAAAAACTGTGAGCTCTGCAAATGATGTGCCTAGACAGCAGCACCAGTAGCAGCCTAAAGTAACAATGCGTGTTGCCTTGGACACGGCAGGAATTTAAGGACATGGAAAAAAAATATAACTACCAGCAAGATAAATAGAGAATAGAGCAAACGAAATAAATAACAAAGCAAAAAAAGCAGTGCAAAGCATAACACAGAGAAATAAGTTGGAAAAAAAATATATATATTTTATATATAAAAAAATAAATAAAGTGATGAACAAATTATTAAACACCTTAAAACAGCAGTACCGGGTGGGAGGGGACTCGAGGCAGCCCTGAAAAGTAGGCAACAGCAAAACGCTGGCCGTACTGCCTTGACGTTGACAGCCGTAGAAAAAGTTTTCCACGCTTCAAGGCAGACGGCAAACATGCAACATGGCAGTGGTGGTGATAGGGCGGCAGCTGGCGGTACCCTTATCCGACTGACAGGCGTACGGAACGGGTAAATTATAATGTATATATAAGTATTTAGCTGGATACGGCCAGGGTTGCAAGTGGACGACTTGAGAGAGTATATATTAAAACTGAATCCACTACGATTAGATAAGGGTTTGCAGCAACGGAATACGCTTTACGAGCTGGGAAAGTTCGAAATTCCATAAAATCACATTTCTTAGAACTTTTAACTTGAAAAAAAAATTATAAGTAAATTTCTTACGATTAGATCTAAGCGGTACACTATTTACGGCAGCTAAAAAACGGCAGCTGGTTTGGGAAATCCGAAATTGCATAAAATTCATTAAATCACACTTCTTGCAACACTTGAATATTTCAATGTATACTTAGATATTGCGCTATCCGACCATGGTTGCAAGTGGATGACTTGAAAGAGCTTAATCAATCTGTTACGATTAGATGGTACCGGAATACGCTTTACGGTAGCTGAAAAGTTGAACGGAATTCCTTAAAAGCACATTTCTTACAACTTCTTCGATCTATCTAAAAGTACTGAGCTGGATGCAATCAGGGCTGCAAATCGACGACATGAAAATAAATCATCATCATCATTCAGCTCTACAACCTGGGGTGGGTTTTGGCTTTCTCAACAATTCTCCTCCATTCGTCTCTGAAAATAAATCTGCTATGATTAAATGGCAACGGAATACTCTCTACGGCAGGTATAAAGGTTCAGCTGGGTTGGGAAATCTAAATTGCATAAAATCACATTCCTTGGCACTTTTGACTCCTCCAACGTATATAAAAGTGTTGAGCTATCCGACCAGGGCTGAAAGAGTTTATATTAAAAATAAATCTGCTGCAACTAGATGAGGGCTTGCAGCACCAGAATACTCCTTACGGTAGCTGGGAAGGGCCAGCTGAGTTGAAAAAACCGAAATTCCATAATGTCCATAAAATCACATTTCATAGAACTTTGAACTCCTACAATGCAGATATAATTCTGCGGCAGAAGTTGACTAGCACTGTAAGAAGACAACTTGAAATATAACAAATAAATACTCTAGAATTAGATGGCACCGGAATAATCTTGACGGCAGCTGAAAAAATGACGCTTATGTTGGGAAATCGAAATTCTATAAAATCCATAAAATCACATTTCTTGGAACTTGTGACTCCTGCAATGTATATACAAGTATTTAGCTATCCGATTGAAAGAGTTTATATGTAAAGTAAATCTTTTACAATTAGATGGCAACGGAATACTCTTTATAGCAGCTGAAAAAGTGTAGCTTTTAGGAAATTCAAAATTCCATAAGATGCTTAAAATCACATTTCTTTCAACTCTTAACTCCTACAATTTATATAAAAGTATTTAGCTGGCTGCAGTCAGGGCTGCAAAACGGGAACTTGAAAATAAATCTGCTGTGATTTGATAGAATCAAAGTACTCTCTACGGCTGGGTTGGGAACGCCCACAATGTAGATATAAGTGCTGAGCTGTACGGCCAGGACTATAAGTGAACGACTTGAAAATAAATCTGCTACGTTAAGATGAAACCGGAAAAGGGTACTTTACGCTAAAAGCGTACCGATGAACGGAATTGCTTAAAAGCACATTTCTAAGAACTTTGAAATATTTCAATTTACAAAAAAACTAAATTTGTTACGATTAGATGGGATCGTAATGCGCTTTGAGGCAGCTGAATAGGGACGCCCAGGCTGGGAAACTGAAATTCCATAATATCCACTAACTTTCTTAGAACTTTTATCTACTTCAAAATATATATAATTATTTAGCGATTTGACCAAAACTGCAAGTGGACGACTTGAAAGAGTTTATATTAAAAATAAATCTACGATAAGATCGCTCGGAATACGCTTCACGGCAGCTAAAAACGAAACGCCTAGGCTTGGTACCCGAAATTCCATAGAATCCATAAAATCGCATCACTTAGAACTCTTAACTCACTCAAAGTGCAACTCTTACTTTTTAAGCTTAACCGCGCTTAAATCAAGACTTTTGCCATCATTTTCATAATACTTTTTATTTAATTCTATAAAGAACTTGAGCTACAGCCGCTGCCCATTGCGCAATTCTACAATACCCTTGACCCTTTTAGGGGGGTTTGGTGGTGGGCAACAGTGTATAAAAATCTAAATGAAAAACAAGTAAATAAATGCGGGGCAGGAGACCGAGCTTGGTGCTGCAACTACAAATGAATCTAGAATACCCATGTCAAAAAATGTACTCGAAAGGTTTTCGGGCGGGCGCAAAAGAGCAATGGCAGTAGAATGAAGGCCCACAGTTGGACGACTAGGCCAGGGGCAGTCATCGCAGTTAGACGCAGTCAGTCGCAGTCAGGCGCTTTTCCAAAGGAAAATTGTTTGTTGCACAGAAACAAAAGCGCTTCCGCTTTTCATGTAAAATGACAGAAACAAGTGTTAATGGTTTTGGGCTTAGGAAAAAGTATGAAAACTCCGAGCAAAAACCTAGCAAAAAAAAAGAATATAACCGAACAAGTACTAAAACTGAACTAGGAGGTGCAAGGAACGAAAATGTAATACCGCACCAAAAAAAAAATAATCATAATAAAACCGAATTTGGGGGGACTACGACTGTCTTGACTCGACTTTTGAGTACTCTTTAGAGTATTGAGTCGATTGAGTTGGTATATATGCTTTGGTTGAAATGAACAGTTTTAATTGAAATCTAGAATGAACAAATACGAGCTAAAAACTTTTAAAATAGGAAAAAAAGGGTAAGGATTGGTTTTTGGAGCTGAACCAAAGATGATACTATATTCGAGATAATTAATTGAGCCAAATCAGCAACAATATCTCATATGCATTTATAAAAAATTTACCTAAAAAAAGAACTATATTGATTTGGTACAAAATTATATATTTGATTATTTGACTTTATTTAAAACTACGGGACCAGCTTGCTGCTGGTTTCGTTTGCCAAATGCCGCCCTGTTCTGCCACTCGCTTCTAGCGGTGACCCTACACTTATATAAATGATGCGCGGAGAATTTTTCTTATAACCCTTGGGGATTTCAGTCTAGTACCAGTTCTGCTTTCTAAGATCATGCCCTAACCAAGTCTTTTATCTCTTCCCCATGTGAAGGTGAATAGAGTTTACTTACTGAAAGCCAAAATAGATTACTTCTCAAAATACTTTCAACATAATGTTGTGTTACGTTGCGTATACGTAACTTTTGCTTTATCGTTTATTTGTACTAAACAGTTAAATAATTTACATGCGTCTCATATTTTTCTTTGATATTTATATGTTTATTTATTTCACTTAAATTCAAAAATAAATTTTAGTTCTTTAAAAATAAAAAACTTAAAGTGTCACTTTTGACTGAGTGAGCGGGTCTGGGATGGCAGATGAGGCTATTAATATAATTATACTTTTTATATATTTAGAATTTTTCGTTTGAATTATCTTAAGAGATTATTTTCTTAATTTTCTAATTGTAAAAATAACTCTAAATCAAAAAACTTATGCTTATGAGCATGCATGCAGTATTTAGCCAGAGAATCGATTTTTATTTAAATATTTTGTTTTGTTATTGCTTTTTTTTCTTAGTTTTAAAAGCTGTAAATATTTATAACAAATATTTTTTAGGTATTTGAACATATGCAATATAGTCGCCTGACCACAGAAGGTGTGGAATTTCGCGCCAACCATTTAAATTTAAATAAAATTATTTTAGTTAATTCGAGTTAAATATTGTGATGCGCTGCTAAATTATTAAAAAATAAAACAACATAAACGAAAGAATTTTTGGAGATTTAATGAAGTTTCAAAAATAATTTTAAGTTAATTTTAATGCCTTTATTATATTCTGCCATTAAGTAGAAGATACACTTGCAATACAATGAGTAGAAAAAAGTTGAATGTTGCTGAAAAAGAACGAAAAGTTCGACAAGAATAGAATGAACTCAAAAATCGTTAGAAAATATCAAATGAAGAACAAGGAAAAGATAGAAGAACCCTCTGAGTTCGCGTGGAAAATTTAGACAAAATTCAACTTCCGAAAAAAGCGAAAAAAAATTATAGAGTTCGAACAACAAATCGGTAGAAAGAGTAAGCTTGAGTTGGATTCGCACGAAAAAGCGAAAAATGCAAAAAGCAGAAGTTAATGTTAGGATTGTATGAAGCATTAAAAAAAGTAGAATATTTTGATAAAGATAGAGGGTTATGAAGAAAAAGTGTCGAAATTGTAACGCTCTTACTCTCGAAAATGAGATAAAGCAATCAACAGGAATATTGTGTTGTCATCAGGAAAAAATTGTCCCGCCGCCTTAGGATCAAAATCTAAAGGTATTACAAAAAATTTGGCATAAAAATGAAGTAATGAATAAACACTTTACGGAAATAATTCGAGTTTGTAACAATCTGTTTGCTTTTCTCCATGCACAAAATGCAGATTTGAAAGGTTCAAGTTCGTATGCGCTGAGGATTGTCGATAAAGCTAATGTGAAAGCAACAACATCTCTTGAGTCAAAAAATTCTCAGTTTGGACAAATTTACATTTATGAATGATAGCCATTCTATAACAATTACATGCGCACTCGCTTCGAAGCCGAAAACTTCGTGATTCGATTTCATGCAGCAGCATTGGTGCATTTGTCTAGCACTGGCACCGGCAGTCGCTATCTAGGAAAATCTCTGTTCGCCTCTCGGATTCGACTATAAACACGGTTCTTTTCGAACAGCTACTAAATTGGGATATCAGCTGCTCTGGCTTTAGAGCGATCATCGCATAAGTTAAGAGAAATAAAGTTTTTCATTTACTTTGGGAAAATTGTGCCATTTGCAAATCGAAGAGTCAATATCACATAACCAAGAGATGAAGATCTGCAGCTCAAGCAGTCAATATTTGTTGCTCTAAAATCAAATGAACAATAATTTCTTTTAATAAAAAATGTAATATAAAGTTTCTTCTAAAAATTATTGATTTATTTATAATTTTTTGTATACACTTTTAAAATTTTTTGCCCATCAGGATAAGCAATGATGCTCCCATACTTTCTCATGCGACTGTTGATGCCAGTAACAAGAATATAATACCATATTTCGATGAAATTGTCGGCATGATCCAAAAATATTTATACCAGAGAATTGTCTATAAGATATGAGCTTCGTGTTCATGCGGTTTCCATTCTTTCACTATTGGGTCATGCTGTCGGCTAGGAGCACTTTAAGCCTTCGGTAAATCGAAATATGAACTATTTCACACAATAGTTTTGGAGACCGGCGAAGACAACACGTTCCTAAAAGTCATAATTTTTTGTTCAATTTCCCCCAATGTCAAATATGTCAATGAGGAAATGCAGCTGGTGTTTCCTCTTGTTCTATCCAGCATTTTGAATACACTTAAAATGCCTGAAAAATGCTAAAAACTCCATGATGCGACAGACGATGGTAGCAGCGATTGTAATATCTCCCAAATTTCCGACTTGCTTACGACTGTGAATCTGCTACAAATGCATTGAGGGACTTTGCGAAAGCAATTGGTGCATCTTCCCGGCATCGTCAGCTTATCACGGGCTCACGCAATGAGCGTTGTTGAGGTACATCAGGAGTTCCATGTCTGCGTACCCCGCCAACCATTCCAACGCCAACATTATCTTTTGCGATTGGAATCGCCTCGTCAAGGTCTGAAACTTGGCTGCCATCCGAGGTTTCGTTGCTGTTTTCAAAACGCCATAACCATACCGTAACTATTATCAACGCGTCCAGTTGCAAGACCCTCTGCCAGTTTAAAAAATATAAAGGGGAACTTGCCGATTAGGTTAGGTTAGGCTGGGTTAGGGGGACTGCCCCCAGGGGCTGGGACCTCACATAGATCAAAATGATCCATAGTGGAACCGGTGTATGTCGGCTGTGTGTTCTGGTCATGAATGAATTTGTCATCTACCATGCGCGTGTGTTTCGCGAAAGCTAACAGTGTCTGGGGTGACCTTTAAGCTGCCTCTACGAGCGAGTCAAGCATTGGTCTCCCTAGGAAGTTAGTCATCAACTTGCAGAGGGCAGGACAGTTGCTTCAGAGGTGTTCCAGGGTTGCTTTGATTCCTGGTTCCCCTGCACTTGCGGCATTCGTCGCTGTTGCATAATATAGTAATCTTAAATCAATTGCAGTTATTTTTTTACGACAAAAGAAATCCTTAAAAATTATTTTTACTCTAATCAAATAAAAAAGGTATAGTGCGGTTCGCATCTAGTCAAGTTTCACTGTACTTTTAATTTCAATTTACAAATTCCAACATTACCTACGAATTGCGTTTCGTGGGCATTTCTGACTAAATGTAGACTTCTTTCTTGAAATAGGAAAAAATATATTTATTACTAGAAAAATTGCTGCTGGCATGAATTTGTTTCCACGAAGCTATCGAAGCTCTCTTCTCTAAGTGTTTACTTTTCATAAATTAAGCATTTATACAAAGTTAATTTCCTTAAAAAAAAAACGCTCTTAAAATAACTTAGTTACATTTTTAAAAGGTTTTTTGCGTTTTATGCTCGTCTTGCTTTTTATTTTTTATGTTTTGCCATGAATTTTTATAAATGTTTCAATATATTTCAGAATTATTTTGCCAATTTTAGAATAAGGAAGTGGCTTTGGCATACAGCCACAGCTTCTTCTTGCATTTGAATAAATTTAATTATGTAAGTCAATTATTTTAAGCTTAGTTAGTCCTTAGCCCAAAATTAAAACAAAAACAATGTAGTTCAGCAACGTTGCTAGACAGCAGCTAAGGGCCATATAATATCCTTGGACTTATGTGAGATTAAACTAATCCAATTTAAAGGAAACTGCATATTACAAAGTCCAACTTAGGGTTTACTTATCAATTAAGTGGCTGGGTAAATTTTATATAAAAATACTATTTAAATAGCATTCAACAAAAATTCTTAAATTATTATTTATTTTAATAAAATTAGTTATAAAGGGCGTTTTTTTTCGAGGTATAGTACTTTAAGTTGACATTACTGCTCAAAATGGCAACCGATTCAATAGCAGTCTAGTGATTTATTCTCAGTTTGATTTGGCAATTGAAGAATTGCAGCCAAACGATCATGAAGCAAGGCGTAGATTTGTCAAATGCGCCCAAACCGAGATTGTGCGTTGTTGCCGATTTTCATACGCGAAGTGCACTTCTGGTTGAATGGCCAAGTCAACAAACAAAACTGCTGCATTTGGAATGAAGCTAATCCCCAAGTTTATGTCGAAACATCGATAGATCCAAAAAAACTGCCTGTTTGGTGCGCTCTATGGGCTGGTGGTATCATTGGTTCGTACTTCATCAAAAACCATGATGGTCAGAACGTTACAGTCAATGGTGATCAGTATAGAGCCATGATTGTTAACTTTTTCTTTCCTGAATTGAACAACCATGTTGTCCAGCAGCTGTGGTACCAACAAGACAGCACAACATGTCACACAGCTCGCGCCACATTCGACTTATTGAAAGAAACTTTTGGTGACCGCCTAATTTCACGTTTTGGGCCTGTAAATTGGCCTCCAAGATCTTGTGATTTAACACCGCTAGACTACTTTGTGTGGAGCTATGTCAAGTCATTGGACTACATCCGAGCCAGCCTTGGAGGTCGGTCATATGTCAGAAATTTAGAATGTAATGCCACAAGATTTTCTTTCGGATAAATAAAATTAATATCAATCGAATATTCCATTGTTGTTTTATTGCAATTTAAAGTACTAAACCTCTAAAAAAAACACCCTTTATATAGTGACATATCCATAGTGTAACCTTTACCCGTATCACACTAAGAATATACCAACTTGTTATGGAAAAATAAGCACTATGATTAATATCCACACCATAAGTAATGTCAGCACATGGGCATAACATTGGTAAAATTTCAAAAAGGCGCCAATTCGGTGCGTAAATGGGAAGAAGTCTAGAGAAGAATAGGAGACCATCAAACCATCAGCATGATCCTAGCACGCAACTATCAAACTTTCGGCATGATCCTCGCAAGAGACTATCAAACCATCAGCATGATCCTGGCAAAGACTATCAAACCATCAGCATGATCCTGGCACGAGACTATCAATCCATCAGCATGATCCTGGCACGAGACTATCAAACTTTCGGCATGATCCTGGCACGAAACTATTAAACCATCAGCGTGATCCTCGCAAGAGACTATCAATCCATCAGCATGATTCTGGTTAGAGACTATCAAACTTTCGGCATGATCCTCGCAAGAGACTATCAATCCATCGGCATAATCTTGGAACAAAACTAATAAACCATCAGCGTGATCTTGGCACGAAACTATTAAACCATCAGCGTGATCCTGTCAACGAAATATCGATAATAAACCGGCATTAGTCATAAGTTAGCTTTAATCGAGAATCGATTAGTAAAACCTCTCTCTCTTATGTTTGTAACTCCTTTTAATTATTAAAAAAAAAATATAATTTTTACACAATTTAGAGAACTCAAATATCTTACTATATATTGATCTAACTGAGCAATCTGTAGATTTGTATACTATGGTAGATCTAATTGCATCCATAATTCGCTACAATTTATCCAAATCTGCTCTCACAATTGGCTTATTATGGCAGCATTATGAGATATTACGTATACGCAATGTTGGCTATTAAAGGGGTAACGATGCATTTCGAGGTCGCTATCAGTTTGTAGATAATCCTGAATGTACAAGACTCTATATGTATAACTACCTCGTACCATGTTGTCGCAGTGTATGCCAAAGTCGACTTCAATCCACTTAAATTTCATATACACTTTTTATGTTGCTGTTAAGTGTTGAGTTGATTTTTTTCCCCACATTTTTTGGGGTTTTTGGTACAAAAAAAAAGCTCGATGTTTTTTCTGAGCGTGTCCATGTTTAGCTGGCTGCATATGCATATGAGAATGCCACGTCCGTCGCTGTGCTACATGGTTATATGTGCCACATATATGCATATGTGTTACTTGTATGTGGCAAATGAATAAGCTGCCAAGGAATATGCAAAACTTTGTTGCACATTGCCTACTTTTTTGCGCTAGTTGCACGTTGTTAGCTGCCACTCCGATACCGATTTTTTTTTGTTTTTTGGGACTGAGCGGGGGGGTTTTTAAGAGAATGAGTGCCTTGTTTTTGTGGGCGAAATTACAATAATGAAAATGTATTTGGAAAACTCGCCTAATTAGCAGTTGAATATGAGCCGTGTTAGCAGTCAAACAGATAGTCAGTCAGCTGACAAAATTAAAAAGAATTTATTTGTAGCATTTTGATGGAAATTTATCATGCAGCTTGGGCCATTGGAGACATACAACTTTGGCATAGGCCGTTTGCAGCGGGAAGCATTTGTTTGGAAAAAAAACAAGAAAAGATATTTTTTATTATTTTTATTTGGTTTATCAAACATTTCGGTTCAAGCAGATATATTTGGGCTATTTGTTGAATATGATATCGTAGCTTAGGCCTTGAGCACAAACTGAACCCTTTTATCGCGGTTTTTGATTTTCGCCAAAGTATCGCTGGATATGGCTGTAATTTCGCCTCAAATGTTGTCTTAAAATTGAGCTATAATTCTTGGCTTTACCGCTGGAATTAGCTGATTCACACGGACGGGTCTATAGATTGCAAATAGTGGAACGGCTGTGTATTAAATAAGCAATCGTGGACAATTCAGCAGCCTCATAAGGAGAGTCTCAGAGAGTTTTTCCGGTTTGCGCCGAACTCCCAAAGAAGTATTCATTGTCATTTATCCTTGGAGCAACATGGCGAGTTTTGGCGCTACTTTCGGCGTCTGTTTTTCTATTGAGCTGCGGCCGGAGCGGGCGTCTGTTTGCAGCAAGCGGCTCACTATACAAACATGAAATAAAAACGGTTGGACTGGCCACCTTCCGAAGATAACTTTACCGCTACGTTATCCCGCAAACATATATGCTGGTTGCGTTGGGCCAGTATCTTGTACGTAAAATCCCTTTACTCAAGAAACAAAACACAAACGCCTCCGATCAAACAGCAGCAAAAAGTTGACGACCTACACCCTAAGCTCCACATTAAACTTCATTAGTCTTCTTACTTTGTTAATATTTGAAAGGAAATATCAACGCTTAAAGTATTCTCATAAAAAAAAAATCTGTTGGCATCAGATCAGGGGATCTCGGACCAGAACAGCTTACCCAACTGTCCTTTTTGATGGTATAGAGATTGTTCTTTAATTAATTGAGGGCTTTCAGTGGCATAGAAGCAACAACTTGGAATACTTACACTTCGCGAAATGTGCTTCATCATGATTTCTTTCCCAGTCCAGCTCGTTCTCAGCCATTTCAATGTTGCATTTCGCATAATTGACACGATGCGGCTAAGTTAGCTGAGTTCAGTTTGTGTGCCATTTGGATTTTGTACGAAAATGTCTTCCAATCGACACGCATTATGCGACGAAGTGTGGTCGGAGCGATATTCAACTTCTGAGAATAACGATAACTTTCTGTTCGCAGCTCTCTCTCAACATTGGTTCGTGGCCTAAGAGATCGGGAGTTCTGACAGCCAACTGAATTTTGTACGGAAACATCTTTAAGTCCGCACGCATTATGCGAAGAAGAGGGGTCTAAGCGATATCCCACTCCTGAGAATGACGATAACACCATGTTCGCGGTTCCTCCTTAACACTCACTCGTACTTTATTCAGAAAGTCTTGTTTGTTGTCTGAATGTATTATGGCTGGCATTACGAACATGACCAGAATTCAAAAATTTTGCGCATAAACCTCTTAGAGTGTTATTACCGGAGGCACGTTTAACTTTATTCTCTTACAATAAAATATAGTATGATGATTATGGTAGAAGTATTGTGCGGGACCAAAAGTTTGCGGAATTTCTGAATTTGACGATTCGCTTACATAGTTTATCTTGTGTTAGATTCCATTCTCTTGACATTGCTTCTATTTCTCATTATATAGCGTATTACTCTTATGGTTTAGTTATGACAGGTAACGCATTTTTAACTTTGTATTTTTCACGAATAGCACTTTGAGTTTTCACAGTTGAGAAGTTATTTTGCATGTGAAACTGAACGAGATCAGCGCCTTCCTTTTGCGGTCTGAGATTAGTGCTTCTGTAACTTTTGTCAAAGGTTATAGAGTTACCCGTTGCTTTCACGTAAAATGCCCTATCCAAATATCAAAACTTTCTGCTAGCTGCTTACTTTAACCTTCCAATCCATCGATATCGCTGCTGCAGTTCCCACTTCCACTTATTTATACAAAACTTTTGCCGAGAACAGACGCCTGCGTGTCTACCCCGCACAACGCGTACGCATGCTAATTGTTTTGCTATTAACCTTTTTGTTTAGCATTTTTAGTAAATCACTGGACTACGCCTAAGCATTAAACCTTGCCTAATCATGCCCGTGAGCATGGCGTATGCGGGTAGGTAGGCCTCCCCTAGGAATGCTTAGAGCCGTGGCCAAAAATGCAAATGAGCCAATGAGTAGAGTAAAAGTTGTGACGTGCGCTGTCAGTTGAAGCGGTGTCTCAAGGCCCACTTCTCAATTGTTTTTGCCACTTTTGGCTTGACTGATTCGCGGGGGCGGCAAACACGACGGCAGACACACAGAGAGAATTTCTCAATTACTTAGAAGCGCAATAAATTTATACGCTTTACGCAACGTCGCACAGCGAGCAGCAGCAGTGTGTCATGGGGGGGGGGGGCGGCCTGAGCCTGGGGTAACCGTGGCTTGTGGGGCGTTTTGCGCTGCCTTGGAAGCAATTCAATTGGCAAGTGTTAAAGTTACCGATAAAGCAACGCACCTGCTGCCTGCCACTTACTCTGCGATTTGCCAAGTTGCCTTGACTTTTGGAGGGGCAAACAAAAAAAAAAAAACTTTGGAAAAAGCGTCGCGTCAGTTGCTGATGTTTTTGTTGTTTAAGTAATCGGTCCAGCAGCAGTTGAGGGCATAAATTCTAGACGCGCATTACAAAAATTAAGGTTGCCTAAAGTTACGCTACTCTAGCGTGCTGGCATACGCCACGCAATGTGAGCTACCAAGTCATTGATAATGGCGGCGGCGGCAGCGGCGGCGCAGCTTGTGCTGGCAACGCTGACGCTACGGACGGACAGGATCACAAGTGGCAAATGGCAGTGGTTGTCAAACATTAACAAACATAATCGACCGCATTTGACAAGCAAATTTACACAAATTACCACATCAACGCTGAGTCAACAAGAGGGCCGCAGACGTTATCAGTGGTTTGAGTGGGCAGCAGCAACTTGTGGTGGCGTTGGAGCTGCCGTTGCTGCTGTTGTTGAGACCATGCTGGACATGGCCATTGCAAGTGATAGATGTGCAAGAGGAACAAACAAGCTTGGGTGGCGGCGACACACTTGCTATGCCATTAAGATTATGTACATATGTGCATGTCATCAGGGCTGCAGCATAAGATAGTTTTCGGCTTGGAACATCTGGCATTTGGAAAGCATAAAGTGGAATTAATGCTAAGTTAATGTTGTATAGCCAGAGCAATGTAGGCCTACAAGGCTCTTTGTACTAATAATTTGCCTAACTTGGGAATTTTTATCACAAAAAAGTAGTACAAAAATATTACGTATACGTAGTATGTCAGCAGCTGGGCAACTAGCACAGTGACTTACAAGCTGCGCAGCGATCTCAAACGAGGCCGCAAGACTAACAAAGTCAAAAATGCCCAGTTCACCGGCGACAAGAGAGCCAAGGGACTGCGTTCTTTCCGTTTGAAGAATAAGAACAAGCCACATTAAGTTCATGCGCGAACTGGTACGCGTGACTGTTGGCGACGCTCGCTATGATAAGCGTACCATGGAATTTTTGAAGTTATCTACGGATTGGAGGTTCGTTTGGTGTACACATAAGTGTCAAGAAACAGCGTGAGGAACTGTCCCATGTTTTCACTCAGATCCCTATGCCTCAACGCCATACTTACGCCAAGTAAGAACTTGGAAGGCCGTTTTCATCATAGTTAAGTTTGACGGTGTCCAGCGTAGACTAGTCGGCAAAATAATTGGGCGTTTTGAGCAAAAGCGCTTCAATTCAATATAAAGCACACTTGGCCATCCAAAGAAGTATTGCAGAAAGCCTTTGCTGATCTGTCTAGCCGACACATCTTTCTCTGTTTGGTCAGCTACATGTTGTGTGGGGGGGCTTTAATCTGGTCGCCCCTTCTTCCCAGTTTGGTCAGCGACATGAACTCTGTTGCAGTGATGCCCATGGTGTGGGAGGATTTGAGTGCAGTCAAGACTGCCGTCAAATGGTAGGCGCCATCAATCCGAGCCGGTTCATTCGTGGCGATTTTTGCATTCAGATGGATCCGCAACCACCTACACGAAGCTTTCACTCTGAGGAGAAGGAACTTAGCTGAAGGAACTTAGTTTGTTTCTGTTAATAAAAGACACCGTCGTTCGTATTCGCATATGAATAGAGATATCTCCATGCTCCGCCTTTGGAGCGATGACAGCATGATCAAAGCAAATAAATATATTAAGTTCTTATTTCAAATTATTTAGTTTTGATGCGAATTCTGCAAGAAATCTACTATATTTTATAATATATGTATGACGAATATATTAAAACTTTCTTAATTATGTTTAAGATCTTACGGTAAGAATTTGAGTATAAAGAATTCAATACAAATGCCTCATACAACGCTAAGCATGACATTACGAAAAAGAAATTTTCTTAAAAAGACTTTCTACAAAGAGTTCAATACATTTTAGGTTAATTTTTTTGAAAAGATTTTCTTCAAAGAGTTCAAGAAAATATTGCTGAAAACCTTTCCTACAAAGGGATTAATTTTCCTAGAAAGAAGTCGATAAATTCTAGGTAAATATTGCTGAAAACTTTTCCTACAAAGAGATCCATTTGACTACAAAGAGTTGAACAGATTTAAGAAAAATTATTAAACTTCTTGAACTCAATAATACCCTTATAACTATTAATTGTGCCGCCACATGCACACTTAAGTACACAATAATACTAAAATTTAACATTTTAAAATAAAAGCTAATAAAATGCAAAATAATTTTAATTTTTTATATGCAAACATAATTTTTTAGTAATTATGGTATAATATGCACGAATTACCCTAGAACTCAAGTTTCTAGGCGCATTTAGACGCCGCAGCCCTGGTACTATGAATGTATAAGCTTCACGAGTACCTACACACGCACTCACACACACACTCAAGCACCCCCATATACACTCACACACCCCACACCCCCCACATTCTCACACATATCATAATCACAACACATCAAGTGACAATCAAAACCACAAACAGACAAACGGCATGACAGATGCTGCTACTGCTGAGCAAAATGCTGAGAGACAGAACACTGTGACGTCACAGAGTCGTCGTACAACTAGGCGTATGAGTTATTTGATGAGTCAGTGTAGGCGAGGCGATATTATGCTGCCATTTGCCTGTTGTTATTGGCGTTGTAAGTGATACGCCTCTGGCAGTGGGATGCGGGCATAAATACATATATACATAGATACATAGACGACTGGTTATATATATAGATATACATATATATGAATGTAGGTGAGAGTGTGTGCCTGTATGTGTATCTGCATGCCATGCCGATTAACTGCTGAGCCGCAATTAACTGTGAACAAGCGGAAATGCGTTGAATGACAGGCAACGGCAGACAGACACACGGCAAACATTTCGTTTCGGTAGCCAAAGCTAAGTTCGTATTAAGTACGCATTATGTGCGGCACAGTGGTGCGGGTACCATTTGTAAATTAACATAAATTAATATTTAATAATAAATAATCACATTTAATTTTGCTAAACTTTGGGTATGTGTGTGCAAGATGCAGTAGGTTTAAGTTAAGCAAATAAAGAGCTAAAAATTATTGAGTTACATTCTAAGATGAGCTGAGCACGGTATTGAAGACTAAGCGCATCGAGTCGCTTGGATAGGCCTATTTGTGATGCCACAATGGTGGCACTTGCTCTATACTTTTTCACTTAGAGGTCTTATAACAGATAAAAGTACCAGGAAGAGACTTTGTTACATCTAAGAAGGCATTGCTCTTTCTTTAGGTGCAAAGATAAGTCAGTGCAGAATTGCGACTTGAGATGCCATGATAGACGACAAGCTCTATGCAGTCCGAGGGGTATAGTGCTCTGGCTGGAAATGGACGCTGTTTAATAATACCAATACTTTCGATCATAGATCATATCAAGCGAATGAAATCAGTTTAGTTGCCAACCTTAGTTCATCATGATCACTATCTAAAATAATATCGGAGACAATAGATAGACTGAATAGCGAAATATGGTGCAGAACTGAAGCTTTGCTTATATCAATTGATGTCTGAATGTGATAGCTTGCGACCAGCTTCAACAAATCAATGCTCTACTCTACTCAAAAGCACCATAGTATCTCTTCTGTGTTTATGTGCCACTTCCAAGATTGGAAAAATAAAAAAGATACAGTATTTTCCTGGTGACAGGAATCTTTTCACATAAAAGCTCAGCGATAACGCTTAACGTAATAAACTCTTTTTGTTTTTTCCAATTTTATTTAAGTTAAAAAAAATAAATAAATAAAAAAAAAATTAGTAAAAATAAAAAAAGATAAAAAAAGCAAAGATCGAGTTGTATGAAAATTGAGCTGCTTGTATAGATCGATGGATTTGAGAATCTTTGGTACACAAAGCGTGTTTTGCATACACACGTGAATTCAGTTTTGGGCGGTACACTAAAATTAGATCAATTTACTTCTGCAGAACACCGACAAAACGAAATACACTTTCGACTTTTTTGCGGTTCTATGCACAACTTAGAGCTAGCTGATCATTCGGCTTAAAACGGGCGAGAATCTGCAGAGCACATCGCACCTATATTTCTCTAAACGCTAAATGGGAACTTTGTATAAATCGTAACTAATTGGTAAGTGCATATTTGTTTGACCGTACAGCACAATATTTACAGATTTCAATTAATTTAGTTGCTCACGTACATGTTTTGCCCACTGTGCAGCCAACTAATGCCAACTTACCATATAGATAAAACCTGCTGCCCATTTGCTACCTGTATAAAAATGATTCCATCAGTTTCTTGGCATTTTCATATCTGTCTTTATCTATATCTATCTGGCTTTTGCATCAAACAAATGTGCAAATAAATTGTCAAATGCCAAATGACAGTTAGACACGGCCGCCATGTTTTATTATGGCCACCTATGTGCCGCCATTATTCAGCAAGTTTGCCTCTGTGCGTGTGTGTGTGTGTGTGTGTTTGTATGTGTGCTGTATGTTTGTCGTCGCATAAGCACGCACTTGGCCCATTTTGACAGCTCAAAGCCAAAAGCGGATGACAATTGCAGCGCATATCCGCTTCCGGTTTGTTCCGGTGCTCATACAAAAGTCACATCAATTTAGACGCGTGCACATTTATCCTGATCACACACACACTCACACACACAGACACACACACACTCACACACACACACATGCCAACAGGCTTATTTATGCTGCCTGCTACTTTTTGACGGCCAAATGCTGCCTGCTGCCTGCCATATACCCTGTCGCCTGCACCGCCTGCCCACAAACCGCACCTGACGCCTCATTTTTGTCGCAATTTGGCTAAGAGCTTTGCCTAAAAGGAAGCCATTTTATATATAACACACATTTGCAATACCTACACATTGCCCCCTCTATCTCTATATGTGTATTTTCTATCAGTATTTCATGTTTTTTTTTTCTGTAGTACTTTCTTTTTTTTTTGTTTTCGAACATATTTTCTCAGCTATGAGATGCACGAATATGCGAGAATCTGCACTAATCGTGAAACTGTACGACAATGGCATACTCTTGCTTAAGTGTTACTCAAAAATGATCATCGACTTGCTGGTCTGAACGTTAAGAATTTGTAGATTTTATAACTGAAGCAGCCTATGTTGCTATTTGATATTACTAAGTGCTGCATTACGCTAAAAAAAAGTATTACAAAGAGCTTGAGAAACTCAAAAATAAAATAGAAAGAATTCTGCTATTTCTCTCTAAATTAAAACAAAAAGCTTCAGAATCTCAAAAAAAAAAAAAAAATTCTAATAATTCTCTAAAAATGCAGACGTCTTTTTATAATTTCAATAAGCAAAGAAATATTCCTAAAAATCAAGTAATATTCCTGAGAAACTCTACTAAAATTCTCTTCATGGACTCCTTTGTGAATCTTAAATATTAAATCTATAAAAAAAAATATACGGTGACGAGAGCAGAATGCTGTGAGGAGTGGTAGTAGCGGAAAAATTGTATAAATTTCAACAGCAGTGCTGTGAAGACAAATGGTAGATGGAGAAGAAATAGATTCGCTAATAGCTCTGCGTCCATGCAGCACTATAAAGAAGACTCTTTCTCAGGTTTAGCTTAAAAATGATCGACTTATAGAAGGTTTAGAATTTTCACAGCAGCCTGTTTTCAGATTTGATCGATTTAAATGCTGCATTGGGTTTTAAAAATTAGAACAAATTGGATGACTTTAGGATCTAATTTTTTAAATGCTGAGAAGCTGTTACAAAATTCTCTAGACTTCCTACAAGCACCTCAAAAAAGTCGATTTTTCTATAAAAAGGCAATATACTCTGTTTGTAGTCCGCAAAACCAGACTGCTTTTAGGAGTTTTAATCGGAATTGGAAATCATACATTTTCTCAGCTATTAGGGGTTTGGCTGCGAAAATGTATGATTCTCAATTCGAATGCCGTGAAGACCAAGAGTAGATGGCTGCATTGTGCTTTTAGATTAAAACAAAGAGCTTTAGAGCCTCTTGAATTCTACTAATTCTTAAAAAAATATGCCAAATCATAGCGCTTCTTATGTAGTATGTAGAACATAGTAGTCCAAAAGTAAGTAATTTTAAGTAATATTTTTAGAAGCTCTTAAAAAACGCACTTGATTTCCAACAAGAAACTTCAGTATGTAATTTTTCAATAAAAAAAAACAAAAAACTCTGGGTGCAGTCCACAGGACCAAAGGTCTGTTAGGAGAGGTAAGTGCTATAGCCTTGATGGCTCAAAAAATCTATGACTCTCAAAACGACTAGAGGAGAAGGGTATCCTGCAGCTACTATGCTACAGCCAAAGACTTCAAAAAAGACGAATTTGGTTTATGAGCTTACGTTTTTTTGAAAGTTGATCAATTTGGTCGCAGATCTGACTACTTTTCTCGAGTCCTCGCACTCGTTTTATACATTAATTGAGCTTGTGCTTAAATAATTCTCCAAAATGCCTTAAACCTATCAACGCGCTGAAAAAATGAAATCCAATTTTATGCTTATTTTAAGAAAAACTCAGAAATATAGTTTCGGACAGCAACATTATAAAACATGAATGGATTCCCCTTGACTATTACGAGTGGCTCAAAAATATTGGGGACCTACAGTTCATAGCCGCATCCAAAGAGTGGACAATTATTTAATAGTGATTTTCCTAAAATATTAGCGGCAGTGACGCCATCCCATTCCCTATTATCCTACTCATTAATGATATATCATTGTATTCATGAAAACTGTGCAAGAAAGGATACAGCAGCAAAAGACCAAATGTCAGACAAAAAAGAAGCGAGCAATTCACATAGCTAAACCCGTCCCCTTCATAAAGTTGTTATTAACTAGAGCCCCACAATTAGAATTATATTAACATATATAGGCATGCCCGATTGTTAGAATGTAAGTGTACTGGGACAACCTATTCGGACTTATGCATTCCCAACGGCTTATAGGAAACTACCGCAGCTTAAAAAATGAACGCAGAACCGCATAAGAATTGTGACAGCAATTCTAACAGATTACCCTGGGTTAAAGTATCATCCTACTAAACTGGGAATATTCTCAAAATCTGCAAAGAGTATGACGACACTGCAAAACATATATTGACAGAAAGAGAATTATTAAAGAATTATAATAACTAGCCCACCAAGCTTCAGTGTTCAGTTAGCTCCACAATGGTCAGTGCCTGAAACCGAATCACTTTTCAAGTGCGATGAGCTAATGTGGGAGGACGGCGCGCTGCATTTCATTAAATTTTTCTACAATGCAAGGGAATTGAAGATACAGTCAGCTAGCATTTACAAATCGAACTCGTGGATTCGAAAGTTGCAAAAATCACTTGTTTGCTAATTCCGCACTCTGAACTGGTCTCAGCCCTCAAATGGCTTAAAGATAAAAGCTGCGCGGGGGGTATATTAGAGGTGGCAGTGCAACCGCGACTTCGTTGATTCCATATCCCGCATTTCTCGATTTCTTCTCGCAAAATATTGCCAACTAAGCGCCATCCATGCTATAGGCCTACTCTGCTGATTCTCACAAAATCCTAAACAATTTCAAAATTTGTTTGCCCTCCTCACTTTGCACTCACTCAATTTTTCTATGAGTATCTTTATGTTACAAACAAACGCAGCAAACTAATAAGCTGCACTTAGCTAGGCTGTAGTGTATAATGAAGAAAGGCAAAAAAAATGCGTAGCATAAACTTGGGCGCGCATTTGCGACGCACTTCCGGTTGCCATTGCTGTGCCCATAATATGAGTGACATGTCGGCTCATGG
This sequence comes from Chymomyza procnemis, assembly GCA_035046065.1. Classification (NCBI taxonomy): domain Eukaryota; kingdom Metazoa; phylum Arthropoda; class Insecta; order Diptera; family Drosophilidae; genus Chymomyza; species Chymomyza procnemis. Next base: position 33,797,743 of record JAWNOJ010000021.1, on the reverse strand, counting down.
TGTGTGTGTCTATATGTGTGTATGTGAGTGACTCTGTGCCAGTGTGTGTGAGTGCGTGTGTGTGTGTGCGAGTATGTGACACATGTCGCTGCGGCTTCAAGTAGAAGAAGCAGGACAACTGTTGCATTCGCTGTGTGTTTGGCACAGTAAGCGGGCGGAAATGGCGTCAATGTCAACGTTGCTACCAAATTTGCTCTTTGGCTATATTTATGTGTGTGTGTGTGTCAGTGAGTGTGTGGCATGTGCGTGTGCGGTTGCCTGCAGCACGTTTATATCTTTGGTTGGTTGTTGCTTCACGTGCTCGTTCACAGTCAGTCATTTATCATAAAAATATTTTGCACTCGCTTTTTTTTATAAACTGTTTCCTGTCGCAGCACACTCTGCATCCCCCTTCTACACACACCACAAACGCACACATTCACCCCCACACACACACACACACATAGTGAGAACCAAAAAGAGCGACTTTTTTTATATGAAGCTAATTTGATATTGTCTTTCTTCATTTCTCTCGCATTATTTGAGATTTTCTGTTTGCTTGTTTTACATATGCAAGCGACGTTTTACTTATATTTATATGTCAGGACATGCTAATTTTGAGAGACTTACCATCTTGTTTTTTATATGTGACAAATTTTAAAAATCCTGCATTGTTTTTTAAGTGAAGTATATGAAAATTGTGGGCCTCAGTAGCGTACTCACCTCTTAACTCATAAGTCAGAGTTACGATTCTACCTTGTATTTGCCTAGCACTGGCAGAGCTAGCAAATAGATGCTTGTTACCTACGCAAAGATAGAAGATGTAGATCCCTATTCTCATCGAACAGCTTGAGATATCTGCCTGCTACGACTTTGAAGCACAGACCATAGTCAAGGGTAATTAATTTATTTAAATTTTATTCGAAGTACTTTTCGTTGTTGCCTTCTACCTAAGCTCATCCTTCTTGCAGAATGTCCATGTCGGAAGAACTGCTCATCTGTCGAAGTGATCCTAGGTGGTAGTCAGCGGGATTGAAGTCTGCAGAGTATGGCATAAGGATGTTGATGATTTCAGAGCTTGCAGGAATACAAAAACTTGGAACCATTTGCTTCAATAATAACTTGTTCTAAAAGGCGAATAATTAACAGCAACATCAAGCAAAAAGAGATCAATTGCCATTGACATCGTCGAACCTCCAGGGACACTAACTGCTCCGCGACTACGTTGATGCTATATGCCGCAAAACAATTAATTTCTCTTCGCAAAAGAGACACCCATTGAAGCGCCAATTTCATCAAACATTGTGAACCTCTGCCATCGGCCTACTATGCGGATTCTCACAAAAAACGTAAAACAATTTCCCAATTTTTCTGCCCACCTCATGTCGAATCTAGTTAGCACTTCATAATATTTATACCTTTTTCCAAATAAGTACTATTCAATTTTAGCTAAAAATTCTTTCCGTTTTCTTATTTTTCAAAACAATAATTTATCAAAAACCAATAAAATGGACAATAATCCCATCAAGTTCGCTGATGCTAAACGCCACGTTGAGCCCGGTGATCCAAGATTTATAACACGTCGTGCCAATAACAATTGGATCAACGTCTTTGGTTCGGAGCAGCTGACAGCTAATAAAAAGCGTTCCGCCAAGGAGGATGGCAAAAACGCCTACAAATGTCTGCTGAGCAATGTGCTGCTTGGCAGCAACATAACTTCAATAAGAAATATAGGTCATCAGCGTTTGCTTAACTATCAAGCCCCAAAGGAAATATACATGCCATCGTCTTCCACCTACATTGATGCGGCCAGTAGTGTGCTGTTGAAAAATTACAAGCCACGTACACGTAACATTATCAAGCCGCTCAAGGTCTTGGCCACACCGACAATGCGTTGCTATCCAAGTACACAACTACTCGATTGGTCCAAAAACAATGAGTTAGCCGTCGCCTTGCACTGCAGCGTCTGGGTGTGGAGCTCCATGAAAGACAAATTTAGCCATCTTTATACGTACAATTTTCCAATTGCGGCCCTTTCTTGGCACGGTGAGGGCCGCAGTTTGGCAATTGGCTCCGTCGCTGGTGATATATTTAATTGGGATACCGTGTCAAATCAAATGGATGAATTTCTGACCCTGCGCTATACCGGCATAGGTGCCCTGACTTGGCGCGATCAAATGTTGTATGCAGGATTAAAAGACGGCCGTATTTTGAAATGGAATTTGCGCTGGGCTTGCGATAATCCAGAGTTCATGCATGGCCATGGCGATGAAATTTGTTGCCTGCAGTGGTCGAGGGGTGACAAATACTTGGCCAGCTGTGGCAACGATACCAAGGTCATGATCTGGAATAACGAATGCGATGTTCCGCTACACATTTTATACGGCCATACTGGTCCCGTGCGTGGTCTAGCCTGGTCACCAGTTGATTCAGAGCTCTTAGCTACCGGTGGCGGAGAAGGTGACATGTCTATACGCTTGTGGAAAGTCTCGAGCGGAAATTGTATTAAGATCGTTGATGCAGGCAAAGCAATTACCAAGATGGTTTGGTGTCCGAGATCGAAAAATTTAATAACTACACTTACAGACGATGTCAATGTCCCAAACGCAGATGCTGTCGTTTGGAGTTATCCTGAGCTGAAGGAGAAACGATATTTACGTAGTCACAATAGATGGGCTTACCACTTGGCCATGGGTCACAATGGTAATTACTCAGCCACAGGCGCAGCGGATGGAACTGTTTGTATTTGGCCAGGCTTGCATCGGGATAGGGAATCGCAATTGTCCATGCTTCGTTTCAAACTTCGCTAAATTTAAATTTTCGTTCATTTAAGCCGATTCCCACTTGGATAAGATGAGTAGTTGATTAGACTCAGCGCATATTTAAAATATTTGTTCAATTAATTATTGTCAGTTGGTATTGGTAGCAATATATTAGTGTAGGTAAATCTTTATAATAATTGGGAAAAATTAAAGTTATCTCTCCCAAAATCATAAATGTGGTTCTTGTGGAAGTTGCTGACTTTTAGTAAAAAGTCCATTAAAAATTGCATTTGAGTTACATAGTTTCCTCATTATAATTGTACTATGATTAAGGTTTTTGAAAGCTAACAAGCTACCATTTAGTATAAGGGCTGACATGGCCATCCAATTCGAGAATATATCCCTCAATCCAAGTAGCTGATGAGCACTGATGCAGAATTAAACATTGCGATTTAGATGAAAGTTGGGAGGGAATTGAGTTCTATAACTTGGAAGCAAAATGTTTCATGATTTTTGAGAAAAACTGCTTCTTACAAGACGCTTTTACTATGCGAATGAAAACAACGATCTTCAGACTTGGAGGCAAATAGGTAACAAAAACGCTTAAGACGTCCGTAGGATTTATGGAACTATAATCAAGACTTTGGTAAAGATTTTTCTCACAGTGGCAGGAAACCTCTGAACCTGTTCATAGGAAACGAAATTAGTAGAGCGAATTTTAAGCTCAGTTGCCCTACCAACTTGATATTCCATTATTGCATAGAAAACTGGCCTAGTAAGTGCCCTGGAGTTTGGACTTTGTCATGACATCGAGGCTTCTATGAAACAAGAAATGTGACATAGACATAGAAGAATACCACTACTGCTGCTCCGACATGTTGTAAGAGGCGACTAACAGGGCAAAATGGTCAAGCTTGAAATCTGCTGTGCTTACCTATTACTTTCTCAGGAAGACCTTGAAAGATCTAAAATAAAGTTTGTAACGAAGTATTTTACAAGGCGCATAGGCACTATAAGCTGGTGTGTTCCGTAAGACTTTTCGAGAACATACGCGGGCTTACATACCCTTAACTCTTTGAAGTTTGAATAGGTAGTGTGACGCACCTTACCAGGAGTTAATCTGGTACCAGCTGTGGTCAGAGAGCCTACAGAAGTATCTCTGTGCTTAACAGGTAGGTCTCTACTGGGAGTAACGTGGTGGCAGGAGTTAACTATCAGCCATCAAGCTTGGCGTGGAGTTGTGTCTACTCAAATGGGCGTTGTGACCCTTAGACCAAGAGAGATTGAAGATAGATAGATACGCTTACCAAGAGTGAAGAACGCGACCAAACAGAAGTGTCTACTCATTTGGCACGGTGGAATAAGTCAGCAATACCTACACACATATTCTGCTGGGCGTTTGTGTGACACATTATTCCCTAATATTTGCCACACTTCACGTCCTACAAGGAGAAGCCCAAGATGTCAGCCTTCCATAAGAATACTAGAAAGCGAGAACTAGTTTTTGTATAAAACATCTTCTGGACGTCGTACTCTACTACTCAAAGGGAAACCTATAAATGGAATTAATCTTTGTATTCAAACTAGAAATATAAGCTTCGATGCTTATGCTGTTCTTAAAGCCATTTTGTGGGCATCGATTGCTTAGCGCCGTTAGCTTCATTCCATTCTGCAACACTGGTACTTTGGTCTAGCACTGACATGGCTAGCAAAAGAGCGCTTTTTGAGATAGTAAATCTCTATGAACTTAAAAAAAAACAACTTCGTTCGAAATCTGATATAAACTATAGCTCCCTGTACTCGTCGAACAGCTTTTAATTCAGATACACCATGCTCCGTCTTTGGAGTTATGTCCATAGCCAAGAGGAACTTTAATTTTCACTTCAGATGTTGCTCAAGTTGACGAAGCTGCATCAATGCTGCGTCAACTTTATTATTTCTCTTTTGTAGAAACTTTCCCAGAGTATAACTTTAGAGAATTTATGCCACAGTAGTGACACAATACAGATAATTGAAGCATACTTTTCTGGATGTTGCTTGGAAAGAATTTCATGCTTCTGTCGAGTAGAGTGGAAGTTCAGCAAGCCAGTTATTGGTCACACTAAAGAGTCCAAAAATCACCTAGAATTCCTTACTCTGACACTACAAAAGTAAGCCAGCTTAACAAGTTGGTAGAGGTTGCTGCCAAAGCTAACGCATATCTGGCATTCTGGCAAAACTGCAACTGGGGAAGAGAGCTGCTGCTCAACCGCAGCGCCAAGTAAATCCTTAACAGCGTTATTGAACGCAACTCAAAAGCCCCATTATGCCCAACCACCGCTTTCTCTCTCTCTCTCTGGCTGTCTGCTCTGGTTATTCGTTTAATTAGATTTCTCTAGTTACCACAAAAACCGCACATTTTCTTAAGCAGGCCAACAACAGCCAGAAGTTGGCTTCAGCACCACCTCTACCATCAGCCACTACAGCAGCTGCTCAGCACTCATTCCTCCGATGCTCTCTCCATCCATTACCTCGTTCACTGTCTTCCTCAATGATTTTACAGCAAATGAATGAAACTTTGACGAACGCCTGTAAGCTGTCCATGGAGATGGGGTAGCTACATGACCTGCTCCCACTCAAAAAACCAAGGCCCAGCTCTGTCTTAGCCCTAATGCATGCTGCAATTTTTGAACTGTTGCTAGACAGAGCCAACCGCAAGTCAAACGTTGGCCTAGTTGGTTGCTCTACAACTACGGCCACGCATATATTGGAAAATTTATTTGGAAAATGCTTTATTTCCTTTTTTGACGGTAAGCAGAGGCTACACTGAGGTCGCATACTTTCAAGGAAGTTGGCCATTTGTGCACTTTAATTTGCGGTTTGCAAGTTGTATGACCTGCTCGGCCCGCACGCCCGCTACCTAACTCACAGGCTGACCACATCAAAGCTCAAGGCAGAGCAATTTGTGGACAAAGGATTAGAAAAATGAAAATCTGCGGAATTTGTAAGTGAGCTGAGCAAAATAACAAAGGCGCAGGCATTAGAAGTATTAAAGGAGCATTTGCCGTTGGAAAAGTGTAATTAAATGTTGCTTACTTTCCCGAAATAAACACAATAAATTTTATGTGTTTTCGATTTTAAGTTATGGTGTGTCAAGCTGCTAATAAAGCGAAAAATTTTATTTTTTTCTTGAAATTTTTCTTTTAGAGGCACCTCCTCCTGTATCTGCAGGATAGAAGCATTTGTCCCTAAAAAAATGACTGAAGAAGACACTCTTTTGTTTCCATTTGGAAAATCCCACATTTCGGTTCAAGGCGATATGTTTGGACTACTTTTTGAATATGATATCGCATGAATGACGAGCTTTGGGATTGACCACAAAATGCGCTCCTTTTTTCGACGTTTTTACTTGTTTTGGCACATATATCCTACGATATGGCGTATGTTGTCTTTAAGTTGAGCTATGGTCCTTGGCTTATCAACTTATACCTTGTATTGCAAGTATTCTCACAAGAAATAGTCTATTGTCTTCAGATCGGGCGATCTTATAGACCAAAAAATTACAATTTTTCGTTGTGACCCCTCCGGCTAACAATGTTCCCAATAAATCCATATTTTGACGTACAGTGGAGCTTAGTTGGAGCCAGAATTCATGCATACCATTTTCCCAAACAATCGATCATCACAAAATCTGTTATCATTCTTCGATAATGCTCGTCTTTGAAAAACGCAACATCTTTGAAAAAATAAGCTCCGATGATCATATCCACCCAAGAACCTCTCCAAACAGTCAATTTTTCTGGTATAGAGCCCGTTCTTCAATTAATTGAGGGATTTCAGTGATATAAAATCGATCGTGAAATGTGCTTGAACCGATATGTTGATTTCTTTCCCAAAGTCCAGCTCGTTCTTAGCCATTTCAATGCTGAATTTGGCATAATTGACACGACGCGGCTAAGTTAGCTGAGTTCAGTTTGTGTGCCATTTGGATTTTGTATGAAAATGTCTTCCAATTGACGCGCATTATGTGCCGAAGTGTGGTCCAAGCGATATTCAACTTTTGAGATTGACGATAACTTTCTGTTCGCAGCTTCCACTCAACATTGATTCGTGGTCTTAGAGATCAGGAGTTCTGACAGCCAACTGCATTTTGTACGGAAACATCTACACGAATTATGCGACGAAGTGTGGTCGGAGCGATATTCAACTTCTGAGAGCGACGATAACTTCATGTTCGAGGATGCCTCTCAATATTGGTCTCAATATTTTTAGTCGGCACGTCTACTTCCTATGCAGACAAGGAATTTTTGGCTGAGTTGCTGACTTGGCATAATGTTGCCAACTGAACCCTCAGAGCAGCTTAGCTCTGTCAATGTGACCAGAAATTTGTACGGAAACATCTTCTATGTAACGAAGTGTGGTCAGAGTGATACCCAACTCCTGAAAACAACGCTAATTCGATGTTCCAGCTCCCGCACAACATAAATTCGTATGGGCTCAATATATTGATCGCAACGTCTTGTTGATTGTCTGGATGCAGGGATGGTGTATTAACCTCAGTAAAATTCACAAATTTCGAATAAAAACTTGTTATAGTATCTTCTTCTTATCTTATCATCGGGTGCACTTTTAACTTTATTATCTTGTATGGTATGATGATTATGGTAGAAGTATAGAACCAATAGATTGTGGTATTTCTTCTTTTATGTGCCATTCTCTTGACATTGCTTATACTTGGCATTTTCTTTAATATTACTGCAATGGTTTAGTTATGACAGATGACGCACTTTTAGCTTTATTTTCCGCACGAAATGCAGGTTAAGTTTTTACAATTAGGAAGTTATTTTGCATGTTCCATGGTATACATTATTTTGGAATGACGCTTCCAATGTGGTCTGAGATTAGTCGTTCTGTAACTTCTGTCAAAGGTTATAGAGTTGCCCACTGGTTCCACCTACCTGTTATTTTAAAAAACAAAAAAATGTCCTTTATTTCAAAATCCACAAGCTGTACAAATAAATTAGTCACTCTATTAGCCTTAAATATTTCTATAGAAAAAAATCCACTACTTAATTAAATCGCAGTGGCTCAGTTTCATACCATTTTTTTTTTCGCATTAAGTTAAGCCCAGTCATTTAGCAAAGAATATAAAATAAATGCAAAAAAAAACGCTATTTATTTTTAATTTTCGCAAAGCTTTTGACAGCAACTTTGGCTGTTCATTTGCCCAGCGTTCGAGCCAGACCAATGACGTTGAGAAAAACTGGCATTAATATAAACAAACTCAATTAAAAATTACTAAACGAAAGATAATAATTTGCTGAAAAAAGTGCAAGAACAGTTTTCTAAAAAAAAAGCAGCCCAACTGCGGCTTACTAGAGTTGCCACACTCTTTGAGCATTTTTTTTTTTTTTGCTCGTCCTTTGGCATAGTTTTTGTTGTTGCTGTCGCATTTTTTAGCAGCTGTTGAGAGATTGTTGCATGAAAACAAGCAACAACCACTGCAAATTATGCAAATTAAATAAAGCTCATACATCCTTATAAAGTCTGGCAACGCCATGCGCGCTACCTTCAGCTCTTATTAGCTTCGTCCTTTCAGCGTCACTGCACTGCATCGCACACGCACAGTGACGTGTGAGCTAAGGGGGGGCAGTTTAAATTGGTTAACAAAATTTTCGCTGCTTTTGTATTAATTAAAAAATACATTTTTTTATTAATAAATAAATGTTTTTTTATTAAAAAAGAATTTTTCTTTTTGTTTTAGTAATTAGTAGCATTTGTATTGGTGTTAAGTAAGAATTCGTGTGGGATTACTGTCAGGATACTCTAGAATTAAAGAAATATTGGAAAGAGAATGTTAGGGCTACAGCTGGAGTGCACAATTGGGTCAATAAAAAAGTCGAGTAACTTTGATCATTTTCAACCAATGAGGCTAAGATGGATAGGTCATGTCCTACGGATGGACCAGAATAGCGCTCAAAAGCTTGTGTTTGCATACACAACACTCTCCACAAGAAACATTGGTCAACCGAGAAAGCGCCGAATTGATAATGTTGACGATGGCCTGCTGAAGATGGAAGTAAGGAACTAGGAACCACAGAGACCAATGGAGAAGCATTGTTGAGAATGCCAAAACCCACCCCGGGTTGTAGAGTTAAATGATGATGATGATGATTTTCAACCGGTCAGCTGCACCGTTGCGGCTTAGTAAAGTTTGATTCGGCATAATTTCAACCATATATCGTTATAATGCTCAAGAAAGCGCCGATCTACAAAATGTGTCTTAAATGCTGAGCACGGAGCCGGTACGAAACATTAGGATTTTCAGCAACACTCTTCTGAACAACTGCGACATTTTCATTTGGACAACGTGGACGTGATTTTTGTTTAAAAAAATTTGAGGCTCAATTTGGTATCGTAACGCCGATAAATTTCAATGCAAAGCGACACTATTTCGGTGCGTTTTTCAGGTGTACAGCGATGCAGGATTAAACTTAATTATTTCAGCGTAATGATGCAGCTGATCGCTTGAAAATTGTCAAATTTATTTAAAAATGTTCACTAAAAAAACATCGATTAAATCGATTATTAAGCAAATCGATCCACATCGATCCCAAGTACTAGCAGGTACGATCTTTTTTGCAGTAACAAATCTATACTGTTTGCTGTATTGAAGATCTGTACCTTTTGAATTCCTTAAGAAAGACTTTGCGGTTGAAATTGAAATATTTATTATTTGTGGTTAGGTAAGGGTATAAGGAATTTTTTGCCTATTTATAGCAAATGTTCTTTGGAGTTTTTTGTGTTTTTCTTCGAATTTCTTTAATAATTCTACTTAGAGCAGTTTTGAATAATTTGGACTAACTGAACTTTTGTCATATAAATTTTACAAGTGTTTGCCCATAGATGTTTTTAGGCTATATTACTTGACTTTGGAAGTCACAAATCTTTGTTGTTTCTTTCATTTGGTAGCTGTCTTTTTGGCTATATTATTAAAAAAAAGAACTTTGCATTTTAAATTGAAAAGTTTTATATTTATTATTGCTGCAGGGTGTAGATTTTGATGTTAGAAATTCTTGGCCTATTTCATATTTTGCATGTTCTTTGAACAGGAGCTGGTAGACAATGTTAGATCCAGTTTAAAATGAGGATAATGAAAGCAAAGCATATAAGTATATTTTTGTCATAACGAGAGTTACGCCGAAAACTACTCTGTATACTTTTGCCTTTATTATATTGGACAGATCGGAAAGGTGAATTTCAATCGTTTAAATTAAAAAACTTGTCTTCGCTGACCTGACAAGCAGAATACGAAATATTTATAACTCTCTGATTGGATTAATAGGGCAAAGCAATCCCTATGTTGTTGGAATAGAACAGCGACTTTCCACTTTTTGCCAAATCAGAACTCCAAGGGTTTGTTAAAAATAAATTTTGCCTAGGAAGCATATACAAAGATTCTGTCTTTTACATAAAAAATAGAAAGAACTAGTTTCTTGCTCTCGAGAATCTATTAAGAAGTTTTCTTATAATTTACTGGATTTTACTGGCAGTTTTGCCAGTCGACAAACCCCAAAGACCTCAACTGCTACATAATTTTTCTGATAACTGCGGTTTTTATAAGTTGGTCTAGCTGCTGTCCAGAAGCCTGATCGCCAGCACATTGCATGTAACCACTAGGCTTCCGAGTTCTACCAATATCGTGTATGTATATCAATACATAGAAACACAGATATTGGCCATAGTTTTCCAGAGGCCTATGTGTCATCTTAACAAGTCCAAAGCAGCATGCAGAGCGAGAAACTCTGCTAATCGTAGATAATACTAGAAAAGTTGACTTGAAAAGCTTATACTTGCAATATAACATAAAGGCCGCTCATTACTTGACTAACGGCCTGCTTTTAGCCTCAAGCATTTAGTTGCTGGCCAAAAGCCCAGAAAGTCTTCCAGCTGCAGCAACACCAACGACGCCACTGGCATCACTCACCTGAGCCTAAGTTTCTGCTTTATTGAATTGTCTGCTTTGGCTGGCAAAAGCACAAGATTAACAACAAAATATAATAATAAAAATAATAACAATAGAAGGCTGAGAATAATAATAGCTGGGACTAAGCCCAAAATCATAATCCACAACAAAATTAGCGGATCTCTCTCTGCTCATACATCTTGGCTGGCTTATTTTGCATTTTTTTACATTTTCTATTCTTTCTTTTCTTTTGCTGTCTTTGACTTTGCCTTCTTTTTCTTTGCCTGCTTTAAGCTTGTTTTTCATCTTTCGTTTTCTTTTCACTTTTTTTTCGTTTGTTTCGTATTTACTTGGCTTGCTTTAGTCATTAATCTTCTTTGACGCGCTTAAATCACATGAATATCAAATTAGCTTGGCATATTAGTCGCAACCCCGCCAGAAAGGGCTGTGCTCCGTCGTGGTCTCCCGTTCCAGCCCTCCAAAAGCAGGCCACATATGTGTGTGTGTGTGTGTGTGTGTGTGAATGCAGCTTTGTGGGTGTGTGTGTCTGACTTTGTGTGTTAATGTGACAAAACGTCAAATGTTACACAAAAAAATAAAAAAAAACATATTTAATAATAAAAAGCTTCGCTCGCCGCCATTGCCACCACCACCGCCGCCATTGCTCTTTGGATTTTGTCGCCATTGTCGCTATTGCCGCCATTGTTGGCATTTTGCATACATAATTCATTGGCTTGTCTAACGAAGACTCGACTCGACGCAACTCGACTCGACTCAACGCGATGCGTTGCGTTTTGGCTTGGAGTGCGAGCGCTGGGTATACGTTGCGTATGCTTAATATCAATGGGAGTTTTGCATGCATATCATTTAGTCAGTCAGTCTGTATGTCCATTCGTCAGTCTGTTCAGCCGTCCATCCGTCCCTCAGTCCCTCAGTCAGCCACTCAGTCAGTCAGTCAGTCAGCTGGGTAATTAGCTTCGCATTTTCATTGTCAACGCCATTCATAGTTAAGCTCACTTTTCATATGCATATTTGCCTTGCCCACTTTTTAATGCAATTAAATTGTGCGTGTGTGTGTTGTGTATGGCTGTAAGTGTATATATGTGTGTGTGTGTGTGTGTTCATGTGTATGGCTGTAAGTGTATATGTGTGTGTGTGTGTGTGTGTTTATGTGTATTTAATATTGCTTTTGTTGCCATGCCACATACACATACACACACAGCTGCAATGCCCGCCCACACTTGCACGATTTATAAATATTAATATTCAGTTGATGGGTAAAACTTAAAGATCTTTGAAGGAAATAATTCAAGAAGTTTTCAATTGAGAGTAAATTTTCAATAATTAAAAAAAAAAAATAAAATGTAATAATTGAAACACGACGATTTTTGCATACATTTCCACTAAGGATCATAAGGCTAAAGTAATAAACAAAACTGTGAACGATGTAATATTAAAAGCTCGTCAAAACCTCGAGTCAAATCACGTAGACGATACCAAACCCACGCCACTTGAACGATACTAAAAGCAAACCACTTGAAGGCAACCAGATCCAAACCAAATGTAAGAAAAATCTGAACCACTTAAAGAAAGCGAAACACCAGCCACTTGAAGACTATAGAAGACTATAGATCGTATATTCGAAAGCAAGAGTAAAGCGGCTAAGCAGATCGGACGGAGTATATTTAAGGCCTCAACTTCAAACAACCAGGCAGGCATCATTTGCTTACTCAAGAAGTCATCAGTTGTTAGCTGAGCAGTCAACTTTTATAAGTCCAACATAAATTACTTAACGAATCAGCATTACTTATCTTAAATGCACTATTTATGAAGTAAACATTTGTGGCTCCATTGATTAAAAATTATCGTGTAAAGTTTATTCTATAAACAATATATTTTTAACTCGCCTCAAAACTTTGAAAAGCCCCCGGTCTATCATAGTAAAAACAATATTTTCTTTGGCAAAATTGCTTTTTCTTCAGCATCTTCAAGGATAATAGACTGCGTATAGCGACCCTCCAACTCTTCGATGCTATTTTTATAATACGATTTCTTCTTTGCTTCCAAATAGAGCTCAGTTTCGGCGATCACCTCAACATTCGACTAAAAATTTCTTTCCAACGAGCATTCTTTCGCGATCTGAGAACAGCAAATAGTCGTTGGGGCCTAATCTGAAGAATAAGCTGGCTGCGGAAGCAATTCTACCCCAATTCATTGATTTTTGCCATCGTTTTTACTGACTAGTGAGACGGGGCATTGTCTTGGTGAAACAGCACTTTCTTTTTTATTTTTTTGGCAATTTCGTTCTTCAAACGATCTAATAACTCGATGAATTGTTGGTCCTTCCATTTGCAAACTAATCAATGAAAATTATTTCAGGCGCAAGTCAAAATACAGACGCCATAATCTTACGTTTTTGCTGGCTTTGCAGCGGGTTCATCCTGTGCAGTCCGCTCGGCTGACTGTCTATTGCCAAGTACCATCCATTGTCACATAATGATTAAAACAACTCGGATTTATAAAGCTTGAACATCTTCGAACACTGCTCCGAAGCATCAACTCCTCGTTGTTTTTTGTCAAAAGTGAGCTCGCCCACTTTGCACAGAGCCTTCTCATATCCAAAAAATCCTTGTATCATATGATATACACATTCAGTTGATATCTTTTGAGTTCCAGCTAATTAATTCAAATTCAGTTTACGTTCAGTATCTTTTTGTGATGTTTTCGTCGGTAAAAACCGCGTTTGGGCGTTCACTGCATTCACCGTCTTCTTCGCTGCTCATTTCCCCATGTCTTAACTTAACATACCCATGCTTGATGGTTGATTTTTCTGGGTCAGTGTATTTTTCGCCTTCAAAAAGCAGACGCAAAACTCACAAACTAATGAGCCGACAGGCCACAAATTTAAACACATGCTTTTTAAAGTTTCTAAAAAACTAGTGGCGCCGTCTATATGTCAAACCGGGAACTTATCAACGAACCTTACTAAAGTAATAAAATTGAGTAAAACAGCAAAAGAATTTTATTCCGAATACAAAAACTGATTCAAGTACTCTGCTTCACATAATTTTACCCCCATTAAATGTGCAAAATACCAATTGAGCGTACATATATTTGCAGAACTAGTACCCAATGCCTTTGGCCAGAACCTAGTACTATGTACAGCAACCATTTTGACATATTATTGTGTTTTGAATTTTTAATCTAATTAAACTGCAGCAAAATGTCACAATGCTCCAATGCTCCAATGCTCAGGCGTTTTGTCATGATTAATTTTCTTAGATTCAACTGAAATCGAGAGAGAGTGTGACAGAGGGGACTGCAAGTGTGTGAGACGGGGTGTAAGGCAGCAATACACTTACTGCTAATTGATAAATATATTTTGATATTGAGTAAAACAATTTAATTTGGAATATGTAAACAAGCGCACAATTGCACCGGACTACAGGCGTATACGTAATATGTGAACCAATGCATGCATTTCGTATGAGGAACATGGGAGCTGCTATGAGTTTATGTAATCTGCACAGAATGCCACTGAAAGCCTTATCTGGTCAAGAAAGCTCCACACTTATTTTTGAATGCATTTTTTGCAATAATTTATTGCATAAAACCTCCAAAAAATTTTGCCAAGAAAAGCAAAGACAATATTGACGAATTGAGGAATTTGTTGACCAAGGTTTGTTTGCTTGTTTGTGGAGCATGCGGTTCAAAAGCAAATAATGTCGCACGCTTTGGCACGCGCACACACTTTGACAAAAACAACAACAACTACGCCGGAAATAACACTTGAGCTGCGGCAAACAAACAAAATGGCGGCATGCAATAAAAATAGACAGCGGCATATTTTTGTATTAAAACGCAGCGTCAGAGTGAGCCGGCTGCAGAATGTTGGAGCGAATGAGGCCTATTTTGGAAGTTTTAACAATGTCTGCCCATAACCGTTACCAGCGCCATTGCAGTCGACGTTGATGTCGACGCCATTTTGTGCGTCTGCATTGGCAGGTCGGCAGGCCGACTGTCTGGCAGCCTAGCAGCTACTTACAGCACGCGCGCGTCTCATAAAAACGTATCAAAAAATCCGCTGGGAGTCGTAAAAATTTTGCACTTTGCCTTAACGCTTGCCGGGAATATAAGCTACGACGGTAAGTTGGTTGCCAGCAGCCAGGGGGGAGCTATAAGTGGAGACACACATACACACACGCACACACACGGGTGGGAACTTTTTGTCTTGCGGCAGACAACGCTGCGTATGTGTAATCTAATAAAATTTGCTGTTTATGTGGAAACAAGAGCATGCCTAGGTCTACGCCAAACGCCAAGTTGAGGTCTATGCATGCACTGAGCGAGAAGTCGTGGTAAGTACGACATTTTCGAACTATATGGAGTTTATATTAATGTTTATGAATTTAATTAATTTTATGAATTTTATGAATTTTATGAATTTTATGAATTTTATGAATTTTATGAATTTTATGAATTTTATGAATTTTATGAATTTTATGAATTTTATGAATTTTATGAATTTTATGAATTTTATGAATTTTATGAATTTTATGAATTTTATGCATTTTATGCATTTTATGCATTTTATGCATTTTATGAATTTTATGAATTTTATGAATTTTATGAGTTTTATGAATTTTATGAATTTTATGAATTTTATGAATTTTATGAATTTTATGAATTTTATGAATTTTATGAATTTTATGAATTTTACGAATTTTATGAATTTGATGGATTTTTCTGAAGTTGATGAACTTGATGACTTTGATGAATTTCTGCCCTTCTTTATATGGTTTACCTCTCACTATTCCGCATTATATGACAATTTATGATGCTTCTTGTTTTGCGCATTAGCTCTGGGCAGACTTCGATTTTTAATTATCACATCCATTCTCCAATATTAAAATAGACTCAAGATAAAATTAAAAAAAAAATTGTTCTTCAAAATTGGATTATTTGGAATTCAAGTTGAATTTCAACTATGTACTAGTTATACAAGAACTTCAAAATATTTAATTTTTTTAATACTTTATGATGGCGTCTTGGGTTATTCCAAAAGCCAGAAAAGGCGCCGCGCGATCTATTGTTTGAAGGGTAAGAACAGCCCCATTGTGAGGGAGATGCTGCCCATCTAACAGGCCAAGAAGAATGACATTGGAATGATGTACAAAAGCCAACTATCCATCTGCAATCTGCAGCCAGATAATGCGCTTATTTTGTTATCTGATCGCCATCAGGTTATATATGTCATTTTGTTGAAGGCATTTAGCTCTGGTCTGCTGTTGGCCGCTGGTCCGTGCACACTATGTCGTGAGTCACAAGATTACGTTATTGGCACTTCTTCCCGCTTGGACTTGGTGAACTACAAGCTAGCAGAGCATTTGAAGAATACTAACTTTCGTCACCTTAAGTCCAAGGAGGAGAAGAGTTGTGGTAAACCTGGATTTTTGCCGCCAAGAAGGAACATTTTATGCCTTACAAGCAGCATCAAAAGGATCCGAAGGCAGTGAAAGCCACTCTGATACCACATAAGCAACGAGAGCTTTTGAAGGAAGGTAACTTCCATCGCCTTAAGGTCAAGAAGTAGAAGAGATCTGGTGCGCCTAACAGCATTGTTGCCAAGAAGTAGTATGTTGCGCCCAACGAGCAGCGCAAAAAGGAACAGAAGAGGGTCAACATCTTCAGAATTTGTATAACATGTTCGCACTGCACTCCTACCAATATCCACAATTTGCATTTTCAAGAGACGACGCCAAACATTCAAGTTTTAAGGATTTTTAAGATAGTATATATTTTATTGCAAAAAATTTTCTCTTGAAATTATCTTGGAATCAGTTACTCAAAATCAAAGATTGATTACATTTGATCAGAAAGGTCTAACATTCCCCATTTCCTTCCTCGAAAACCAATTTTCAAGACTGTAACTAACTGCTGTCAAGCGCAATCCTCGCATGTAAAAAGTATTTCTGCCTGTGTATGTTAGTTAGTTTGGTCGCTAGCAACTTCAAAGTGGTTTTTGAGGTAGGCCAGACTCTAAAAGTCTGCCCAACGCTGTTTTATGGTTTCTAACCGTTGAAATGCTTGTTGGCTAAATAGCTGGGCGTGAGAGCTGCTTTTTGTTTGCCGCGGCCAAAAAGGGGCAAATGGCCCATGAGCCATGGCCCATGGACGACTCTATAGTCGTCTATCTTTGCCTATAAATCTGAGCCCACTTCAGCTTCACTTACCTACAAGCTAAGCCGGCACACTTGATGTGCCGCTTTAAAGTTTAACCCATGCTGTGCGCTGAAAGTTGTAACCTGGGACCCATCCTGACATGCCATACTTTTTGGGGAGCGTTGATTTACTTAGCAATTACAGCCAGCTGACTGGGCGGGCAATGCAATGAACTAGAAACCTGTCTGATTAGCGTGCCACTGGCATAAAGTTGGCCAAAAAGTAAGTAAAACTTGCCACACACACACACTCATACGCACACACACACTCACCCATAATGGGCGCAGATTTATAGAGCTACTGTACATGTCAATAATTTGTGGAAGCACTGAGCGGGTTAGGGTATTAAGCGGAATACAGTTAAAAGTAGTTTGTATGCGTGAAATACCAACACTAACAGCTATACACACACAAACACACAGTCGCACACATACAACTGACAACTCTCAACTTGATTTCGAAGTGTCAATGCCCGTTTGGCTAACGCTGCGTATACGTAACTTCAACTAACTGGTTGGAAGCATGCACTAGTTTGAATGCAACTGGTTGCCAACTGGTTTTTTTGTAGTTAAAAACAAAATTATTAGAATATTGTTTGCAAATGATAGCAATTTTAATTCGTTTTGGGCCTGTTATGCGTCTAATCGAGTTTTGGCTAAGCGATTGATTGCAGTTCCATAAAACCGAAAATACTGAAAGACTAATAGTAGCTTAGAGTATTTTTTTTATTAAATACAACTTCACATATTTCCTTTGCTTAATAATCGCAGTATTCTTCTATAAGCTTAGATTTCCACGACATGATGCATCAACAATGGTTCGTCTTCTAAGCACCGAAACCTAATTCGAAATATGATTCTAATAAAAAGCCAAGTCGGTCTTAATAAAAAGTCAATAATATATATCTACGGAGTTCTGCTATGGGGTACTGCAAGCTCTTCCAACCACGAACGCCCAGACATCCCAATTTTGAGTTGTAGCTGCTTGCTGTTAGATTCTGTACGCCTGATAGCTCAAGTCGAAAATATTTCATTTTTGTATGAAAATTTTATAGAATTCTGGAAACCTTTTATCTTAAACAAAAAGAATTTAAGTAATTAAATAAATACATATTGAATAGCTGAAAAAGTTTGTTTCATTTATTTAGATTTCTTTTGTAAAGTGACAGAGTTTAGTAACTATTTATGGCAAAAGTAAATATGAAAAATTTATAATAAACATACGAGCACATTTTCAATAATAAACAATAAACATTTTTATGTAAATTTAGTTTCTAATTCAGTCTAAAGAAAACATTGTCGGAGTCGGATGTTTTGAAGAAGAAAAGTCATCTTTGTACAATATGGATGTGGTCGTCTGGCTGTTTATAGACTCTCATAACAGAAATACAGCAAACCATAGAAGAGAAATCCTGGAAATCATTGACCAGTGTTCGAAATTTTGAAAATACAATACTTACAGCTGCTTTGGATGGGATTTTTTGCATCTCGCCTCCTTATCATTCTGGTCTCTAGTTTATTATTAAATCTACCAAGTAGAGGGTTGTGTGCGAAGATTATCCTGTAGATACGCGAGTTTTGCCAGCGAAAAATGTCTAATTCCAACAAAATAAGTGATCTGGTTTGTGTTTTATGTCTGAATATTATTTCAAACATTTTTTAAAAATAAGACCTATATTATAAAGTTCATAACAATAGACAAACAAAATTACAATAAAATAAAATCAAACAAATCTATAAGTAAAATATCTTCCTTCTTGAAACTAATTCATATAAAAAAAATACTGTTATAATAATAATAAACAAATTTTAAATAAAAATTACTTTAACTTAAAAAATAGCCGAATTTTTTTTTTTGTGAAATAATTGTTTTTGGTTTTTTGAAAAATTGACCTTCTGAGGTAGTCCACAAGCTGAAGTGCCAAGTGCGCAGGAATTTGAAGAAAGTCGATGTAAGTTTACGTCCAAAAGTGTAACAAACTTGTTCTTGGAATTCTTGGGAATTGGAATTTTGCAAAATTTTAAATTCTGGCAAAAGTGAAGCCATTATCTCAACTATTTCTTAACAATCTACACACAATACAATGGCGGAACAATTCAATTTTATCGAAACACATGAACTACAAAGAGATCATAAATTTGAAAAATCATAATATTTCTTATTTACTTACAGATTATAAGTATTTTGGAATACTTAGATTTCCCTTGCAAATATTATTTTTACATTCCTTTAAAATCTTACTGGTAGAACTAGCATAGGATAACCTTTTGGGTCTTTTGACATCGAGACGATTTTCCGCGTGCTTATGTTCGTGGTTGCTCAATCGTTTCATCTGTCTGAGGCTTGATGGAAGACAATTCGATTAGAAATAAATAATAATAATAATAAATAATAAAAAAAATAATAAATAATAATAAATAATAATAAATAATAATACTTTTCGAACATCATTGGAAATCAAGTCTTGATCAAGATTATAATCCATGTAAGATTAATAATTCACAACTGATTATAGCAGTTCTCGGGATAATTAAATTTAAGAATTTCCTCAGCTAGACAAATTTGTTTAGAAATAAGATAATTCAATTTACAAAAATGGTTGAATGGTGTTTGGAAGTTATTTGTTGAACTGAACCAGTGAACGAAAAGTATAAAATTAAAACGATTATTGAAATTTCGAACACTCCTGCAATATAAAGTTACTGATTTAAAATGTTTTCGATCTGTGTCGCGGACATCTGCTGCAGTGTGATTCGTTTTTTTTTGTATTATTACTAAAATTGTAATGACTCTGCTTCAAATCACGCTGCTTCTAATCACTCTTCTTCCTATTAGTCTTCTGGGTATTACTCGTTTTCTTATCACTCTTCTTCCTATCACTGTTCTTGCTATCATCACTCTTCTTCCTATAAATCTATAAACAGTCTTCTTCATATCTTTCTTCCTCCTATCACTCTTCTTCCTCCTATCACTCTTCTTCCTATAAATCTATAATCAGTCTTCTTCCTATCACTATTCTTGCTATCACTCTTCTTCCTATAAATCTATAATTACTCTTCTTCCTATCTTTCTTCCTCCTGTCACTCTGATTATAGACAGTCTTCTTCCTATCACTCTTCTTACTATAAATCTATAATCAGTCTGCTTCCTCCCATCACTCTTCTTCCTATAAATCTATAATCAGTCTTCTTCCTATCTTTCTTCCTCCTAGCACTCTTCTTCCTATAAATCTATAATCAGTCTTCTTCCTTTCACTCTTCTTTCTATCACTCTTCTTCCTATAAATCTATAATCAGTCTACTTCCTATCATTCTTCCACCTATCACTCTTCTTGCTATCACTCTTCTTCCTATAAATCTATAATCAGTCTTCTTCCTATCTTTCTTCTTCCTATCACTCTTCTTCCTATAAATCTATAATCAGTCTTCTTCCCATCATTCTTCCTCCTATCACTCTTCTTGCTATCACTCTTCTTCCTATAAATCTATAATCAGTCTTCTTCCTATCTTTCTTCCACCTATCACTCTTCTTCGTATAAATCTACAATCAGTCTTCTTCCTATCTTTCTTTCCCCTATCACTCTTCTTCCTATAAATCTATAATCAGTCTTCTTCCTATCACTCTTCTTCCTATAAATCTATAATCAGTCTTCTTCCCATCATTCTTCCTCCTATCACTCTTCTTGCTATCACTCTTCTTCCTATAAATCTATAATCAGTCTTCTTCCTATCTTTCTTCCACCTATCACTCTTCTTCGTATAAATCTACAATCAGTCTTCTTCCTATCTTTCTTTCCCCTATCACTCTTCTTCCTATAAAACTATAATCAGTCTTCTTCCTATCACTCTTCTTGGTATCGCTCTTCTTCCTATAAATCTATAATCAGTCTTCTTCCTATCATTCTTCCTCCCATCACTCTTCTTGCTATCACTCTTCTTCCTATAAATCTATAATCAGTCTTCTTCCTATCACTCTTCTTCCTATTACTCTTCGTCCTATCAATCTTCAATCACGCATCTTCCGTTCACTCATCCTTCTATATCCCTTCTTCGTATCACTCTTCTTCCTATCACTTACCTTCGTATCCTCTCATTCATTCGCCTTTCACTGACCTCTATCGCTTTCTCTATTGTCACACAATTCTACTAGTTTCTATTGGCACCTACCTACAGAATTTGGCGACTATTCTCTCTTTTCTTTTTTGTGAAATTATTTTTTTTAATTTGCTTAGTCGAAAAGTGGATCTGATAAGGTAAGCTGAAGTACCAGGCGCACAAGGATTTGAAGAAAGTAGCTGCGTACTTACATGTATCCTCGTAAGTGTATTGAAAATTTGACTTATTACATTACAGTTTCTGGGCAAGGGAGAGCGCATTTTGCGTGATAACATATTTTTTTAACAATTTTTGTTTTTGGCAAACTATCCATAGAAGAGATGTTGGAAAAATTATGTTTAAGAGCAACATATGAATTCCAATTGAATCCTGTTGAAAGCAAATATTTTCCTTAACTCTCTGGTACTTTTCGTAGACTTACTCTAAAAAATGTTGTTCTAGTCTTTAGCCTTAATTGGTTATTTTTGGATTGCTGTGAAAAACCGCCATAGGTGAATCTCTCAGGATCTGCGTAGAAAGAAACCAGGTCTTGAGGTAGCAACTATTATTTAAGCGTTTCCAGGTCATTTTGATACCTTACAGCAATCCATGTCATCTTACAAAATCGTCTTAGAATGCATTTTGTGGAAATTCTTCAAATTTTCTAAACAATATACAAATAGAACCTCTAAAAAAGTTGGTATTTTTAATACTAGTCTAACTACCAAACCATACTAGTTGCCTTTTTTTAAGAAAATCCAACTAGTTCTGTGGATTACAATTACAATGGAGAGAGCAGTTGGTTACTAATTTCGAGCTATAACTTTTATCAGCAGGATACTAATACCTGCCACTGTATGTGTACGCGAGTGTGTGTGTGCTGCTGTGTGTGTGTGTTGGTGTGTGTGTGTGTGGGGAGTGTAAAATCGTGTTAGCAAACTTTGTAAGTTTTTTGCTCAAGTTACTTCTTTGCACTTTTTCACTCGCATCCAGCAACTGCCTTCCCCCACTCATTGGCTTAGTATTTCCCACTCTCATTCACACGCCGCTTGCAACACTTTGCTCTCCACTTGCACAAACAACGCAAGCTTTGTGCAACTTTTTGTTGCAGCCACCGCCGCTGCCGCTGCCGCCAACGACGACGTCGAAGTCGGCATCGACGTCAAAGTTAGCGCTGATGTCGCCAACAGAGTGACAATAAATTGTTAAGTGTAAAAAGTTTATAGCATTTGAGTGAGTAAATGATGGCTGGGAGTTGGTGTGGCGCTGGCGGGGGCTGCGGCAAAGCAGAGGGGTAAAATTTAAAGGGGTAAAGCGATACACTTTGCCTCTGCAGTTAGCGGGCAGACATACCAAGCCGGACAGTTGGGCAGAAAGGCAAAAGTGCGCAATCAACAAAAGTCATGTGATCTAGCAGTTACCTACAAATGGGAAGAATCCCTGCCGGCTACGCCACTGTCCAGCGATTGTATGCAAGAGAGAGAGAGAGAGAGTATATGAAATAAAAAGATAGTGTATTTATGCGTTTGTCTATTTAGAAAAGTTCAAGACGTATTTGCTGTTAGGTGCTTAGTTTTTGGCAACAAAAAACACAAAAAAAATAATCAGTTTGGGGCAGTAAGCGTCAGTTGGAAAATGGAAGTACAGCTTCCGCTTCAAAAACAAAAAGTAATAACCTGACAGTGGGTGCGCTACGGTAGGGCATTCGCCTCTAAATCGGAAGGTCGCTGGTTCGATTCAAGTGGTATGGCCAACAAATAGATGCTTTTTACCGTGGAAAATCTCTATAAATTAAAGACACCGCCATTCGGATTCGGCTATAAACTTAGATACCTGTTCTCTTCAAACAGCTATTCTTAGGAATATCTGCATGATTCGCCTTTGGAGCCATGACCATAGTCAAGGGCAATAAATTTGTTTATTTTTAAAATCTTTACTAAATGCGATCTTTTAGCTGGTATACTTTGATTCTTTGCCGAATAATTATTTATTTATTTATTATAAATTGTTGGACACAACTTTTTTTCCCGTATTATTACGCTTGGCAACTTAAGGCCTCTACTAGAGCCAACCAACGAACCCTGTTTTGTGCTGTCTGTTTAGCTCTGTCCCTCATAAATATAATTAATTAAACTAATCAGCATCCCTAGCCTGGGTTAATTTGTTTAAAGATCTACACCAACTCACATCTGGGGCTGGCTAGGAACTGGGACTTATCAATATCAATAATTAAAAAAATTTACAAAAATTTCATTTAAAAATTTACCAAAGAAACTAAATTATTACAAATTATTTTTAAAACTAACTTTCATTTAATAATATTAAGTTTACATTTTGGTAAAATAATTTAAAACCTAAAATATAAAATTTGGTATAAAATTCACTAGTTTTTTGTGATTGCAATTATTTTCAGATTGCAACGATTTTTAATTTATAAGCCGCAAAAAATGAAACAAGTTAAGTAATAGCTTCGACGATAACAATAACTATCAGTCCAATGATAACGATAACAATAACGATAAATGCTGCAAGTTTAAGTTGCTTTAAGTTGCAACTGCAGCGAAGAAGCCTTAGTAATGTTGCAAGTTGCAACAACAAAAAATGCAGCTCATTAAGCAGGCTGACTTACGTTGCAACCACAAAGTTAATGCGAGGGTCGGTCGAAAAATTCCTCTCTAGCAGTTATAACTCTAGCATGCATCAATTATCTAGCAGCCATTCTAGATTTTTTTTAGTGAATTCCAGCATAAGTTGAGACAACTGCCGCGAAGAAGCACGCTTTGTTCTTAAAGTGAAAATTTATTTTTCTAGAAAAGTTTCAGGTACAGTTAAGAAATAATATTTTTGCTTATACTTTTTAATTTCAAATTTTGTACAGATAAACAAAGCCCATTTCTGCGGATTAAGCTTAAAAAGACAATAAAAAGACACAAGAGAAAATATAGAATCTTTAAAAATTGATAACATTCATTATTTTATTCTTTGTAACAGAATCTTGTAAGAAAACAGTTCAGACCAATTTATTTTTTTTTGGGCTACGCACAGTGGTTCTGTTTTTGATTTAGTTGACATAAAATACAAAAATATTGTAAAATATATTCAAAAATCTATAATTCATTTAAATAATATTCTTTTAAATAAACATTTTTTCAAGCTTACTTAATAGTAGAGTAAAAATTGGGCAAAAAGTTATTACTTATTTTCATACACTTTTTGAAGTGCGGAAGTTTTTGACCTGCCGTCGTACATTGGAAAAGCAGTTGCAGGCGCTTAAGCGAAGAAAAATAGTTTATCAACACGAATATAGCAATACACTTTCACAAATCTGTTAAACAAATTAAATTGCATTAAATGAATTAGAATTAATCAAATTCTTAAAAAAATAAATTATTATGATAATATAGCTACTATCAAATAGAAAATTATTTGATTAACATTTTTTATTTGCACGAAAAAACAATATGGCGCATTTCAGGCACAATTAACGCTAGATGGCGGCAGCAGTAACAACAACTATTTTATTATTTTAATATTATATTATTGTAAAATAAATCGTACAGTCCTGCATCTACCCCTCCCATTTATTCAATTGCATTTATTTCGTATTTCGCATTTCATTATATATAAATAAATCGGAAAATTTCAACCGATTTTGATCAAATTTTAAACACAAATAAGTAAGTAACAAAAGTAGTTGGAATGAGTTTAAATGTTGTACAAAATATGTGAGGCTCTTATTGTTAAATTTTAAATGTAGATGTTGACTGAAGCCTTACTGTGGTTCTATATTTGCATAAACTCAAATTGAAGCAAGCTATAAACCAGGAACTATAAAATTATTACATAAAAATTCCGTAAAACTTGTGATATTTTAATTTTGTTAATTTTTAAAAAAAAATTGAAGCAAGTAGGCGTCAGCTATATATTCGCCAAGTTTCAAATTAAAATATTAAAAAATATCGACATGGTTCAACAAGCTTTATATTTTTCAGAAAAAGTCTCATAAGATGTTATAGTTGCGTTTGAAAGAACAGATACCACACCTTGATCTTACCAATAAAACCGAAAAATAGTTTTATTTTTATATGGTATAGTTGGCTGATCATGTCAATCCTACAAACGAACTGAACAGAGTGATAGACAATCGAATATGGCTCAGTTTCTTCCGCTTTTGAATCTTAATCTTTTGATAAATCTAATTTTTCAATAAAAGCAGATTTCGCTGTGATTAATGACAATCGATATTCAAAGTTGAAAAAGAAAGTGTTCAAAGATGAATTTTTAGTTTGCCACGCCTCCTTCTCATAAGTTGCACAAATCTAGTATACCCTTTGTAACTTTAGATACAAAGTTTCGAAGTAAATTAATACAAATATTATTATATATTATATTATATATAAGCGAATACTCAAATTTTATAAGCTTTTCGAAAATAGAGAATCGCGCAGTGCTGATGGGTATTTTATATGTATTGTATTTCTCATATTAACAAGGATCTTATAACGCCTGATTTTTTGGCATATTTCAACGATACGGATTTTCTAATTCACGGTTCATAAGTTGAATAATAGGGTAAATTTCAGCATGAATATTTTGAGAAACCCTAAAATTTTTGGACCCTAATACGGATGTGCTAATTCAAGATTCATAAAATGAATACTAGGGCAATTTCCAGCATGAGTATTTTGAAGTCTGCCTTTATATACAATAGATAGAAATTTTGTTGGAGATCCATCTGGCAAACCTCAAACCATATCGACTGTCTGGCAACACCTACCAGCGCATTGTTCTTAGTCTCTCCACGGTCGTCAACGAGATCACACGTATCGATGGCGATTTATGTATTATAAACATTAATTAAATATATTTAAATATATTTAAATATATTTAATCAAATAAAGAAGTAAAACTATTACCAACAAATATTAAGAATTTGCGAATAATTTTGAATATTTTTTTTATAAAATACTCGTTGAAGACTACTACAGAACGTCAAATAAAAATCAGAAGACTATATCACTTGACATAATAACGATTGTAGATGTAGAACTCTGAATGTACCTGCTAGTCGGAGCATGGGTGGCATTATATGTTACATTTGGAATTTGTACACTTTAAAGAAAGAGTTGTTTCAAATAGAATCTTTTTTACTAATAAAGTTTTAGTTAGAAACGATAGCCATTTGCAAATGAAAGCTGTAGAGTTCCGAAAGCTAAAAATTTAAATAATAATTTTGCGTAATACAAAAATTTGATCTATTTTCTTTTTTAAATTTTTGGCTTGTATTGGGATCCTAATCGCAGAGCGAGCCTTATAAAAAAGTAAGAAGTCTTGAGTAAAATATTTACATAATGTATAACGAACCTCTGCTTAGGAACACAAACTTTCAGCAGCACATAATGGTCAACCCGTTATCATGCAAATCTTTCAACTTAATTATTAACATTTTATTTACAAAATTCTTTAAAATAAAACGAATAACTTTAAGTGGACTTGAAAATCACTTTCTGTTTAAACTCGGAAAAATTTTGAACGAAAAGTTAATAAACTTTTTTTTTTTGTTTGCATGCCAGCCCCAAAGCGGGCCTTACAAATTGTTTGGCCAAAGTTTAAAGGATTTGTACGGCTGGGGCCAGCACCTGGCAGCATTTGCCGTACACGTACTGATGATGATTGATAAACCGTAGACAAGGTGGACAAGCGCCATCAACCGGGAACAGACCAGGATAACGATGTGCAAACGATGACGGATGCAGCGGCAAAAACCGCGCGATAATAAATCATGCATGCAAAGTAAAAGCGTTATGCACAGTTGGCAACAGGCAACAACAACAACAATGGCAACAACAACAACAACAACAAACGAAAACAAGAGCAAAGCAAACAACAACAAAGCGAACAACAAAAGGCAATAGACAAACAACAATAACAACAGGCTGCAGCTTAGCTGCTGCGATAAGCCGACGCACAGTGGTCGAAGTGGCCATTTTCGTAGGCAAAATTTTTTTTTTATTTTTTTTTTATGTTTGTTTTTTTTATTATCCTGTTTTATTAATATATGAGTCTAGTCGAGCTTAAGATCAAAAAAGTTAAAAATTATGGAATCAAAAATCATAAGTAATGATGAAAGAAATTTTTGTTTATTAATCCTAATCGACATTCCCAGTGATTCTACTTTAATCGAAAACTATATTTATTTAATCGATCTTTCGCTAACTTATTGCATATCATATTTATTTCCCCCCTTCGACCTTGCAATGTAGTTATCTCATGTAACATCTAAGACGGTTTTGAACTCGAAATATTGTTTACGGAATATGACATTTTACCAGACTCAGCACATGATTGCTAGAAATCGCATACAGAAAATGTTATGCAAAACTCATTAACGAGCGAATTGCCTGTATACTGAATGACGCTAATTTGTTTTTTTATGATTTTACATACATTGCTTTATTGTTACAATTCATTCCTTATATCTTGTAACATTTTAGACGTTTCATAATTCAAATATAGTATATAAGTCACTCAACCATTTTAAACAGCACCAAAGCTACTTACGAAATCATTCAGTAATGATGCAACTTCTTCTTAAATCAGTTGTGAATTATAAGCTTTCAAGTAACAAAAATCTAGTGATTAGTTTGACTTTTGTATTATATTTATGAGTGATTTGTTTGACCTTTGTATTATATTTATGAGTGCGGTCTATTTCTTTCATTGCGAAAGTCGTTTGGGACTTTTTTTTAAATTTTAGACTTTGAAACGATCAAATATGATCAATATGTTTATTTTTTATAAAATTTTTACATCGTTATGCGACTTTTAATTCCACACACTTTTTAAAAATCAATACGCAAAGCTGCTCAAGTTGCCTCAAACATAAAAAAGCCGTATACCTCAGAAGTAACTACACTCAAAAATATATTACAAAAATCGAACAAATCACTAGATTTTTATGGACTCTTTGGCTTGTGATGCACAACTCATTTAAGAGGTAGTTGCCGTATTACTTCGTAAATTAAATTCTGTGTTATCTTACAGAGATGGTATTTGTTATATTGACGTTCCACATAATTGTCGTTATATTTTTGATAATTTGTCACAAGTATAACGAGAATCATTTGGAACGTCAATATAACAATTTCTATGTCTGTAAGATCCCAAATAAATCCATCACCATTCATTATTGTGGCCACTCTCTCATTAGAGAGTTGTCCACAGACCAAAAAGCTTTGTGATCGTGAAAGCGATTGCTTTGCTGTTTAGCTCCAGCAGCTCACAACAAAATTTAGTGATTTTTTCAATTTTCGTATTCTATTTTTTTTACGGAAACTAAAGAAACCTATAAGCCTTTCTGCATTTTATCACTTTGGATTATTACTAAAACGAAGTGAAAAGATTTAAAAAAATATTCCAAAAACAAAGTAAGTTACTACCTGACAAATCGGAATCCTAACCGGCATACACATGATTATTATAATCACAATTAATTAAGATTATGGATTATCAGTCGCTTGAAACTAATTAATTTAAGCTAAATCATTTATTGCGACCACTGTGCAGCATACGCTGGCTTTGGTGTTGCACTTATCAAAATGCAAATAGCCAAACAAGAGCAGCGCTGCTATCGCACAGTGGTTGCATGTTTCAGATAAAAAGTCAATCAAAGTTGTGTCAGTTATATTTTAAATAAGATCTAAATCTAAATTCAAGCTAATTCCGTCAGACGTATTTATTGAAGATTTAAAAAATATTTTTCAAATGATGCGTTTGATTCAAACATTTCCATTTCCATCAATAAATTGCTTTAAAATTAAGCATGCATGCAGACTCAGTTTAAAAAATATATACAAAAAAATAAATAAAAAAATTAACTTTACAAAGCCTATTAAAAAATATATTTTTTTATAATGCTATTTTGGGTATTTTACATCAAAATACTTGTGATAACCTAGTCTAGCGATTGAGCCTTGTTTGTCAATCCAGAACACAGAGACTATTTGGCTAAATCAAGTAATGTCCGGACCCTTAATAGCAATGATGGCTCTATCCAACAGGCGGCTGCCCTTGAAAAAGTAAAGGCTGATGATATAACGACCATCCAGGAAATGAGATGAACAGGACAAGATTGCTCTAAAGCTGCCATGCGGAAGGCACAATTGTAGTAAGCGGGAGACTTCGCCACGATGTTATCGGATTAATCCAGTGAGTGTACGGCTAGCTGGAATCCTTTGAGTAGTAATTATCATAGCGCCCGCTGATTACGTGCAGCGAGTACTCTGGCCGCTTAATGGTTGAACACATGGTCTTGGACCCCAACCTCGTAATAAAAAATCCAATAAACACAAAGAAAAAAGAGGGGATGATCTAGAACCACATGGAAAGACCCAAAGGAAGCAAATCTATCGACCCTTGAGTAAGCCACTGGCGCGTGCAAGAAAGGAGGACCTTTCGAGAATTACTAATTGAATTTTTAGTCAAATACCTATTGTACCTTGTACCTACAAGTCCTCCTACCCCCTGCCTAATAACTTCTTCAATATTTAAGTTAATAAAAATATGAAACCAAGTATTACTACTTGGCAATTTGGTAAGATGATGAAGAACTAATTAACAAATGAAAATTAAGATTTATGTGATATGAGTCGCCCAAGAATTACCCTCTGCATATAACATTGAACTTAGTTTCAAAGACTTCTTTTTACTTGATAGATGCGTGTTTCGAATTCCCACAAAATCTTTGAAAATTGTTTATCTTTATGTTTATCTTTTATTATAATTCTTGTGCTTACAAGCTCGGCAAACGACTCATAATATCTTACTTTGAAAAGAAAGCTAAGCGGTTTGCTACTACCGATCACCACCTCAACTGTATTAAAATAAATACAAAATTTATTGCCCTTGACTACGCTGCTAATCTCTCTAAAGTTGTAGCCTGAAGATATCTCTATTAACTACAGCTGATTGTCGTATAGAAACTGCAATGTCTTTAATTTATAGAGATTATTATAAGTTAGGCAAATAATGTCTATTCGCTAGCCATGCCAGTGCTAGGCAAATGCAACAGTGCTGCTGCTGTGCTGAGTCGCACCAGGGAGATCAGGTTTCAGTAGAGTAAAATGCTAGAAAGATTATTTTTCGTAAGAAAAATAAAACTATTTATTCCGAAATTGCTACACTCAAAAATATAATACTAACAACGAAAAAATCAGTAGATTTTAATAACTTTTGAAGCTCGGAATTCACAACTCATTTAAGAGGTTGTTGCCATATTAATTCATGAATGAAATTACTGGATATCTTACAGACATGGAAATTGTTGTATTGATGCTCCACGTTATTTTCATTATATTTTTGAAAGTTATCATTAATATAACGACAATCACTTGGAGCATCAATGCAGCAATTTGTATGTCTGTAAGATCACAAATAAATCCATATCATTCAGTAATACGGCAACTCCCTCGTTAATGAGTTTTGCATAACATTTTTTGTATGCGTTTTCTCAGGATCTCGTGCTGAGTCTGATAAAATGTGTTATTTCGTATACAATATTTTGAGTTCAAAACCGTCTTAGATGTTACATGATACACAGATTGAATTGTGAGGATTAAAAAAACCTTTTTTCCAAAAATTTTTTCCAGTTTTGAAAACAAGCAATTAGATTGGGATTTTTTCAGAGTGACGCTAGCTATCATCACTTAATCTAAAAAATACAAATATTTGTTGGATCATGAAATTTTTTCAAGATTATATATTATTACTGGAAAAAATTTTGAAAAATTCAATCGATTGTAAATCATACGTGTATGCATTCTTATGGCTTATGAACAAATGGCAGGACCTTACATACCCCAAAGAACATAAAGTTCAATCATGTGGCGAACTGGAAATATAAATCCAATATTAAGAACTTTTGAGTAAAAATGAAGCTTTAAGTTTTGCAGAAATTGCAGGTCCACATACCCTTATATTGAGTGTAATACCAAGAGCTAACTTTTTTTTCCAATAGATGGTGTTATTTATCTGTATCTCGCGTTATAGAACAGCGCTGTTGCAGTGCTACGACGCACCAGGGAGCTTAGGTTTCAGAAGAGAGTACGGAGCACAGAACGCTCTCGACATCCACAACTACAACATTTTGCAAAAATTTGGCATTGTAGTCAAGTGTACAAACATTCTTAGCTGCGCTTAAGCATTATAACTGCACTTATTAAGTAGAAGTGCTATAGGGTAAACCGAAGTCGATCATGCCATAATTTTCGCTTTGCGCAAACCCAATAAAATTTTGTTATAAGTTTACTACATTATTTTTTTAAACATTACACTATGTTTGTCGATTTTCTTCCATAGCTCAGAACGCACTTTTCCAAGCGGTCTGGAACCACTGTGCATTGGCGCTTGTCGTTGTTTACTGACTTAAGTTTTATCGCTCTCGCACTCATCAAATTTCAGTCATCACCACAAGCAGAGCGCCTTGATGTGGTCGCATACCCAGCACTAGACAATACTCTTTAAAGTTAATGCTTTTTTTTCAAATCTACGGTGAGGTAAGAGGTGCGCGACGGGCTAGAGCAGCGGGGTGGGGGCGTAGGAAGGTGCAAGCTACGTCATGTTGCGTCAATGGCCGTTTAGCAACATTTGAGTAGACTCGACGTCAGTAGCGTTTGGTCTGCGTCTCGAAGTTGTTGCGCCTTTGAACGGCATCGAAAACATAAAAATAAAAATAAGAAAAAAATAAAAAAAGAAATAGGCAGTATATAATATATATATATTTATATAAGGCAGATTATATACCAGACCAACGGAAGCCAACGAGACGCGACTTAAAGTGTTTGCAATTATATAGAATATATATATTTTTTTATCTATTTTTTTGTTGTTTTTTATTTTTTGTGTTATTTTTGTGTTTAAAGTAATAAAAATAAAAAATATATATATTAAAGACAAAGGCTTTTGGCTGCTTAAATTTGTCTAAGAAGTGTGCGTGTGTGTGTGCGTGCGCGCGTGTGTGGGTGTGTGACAGCCGCCTGCCGAAAGCATGGGCCAAGAGGATCAGGAGATATTGTTACGGGGCAGCAAGCATACATCCGCCGAGCATTTGCATAATGTAAGTGCGCAGTCGTAAATATATATGCATCTATTTTTTATATTTATTGTTGTAAACATATAAGGATATATAAGGATAATATAAATTTAAGTAGCTGCGGGAAATTGCCTTAATTTGATGAGTGCGAAAAATCGTTGCATACTTTGGGGCTGCGCCTAGAAATGCCTCAAATTGCAGCGTGAGAAACTGAATTGTTAGGCGAACCCTAAGCTATCAATGCGTAGTCTACCAAAAACTTGTTTTTTATTGTTTATATTACTATAAATAATCATATATATTTATTATATATATAATATATATAACCAAAAAAACCACATACAATCGACTGCTAACCTCAAAACCAAAACAAAAAGTTGGCAAAATCTAAAATAATCTACTTGTTGAATAAATCTGTGCAAAAGTTTGTGCAGACGCGCAATGACGACTTTCGAATACACTATAACGCATTTTTTTACAATTTGCGTGCGGTAAAAAGAAATTCATTATTTTTGAAGGCGTCAATTATCATAGAATGCACCGATTTAGCTCAAATATGCGCCTCCAATAACTTGTTGTTCTTAATATGATTCTGCACGAGAGTAAGTGCGTTCTGCACCAAATTCCAATATTTTTGCAAGCAATTGAACGGATTTAATTACCATAGTTCGAATGATCCCAACAAATATGCGCAGTTTTCTGCGATTTCTCTCATAGCAGCTCTCGTTTATATTGGCAAGAAATCGAGATAGGCGATTTTTAAAAAGTCTCCCCCTATTTTTTAAGCTTATTCCATTATTTATTGAATCTTCTCTTATTGTGAGACCAACAATAATGATTCAAATCTTATTATATAACTTAGATTAATTACATAATGAAAATAATTGTGTTAATTAGAGACTGTCCTAGTATTTCTTTGCTGAGCTGAAGTATCTTTGCGCTTCAGGCGGCTCTGACTGCAGACTCACGTAAGCGATTTCGCGAGAGAATTGCCATTTGCAACCAGCTTCACTTGGTGCTTACACTTTCTCAAGCGAATTTTCGTGGTTGACAAGACTTATGTGTAGGTCTCTATGGATGTTGGTTCATACCATGGTGCCCCAGTGACAGTTCGCAAGCTGCCGCAGCTTCTGGCGAGCCACTATCGATGTGAAAGCCCTCTCCTAGTAGGCAGCGATTGCTTTCTTCAGACGTTGACACTAAAGTTTCGAGTTAAGAGTTTAGTCGTATGGTAGCAGCTTTTAGTAGATAATTCCCCGCCAATCCTACCAAGCACACAGCAAAATCTTCCTGGCCCTACATCCCGGTTTGGACATACTTGCCTCCGGCTCATAGTGTTTCGACCACAACCGTTTTCGCTTGAAGTTTTCCTCAGTGCTCCACTTTTCCATACCATCCAGCAAACACTTCATGAATTGATCGATTTTGTTGCAATTCAGCAACGATTCGCAGATGGAAATTCAGTCTATGAAGTTTTTTTGCATTAAATCGTGTGGCACCCTTACTTAAGCTCTTGCGCAATCGAATATATTCAGGATTTTCCCGACATTTTCGACAATTGAACTGGTGGTGCATCAATGGAAGCGACGAAACCAAAATTGCGCGTAGTCGGTTACAGTATACAGGATCATTAAATCCATTCACATTTTCTAGCTTGCGCGTTTTCGTCCTTATCCAAGATAGATCTTTCTAACACTATGCTTCGGAATCCATAACGCGAGACAATTTGTTTTCAAAATGGAGCAAAATCATTGGAAAAAAAGAAGGTTTTATAATTTTCACAATTCGTTCTGCATATCATGTAACATCTAAGACGGTTTTGAATTCAATATATTGTATACGGAATATGACATTTTACCATACTCAGCACATGATTGTTAGAAATCGCATACAGAAAATGTTATGCAAAACTCATTAACGACCGAATTGCCTGTATACTGAATGACGATAATTTGTTTTTCTATGATTTTACAGACATTGCTTTATTGTTACAATTCATTTTAATCCCCACAATTCCTTCCTTATATCTTGTAACATTTTAGACGTTTCATAATTCAAATATAGTATATAAGTCACTCAACCATTTTAAACAGCACCAAAGCTACTTACGAAATCATTCAGTAATGATGCAACTTCTTCTTAAATCAGTTGTGAATTATAAGCTTTCAAGTAACAAAAATCTAGTGATTTGTTCGATTTTTGTATTATATTTATGAATGTATCTTTATCGGAAATAATTTCTTTTTTATGGTTTCGGGCAATTTTCGCTTTCCATACAATTAAATTTTAAGAAATTGTAAAAATAGATTCTTAGGTATAACTGTTTAAGCGTCGAAATGGCTCAGTTGGCAGAGCGTTCGACTGAAAATCTAAATGTCACAATCTTGATACGGACTTGCGTGAGATATTTGTTTTAAATTTTAAATTATTTAATTATAATAATTATGAAAGTAAAAAGATATATTGATATAATATAAGAAAAGATGCCTTAAAAATTTAACCTCCTCCACAATTTAATGCATATGCTGGATTGGTTTGAAGGATAGCATATTGATAAGTTAGGAAATTTTCAATTTATAGAAACTACTTCTACAAATAGCAGAAATTTCAAAACTAAAAACTACTTCAAATGGGATTCACATTCTTTATGTTAGAAATTTCGATTTCACAACCAAATAAAGTAAGGATTTCTTATTTTTAAATATGAATTACTTGATTTTTTATCCTGATTTATTATTTTTATAGTTTATGTTTTTTTACAAATAGAAGTGCCTCAAACACACTGGCCATGCGCTCTTACTCTTTTTGATAAAATGGTAAAGACTCTAGCTTAGCATACTCTGAGGGCCTACAACCCCAACTTATCTTACGTAATCTTGGGAAAAATAAGTAATCATTAAATTAATGTACTATTAAGAATAACTTTTAATTATGATATTATTACTACGTCAAAAATTGCTAAAAATTAACGAATGTTTTAAAAAATATTTATCTTTTATCTAAATACAACTGAATGATTTATTATACCAATCTATGGAGCTTGGCTCGATATTGGATTTTCGAGAACAGAGTTTTGTAACGATTCTAAAATAAAACTTAAACTTTTCGAGTAATCGCACTATAAATAGTTGGCACTAGCATGTTGAACCAGCAAAGGATATTAAAGACAAAAAAGCATTACTTGCCGATTTTATCTTTCTAATTCCAAAGCGACATTTCTCTGCTTCGATATCTGAAAATAATCACTCAATTGCTATCGATATTTGATAAAAGGAGACATAAAATTTAAGTATTTATTCACCAAATTTTTAGAAATGAAAAATAAGTCAGTTATTACCGTTTCACTTGCTGCTTTGCCAGACATCACCCTGAAAAAGATTTTTTAAAAAAATGCCTTATAAAATTGTTAAAAAAAAATAAGAATTTTTGTTTTTCAAGGAGATATAAATCAGCACCATGGGAGATATATCATATGTGTCCGATATCAAAGCTATTAGAACTACGGTTTTCTCTACAGTTTGTGGCCCTAGATTTTATCATATTCGAGTATTGGACGTTCATACAGACAGTAAGCCGTTTATGGGTATATCGACTTTTCTAGTCACCCGGATCATACTTCAAGTATCTCTTGGGGAGACACTGATTTTTACTTTTGCGTGTTACGTATGCCAAGTAGCGGTATTCTGAAAAAATTGCAAACTAAGACCTTAATTTCTTAAATGAAGAAGATCGTCGAAAAAAGATTTTATAAGCTACGTTATTCGTTCAGTATTATTGTATCCATGCTACCTACACATGATTATTATAATCACAATTAGTTTAGATAATGGACAGCTCTTTGAAGAGAGGGAGTTGCCACAGTACTGAATGATATGGATTTATTTGTGATCTTACAGACATACAAATTGCTGCATTGATGCTCCAAGTGATTGTCGTTATATTAATGATAACTTTCAAAAGTATAACGGCAACAACGTGGAGCATCAATACAACAATTTCCATGTCTGTAAGATATCCAGTAATTTCATTCATGAATTAATATGGCAGCAACCTCTTAAATGAGTTGTGAATTCTAAGCTTCAAAAGTTTTCAAAATCTAGTGATTTTTTCGATGTTATTATTACATTTTTGTGTGTCGCAATTTCGGAATAGTTAGTTTTATTTTTCTTACGAAAAATAATCTTTATAGCATTTTACATCTCTGAACTAGCAATCCCTTTTAAAATTCTGTGAATAGGGTAAAAATATAATTTCAAAAATAAAGTAATTAGTTACTACCTGGCTAGTTTTTGATTTTAATTCTCACAAATCGGACTCCTAATCGACATTTGCTGTTCAACGTATTCCGAGTGATTCTACTTCAATCGAACACTAATAGATATGCCTTTAGTATTTTAATATTCTGACTTTTTAGACGAACTTTTAGATTTAAGTAAATTTTTTAAATTTGGATTTACCTATTTACGCCCATTTCACAAACCTATTGTAAGTTAAACTTTTAATTTAATTTATTTATTTCCCTTTAACCGCTTCATTGGAATATATGTGCTGTGACGCATGAGTGAATCAAGTCAATGAAATATTAAAACTTTTAAATTATTTATGTTCCGGAATTTTCGTCAAAAGTTCTTAAATACTTATATATGAGCATTCGGCTTAGAATTCAGCAAATTTTCAATACTGGATTTAGTTATAAATTTGCATTTCGCCAACGGATTGAACTTTACTCATGGGACATGGGAGAGCCCATACTTTTTTTTAAAAACTCACAGAACTCACAATACAAGCAGCGACTCATGCAGTTTTATGAAAACTCCCTCTTCAATGAAAATTTGTACATTACAAACATCGCAAGTCATCAAAATTTAGTGTATTTTCCGATAATGGTATTATATTCGAAAATAAGGAAGTAGCAAGTTGGTGCGTCTGTAGAAATGTGACTGCTCTGGGTAGTTCTCTATTAGAAGCCAGATAGTCATTTTAGGCAAGATATTGGGGCTTGTTCTAGATTTCGATGCCGTGAGAGGGTCACACCTTTGAATGAACATTGAAACGGTTTTAAGGATATATATTTCAATTGGGTTCTAGCTTTCGTCTTACATTGCTCTCTTTGGAACACTGATCATAATCAATGGGAAAAAATGTCTTTTATTTTAAAACTGTCGACTGATTATATGTATAGTAGAGACTATTGTGGAGAGAATATTGCCCTTGGAAACCTAATTTCTCACTCGCTTGTAGTGAGGCCATTGACCTACGACTATGCGCCTTAGCCCCTTAGACAATTTGTCTTCTTTTTGAGGGAGTAATTGATAAATTGCATCGTTCTACCGGATACTACTTAAATGACGTCTTAGATGAACGATATCTGCAGAGACATTAAGAAATCCGGGGTATATGTGAGCTATGACCCTTCACTGCTTGATATCGAATGTTCGTTCTGCCATTTCGGATTCAGCTCATCTTTAGAATTTTCACTTCAGGAAGTGTAGAAGCAGTACAATGCCTCCCAGTCTGCGCTTGAGCCAAAGTCTACACAAACTCGAGATACTCTCTT
This sequence comes from Chymomyza procnemis, assembly GCA_035046065.1. Taxonomy (NCBI): domain Eukaryota; kingdom Metazoa; phylum Arthropoda; class Insecta; order Diptera; family Drosophilidae; genus Chymomyza; species Chymomyza procnemis. The sequence continues at coordinate 33,760,095 of JAWNOJ010000021.1, read as the reverse complement.
GTTCAGTCTAATAACTAATCCAACTGCCCTCGCGTTACCAACATTCTCGCAAGAATCAAGTACAAAACAGCTTAACTTGGCAAACGCAGACAGCCAAATGAAGACCGATAAAGACGGCGCGACAGTCAGACAGAGAAAAAGAAAGAAAAAATAATAATAATGAATGCATTATGCAAATACTAGAGCGGTAATTGGAGTAGAATCTAGAACAATGACGACAACAATAACAACAACAACAACGACTAATCTGCCACCGAATGAAGCAACAAGAAGCTGGCCAAGTTGCAGTTGAATTAAGTGAAGCATGTTGAGGAACCAGTTGCATGTATATATTATATATATCTATGTGTGTGTATATTTCTACAGATATAGTTTTATGTAAATATATATAACGAGTATGCAACAAACTGAACGACTGACAGCAGAAGAACAAGTCTTGACAAAGTATCTCATGTCATATCTCAGTTAAAAACTACAGCTGCCGAACTACTTGTATCTGCAGCAGTAGACAGTCAGTTGGAAAAGTATTTCGACAGCTTTTTGTAGAATAAGTTTATCTACTGCATTTGACTTGCATGCAGTTCCAATTGAAGCAACTGTCGCCATTTCGTCACTAAGTTGCCACTAAAGAGGCGAAGAAGTTTTAAGGTTTTTAGACAGCTTTTTGTAGAATAAGTTATTGTACTTCTATGTATGTAAGTATATGCGCCCCCGCTGTCAACATCTGTAGCCTTTTCGCCACTAAGTTGCCACCAAAAGTAGTAGAAGTATTTCATAAATTTTTATAGACAGCTTTTTGTAGAATAAGTTTTTATACTTCTGCATATTTTACTTCTATGCGATTCCACCTGCAATAATTGTCACCATTTCGCCACTAAGTTGCCACTAAACAGGCGAAGAAATTTCAAGGTTTTTAGACAGCTTTTTGTAGAATAAGTTATTGTACTTCTATGTATGTAAGTATATGCGCCCCCGCTGTCAACATCTGTAACCTTTTCGCCACTAAGTTGCCACCAAAAGTAGTAGAAGTATTTCATAAATTTTTATAGACAGCTTTTTGTAGAATAAGTTTTTATACTTCTGCATATTTTACTTCTATGCGATTCCACCTGCAATAATTGTCGCCATTTCGTCACTAAGTTGACACTAAAAGAGGCGAAGAAATTTTAAGGTTCTTAGACAGCTTTTTGTAGAATAAGTTATTATACTTCTGCATATTTTACTTCTATGCGATTCCACCTGCAATAATTATCACCATTTCGCCATCATATTAAATCATATTAAAATAAATAGTTATATTATTTTGTTTAAGAAAAAATTGTTTCATTAATTTATTTAATTATTTTTGTACAACAACAAGTGGTTAAACTGCGTCTTTGGTTTGCTCGTTGATTATTTGAACGCAAAAAATTTAAACATAATATTAGATTATAATATTAGAGAACTATAAGTGCACCATTGAATCGACTTTCAGGGGTCGGTCAAGATAACTTACAATTGAAGAAGAAGTAGGTTGTATAAAACGTATGGAAAGCAAAAGACTACAAAAGCAGAGATTAAGTTTTAAAGTCGTCCAGTTGATGTATTAAAATCACGACTTGGGCAAATCTGTAGCGGAACTATCAGAATTGTTCTCCGCATCGCGAAAGACTATTTATGATGTTAAAAATCTCGCAGAAATCGAGGGCAGATTGGAGACAATTAGTGTAACAGCGTGTAAAAGCAAAATTTGCAACCGTACAGACCGATCTATGCTGTGAAAAATAGATTAAAATCCCCAAATTTTGTTAAGAACAGTTGCTAAGGAAGTTAAGGAAGAGTGTGATCTGAATGTGTCACTCGAAACAGTGCGCCAAGCCATACTCCGGCATAAGTCCCACTCACTAGTAGCAGACAACAAACCTATGCGTTTGGCAATCAATATTGAAAAGCAGTTTATTTATATAGGAGATCACTGGGATCCCCTTATTTTTGGCTATAAAACCAAAATAATGTTGTATTACAACGATGAATACCACAACATCATACCGACAGTCAAATTTGGCCAACTATCAGTTATTATTTGGAGGTGCAAATCGAGCCCAAGTAGTTCAAAATTTTTAGAAAATACCATGAAAATAGCACATTATTTAGATATTTTAAAATTGAATTTAACATCGAGGCCCCAAAAATCAGGCTTTTATAGCAACAATAAGCTTGATTTCAAATTTTATCAAGGCAATGACATTAAGCATATGGCGCTTAATTGGAGGAACTGGCTCCTTTACAACTGCGGCAAGGTCATCAATACATCACCTTAGAGCCCTGACTTGAACCCAATTGACAATTTGTAGCCACACAAAGAAAAAAGTGCAAAAAATTCGCTTAATAACCGAGCAGCACTGAAAGCTGCTATTCTAAAAGAGTGCCGCAAAGTCCCAGAGGAATATGATCTTAAAAAGTTAATTTTGTTAATAGAAAAACGCCCACAATGTGTTGTTAAATCTAAGGGAGGGCATGCAATATATTTACTTTACATAAATTAATCAATATTTGTTATAAACATTATTTTTAAGATAGCTTAAGTATTTTGTGTAAACACTTACTTGACAGCACAAAACATATGCTAAATTAGATTTTGTTGATTTTCTCGATAAGTGTACACAATTTTGTAAATATTTTTCTACAAATTAATAAAAAACATAAAAACAAATAGATGTAAATCAAAAAAATTGCATGATTTTAAACAAAAGGCTTTTATATTTACATTGAAAGTCAAAAAATATAAATTTTTTTCAATGTGTAAACACTTTCTTGACAAACTGTGTATAAAATTTTTACATCGTTATGCGACTTTTACTTCATCATAATGCTTACCACACACACTTTTTAAAAATCAATACGCAAAGCTGCTCAAGTTGCCTCAAACATAAAAAAATATATTACAAAAATCGAACAACTAGATGTTTTTATGGACTCTTTTGCTTGTAATGCACAACTCATTTAAGAGGTAGTTGCCGTATTACTTCGTGAATTCAATTCTTTGTTATCTTACAGAGATGGTATTTGTTATATTGACGTTCCACATAATTGTCGTTATATTTTTGATAATTTGTCACAAGTATAACGAGAATCATTTGGAACGTCAATATAACAATTTCTATGTCTGTAAGATCCCAAATAAATCCATCATCATTCATTATTGTGGCCACTCTCTCGTTAGAGAGTTGTCCACAGACCAAAAAGCTTTGTGATCGTGAAAGCGATTGCTTTGCTGTGTAGCTCCAGCAGCTCACAATCTTCAGGCATCCCACGGGATAGTTTCTACAGTTAGAAGGCGGAGCTCTACTCTTAAAATCACAAAGGCTTTCATGGGGCTAGCAGGCCGTCCATATGGCCAAAGAAAATAAATCAAAAGAGTCTGACCGACTAGACTAACATGGTTTCAAGCTGAAAATTCGAGGCTTTTTTAAAAACTGAAAAATTAAATTCTTTTGTCAACTAGAGTTATGGTAAGCGCATACTTTTGTCTCTGACTGTAGCCATATCTCTGACCGTATCTTTATCACTATTTCTGAGTTTATTTGGTTTTTGGCTTCACTTGCCTCACCTTGCCTCTGTGCATTCTTTTTCCTCGTCTGCCTTGCGGCTTATAAAACTTGAACGTATTTTTTTCTTTGTTTTATTGATATTGTATAATCCATTCTTATCTGGGTCATTAAGCGGGCATATACTGACTTACCTATGCATACCAGACACTAGTATCTTGGTACTTATCTGCTGTTGCTATAATGACATATGTATCTATTACCACAAGATGATACGACGAAAAAAAAAAACACTTGACACCTCAAAAAAAAAAATGAGATACAATCGTTTGTCATTATCTTTTGTGATCTACCTGTTGTGGCTGTATCTTTGCGTCTTTTGGTTTGCATCTTTGGTATTTGTCTTGTTATTTAGGGCTCTTTTTAATCCCGAGACTTGAGGCGTATACTTTGTAGAATTTCTAAATTATTTTTTTAATTTGTTCTCTTTTGACATTAATAAAGTTAAGCATTCGATTTGTAAGCTAAGGTGGATGTTTTCGCATATTTCGTTATCTTCAACGACTTCTTGAAGAGATTATTTTTGTCAGAAATCATGTAGATATAAACTCAAGAAATTTCAGTATGACATTGATGATATTTGATTTATTATAGTTAACTTGGCAGAGCGAATTTTAAAATAGAAGTCAAAATATAGAATCCTTAATGCGGTCTTGTACATATTTCTTGATATGAAGTACTAAAGAATCCATTTCTTGAGTATGTGGGTTCATATGGACGGCTTGCTAGCCCCATGAAAGCCTTTGTGATTTTAAGAGTAGAGCTTCGCCTTAACTATCCCGTGGGATACCTGAAGATTGTGAGCTGCTGGAGCTACACAGCAAAGCAATCGCTTTCACGATCACAAAGCTTTTTGGTCTGTGGACAACTCTCTAACGAGAGAGTGGTCACAATAATGAATGGTGATGGATTTATTTGGGATCTTACAGACATAGAAATTGTTATATTGACGTTCCAAATGATTCTCGTTATACTGGTGACAAATTATCAAAAATATAACGACAATTATGTGGAACGTCAATATAACAAATACCATCTCTGTAAGATAACAAAGAAATTAATTTACGAAGTAATACGGCAACTACCTCTTAAATGAGTTGTGCATCACAAGCCAAAGAGTCCATAAAAATCTAGCGATTGGTTCGATTTTTGTAATATATTTTTGAGTGTAGTTACTTCTGAGGTATACGGCTTTTTTATGTTTGAGGCAACTTGAGCAGCTTTGCGTATTGATTTTTAAAAAGTGTGTGTGGTAAGCATTATGATGAATAAAAAGTCGCATAACGATGTAAAAATTTTATAAAAAATAAACATATTAATCATATTATTTGATGGTTTCAAATTCTAAAATTTAAAAAAAAGGCCAAAACTACTTTCGCAATGAAAGAAATAGACCGCACTCATAAATATAATATAAAGGTCAAACAAATCACTCATAAATATAATACAAAAGTCAAACAAATCACTAGATTTTTGTTACTTGAAAGCTTATAATTCACAACTGATTTAAGAAGAAGTTGCATCATTACTGAATGATTTCGTAAGTAGCTTTGGTGCTGTTTAAAATGGTTGAGTGACTTATATACTATATTTGAATTATGAAACGTCTGAGATGTTACAAGATGAAAGGAATGAATTGTGGGGATTAAAATGAATTGTAACAATAAAGCAATGTATGTAAAATCATAAAAAAAACAAATTATCGTCATTCAGTATACAGGCAATTCGCTCGTTAATGAGTTTTGCATAACATTTTCTGTATGCGATTTCTAGCAATCATGTGCTGAGTCTGGTAAAATGTCATATTCCGTAAACAATATTTTGAGTTCAAAACTGTCTTAGATGTTACATGATATAACTACATTGCAAGGTCAAAGGGGGAAATAAACATGATATGCAATAAGTTAGCGAAAGATCGATTAATTAAATATAGTTTTCGATTGAAGTAGAATCACTGGGAATGTCGATTGGGACTCCGATGTGTCTAAAATCTGCGATTTTGATGGATTCTGATGCACAACTCATTTAATAGGTAGTTGGCATATTACTTCGTAAATGAAATTATTCGGTATCTTATGGACATGGAATTTGTTGGATTGACACCCCAAATTATTGCCATAGTTTATCTTTAATATAATGACAATATGTTGGGGCATCTACCCAACGATTTCTATGTTTGTAAGATCACAAACAATTCCATATCATTCAGTAATACGGCAACTATTTCTTCAATGAATTGTGAGTAACATTCCTAAAAATCCCTAGGATTTCTGGCTAAGTCAGGTAAAATGTTGAATGACATAATGACCAACAATCAAGTCAACTTATCTCAAAACTGCACTTTGTCGTTCTTCAAAACCGTTTTAGATGTACCGACTGAATTTGGAAGATTATGAAACCTTTTTAAAAATATTACTATTATACTGTGGTTCTTATCTACTGTTGACATCATTGACACTTTAAGAGTTCAGTTTAGGGATTCTGTGGTGTTGTGCTGATTTCAGAAGTTCTTTAGTTTTTATAAAGTGAGATTTTTATATTAAAGGAATATGATAGTCAGATGTTTTTGTAGAATTCGCGTATACAAGATATATAAAAGAGAAGTCTTCAGTATATTTATATAAAATGTAATAAAAAGAAAATGGAAAAATATAATACTAATATCAAAAAAATCATCATTCAGTATTGATATGTTCATAACATTACTTAATTGTGAATATAATAATGATGTGGAGTAGCGATATAAGACATTCCATGTCTATAAGATAGTAAATAATTCCGTGTTGGCAAATTGACATTCGGATCGTAATATTGTAGAAGCTTGAAGAAAGCTGAATAAAACTTGTTATCGGCCAAGGAAAATATCGATAAAATTTATAATATCAAAAGAGTCAAACCAACTAGATTAATATTGTTTCAAGCTTAAGATTCGAGAATTTTTTGAAAACTGATAAACGCTAGGCAGGATATTGCTGCAGTGCCGCTTTTTTTGTATTCGATGCGTTCTCGGAACAATCTCCTCAGTTCTGCAAACCGGCACGTCATAATGACAAGCATCGAACAGCACATAGGGCTTCGTCCAACGAACTGGCCATTATTGGGTGGCTGAGTGGGTGCGAGTTGCGCTGGTCTACGGCTGGCAAAGTAACCTTAGCTGCTGCCGACGCCGCCGCGTACCTTTTGGTCTGCGGTCGATTTTAGTAGCGTCAACTCGCTCGCCTTGTGGGGTTTCGCGCGACCGCTTGGACGCAGACGCCCCAAGCAACATAAATAACAAGCCGCTAATTGGAGTCCCAATATAGGCGCCATAGACGCCAAAGCGGTAAAGCCGTTGGTGTCAGGCGACGGTGGTTGGAGTAGAGGGTCAGGTCGGGTCGGTTAGAGAGTGGGGCGGCGTTGGGGCTGCTTTGGCAAATTATGACAACAATATGGCGCTGCCCAAAGGCCGGCACGCAAATATTTTCCATAAAAATTTGTATAAATAATCATAAAAATTAAGCAAAAGATGCGATGGACAGCAAAAAAAGGAAAAGCCAAGCCAAAGAAAAGCGGCGGGGAAAAAACAAAATGGCAGCGGCAGAAAAAATATGCAAGAAGCAAGGAGCGCGGTAAAGGAAAACTGCAGAAGAAAGAAAGCTGTCATTTAATGCAAAAAATGTCGCGCAGGTTATTAATAACCAGCTCTCTTGGTCCGCCACGACGTTTGCGTCCGCCTGCTTCCGGCAGACCAAGAAGACGTCACCAGAAGAAACTGTCCGGCAGTTGGCGAGCACGATGGTGATGGTGCTGGCGATGGCAATGGCGACGGAGACGGCGTTGGCGGCCTTCTCGGTTTCAATTTTGTTGCCACATTGTTGAAAAATTGGCAGCGCTGTCGACGTTGACGTTGACGTCGAGGTAAACGCGAAAAATTTAATATCCGTTACATGCGCGCGGGGTGTACAATAAGTTGCGTGGTTGGGGGGTAGCTGGGCGACTGGCAGTGGCAGCGGGTGTGGGTCTGGTAGTGAGCACGTCCTTGTCGAAATTGTTTTCACAACAAATGAGGCCGAAAAATGTTATTAAAAAGTTTTTCCTGTATTTATTTGCTTATGTTGTTGTTGTTGTGTGTGTGTGTGTGTCTTCGCTTTTCTTATATGCAAATATGTGTATGTATGTGTGTGTGTGTGTGTGCATGTGTGTGACTCGTCTCCGGCTGTATCTGCCGCATTTTGCATTTTGTTTTTATTTAATTTCTTGGTTTATTTTCTTGTTCCCTACAGTTTAATATTTGAAGAAGTTATATTTACTTTTCAATGCATCCTGCACACTTCTAGAATTAAAAAAATAACAAGGATTAGTAAATATTAATTAATTATTTGCAGGAAATCGCAAAATATTTGTCGTATTTTGATGGAATTTTTGTTTTTTTTGTGCGAAAGCACTTTGCTGTAGAATTTCATTATGAAAATTAAGTGGCGCTTAGTCAATTGACGCATATTAACATGAAGGTGTTTAAGGATCTGCGTTCGACACTTTACAGAATTATGTTAGGAATATAAAAAGCAAAGAATTTAAGTAGATTTTAGTATTTTAGATGTGCAGATACTCACAAAGTTTTGTGCGCTCTTTGGTGGTTCTTTTTTCACTTATCAGACAACAAGTTCCTAATAAATTATATCAGTTTCCTGAGAATCTTACTACTTCGTCTGGGAAAAACAGACTAGATTGCAATAAAAAATAGTGCATTTCCGAAACTTTCCCAACTGTATGCAAAACGTTTGAAAAAAAAATGCAATTTATTGTAGGTAGTATCTGTAAGTATAAGTGCTGATCGATATTAAGCGATTGAAAGTGATATGCAATAATCGAAAGTGTCCGCCGATCTTAAAGCAGCGGAACGTACGTCTGTTGGCATCAAACATGCATTGTTCGCTGAAAACGTCAGTTTCTGCGCCGAATTGCTTTTACAGCTCAAAGAAAAGTGGATCTGTAGCGCATCAATTACCCTCGAATAACTACGATGGGGCTGCTTTTTATTATAAATAAGATATTTTGCATAAGTTATCTGGCCGTTGGTAGCCTAATCGCTCTGAAACCGAAGATCGGTGGTCGATTCCCAGCAGCAACACGGATGCATTTGTCTCGCACTGCAGTTCAGTTTGCGCTCTACTCTTAAGTAAGATATCCACGTGTTTTTCCTTAGGTGCAAGAATTAAGGGGACAACAACAATAGACGCCTTTGTAGAATCAGTCGCTGTCTTACATTACTCGATATAACGACGCTGAAGACAGTAGAATACTTTTTTTGTTTCTGCAAAACTTTGGTCACAATCAAGAAAAAGTACTTGAGGAAACTATTTTCTTTATAACTAGCTGAGATAGAATTTGGACTTCCCAAGAATTACGAGCTATATAGCAGCTTAAGGTTAAGAACCCTTTCAGTTCTTGTTGCATGTTTTTAAGCCGACTGTAACCGTCAACGAACCTAACCCATGTCATATTATTTAGACTTGCTTCTGACAAGTTTATTCTCGAAACATATACATAATTCCCTTATTTATAGCAATTCAGTTGTCTATACTTTTATTTTATAAGAACTCCTTAGAGAAACATACGGTAGATTATCAACCCATTATCCTCATCACGCTCTTACAATAGTTTTAGTTGGTATAAATTGCGACTATATATCAATTCCATTTGTTTGTTCAAAATATGTTGTTTTACTGAACAATCCGCAGAAACTTTTGAACTATTACTTATATCCACCTGCCCAAAAAAAAAGAGTTCGCTCTTCTCCATCTAATCATTGAGTCATTTTTCGATTTCCTTTAAAGACACATACGAGTGCAATCAACTACAGTCACGATTCGATGCAAAAATCCCTTACTCTCGTATCACTTCCGCAGGGAATTCCTTACAATCTTTGCTTACAAATATATTGAGATATACTTTATTACGAAACAGTTTTCTTCCCATTAAAGTTGAAAATCAATACTGTCCTCAAATTTCGTTGATTTAATACCAATCCGGGTAGTTTCGAAGAGGCCAAAATCAGTAACAGACGCAGATGCTCCGATTACTGTCAATAGATGTAAAATCTTTGCAAAATAATCGGTTTTTATATTGGCCACAACTTCTAGGTAGAATCATAGCTAAGAAACTAACTTAATATTTTGTAGACCCAGCATTGATCATCTCTATATCAAACCACTCTTTATTTCAAGTATTTCGCGATCCGTCGATGTCCCTGCAGCTGCCAGCATAGTGTGGCTCGGAGTCAATCTATAAACATCTGCTTCGAATCATTTCTAGTATAGACTTTAGCCCAAAGATTAACTGGATGCGTTTAAGGCATCTATCAGCAAGAACTTGAAATGTACTTCTCTCTAATTCTCTCTATTCTATTCTCTATTACTCTAGGCAGTGTTCAAAATGCGAATTAGCAGTTCGTTCAAAGATTTCTTACTTTTTAAACCGTTTTTTTTATGAAATACTTGTTTCGTATACAAAATGGTTATTTGCGTTTGGGTTTGTTATTTTTAAAATTACTATTTTGCAACATTTATTCACTTAATTATTTTCACTTCATATAAAACTCTAGAAAGAGCATCAATCGACTTGTATATGAACTTATACGTACATATAATCACCCGAACGATCTACTGTGCGCTGACTCTATGCGAGTATAAGTTTTTGGCTTTAATTTTTACTGACGACTCTTTATCATAATAACAATTTAATAAAAAGAAACATTTCCACTTGTATAAACTTTTTCATTTATAGCATGTACTATGGTACCAAATCAACAAATGACCCACCCTTTATTTACAAGTGCTGACATTGACTTTAATTCGCAAACCAAGCAAAAAAGACTTGAGCAAAAATCGCAAATTTTAAGAAACATAACTCAAAAGTTTCGAAATCTCAATTTATGAAACTTCAATTCAATATTTATTTTGAAAACCAAAAGCAATATTTCTTGAAAGCGCCAGAAAAACATCTGCACTTTGTATTCTTAATTAAAAAAAAAGGAAGGCATAGAATAGAAAGAGAGAGATTGTAGTTTCCTCAAAAATATATTTGTTTTGAATTTTAAATCTTTATTTTTAGAATTTAAGGATCCCACTAAGCTATGTCAGTTTCCTCTCGCTGGGGGTCTGGAATTCAAGACTGCATAATCTTAGATTTTGCATCTTTTTGGCCGTCGATAGGGGAGCCGAAAAGCCGACGGTTAGGGTATTACTAGCAAAAAGGATTTCATTTGATTAAGTGAATCTCTATTAGATGAAGACACCGTCGTTCGGATTTGCTTATAAACTGTAGGATCGTTTTCTCTTTGAATAGCTAGCAATACGCGCACTTTAAAATAATGTCACCATAGTTAAGGCGAATTATTTTTTTTTTTAATTTTATATTTTGAATTAACTATTTGGGAATACTATGAAAAAGTTAAGCTTATTTTTGAAGAACTTAAAAAAATTAACAAATAAACGTTGGTAATTTGGTCTCAAAATAAATTTTTATTTCGAATATATATGAGTGAAAATTTAACGTTCTATTAAAATCTTCGAAATTTAAAGCGATTATTGTCTATCGACACCATAGTAACTTAAAAAGAGGCTCAAAAATGGCTGGTACAGTAGGGTGCACAGATAGCCTGAAAGATAAATATTAGAAAATTAGCTCATCTTCGGCCTAGGTGCGCTTTCCAGATATTAATTCTTATTATAACCGAAAGTCTGAAGTCTTTGATTAAAAAACTAAACTGGCATCTTGAGCAAAGTTACCATAATTTCAGTTCCTTCATCTATCCAAAGCATAATTCATTTGACTTGAATTCCATTTTTTTTTTAATTCTAAAGCAACAAAAGTTTTTGTTGGATCTCTGCTAAAGTTGATATATGTAATATATCATTTTATTATAATTTATAATAAGCAGAACCAGTCAGATGCAGGCGAACTTAGTCTCACACACAAACTTAAAATCTTAAAGTTATTCGTAGGAAGCATATGTGATGCGTTACCGGACCTGGAGACCAGTGGTGTTTTAAAAGGCTAGTCCGATATAGAACCTATGCATACAAAATCCCACATTTTTCAAATATGACTCGGCGATGACGTTGTCCAGACGCTTAACTTGCATTCCCGTATACGGAAAGGGAATAAAGTATAGTTTGGAAATTTACAATATCTGCTTTAAATTTATAAATGAAAGCAGTTGTTAATAAGCATTTTATGGTTTCACCCAAAATTCTATTCCCTTAATCATATTAAGAAGAATTTACTTCAAGTTCCCCCTTTACTTTCTACTCTACGTTTTTAATAAAAATTTTGCTTAGTAATCGTAAACTGTACAACAAAACTATTTAGAAAAGTGTTTTTAATTCGCTTTTTAGAATATTTTGGTATGTGTTTCAAGAATCTAGCAAGATTTTTCTAAATTTACAAAATTTAGATAACAGTAGGGTGCACAGATAGCCAGAAAGATAAAGACAAGAAAATTAGCACATCTTCGGCCTAGGTGCACTTTCCAGATATGTTATTGATGGCTTTTTTTAAACAATTGCGCTGAACTCAAGATAACTTTATAAATAAACTCAAAACCCAGCACTTTCAGTCGAGTGCATTTATGTGCTTATCCTGCGCCTAAAAAACCATCTATAAAAGAGATACCAGCCGTGTACTGCAAATATAATTTACAATTCTAATAGATTCTCTTATAAACTTTTCGAAACTTTTTGCACCACTGTTTCTAGAGAAGAGTTCTTTCCAATTTTCTCTAATTTTCTTTGATCTTACTGTAATCAACTTTATCAAGATATTTCCGTTTTTTTTTCAAAATAAGGGCATTTGGGCTGCAACTCATAGAAATCTTCAAACTTCCCACTGTTAGTATTAACTTTGATTTAGCGCTCTTGCTGTTATCGTTGTTCCTGCTATCTCTGTATAATGAGCTAAAATTTAAATTTCGTCAACGCCTTTGGCGTTGTTCGACTTCTTTTCATTTTTCTCATGATTTTCGATAGCCAGATGGCGCCACTGCAGCTTGCTTCCAGCTAAGTTCTCTCTGTATCTCTCGCTCACTTGGTTGCGCCACACATAATGGCTACTTAACTGCCTGCAATAATAAACCTATAAACCTTAGGAATATTACTTGGATTACCTAAAGATATTCCAAACCAAATGCTGCTGCACCCAATTGCCGCCGCTCCCTCCCTCAGTTTGTCTGCTTTGTTTGAGCCTTATTGTTCCGGCGGCACCTTAAAGTTTTTTATATTTAATAAAAAAAAACGAACAAAATGGTTGAGATGACTGCCCGGATGAATGCTTGCGTAGGAGTTGGCGATTTACACTTGAAATTGTCTTATGAAGTGGCAACAGCAGCGCCTGCTTGGCGCAGTTCTATGCCGGCTTCGGCTTATGGCGTCCCTAATTTGCACATTTTAAATAGAGGCGCGCCTACAGCCGAAGTTCTTGGCATTTTTAATAAAACGGATTGGCGCATTGCAAAATAGGCGCATGGATTAGGACGCGAGATTTACTTGCTTTGGCCTTTTTTTTTTCTTTGGTTCGGTGGTTGGGTGGCGCATTGAAGTAAAATGGGCGACCCTTCAGAACAAGCGGCAATTTATGACCCAAACAGCTCACAATGCAAACGAAATTGAAAAAAAAAAGAGCACTGCTCAAGTGGGTCCCTTTTATACACTATAAACAAGCAGTTTGGGGTATTGGGCATACGGCAAACAAAAGGCTAAAGATGTTGGAGTTTAGCAATTACTGAAACAAGTGAATCTCGCAGATAAACAGCTGGCCCATTGTAGCGTGACCCATGCTACTTTGAGCTGATTGGGTACTCTGGCTTTTTTCGGCTTTACTGGTTTGCGTAAGGGTATCTGGTAGTTACAAGCAACTAAGTCACTTTATTTCTGTTACTTTCCAGAGCGGTAATGCGCCCGCGACAACTTCGAACGCCTTAGAGCAAAGCTGCATTAATCGCGGCTTTGCGCAGAACAAAAACTATGGCACAGTGTCGCCACCTGGTGAAGCGCATGGCTCTACGCAGCAGTTGGCCGAAAATCTAACCTATGCCTGGTACAATCTGGATGTATTTGGAGCTGTACATCAGCCCGGCTCAACCTGGCGACAGCTGGTCAATCGTTTTCGTGGTGTCTTCTGCAATGAACGTCATATACCAGCGCCACGCAAGCATTTGCTCAAGAATGGTAAGCTGGCGGCAATCAAAGTAAACCACACTTAGCTTATATCTGCTTTCAGTCTGCGGCGTCGCCTATCCGGGTGAGCTGTTGGCCGTCATGGGCAGCTCGGGTGCCGGCAAGACAACACTACTGAATGCGCTGGCCTTTCGTTCGCCACAAGGTGTACAGGTCTCGCCATCAACCATGCGTCTGCTCAATGGACAACCTGTCGATGCTAAGGAGATGCAAGCACGTTGCGCCTATGTGCAGCAGGATGATCTATTCATTGGTTCGCTGACGGCACGTGAGCATCTTATATTTCAGGCCATGGTACGCATGCCGAGACACATGTCCTACAAACAGCGTGTGGCGCGCGTGGATCATGTCATACAGGAGCTATCGTTAAGCAAATGCCAGCATACCATAATTGGTGTACCCGGACGTGTAAAGGGTTTGTCTGGCGGCGAACGTAAGCGCTTGGCATTTGCCTCCGAGGCGCTTACGGATCCGCCGCTGCTTATCTGCGATGAGCCCACCTCAGGCCTGGACTCGTTTACCGCGCATAGCGTTGTGCAGGTGCTGAAGAAGCTATCGCAGAAAGGCAAAACCGTCATACTGACCATACATCAACCGTCCTCCGAGTTATTTGAGCTTTTCGATAAGATTCTACTCATGGCCGAGGGTCGTGTGGCATTTCTGGGCACGCCCAACGAGGCCGTGGACTTTTTCTCCTAGTAAGTGCACTCCGACGTGTTAGAGTTTTACCTGCAAAACTTATAACTCTTTTTTCTCGCTTGACCACAGCGTGGGCGCACAGTGTCCCACAAATTACAATCCAGCGGACTTTTATGTGCAGGTGCTGGCCGTAGTGCCGGGACGTGAGATTGAGTCCAGGGAACGCATAGCCAAAATATGCGACAACTTTGCGGTCAGCAAGGTGGCGCGTGACATGGAGCAGCTATTGACAGCCAAGGCGCAGGCACAGCCATTGGAGCAGCGTGAGAATGGTTACACCTACAAGGCCACCTGGTTTATGCAATTTCGCGCCGTGCTCTGGCGCTCCTGGTTGAGTGTGCTCAAGGAACCGCTGCTGGTCAAAGTGCGTCTCATACAGACAACGGTGAGTTGCAGTTGACTTGGGATTTACTTGCACTGGGGGCTCTAGTCGATTCTGTAGTAGTTTCAGATTGGCGCAGCTGCCACCTCTAGTACTTGCTGGAAATACTTCAACTGTAAATCCTAACATCTTCCCGTTTACTTTTCAGATGGTTGCAGTGCTCATTGGACTCATCTTTCTGGGACAACAGCTAACCCAAGTGGGCGTTATGAACATCAATGGCGCCATCTTTCTCTTTCTGACCAACATGACTTTTCAGAATGTTTTTGCCACCATCAATGTTAGTTCGCCTCAGCAGAGCTCTTCCAATTATCTCCACTAAGCTTTTTATATCATTCCATGCAGGTCTTCACCTCGGAACTACCCGTATTTATGCGAGAAGCGCGCAGCAGACTGTATCGCTGCGATACCTACTTTCTGGGCAAGACCATAGCAGAGCTGCCGCTGTTCCTGACAGTGCCACTAGTTTTCACTGCTATAGCTTATCCCATGATTGGATTACGTCCTGGTGTGCTGCATTTTTTCAACTGCCTTGCGCTGGTCACACTGGTCGCCAATGTCTCCACCTCCTTTGGTTATCTGATTTCCTGCGCCAGTTCCTCCACCTCCATGGCCTTGTCTGTGGGTCCACCTGTTATCATACCATTTCTGCTCTTTGGTGGTTTCTTTCTCAATTCCGGATCTGTGCCTATTTATCTCAAGTGGCTTTCGTATTTATCCTGGTTTCGTTATGCCAACGAGGGTTTGCTCATCAATCAATGGGCTGATGTGGAACCGGGTGAAATTACTTGCACATCCTCGAATACCACTTGCCCCAGTTCCGGTAAGGTTATACTGGAAACGCTGAACTTTTCCGCCGCAGATCTACCACTGGATTATGTAGGTCTGGCAGTGCTTATTGTGGGCTTTCGCATCTTTGCCTATTTGGCGCTAAGATTACGCACCAGACGTAAGGAGTAATACTTAAAATGAAGTTCTATGTAGTTAATGCTTTGGTTCCAAAGTGCGTGAAGCGATTGAGTTGAAAGTTCTCAAGGCGTTGATAAATTCTTAACAATTTATTGAGTTTTTCATAAGAAGTACGAAAATTTTCAACTTTTTTGTTAGTTTAGATCTTAAAAAATTTCTAAATCATTTGAAATTATTTCTAAATAAAAGTATCGCTTGAAAAAATCCAAATTTTGAATTGCTTTAAAGAACAAAAATGTCTCAAAATTTAAGTAAACTCTGAAAGTCGCAGTTTATAAAAATAATATTATTTTTGTAAAACTGGAAACTCAAAAAAAATTGTTTGTGAAAAAAAATATATGATTTCGCTAAATTTCACTATAAAATTGCAGCATGCTTCGATAAAGAATCAGCTATGTTTCCGGTCAGCTCAAAAAATTAAATTAGTTTCGCGAGAAAATCGTTTAAAATAGCAAATACGGACGGAGAGTACCTCAAAGATCTGAAGTTGGAGCTCTGAGTGTACTACTTTCTAAACCGAACGATAAAATAATTGTTTCCTTTTTTATATTCTCCAGAGATCTTGCGGTGTAGCTCGATATAGTCGCACACATTTATCTCATTTTTCATACTTGAGTTGATTATTTTAAAGATCCAAAAAGGTATTTTGCGACATAAAACTTGTTTGCTGTTTTTTGAAAAATTCTCCAGAGATGGAAATAATCTTACGAATTTATCCTAATTTTCATACTGAAGCAGATGATCACCCAAATTACCCCAAAATGGTATTTTATGACACAAAAAAAATAACAGCAAACATTATTTGAAAAAATTGTAAAAACCTCCCATTACATTATTTTTAAGACCTAATTTTTTGAAAAATTCTGCAGAGATCTTGCATTGGAATTCGAAATAAAAAATTTTACACTTTTTCCCAACTTTCATTCATTTTAGTCTTAAGTAGATTATTCTGAAGACACTATATGGCATTTTACGCTTAAAAGCTTGCCTGCTTTTATTGAAAAATTCTGCGTGGGTAATACTTTTCAAACAACAGCGGTAATATTCAAATTTTTATTAAAATGAAAAATATTGAAAAAAAATAAAATAACTTCAATTTCAAAGAAGCAAAAATAGAAACTATTAAGTCGATCGCTGCACGTATTTTGATCCAGTTTTTTTTTTAATAATATTATTGTTTATCCCTTGACCACAAAATAATTGCGTATAATTGCATTTATCGTTACTTAGCTTTGAATGTTAATAAAAAATTAAAAACTTTTTGTTCACTCACAAAATGTATTTTTTTTCTTTAGCAAATAAATTAAGTTTTAGTGAAGGGAAGGACTTGGTACTTGAATTGCGTTAAGCTGGATTTGGTCTTAAAGAATATTCGAAGCTGTATCTTAGCTTGCTGAGAGTTCTTGAGAGATCCGAATTTAAGATCGTTCCATATGTGAATCTTAAATTCAAAACAAATTGTGTTGAAATGTGTTATCAGCCACAGAACTGAAATTATATTTAAAAAAAATACATCTGGGGATGGCTAGGAACTTAGTTTTATAATGTAAAAGTTGGAAACAGGTAATATTAAATGTGAAACGTTTCTGAGCAAAGCTTTTTTAGATCAGCGTTGACCAAGTTGGGTTTTCATTTCATTCGTCAAAGATTCTCGATTTGTCGAATCAATATGAGTTAAGTTAGACAAATGGATGAATTGTATAGAGCGTTCAAAAGAGAGGTAGACAGATTTACGAAATTTTTGATCGTGAAAAGTGCTATAGGATATCTCAAAGTCGTGCTTGTCCGATTGTTGCATAAGCCATTTTTTTCAATAGAATGAATGCATTGTTATATCAGCGTAAGCACATTATCTTTTTTTTGTTTATAATATCTGGAATATATCATATGTATAGTCCTGATAGGGACTTTTTATTCTAGAAAGTTACTTATATATAAAACTATCATATAAAAGGTGTTTTTATTTTGAGGTGTAGAAGATGGCGAGCGATTTAACAGCTGTCGAATGATTTTTTCTCAGTTTGGTTTGGCAATTACAGGAATTGAGGCCAAACTATCATCAAGCAATGCGTAGATTCGTCGATTGGGCCCAAAAAGAGATTGCCGTTGTTCCCGATTTTCATAAGCGAATTTTGCGATGAAGCGCACTTCTGGTTGAATGGCTACGTCAACAAACAAAACTGCGGCATTTGGAGTGAAGCTAATCCCCAAGTGTATGTCGAAACATCGTTAGATCCAAAAAAACTGACTGTTTGGTGCGCTCTATGGGCTGGTGGTAACATTGGTTCGTGCTTCTTCAAAAACGCCAGAACGTTACAGTCCGTGGTGATCGGTATGGAATCATGATTATTAACTTTTTAATTTCTGAATTGAACAATCATGATGTTCATCAGCAGCTGTGGTTTCAACAAAACGGCACAACATATCACACAGCTCGTGCCACATTCGACTTATTGAAAGACACTTTTGGTAACTCCGCCTAATTTCACGTTTTGGACCTGTGAATGGGCCTCCAAGATCTTGTGAGATAACACCGCTAGACTACTTTCTGTGGAGCTATGTAAAGTCATTGGTCTATGCGGATAAGCCACAAACGCTTAATCATTTGGAAGACAAGATTCACCGTGTTATTACCGATATACAGCCACAAATGTTGGAAAAAGTCATCGAAAATTAGACATCAAGATTGGACTTCATACGAGCCAGCCGTGGCGCTCATATGCCAGAAATTATATTTAAAATATAATGCCACAAAGTTATCTTTCGGATATATAAAAAATTCACGTCAATTGAATAATCGTTGTTTTATTGCAATTTGAAGTTGTATACCTCAGAAAAAATCGCCCTTTATAAAGATTACTGAAATCATTAAATTATTAAATAAATGTTTATTACATTTTTTTAAAGTTTATGCAACATTTGATGCTTTTTTTAATATAACTTGTTTTGTTTTAGGATTTGCCTACATGCTTGATGAAACCATAGAACTGAAGTTTTCTTTGAGTGCACCTCTTGGGTACTTAGATATTTTACTTGGTTTTTATAAAGAGTTTGAAATTTTTTGCTTTTTGAAATGAAACTTAAGACCTTTTTAAGCAAAATATGTACAAACTCTTAACAACAGGTACATCAAAGTAAGTTAGCCACTTATACAGAAAAATCTGAAAATTCGAACTGGGCTTTTTGAAATTTTATTATGCAATATACGCTAAAAGTCACACCCATATAAGCAGCAGTCAATACGCACAATTGTTGATATACTATTAAACATAATATTTATATTCAAAACCTTCTCAAAGAAGAAAGCCTTGTTATTTGCCCTCTACTGCCCTAACCATGAATAAACTTCCAATAGAATGGGTTGACCACTTCAAATACTTAGAAATAATTTTGGACAAAAATCTAACTTTTGGTCAACATAGATCATCAACCATCAATAAAATAAACAAAACAATTCGTTAACTTTATCTACCCCCAATAAAATTATTCTAATGAAAACAATCTATATACTAATAATGGCTTCTGGGTCGACAGTTTGCAAACACTGTGCCCAAAAACATTTAAATAAACTGCAAACATGCCGAAATAAACTATCAAAACTACTCTTAAATCAACCTTGGCACACCAGCACAAAATATCTCCATAAGCTCGCAGGCATATCAAAATTACTGCAGAGAATAGAGCAAAATCCAATCCATTTCTTTATGCATTTCTTTATCTATTCTATCTTATCTTGATTCCCCAAATCGAGCTTCTTTGACCCATCATGAACTATAAAAACATCTTGGTTAACGCTGTTCTTTGGCTTCTATTTGGAAAAAATGTTTAAGTTCATATGCTACTTGCTGTTTTCATCTTTTACATTGTAAATCCAAGTTTCTGGCTGGCCCACAAAATTCACGCATCAGGCTAGGAATACGAATTAGTATTATTATATTTTTTCCTCGTTATCATCTATTATTTCATAATTTTAGAATGTTTAACTTGTCCAATCTTAAGGTCAACTGGACTTAGTTGTAAACTTGCATATTAATATAAATAAATAAATAAAAAGCTAACCTAGAATACGTAGTTATAGTTATTAGGGTTTTTTTTTCTAGTTTCGTTGCTTAAACCAAACTCCACTGTAACTCTACTAATAAATAAACTTAATACATATAACAATTTTTTAGTTTTAAAATTGTAAATAACTAAAATCTAAAAATTACGTGTAGTTCACTTAAACACAGAAAAAGCTAAATAAAACTAAAACTAAAAATAAATTTCAAATGCGCGCCAAATTGTAAAAACTCAACACAGCAATTGCGAGAGAGAGAGAGAGCGAGCGAGTGAGTAGGTAATTGTGCGAACGAGCGCGCAAGCGAGAGAACAAACGAAATTCACCATACGCGTTGGGTCACAATGGCAAAAATACAAAGTTGCTGCTGTTATTGTGAATGGTAGGTAAACAAAACACACAAGTGCAAGCGAGCCGGCATGTGTGTAGACGCTGCATGCGCGTGTGTGTGCGTGTGAGTGTGTGTCTGCACGTACTCTTGCCGGTGCACAGTGGCGTAGTTGTATGTGTTGTGACCAAGCTTGTTGCTGCTAGAGGGTGCGACAGAGCGCGCACTACGCCAGTGCAAGCGCTGTGAGTTGTGAGTGTATTGGTGCGTGTGTGTGTGTGCAAACAGTTTACCGCTGCGTTCCAAACGCTCATGCACAACGCACCGCGTACCGCACCGTAAGTGTCCAAGTACAACAGCTGCTGCCACTGCCGCTGCCGCTACCGCCAACGACGCTGCTGCTGCTGCTACAGAGTAGCGCGCCAAGCCAACAGCCAGCCAGCGAGTGTGCGAGCGTCCGCTCTCATTTGTTTCGTGTTAATCGACGGCAACGGTAGCCAGCAGCAGCAGCTGAGCGTTCGCGTCGTGGAACCGCTTAAAATAAATTAAAGAAAAAAATTATTTACTTATTTTTAAACAAAAACAATAAAAAGGCAACAACAACAGCTGTGTGTTTGTGTGCGTTTGTTTGTTTGTTTGTGTCAAAAGTGAAAAAGCGGAAAACCTAAGAGACAGCGCAGCAGGCACAGTGGAGCCAAAAACGCATTTACTTACCGCTGCGGTACCACTGTGCGCGCGCCAAGGTTCAACAAGCTGCATTGTGCCTGCCCTTTCGCACCTGCACGAGCAAGCATCGCGCCATTGCATTCTTACGCTTGTTTTGTTGGTTTTGCGCATTTCTGTTTTAATTTTTTTGCGTTTTTGTCTTTGTTTTTGTTTTTTTTTTTTTACGTGGCATAATTAATATTATTGTGTTTTTTTTTTTCCCCTCTTATCCAAAACAGCTAAATACTTAATTAATTGCATATACTTTCGACATAAAAATAAAGTGCGCTGCCGACAAACATTGGCCCGGCAGAGCAATTTCATTGATTTTTCAAACTCAAAACCTTTGTACGCCGCCGGTTGGTGCGGTGTGTGTGTGTGCGAAGTGTGTGTGCCTGGCAAGACCGGCAAAGTGCGCGCATAGGCGCCAAGCGACATAACCTTAAAAGCAAAAAAAAAAAAAAAAACAGCATCGTCACAGCTGTTGCACACAGCGCAGAGGACGCAACGTGTTTACTACGACTTGCAACGTCGTAAACATTTTAAGAACGAAAACAAGAATAAACAAATAAATAGTAAATACAACATTTTCGTAGTAAACAAATAATGCATAGCAAGATGGATATCGATACCTTGCGCAATGAATGGAAGGAGCTCGGACTCGAGTATAATGAACTGGAGGTGAGTGAGTCTTGAATGTTGCTACAACAAAGCTAAAATACACACAACACAGACACAACCTACACACTACAAACGCACTACAAACACACAATGTACATACACTGTAGCGCTGCGCTCTTTTTTGTCAAATTGCTGCGTGTTGTGCTGCAAATCGTTTATAAGCAAATGCTAAAGTTAGTTAGTTTGCGCACACTCTTCAGCTGATTTCCCTATAAGGCACTCACACTTGGCACAAATGCTGTGCTATGTCAATAATCGTTTATAAGCAAACATAAGTGCATTAACTGCTTGTAGGCTACAAAGGCTAGATATTCTAGTGCTGAAATATTAAATTGTCGAAAATCGCTTATAAGCAAATGCTAAAGTTAGCTAGTTTCCTGGCTACACTTTACTGTTCAATGATTACTGATTTACTGTTCCTATGATTCGTATTGCACAAATGCTGTGCAGTGTCAATAATCGCTTATAAGCAAACTAGATAGCTAGTTGCCTGTATACAGCTACTTTAGTCAATATTAATCAATATACTCGTAACACTTTCCAGCTGATTTCGCTATGAAGCGCATAGAGCACACACTAATGACACAAATGCTCTGTTATGTCCATAATCGTTTATAAGCAAACATAACTGCAATAAGCGTTAGTAAGCTGCAGCTGCTTTAAAGCAACAAACAAATATATATATATATATATATATATCACAGACTTCGCTATGTAAAGTCAATATTGGTAAAAGTTGCATCCATTGTTCGTAAAATATTCTTTCAACAATAATCTCTTATAAGCAAACTAGATAACTAGTTGGCAGGCTATAGCTACTTCGGTCAATACTAATCAATAGACTTGTAACACTTACCAGCTGAATTTCATATACAGCTACAGCTGGTTTAACAACAAACAAATTGACAATTACCTTGCTATTTCAGTGCAGTATTAGTAATTCTTTATATGCAAATATTAAATCGGCAAACATCTTGCATTCATTGCATTCCACGTTTTCAGTGTTAGAACAAAAATCTTTTATAGGCAAACAAAAGTGCACCAAATGTAGGTAAGCTGCAGCTGTTCAAGCATGTATTAGTAATTCTTTATATGCAAATATGAAATTGGCAATAATCTTTTACAAGCAATACTAATATTTGCAGCTGAAAGTTGCAGACATTACAGCTAGTAAACGTAAACATTGATTTGAAGACATTTCTTAGGTTTCCAAAACATATTACAAGCGCTTTAGAGTTGGAACAACAATCTTTCATAAGCAAATCTCAAAACTATTCTAGCTTAGGAGTTGGTCTGACTTGCAATCGTGAAGCAATACTTCAAATACTCTATTTTTAGTTTGGTAAATTTGCAATATAGTAACTCTGTTGCGCTTTAGAATCGCAAGATCTATTTCTATTTTTTCAAAATATCTCTGCTGGATCAACAATATATTGATCATTCTTTCAGCTCATAAAAAGCTTCGGTCTTTATCAAACAGAGCATAATTTGAAGCCATTCCAGAAATCTTCGCTTCATAGCTTTAGAAACCAGTTTCTTATAATCAAATCTGGCTGTAGGTAGCCTAATAATGTTAGGTTAGTGATGGCATATAAAATAAATTGGATTAAACATTCTTTCAGCTTTATAGTTTTGGTCCCAATGTCAAAAGATCCTCGACATTCTTTCAGCTCATATAAAGTTTTGGTCCCAATGTCAAAAGATCCTCGACCGATATTGACCAAAAAAATTCCTTTCCAAACATCGCCCAACTGCAAGCTGTTTGACTATTCCAGAAATCTTTCACAAGGAAAGTTTTTGAAGCCCATTTCTTATAATTGAATCTGGCCGTCGGTAGCCTGGTAGTCTTAGGTTAGTGAAGCTAAATGGTAATGGTGTTTCGGCTTAGGCTTTGGGGCACTGACACCAATTTGATCACTTATGAGTTCCTTCGTTTATGTCTAGGAAACAAACCAGTTTCTTCCAATGTGTATGTTCTTCGAAGGCAGTTGTAGTAGACGATCTTCTTTTAGTGTGTATGTGTTGAAAGTCTGGTATCTCCTGTCACCCAGGGCTTCGGATTACAGATCCATCGCGACAGAATAGAGATTATCTTACTTGACAAAACGGCTCTCCATCTCGCACCATTTTTGAGATCAAAGCGTTAATACCGTGAGACAGATGCAACGCCACTCATCGTTTTCATTCTAAATGTAACTTTGGGAATCGCTGACTTTCTTCTGAACGGTACAAAGCATATTTTAGGAATTTCGACCTCTTCTATTCTATAGTAAATATTTTTGTAGAGAAAAGTGTCTTCTAGTCTATTATTATTCTAGTGCTTAATATTTATATTTACCCAACAATTTTTGTTTTCTACTTCTGCTTTTATTAGACTTCAAATTATAATAAAATACAGCTTTCCAGCATAAATAAACCAACTTTTGCTGGATTTCCATAAAGTATAAAAAGAGATTATTCATCAGCTGTGCCTGCAACCATAGAACAGCTTTAACAGATCAAAACATCTGTATGGTAATACGAAAAAATACGTTTTCGTATTCGTTTGCAGATTTCTGGCACAACCCTCTATACATTTTTTGCGCTTTTTTGTTTCTTTTGTTTTTGTTGAAATACGCTTTCACCTTGACCAAAAATATTGCTCGATCAGCTGATTTTAAAACCGGGTTTCGTATCTTATGAGCTTGTGAGTCATTCGGTATGTTCAGAGAGGTTAAACGAGATTGAATTTAATTTATGTTACCCGAAAACAATCCGCGGTTATACTGACCAAGTTTTTATAGGGCTATGACCGCTGATATAAATAGATATTATTGTTCCAATTTCTACATTATGATGATCTAGATGGAAGAGTCTACCCTTTTTTTTACAAACAACAAATCCTTATTAATTTGTATACTTCTTCTTTTGCAGACTTGCAACCGTAACTATATGCAGCTATTGGAGGATCTGTATACTCATCAGCAGAAATGCTTCAATGAGATTAAACATCAGCGTTATCGTATGAATCAGATCACAGCCACTCTGAAACAGTAAGTATTCCCATAAGCCAGCTCTCTCTCACTTGCATTTTTTTTGGATCATCTGCGAAAGGGTTGTTTTTTTTATGTATTCCTTAAATTAACATCAAGGTGTTAGCTTATAGGGTGTTTTATTTTCAAAGTACAGTCGGCACATAGTTTATACAAACACCCCTAATGGCATGCTCTCTAACGACTGTTAGCGACATTCCTATGGAAGCATTATTTGCGTTTAATCGATAGGAATTCGAAACGAAACTTCGAAATATCACGTACAGTTGTTAGACGATGGTTGTTCTCAAAGTTAAAATTTGTTGCTGAATCAATAAGGTTCAATAGGTTCATGCATTTGATTTTTATGCAGAAGATCATTGGTATTTGAAGTTCTCTAAACAACCTGATCAGCGACACTATCAGAGATTGTGCAAACTATTCTTACATCGCTCCTTGAATAGGAGCAACTTATTTCTGCTGAGATCTAAGCGTTTATATAGAAGCACATAGGATATATCAACTTCTCGATTCAAACTGATCAAACTTTTTACTTTTTTACATTGGTGGAACTACGACTTTTCCTTCTGGTTCGGATAGAGTTTTTTTTTTTTTTGGTATTACTAAGTACTAAGCGTTGGAAAAGGCGCATGAAGACCACCTATTCACAAATGAATTCGATTTTGGGAATCGTTGTATAATAAAAAGCTTTGGCAAAGTTTCTCAGTCGTCGTTCGAAAATAAAATGCTAAGTATAGAACATACCAATTCATTAAAAAAAAAAAATAGTGTATTCCTCAATTTACTAACTGCGGTATTGTTGAGTTTAAGAAAAGCAAAATGGTTGGTTGGGCATAACTTTTGGGAGTAACTAAAAAACCCCAAAAAGTCGCGGCATAACTTTTGGGAAGTTTTTTTTTACTTATTTTAGTAAAAGTAATATTGAGCTCGAGAAACTCTTTGAAAGATCCCTAAAATTATGCTGCGACAAAGCTTACGATACTTTTTGCTTAAATATTCGGCTTAGTTGATTGTTGTCTGAAAACCACATTGGCCAATGGAATTATCTAACCAAACGGTTATCGATATCGATTAATATAGGAATAAATACTTCAATAATTTTACGAAAAATGGCAACAATGCAAGAAATCATGAATCGGATTTGTTGATGGCCTACGTAGTCTGAGATTGATGCCTATAAAAGAGCGGCCATCATAAACCTAATCCTCAAACCCAAAAGGAACCTCAGAGATGATCAAATATTTTATCGCGATTTCCAACACTTTCTTTACATTCGATAATACTTACATAGGAAAAAAAATACTTTACATAGGAAAAAATAAAGAAAAGGTAAAAGGTCATGGATTGAGATACCTAAACTCAACTCCTTGCTTTTGAATATCAATTGAGATAGAACTGATTGAATTAGAACTGTACCCGGTTGGCATGGCTTTTGCTGAAGTCAATCTTTCAATTTTCATCTTTGTCTTTGAAACAGCAATCAATGTTCTTCCCATTATATCCGCAAATCAAAGCTTTCTGCAAATTCCGTTTGTTTTACAAGAATCCTGACATATCGAAGACAAAAGAAATCATTGCTTTGTTTATTATCGACAGATGTCAAAACTTTGCGATGATATAGGGAGTTACTGCCATTATCTGTTACAACTTGCAGCTGTAACTAGCTTTTAAAAAACGTACCGAATGTCTGCTGTGAAATGGTTTTATACGAAATCTTTCGCAAGATTTACTATTTATTTTACAATAGGCTCTATATTCTACATAACTGCATTTTGATCTATAACTTGCAGTTTGTTCTAGCTAAATGTCAACAGATCATAGAATAGAAGCAAGAAAATGTGAAAGGTCTTTGGCTGATCTTAGAGAGATAGAGATTAGGTAGAGATTTGCAGCGCGAACTATAGGTCTTCTGTGCTGAATCAAAACTGCAATATTGGATACTACGGCTACTTTATGATATAGTTAAACGATTCTGATACTGAAATGCTTTGACGTACCGAATTTGCTGCTGATAACGAAATTAGTGCAAAAATCGAAACGTTTGCTTGATTTGCGCTATGAAAATTATATGAACTGGTTCAAATCGTAGTTTCTAGTGTTCTACAGCGGAATCCTACGACCACGCGTTCCATTTGTTCATTGAAGTATTCCATATTGGTATCTATAACAACCATTACAGTGTCTAAATAATTTAGTACCAACCAAAACCATTTTTTTTTGGTTCGTTATTCCCAATTGCATGCCAAATTATAGATAAAAAACTCGTGATAAGCAAAGGGTGTACGAATAATTTATGGACTGTATAGTGTATAGTATATATGTGACCACTCATATGAATAGTTGTACCCAAGTACAAAGTTTTCCCTTTATTTTTTATATTTTTTTTTAATTGCGTAAAGTTCACGCTTGAAGCGCTTGAAGCTTTGAGCTCATTTGCATGTTCCACATGTATAAAATGGATGAATGCATATGCATGGAACTGCACTTCTGCACTCCCGTATAGGCAGGGGCCAGCCTCTGTACGAAACAGAATTTGAATAAACAAAAATTCAGCAACGATTTTGTGCCAAATAACTAAGAAATTTTTATATACAAATATATATATATATATTTGCTATCGACCCACGCATTTGTAGCGTTGACTGTTTCCTTATCAGTACACATGTCTAACGGCAATTAGTCAGGGCAGTCCTAAACTCGCCCCACTGCGTACCTCCCAATACCATGCCATAGTATTACTATCTTGACTTATCGCCATGGATTCGTTGGCTCATAAATGAGCGGCATACAGTTGTCAACAAAAATTTCTTTTTTTTTTTTTTACAACGTGTTTCTTTTGATAAAAACAACACGGGAATGATAAAAACTAAAGAAATACCAGGTAACTATATAGCTAGAGCTGCTTGGCATGGTTGAACTTTGCACAAGCTTAATTATGGCGGCGCTGGCAAGACTCATAAATTGTTTATTTTGCCATTATAACATAATTATGTACAAAGTTAATAGTTTTTTTTTTTTTTTTATAACTAAAACTGGTCAGTCGGCCCTCGACGCACTTGACCCTCTGCTGCATCAGCTAAAAAAAAGTGAGACAAAAAAAAACACAAAATTAGCACACTGCACATTGTTTCCAACTTAAAGTAACTGCGCGAAAATGTGAATTTCTTTAGTTTTCACGTTCAGTGGCATTTTGCAGTCGAAACAAACGTGCTTGCACCACTGTGCGCGCAAGGTCAAGTAACTTTGTGAGATGCTCTGGCGCCGCTCAAAGATTTTGCAACTTTGTTCAGACTCGCTCTCGCGCACTCTCTCGCAGTCTCTCTCGCTCACTTTGTTTGCTCTCGTTGTCTGTTGGGTTATGTTGGCTGGATTGGCTCTCAAGAAGAGCGTGAGGTGTGACAAAATAGCGTTAAAACCGAATTCGATTATTCATTTTGCAAGAGATATTCCAGAAAGCTCTGCGAACTAGAAAAACAACTGTGGTACAACGCAGCCAATTTGCGGATAACAAATTATTTCGTTCGCCAAAAATTTCTCTGCTACTCTGACGATATTTCTTCGGAAATATTGTTCAAATATCTTAAATTGCTTTTGAATTGGTTTACTTATACTTCAACTGAGCTAGAATCGGCTATCTAAAGTTTATATAAGTTTTTTGGATAGAAACCTTATTGAGGGCAGACAAGCGCATTGTAGATAAAAAGAAATGAAATTTTGAATTAAAGCCGCAGATGTATGAACTATAGCTCATAAGACAGGATGCGTAGTAGACGGTACCAAGTATATCAATCTGGTATTTGAGATTTTTGTCACGTTTTTTTTTTTTCAAACTCACAAATGCTCGCTTAGGTTAGGTTAGGTTAGAGCGGTTGCCAAAGGGAATATCCCCTTGGCACACTTAGGCCGAGCACGGCCCATTGTGATGCCGCAAGGCTTCTCTTCCAATCACTGCTGGTCTGCAACCGCATCATGAGCCCATCCAGTGACTCGTACGAACCGCACTATGTCCCTGCGCCTTTTACTAGCAAGATCTGATAGATCCGCGAAAAAGTAAGCGCCGAGGATTTGTTTGCTAGTCTTACAAAGGGCTGGGCATGTACAGAGGAGGTGGGCGACCGTTTCCTCCTCTTCCACGTCTCGACAGCTCCTACAGAAGTCATTGTATGGAGCATGGAGTCTGGCTGCGTGCGTGCCTATAAGCAAATGCCCCGTGAGCACTGTAGTCGCTGTAGAGCATCGAATTCTGTCTAGTAGGCAGAGTTCATTGGTGCGTTTCTGACACCTCGTGGGTGGCATTGTGCCACAGTTTGTTAGCTTCTGATTCAAAGAAGTCTCGTATGCGAAGTTTGCAGTACGCCATAGGTATACCAGTGTCCTCCTTGTCGAGGTACTTCCTTCTCTGGCCAGTTCATCGGCAATGCAATTGCCCTCTATGTCCCTATGCCCTGGGACCCAGATGAGGTGAATGTTAAACTGCTCTGCCGTCTCGTTTAGAGATCTGCGGCAGTTATGAACAGCCCTTGAGTTGGACATATTTGACTCCAGCGATCTGATAGCCGCTTGGCTGTCTGAGAAAATGCAGATATTCCTATTTGCAAAGCTTGGGGGGCAATGCTCGCTAAATCGCAAAAGTAAATTTTGGAAGGGGTTTTTGACATATAACTAACTCAGAAGTGGAGTACACTCTATATTTGGCACTATATCGATCTATTATTTAAGATGATTTACCGCATTACCCCATGAAGAAACTCGCCAGTTACTTAATCCCATAAGTAATTTTAAAATTAAGAAATTAAAATTGAGAAATATTGAATAATGCAGAGATGGGCGCCGGTAGTGTAGTGGTAGCGCCTCTAAATCGGAAGATTGGTGTCTAGCAAATAGTTGCTATTTAACTAGCAATATCTCTATTAAATAAAGACACTGCCGTTCGGTTTCGGCTATAAACTGTAGGTCTCTGATCTCTTCGAAAAGCTATAAATAGAGTTATCCCCATGCTCCAGTTACCCCTCGAGCGATGATCATAGTCAAGGGGAATAAATTATTCTTTTTTTATGAGAAAAATATCTAATCCGTAGCCTGATGGTTGCATTTTTTATAGATGTACACTGTATTTCATCTAGGGCTGGGTAGAAACTTGGATTTACAATCTAAAACAGGAAGTAACATAAAAGCTTGAATATTTCTTAACAAAGAAGCCAAAAGATCAGCGTTGACCAAGTTGGTTTTTCAAAATTCAGAATTTGTCAAAGTTGTACGATTTGGCGAACTAAGATGAGTTTAGAGAAAAGTGAATTGAATAGATCGTTCGTAAGATGGGAAATCGTAGAGGTTATTATAGTTTGCGCACAAGAAGCCAAAGCAATCGTGCAATGCATAAATGGATCAATAGTTTCTATTGAGGGAAGGAAATTTGGTTTTCGAGGTCAATATTTTTGTCATAACAAACTCTGCGACCACTTCATGCTCGGTAACTGTGAGATCTTGTTGGATCACATGCGGTCATAATCCCTTATCATTATAGTTTTTGCAGGTACTGCAATGTGTAATAGTAGGATACTTCTTGGGTGCCTGAAAAACTACTTCTAGCAGATAATAATCAAGAATATCTAGCATTTGTATGTCTCAGAAAAATTGCAGGCTGTATAGCAGCAAAAGCTGAAGCCTCTATTAGTCTTTGTTTGTTGAGGAACACCGATGAATCGTGCGGTGTTACAACGAATCTGTTTGCGATTAAGTATACTTTTGGAACCGGCTAACCTAGGCCATTATTTCAAAAGTTATTATAACGACAGCCTCATGTTATTTGATTTCCTATGACACGAGTTTTTTTTATTTTTTAGGTCAAACTTGTATTCCATTTTTCATATCTTCTGTGATCTTTTATTCACATTATTTATTATTCTCATTCTCTTTATTACACATTTTTACCAAAACCTTCAGCTACTTTCGTGATATATTCTGTTTTTGTGTAAAAAAAAAGTTTTATGGAGCAGAAACATAAATCATTTAAAGTATTGTCCATCGAAAGAGACTATTGTTTACATAGTTAAGTAGAAATAAAACATCTCGAAAACTTGTACTTAATCATTACTTACGGCTTTGACTTTACGTAAACAGACATAAATGGTTGCATCAAGCGCCATAGAAATAACCGGGAAACTAGATATTAACGTCATAAATATCGCTAGTCATAAATAAAGATTATTTAGAGTTTACACCGAAACTATATTTTTGCTTAAGCCCAATATGCCATTTTTTGTGCGAAATATTTACAATGTCAAATCAATAATAAACTCAAAGAAAGGAAACGTAGATTATGCAAAAATAAAACAAAAGATTTACAAGCGTTGTCGTAAACCTCACCGGATATTGCCGAAATATTTTTGTGGCTAATCGTAAATGATTTACTGCCTAGACATTATAATGCAATACAATTTAATAAGCGTTCATTTGCAAATTGAAGTAGTAATAAATTTCATATTGCATATTCCTAAGTTTGAACAGAACTGGTTCATTATTATATATAGCTACCCCAGTAAATTTAACCAGTTTTCTGCGCGGGTGTACCGGCTACTCTACTTCAACTAGATTTTTTTTAAACATGAATGGAATAGTTTCGATTATTGGACTCAGGAGTTGTGTAATTTCGATAGTTAATTTACCAGAGCTCTTGAGTTTCCCAACGTTGCCCAGGTGATAGTTCTCAGGATCTTTGACTGTTAGAACGTGCGAAAGATGGTTGTCAGTTTTTTGTAATATTTGCTGAACTAGCGTATTGAGTTGAGGAACTTTTTACCATTTTATTTCAATCTGCAATTTTCAATTTTTGTAATCTGTTCCCATCTGTAAGTTATATTCCATTTCTTTAATTTTTAAGCGAATTTCCTACCAAAATTGTGTAATTATTAGGCAAAAAACGGAACAATAAGAGCTACACGATAGAGCCGAATTCGAGCAAAAAAGTAATATATGGCCAGAACAAATCTTTATAACGCAATTATTTAAAATCATAATAACAATATCCCTAATTATTGTTGCTGGGATGGAGGTGTGAGACCATAAGCAAGATAATTTGTACGACTTATGCAAACATTTAAATTATTTTATCTTGAACGGGAAGAGAGTGTTTTCATTCGGAATGGTACTACAGTGCCATGGTGATAGTTTTCAGAATCTTTATCTGTTATATCTTGATCAAGATGTTTGTTTTTATTGCCCTGAAGTTTCTGACTGTAATCAGTTAACTGGTTCCAGTTTGCGATGGTAAGTTATTGAGTTAGTCAACTGACTTGGACTGAATTGATAAGAGATCTATGTTGACGCAGATTTAACAATTTTGTGAAGTTTGAACAAGATTGGTTCATCTTTTCATAAAGCCACCCAAGCAAATTGAATCAGTTTTAAGGCGACGTCAGATTCTTTGTGGAACATTTTTCCTGAATTTGCTGGCAAAATCTGCCTACTGGTTTCATATTTGGTATGGTATGGTAGCTTTTCGAAATACTGAATGGTTACTGGCCGAACTTTCACGTTTAGTACTTTGAGTCGCATTAATTAATTAGGTGAAGTTTAAACTAAATTGATGAGTTATAGCCTCCCTTAAAACTGAACCGGTTTTAAGATGCAAATAAAGTTTATTGCTTGCTGTCATATCTTTCCTTCTCTACTTGACTAAAGCTGAAATAGTTCCGTTGGTTTAAAATTTGTATGGTAGCTATTTGAAATAATGAACCGATTTTGACAGAATTCAAGCGTTTTATAGTTTGGTTTAGATTTAACTATTGTGTAAAGTTTGAACAAAATTTGTTCACTTTTTCACCTTACTTTAGACTTCATTGGAAACTGCAGCTGTATTAAGGTCTCACTAGGTTCTTTGTAGTTCATTTTGTTCAAAGTTTCTGTTTATAATCTTATTAACGGTTCAATATTTGTATCGTAGTGAATCGATGCCGACAGAATTTATGCGAATTGGTACAGATTCAACAATTGTGTGAAGTTTGAATAAAATTGATTCGCGATTTCATGCATCTGAACCAGTTTTAAAGTGCAGATGAGCTGGTTTCTTTGTACCACATCACTCCCCTCTCTATTTTATTAGTTGGTAAGAGTAATACTACCTCTAATTGTCTCTAATTGTTCAGTTTTCATATGGTAGCCATTTGAAATAGTGAACTGATTTTGGCTAAATTGAATACGAAATGAGAATATTGTTTTTCTTTTAAGAACTTTCAAAATATATGTAATCTTGAAGATTAATTTTACATAAATAGGTTTCTGACTGAACACCAAACAATCCAATAAAATTGTGTGTTGAATTTTTACCACTTAAATACGGAAACGAGCAATAATTTTTTTCAAAAGTGTCGAAGATTCGTAGTATTTCAGAAAATTGTAAAATCTACAATCGGCAATTGTTATAGGCATTCTATGAAACTATCAGACATATTCTAAATTTTGATTTCATCGTATTGAACTGTGACATTTTTGGTACAGAGTTTATTATGGATATAAAAATTTTTCTCCATATTATGTATTTCTTAAAAACTATTGAAAAATTGTTTTTCAGCAACCTAGTCTCTCAATGCGTTTCCAATTCTTGTCCAAGTTTCTTAGCTTCTTTAGTGAAACGAAACTGACGCAATTGGAAACAGAATGAGAGATTGGATTTTCTCCTAAGAGCCTTACATTTAGCTGAATAACAGTTTTTAAATAGTTTTTGAAGAAAACGTTATATTGCAGACAAATAATAATATCTATAACTCAGCATTTCTAACTCGTTTCCTATAGGCATTCTAAAAAATTATCAGACAAGTTCTAGTTTTGGATACCATTCGTCTAGAGCGTTTTTGACGAAATCAAAATCTACATGCCTGTACATTTGAAACCTTATTTGGAAGACCTTTAGGAAATGAAATATGATTTCCTAAATCGCGAAATTTGCCAACACTGGCGAACGTCTGACGCTTATCTCAGTTTTAGTGTCGCGTGGTCGCATGTCGGTGGCGATGGCGCGTGTTTGCTGAACTCTGAGCCCCGAACTCTTGAGTAACAAGAACAACAATCTTCATGGATACAACAAGTGCCATAGAAATTATGCAAACATGACTAGCGCGGAACCGTGCCGTGAACTGTGAACCAAACGAGCGCTCGAAGAGAGCACCTCACTCAGGGCGGGCTCTGGGGCACTCACGCTCGGAGGCTTGATTGTTTTTGCGAAATGTTTTTAAATGAATTTTAATTGAGAAATGCAAATAGCTCTCGTAGAACAGCAGAGCCCACCTACCTCTGACTTTGGATATAATAGTAGTAGTAGTAGTTGTTGTTGTTGTTGCCAAGTGTTTGTCCAAGCGGCAAAAAATCCCGCTTTGCGCCACCGAAAAACAACAACAAATTGTTTACACTTTGCAACAAAGTTGTCCAAACACAAACACTTGACAGTTGAAAATTTATTTTGCACTTTTGTTGGGTGTACCAAAGGAGTTATCGTTATTTTTTTAAGTTTTTTATTTATTTTTTTATATTTTTTTTATTGCGATTAGTTGTCGCTTATCAGCTTTTGGTTTTTTTTTGTTTTTTTTTTCGTAGTTGTAGTTATGTCTAAAATAAAACATGAATTATACAATTGATTGATAAATTGCTATCGCAAAGTAAAATTTAATTGAAGTCAACTACAAAACAAAAAAAAAATAGCAATTAAAAAATTTTTAGTAAAAAAATAAAATAAATATAAAGCAAAATGTATCGATTTTTTTACGAAATCAACTGGCAATTATGGGAAACCTTGTTTTTTTTGTTGGGG
Source organism: Chymomyza procnemis (assembly GCA_035046065.1). NCBI lineage: Eukaryota > Metazoa > Arthropoda > Insecta > Diptera > Drosophilidae > Chymomyza > Chymomyza procnemis. The sequence continues at coordinate 33,725,639 of JAWNOJ010000021.1, read as the reverse complement.
GCAAGCATTTAGAACTAAAAATGACTGAAAAAGTGCAAAAAACAAGAGAACATGTTTTTTTTTAATATTGCTTTTATTTATTGTATCTTATTTATTTATTATAAATATATGGGTACAACTAAGTTCAGTTGATTAAACATGTTACAAATTTTAGAATTAAGGAACCAAAAATCATAACGAGCAAAATATAAAATAAAACTAAGCCGTATGCTTAGTCTGTTGGGTGAATTCTTTATAGATATGCAACGTCTCACATCTGGGAGTAGCTAGGAACTTGGATTTACCATGTAAAAGATGAAGCCTCCGTTGGAAGCTCAAGCTGTTTTAAGATGTCGATGGCATGTTCATGGAACATTTTTTTTGAAGTTTTTGGCTGTAAGCTGCCTACTGGTTTCATATTTGTACGGTAGCTATTTGAAATAGTGAACCGATTCAAAAGTGAAGTTTCAATAAAATTGCTTCAGCTTTTCATAGAGCCTCCGTGGGAAACTGAAGTAGTTTTAAGATGTCGATAGCATCTTTATGGAACATTTATCCTGAAGTTTTTGAATATAGCCCCCTGCTGGTTTTATATTTGTAGCTATTTGAAATATTGAACCGATTCAAAAGTGAAGTTTCAATACAATTGCTTTAGCTTTTCATAGATCCTCCGTTGGTAACTCAAGCAGTTTTAAGATGTCGATGGCATGTTCATGGAACATTTTTTTTGAAGTTTTTGGCTGTAAGCTGCCTACTGGTTTCATATTTGTACGGTAGCTATTTGAAATAGTGAACCGATTCAAAAGTGAAGTTTCAATAAAATTGCTTCAGCTTTTCATAGAGCCTCCGTGGGAAACTGAAGTAGTTTTAAGATGTCGATAGCATCTTTATGGAACATTTTTCCTGAAGTTTTTGAATATAGCCCCCTGCTGGTTTTATATTTGTAGCTATTTGAAATATTGAACCGATTCAAAAGTGAAGTTTCAATACAATTGCTTTAGCTTTTCATAGATCCTCCGTTGGTAACTCAAGCAGTTTTAAGATGTCGATGGCATGTTCATGGAACATTTTTTTTGAAGTTTTTGGCTGTAAGCTGCCTACTGGTTTCATATTTGTACGGTAGCTATCTGAAATAGTGAACCGATTCGGACCGATTCAAAAGTGAAGTTTCAATAATATTGCTTCAGCTTTTCATAGAGCCTCCGTTGGAAACTGAAGTAGTTTTAAGATGTCGTTAGCATCTTCATGGAACACTTTTTCTGAAGTTTTTGGCTATAAGCTGCCTACTGCTTTCATATTTGTACGGTAGCTATTTGAAATATTGAACCGATTCTGATAGCATTTTTGGAGGTTGTATTTTTGACTCAGACTCAAAATTGTGTGAAGTTTGAACAGAGTTTTGGTTGACATTATTATAAAGTTCTCGTAGAAAATTCAACCAATGGGGGCCAATTTTTACAGTCCGCCGATTATAGCTAGTTTTCCTATATTTCAGCGAAAAACTTCGTAACCCAATGCCTCACCACTTATAGTTTATGATTTTGCATGAAAACTTTATTTAAATGCATTTTCCACACTTTCCCTTAATTCTCTTGCAGATTCAAAACTCCTGCCAATGAGGAGGAAAAGGAAAAGATCGATGACTTGCACAAGTCGACGCTCAAGCGCAAGGCACAATTACATGAAATCGAGCAATCGTTGCCCGCCAAATCGGGTCGTTATTTGCAGGTTAGTATCCTGTACAATTTTTAACTTATCCTGTGTGCAGCAAAGTTGGGAGAAAAACTTTTTTTCTCTACCATTTGCGCTGGCCGGCCAGCCTCAGCCATGTCCATGCTACTCAACCCGCAACTGCAACCCTAATCCTTGTGCTTGCAGATTATACTGGGCGATGTGAATGTCTCCATTTTGAACAGAAACGACAAAGTTCGCTACAAAGATGACTATGAAAAGTTTAAATTAATACTCAACGTAATTGGATTGATAATGGCGTTTTCCAATTTGATATTTAATTATAGGTGAGTTGTAACGAATAGCGTATACACTGCCGCGCGCAGAATGCTGATATTATTTATTCTTAGAGCACTGGAGCTGGCATTTATATTTCTGCTCGTTTGGTATTATTGCACATTGACCATACGCGAGTCCATACTGAAGGTGAACGGTTCACGCATCAAGGGCTGGTGGCGTGCGCATCATTTCATCTCGACCGTGGCAGCCGGTGTCTTGCTCATCTGGCCACAGGGCGAGCATTGGCAGCTCTTCCGCCTGAAGTTTATGTACTTCAATGTGTATATCAGTAAGTTGCAGGCCAAGTCGGGTACGTCTGGGTATAAGGCAGCCACAACTCTCTGCTCCATTTACAGGTCTTGTGCAGTATCTGCAATTTGGTTATCAGAAAGGTTTGCTCTATCGCCTCAAGGCTTTGGGTGAACGTCATAATATGGATATAACAATTGAGGGATTTCATTCGTGGATGTGGCGTGGTTTGAGCTTTTTGCTGCCGTTTCTATTTCTGGGCTATGCTTTTCAGGCCTACATTGCCTGGACTTTGTATAAGTTGGCCTATGCGCCACCGGATGCACCCTGGCACGTGCCGGTCATGTGCGGTTTATTCCTTTTGCTGGCCGTTGGCAATATGACAACCACTATGCTGGTGGTACCGGAGAAGATACGTGAGCGCGCCAAGGAGCGTTATCGCCTGCAAAGCATGGGCAAATCCATGAAGATGCGCATCGAGTTGAAGGTACTTGACACAAGCATGAGAATAAGCAAGTTTCTAGCCGACTGTTTGTGTTTTGCAGAAAAGCGTGAGTGACTTGGACATATCGGCACCTAATGCAGGCGATGCTGCAGACTCCGCCGCCGTTTCGGAGCCTGCCAAAAAGCAGAATTAATTCATAATTTCTTTCTTGTGCGATGTATAGAGCATGCAGCCTGTCGACACTTTCACAACACCAAAAAAAAAAAGAAGAATTAGTTTTTAAATTAGCGAAGAAAAACGGTTGCACTGCACAACGGCGTTATTTATATTTTTACCTTCACAATCACACCCCTCCCAGGTTGTAGGTAAAATAATTTTCATTGAATTTTTGTGAATTCCTATGAATTCACTTAAATTTTGTGAATTCGAACTAGGCTAATTTGTTGAAAACAATGGAATTCATAGCTTGCATTTAAGTTTAGATTTTTTTTTTCACTAAAATTTAGTGATTTCGCTCAATGATGACAAAAAATTTCTATATTTCCAAAACAAAAAATAAAACATATATTTACATATTTTTTTTTTCATTAAAATTTAATGAACTTATTATTAATAGTTTTTTTTTTTGCATAAATTTTACCAAACTTGAAAATTTTGACATATTGTATATAAACATATATATATATATATATATATTCCCAAGGTTCCTGGAATATTGAAATATTACTTTGCGTTTATTTTTAAGTTTGAAAAAAAAATTTTTTTTTTCACAAAAATTAAGTGAATTTGAACTTAGCTCATTGTTAATATTTATGCAAGAAATGTTGGATTTTTTTTATTTATAAACATTTATTTTTTAAGCGAAAGTTAGGCATGAAGCGACAATTTGTACGAAAATAAAATTATATAAAATTATCACCAAAATACTTAATGCATATTAATTAGTATTATTTTGCAAAATCGTGCAAAAAGTGAATTTTTATGAATATTTTTACAAAAATTTGGTGAAAATTTGTATTCCAAAAATGTTCACTAAAATTTGGTGAAAATTTTTAATGGGAAAATTCTAGCTAAAATTTGCCAAAATGTTAGCTCATTTCACTAAAATTTGGTGAAAAGTTGTATACGAAAAATGTTTACTAAAATTTGGTGAAAGTTTGTAGTGGGAAAATTCTCGCTAAAATTTGGCGAAAATTTTTATTCGGAAAATTCTCGCTAAAATTTGCCAAAATGTCTAGCTGGGTAAGCCTACAGCGATTTCGAAACGTGACTGTAATACGGTGGGGAATTTAATATAAAAAATTAACAATTTCAATTTTTTAAATAGTTTAAAAATTTTTCCCCCAAATTAAAAATATTTCTAAACCATTTATTGTTGTCACTTTGCTTACAGCATTAATTATATTTTCGAGAATTTTCACTGAAATTTGCTGAAAATTTCGAAATAATTTCAGTGAATATAACAAAATGTCAACCCAAAGGATTTATCAAGGTATTGTAACGTTTTTCCGAAGTTATACTGTACTGCAGTGGAGAATCCAAATCCAAGCAAAATTTCAGGATTCGACTTAAATTAAAAATGGTTTCTTTCGTTTTTATCGATTTGCAGCTGAACTGCTCAACTTTATATATATATATTTCAAATTTGTTTTTTATCATTATTATTTTTTTAATATTATTATTTTTTTTATTATTAATTCTCTAAATTTTTTTTTTATAAATTTCATAATTTTTTTTTAAATTTCATAATTTTTTTTTAAATTTTATAATTTTTTATAAATTTCATATTTTTTTATAAATTTTATTTTTTTTTGTTGATTGTGTTATTATTATTTTTTATTAATTTTATAATTTTTTATATGAATATTTAATAATTATTTTACAAATTTTATTTTTTTATACACTTTATTTTTTTTATACATTTTATAATTTTCTTATAAATTTTATAATTTTTTTATACAATTTATTATTGTTTTTTATTTATTTTATAATTTTTTATACATTTAATTAATTTTTTATACATTTCATTAATTTTTTTTTAAATTATATTATTTTTTTATTAATTTGATTATTTTTTTTTATTAATTTTGTAATTGTTTATAAGATTTATAATTATTTTATAAATTTTATATTGTTTTTTTTATAAATTTTGTATTTTTTTTATAAATTATATAAATATTTTTAAACAGCTATAATCTTCAAAAAATTAATATTTTTCTTAAAAACCTCTTTTGAAACGATTCTTATTTGGTTTATATATTAAAAAAAAAAAAGGATTTGGTAAATAGCTGTAGTAAATTTTATAATTTTTATACCAGCGATACTCTTAAAAAATATATAAAAATTTAGCAAATAAGTGGCTTTTTTTTGTTTAAGCTTTGTGTTTTATCCTTCGTTAATTATTAAAACAAATTTGTATAAATTTAATTGTTAAATTTTAAAACTAGCTAAAAATTATAATAATTTTTAGTATTTCAGTTATGTTTCTTAAACATGTCAAGCGCATTTTTTTTTAAATAAAATATTGCTTTTAAGTCAAAGTATGTCAACAATTATGCAAAAGTTTTGGTATATGAAATACCTGAGCTTGTTTCTTTATTTTTAAATTTTCTTTTAAAAGTTCCTAAAATATTAAATTGCAAATTATTTTAACTATGTTTTTTTTTTAACATGTAAAGCGCATATGTGCTTAAACTTTTTATCGATTCTTATTTCATTTATATATTAAAAAAAAATCATTTGTTGAAAGAATAAAAAAAAACGTATTATAAAAAGTAACAAATATTCCAAACTTTTGCAAAATTTAGCTGCTTAATTTAAAAAAGTTCTCCTGCAACAAATCTTTAAACATTTACTGCAAATTTTAGCGATAATTTTTTAACAAAATGAAATCTAAATTATACGATTTTCCTACAAATTTCGCTTTAAAAATAAGAGGTAACCCTATAACATGATATTAATGTTAACTAAAAAAAAAATATAAAATTGCTTAAAACTTTTTAGTTTATATAATAATTGCTTAAAAATTCACTAAAAATTAAGTGAATTTTTATTTAAGACGATCTACTTGGAAGAGAAACAGTAGCCATTATATTTTGTTGTTTTTTATATATTTAGTTGCGATTTTTTTTTAAATTTATGCAAATTGTGAAAGTGTGCACAGGTCTGTATTACTTTTTTTTTTAATGAAAAATTCATTGCTTAATATTTAAAAATTGAAAATATGTATGAAGTGTAAAAACAAGGATAAGTAAGGATAAGTGAAGAGCTGTGGAAAACTAAGAAAACTTGATATTGAACGAAGTTGAAGCCGAAGAGCAGTCAAGTGAAATGAGAAAAATAAATAAAACATGAAAATTTCTGCACTTAACATAAAAAAATTAAACAAAAAAAAATAAATATTTAAAAACGAAAAGTTTCTCTCTCTCTCTCTAATATTATTGCGTGGGTAAGTTACGCTGCGCGATCCCGCCCGCCCATGGCCGCACATTTGCGTGTTGCGGTCGGCACGGCGGGGGTGGCATTACATTGATGGCATTGACCACAAATTATTGAATTGGCCAAGCCGAGAGCTTTAAGCCAGCTCTGGGGGGGTTTTGTTTTTTTTTTTTTTTTGTTTGCTCCTGCTGCATTTTGTTTGTGCTTTGTTTTTTTCAGGGCCAAACATGGACTGTACCTAGAGTTCTAGTGTCCTTTGAGTCGCGGTTGTCCTTCTTTTACGACCGGCCGGCCATTAATGCGCTGCTTGCGCCAGACCAGAGCCAGCAGTGCCAGCCAGACCGTCGCATCCAAACCAGTTCTACTGTTGTTGGCCATTTTGCAACAAAGGCTCTGCAATGCGGCAAAAGGCGGCGGTTTTTGCAAAAACACCAACCGCCCGACACGCCCTCCCTTCCAGCACCTACAACGCCCGCAACAAACCGCAACCGCACCAAGCGCATTCGTGCAAATGGCTGCCGGCTCTGAGTATCCGGTTCCTGTGCTCGTTGACTGCGCTCGGTGCCACGTTTGCGACTGACTATCTCCGCTGCCGTAGCCGTTTCCATTGCCGCAGCCTAATTTGGCGAGAGTTCATTAATTGCGTAAACGGCGCGCGCTTTTAATTATGTCGAACAGAATGACGCGACGCGATGTGGCATGGTGCGGTGCGGCACAGGGCGGCGGAGGGATGGAGTGAGGCGCGACGCGACGCTGCACTTGGCCCTCTTTGTCGACCGCAGACTGGCACACACACACATAGGCATACACATTGATACTAAAACGAGGGCAGCTTGTGAAGTAAGTCTGTCAAAAGAGTTCAAGGTGTTCTTGGTTTCCAATTAACTTGATAATTAGTTTTTAAAGGAAAATTGGTTTTTGATATAAGAAACAGGTTGTAACGTTGCTAGGGAGCTATTTGTGCTGAGTTACTCAACTGAGGACAAAAGAGCAAATTCTTTCGATTTAAAATATTAAAAAAAAATTTATTTTTTTCCGCAACAAATGCCTAACGAAGCTTAGGCAAATTCTTTCATAATAAATAGAATATATTATATCAACAATTTCGATTTGAAAATCTGCATTTTCTTTCGAACATATGCATTTTTAATAAAGTTTTGCTGATTTGCTTGTAAAAGTATTTGGATTTCGAAAGGTGGATAGCTTAAGCCGGCAGGTCGCCAGAGTAGGGGGTGAACCTCACATAGATCAGTGTGATCTTTAGAGCAACCGCAGTTTGTCGGCCGTGAGACGTGGTCATAGGTAAGTTAGTCATCAGTCTCTGGGGTGGTCTTCGAGCTACCTCTGCAAGCGAGTCAAACATTGGACTGCCTAGAAATTTAGCTCTCGAGGTACAGAGAGCAGGCCGGTTGCATTAAAAGTGTTCCAGGGTTTCTTTGACTCCAGCTTTCCGGCACCTACTGCATGCAAGGTCGTCAGTGATGCCCAGCCTTTTGGCACGAACTGCGTTCAGAAAGCGAAAAAGCTAAAAAAAAATATGATTTCGATTTAGATTTTTAGATCCAACTTAATTCAACATAAATTCTTTCGCTTTGGCATAATATTTTTTTTTTAATAAATTCAAGCAAGCCTAACTTGATTTAAGCAAGTTCTTTCTGAAAGAAAACTATTTGAACCATTTTTTTTTCATATACAAAATACAAGGAAGTTTTTATAATGCTTTGGTAAAAAATTAAATTAAGTTTAAATCGTGAGTTTTTTTGAAAAAATATGCTAATAAAGCTAAATTCAATCCATTCATTTCAACGAAACTGCTAAAAAAAAATTCAATTTCGATTTGTGATGAAATTTATAGAAGTGCTTTTCTTATAAAACTTAAACAAGGTGAACACATTTCCTGTAGTTTACATAATTATTAATTAATTATTATAGAAACAGATATTTTAATTCGTTAAATAACTTAGAATAGATATGCACATTTTCAATTTTCTTCCGAAATATGGACTTTAGTCCGAAACAAAGTTTGTTTACGTATTTTCTCAGTAAAAAAATACTGCTATAGGAAGAAAATGTTTTTTAATTAAAAACTTAACTTCTTTTAAGAATTCGCATTTCAAATACGCACCGAAATTCAACCAACTTTAAAATTTATGGCCTAAAAATTAGGAAGCCAGCTACCGTGCTTGGGACAACAAAAGTAAATAGCTTGAGACATATGCAGGCTTCATACGCTTCAGATATAGATACTCCGTATGTAAAGACTTGATTTACCTGTTATTGGGGTATAACCGATCTCTTCAGCCAGGCGCTCAAACTTTACGCGCGTCTTCTCCAGTGGGTCACTCCAAGTAAAGATAGGTCCTCCTCCACTAGGTCTTTTCATCTGAGCATAGGTCGTTCGCTTTGCCTAACTTCTTCGAGCTTAAGTCATCCCTTTCGCCTTACATCTTCAAGCTTAGCTCGCAACAAGCTGTAAACCACACAAACAATCTTTGAGCTCTAATTTTTCACAATTATACGTCCGAATACTTCTAACCCAAAGATCTTAAATATATGAAGGGAAATCGGTTTAATTCTACAGTTGTCCGTTAATCTAAATCTGAGGAATTAATGTAAATCCAATCGAAATCTAAAGATACTAGCAGCTACCTTGAGTTATCGCCAAAAGTGGCAACCGCACTTTGAGTTCTTTATTTTCAGACTCTTCCGTATCCCTAATGCAACCCATACCATATGTCATTTCACACAGAATCCGTAACGGCTGCAGCAAGGCCCCCTCAAAAAAAAAGAATCTTCTCCAACCTACGCTCTACAACTTTTAGATCCACCCTCGCTGAGAGACACAACTACAAATACTCACGTACATACATACGTCCATAGCAATGGCGTATTTTGTGCATTTGCGGCATTGTTTGCATTGTTGTTGTCCCTAGCGGTGGCGTCGCGTTGCCTTATGGATGGCTGGACGGGGGTACACGTTGCTTTGCGGGGCATACGACTGGGTTTTTGGTTTTTTGGTCCTAGCCAAATGGATGTCGTTGCCGTTGTTGTTGTTGTTGTTTTTCCACGGCTACGTCGAAATTTACGACTTTTGGTTTTTCAACTGCAGCGCCATTTCCATTGCATTTTTGCATACTTTGACGCATATACGTGCGGTTGGTTGCCTACGTCCATGGATAGATAGTGGCTCCGTGGATGAGGAGCGCGCAAATGATGTTGCACGAAATGCAGGTAGGTAGAAGTACATACATTGTTGTATATTGTTGCAGTTGGTTTTGCGATTATCATTTATTGCAACCGCATACGGGAAATGCCGCCATATAAAGCGGATAATTCATTAATTTGATAAGCATACGCGACGTTGTACCATCGATTGAAAAGTGTGTTGACAAGCCGGTCATAACAATTGCAAATAGTTTTGCAAACTTAGTGTAAGTTGGTAATATTATAGGCAAAGTACTAAAAGTGGGGTATGGTTGGTTTGGGTTGAGTAGCCAGCGGGATTAGGGCTGACCCAGTGGAAAAATGACAGAGAAAACACGTAGCATCAATGAGGTTAGGAAGCGTCTAGTGGTGGTGCCAGGAGTATCAAAAGTCTGCTAGCTGTGCTGTACCAATAGGCTTGCATGATGTGGTGATTTCCTCTAGGAAACCAAATGTTTTTCCCGAAAGATGGTGTCTTTGTCCACTTGTCAATATCATTTTTATGTAGTACGCACGCCGCCTTTGGTGTTTTGCTCGATGTGTTCATCTTTTGCCATAGTCATCTCGAAGGTCCAAAATTCCAAAATAGTATCGCAAGCGTTCCGAATATGACTTCTAGGTATTGTCTTTCGACTATAAATATCTTAAAAGCAATTCTAAAGTCTTGCAGCAGAAAGAATTAAAAATTTAAAAATAAAATTAAGTAAATATTTTATTAAATGAACCTAAAACTAACAACATTTTTTATTTGAGCAACAGGCGACGGTTCGAACTGCTTGGCGAAAGTAGCGGTGGCGGCACTTTTTCCCTCTCCAACAGAAGCTTGAGAAAAGCGGCCTGATTTTGTTTTACTGAATTCTTTTCTTTCTAATCTGCGATCCTATACAGGATGTAAGCGATCACATAAAATTTATTAAAAATCAAAAATACATTTTTTTTTTTTTTAATTAATTAATGTTTGCAACTAAGTTGAAGTACTCCACTCTGTTGGTAGTGAGGTGAACAAGATCTTCAGCTCTTCTTATTCCAGTCCATTCTCTGATGTTGCGTAGCCAAGAAAGTTGCTTCCTACCAATGCCGCGTCTGCCCTCAATTTTACCTTCCATAATGAGTTGAAGTAGTTGATATTTGGGGCCACGCATTACATGACCAAAATATGCTGCTTTTCTGCGTTTGAGGGTTTTAAGAAGTTCCCTGCTTTTATTAACTCTTCTTAGGACTTCCTCATTTGTAATGTGGTCGACCCAAGAGATTTTAAGCATTCGTCTATATATCCACATCTCAAAACTTTCTAGCTTGTTCAACTGAGCTACTTTCAAGGTCCAAGTTTCTACCCCATACATCAAGACAGACCATATATAACATTTTACCAAGCGTAGTCTCAGTTGAAAATCGAGTTGAACAGCTGTCTGAATTTTTGGAAATGACTACGAGCTATTTCAATGCGGCATCTGATTTCTCGATCAGAGTTCCAATCAGTGTTTAACCACGCGCCAAGGTATTTGAAATTGTGAACTCGTTCAATTGGTGCGTTTTCAACTGTTATTATATCATTGTCATATCCGATCCTTCTCCTGCTCACTATCATAAACTTGGTTTTTGAGCCATTGACATTTAGATTATACTTATATACCTATGTTTTATTGAATGGGAATAAGTATTGATACGTAGATGCAAGTAGAAAGAAGTAGAAGTGTGCTATGAGGTGTGTTAGGAAAAGCGATAGGAAAAGTGGGAGAAAGAGTGATATGAGGGTTGTCTTTTATATTTCGAGATTAGAGAACAAAGACAAATAATAATCATTGAAAATTGCTTTATTGATTTTTAAAATATGCCACATCAAGATCTATACACTTTTGCATGCGTTTTTGGAACGCATCAAACGCTTCTTCAGTTGTCGAAAAACGTTGAGGAAAGAAGTCATTCGTTGCCAAGTCAGGCGGATGTCTCATCAAATCGATGTTTTGAGTGCTCAAAAATGCAGTTGTTTGAGCCAATGTGTGAGAGCTTCCATTGTCGTGCTGAAAACTGATCCAAGCAAGCAAATGGTTGTGTATCACTCAGAATTGCCTATGCTGCCTTGTTCTAGTGGTACAGTTGCGATATATCCAGTTTTTCCGGAAAAAACAGACGACCATTTGCTTGGAAGTGCTTTGTGCGCGAGCAACTTTTGTTGGATTTGCCGCTTCTTGAAACACTCCTACACTCAGCTGCTGTTTACTTTCGGTCTGTATGAGCCTAAAGCCATGACACCAACACCCGTTCGAAATGTGTATCGAAGCACCACGATCGTACGATTTGGCATTACTTTCGACCAATCCTCACGAGCCTCTTTTTGAGTGACTTACACATAAGGTGTGGGAGCCAACGTGAACACATTTTTTCTGACAATCAGAACACTGAATGTCCTACTGATTCCTAAGGTTGTCTCAATCTCACGATAGGCCACATGACGATCTCGCAATATTAGTTTACATGCACAGCATCAATAGTCTCCGGAACAACAACTGATTTTGAAGGATCTCCATGAAATTCGTCTAGGAGTGTACTACGACCTCGGTGGAATCCACCATACCCCATCGATAAATTCTGGACGTAGATGGAGCTTTATCGCCAAATATTGAATTAAGTTCATCCATGTACTGTTATTCAGGTAATCTACGTCGAAAGTTGTAATGTTCTGAGTATATATAACCTCAAAAATTCCACATGTTACGATAGAGCTATCAGTTGCCAGATTGCAACACTACGGATGCCCAATCCCGAAATATAAAAAGCAACCTCCGTGGAAGGACAGATAAGAGGAGTGATTGAAAGAAGCGTAATAGGAAGAGTGAGTGTTTAGGTGGTACAACAGAATTCTGCTTTCCCATTCAAATAAATACGTAGATACGCATAACGCCTTTAATGATGCTTGGGCGATGAACTTGGAAATACATGTCCAATATAAGGCGGATCAGCAATGCAACAAAAAAAAAAAAAGCGAGGCAGATCATCGACAGCATTTTAAACCATTCAACGTTATAAAGCGGGACTGTCGAAATTAAACATAAAAAATTCGTTCCGGTTTCATACTTTTCTTCAATTTATCAACTTTTAATGTACGAGCATCAAAATTCTCGATAAAAAAAAAAAACGAAAATGCTACCAAAACATTAATATATGAAATTCCATATCAAATATGGAATAGTACCCACTATTGCTATTGAACAATACCAGATGCATAAACAATACACGACCCTGCATAAAATTCTTTATTTCTAGCAAGCGTTGCTTTAACCAGATGTGAATTATAAGCTTGTAACAACAAATTGCATATTACGTTTGCATGAATGCTGTTTCTTGATCAATACTTGGACTCGCAATGTTGCTTGAACAGTTTTCAGTTTTATACAGATATTTTTGATTTTTATCGTGCTTAAGCAGCCAATCTTTAAAACAATCGACCATTTTTGTAAATTTAATTTGATTTAAGCAAATTCGTCTAGCAAATGATTTTTTGGTATACAGAAATATAAAATGCAAACTTCATGATGTTTCTTATACTCAGCACCGATTTAATCAGGTGAGAATTTATATTAGTAATATTCTTAAATTAAATATAGTCTGGATCAAGACTTGAACTACCAATGGTGTTCGAAAAGTATAATTTTCTTTATAAAATAAGGATTGTTTGTATTAATTTCTAAAGTAGCAAGAAATTTGTTTCAAATTTTCAACTAATATCGTCGGAGGCGTAGGCATGCCAGTGCTGGACAAATGCTACAAGTTGCAATCGAACGACCGATCTTTCAGCTTATTGATATGCCTATATTAAGCATCTTTAATATTATAAATTGTGGAGAGTCTGGATAGTCTGTCTTTTTAGACCTTATACAGTTGAGTTAAGCCTATAAATCCCTGCTCTCCCTTTAATTCTCGCTTGGTGCTCTGCTTTCTTTGGATGACTAAATAGGTATCTCTAGCTGCAAAAGTTACTGCGCCAAGCTCGCTGACTTATCAAGCTGCCCTTGACCCTAGAGCCATACCCGACTTTTCCAACTGCATCAAGTGAAGATACTTTCATCTCACCTCAACTCATATAACAATGCACACTCCCAGCTTGCGGAAAATAAAAAGAAATTTTCTTTAAATTAAACACAAAAGAAATAAAGTTACATAAAAGTCGCAACAAAGCGCCGCTGCATGTGGAAAATATTAATTTAAAAATTCAAATATTGAAAAGCAGCGCTGGAAAAGTGAAAAGAGAAAAATTGTGGAGAAACTAAAATGAAACTTGAAGAAAATGTATTTAGGGTCAATCGACGTTTGAATGCAGCAACAAAAGAGTCCAAAACTTTTTTCAACAATATTAACCTGTAAGGAGCACGCTGTTATACAATGGCCATCCAGCCAAGTGAAAGGCCAACAGAGGCCATATACGAGACCGACCTGGCCAGCCAAAAAGTCATCAAAGAAATTCAATTTGAAAAGTCAATGAAAATCAGAGGGAACAAAAAAAAACATAAAAAAAAACAACAACGAAAAGCGAAAAACTTAAGACGAAAAAATAAAAAAAAAGTTTCTGACGGGCGCGCTCTTGGAAAAATGGCAAATTAAATCGAGCAATCAAATGATCATAATAAGTTAATCAAGAACATGCCGGGGACTCCCCCAAGTCATTTGTAAGAGAAATGGCAATAGTTGGCTGACTGGACCCAAAAGTACCCACAACCCTAGCGTTCGCAATGTGCGCTGGCTGTTTTCACAATAGACAAATTGAAATCGCAAAATAGAAAAATGGCTGCCACACACACTCACACTCGCACAGCAAGACAATGATACAGGAACATAGGACACGCATACGCCACGTTGACATACAAGCAAATAAATAAATGCACTCAACTATGTAATATGGGCAAGCCGAGGGCGTGGCAGGCGTGCCACTTTTTTTTTTTTTTTTGGCAACATATACACTACTTGCCTTTGGTCAGACAGTGTCTTGCCTTTAGCAGCAACCCCCACACCCCCCCACCCACACACTCGCACACTCGCACACACACGTCCATCCCACAGCAGCTTCAGGACAATCGTGCAGCAAATGTAGCGTAAAATCGGCAACGTCGTCAGCCCTAGTCCAAGTCCGAAAGTACAAAAAATTGGTTAGTTTCAGTTGAGCTCGACTGTAATCAGCGCGCCCGGCTGGACACGCAAACACACACACACACATGTGGACCGGGTTGCGGAACTGAGCGACTCTGGGACAGAGCTGATTTATGGCCGCACTTGCTGCTGGCCAAGTTGAAACATTAACTCACATGTTTCAAGGTCTCGAGTGAAGCTAGTGGAGCATGCACAGGGGTAAGCCCATGTGATCAGCATTGTCACAGCAGATCGCTTTAAGCTGCATAACTCGATTCTTGCAAGACTGCGGGTGTAATCCTAAAAAGCAGCTACACACAATACAACCACAATTTCGTGACGATTTCCAGCTTGGAACAATAAATTTGGAACTTCTCTCCTATAAAATTTATCAAATTGTTCGCCAACTCCAGCGAAAGTGTCTTTTCTTGGCAGACACCTTGTCCAATCCAAAAAAAAATCATGTTATATGTGGAACTTCTCATTATAGTATTTCCAAAGGAAGCTATGGAGTTTTTATCCAACTCCTGCGAGACTACTGGAACTGCTTGGCTTACTTTCTTAATGTAATGTCATCAGCATTTCTGCAGTAGATTGTTGCAAGCAGTAAGTCGATCCTTTGAGGACTTCTTGCGCACCCCAGCTTTCAAAAAAAGCACAACTGTGTTCGGACATTACATTTGAAACAATAAATAGGAGAACTTCTCTAAAAATCTTCAGTCACCTACTCTGTCCATCCGATAAGCAAAGACACCTTCCCTTGGGAGTGAGCCATATTTTAAAATTCAACGGCTCAAGAAGCTGATGCTCAGTTTACAGGCAATTCACAGCAATTATGACTGAGAAATATCTGAAGCAGTAAGGATTAAGAGTTCAGCAGCCTGTGGCTCCTTGAGAATATTTTCCTTCAGTATATTTTCGTTATGTTTTTAACTTTTGGGCGCAACGTATTGATTGACTTGAAGAGCTGCTAAGGATTCAGCAGGGTGTAACGCTTTTGGTTATTCGGAAAATTTTTTATTTAAAAGGAATATTCAGAGCATCATCTATGTTCCTAAGGATTTTTTTTTTCTAAACTGCAATTCCTTCAAAAATCACTTATAAGCTCAATAATTCCAGTTTTCAAAACTAGCACCGCACTTTGTGAACTCAACTTCACTTTATATAAGAAAAAAAAAATTAAAGCCAGTTTCTTTGCCACTTGCTCTCTCTCTCTCCAACCGTCGCACGCCCCGTCTAGTCGGTATTCCTCTTGCATTTGCCAATCCCATCCCCACTGCCGACCTTCGTTGCCCACAGCTTGAATTATGTGACGCTGTTGCTGCCGCTGCCGCTGTCGACGCCGCAGCCGCAGTCAAACTTTAACACAAATTGAATTATGCAGTCGCCAGGATGCGCTGTGTGCTATGCTGCTCTGCGTCAGGCCATTAAGCGGACATACACGCGCGCTGGGCTCTGCCCCAGAATGTGGCACAAATGGCAAATGTAACTGTAATTTATTGAAATTTGTAGACGATGCCGCCACCTCCAATGTCTCCGTCAACGCCGCCGCCTGCCGCCTGCTGCCTGCTGCCTGCCTGGCAGCAAAGTTTGCGGCACGTTTTTTAAGGGCAGCATTCAACATCCGCACCAATCCCGCTATAAACCCCAGGCAGCGAGTGGTCACACCAAACATGACAGAGGCGGTGACGGCGACGTCGACAGCGGTCAAAAGTCAACCAGGGCTACAACTGTTTTTCCCAGCCACAAGCGTCGCTGTCGACGCCGCTGTCACTTGGCTTTTGTACTTTTAATTGCTGGCCACGTACCCGCTGTTAGTTAGCCGCATCCGCGTGACTGCCAAAAGTTTGGCTCCGGCTGTGGCAGCCTTCGGCGTCAACGTCAGGCGATGCTGCTCCGCTGCTGACGTAGGCATGCAAAAAAGTTTTAAGTGCAATGCACAGCATTTGGTCAATGGCCAACAGGCCGTCGTCCTCGTCCTCGTCCTCCAGATCAACCACACATATAGCACACACACACACACACACACACACACACACATACGCCGAATCTATTCGATATTGCGAGGGCAGCTTTGAAAGTTTTCCTTATAAACTTACTTTAACTTAATTCGCGTTTTACAGACAACAGCGCGTATGCGTTATTTTTTGGCAATGTAGATAAAAATTGCTTGAAGAGCAGCAAATAACATTTCTACAGGCACGATTTTGGTAAATCTGAAGACTAGATTATCTGCTCACGCTTCCGAAACTCTCAAAATTGTTGAAGCCCCAATCAAAAGTTAAGAAAAATCATCTAGTAGTAGTCCATGGGAACAATATGCCAAGACACAGGTTGGAAGAATCAAGACCATGCTTGGCAAAGATGGACATGTTCGTGTCGTTGAACTTGAGACTAAGCACAACATAATGCAGTATCCCATTCCTAAGCTCGCTCCTTTGCCATCATCAACAATTAATTGAAGCCACTACAGTTCCTTGAAAGAGCAGAATATATTTGAGAACATCACTTCAAGTTAACTTGACGGTTTCCCCGACTGTAAATTAACTTTTTAAACTTTAAACCCTCGCCTGCTTATTCCCTTAATTTCTTCTGCTTTCTCTTGAGGCCTAAATTGAGTTGGAGAACCAATAATATTACCCGAAATATTTATTAAGATTAGTTGGAAGTCAAATGCCGGACTGCAAAGTCGGCTGCTTTTTGAATTTGAGCTCCACTTGTTTTATTTGTAGCCAAAGATTGCCGAATAATGTTAGATTCTTTTGACTTCTTGATTTACCCTGAATATCTAGCATAAGGTGCTGATTAAAGATAATCCTATAAGCTGTAATCCATGCCGACGTAGTTTCATATACCGTACAACCGACGCATGGTGTCTGGCTGGACCCCTAAGTACTTCAATGCAATTGTTTGAAAGTATTGGTTGAATTTGAGCTCATATATGCAAAAATCAGGTCTATACTTCTTACCTCTAACCTTTCTGAAATTTAATGACTTTTACTTCGTTTATATATATATATGGTTATATTTGGTACAATAGATGTCTATGGAAATTCCATAAATGTTTCTGTAAAATATCATGCGAGCTCTTCTATTAGTTGTGTGTCACCCGTAAGTAAAATATATTTTGAATTTTTGAATGTTCGTTCTCAGCTCAAAGAAGTTCTTCAAATTTTATATATTTCCTTACAAAAGCTACAGTGTCCAGCCGGGCACCACGTGGTTCGGTTTGCGCAAGAGATTTCAACATATACTTTCTATTCAAAAACTCTCTGGAATTTTTTGTCATCATTCGATAGCCATCGAAATTTAAGTTAGCTATCTAAAAGTTGAAGTCGATAGCCAAATTTTTAATACCTTTTGTTTACAATTTAAATCAAAAAGTGCCCAGCTGCAGCTGTGTGTCGGTAGCAGGATTAATAATTACTGTTTCCCTCTATTCTAATCCCCCAAGTATTTTACACTTGATTGTAGTTTTAAAACTTCTTCATTAGTTTGGATGTCTCTTGGAATTTGTCTTAGGTTTTACAGGGCGTTGTGTTTTGATTTCATTTATTTCAAGGCCCCAACTTTCCAACCAATGAGTTGTGGCTGTAATAGTATTTTGTAGAGCTTTGGTTGCTATCTTTTAACTGATGTGACCTAACATGAACACAGTGTGATTGTGAAAATCTAGCTATGATAGATTCTGAAGTTGTAGGCTTCTATAAATATTAGCTATAGTCTGGGGTCCAGTACGCAACCTTGTGGTACTCCCACTGATGAAAATATATAGGGTGCAGCAGGCACCATGTCTCGTTACAGATTTCCACATATCATAATACCCAATTCAAGAACTTCTCGGGTTTTTTTTTAATTTTTAAATAGACAAAATAAAATATAAGGAACCTACCTGAATGCCAAAGTCCATAACTTAACTATAAATAAATTATACTTAAAATTTAATTTAAGAAAGTAAAGCAATTTCCTCTCTTATACGCCTATGCACTGGACTACCCTCGCATGCATACTCCCCAGTATCAGTCCAGCTGCGCCTCATTTGTTGCCTATTTGTCCACCAGCCCAAGACCAGCGTCACCATTGGCGTCATCATCGCAAAACTGCCAATGAGCCGAGCTGAGAGTTCACATTAAAAACTTTTCTCATTTATCAGACAACGACGATGGCGACAAAGTTAAGAAAAACAATAAAAAATAAAAAAAAAAAATGAAATAAAAAAAAAGATGGCGTCAGGTAAATTGATTGCTGCCGCCAACTAACTTTGACAGCTGCAGCGTCGTGCTTAAGCATTTCAGTGTGACCGACCCTCACTCTGCAACTACACGTGTCCAGGCTAGGCTGCGAAAATGTGACCAATTTTTTTTTTTCAATGCTTTTGAATTTATCGTAATAGCTCTTAAAGGCAGAAGCCATGTTCGTAGGTTGGATCAAAAACCATGGAATGGCAGCAACACTTTGATGGCAAGCTGGATTGCATTAATGGCAAATTCAGAACAGGTAGTTTTTGGGAAAGCTAGCAAAAGCATGTAATTTGCTCAAGTAAATCTCAAAAATCTCTACGAGTCCCTCGTCTTTTGAACATTCGTGAGAATATTTACTTAATCCAGCGTTTGTTATATACGATATGGAAGATTGGTTCATCTCTGTATCTTATTTGTTGAAATATTCCCTTAGTACAAGCTATGGAGAGCATTAAGTAAGACAACTAATCTAGCATACCAGAGACTGTCAAAAGCTCTTTCAAAAGCTCTTTGTAAGAAAAGTACATCCTTCTCTGCAACAAATCCATATTTGTTGAAGTATTTAATTTAGTAATAACTATGGAGCGAATGAAGTTATATAACTTATCCCGCATCCCAAAAGCTATCTATGATTTTTCGCCAAGAAGCTTTATGTATAGAGCACATTTTTCTTCGTTGTAGTTCGACTTATCTTACTGATTCCTAAAATCCCGTAATGTGATCAGCGAGTACTTTTAAGTGAAAAAGCTTCTATGAGAAAATTGTGTAAACTGGGTATATTGTAAGACTTCTAAAAATATTTGTGTATTTCTCCCTTGTTCAGGGGCATGCATTAGCTCTTGAGCCAGAAATGGTCGAAGATAGCCTGCACTCTGTTTGGAGTATTAGATGACCATTAAAATCCGTTATTGGGCTACAGCACTCGTCAGGCACCCCTTCTTGGCGCATAACTTTTCTCATTGGTTACTTCTAGGGAAGCTAGTTCCTTCTTTACTTGATCGTGCCGTCTAAGTCTAGGTTGCCGCCTTCGTCTTCCTACGTAGGCAACACCTTTACTTTGCTGAAGCGTCTTTTTCTCATATGAATGACATGGAAGAGTCAACGCAGACGCTGTGCGCTGAAGGACATCTATGTCTTATACAGTTTATGGCTTATATGGAAGTAAGAGTCGTTTGCAATCGGTAAGGGACTGAAGATTATATATACTAGAATTTTGTTAGCCTCGTTAACCGCTAGACCCACTTTCTCGGATTCCTTTTTGATTGCGAAAAACGCAGCAGCAACGTCGTGCTTTCAACGTTCAATAATATTAGTGTGTTCTTCTGTCTACGAAAAATGTAATGCCGCCATCTACACCAACCCCAGCAGAATAAGCCTTTTGCCGTTTCTTGTCAGAGATTGATAAACGAGCTTTGCCGTAGCTTGGGAATACATCGACGGGTTTTTAGATGTTACTTTGAGCTGAGTTAGGAATCCGAGCAAAGTTTAGGTTCATGGGTGCGACGGTTGCGCAAGAAAAGCCGAAATAACCGACTTCTAATATAAGAGCGACCGACTTCAAATGACATACCAGCAATATAGACTAAAAATGAGATAGCTTGGAAATACTACGACAGATTGAGCGGTGTTACTTATAGCTACGCAGAGAATTCAAGGAATTCTCTCGTAAAAATCGAATAAAAGTTTCTATAAACATGCCCTTGCTTTTTAGACCCTTGCAGCATGGGAATTATCATACTTTTGAGTTTATCTTCAGACAAGTGTTTGTGGGTGAAAACTTCCATTAGAATGAACTGGGAGCTATATGATAACAGCGTCAGCGATCAAAGGCGATTCCCACGGCAGTCGCTCCTTCACACCTGAATCGACGCACGCCCCAGCCTGCTCAAGAACTGCCAGCCCCCTCTGTTTCGGAAGCCCAAAAAACTAAACATGGTGCAACGAAACAGCTACAACAACCAAAGCGTATGCGAGCGGAAGGTCAACGCTGACTAAGGGCGTCCAACTTTGTGTTGGAAAGATCTGACAACGTCGGAACTGCGTAACCTTTAGATTTCCCATTGGCGGCTACGTGCACTACACAGAAACCACAATCGTAGCATAACTTTTCCGACCAAGATTGTCAAAAATAATAATGCTGCGCTTCACTTGACATAAACCCGTTTCAGGCCAGCACAAGATCACAACCTTATCCGATTTGTGCATTTCCATATTATAACTCTTTCACCGCCCACTTTTCATTTGTTTTCAATTAAGATTAAGGCGGCTGTCATGGGGCCACGCCCTTTTTATTTAATGAGTATTCACACATTAACGATGCTTGGCGCATTTGCCGCGCTAATGGCAAAAACAATAAATTTTCTGGCAACACACACACACACGCGCACACACGCACGCATTATGTAAAATGGCAGCTGAGGCCGTTGATGTGTGCTCACTGCGTGTGTGTGTGTGTGTGTGTACACACATATTCATGTGTACATGTTGATATCCTTTTGATCCTTTTTTGTAAATGACTTTCAGCATTTAAAATGCGGCAAAATGAATTGGCAGCGATTCCCAGCGCCCCTCACTTCACAGCCACCACCCAGCGTCCCACCGCTGACGCTTTAGTTTAATTATTTGCGCAGTCCAAAATAAAAGTAAATACCAAGTGTTGAATGGCGGGACGGGGAGGGGTGGCAGCAGCAGCAGCAGCAGGCTGACGCTGCTTGAGGCGCTGCATGCTGCATGCCAATTAATTATAAAAAAGTACTGACATTTATTTTTACACACGCACACACACAGAGCCAATGTTTGTGTGTGGCAGACACACACACACACACACCCAATGAGACACTTATACATTTTCATAACAAAACGTTAATCATGTTGAGGCGCCACAGAGACAGCAGCGCTGCCAGCAACAGCAGCGACTGAAGCAGCACAGCAGCTGGTCCTCACTTAATTGTCAGACGGTTGCCGTTGACCGCTGCACAGTGGTGGCGCTGCAATGGGAAAAATAAAAATAAAAAATTCTCTAAGGATTTCTGAATCTGGAATTTTTAATACGAGTTCCTAAGATGCTCCCAAAGAGGATTCGTAAAAAAGTCTATATGGTATCACAGGTTGCCTACCCAACGAGCAGTTCCAAAAATGTATTAAATTATTGTTTTTGGAGCCTTAGTACCTTCTGGTTTCTCAAATAATGTTACTTCCAGTAAGTTTTTTAGTAGTTCTATTCTTCCAGTGGTGGCGCTGCAACAGGAAACTTAAAAAAATTCTCTGAGCTTTAGCTAAATTTTTAATACGAGTTCCGAAGCTTCTATCCAAAAAGATTTATAAAAAAGTCTACAAATGGTCATAGGCTGCCTACCACTACTAATATTACCTTCAGTGAGTTACTAAGGATTTCGATATAAGAAGGATAACAAAAAGAAACTCTAAGCATATCGGAAGCCGAAATTTTTAATACGAGTTCCTAGGTTTCTCCTAAAAACGTTTCATAATAAAAATAATATAAAGATTCATAGGACTCATAGTCGGATACTTGTTTATTTCTTTATTTTTTTTTGAGCCATAGCCCATTTTGTCTTTACTACTTATAGTACTTGGAATAAATTGCTTATGCTTATTAAAATTCTCTAAGAATGCGTTGATTGGAAATTTTAAATACGAGCTCCTCAGAATCTTCCAAAAAAGAAATAAGCGCACATAGGCTGCCTACCCAGCGAGAAGCTTCTTCTTTTTTCTTTGAGCCTTAGCTCAGTCTTGTTTCTCTATTAATATTACTTCTTAGTAGAGAATAAGTAGTATTTCTGGAAGGCAGAGAATAAAAAATTCTGTAAGAACAGCTGAAAAGCAAAAATTTTTAAACCGAGCTGCTAAGATTCTCCCAAGAAGTATTTATAAAAAATGTATTTAAAATTCCGATCCTGCAACGCCTACCCAGCGAGAAGTTCGAAAAATAGATTACCTTATTTATTAATTTTTTTTTTTGAGCCACAGCCCATTCTGCCTTCACTAATAATATTACTTGCAGTGAGTCTCTTAGGAGTTTTGTTTTCCAGTGGTGAAGATGTAATTGGGAAAATTCTATAAGTCCCTAAGATTGTCCCAAAAAGGTATCATAAAAAAGTCTACAAAGCATCACAAGTTGCCTACCACTACTAATATTACCTACAGGCAGTTTCTAAGTAGTAATATTTTTCTAGTGCAATGGGAAAAATTAAAAAAAATTCTCCAAGGACACGTTAAGCTGAAATTCTTAACTCGAGTTCCTAGGTTTCACCCAAAAAATATTCATAATAAAAGTCTACAAAGTATCAAATGCTGCCTACGAGAAGTTACGAAAATGGTATAACTTATTTTGTTTGTAGCCTTAGCCCAATATGTTTTCAAAGCAAATATTACTTTCACAGGGTTTCTTAGGAGTTTATTATCCCGTGGTGGCGCTGCAATAGGATCCAAAAAGCAATATTAAATAAGTCTTCAAAGTATCATAGGCTGCCTCTACCACTACTAACAATCCTTCCAGTGAGTTTATTAGGGTTCATAATTTTCAAGTGATGGGGCTACAATGAAAAAAATAAAAAAAAATTCTCTTAGGAAACCCAAAGCTGAAATTTTTAACTCGAATTCCTAAGATTCTTGCAAAATGGATTTCTAAAAAAAAGTCTACAAAAGCCTACAAGCTCTATCCAATAAAATTCAAAAAACTTATTGATAATTTTCGTTTGGAGTCACAGTCTACATATGTAGCTTTCGCTACTAAAATTACTTCCAGTGAGTTTCTCAGCAGTTATATTTTTCTAAATACTTTACATATTCCTTTGCGGTTACAATTCTGCACCCAACTCTACCAGCTGAATAAACACGCTTCCGAACCACTGTGCGCTGCCAGCTCAACGATAACAATAAGAACAACAATAAGGAAATCAACGCTGATAGCTGCTCAGAGGCAGCAGAAGTTGCTGATGTGAGGCAATAGTGTGGCAACGCAGACCCGGTGCCCAGGCCACAGACAACATGGCCACTGTTCCTACTGTTGAGCCTATGAAGCCTCTAGTGCTGCATGCCATGTGCCCGTAGCCCATGGTACCAGTAAACATATTAAAAGAGCCCGCTTCTGAGATATTCCCACAATTAATTTAATGCTGTGTGCGTTTTGCGCTGCCCATGTGTGTCTGTCTATAAGGATATCTCCTGCATATGTGTGTATCCTTCAACGCGTGTGTGCCTGTTAGCTTGGTTACTCGAAGAGTTGGTACGCTTTAAGAACGAGAAATATTTAACCAGCAAATGAACATAAGTAACCGCAGAGTACTTGAGTACTTCAAATAGAACTGGCATCGAAATCAGTTGAGGTCCTGTAGAGCCTTTAAAGTATAAAAATCTTATCTTTGGGGTAAAGCAAATATGTAAGGATCTATGCTACAGTTAAAGATGCAACAAAAAGGAATGCTGAACAAGCATCTACAAAAAATAGTTTATCGCGTCTGTACTTCAAGGACTCTGTGTTACAAAATTTGTCACATTATTGCTCGTAGCTCTTAAAATTTGCAGCTTCCTGGGGTATAAGTATTGCTGCGACAACTTTAAAGCGTTTTTAAGCATAGGCCCAATAGGAGTTGTATCAGAGGAAGAAACTGTAGCAGCAGTCACAAGGATAATAACTGACAGGCAAAATAAGTAGAAAACAAGATGGACAAAAAATATCAACCAAAGCAAAAGACAAAAAAACAAAGGCAAATCAACTAGACAAGTAGAAAATACAAAAGCTAAAAAGCAGCGCAAGGATACTGCTGGAGTGGTACAGAAGCCGAAGACTATCTTGTTGTTCATTGTTAGTAGAATTTTTTATATATATATATATATACCTATAGATAGTTAGATATATATATATACAGTGCAGATATGGCTTTTTTACGTGTTTTGCTCGTTGAATATTTTTTTGCGGCACGTTTACTTTGGTCATGAATGCTCAGAGCCACAAATTTTTGCTTGCCTTCGCACAGTGGGCAAAATTGTATAACTTAATGATTAAATATACTTCGAAAGATTTGGTTTATACTCTGATATATTTGTAATCAGCCAGCTGATGGCGTAAAAGTTGTTTAGTATGTTAATTCCAAATTTACGATCTCTAGCAATATCATTTTGTAGATTCCATTATGCTTTGTATTATCTTTATCGCATTTTATGCTCTAGCCATAATAACCTTGACGAATTGCTCTTTGACCAACGGTCTATTGAATCCATCTCTTTCTCTATCCGTACTTTTGATTTGCCAAATTACGTATTCTTGAACAATCATGAACTATGAGTCCGCCACTTGTTCAACGTTGATCTTTTGTCATTTTTTGCTAGGAAAATGCTTAAGATCTTATCTTGCTTACTTTTTCCAACTTTTATATCGGGATTCCAATTTTCTAGCCCCAGTCTCAGACATAAGATATTGCATATCTACCAAAATTTCACGCATCAGCAGTTTTAAATTATATTTTACTTGCTCTTATTTAATATTTCCTAAGTGTAATATTTTTTAATTATAACCGGACCTGCTTGTAGCTCTTAAAGAATAAAAAATAAGTAATTAAAAAAGTTGTTAAATATAATTTATAAATATATATATATATAAATATATATTGATTAAAATAAATATATTGATTAAAATATAATAATAAAATAATTTCCTCTATAAGTTTTCTTACTAAAGATAATAAAATATTTGAAGATCTGAAAAAAATCATACGACATAGATGTGGCAGTTTGTAAACAATAAAAAATTATTTAATTTAAAAAAAAAAAACAAAATTTATTCATGGTCTACAAAATATTATTTCATTTAAAAAACCATTAAAAAACAATTTTTTGGTCGTTATAAGTGCAAAACTGGAATTCCCATCTCAATTGCTGGATAGCGATTATATCACCCTTAACTTTTTCGTGGGCTCGTAGAATGGAGACACAATCCGTATCAATGCTGCGCACTTCTCAGCTGCATACTCTCAAATCGTAGTCCTTTCTAAGTTTACAGTGTCATCAATATTTGACATTGATTATTGATATTTTATTCAAGTTTTTCTTATTGGTATTCAAGTAGATATTTCCGAGGCTGGTTCCCGATCCTGCACTTATCGTTCGAACGATTACAAATACAAGCTTACCCGAGTGAAGTTTTTACAAAGAATATTTCTTCGACTGGCATCGTGGATTAAAATAGCTTATCGGGTCAAGACAACTGCATCAGCATTTTCACCAACAACTGAACTTCTCTCATCAGCTCAACATTCGTCAGTCTTTGTAAAGTCCCGACCTATGTCGCCGCTTTTTGGAGTAAATCTTTACGAGAAACGAGGCTTTGATTAACTTGCACTTTTCGCGCCTGTAGAGAGTGTTATAAATATATACTCCTACAATTTGGTTGCCCTTAAGTCATTTCGAGAATTAACTTTGGACTTGGTGACTCTCCAAGAGATGACACCACAATTTTGTATAAATCTTATTTGTTTGTCAGGGCATAAAAATGTTACGGGAACGAAGAGGCATTATATGGCACGACAAGCACGCTACTGCGAACAAAGCAGGATACTCGTATGCTAATAGGCACTAAGTAAGGAAGCTAATTTATTCTTACGGAGATATATATCTAGCACAATAGTTGCTGGTACCAAGATCTTCAACTGCGCAGAATAACTTAAAAAAGAGTAAAGTTATAGCTGCTGGATCAAACACACCAATTTAATAAGAAACTTTTTTAATAATATTACAATAATACGACGCGCAGAAAGTCTTGGACGCAGTAAAATCTCTCGAGATCGACAAAATTCACGCTCTAGAAGATGCGCATTCTGCCCGTACACTTATTTTGCACAGAAGTATAAGCTGACTCTCAGGTATTTCAGTGAATTCTTCGCAAAATCTGGGTTCACTTTCGTATTGCGGACGACCATCGCAACCGAATGAACTGTTTCAGCCACACAGAGACATAGTTGTCATCGAGGTTAGGTAGATAGACGCTCACGCCAAAAAGCCCATTCTGTCATACTAGGTCGAGGTTACTACGGCACAATGTCTGCGTCAGTTCCATGATTTGTTTCGTCTAGATGAAGACGCTGCAGCTAAGTAGGTGTTCGATGCCAAAGCCGATGAAGCAAGATGGAGAGGACGACTTCGACTCAGCTGAAAAATACCAAGTGAAGTAGCTGCTTTCTTGCCTGGTAGTAACCTTACTTACTTACTCAATTGGCCATACCAACCCTATCGGGTCTCGGCCTGACGCAGACTTTCTCTCCAGGCGCTTCTGTTCTGCGCGCGCCTCCGCCAGTTGGCAACCCCAAGTGACGCCAGGACATCGCCGACTTGGTCCTGCCAACGCAAGCGTGGTCTGCCTCTCCTCCGCTGACCGCCAACCACCGCTTCGGAAACTTTACGAGCCGGAGTTTCGGCATTCATACGGGAGACATGACCCAGCCTGACCACGTCAATGTCCCCATATAGCTCATACAGCTCGTTATTCCCTCTTATGCGATAGTCGTCGTCAATGTACACCGGACCGAAGATTTTACGAAGAATTTTTCTCTCGAACACTCCAACAGCGGCTACATCCGTTTGTGTCATCGTCCAGGCGGATGAGCGTCTTGTAGAGTGTGATTTTCGTTGGTCGACAGAGGGCTCTGCTGTTCAATTGCCTCCTGAGCCCAAAGTAACATCGGTTGGCAAGAGTTATTCTTCGTTTAATCTCGAGGCTGACATTGTTGGTGTTTGTCACAGCGGTGCCAAGGTAAACAAATTCTTTGACAGACTCAAATATACAGTCATCCGTATTTAGCTCAGAATCAAGATGCCGCGATTCTCTGCTTGAGCACACCATATATTTGGTCTTGCCCTCATTCACCGTTAGACCTACCCTAGCCGATTCCTTCTTAATAGCACCGAAAGCACCTGTGACATCACGCTTGGTGCGGCCGATAATGTCAATGTCATCCGCATAGCCAAGGAGCTGGACACATCTGTTCGTCAATATTGTGCCCGTTCGATGAACACCTGCTTTTCTTATGACACTCTCCATCAGCAGATTAAAGAGCGTGCATGATAGCGCGTCACCTTGTCTGAGACCTCGCTTGGTATCAAAGGTTTCGGAGAGAGCATTTCCTACCTTGACGGAGCTTTTCGTGTCTCTCAACGTCATACTGCAGAGTCGGACTAACTTTGCAGCGATACCAAGTTCAGACATGGCGGCAAATAGGTGACCACGCAAGGGGCTATCAAATGCGGCTTTGTAATCGACAAAAAGATGGTGGGTGTCGATTTGTTTCTCATAGGTCTTTTCCAGGATCTGGCGCAGTGTAAAAATCTGGTCAATTGTAGATCTTCCAGGGCCTGGTAGTAACCAACTGTAGAAAATGACAGAAGCTGTTTAGGTCGACTGTCACCCTGCAAAGGGTTGAAAGGGCCAAAAGTAAAGCTAATTAAGATAAGTTTTTACACCGCTCGCATAATCCATAAGCACAAAAATTCCATGCCAAAACCTGCTATCTCACTTATTAATCTGCCTAATTTCATCTCAAAACTATAGATAACTACATACACATTGCATTCCCATAGTTTTCAAGAATTTCGTCACTCGCTTTATTATTTAACCAATTAGCATAGCGATTATATATGGTTTTACTGGTTAACAAAGCAAAGAGATATCTCCGTCATTGTTGTTGGTGGCATAAGTGAATATTACTACAAACGAGCGTTGAAATTCCTCTTGACAGCGTAACGGCAGCTACATCAACGCAATGCCCAGGCATTCATCCGGCTAAATAGAGAAATGCATGAAATAATTTCAAAAACTTTGAGCACCAGCAGCACCCTACCTTTAACCGGAGCAACCGCGACAACCGCAGTGCACACACTCCACAATGCGTCCATCATTCAGCTTGGATTTGGGCACACGGCAAATGCAGTTTGTGCCAAAGTTGGTATCACGCGTTTGGATGCAACGCAAACAGCAGAGATTCTCATAACCAGACTTTTTCCACTTGGCAATTAAGTTGCCATCGGCAAATTTCTCCTTTAGGCAATAATCGTACAATTCACGGCTAATGGCTTTACGGCGATAAAACAAGTCATAGATGTAGCGTGTCTTCTGATGATGTATCTTGAAAATTGGCCAATGCGATTCCGCAATACGTTTACCTTCGTGTGGCTCCTTTTGCGCTGTGAATTGTGCATGGAAAACGTGAATCGGTAAACGTTTACCACGATTGGTAATTTGCCAGTGGCTTGACTTACCTTCGCGCATTTTTTGCTCAAGTTCCTCAAGTGTAGATTCGATCAAGTCCCAACCATCTGGAGGCGGTTTGCGGCTGCGTCGTACTTTCGGCATTTTACTGATTTACTTCAATTCTATCAAAACTTGCACACAAATTTGTACAGCAAAGCTGTGAAATGACAATTTGTAAAAAAAGACAGCTGTCAAGAGATGGTACAATGTCTGATAACTTGTTTGTTATCGATAGTTGCGATAACAATTGCAATTGAACAATATTTAGTAGAGCAGAGTAGTTGCACATATCAAAGTTCTTTAAACGCTGAGTTGATAGTTTATTTTTAAATATTAATTTCTGTTCTTCGAACTAAATGCCCTAATTATGATACATCAAAAATGTAAGTTTTAATTTGCCGTTTTGAATGATAGATGTCGCTAGCAATATAAATAAATTAGTTTGAGTTGGTATAGGTGTCATTCGTTACTGTTGACTGTGTTTGAGAGCAAATCTTTCCTGCACCAAATTGTCACGCGGAACTAAAAATTGATAGAAAAATATATAAGATTTCGAGACAAAGTAGGGTGTCTGAGCCTGTTATGCCAAATCGCTTAGGCCGCAAGACAATGCTCTGTGTTTGGTGGAACCAGTCTGTTGTGTTATACTAAGAGTTATGTAAAACTGCTAAAACGATTAATAAGGATCGCTACCGACAACAATGACAGAAGAACAACTCGGAAATTGCCCAAAGACATGGAAAAGTTATCTCGTAAGATGATAACACGCCGGCTCATATAGCTAAATTGTCGAAAGACACGGTAAAAAGAATTAATTGGGACATATTGTTCTACCCGCTGTACTCTTCAGACCTCGTCCCGTTCGATTATAATCTTTTTGCATCAATGGGACACTCACTTGCAGAGCAGCGCTTCGCCAACTTTGAAGAAGTCGAAAAATGGCTTGACGTTTCTTCGCCACAGAAGAAAAAAGTTTCATTGAGATGGCATTCGTGATTTGCCAAAACGGTGGACTAAATTTGTAGAATCGAATAGTCAATACGTTGAAGAAAAAAGTTTGCATAATCCCCTGAAAATTCTGTGATTCATTTATAGAAAAAACCGGCAATTTTCAACTTACACCGCCGATGGTCGGAGTTCTGAGTAACAGCTCAAGTCTTAGTCGCTCTGTACAGACGAATGGCCATCTCACAACGTTGTTCCCAAGAATCGCTATAGGGTATGCAATGAGCGGGAGCGTGGACAAAGCGCCTGCCATTGGCTCTCTCTACAATATCTTCAATCGCTAACTGTCTCTATGAATGGCTTCGGAGATGTACGAGGGAGGTATGTGTGAGTCTCGAATAGGTGACAGGCACAGCGTTGCAATGGTGTCTCCGACTGTTTCTGATCGTCTAGCTAGGATGGGCAGATTAGCAGTGCATCGCTTAGTTTACAGTTGTATGTGTTCGGGCGGGAATTCAAGGACTTGGCGTCGCTCTTAGGCTCACGTTATGGGCCTGCAGCCAAACAGGCATGAGTCGAATCGATCAGTCAGTGAAGTGGGTACAGTCGTTTAGTCGGAACAGTCTCTCAATTAGTGTGAAAGAATGATCACCCCCTATCAGTAAAGCAAGAGTCTTCACCAATGGCTATAATTTTACCGATTTGGACCACTGTCGCTCTATCCCTTGCTCTACCTCTTGTATTTTGCGCGTTTGCTTTTATTAGCCTTTGTGCATGCTTCTGATTTTTGTGCAGTAAAATGCAGCATACACTTTCCTAGTCCCACTTCCCGCTTCCTCTCACTCCCTCTCACACTTTCCCTGCTTCACCCTCTCACTCTCACCCTCTGCTCCTCCCTATTGTTGTTCTTATTATTGTCCTGATGTCTGCTCGGTAGCAAAGCCGTCCAGTTCTATGTCTGTCATCTGACCATATTGGTGAAGTTTCTCTGCATGAACATGTGGAAGCTTACAACAAGCAGCATATGTGGGTGTGTGTGATTCTGTGAGTGTGTGACAGACATATAAATATGTTTCAGGGTTTTACGCCATTTTTATAGACTCACCATTGCTGCAGCTCTTCCTTTAGCAGTTTCCTTCGATTTTTTATTTATAAACACTTTATTTACGAAATCGTTTTTTATTTAAGATTGTCGAGCAGCATACGTTACAGATTGGTAATATTTAAGTTACAGTTAGAATTATTTTCAGGAAGAAGCAAATAAAATAAAATAAATAATATTTTTATATCGAATAAGACATATGCAGCTCTATAAATGCCTATAAATGTGAACGCTACGAAATGCATAAAAACTTCCGAGTAAATTTCTTCACTTACATCATATTATTAGTTGGGACTCGGTAGTGTAGTGGTAGCGCACTCGCCTCTAATTCGAAGGATCAATGGTGGAGTCGAAACACACTGCAGCATCAGTGCATTTGCCTAGCACTGACATTGCTAGCAAATAGACGCAATTTGCCTTGGTAAAGCTCTTTTAATTAAAGACACCGCTGTTTGGGTATGGAGATATCTCTAACAGCCGCTCAAAGCCGTATACGCACAGCGGTGTCTTTGATTTTCCGAGATTTACTTGCGAAAATAGCGTCGTAATCGAAGTACCCCACCTTTCGCTTTGGAGGTCAGTACGCTACCACTACACTGCAGCGGCTACGATCATAACCAAAAAAAATATGCTATATCTTGGATCAACTGAAGCAAAAAGTGTTCGCGAATTGAACCCATTTGAAGTTCGATAGGCACTTGGAGAATAACCCAGTGATCTGACATACCTCATTCTTTCCACTTTTTATAAGTAATATAATTCTCAATGAGCAAGTTGGCAAGGAATTCACGAATACCAATAATAATATCGGCCTGAAGCTTAAGCGAAGAAGCATACGTTTAAATCGTAGTCCTCTTTTCGTTTGGGGTGTTCGTCAATATAGCGGGGGATCTTACTCCAGGCTATATTGTTATTCATTGAGTGCTTTTCTTCAACGAGGCGGTACCCAATCACTGCGCTTTACCTTTTATAGTGCGGAAGACTCGATTATTATTTAACGAATGCTAAGATAGCTACATAGGTGGCGCCACGTGGATGCTGTGCATCAAATTGCAATCATTCGAGACAGAGATTGCGGTTTGGGAGGAAGCTTGTGCATGTGCATGAATTCTACAACCACATAAACGGTGTCCAGAGTATTACAGTACAACATTTGCGCTAGTTCGGTCAGATCGTGCGTATGTATAAAGATGCTCCCATAAGGAAACTTTTCGATGCGAAAGCCGACGTAGGCAGACGAAGAGCTCGAGTTGGACAATGTCTGCACTGGTTCGGTCATGTCGTGCGTATCCAAGTCCGCAAGTATGAAGTGGATGAAGTAAGGAAAAAAAAGCCGACGAAGAAAGACGAAGAGATGGCCAGAACTTAGTTGGAAAGTCCAAGTGGAGGAGGAACTAGCTTCAAGTTGCGTTGGCGCTTGCAAAGCAGTGACTCTTGGCGAAAGATATTGCAGGCAGCTGTAATACGCGAGCGGGTTGTAACACGAGGGTTGCCCTTTATATTTCGGGATTACAAAACAAAAATATTAATAATTGAAAATCGCTTTATTGTTTTTCAAAAAATATTCCCCATTTTGCATGCATTTGAACCAACTGTCGAAGCACTCTTACCACTCTGATTGGGGTATTTCCAAAACATGCATTCTAAGCGCATCAACCGTTTCTTCAGGTTTCGAAAAACGTTAAACTCTCATTTTATCTCTTATGTGCAGCAATAAAAGGAATTCATGCGTTGCCTAGTCAGGATCATATGGCGGATTACTCATCAAATCGATGTTTTGACTGCTAAAAAATGCTGTTCTTCAGGTGTCGAAAAACGTTGACCTCTCATATTATCGCTAACATACAGGAACAAAACAGCAATCATTCGGTGCCAAGTCAGGACTGCAGTGGGGGAAGACTCATCACATCTATGTTTTGAGTGCTCAAAAGCGCAGTTGTTTGAGCCGATGTGTGAGAGCTCGCATTGTCGTGGCGACCTGAAGTAAGTAATCAGCATTTAGAATAATACCGATCTGAAGAACGAAATCTGCATTAAGAACAATAAATTTATAAACTCGAGTTTTTGAAAATTCTACTGTGTTGAGTTGCTGAAAAATGAAAAATAGATTCAAAAGGAAAGGTACAGAGTCTTCCATTGTTGTAAAGCCTGTCCTTTAGCAATTCTTTTTTACGTTCTTTTTATATGTAGAATTCCTTTTTTTTTTGAGATTTGTCGCGTTTATTGTACATGTGTGTGTGTGTGTGTGTGTTTCTGTGTGTAGGTGTGTGAGTTGGTGTATGTGTTTGTGTCATGATGCAGTTGACGTGCTCTTATTTTCTATTCCGCTCCATATGTTGCGCCATTTTCTTTTTATCGTCACACACACAGACTCACACACACACACCAACACTGATGTCCTTTGTTGTGCAGGATTCGCTCTTTTCGTTTTCGTTGCCTGTTTGCTGTTTTTTGCCATTTATTCTTTATTATTTTGCTATATTCGTGTTTTCTCTTTCATTTTTTTTTCCTCTCTCATGTCCTGGCTCGACCTATACTGTGCCGGCTCTGGTCTAGTCTTCCTCTAAATTTGCAGCATTGTTTGGCTGTGTCCATATCCATGTGTATGTCGTCTATATGGTGTGTTTGTGTGTGTTAAGTTTTGTTGTATAAATTGCGTTGGGAATAAGAATTGAGTTCTAAAGAGATTTAATGGTGTGCGCTCTCTCTTCTCCCCTTTGCCATCCCTGCAGCTGCTGTCATTGCTCTGCTGCACTCCTTTGTTGTCCCAAAAATCCAACAAAAACAATAACAACAGCAACGTATACAACGCTCATATGCAACAAACAGTGAGTGAGTTAAGTCTTGGCATAGTTATAATTTTCAAGAATATGTTTTAATGACGTAATATCATAGAAGTCCACTAAGCGTCACACTGATCTATGTGGGGTCCCCGCCCCTTTCTCTGGTGGCCTGCCGGCCTATCCTAACCTAATGTTATAGAGAACACGAAGAATGCAAATCTAAGTGTTGGAGACTTATCCGCACTTTGCGCATCAAAAATCCAAATCGTGCAATTTTAATCGAATTCGCTCGCCGTCTGAATCTTATTGGATTTATCAACGAATTTTTTGCATAACTCTGCTTATCGTAATACAAAGAATAGCTATTTGGGTATGATGATACCCTGAAGTGCCTCCAGCGATTTAAAAAAAGTTAATTTCTAAGCTGAACGCAACATCGAAACTTATTTTGATTTCTTTTTATATTTCGACAGAGCTAATACTTCTAAGTATTTGCTAGCAAGAGGCTGCGCTTAAACTGTAATCTGACCGCAGATCACTGCAGATGACCAAAGAATCCAAAGGCAGACCATCCTACACTTTCCAGTCAAATCGTAAGTGTTGTGTCTTTAATTAATTGAGTCTAAGGCAAATAGCTTCGATTTGCTAGCTATGCCAGTGCTCAGCAATTGCATCAGTGCTGCTGCGTTAAATCGTAACATCGTTCTTCGGTTATAGTGGCGAATACTCTACCGACGTTACGATTGAAAAAAAAGAGGCTGCAGTTTTTAGTTTAAAGTTAAGTGATAGGAATTTAAAGTAAAACAAAGTATCTGTGTAGAGATCCAAGTCCGCAGCCGTCAAGTCCATTGAGTTATATGCTGCCACATTTCTGTGCATTTTAAAGTGACATTAATTAGACGACTTGTCGGAGAATATGCCCTAAAAAAATCAGTCGTATATATATACGTCGTATATATATACTAAACTTACAATGTCCAATTTCGGTGGCTTTATAGATGCGGGCCTTAGAGCTTAAGAAATATTTCCTTTATGAGATTTTAGTGCCTGTGGTGTATGGTACAAAGGTTGGTGAAAGATACAAAGACTCATTTGTATCCTCTTCTTATCTCAAATTAATTAATTAATAAATAAATAGTTCAGTTGTAACAGGCTCTGAAAGCATAGTTCTATATACTTTCTTCGCACCTCTTTCATAGATTATTTCAATAAAATTACAAAACTTTTTTGTGACTAATTGCTCTTGCATCAAAATATGCGATTTGAATTGACATAAAAAATTGTATCTATCGAAATTCTAAGCAAAATGCAATGGTAAACAGTTTTCTAGCACATTCCCTTCCTACAGCATTCCTGTGCATGCACTTTTTGACGCAACTGTACAGGTCTTGCACTTTCTCTATAGTTGCGTCTGCTGCTGCTTACACTTTTTTCAACAATATCCTGTGGCCGCTGGTCCTGCCGTTGTTGTTGTTGTCGCATTGCCAAATAGACTTTAAAGCATTTTGGCTTTGTCAATTTTGCATATCCGTTTGTCGTCGCCAATGTTGACATCAACGTCGACATCTTTAGCAATTCCCAAGCTGCTTTTTCTGTTATTAATGAAGTGAGTTCCTGCGCTCCACATGGATGTGGATATATGTACCAAATATATCTCTCTAAAGTTCTGTGCGTGCATCAGGAAGTGCCAACTAGGCATTGCCTTATTTAAACATTTTAAATGACAAAAGAGTTGGCACTGGATTTTGTTAGTTTGGGCAGTTTGGAGTCTCTGTAGTCATCTAGACTGAAATCATCTCACTCTCAGTGCTTGGCTGTTTCCGCAAATTAGTTAATTGATTTTTCATCTCAAAAAGAATCTAGGCAAATGGAGTTTCATTATGCCAAAGTACTTCAATTTTTCAGCTTGAAATTAATGCTTTGGTAAGATCGGGAGATACTATTAAAAAGGGATTTGCTGAAGCTTAGAGAATACATTTGGCAATAGAGTGCTACGATAGTTTTATTATTTATGTGGGTAAATTTTGTCAAAAAAGCTCGGAGAGCTTCGGAAAATACAACGATGGCATGTATCTGAGATTTCTGAAGTCAAAAGTTTGCAAATATTCTTGACCAAATTTTATGATTTGCGGAAAAGTGTGCATCGTCTCACAAACTGGGACTGGCTAGGAACTTGGACATATAAAAGTTGGAAACAGGAAGAAACATTAAAGTAAGTTAAGAAAACATTCTTAACAAAGAAACCAAAAGAAGCGCGTTGATCAAGTTGGGTTTTTATATTTCTTAATTGGTAAAAGTTGTTCGCTTTGGCGAATCAAGATGAAGTATTGTGGAGAAAGAGATGGATTGAATGAACTGTGAAAAGGATCGCTGCGAAAAGGATCGTCGAAAACATAATAAGATCTACCAAATGGTAATGATAGAGATCGAAAAATACGAGTTACTTTTGATGGTACGACAAAAGAAACTTTGTGAAGAAGTGCGTAAGAGACAATGAGGCCCGAGTAGAAACTTAGGCAAAAATAAGACGCCGAGACGATCATACAAGAAGGCACTGCAAGAATATGACGGCAGTCGAATAATGCTAGTATCCCAATTTGAGCCATGAAGAGCACTAATTTAAAATAATTTTTATACCGACTCTATCAATTCCTGACTGACACTCACTGACCTACGATATATTATTGAAGTCATATATCCTACATTTGCCAAATTATGCAGATTCGGGTAAGTGGAATAAATATAACAAAATATATTATAATAATTTGTTTATTTCATTTCTAGAATACCAACTATTGTAGCTGGTGGGGAGTCGTATCTTTACCTACAGTAGCAGGGAACTATGGATAAATAATAAACCTCGGTCATCTCTATGTTACTTGAAGCGCAGGAGATACAAAATTTTCAACGCAATATTCCAGTTCTGTCACTGAGTCTGTTACCCTGTAGCTTGTGAATTGCAGCTTTCAACTACAGACTAATCATCATCATCTCTGAAGTCAGCTGAAGCAGAAAACAAGGAATGTGTGGCTATAAACTCTTTTTGCTTCAAGAAGCACAAAAACTTAAGGCAACACCAAAGTTGTCCAAAAAAGTGTATTGCATGGAAGCGAACCTTTTTAAATTTGTTTCCTGCAGCACGGCTTACCTTTTCTCAGCAACCGAATTCTTCTGCACAATACAGCACCTCAGGAAAAGAAGAAAGCAGCACAGCCACTCAACAAAAAACGCAAAATATTTACAAAAATAGCATGGAATGGATGTGAAACTTTTTGAAAGAAATCTGCTTCTTGGGGCATGCTTTATCTTTTCTCAGAAACCTAATGCTGCTGCACAACATTCCAAGCCTGTCACTGTGTCTTTTCTTCCATGATCTGCTATTTGCAGCCTTCAAATGCAGATTAATAGTGCAAAGACTTTTCTTAATCTCTTTAGGAATGATCAATCGAAGCAGCGAAAAGAATTGTGGAAAACATAATAAGGTCTACTAAATGGTACAGCTAGAGATAAAAAATTGCGTGTGACTCCGGATGGAATGACAAAGGAAACTTTGGTAAGAAATGCGAAGATTCGAGGAGCCCGAGTAAGTTTCTAAGCTGGAAGTTCACGTCTTGACATGTTCTACGATCATATAGCTCAGGCAATTTATGAGGCAAAATCTGTGTCTAAGCCACAAAAGGCTTCTCTGGGTCTACAAAACAAATCGAGATTCCTTTTTTCCAAAGTCTTATGCGAAACTGCTGTAGGCAACAGAAGCAACAGAGAGCCTACTACAATATTATTATTTATTATACAATTAGGGGGTCCAGGTCCAGTTTACCTTAAAAGTCAACTATATTAAAATTATAAAATAATTCCGCTCGAGAAATGTATAATATACTCGAACGCAAGCAGTCAAATAACGCACAGCAAGTCGGGATTTCGTACGGATGTTGCACTTTGGGCTTAGGTTTGTTTATGTACAGCTTCTACAGCACCGTAAGATATATAATTTTCCCTTTTTTCCGCTTTTTCCGATTTTTCTTAGAATAAAAGTTAGCTTCAATAATGATTATTTCACTGCCCCAAGACCCAATGGTCAATGATTTTGGGCAAATTTGTGCACTAACTTTGCTTTAACGTTCCTAACTGCTATCATATGGTAATCTCTGCCAGCTCATGCACAATGGAAAAACCTTAAACCATCTTAACATCGAAGCGTACCAAGGCAAATAAACTCACCGTCAGGCTTTGTCTTGTTGAATGAGTTTAGTGCGCCAAATGAGTAAAGTGCGGGAGACAGCGACGGAGCGCAAGGTAACACAATGAGTGGAGGGAGAGAGGTAGAGGTAGGGACGGGAGTGCAGCAAATGAGTAGCTCAGCCATGCAATGAGCAGGCTGAGTGAATGCAGCAAAGCTGTGCAATATGAAAATTGCACTGGCTTTTAACCTGTTTGCAAAAATGTTCGCTGTAAGCGATACTCGAAACCAATCCAGGCTAGGTTGCCTCACGTCCTGTGACTGCAGCATTAACCCAACTCAGGCACAATCTGGGCATTGTTACTGCTGGTGTTGCTCTTGTTCTTGTTCTTGTTGTAGTTGTAGTTGTTGTTTATGCTGATTTTGTAGCAACAGAGATTTTAGCTTGATGCACTTTGAAATGGCAAGGCAGCCCAGGCTCTGGCAGGCAATAGGCCCAAAGAGCTGGTCTACCTAGGAATACAACAACACATAAATGGGGGGAAAAAACATAGCACACATTTGAGCGCAGCAGCGCTGTGTGCTATATTGCTCCCAGAGGATTGACTAGAAGAAGGCCAAGAGTGCGGGCCCAGAAGAGTCAGCGCAGTGCAAACCTAAGCAAAGCGCAACAAATGCAAGCCAAGCACAAAAACTGAGCTAACACAGATACAGAAACATACACACAGATACAGAAACATACACACAGATACAGAATCATACACACAGATACCTACTCACT
Source organism: Chymomyza procnemis (assembly GCA_035046065.1). Lineage (NCBI taxonomy): Eukaryota > Metazoa > Arthropoda > Insecta > Diptera > Drosophilidae > Chymomyza > Chymomyza procnemis. The sequence continues at coordinate 33,686,903 of JAWNOJ010000021.1, read as the reverse complement.
CAGATACCCACACACGCTCACACGCACAGACAGCTGGCTATTGTCGCGTTTCTGACAAGCGCCATGCCACAAAATGTTGACAGTCTGTGACGTTCCACACACCAATTGTGCGTCTCTTCAGGTATGCGTATCTGTGTCTATGCGTGTGTGTGTGTGTGTGTGTGTGCATGCATGCGTGCGCTGCACAGTGGTACGAGTGCTATAGGTGGTGGGGTCCAAAATGCGAGGGTAGGTTGAAAAAGTTATAGCTTTGTTGTAATAGAAGTGAGGTCAAAAATGCGAGAGTAGCCTGAAAGCATTATAGCGTCAGCAAAAAATTTGTTTTCAAACCAATGGAGCCGCAAATGCGAGGGTAGGCTGAAAAAGTTATAACTTAATTTTGATGGAAGTGGGGCCAAAAGTGCGAGAGAAGACTTGGGAATACATAATTATCTGTAGGAATTGAATTGCTTTGTTAGAGGGTCGCGAGGGTAGACTAAAGTAGGTTTTAGGAATTGAATTCCTTTCATAGTAGTAAGGCCACAAATGCGAGGGTGGAATGACAAATAAGTAAGCGTTAGCAATTGAATTACGAGGGTGGCCTCATAAAGATATATCACAATAAATTGCTTTCATAGTAGCAGGACCAAAAATGAGAAATAAGTCTGCATAGTTTATTTATTTAGCAATTAAATTGCTTTCATAGTTGTGGGGTCAGAAATGCGAGGGTGGCCTAAGAACATTATAGACTTAGCAAATAAATTACTTAAATAGTTGTAGGGTCAAAATTGCGAGGGCAGACTGAAAAAGTAATGCACTTGTGCCATTGTCTAGCACTGGCATGGCTAGCAAATAAATACACGTTGTTTTGCCTAGCTATATCTCAAAATTAAAGACTGCGTCGTTCGGATTCGACTATAAACTGTAGATCCCGATAGTCTGCGAACAGCTATTTATAGAGACATTCCCATGCTCCGCCTTTGGAGCGATGCTATGCTCGATATGCTAGTGCTAGACGAAATGCAGTAGTGCAGCAGTGTGGAGGGGAACCACCGTTATCGTTATAACGCAGCAGTAGCCGAATTTATAAAAATGTTAGGGTTTTAGTCTTGTCATTAACTTATTCATTGTTATCACGCAACCCCAACCAATCACAAACACATTCAATCCGTCTTCAAATTAAATTTGGTTTCAAATAATTAATTTCGTCTAGAATGCATTTCTGAAATTTAATTATACCGAGAACTCCTTCAATCAGGTGTGAACTACTAATGGATTATAATCTTGTTCAACACTTGACTTGATGTTCGAAAAGTATTACATTCTTTATAAATTAATCTATAAATCTGATTATTTACTTCTAATCGAATTGACTTCGATCAAGCCTCAGACAGATGAAAAGATTGAGCAACCACGAACATAAGCTCGCAATAAATCGCCTCGATGTCAAAAGACCCAAAAGGTTATCCTATGCTAGTTGTACCAGTAAGATTTTAAAAGAATGTAAAAATAATAATTGCATGGGAAATCTAAATATTCCAAAATACTTATAATCTGCAAGTAAATAAGAAATATTATGATTTTTCAAATTTATGATCTCTTTGTAGTTCATATGTTTCGATAAACTTTAATTGTTCCGCCATTGGATTGTGAATAGATTGTTAAGAAATATTTGAGAAAATGGCTTCACTTTTGCCAGAATTTAAAATTTGGCAAAATTCAAATTCCCAACAATTCCAAGAACATGTCTAATATAATATTTGTATATAAAATACAAACCAGATCACTTATTTTGTTGGAATTAGAAATTTTTCGCTGGCAAAATTCGCGTATCTACAGGATAATCTTCGCACACAACCCTCTACTTGGTAGATTTAATAATAATCTAGAGACCAGAATGATAAGGAAACGAGATGCATCAAATCCCTTACAAAGCAGCTGTAAGTATTGTATTACAAAAATTTCTGACTCTGGTCAATGATTTCCCGGAATTCTATAGTTTGCTGTATTTCTGTTATGAGAGTCTATAAGCAGCCAGACGACGACATCCATATTGTACAGCAAAGATGACTTTTCTTCTTCAAAACATCCGACTCCGACAATGTTTTCTTTAGACTGAATTAGAAACTAAATTTACATAAAAATGTTTATTGTTTATTATTGAAAATGTGCTCGTATGTTTATTTTAAATTATTCATATTTACTTTTGCCATAAATAGTTTCTAAACTCTGTTATTTTACAAAAGAAATCTAAATAAATGAAACAAACTTTTTCAGCTATTCAGTATGCTTAATTACTTAAATTCTTTTTGTTTAGGTTAAAAGTTTCCCAAGATACATACAAAAATGAAATATTTCCGACTTAAGCTACCAGGCGTACAGAATCTAACAGCAAGCAGCTACAATCCAAAAATTTTTGTAAAATTTTGCACCAAAAGTATGCTACACTTTTTCCAGAATTCTAAATTTGCAAGATCGCAAAATTTTCTTTAAAAATAGCATACTTTTAGGCACGAATTTAAAGTTACTTTCAGCGTATTGCTGTGCGCCTGATACTTCAACTCTCTGTTGGGACCATTTTTAGACCAAGTCGATCGGTGAAAATTTTGAAAAAAAAAAAAAAAACTCATACAAAAAGAGATCCAATCTAAAACAGCAATATGGTTATAGCGTTCTGACTTTGACTACCTTGAACATAGGTGCTATGGCTTACTATATTTGTAATAGGAGATTGTCTTAGCCAGACGAGATTTATTTTATAAAGCAATGATGACTTTTATGATTCTTGAGATTCGACTCTAACTTAAATAATCTAAAAATATCAATTCAAAATATTTAATAAAACATTATCTTTCATAAAGGATGGCTTACGTTCAAGTCGGGCATGTACAACTTCGAGCTTCGGTAGCTTGGGTGGCTTGTAAGAACTAAACAACTTTCTGAAAGAGTATTTTTTAAACGATTTTCTATAAGATATAGTCAAACGATTTTGAAATTTTGAATACTTGGAAAGGCTATACAAAATTTCTAACTACTAAATCTGTTTATAATATCTGGAAAGCCAAACCCAGTTAATTGAGTTTTTTACAGATAGTTATTTCTTGAACGATTTGCCCTGAGGGAGCTGTGAAAGAGTTAAGCGATGTTAATAAAATTCTTCTGGAAATAATAAAATGCCTTAAAAACCCTGGTACTGCAGCTCGCCGTTTAGATGAGTTTTAGAATATTTTCTTTATATCAAAATATATGTTACAAAAAAAGACATATTGTGTCACATTTGTACAAAAATGGAATTTTTATTGGCGAGTTGATCAGAAATAGTTTACCGGTAATAATTCAATTCGATTGGGAATACTAACAATACCTGAATCAATATTAAAAGCAAATGAATTTAAATAAATTTATTGCGAAATAGTACAAATTTTCAACTGATTTACTCTATGGGAGGAGCTATGAGATAGAATTGAACGAATTTGAGACAAAGTGGGATTTCTTTAAAAATAAACAAAATAAAATAAATAATATATACAGGAATTGCTTACGATACTTTGAAAATCCAACAAACTACAATGAATTTTTTATAAAAACGCATTTTTTGACCGATTTGCCTGCCATTTGAGAGCTGCTTGATGATGAGTGGGTCTGGGTCTATTCATTATGAGTTGCCATAACAAACTGAGAATAAATCGGTCGCAATCTTGAACAGTAATGCCAACTTTAAGTTCTATAACTCGAAAAAAGAACACTCTTTATTGGGGACTACTTACGAAATACAACGACTTTATTGCGAATCGAATCGAATTTTTGAAAGACTTGAAGCATAGCAGCTATATGATAAAATCTTTTGATTTCAGTCGAGCTGCTATGGAAGGTATATGATATAATATGAAAGTTACAAGCGATTTGGATCATATACTGACATTGGCTTTGGAAGCATAAAATATGATATACTCAACCGATTTCAATGAAATCCGAAAACATGCATCTAAAATTGTTGCTTTAACCGAATAAGATTTTGGAAAATTTAAGAAACAATGAAATGCAACGAATTTGTTGCAAATCGAATCGAATTTTTTGAACGATTTCTTATATAGGAGCTTTATTAAATAATCTTCCTTTTCCGAATGTGCTGCTACAAGAGATCTATGATATAATTTGAAAGTTATAAGCGATCTTATTTTAATATCGAGCTTCTAAGCATAAACTATTGATATATTCTGCCGATTTCGATGAAATTCGAAAATTATCATCTAAAATTCTGTAATAACCCGAAAAAGATATGGGATGATTTGACAAACAATGAAATGAATGAATTTTTTGAATGATTTCTTATATTGGAGCTTTAGCATATAATGTTACGATTTCGATGGAGTAGGTATGTGATATGAACGCTATAATCGACATTGATGGTATTTTGACATCGTGCTTGAAGACAAATCTATTTGATGCAGAATTACGTTTCAATAACTTTATAAGCAGACGAACTTTTCTTCTAAAATTGTTGTATTTCTTAAGGTTGTACAATAACGATCTCATAAAGAACGATATCAAAAAAGTAATATAAACATACATTTCTCTGGAGATCAAGTTTTATTTCTAAAAAGTTGATTGCTGCAGCTTTTACCATCTCTGAGACCTGGGAGTTCATACAGACGGATATCCTGAGCATACTTAACTGTGGCAATTTTTGACCATTTTAAGCAAGATTTCATTTAGAATTTAAATTTACATCAAAAGATGTTTATTCTTTTGGGAATATTTATTCAACAATTAAAAAATTTAAGTAAAAGTAACATTTTTTTGTTTTTAATACTAAAAATTATATATAAATTATAAAAAACGATTAAAAACCATAACAAGTATATTATACAATTTTACTCAAAATATTTTATTATATTTTTTATTAAAAGTTAGCTTGTTTCTTTTACCCTTATTTTCCCCAATTAGTCCAATGGAAAATCGCTGGAATTATTAAAAAAAAAGGAACTATTTGATTAAAAATCATAAAATCTAATTTTTATTTTTTTCAGAGCTTAACAATTTCTTGCCCCAACTACATAAACTAACTTAACTAAGACCTTTGCATAGAATTAGAATTTCTTTGGCAAACAAAAAGCTAAGAATAATAAAACTTTGGCTATTAGAAGCAAATAGATCCCAATAGTGGAGTTAGTGTGAAACTCATTAAAAACTTTAGCGAAAATTTTATGAAACAGAGAAATAAATAATAACAATGCAGTTAAGAGAACAAACGAAGAGATTTGCGGTGACACAGATATGGCTCGTTGGAGTGTTCGCATGCCAAATACAGTCAAAAATAGTAGCGGAATGGTGAAAGATTATATTATATTAGTAGGTAGGCCTGCTTTAAGAAGATCTTCGAATAAACTACTACTGATTTCAGTTGTAAGAAAATTACTTTCAACATTATGTCAATCAACAGCAAATATATTTCCCTGACAGCACTTCAAAGGCGAAGCATGGGCACATTTCGCCTTTGCCCTTTCAGCAACTAGAACTGCTTAAACTTGAAGTCCCCAAATCACAGTTCGCCACAAGAAATCCTTTCTAGTGCTGTGACCATAGGACAACAGACCAATGTGCATCTGGCAGAGATGTGGAACTGTTGGGCCCCGTTTGCTTCTTTTTTTTTTTTTGTGTGTGGGTGAGCATACGCCGCTGCTTAGGCTTGGTTAAGTTGAATGTGATTTGCACAGCACAATTTTTAAAACGTGCTCTCGCGCTCTGGCTCTTGCTCTCTTGTATTATTTTTAGCCAACGGCGTGTAAATCATTTTGTATGCATTAAATCGTCTTCTACGAAACGCCCAAATGCCCCAACACGACCCCCAACGATATCCTGTCAAAGCAACCAACATTCCCTCAACGACTAGGCTGACTGCTTTTGTTTTTGTGTGCTCGACTGCTGTTTATTTTTTAAATATTTTTCTTTTGGCTTTGAGCCTTGTAAAAAGCTAAAGCAACTCGCACACACACTCACACACAATCACACAGAGATATGCGTATCTGTGTGCGCGTGTGCGTGTGTGTGTGTGTGGTTTACTGCCCAACAGATTTTTAAGTTTGGAGGCGTTCTTCTTAAATATAACCAAATTGCTTACCAAGTACGATTAGATCCACATGTGTGGAGCCACAGCAATAACAACAACAACATCCCAAACAAAAACAACAACAATCAGCATGCTGCTGCTGATGATGATGATGATGCTGATGATGATGATGCTGATGATGAACAGTGTTGCACAACGCTTAATCTAAGCTAAAACAATATGGCGGCAAGGGTAATTTCATTAACTGAAATAACAAGTCATTACCTGGAATTACATAAACACGTTTGTGAACGATTCGAAGACCATAATGGCATCTAAGAGAATTTTAGCTTAGATATGTTTCTTATTTTTAAATTGTAGCATGGAACTGCATATACTCTATATTGGCCGTCATGTATCTAGCTGTAGTAGGATATTATAGAGACTTGAAATTGAATATCTTTTGAAAGTAGTCCATTATTTTTGCATGAGGAATTGAGTTTTTTAGCATATTTAGAATGCTTCGATTTAGTTCAAGTATGCAAAGTTTTGTTCTAGAATTTGTTGCCATTTTAAAGTTAATCTCTGCCTCTCTCATACAGGTTGTCGTTGCTATTGGCACACAATTAAGTTAGTTGATTTTCACTTGGTGCCAGGTCTGCACCTTAAGGTTGATGGATAAGAAACTGTCAACTAAGCTCCAGGGGCTTCTGGAGTGTCACTATACCAGGTACATAATTCCTCTCATATTGGCCAAAGCTGGCCGTTTTTGGTTGATTGCTTTAGTTATTTTTATTATTTGCTGATAATAATGGATTTCTTTTCAGTATAAACAATATTATGCTGCTGCAGGTGACGCAGTATAGGCTTGTTTCAGTTACAGATTTTTTACAAAAAATAAAAAGTCAAACATTATGACGTGAGGTACAAAGAATTTATTACGTTTGTGCAAGCCGAAAATGTAAGCAATACTCAGAAGGAAAATTCGCTGAATTTAACTAATGTAGAATCAGGATGAGAGAAGCTAATATATACATGTTCGTCTCTTCGGTCGACCGCCTAGATCTTATCTACTTTTTAGTAAAAACTTGTTATCCAAAGCAGTTTCAGATTATGTTAGCTCCTTGACATAGATGGTATACACCCATACTGTTGTTTCTAAAACACCTCGAAAAAATCAAGAATGAATGTTCTCCAGTAGTATATAAAGTTTGATAAAAATGCATTCACTATATGACTTATAGCGCCCAAAGGGCAAGTCGTTCAAAAAACTAAATTTTTCACCAAATGCCTGAAGTTGCATGAAACCAAATCAGTTCGGTACGATGCCTGACAAATGCATTCCATCCCAAAAGTAACCAAATTTATATAACTCTTTTATTTTAAGTCCTTATATATTGGAAATTTGATCATAAATAGTTCACTATTCTATAGAACTACAATAATTTACAAAAGTGAAACCAACATAAGAAACTAGGCTTGATTTTGAAATCAGCTTTAAAAACAAAGTTCCATTATGAACGAATCAAAGAACCAATAATGCAAAAACTTCACTCAATTGCACTAAAATCAAACCACAACCTCAATCTTTCTAACGTAGCTCATTTCAATGTTAAAGCGATCGAGACAAAATCGTAGTTTTTCTTCGAACTTAACATCTTAAATGGTATAGTTGCTGTACCAAAATTGAACCAGTTTTTAGTGCATCAAAACACAAAACTTCTCTAGGGAAGTTAAGTAAAAAAAAAAAAAAACGAAGTTCAATTTTGAAACCAGCATAAGAAACAAAGTTTAATTTTGAATGTATTAAGGCAATAATTTTGAGAAAAACTAAACTCAATTTGTAACAATTTGAAGCAAAATTAGTTTTTTCTCGTTATTCCGTTTGGAAACTTAGGGCATTTACCGCAGCCTTCCAACAATATCTGCTTTGCGCCTTCTATTTCGCTCTGTTGCATGTTGTGTTCCTCTGGATCAGTTCTTAAAGGATGAATCTTCTCCTGGTTGCCTTAGGGCTTTCGATACGTCTGCTGCTTTGCGGATTTCAGTCCAGTGCCATCCTAACAATACTTGGCTTTCTACTGAGTGCATGACCTATCCGAATCCAATTTGAAGCAACATAGCAATTCAAAATAAATCATAAATCTATTTGCTAGCCAAAGCAAAGACTAAACTAACTTTAGAAAAAAACAACAACCTAACGAATGCAGCAAGATTAACCATAAACCATGCATGAATCGCAATAACGTCCACACATCTCTAAGATCGAACTACCTGTAGCACTGCTGCATTTTGCCTAGCACTGACATAGCTAGCAAATAGAGTACATCTCTATTAATTAAAGACGCAGTAAACTGTAGAGAGCAGGAACTTTTTTCGTACATTGACATGTCTCCAAGCTCCAACTATAGAGTATATGTAGGACAAAATCACACACGTGTGTAGTTGTCGTCGTAGGGAGCCACGCGCCAGTGCCAGTCTGCCCAGTTGGGGGGAGGGGGGATGCAGCTTAAGTGCGCGTTACACTCTTCTTTATGCTAAATAAATTAAAACGATGGCAGAAAAACAGCAAAAGATGCGTCCGCAGAGGTCGCAAACCCCCGGACTTACCTTGGCGGCAGGCAGAGCGAGCGCGCGCGCGACAAGCAAGCTTTTTGAGGACACTTTAATAAAGACAAATGAAAAATGCCTGAGGCCCAGGGAGTTGGATCAAGGCAGCATGCCGCCTGCCTGTAGGGCGAATGCTTTGTAGTTGGACCCTACTACACGCAGCTCACTCCCGCACTACCCCAATTCACCACTAATGATATTTGACCCTGCCAGCGGCGCAGTGGGTGGATGGACCCATAATTGTATTAATTTTTGTGCTAGCCAAAAAATTGTCTCACATTTGTTGTAAGAGCACAGTGCGAGCAGGGGGGAGTAGCAGAAACCAGGGCCACAGCTTCGACTCACGCTGTCAACTGGCGTTGCTAATTTGTCTCCGAGGAAATCAGCTGAGGGCTGGCTGAAAAACTTTTTATGTTTGTTTTGAATGTGTTTTTTCGGTTTAAACAACAAAAAAAAAATACAAAAAACTGGATGTAGAGCCGGTGTACTGACGCTTATGGAGGTGTTTGTTGTTGTTGTTTTTTTGGTAAAAGTTATGTACTGGGGCGTTGACAATTAAAATGGCGGTTTTTGCGGCCAGTTTGGGTCACATGTCCGACTGTTATTAAAACCAAAGTGCCACAAAAAATAAAAGTTACCTAAAAATGAAAAACCAAAAAATAAAAACAAGCAAAAATTTACATATAAAGGAAAAGTTAATGGCATATTAGAGTCGGATTCACTTAAAGCCCTGACAAAGAACTTGTCAGCAATGACAATGAGCGCCAAAAGTTTGCGAATGCAAAGTGAAACTGTGATGCGCTGAATTTTTCTTGTTTTCCCCCAAAAAAAAATATTAATAATTATAATTAATAATTTTTAAATAATATTTCCTACTAAAATAGGCATTATTTTTTATTGTTAGCCAAAAATGTATGCAGAAATAGTGCATTTCGCTAAAAACTGTAACTTCACTTGTAATTCGGCTTACGCGGTAGATACTTTCCGAGCTAACCGTGTAAAGCGAATCACACTTTTTTATATGAAAAAAACGTATACGACTATAAATAAGCTTTTTAAAATATGTACTGAAGACCATATATGGCTTTATACTGTTAATCAGAAATAAGACTATGATTTATGTAAAAAAAATATATAAAAAGTAGATAAAACATAGAATTTATGCCATCAAAAAAACAAAATTTCAAAAAAGTGTAATCGCTATCAGTTTCAACGAATAGTCTGTTGTTACGAATTTGTATAATATCTGACTTATCTGAAATCATCTTATTTTGCTTCTACAATACCAAAGTTATTTGACCAGATCGTTTTAGTCATTTCTTTGTAGACTTCTTCATATTGTTTTTATAGTTCATTAAGATCTTGTTGAAATTGAAGACCGTGGTGTCAAATATCTGCTCCTTAAAAATGGTTTCCTAGCACAAGACGCTCTTGAACAAATTTAATTGACAACATGGTTTGGCTTCATGGTTTTCGATGTCAGGCATGCATCAAAAATTTAAATATTGGGTTGCCTAAAAAGTAATTGCGGATTTTTTAAAAGAAAGTAAGTGCATTTTTAATAAAACTTAGAATAAACTTTAATCAAATATATAATTGCCATTTTGTTCGATAACCTTTTGACATCTTCATGGTAAATTTAGTATTCCACGCTCATAGAACTTCTGGCCTTTATCTGCAAAAAACTGAACCAAGTGCGATTTTATAGCCTCATCATTGCCGAAAGTTTTACCATTTAAGGAGCTCTGCAAAGATCCAAATAAATGGTAGTCTGATGGTGCAAGGTCAGGCAAATATGGTGGAGGCATCAAAAGTTTCCAACCAAGCTCACTCAGTTTTTGGCGAGTGACCAAAGGTGTGTGCGGTCTAGCGTTGTCCTTTACGATTGACCAATTCTGGTCGCTTCTCCTTGATGGCTGTATTCAATTTGTCCAATTGTTGACAATAAACATCCGAATTAATCGTTTGGTTCCTTGGAAGCAGCTCAAAATATACCACACCTTTCCAATCCCACCAAACAGACAGCATAACCTTCTTTTGGTGGATATCAGCCTTCGAAGTGGTTTGAGCTGGTTCACCATGCTTGGACCATGATCGTTTTCGACTAACGTTGTTGTAAACAATCCATTTTTCATCTCCAGCTATGATTCGTTTTAAAAACGGATCGAATTCATTGCGTTTAAGGTGCATATCACAAGCGTTGATTCGGTTTGGTAAATGAATTTCTTTCAATACATGTGGTACCCAAATATCAAGCTTCTTCACCAGTCCAAGAATTTTTATGTGATATTGAACGGTTGATTTTGGTATATTTAACTTCTCTCCTATTAATGCTTTGATTTGGTCATCATCAACTTTATTTGGCCGACCTGAACGTGGCTCATTTTTAAGTGAAAAATCTCCAGAACGAAATTTGCGGATTTGCAATTTTGACACTGTCTTCCTTTTAAGGCTTTATCACCATACACATCTCGTAACTTTTTAGCAACCTGCTCCACGTTTTTTCCTTCACGGAAATAATAAAGTAAAATATGACAAAAATGCTCCTTTGTGGGCTCCATAATAAAATTGACGCCAAACAAACAAATGTAAACAAATTTTTTTTTCTAAAGCAAGCTAAAAGTAACAGCTGATAACTGACAGAAGAAAGAATGCAATTACAGAGTCACAAGCCGTTGAAAAAATTTTTCAACGCCGACTATATGAAAAATCCGCAACCAACTATTGGGCAACCCAATAGTTCCTTCTTCTTCGACATGTTCTAAAATATATCTGAATGACTTTTTTATATACAGTTGCTTGAAAGTTGAAATTATTACTCGATCTACAGGTACGACTTCTCTAGTCGTATTTGAAAGCAAAAACACAAGCTCAATATTTTCACAAGGGTGTCCCGGTGCGTTATCGAGAACCAATTACGACAGAATAGTTTATAATGTGACAGTAACATGAAGCGCTACCAGCTTTAAAGTTAACTACCATTAGTGCTAGACTTAAAGCAAAGTTCAAATAAATTAAAGTAAACATATATATTCTTTTATTTTCAAATTTAAAAAAACCTTAAAAAATTCAAGTACGCGTAAGTCAAGTACCAGCCCAGGTACAGATGTATTGTAGAGAACTAGCTACAAGCCCTGAAAACCCCACTGGAAACCCCATGGTAATCAGCAAGCTGGACTTGAAGTCATTGTAGATTTTGCAGCTTCCTGTCAATGGTTATTATCTATTTGTTGCCATTGATTCCATCACAAAATGAATAGAAGTTTGTAATACGAAAGAGATAGCAACTTTTCTTACCTTGAAAGTTTCAAGACAATTTACATTGAGCTTAAAGATTTTAATATTAGAAATAGCATTAGATACAATTACTGCATCTGGGCATCCTGTCTCTAAACATCAGGCTGAATGTTTTGTAAAAACTTTAAAAAAGTTGCTTTTTAAAAATTTAATGCAGTCAATTTTTATCTTAATCAAGTTTATTTTTTTTCCAAGCACTCAACAGCAAACGAAAGTTCTGCAAAACTGTTGCTTGCCAGAATTCTCAGTTTTACATATTTTTTTAGGGAAATTTTTTTTGCAGCCTTGTGAATGCATTTTCTACAAGCATACCAGTTGTTTTGCCATTGAAACAGGACATGCGCCAAAGAGAAAATATCTTGTGGAGTGATATGTAGGCCTCATTGACAAAATATCCATTAGAAGAATACAAGTTATTTTGCAAAAAAAATAAGGTAACTCAAAAAGTATTTTATTTTGTGGCGCCATCTGTTGCTAGGCTTCGATTATCTACTAGAAGAATTCAAATTGTCTTGCAAAAACAACAGAAGATAGCTACTTAAGTGGTGGTATATCTTGTTGCTGCTTGTCAATGTAGTTTCGACGCGAAAAATTGAAGTTATTTTGCAAAAGATATAGCAGTTACTCAAAACAGTATTTTATTTTATGGCGCCATCTATTGCTAGTCCTTTTTAATTTTTTTCCAGTTTTAATTAGAAGAATTGCTGTTTCTAAAAGAAATAAAAGTTACTCATAACAGCACATTTAAACATTGCCAACTTTGGCTATTCGCTGGCTTTGAAGTCTCCATTAATAGAAAACAAACAATTTTTTTCAAAAAAAAAAGTATTTACTTTAAACAGCTTTTTTGTTTACTGGCGCCATCTATTGCAAGCTATGCGCGTTGAAAGACTGCCTCATTTATTAAAATATTTTCAAACGATTTTGTTTATTTGAAGCAACTATAATGTGCATAAACTTTTGTCAAAAACCTTTTTGCAGCTATTGTATTGGCTGACATATAGTTGCTATTGTTATTATTGCTGCTGTTACTGTCATTGTGCCTTACATAATTATGCTGTTTATTTATTCATTAATTAATTTATTAATTTGTATGTCATTGCAGTTTTTGTTAATTACACGAAAATTGCCTCCAGGCAGCAACTTGAACACAATTCTCATTCTATTTCAATGCACGAATTCTCTTATTTTAACTAAAAATTTTGCCGTATATAGAAGAATGTTTTTATGCAAATGACAATTGAAAGTTAGAATGCAAAATAATTGTATAATAAAATATTATATGCAAAAAAATTAAAAAAAAAAATACGCTCTTTAAACGAAATACAGGTTTTGCTTTCAGATGCAATTCTAGCTCGACTAACAAACAGAAGCAAATCGAATCAATTTTTGCGAATTCGCTGCATGCAGGCGCACATCCATATATATTTTTATTATTTTTAATGAATATATTATTTTTTTTAAAAAAGAGAGAAATAAAGTAAGAAATTTTGTTGATGGCAGAATTTAAACATATTAGAAAATGCTTAGTCTGAGATATTCGCACATTTTCCGCAACGCGGAAAAAGTTAAGATATATCATCTTTCGATATACAATCAGTTGCTTTGATATTTATTATAAAGGGCGTTATTTTTGGAGGTATAGAACTGTGGTTTGGCATTACTGTTCAAGATGGCAACCGATTTAACAGCTGTCAATTAATTTATTCTCAGTTTGGTTTGGCATTTCATTACGAATTGACTCACGATCATCAAGCAAGACGTAGATGCGTCGAATGGGCCCAAAACGACTTTGCCGTTGTTGCCGATTTCCATAAGCGAATCTTGTTTAGCGATGAAGCGCACTTCTGGTTGAGTGGCCACGTCAACAAACAAAATTGTTGCATTTGGAGTGAAGCTAATCCTCACTCCGTTTCATCCAGAAAAACTGACTGTTTGGTGCGCTTTAGGGGCTGGTGGAATCATTGGTTCGTACTTCCTCAAAAACGATGATGGTCAGAACGTTACAGTCACAGGTGATCAGTACAGAGCCACGATTGTTAACTTTAGCTTTCCTGAATTGAACAACCATGTTATCCAGCAGCTGTGGTTCCAACAAGACGGCACAACATGTCACACAGCTCGTGCCACAATCGATTTATTGAGAGACACGTTGGGTGACCACCTAATTTCACGTTTTGGCCCCCAAGATCTTGTGATTTAGCACCGCTAGACTTCTTGCTGCGGAACCACTTGGAAGACAACATTCGAAGCGTTATTGCCGATATACGGCCACCAATGTGGGACAAAGTTGAAATCGAAAATTGGACATCGAGATTGGACTGCATACGAGCCAGCTGTGGCGCTCATATGCCACAAATCATATTTAAAATGCAATGCCACAAGTTTATCTTTTGGATAAATAAAATTCATGTCAATCGAATAATCCATGGTTGATTTATTGCAATTTAAAGTTCTACATCTCTAAAAAAAAATTACCCTTTATAAGGGCATACTCAAGGAATACATATTATGGTTGCTCTAGCGCTTACCTTCTCAGAGATATATATAAAGATATACTAAATCAACTTCAAGCCAAGCTCTGTTGCTCAAATTGTTTGCAGTACTAAAGCTGGATGAACCTAGGTTAGGTTAGGTTAGAGCGGTTGCCAAAGGGAATATCCCCTTGGCACACTTAGGCCGAGCACGGCCCATTGTGATGCCGCAAGGCTTCTCTCCCAATCACTGCTGGTCTGCAACCGCATCATGAGCCCATCCAGTGGCTCGTACGAACCGCACTATGTCCCTGCGCCTTTTACTAGCAAGATCTGATAGATCCGCGAAAAAGTAAGCGCCGAGCATTTGTTTCCTAGCCTTACAAAGGGCTGGGCATGTACAGAGGAGGTGGGCGACCGTTTTCTCCTCTTCCACGTCTCGACAGCTCCCACAGAAGTCATTGTATGGCGCATGGACTCTGGCTGCGTGCGTGCCTATAAGCAAATGTCCCGTGAGCACTCTAGTCGCCGTAGAGCATCGAATTCTGTCTAGTAGGCAGAGTTCATTGGTGCGTTTCCGACACCTCAAGGGTGGCATTGTGTCACAGTTTGTTAGCTTCTGATTCAAAGAAGTCTCGTATGTGGAGTTTGCAGGACGCCTTAGGTATATACCAGTGTCCTACTTGTCAGGAAGGAGTGTCGAGCTAGTTCCTTCTCTGGCCAGTTCAGCGGCAATGCAATTGCCCTCTGGATGAACCTAAGATCTATATCATCTGTCAGGTAACCAATCTTAGTTTCGTCTAATACAAAGTTCCTTACTTGACTGACAACGGTTTGAAATAAATCAGAGCGTACCTAGTCTTAGTCTTATTTCTCTGTACTGCATAGAATTGTTTATAATAAAGATTTGAATCGAATATTGCGAATGAACACAAACAGAATCAAATACCATGTCGGATTTGCCCCAACTTATGGTATATTCCACAACCCACATTACTGCAACACTTTATCAAGCTTTGGCTTTCAACTAGCTGCCTTTAAAATGAAGTTTTCCCCAGTCGCACACACACACTCACACCCATGTCATTGGCCTTGTGCTATCGCTAGTTATAGCCTAGTTCCAGCTAACTCGACTTTTTTTAGTGTTGCTTTTTTTTGGTGTTGCCCAACACTGTCTGTGTGTGGCGTGTTGAGTGCCTAATAAAATCATAAAATAGCAGGTGTTTAGCGCACCACAAAGTGCCCGTAAGGACCATCATCAGGACACCAAACACACACACACGCACACACACACACACACACTTCTACATAAATACATGTATTGTATAGAAAGCAGTCGCATTTTCTTTTATAATGGCCGCCGAGCGTCAAATTTTTGTATTATTAATAACCCTTTTTCTAAATGAAATTTTGTGGCAAACATATCGCTTGTCATTTTGCCAGGAAACGTACGACAAGTACTTCAGGGGGCGCCACAGAGCGCTGCCGCAACGTCGCTGCCGCTGCCGCTGTCAACGTCAGCGCTTTGTTAGTTGTTGTTGGCAGTTGTTGTTGTTGTTATTAGTTGCCATAAGGCCTGTAGGGTCGCAAAAAACCCTTCGCCCGCTGCCAATCCAACAGCTAAGCCAATGCCGCTGACTCGTTACGTGCTCCATTTTTTCGACATGCCGTTTGAAGCCTGCTGCCCTTTGCAGTGCTCCAGCGGTACTGATGAGTTAGCAGCAGCAGCGGGGCAGCGGCAGTGGCGGGCAAAGCGACAGCATGAGGTGCAATTGGCGGGCAGGGAGGGGGGTGCAGCTTTGGACTTGGGATGCTTGTAGTGGTGTGAAGTAGCTGGCGCTTTGATTCGCTTGTGCTGACGCGGGTTTGAGTGGTATTGGCTGGTTGGGGGGTAGGCTTGCCTTGGTTGCCTTATGAAAAATGATATGCGCCACAGTTGCTCGTGTCGAGTGTGCCACACACACTTATGTATATGTTATATATGTTGTGCATGAGTGTGTGTGTGTGTGTGTGCTTGTGGCATGTCATACATTTTTCGTTCGTTTGTTAATTGAAAAATGTTGCCTACATGTTGGCGCATGGCAAGCCTCTCACTCTGCTATTCAATGAACGACAGCCTCGTTGTAGCAAACTACCTCGCACCCCTTTGCCGGCAACTTGACTGGCGCCTCTTGCAACAGCAACGGGCACACATCATCAAAACTTGTCAAAGTCATGCCAGCACACACACACACCAGCACACCAGCACACACACAGCGTCATTTGTTTGACAGGCAAGTCTCTGCCGAAAACATGTCTTGAAAATTATAATTTATATCTCTAGCTGGCTAACCCCGTTGTGCACTTTTAGAGCTGCTCGCCGGAAATTGAAAATATATTGGCTTGGCTGATGGGTGTGTGTGTGTATGTGTGTAGCTGAATAATTATAAATATGCAACACACACACACACACGGAGAGAGAGAGAGCGAGCGCGTGCAGCCCTTTTTGGGCCAACTGCCAAATGCAGCAGCCAACACACTGACTTTAATAAGCCATCAAGTGTTGGCCATTTTATAAATCGCAGTCAAAGGCAATTGCGAAACTAACGTTAAACGCTGGCAAGTAGCATACTTGGCAGCCATCTTGGCCACAAAAATATCCGGAGTCTTTTAAAAACTGCAGCTGCGTGTCACTAACATTTCGCAGAAATATTGCTCGCTTGCAAAATGCCAGCGCCAGCGGCAGAAGCAACATAACGAGAATCCTTCTATATCAGTCGGTACGTGTGTCTGTTTCGGTGTGTGTGTGTGAGTGTGTGTGTGTGTGTGGCCTGGAAATTAATTAGCAACGGAAATTGCGCTAATAAACTAACAAATTTACGAGCAACATTCACGCCAGCACACGCACACACACACACACACACAGACTTTGCTCCACAACGTAAACTCTGCTCCCACACACTTGCACACACTCACACACACTGGCCACAGGAAAGCGGAAACTGTGAAGTGGCCATCTTTAAAAGGCAACAGACAACTAAAAAGAAAATGGCTGAATCAAAAAAAAAAAAAAAGAAATGTGGGAAAAGAGCAAAAAAAATGTGCAATGAAAATGTCACTGCAGCGCAGCAAGCGGCAGGGAGCGCGCCTTTTAACTGAAAGGAAACCGAATAATTTAAATCGCATTTCCGTTTCCACAAATAGCCATTGCTGTAAGCTGATAAAAATGGCGGCTGAAATGAGCGTAGAAAGTAGCTCATGTGTAGTTTTTTTTTGGGCGCTGATAATCTGCTAAAAATACCCGTGACTATGGGACTAAGTCTAGGTACAAAAGCTGACACCACACTCATCTACTGATCACTATCTTCGCGGTATCGA
Organism: Chymomyza procnemis; assembly: GCA_035046065.1. Classification (NCBI taxonomy): domain Eukaryota; kingdom Metazoa; phylum Arthropoda; class Insecta; order Diptera; family Drosophilidae; genus Chymomyza; species Chymomyza procnemis. The sequence goes on along the minus strand of JAWNOJ010000021.1, from coordinate 33,669,137 downwards.
ACAGATGCAGTTGGGAACTACAGGAAATGATCAATATGAATGCCGTTGTATACTTGAGATGCCTAGTTTAGTTAAAACTAAAACTTATCTCAACCACTTGAACTTGCGCTCACTCTACATCAGCTTCCAGTCTACATCTTCAGCGACAATCAGGCGGCAATCAAATCCAAGCAAGCCTATGCCATTAGCTCCGAATGTGTATTGGCAAGCAGGGTCTCACTAGACGCGAAGCTCGCCTAAGCGTGTGCGCACCTTTTGAGTTCCCAGTCACCAGTGCATTGTGGAAGCGAAATGGCAGACAGGCTAGCTAAGAAGTTTGCCAAATCGAGACGAACGAGGACTTAGGGCTTAGGGATACCTCTAACGGCTCTTAACTACAAATCGGAAGAAAGCTGAAGTCTCTACCGACAGAACAATAACACAAAGAACTGTAAATCCAAATGGAAATTAGTCAAGCATATTATGCAGCTTCCCAGAGAAGACTGCGCGCTTAGGCTGGACTTGAAAACGGGCCACTGCCTGACCGCAGCACATGCCAAAATGCTGGACAGCACTGACAGCGACGAATGCAGAAAGTGCAGGGAACCCAGGAGTCAAAGTAACCCTGGACCAGCTCTTATGCAACTGCGCTGCCCTCTGCACCGCGGCAACTAACTTTCTAGGGAGACCTTGAGCTTGACTCGCTCGCAGAGACAGCTCAAAGGCCATCCCAAAGACTGTTAGCTTGCCATACGCGCAGAGGGGTTGACTAACTCATGCATGACCACGACGCACGGCCGACAAACTCCTCACTCTGATCTATTTGAGGTCCGCTCCCCTGGGGGCCTGCAGTCCTAACCTAATCTAACCTATCTCAATCTTAACATAACAAAGCAAATATTCGAAGGCAATTCCTGGTTTGTTCAAAAATAAGTTACTCTTAAGTCTCCTAGAAAGTACTTCAGTGGCAATTGATAGCTAGGTAATTCCTAGCATCAACAAAACGCCTATTTCTAATGAAAACCACCCACAGATATGCTTAATAACTTACTTTACTCCCTCCCTGGTTGTCCTATTTACTCAGCTTCTCTATGAATACGAATAACTCGACATTCTAAGACGGAATCATATTCAACACTTATCCAATTAACTAAGCGCTTTCTTCGTACTTTCACCTATGAACTAAGACAAAAATCCAACGTTGCTACACATAAAAATATGAGTGCAGCAAGCTTAAGTTCTACAGGCTCCCATGCTATGTTAACTAGTGTAGTTGAGTACAGTCGCGCTTTAGGCACTCTTCCTCAACAAGCAGTGCAAGCAGTTCAGTTGTCTCAGCAAAACTATTGTTCTCAAACTTAACTGCACGCATCGCGTATACTTGATTAAATTCGTTTAGAATTCTTCAAACTTTTTAAAGCATTTACACCCAGCACACCCAGTAGATGTTTAACTTGAACACACGACTTGACTATGGATTGCGGCGGCTTCGTTTGGCTTGTCAACGTGGCACAACAAGCAAACTGTCTAAAGGCGTTCTGACGGAAGGGGGGATATGGCATATAGCCATAGAGCCACGCCTCATCAGGCGCGTAGTTGCAACACTGTTGACAGCTGTTGCAATAGTCAGTGGCTTTCAAACGTTGTGCCACAGAGTTTTCACAGTAGCCAGTAAAAGCCGCAAAAATTTTCAATTGAATTCGCAGCTAGAGAGAAAACTCGAATGTGGCTGGCAATGCCCGTAGGCTGTACTAGGCGCTTTAGGCGTTCCAGCTGAGAGTCTGGGAGTCGTACTGCTGGAATATGGTTTATGGCGTATACGGGGCCAGCCCAAAGGCAAGCTTTTTGGCAACGCTTCGGTTTGTTCTGCCGTGAAATGCTTCTAAATTTTTCATGCAATCATTGAGAGCGTGCCTCAACGAATAAATCCCCCCCCCAAAAAAAACCAACCATTCAAAAAAAAAAAAAACTGGAAATTCCAGCCCCAACGTCACTTGGCGTTCACTTGCAGGCTAACAAACCGCCCACGGCGCTGACGTTGACAGCGACTGCGACGGCGTCGTTGACTGCGCTGCTCATCTGCATGCACAAATGCAATTTCACATGCATAGTTACATGTATGGGTGAGTCAGTGTGTGTGTGTGTGCGGGTGTGTGTGTTTGTGGGTGTGTGTGTATCTATACACAACGTATGAAGTGTATCTGTATGTGGCTGTTATTTCGCTTTTGGAATTTCATTTATTCGTTTCGGTTTTGGGCCCTAAGGTTCCTGTTTTCGTTTCGTTTGATTTCGCATGCCTCCGCGCGCTGCTACCTTTGCTTGTTCTCGCTTCCAGCCAGGACACACACACACACACACACACACCCGCACACACACATGCACACATACGTGTATTATCAAGTAAACATCCCAATCGTTTATACAACTGTTGCCAATCTGACGTCACCACGTCGCCGTTACCACAGTAGCGGTTGTGCCCCTAACGTTGCCAATGACATTTTGCGTTCCGGCCAAAAAAAAAAAAAAACAGCACCATGTGCCCTCCAGCTGCTTACAAAGCCACCTACGCACAGTGGTTTGATCTTGTGAAAATTCACTGTAATTTCTTAATTTAGAAATTACTTGACGTCTGCAAAAACGAGTAAACATTGAGGTTATGGCCAAACGTAAAGGCAATTAAATTAAAATTAAAAAAAAAAAATTTTAAATGTTTTTCAAAATTAATGTTTATTTAAACTGATATACATATTTTTGTGGCATAAAATGAGCAGAAAAAATACTTTTCCAGAGAGACCCATACTATTGTATTTTTTAAAGTGCTTATATTGCACAATAAGTAGTTTATTAATTAAAAAATAAATTTAGGCACTTGACTTTTTTTTAGGGCTAAAATTTTGTGTTAATAAATTATTTTTTTTAATATTTATAAAGTCGTTGAAAAATTTATATAATACAGAGAATTTAAAATAGTAAAAGATAGTTAATGAATTTTGAAAAAAATAATATTAATAAACTAGGAGGCTTCATACCCTGTTCACTACGATCGCTGCGCCATCTAATAGAATCCTCATCGAATATGTAGCTGAAGCTTTCAAATCTATAATATGTTTTAGTACCCACGTAGAGCTTTTTTGCGAAGGTTACTATATTTTTAGCGATTTCGATTTTTATGATTTTTTTCAACTAAATTAGAGCTATTAGATACTAAAAAATATACAAAAAAGTAAACTATTTGAATTGTAGCACATAATTCCTATAAATTGTATTTTGTAGATTAGTAGCTTCCAAGCTTAAAGCTTATTTAAAATTAAGTGCTTCTTAAAGATCTATATCATATCATCATAAACATGTTCTAGTTAACAGCAAGTTGACGCGGGAATATTGTCATCCATTCACCAATTCATTTTGTTAATTCCTGTCAGTTGCTTTAAAAATACTTTAAAAATATAAAGAAATTTATAATTAGCTCAAGGGCTGCACCCCCTTGCTCACTTCGCTCGCCAACCTAAATCCCACCCACAATTTTTATACTTTTTTCGCCGTCGTCATAAATGTAAATTTGCACAAATTAAGGATTTTTTGACTCGGGAGATGTCGCTATTTTCACATGAGCTTCATGTACAATTCTTAAGGCAGACGAACTTGAACCTTTCAAATCTACTTCTTGGACATTGAAAGAGGCAAAGCCAAATACCATGATATAAACTCGAATATTGTTTATTTATTTCCTCATTTTCATATATTATTTTTTAATATCTCTGTATATTTAGCTTTAGGCGGTAATACAATTAGTCCTTGATGACAACAGTAATGTTTTCGAAGGCGACATTTCATCTTCGAAAGTAAGAGCATTATTGGCAGTCTTTCTTTATATTCCCTATATACAAATATTCTATTTTTTTTCCTTCTTCATACAATCCTAACATCAACTTCTGCTTTTCGGATTTCATATTTTTGTACGAAATCAACTCACGCCTCCACTTTTTATCAATTTGTTCTTCCTTCAAGTGTCTAACTCTATAATTTTTTCGTTTTTCAAAAATTAATTTTTTTTTCTAAATTTTCCATGCAAGCATTTTGTTTTATCTTGTCCTTTTTCTCAAAAGAAATTTTCATTCGATTCTTAATTTTTCGTATACTTGCCTGTTGGCGAGAACGAACTCTTCGTTCTTCTTCAGAAATATATATTTTATCTTATATATAATGGAGGATAAAAACTATGTAAAAAAATTAGCCAAAAAAATATAATTATATAAAATATATAAAAAAAATATGATGTAAAAAAATATATATTTTTTTGTAGTACAAGCAGATATTATAATTCAAAAATCAAATATATTTTTTTAAGTTTGTAACAAAAATAAAATTGTTTATATTAAAAAATAATTGTTTCTTAAATATTGCTTAGTTTTATGAAATAAAAGTTTTGTTGAAACATATTTTTAAATTAAAAAATAGCTAAAACGTCAATCAATTTTCGAATTTCAAATTCGTTCTTTATTTTTGTAACAAAAATGTAAGAAATCTTTCAAAAAACTATTTGTTTATTTAATAGAAAAATTGTTGGACACACCATTTTTTTTAGTTTTAAGCACTTTGCAAATTAAATATAACAATAAAAACATATATAACTTTTTATGAAAATATATTTTATTTAGTCTTATAATATAAAATAAATCTATAGTCCTGTTTGTGTAGCAATTTTTTAATGCAAAATCCACAACTTCCCTATACGCACTCTCCAGCAATTATAATTAACCCAAAAATCTTAAATTTGGACCACTGTGCGCGCAGCTATTTTGGCCGCTTCAATCACTGCAGTACAGCAATTTTTTATGCTTCGTTGCCTTGCGTTTGATTTGTTTTCGCTTCGTTTTCGGTTTTGATTTAGCTTCAGGCTTCAAAAAATAAAAATAAAAATAAAAACAAAAAAATAAAAATATATACAAAAAAAAAATTAAAATTACATACAAAAAGTTTGCATAAAAAGCGAAATGCCAAAGCGTCAATGTAAGGTTATTCGAAAACATGGCTAATAAGCGTAATGGCATAGAGAGTGTTGCCTACTTTCGAGCCAACTTGCATATGGACAGACAACAATGCCATATGCCATATGCCAATTGCTGCAGAGAATGGCCAAGAGCACAAGGGTGGCCACGGGTGGCCACGGGAGGCCAAGGAGACAGAGTGAAGCAATGTGAGAGAGCCACTCGACTGCACTCCACTTGTGTCAATTCAAGCACAATGTGCCTGCCGTCCAAGCTGCAGTGCAAACAAATGAATCCACTCCAAAGATTTCTGTCTAGCTTTTGTGTGGGATACAGGGTGACCACCTGATTAGCAGCGAACTTGTGCAGTGAAGCAGTTGCAAATGGAATGATGAAATATCTTCTTAATATGAGCACTTTTCATTATTTCTACCAACTTTGATAGATGAAGTGTGGAGCAATTGCTGATCAGGCGTTGAAGTTGCTTGAAAACAACTATTACATAGAGTGCCCCGGATGATGTATATTTCCATCAACTGTTGATTGTTCATTATCCCCAATATCAAATTTATATATGTTAAGTTAAGGTTCTAATATGGCATATTGCCAACTTCGCACATATGATTTTCTGCTATGTAAAATTAGGTCGTGAGCTGGAGATTCTAATTTTTCTACCATTACTAACTGGAACTCTTGAGTTAAGTTCTGTCAATCACAAATGATCTCTCACAGTTTTCATTTCCAGAATTTAGCTTAACTTAAAAGTAAGATTAAAAAATATAGTCAACTCCTATGATTATGCTGTCATCGCTTGTAAGGTAGAGCATGGAGATGTTTGTATTGAAAGCTGCTCAAAGACAATAGGGATGTACAATTTATAGCCGAAACCGAACTGCGGTCTCTTTAAAATACATAAGAGTTGCTTAGGCAAACAGCGGCAATTTGCTAGCCATGCCAGTGCTAGGCTAAGTGCTGCATGGTAGTAACAAGCACGCCACCACAGCACCACAGAGCTTCATATCATAACCTCAACTACGGTTACGGAGTCGGCTCAAGCCCACACACAGTCACTTTTTGCTCTTCAGATCAAGACTACTTATCAGAGGTACAGTGGTTGGCGTACATTGAATCCTGTCAGCCCTATAGGAAGCAAAGATTGACAATGATGAGTTTCTTAATGGCATTTGGTTTCATTCGCCTGTGATCGATGAGCTGCCTTGTTTTACGAATGCGCTAATCTTTGACTTCTTCTGTTGCTATATGAAGAAGGTTTAATCAACGTAGGTCCAATGCAGTTCCGTTTGATTGGAAACGTAACTTTATTGGTAGACATTGGTTGCGTAATGCGCTTAAGTGCTAGCTGGTAATTACCTCAGGCCACCTTATTCTGAGTTGACGGCGGAGACACTGGTTGACAAGGTCAGGAAGATGATTTCTACATATCGCATGGAAATCGAGTTAAAACAAGTTGTTGTCGTGTTGCACTTTTCTTGCATTGAAACCTAGTTAGAAACCAGTCCATACTTAAAAAAATTCGAAACCCAAATTCTCACGCTATTTTTATGTCATTCGCTATACAAATCCAATGTATTTTTTTCACCCCCTATTTGAGTGGGAATAGGAAAAGAGTTAATGCTCAACTCGGAACTATTTCCAAAAGCTCGTAGGAACCAGCGATAATACTAGTTTTCATCGTCACCTAAGTCATAGTATGGTTATGTAGGTACCCACAAGTTAGACAAGCTGTAGCCCCTAATATCGGTCAGTAGTCGATAATGGCTGTCGCTATCTTTCTCATCATCACCTTTCCCACTATCATATGAGCTCCTGAACTGGAGCAATCTACTTGTAAGCTGCGTTAAGAGGACCTCTTCTCAAGTTATGCTCCTCAGTTATGCTCCCATACCCAGCAGCCTAGTTGTTAGAATGCATCAAAAGAAACCTTATGTACAGTCGTTCTTAGTATGAATAACAGCCGATCAAGCACTGCACTGATTTAATCGATAATTGAAACCAATAAATGCGAAAAAATAGAATAGAAATAGGTTCTCAAATGAGTTAAGCTATAAGTTCCCCAAAGAAGTTACCAAATGGTTGAAATGTATCTATGTTTCAATTTTGTGAAGACAGCATATCTCAGCTGTGAAGAAAAGAATATCATCACAGCTGCTCCAGCATATCGGAAAAGATACAAACAGCGGAAATGACCACACTTAGCGTACTCCCTCCTCGTTTTCACAGGCTTTTGGCAGAGTTTGGCCTTTTCGAAATATTTTAATAGGGCGCAAAAGAAATAGGCATGCGAGTCCCTTTTTTTGGAGTTTACAAAGCGAATGTCTATGGCACAACACATTGCCAGGGATTAATCTGGTACTACGTGGTGCCGTCAAGTTGAAACTTCGGCCTCTTCACTTAAACACATAGTTTCAATTTAGTAGAAGTAGACCTATTGAGCCATCTTTGGCAATCTGCCTTTAATCTTGTGAGAAATATCTTCATATAAGTTTACTACTAAGCCCACGAAAGTAACAAATTAGAGACGTAATCTTCAGGTTCATCAAGACTCTATAAAACTCTATACGATTATCTGAATTTCGTGTATGAAATTAAAGTCCCAAATAAAATTAGAAACTGCTTTATATTCAAAGAGAAGAGACACCTTCAACTAAACTTAACTACTAGCAATATATGCCAATAGCCATCCTTGAAGCGAGCTAACACATAAGGCTCTGAAGTGGTCGTATCTGTTGCTCGTCTGAGCTACCTGAAATGAATGAAAAACATGCCCAAGCCATCTTCAATCGAAGCAAACTACAACATCTCAAACGTTGTAATCAAATATATGCATATCAGAGGCCTAGGAATACCACGTACAAACCTTCAGATTATCATTCATAAAGCCAAAAAACAGCATCAAACTTCCTTCCATATCTCTTTTCAACCTCAAGAAGTAGAGTATTCAGTCGCAGCAAATCCCCCTTTTAAACTTATTGAGTAATTTTCACACATGACTGCATTCTCTTTCATCCACAATGAATGGGACACCCTGTGGCAGTGCGTCATTGCGTGTTGCCTTGTTAAAAAGTTGCGGCTAGCAAGCAGTGTCAACATGACCATGCAACCATAAGCTGCAACCACTTGAAGCTGCCGCATGGTTTGACTTGCCTTTATCATGCCACCGCCCGTTGCCCTTCAAGCGTCCAGCGCACCCTGCTCGCCGCAGCCTGCCTGCTTATTACTTTTGCAACTTTTCAATTGCATTTTGTATGCATATTGTTGAAGCCGTGCCGCAAAGTCTTCGACATCAGCGCCTTTGCAGACCGCAAATTTGTGTCCTGTGTCTTGTCTATGCGGTAAACAGTTTTATTGTTGTCCCCATTTACACTGCTTGGCACTGCTTGTTGGTACGCTGACTGCTGAGCGTCTTGTGCGGCATGACGCCTTATGGTGGCAGTTGAAGGGCTCGCGCTTGTCTATGTGCCACGTTTTATGTGTCAGCAAGTATTTTGCTGGGCCAGCCAACCAAGAAGACGCCCTGTCGTCAACATCAGCAGCTTTGTCAGTGTCTTTGCCGTTGTCTCATCATTTCCGCATTTGCTGCAACGCTTGCAACAATGGCCGCACGACGTGCTCAACATTTTGTGCACTGTGACCGACAAAAAGAGAAGCAAACAAAGCAGCCTGCTCCTCCCTCTAACAACAATAATAACAATCCGCCTGCAATAACAACAACGATCCCAACAGCAACATCAACCTTTGGATGTTGCATCCAAAATTGTATTGCATAATATGCCGGCTGCTTGCTTGACTGCCCTACAGCTCCTTGGACCTGAGAGTGTGTGTGTGTGTATGCCACACGCTTTGCTGGCTTCCGCTTTTGGCAGCAATGCCAACATCAGCAAAATATTCACCCACTCGACCGAGTGTTAGGCGTAGGATGAGTTGCCTTCAAGTTGATAGTATTTCTTTAAAATATTGCCTGGAATGATTCGCGGAAGGTAGCGGTGGGCAGAGGGGCTGGCATCCTAGTTTTTTTAATAATAATTCAAGAAACTGCAGAGGTTCTGTACTCGACTGTAGTATTGAGATCTTGAGAGCCACAACATAATTCAAGCAAAATAAATCCTGCCGAAAATTCGCTGAAGCTGGGTCTGATATGTTTTTAATAAAGTCTCAAGAAGGATCTCCCTGGTCGAGGCGCTGACTGTTTGTTTTCTCTGTCATCAGTTGAGCCACTTTTTTTGGTACCTTTGCGACCATGACAAGCACACTGGCCAGATCATCGTCCTGTCTGACATGGGCCAACGTAGTGTTCTATATGGCGCACTCCCGCTGCTGTCCTGGGTCGATTCGAACGTTTCAGTGCTTCTTGTCGCGACAGCCCATTGCTTACCTAGTTAGTACAGCTTACAGTGATTGTGTGCCACCAAAACACTAACTAAAGAGGCTGCTTCGCACTCCACTGATTCAACTCTCTTTTCTGATAGATTGACACTGATCGCACTGTTCCCACTTCACTAACTAATTCCTTCACACTCATTGATCGACTAATCCCGGCTTGGATGCTGGACACATTCAGGTCTGGACTTCTCGCCCAAACAGGTACTATTGTAAACGGATCATACTCTACTAATATGCATATGCTGCCTAGCCGATCAGACAGAGTTCACATTCCGGTCAACTACTCTCCATACACACATACCTCATACGTCTCCGAAGTCGTTCGCGCGCTTTCACTGAGACCATTATCACAAAAGCACGCTTTCTCCACGCTCTTACTCACCGCATACCCATTAGCGATTCTTGGGAACTACGTTGTTAGCTGGTAATTCGTCTCCTCACAGAATCCTTCTAGATAAGATGCAAGGGTGGCAGAGGCTACAAACAACGCCTCGGATAGAAGTCCATTCTGCCATACCGGTAAGGGAAGGGGTTAGATAGTGGTTGTAAAGGAGAGAGAGGAACAAAGTGAAAGTGGGAGAGAAACCCACTACACGAACCTCCTCGTCTCTCGGAGAAAGCTGAGAGGTGACTGCAGTGGTGATTTGTGTGCTTCATCGAGCTGAAGCACATCGCTGCCCCGGGTATGCAGCCTTGTTCTTGAGAAAGCTGGACAATAGCACTTTGCATATATGTGAACTCTACCGCTAATGAGAATGACTAATCCTTGTAGTTGTACTCAATGAAAATACGGTTGCCGATGTACGCAAATACGAATTTATGCGAAATATTTGGCGTAGATTTTTCATATGATTAATCAACGCTTATCCAAAATAGTTGTCACCCGTTTGGTCTACTGGGTGAACTCGAGTAATGCGGGTGTGTGTGTGTGTGTGTGTGTATGTGTGCGTGCGTGTGAATACTGTTGCTGTTGCAGCACTTCCGCCGTACGCTTTACACTTCAATTATCTTCAATTTTCAGCAAATGTCTCAAGAACAATAGCTCTGCTGATTGGAATTCTTTAACTCGCTGCATGTGCCAAGCCAGCCAGCCAGCCAGCCAGTCAAGCAGCGCCCAAAGCCCCCCCTCTCTCTCTCACGCACACACACACACACACACACACGCACATAGATACAACGCTTCCTTCGTCCTGCCAAAAACTCAGTGGCAACGCCGTGTGGCCTTTGTCTTAGAATTGCTTACTTGTTGTCTGCATTGTTTTTCAATGATGCCTCAAGGCTGCATTGGTTTAAGGGGCACAAACTGTGGCACACACCGGGGCTGTGTGGCAGTTCCGTGGGCGGGGGAGGGGGCGTGACAACCTGGACCTGCTCAACTGCAAGACAGTTACAAATGCGACAACATTGTTGCTTTTAGCTACCACCACACATACACACAAACTCAAGTGTTGCAACATCTGCTGGACGTTGCACGCTGCCGTCTGTGGCAAAACCAAAAGCGAGAGCTGTGTCTGTGTGTGTGTGTGTGTGTGTGTGTGGCTGTGTGGCTGTGGCAACACCGCAAATCGAACTGACTCAATGGTATTGCTGATGGCATTCAATTTATTTAGTCTTGCTCATTTTGTTGCAATTGTGTGTGAATTTGTTGCAATTTGATTTTCTATTTACAAATCATTTTTGCCACATTTTTTGCTTCTTCCTCTTCCTAATAGACGATGCATCATCAGCTGCAAAGTGCTTGCCTCACAAAGTAGCAAGTGAAATGGAATTATTTGTTAATTTACATTTTGATTTGGAGGGATTCCATGCGAAGTTTGGTTTGGGATTTATCAAGAAGAAGCTGCAGCTGGCCGGGGCAGTTGGCTTTGTTGGGGTTTTTGGGGGGGGGGGGGGGGAATATGCAAAGGACACCTGCCAGATGAAAGTTTCGTATTTCGAAACGTAACCAAAATAAACTTCAAAAAATGTTAACTTCCGCAGCTTTGCCATAATGCGTAATATGCAATTTTAGGTAAATCTTTCTCTCGTTAGTTTCTATAGAACTTTAATCTTTACAGGACAAACACACCTCTAGCACAAAAGGACCCACCATGTAGCCCCTACTTTATCTCATAAAGAAGAAGAATCTAGCTTTTTGTTTTTAAATTCCTTGCAAAATTTTACTGCAAAATAATACAACTAAGTAATGAAGTTAAATTCGGCAGTGCTATGTGGAGCATAGGGCGGACTCAAGCTACTTTCGGCGCCTTTTATCATAGATGATACTAAGAGAATTGCTCTTCTGACGTTTCTTCGCTGGTATTCCAGAATCCCGTATGGCACTGCTCCTTTCTATAGTGTCGTCAGCACGCTCAAAGTCCACAAAGAGTAAAAACAGGGGCGACCTCCACACTTTCTCAATAATAATTCTCAGAGTATTAATACAGTCAGCAATCCTCTACAGCACAAAAATAGCTATTGTTTTTTGGACAGCATTTCGAAGGGTAATGCCCCGCCAGTTTTTGCATTGGATAAGATGCCCTTTCTTATGGATGCTCACAACTGTTCTCTTTTTCCCCTCAACCTAGCTTTACTCTGAAATGCAAAAAAACTAAAATAAAAACAAAATATATAGAGATATCCTTCGATAAATAATAAAAGTGAATACTAGATACAATTGGACAAGGATGATGAAATTAAACAAAATGTCGGCTACATTGATACCTGAAATGACTAGCATAAGTTGAAGCAATTGAAACGAAATAGATGCAAATATCCAACGAAATTCGAAATTAAATACAACATTAAAGGATTTCAAATAAGATGCCTAAATTGAGTTGAAATAGATTTCTAAATCAAAACAGTTTCCATAAGTGGCATCGGGAACTATCGTGTCGCTTAGCTATAAGCTCTCTTCGTTCAAATAAAAATCTTTGAGAAAATAGTTACTTTATAAATTCCACTGCAGCTCTTTGTTGTCGTTCACATATTGGTTTTCTCGATACACTTCTACCAACCTTTTAGAGCTTTCTACTCTTATCAATAATGCTTTTATTTTCCGTTTATCCAAATATAAACTAAAAAACAAGTTATTTTTAGCACGCGTCTTGGATTACTAGTTTCAAATTATAGGCACTCATTTTTAGCTCAACTTACATAATTTTAACGAAAAAATCACATGACCAGCAAGCAGCTAGCATACAAATATAAATCCTCAAAGATTTAAATGCCAACCAGCTTCCATTTAATGACCAACACAGTCCAGAGTACAAGGCCACGTACACGTACATGGCTAAGCAAAGCTAAAGCTTTAAATTTAATTAGTTTGATTTGCAACCTGCCGCACTCTTGAAAATGATTACATATTTTTATGGCCGCTCATTTCGTATAGTTGCCTAGTTGCCTGGCCAAGGCACTAGGTAACAGGTAACAGGTAACAGGCACCAGGAGCTGGAGCACACCTGACACCTTGCCAAGCGAGCTGCCAAGTTGCCATTAGGCCATAAACAGCTTTGGTTTCATTTTCATTTTTTGCCAAGAGCCAACAGCTGAGCATAGCTGCGCATCATTTGGTATTGTATGGCGTTATTATTATTATTTTATTATTTTTATTTCAGCTTGGCAGCACATTAAAGTTGTAAATATCGTCGTCGCACATCATTTAAATTTAACTTGCTGATTTTCGTCTACTTGGCAGCACTGGACAGCGGGGTAGAGGCAAGTGAATTGTATTAAAAAGTGTCAAAAATGCGGCATATGCTTAATTTAAATGGATTAATTTTTAAAATAGTCATGAGCAGCAACAAAAAACTTAGATAAAAGCAGCAAATTTACCCCAAGCAAATACTAACTTTACAATTTTTTAGTTTCCAACAAAATTTTATATAAAAAAATGACCACGAATGCAGCCAATTCCAAGAAAACAGCAAACATCAACGAGATGCACTCAAATGCAGCGTATTAGCGCACATTTGATGCCCACATGCCGGCAGCCATTTTGCGCTGCGGTCGCCATTTTGCGCTGCGGCCGGAAGTAGTCATGCGGCCATTTTGAACGCGAGCATTAATAATATTTTCATAAAACGTTAATTTAGCTTGTTAGCGGCAGCGCAGCTTACAAGCTGTCCACAAATTTCTGCTGCAGCTTAGCATCTAGTAGTGCCCATCCAGTGGCCAAGGCATGCAAATCCTGTTTGTCAATGTCAGTGCAGGCTTAAAACCAACTCGATGATATATATGATTTTTTTTTGCCAAAGCCAAATAAATGAAATCACAAAGACAACAAAAGGAAAAAAAAAATTCCTATACCATAATCAAAAAACAAAGGACAAGGCCCACAACAAGTGGCAACAATGTTGAAAATTGACAAAAGCAAACGAATCAAATGCAAAAGAGACAATAGCCAGCAGAATTGCATATTGATTGCGCTGGGAAGTCAGTCAATCCCCGAGCTGAGTCCCTTTCGTAGCGCCCGTACTACTCTGGTATCAGTCTATGCCAGCAAATCAAATTGATTTGAAAATCCTTTTGCACAGTGGACGTGCCTATAAAAAATGATGCAATTGTTTTCTTGCTTCTGTTTTTTGTTTTTTGTTTGTGCTGTTTGTATTTTATACACAATTTTTTTGTTGTTGCCTCTTGCAACAGTTTATTGTTGCAGTTCGATGATACATTTTTTTTTTTGCAATTTTCTAAGCGGCTTAAAGCTGTTCAAGCGGCTTACAAAATTGCTATGGCATTATAATGGCAAACTGATTTAAATGCAAAAAGTTCAAACGCATGTTAAATATTTATGCACTTAGAGCAGGTCAATTCGGGGGCGTTGACTATGAGGCGTATACGCAATGTGCAGTGGGCGGTATGTAGAGAATTGCTATTTTGCAGCCGCTATTTTTATTGAACTGGCTTACACTTTAAGGGATACTCTTCTTGTAGTATATGGAAACAAAAGTCTTTATGAAGCGGTACCTAGAGGTCAGTTGAGGCGTTGACCATGTGGCGTATACGTAATATGCAATTGGTAGTAAGGAGCGGCATGAAATTTTAGTTTTTTGAACAGCATTTTTATTGAATGAGACACGCTTCTCAAGGATATACAAAAATAAAGTATGGAAAAAGGAGTCCCTCGCAAAAGAGTCGTAGAGAAGGTCAGTTAAGGCGCTGCCTAGGTGACGTATACGCAATGTGCGGTAGGCAGAGGCAAGAAATTTTCGAAGATAATTTTTGAAGTGCAGCCTCTATTTTTATTGAACTGAAAAACATTTCAGGGATATAGTACAAGAAAGCATGAAACAAAAGTCATGCTAAAGTGGAAACTAGAGGTCAGTTGGGGCGTTGACCACGTGGCGTATACGCATTATTCTGTTGGTGGTAGTTAGAGGAATGCTGTTGCATACAATGATACAACACCGGATTGTATCTACTAATAAAACCATCTATGAGCACAACAAGATATTCAGGACAAAACTGCTATCGACGGCATGTAAGCTACGAATTTATAATTCCATCATAAGGCCAATAGTCACATATGCAGCAGAAGTTTGAACCATGACGGCAGCAGACGAAGAATTCCTAGGAATCTTCGAAAGAAAAATACTGCGAAAAACGTTTGGGTCAAAGATAAATGAACGCGAAGACATCATTCCAAGAAACAATGACGAATTATTGAGCTTAAACCAGTAAATCCCAGAGGCTTAGATGGATAGGTCATGTCCTGTACCAGAGCAGAACACAAAAGCTCGTGTTGGCATACACAAGACCAAGAAAGCGCCCATAATTGACCATATTGACGATGACATGCTGAAGATGGAAGTAAGAAACTGGCGAGCCCTGGTGAACAACCGAGACGACTGGAGAAGCATAGCTGAGAAAGCCAAAATCTACTCCGGCTTGTAGAACTGAATGATGATATGAAATTCAGGCTTTCAACACTACGAGCTCCAAACCTAAACAAATTCTCATTAATAATAAAAATATTAAAGAAAGAATAATAAAAAATTCAAGTAAGTTGCCACATGCTACACTGCCCACACAAGTCACACAATAATTGTCAATAAGCTGCAATGGAGGGCAACGCACACGCTTCTGCATGCCAATGGGCAGCATTTTATAATTGGCAGCACTGACGGCAGTGCTGTCATTTAAACAAATACAATTAAATAACCGCAAGTGACGCACAATAGATACAGTTGACTGTACCATGTCCTGTGCGTCACAGGGAGAGAGAGACAGAGACAGAGTAAGAGAGATGGAACGCTCGTGCGTATAGGGTGAGTGGGAGTGGCGCCAACTGAAGGATGCTGCTGCAGTGCTGCCAAGTTGCTAATAAACATCATCGATTCATTGAAGCATGTCAATTAGTGAAGCGCAGCGTCAAGTTAGCTTGATTTGTGTTACAACCGATAAGTTTTGCGGCAACTGCGCTGCAGCAGCAGCAGCTCATCTTTGACAGCAGCGAGGGGCAGCAGCATCGTGAGGCAGCAAAAACTGCCGCTCATTAATTGCAACTGTCAACTGTCAGTGGGCTATAATAACAACAACAACAACAACAACAAGAACAACGACGACAAGAACAACAAGAATTGCAAGCAGCAAAAAGCAGCAGGCAAGTGACTCTGCCACAGCTGCTGGCCCCACTGGCGACGTCTGCCGCAACTAGTCAATCATCCTGAGAGCAATTCTCGTTAAGTTGCATAACTGCTGCCATCATCGAGCGTCCCCACACCGCACTCTCACGCTGTCTTTGCTCCGCCAACCGGTTGTTGTCGCCAACATTTCGCTGAGCTGTGCGCCTGACTGGAATAGTTTATAGTTGCAGCAAAACGAGAGCAGTCTATGCAGTCAACGAAATCTTTATGGGAAATAATTTTCCACATAAAATTAGGATTTTTTTTGGGAGGGAAACAGAACTCCCAAGACTCTGCAGGCTGTATAGTGTGCATCTAGGCCAAGTTGCTGCAGCTTGAGATGGAATAGTTTTTATATTTTTTGATATTTTGAAATTCTTACTTTCCAGTTTCTTGATTTTCTTGAATTTTTTATCGTTTCAAGTCGATTAAAACCGATCGGCAGCTATTGGGAAAGGCTAAAAGCGATAAAAGATTTTTCTCCGCGCAGCATTTATTCAACTGAAAGAAGCGAAAATGTGCTGCAACGTATGATTAGCAAAGGAGCGCAGTGGGCTGTTTTCCAACGATTTAGTTAACATTATGGACCCGATAATTTAAGAAACATTTCGGATTTTTCAGAAAATATTTCACTCATTTCAATCACAATAGGTAGCACAATAATTTTCATAAATTTATTCCCCTTGACTTTGGTCAATGCTGCAAAGGCGCAGCATGGGGATATCTCTATTAAAAACTATTCGAAAAGAAGAAGAACCTACTACCAGCCGAATCCGAACAACGATGACTTTAATTAATAGAGATTTAGTTAGGTGCTAGCCAAAATACAGCAGTGCTCCAGGGTGGAATCGAATCACCGTCCTTACGGTTTAGAGGCGAGTGCGCTACCAATGCGCTAGCAAGGCCCCCATTGTCTATGAAAAAAAAATCTTATAAGATCAAAGCATATGTTTGAAAATTTTACTTATTTTTCCATTAAAAACAGAACTCAACACTTAAAATATTACCATAAAAAATTGTGTATTTCATAAAAATCGGTATCAACAATCTGTTTGCTTTATTCAGCAAAACCTAAAATAATGTTAGTTTTTCAAAGCTTAAAAAATTTGTATTTCATGCAATGAAGCCATAATAGGGTGTCAGCCCCCTGCTCGCTTTACTTGCCAACAACTACCAGCCTAAAATTCCACTCACTATTTGCTTATTTATTAATTAAAGTATTATTATTTTTTTATTTAAGGGATACAACTTAGTCCTGATCTTATATTTTAATTCAATCGAAATATTAAAGTAGCGCAATAAAAATTTTAAAAATAGTACTAGAGGCGGCGTGCCTAGGGCCGATTGATAAATTTATGAGCTTTTTTTGAACTCTCTTACTTTCTATTTGAAGTTCTTCTCATGATTTAAGGAATATATGAACTTTTTTTTATAAAAGTAAGCCAGAATAGCGAATCGATCTACTGTTGGCTTTTCTCGTTACTCACCAACTTAAGCCTAATCTGCCACCCACTCTATAAAATATTAAACATTATTAATATAACAACAGCTTTTTCAAAATAAACTTTTGTCCTATAGATCTCATTATCTCAAGAAAAAATCGATAGACCTTACGATGTATTACCCAGTGTGACCTAGTTTACTTCAAGCCAATAAACCTAAACAAATTGCTGCCTTTCTGCGTTGAAGCCCTCTGCAATTACTTTGCAGTCAGCCCTCGTTGGGAAAATGAAAATGGGTCTTGGTTTGGGGGTAATACGGTTGGACGGGCTGCCTGGCTGCCTCAAACATTCAACTTGCATTCAATTTGCATTTCAATTTGTTAAATTGTTTAACAAGCTGCTTTCCATTTGTTGATTTGCTATTGGAAACACTTCAGTGCCCTGTTACGCACTCTAAATAAGTCTTTTGAGTAACTTTATTGCAACTTCTTGGGATTTAGAATAACTTTTCTCTCAATTGCTCATAATTTGCGCTCATTTTGTTAAGAAAATAAAAATGCAAAAAAAAAAAAAATAGAAAAAATACACCGAGATTATGAGGACAAAAAAATCGCAAGTAAAGGTGAGAAATCTTTTGCTTAGAACTGTCAGGTCGAGTGGCAGCATTTAATGAGCTGCAAATGAGCTTGTCGTGGCATCAACAACAGCAGCGGCAACAACATCATCATCTGGAAAGACTTGAAGACACTTTAAAAAGAAATTAGCTGACAGTTGTAGGCCAAGTGCCGCCTGCCAGCCAGTCTTCAAAAGCAAAAAGAAAAAAAAAGGAGTGGCAAATGTTGCCATTACATTTTTGCACTTGCTAATTTTGGTTCTCTCACTCGCGCACACCCGCTATAGCTCTATAGCTCTCCCTCTCCCTCTTGCTGTGTGGCGGGGGGGCACACCCTTCCCAAGGCTGACTCTATCGCAGGACAAAAATCTAGCGCAACTGTCTGTAAATTTTACATAAGTATTTTGTATGAAAATTACCATATAGACACAGCTGAAGCACAAACAGTAGCAAGCAGCTCTGCTCCTATACGCAGAAGTTCTTGCGCTACCCTAACCCATATCCTTTGGATACACATCCTTGGCACGTAACAGCGCGCACAGAAGGCGGCATGTCGGTATGCCTGGGCTCCAGATACACCCACTTAACATGATAAGCGACAAGACACCTAACATGTTCAACACGACACCTTCACGACAAGAGCAACCGAAGCAACGGCAATGCCAGCAGCAGAAACAGCAGCAGGATCTTGGTTTACGGCCAACGCCAAACAGTGGCAGCACTTTGCATCCTCTGGGCCAGAAAAATAAAAATTTCGGATTATATGCAAAATCAACTTATCTCATTGTCAGGGAATCTAGAAAAGCCCACCTGCATGTAAACTGCTCCAGAACCAAGAGTATGAGGATAAATGTGAACAATAGTATTCTATTGATTCTATTGAAGATCACTTCGAGTATCTGCGCAGCCGATTAACGAAGAATGCAGGAACTGCAATGGATATTGATAGAAGATAGATCCAAAAAGCCAAGAATCCAAAAAGAAAAACTTCAGTGGAAGAATTATGTTGCGTCCATCCGTAGACTAAAATTTAAATTCTTAACGCCTGCATTAAATCAGTTCTCCTCTATGGCTGGCTCATCCAACCCGCAACAATCTAAAAAACTACGAACATTTATTAATCGTTGTACTGGCCCAGAACTATATCGAACCAACAACTGTGGGAGGTTTGCGGTCAAAAGCTTAAAAAGAAATCGCGTAGAGCAAATACGCATGAGTGGATCATACCCTATGCAAAAATTCCGAAAAAATACCCCATGTAGTACTGGAATGATCTATTCAAGGCTCCAGAAGTAAAGGCAGACAAAAACGATCTAAAGCAGAAACCCTTAAATCCATGAGCGAACTTCGTGCAATAGCAAGAAATAGGCAAAATTGAAAGACATTTACCAAAATAATCTTTGATTAGACAAAGTTTTTCTATTTTTTTAAATTATTAATGTTTTATTTATGATAATAAATATCAACGAGTTGCTGGCATATGTTATATTTTGACTTAACTTACAAATTTCCTATGAAAATCTTATGAAAACTTTATAATTCAAGAATTGCTTACTAAGAAATTAAGATATTTCTATAAATAATTTCTTGTAAGTTTACAAACTTCAAGCATTTCTTAGCATTAAGAGCGAATTCACTAGGTGTTCGCTGGCTTTCAAGTATATTATCTTTAATAAAGTATCTTTCGAATTATCTCTAATAACTCAGCGGGAGGTCCTCTGCAGCAAATTACAAAGATTTACCTGTATGCTGGTCTAATCATCTGCACACTTAAAAAAATCGAAGACCCGAATTCGATTTCGGCACTCAAGTACTTACAGGGCTCACGGAAATTATATATAGCTAATTCGATCTGGCAAAAAATAAAAAAATTACGAAATCGTCTCCCAATTGGACCATTATATCGCTTGCTGCGAGTTCAGGGGGTTGACCTTAAGGTTAAACAATTAGAAAATATAGAAATTAATATATATTAAATGTTAACGAGGAAAATATAATATAAAACTAATGCATATCCCTAGCCTGATGATTTAACGTCTTATCTGGGGCTGGCTAGGAACTTGGGTCTACACTATAAAAGATGCAAAAAGAAAGTAATATAATAATTTAAAAACACAAAAGAACAATGTTGACCAAGTTCTGTTTGCTAGGTTGGTTCGTGGTTGGTCAAAGAAACTCGATATGGGGAATCAAGATAGATAAAGAGATGAATTGCACAGATCGTTCATAAGAGAGGAAATTATACAGGTTAGATTAGATATATAAAATGGTAATGCTAGAGGTCGAAAATTATGAGTTGGCAACATCTTGCTGAAATCAACTGATAAAATATATCAAAATATTCTAAACATACTACGCCAATCACAATAACGTTTTGGATCTTCAAATTTGTTTGAAAAGAAGCTGTAGAAGCCGTGTAACAATACTTCTTTTCCTGTAAAGCCCTAGTTCAGTGTAGTATCAAGTTTCTGTGAAATTAGTTTTTTCCCACCTCAGTGCAGCTAACGTTGATAAGTCTTGAAAGAATTACAAACTATATGGCAGCAATAGGCTGCATTCTCATTAAGGAACAGAGTAAGGATAACATATTAGTTTCGTCTGGTTTCACAACGTCTCAGCCGAAGCTTAAGTGGGCTTTCCGAAAACTAAGTTACGTTGACTTATATAAAAGTTTTAAAAGTCCACACCACACCCGTTCTTTACGAAGAAAAAAGCACAGCAAAGTTAAAAAACTTGATTTTGCTTAATAATCGCTTAAAAGCAAAAGCAGTAATACGAAGATACTGCAAGCAATTTTTATGTCATTAGAATCCACTTTGTGCCACTGTACATTACTAGAAACCACGACTGCTGCTTCTGCCTCTGTACGCTGACGCCTGGAGCGTATGTCGCGTGTGTACCAGCTTTAGCCCCTTTCCGCTGTAAAACCCAAGCCCCCCCACCACCAACCAAGTGACTGCTTAACGCTGCGCCTGCTGTTGACTTGCGGCTGTTTGAGGCAACTCTCTCCCAATGTGTGTGAGTGCGTGTCCTTGTCGTTTTTGGTTTTTGCGGCATTGGCTTGAATAGATATCGAGGAGCAGAGCTTCTTCGTATTGGTAGCCCGCAATATGAAGCAAGTGCGTCTGAATGTGCGACATAAGTTGCCGCGACATTTACACCCAATTTTAGCTGTCTTTGCCTCATGTTGCCTCCACGTTTTCCCCAAAAATGTTGCAAAATTGTTCAACATTTGTAAGACATACAAATAATTGAAGTTTTCTATTTGCATTCAATGCGACAACAACAATGAAAGCTACAACAACTACAACTGAATACAATTTTCCTATTTTCCTAATTAGTGAGCAGAGTTCTGACGACATTTTCCAACGTAACTATTAAAATCATTATTATCAATACAATTATTTTGTTATTCAATAAAATGTTGCAAGGAAAAACATTGTAAGCTACTTAAATGACGAGAGCCCCCACACACACACACAATGGCAACTTGGATGGTGTGCCTCATTCCAAGCAGCAGTCAGATATTTCCTGAATAATTATACTTTTGCGCAAAAATCACTATAAATAGTTTTTCTATTTGCTAAAAATAACTGGCTTTGAGTTAAATCAAGAGGGAAATAAGTATATACTTTGGAAATTGTAAGACTCCCTGCTAAGTTATTGGAACTTTGAGTACAAGAACTACTAGAACTCGTTGATTTCGAAGTGTTCGAGTTAAGTAACTTAGGCTAATTACTTTAGAAATTGTTATATTCTTTGCCATTTTATAAGCACTTTAAGTGTAAGGAAACGAATAGATGGCAGCTTATGAGTCTAGTAACTCTGCTAGAACTAGTTGACTTCGCGACTTGACTGCGATATGAGTGACTTTTACAAGAATCCTTGGCTGAGTTGGACATTTCTAGCGAGATTTATAAAACGTTTGCAGAACGAAGTACACACAATTCCATTCTTTTACAAATTGAATACAAAATTGTTGCTCTTTATAGGGCAAACAAGCAGTGAAAGCAGTGTGCGTGGAAAAATTGATTGTTGCTAAAGATGGTAGAGAGAACTAATAGGTAAAAACCTCTTAAGTTAAAAATTCTACAGTGCCCTAAGAATTGGAAGCGGCACTAGTTGATTCATTAATTGATTATGATTAATTTAGTGGAACAACTAAGTGCAGTTGATCTTATAATTAAACAATATCAAAACTCAAAAATAAAATAAAATAAAACTAGTACGCATTCCTAGTCTGATATATGCAGAACATCAAGGGCTGCCAATGTCAAAAATGGTAAGAGGAAGTAACAAAAGTTTCAACAGTTCTTAGCAAAAGAAGACAGATTTGACCAAGTGAGGTGTTCATTGATTGGACAACAAGGCTCGATTTGGTGAATCCAGAAGAGTTAAGAGAGAGATACAGTGAGACAGATCGTTCATTGTATAGGAAATCGCATAAGATGCGAAAAGCATCGTGCAATGGATCTACAAAATGATTTATAATGAATGTAGAAAAATACAACTTACGCTGAAAGGAATGACCAAGTAAAATTGTTGAAAAGTGCGTTGGGATTAATAAAATGAAGGCAAGAAGCCGCCAATGGCATGCAAATGCTCATACTCCACTTAGCCTGAAGTACAAAGTGCTCCTAAGCTCGAAATTTCTAAAATAAAATAAAAACTTAGCAACGTATCCTAAAGTCAAGACTTTGTGGGTTGATATTGAGAATAACCATGTGCTTTCTACTGCACAATATGGATTCAGGTCCAACCTCAGCTGTGTTCATTCGTTCAAAAAGCCGAAAGATGACATAAAACGTAATCTCCAATGCAAAAATTTAGCAGATATGATAACTTCAGATACAGAATCGGCGCTTGACGCTGTTTGACATAAAGATCGACATACTTACAGCTACACAGAGAGATATTTTCGGGTAGATACAAATGGTGTCAGGCCAAGTCGTAAATATACAAGCAAAGGCGTCTCCCCCTTATCATTACTTATGATATTCCAATGCCTAGTTGAGTTAGGCCAAGAATAAGATGGATAAGGTTTTGTGCATATAAATCAAGCAGATATTAATAAAAAAAAAATGCAAGACAAGGAATCAAATGCAGCAGACTCAATTGAAATGGTCAGAAATTGTGAAGAAAACAGTGTTGACTGTGACGTTGCATCTGACAACGAGAATAATGAACTCACTATGTTCACTGCTTCATTTCTTAACAAGAGAATTGTACTAGAATAAATCCCTTCTCAAGCAGAAGATGTTATTTTAGATTGTAGACTTAAGCTTCAACGAGATCTTCATGAAAACAATATGAAGAATTTTGCAAAAAAAAGCCTGTTAAAATTATCCAATCCATTTCTTTATCTATCCTTATCTTGATTCCCCAAATCGAGCTTCTTTGACCAATCATGAACTATGTGTCCCCAACTTGGCTATAAAATCGCACTTGTTTCAGTTTTTTGCAGATAAAGGCCAGAAGTTCTATGAGCGTGGAATACTAAATTTGCCAGGAAGATGGCAAAAGGTTATCAAACAAAATGGCAATTATATATTTGATTAAACTTCATTCAAAGCTTTATTAAAAGTGCATTTACTTTCTTTTAAAAAATCCGCAATTACTTTTTGGGCAACCCAATATAAAAACCTATCTTGGTCAACGCTGTTCTTTGGCTTCTATTTGGAAAAAATGTTTAAATTCATATGCTACTTGCTGTTTTCATCTTTAACATTGTAAATCCAAGTTCCTGGCTAGCCTAGATGTAAGACGGTGTATATCTATAAAGAATTCACCCAATAGGCTAGGATTACGGCTAAGTTTTATTATATTTTTTTCTCGTTATCATTTATTATTTCATAATTTTTAGAATGTTTATGTTGTCTAATCTTAAGGTCAACTGGACTTAGTTGTACCCTTACATTTCAGAATATTTTTCTAAAGAAACATCTGCTCAAAAACTATAACCAAAACCCAGCCATGTCGCTTGATCTATGCGAAAAAAGTCATTCGAATCGCAAAAGTTGAGCCGAATTTTTGGCAGCAAATGCTTATGACAGATATGGCTCATTTCTCACCCTCTGGTAAACAAACAAAATTGTCGCTTTTGGGGCACCGATTAGTCACAAATTATCCACGAAACACCTTTGCACGACCAGAAGGCGACTGGGGATTGCTGGCAAACCAGCATTGGGGCCGTACTTCTTCAGATCTGATAATTTTTGGTTTCAACATGAAACAACAGAAACTGCAACAATTCACTATTTGCGTCGGAAATTCCCGAAGAGAGTTGTGTTCAAAAATTGTGTTATTGACGGTTTGTCATAGTTCGCAGACAATTGACAACGCCAGATTTCATTTTATGGGGATTCCGATTTTAGAAGAGCAAAATTTATGCCAACAAGCCGCGCAGCATAGAAGACAAAATAGCAGCTGCAACGGCAGCTACATCGCTCGAGATGCTTGTGAATCTGCAGCAAAAAGCCAAAAAAAGAGCCCGTAAAAAGTTTTTCTTGATAATAAACAAATAAAAAATAAAATAATAAATAAATAAAATAATAAAATAAATAAAAAAAATTGAAATATATTGAAAATTCGTAAGGTCTTTTCTATCGAGCCGATTCAGGCGGCAGCTGCACAGCTAAACAATCTTGAACTTTTCTGCGACTTACCCAAACTGGTTTCCCCCTAAAATAGACACTTTATAAATGATTGTGGTTTATTGTAATGCCAACTCAAAAATAAACCCTAGGCCAAAACTGAAACTAAAAATCTCTTTTAATTAACCTCAATCGAAATCCATTATAGCATTGGCTAGCCAAATAATTGGGGTCTTCTATAAGTTTCGGGCATACAAATATATAGAAATGCTGTATATATTTCGGCATGAAATTAATGTTTGTTGTTGGGTTTGCTGCTCTGTAAGTGCCACAGTTGTTGACCACAGAAATGTATTTAAAATACTGAACAAAAGTGTAAAAAGTGGCAAGCGTTACGTGGTCAGCACATTCGGTTGTTAGTGGTCTGTTTTTGGGTACAGGCTGGACGGCAATATTTTGGGTCTAATATTGGTTTGGGTTTTTCCATGCTATTTTGAGGTTTTTAAATTATATATTGCAAATACATTTTGCTGCTTGTCGAAACTTAAACTGTTTTAAATTTAAATAAAATGCGCTCGAAAATACTAAGCTCTTGATTGCCTGCCATTTAATAGACTTACAATAGATATGGACAGCCTGCACTTGTTGTAAATTGTCTAAAACTTGCAATTGTTTTAATTAATTTAGCAAAAGTAATAGCTTTAATGTCTTATTGTGCCTGGGGGCACATTAAACTCTGCCATGTGCAGCAATTACTCAAGCGCAACAATGAATTTTTGCAAGCGCACTGCTTGCACTGCTTGCCCAGCCTGGCTGCCCTATAAAGCGTAATACAAACAACCAATTATATCTTCTGGTATAAATTTATTAAAGCAGCAAGTCTGTTTTGTATGTGTTTTATGTTTTAAACGTTTTATAAAGCTTGGTAAAAATTTTAAGCCGCCTTAATCGTATACTTCCAAGTTAGCAAGTATTTCCTAAAATGGAAGTGCGTCCTGCTCCGTAGCATTGCGGTTGTGCAACTGCTATCAACGTATCAAAAATATCATATGGAATATATCCACGGCATGAAATATGAATGCCCAGGCGAATGCAAGCAACAGCGCACAGGATTCGAGCAATAGTCTACGTGTAACTCGATCCCTGCCCTCGGTATAGCTGCCATGGAAATGCACTATGCCCACCATCATCAGCATAAATATTGTCAAAATATGATTCATGTCTCTGTTTTGTTTCGATAGTTTTATTTTTGGATAGTTTTAATTGTGAGTTGATTTTTTTTGTTTCTAAATCGTTATGAGTGTATTTTTTGTTTGACATTTTAGTCGCAGTTGTTGGGATGTCTGGAAAAACGGTTTTGTTTCGATCTGGGTACTATAATTATTTAATTTATTTATTTTCTTTTTGTTATTGAGTTGTACATGATATTATAGAGATAAGCTCTATTGCAGCTTTACAACTCAGTAGTAATTAATAAAGGATAAAAGTTATTAAAAATAAGACTACTTAAAAGTAATATAGCAAATTAGCATATTTCTGTTTTTAGTTTTATAATTAATAATAGCCAGACTTTTTGTGGAGTTGGAAAACAAAATCGGGGATCTACCCGAAAAACCATTTGTAACACTTTTCTTAAGGGACGTATCTTCTCCAGCTTGCCTTAGGTTTCCGACTGCCCTGGGGATTCCAGTCCAGTGCCATACTGACAATACTGCTTGGGTTACTTCTGAGAGTATGCCCTATTCACGTCCTTGTTTTCTTCCTTATTTGGTAGTGTATAGGAGGCTCAACTGTGACCAGTGAGACAGCTCTGCATGGGATATTCTGTTTGACCAGCATTTGTTGCTGAAGTCACTGTGTTGTCTCTTTGCTGGTAAGCGATGTAAATCCGGAACTTTGTTCGTCTGTTCATTTGTTTGTTACTCCAGATGCGGTAGAGTCTCCTAAATGCTGATTGGGCTTTGGCAAGTCGGTTTGTGACGTCATCATCCACGCTGCCACTGTTGGAGATGATAGTGCCAAGGTATGGGAAACTAGTGTCGAACTCGATTGCCTTCCCATAGATGGTAATGCTCCTGTTTTCGAGATAGAGTAATTAATCAATTTGTTTATTCGTTTAATTACGTATTTTGTTACTATAAAAGGTATATGGACTTGCTGGGAACTTGTAGTATCTAGTCAAAATTAGTAGATTATGGTTTTAGAAAAGACGTCTATTCGGTCGTAGTCGCAATTTGCTGCCAATAAATATCGCCTTTTTTGCACTTCCGCTAAACTAAATGAATATAAGGCTGAAGAACATTTAGCGATTTCTAAAAAAGTTAATATATATTATATGATGGATCTCGGTAGCTTAGTTGGTAGCCTACGCGTCTCTGGATCTCGGTAGCTCAGTGGTTCGTTGTTACCATGCAGCACTGGTGCAATAACATAGCACTATTTCTTTAAATAAATCTATATTAATTAATGACACCTTCTTTCGGATACGTCTACTATAAACTAAAGGTCTCGGTACTCTTTGAACAGCTATTAATAGCGATTTCTTCGTGCTCCACCATTGAAGCGATGACCGCATAGTCAAGGTAAATAAAATTATTTTTAACAAAAAGGATGACCTAAGGTTGGGTTGGCTGACTCCCAAGAAGCAACAGTCTCATACTTTCTAGAGTAAATCGTAATTTCCGAGATCCTATCTTAGCCTTATAGAATTACCAGAATTACCTACCCTAAGTGATCGTAGAGCATGTCACGGCCTGTTACCTCTGCATAAGCACTTACTCGTGCTCATTGACTTAACCAAAGTGTCTTTAGTCATTTCATCCAGAGTAATTTGTAATTGTTGATCTCTAGCACGACCATTTTGTAGATCCAATAATGCTCACAAGATCTCTTTAGCGTCTTCTTTTGCTTACTTACTATAATTATCTTTAGAATTTCCACTTTTTTGAAGGGTTTAGGCAAACCATTAATTCCATTCGTAGACTTGAAATAAGGAAAGTAAGTAGAAGGTATTTAGAGCCAACGGCATTCCTGAGAAATTATGATTAAGATATTAATAAAAGATTTATATGGAAGCTGCCAAAAGATTCTATCGATTTAAGGGAAAGACTACTTTCAGGAGCAACTCAAGCGCTTCACAAACTAGAAACTGTTACGAACAATTATCATTGTCAAGTTTGGGGAACATTTTTGCCAAAGATTATTTCCAATCAAAACATGGAGTGCCTGATTCGGTAATACGCCAATAGACGTAGATAGATAATGTAATTAGGAGAATAAATTAATTTAAATTACTTAATTTATAAAGAGCAGAACTATGGACAATGTTATAGTGGAATACTGACTACCATGGCATTACTACTATTAAAGATCCGTTCGAGTACTTCGAGAGGTATTTATTATTATAAGCATAGATATAGATATGATAGATACCCTATCTCATTCCATTAAAAACAAACTGACAAAACGTTTTCAAGTGATGTTCATATGATCATTTTAGGGACTTAATTGTACAAGAGATCTGAGGTCCCTAGACTACAGAAGACTCGAGCTAGTCAGGTGGGATGTAACCCTACAACGAGTTAGAATGCCCACCTAAAGTAAAGAGGCGCAGACCAGCCTCTGAATTTACATAGAAGGCGTATTGGGGGGCACGAAAATTCTGACGCAGATTCCTCTCTCACACGCATTTACTTATGTCTCGCTCTCGCGCTCATTTACACTCTGCCAAACTGCATTATTAATTAAGCTTTGTTTTCTCGTATGGATTCTTATTACGGATTTAAGAAAAGTATTTTGTTTGTTCACCACATAAGTTTCAAAGTCAAAAAGATAACAGAATTTTGTTATATTTTCTCAACTTCCATATATTTGATCATAACACAAAGAAATTTATAGTTACGAATATAGATAGAACAACCGGCTAGAATTACTTTTGAATTATAAGCTATATGAGGAAAAAAACTCCAAAACGAGTAGAGTACGAACCATAGAAAACAATAAACAACCACAATAATTTGCACTTTTTTCTATTTTGGTTCATAAATTTATATTAAAAAAAAATATTAAAAATTATTTTTCAAAAATGGTTGTGGATGCATAATACGATTATTTATGGACTTATTGAAGGGCAATAGTTTTTTGATGTTCCCAAGCATTCTCTCAAAATTAATTACAAACGCTTATAGCGGCCATCTGACAAATCGGTAAACAAAAAGGCGTCATTGTACACAACCCACTGTTTTTCTTTTGTTTTTAAAGATATTACAGAAGTTTTCAAACTTCACAATTAACTGCGCTGAGGAGCTGTACCAAAGTCCAGAGAACTGGATATTTTACAATGTTGCGTTTGATTTAAGGATAACAACGATTTTCGTTAAAGAAGTGTACTTATCTTGTAACTTGCTTTTACTGGAGTGTCTGTGTCATACAATTGTATATTGCTACAGAAACGACGGAGTCCAATCTTCGCTACAATAGCCTTGATAGTCGCAAAACCTACAGTGCTCAATGAGGATTATCATCATCATATCATCACAACAAAAGGTTCTTTATTCCAAGGTTATCAATATTATTTGAGTCAAAGCAGTTACATTTAGATGCGCCGAACCGTGTGGTAATGCCTTAAGAAGCAACCTAGACATTGTCCAGTGAGTACAATCTTAAGATACTGAGAACAATGACTTGTGCACTCTACGGAATGAGAATATCCACAGTCACCTCAAAATCAAGTATTTCAACGAAATAATAGCGGAGAAAAAAGTGAAAGACCTCGAAAAGCTAACCAATTCCAGGAATTCTTTTACAAGAAAACTAATCAGAGTATCCCTTATTAAAGAAGTGAGGTACAACTTTTGAGAGTGAGATAGTAGGCTAACTTCTGGGATGACTTCTGGGAGCAGCCTAAGATCATAAGGCATCGAGTTTTTCCTTAACTGCGACAACTCTTTGCATCAAAGCTATTGGAGCGCTTATAAGAGAAGTGAGGTACAAGTTTTGAGAGTGAGATAGTATCGAGTTTTTCCTTAACTGCGACAACTCTTTGCATCAAAGCTATTGGAGCGCTTATAAGAGAAGTGAGGTACAAGTTTTGAGAGTGAGATAGTAGGCTAACTTCTGGGAGGAGCCATAAGACACCGACTTTTTCTCAAAACAGCCGCCGAACACCCATCTAGCTCGCCTTTATCCTAAGCCCAAACCCTTGGCTGTATTGTCAAAAGCTCTCAATGCGCCCTCCCCCCAACGACTGATTTAAATTTTGCTTACATTATTTTTAATAGGTGTTTGCCCAACTATACTATATACCATTAAGATCTGCTCAGTTATGCAGCCTTGGGTAAGGCAACACAACTGGAACTGCGCTAAATATTCAATTGTCCATATTTCAGTAGTAAAAGACTTGTAAAGGACGCAAGCGAAAAATTGGGGAAAAAACTGTCAACAAATATGCCCCCAGAGTTGAACCCAAAATAAACAAACACACACAAACATAAATAGCAGCACAGACGATGCGTAGTAAGGATACTTGGACAGCGTTTAGTTTATAAGCAACTGCACCTGACCGGTGGCTAGAGTGAAAGTTCCGAGTCCAAGCTAAACGCCTCCGGGTTTTTCTGCACGGCAACAATGTTGTTGCGACTGCAAAAGGTCACGCGACCGCATGGCACATCACCTCTGAGCTCTAGCTTACGGACTTGGTCTGTCTGTCTAGGGAGTATGAGGGGGCTGCGCGGACACGGGCTGGCCAAGTGACCGGCTCAACGACCCACAGACCCACAACGACCACAGACCGACCGAATCGAATCAGAGCAAAAGTTATGTCTTGGTACGTGCCGTCGGTTGGCTAACCGCAGTTGTATTTTATTTGGTTTTATTGATTTTGTAAAAAGGATATATCCATGAGCATGGCCTGCTGTTAGGTACGACTGTGTAGTCTGACGACGCTGCTGACGTTACGGGTCAACCACATTTTTCGAACTCTAGTTGAAGCATCCGACTTTTAATTTCAATTTGACAAGCAAAACACTTGGCACTTTTCAAACCCAAGAACCAGAGCCAAGCCAAGAATGTTGTATAGACTTGGGCAGGCGGGGGTGGCTTCAGCAGTCGACAATGCAAGAGCATTTTTTGGGGGATGGGCTGTGGAGTGAGTTGCGACTGCGACTACGTGCGGCTGTGTGGCATAACCACAACGACAGCCTCGAACAGTTGGGGCCAGTTTGGGGATACACTCAGCCAGTTTGGTTGCATTTTACAATAACTTACGCCATTTGATGACGACTTTTTACTCCAGTATCCAGCTTATACACTTGACTATCTCAGGCTACGTATGTGTGCAGGCGAGTTTATATATAGATCCATATATATATATATATATATATCTACGGGTCTGTCTGTCTGTCTGTGTGTACGGTTGGCTTCATGTGCGCCCGCCAGTTTCTTGGCAGGAAGCAAAATCATGTACGTGCGTTTAAATCTTCGATAACTTTTGTGTCTGTACGTGACTAAAATGCAATGCAACGGCCCGACCACGCCCACCGTCACGCCTCTTGCCATATAACGACAGTTGTAGAAAATTCAATGGAAAAAATGTATATATATATATTTGGTATACTATATATACACCCAACTTGAGCAATTGTACTCGTCCTGCTGACTTTAAAATTGTCGTTTCATTCTTAAAGCTCTTTGAATTAAGTACCAAATGGCATTCTGACAACGAAATCAAACATTGATTTCCAATGTTACCCCCGAGCATTTAGCAGAGTTGTTGAGCCACTCGGATAAGCGATAATCCCTGCTGGCATTTAAAATGTACCACTTCCACTTTTTGTTGTGCAGCTGCAAAATGCAAACAAATTAGCCAAAGGACTTAACTTCAAGCCATTGGCAGCAAAACTTACATTTCTAAGATGTCTCTTTATTTTGAAGGAAGAGTTGAGAGCATAGAGTGTCGTCATAAGGGCTTGCAGTCTCCACGTGGAAAACAGTATTAGGAGTGGGTGCTGAAGATGTAATAATTATAATAGTAATATCTATAAGTTTCAGATGATATCGAACAAATGAAAGTAAGGATTGTTGTTCTTAAATATGGGCTGATATTATTGATTCCTTGATAAACTCGTATCTTAAGTTAAAGTCCATCCAGGCCTTGGTTTATACGGTTGCAACCACTATCATGTCCATAATCAACTAATGAACTCTTCTCGCGCCCTCAAATGATAGAAGTTTCTTGTAATAATAATGGGATGTACATGAGAGCTAACTGCAGATATTGTACCCCTTTCTCGGCATGAAGCTCTCCATATCACTAAGGTTTCCTACTACCACGGATAGAAGCGAAGTCGTTCAAGTGTAGTAACTTATTTCTATGACTGCCAAGTGTCAAATGAGGCCACTCTCCACTAAAACAATCATTTTTAGGGTGTCGCGTAACCTGCAGTTTCCTGCTAGGACTTCAAGAATATTCTTACATCGTTTAATAATCTACTCTACCGTACTATCCAAAATAAAGAAATTTTATTTCTTAATAATATATGGAAAAAATACTGTAAGGTTGCTAGTTGGACGCAGGACTGTAAGGAGAGTATAGCTCAACTTTAGACTATAAAGGCCGAATGGAACTAAGGAAGAAGCCTTGCATTCTAATTGAATTAAGTGCTGTAAGAATCCTAATTGAACGGACCCCAAGTTTTTAAGCGTATAGACCCCAATTTTTATGAAAAATTTCGGTTTTTTGCAAAGTAACTTACCTTTAACTCCTTGCATTTCCAGCTTTCATCTAAGTTTATTTAGGACCCTGAGAGTCCATAGTACCTTACAGTGTTTTTCTCATGGCTTATTAAGAGTTCACACCTCTTAGTTCTGTAATTGTAGGTGTGAGTTATTCAAGCTTAACTTCCGGGTTCAGCATCCCCTGAAGTCATAGTTTTCTCTCATTCTAGAAAAAGTAAAAAATGTGAGTCAACTTGCCGAAGACCTAACTTGGTTAGCAAACTTAGGGGGGCATAATCAAAAGTGCAGTAGATGATGAAAATAAACTAAAAAAAAAGCGCTAATTTTTACTCCGTACAGCTATAAACTAATAAAAGCTTATTAGATCTTCTGCGTTAAAATAAATCGTATAAGGTTTAACTTTATTGCATATAAATAGTTTTTCGATTAAAAAAAAGAGTGGGAAGCATTTTATAGGGATAGTCAGAGTTCCTCTGACGGATAAAGGAACCGAAGTAGGAGTAGTAGGCCCGAAGAAGAGATATACGGAACCTCACGGAAACAACACATCTAAAGAAAAACCTTCACAATCAGATAAGATGTATTCTCATCACTGATAGCCAAGCAGTCATGAAGGGATTCAACTCCCACCAGATAACATCAAAAATAATTTTGGAATGTCTTTAAAACCTAAACATACTCAGGTTTGGTTACTCTGGGTACCAGGGCAGGTTGGGACTTAGGGCAACGCGAAAGCAGAAAAACTTGTTAGGAAGGGCGCTGAGACTCTTCAGCCCTAGAACACTTTTGCGTTTTAGACACAGAAAGCATTTTCCTGATAGAGCAGAAAAACGAAAGAGCGAAAAGTACTGGTACAGCCTATAGCGATCTAAGGAATGTGTCAGACTAAGAGCATTCCAAGATATGTTCAGTATGTCTAACAGGAGGCATCTCATTATGGGCTGAACCATCACCTAACTAAACTGCGAATATTCTCCAATAAAACTTGCAAGTTGTGCAAAGAAGATTTTGAAACTGCAAGGCATGTATTAGAAGCCTGACCAGCGCTGATGCACTAAAGAAGAATAATCATATTCCGTCACATAAGACAGGTTACTGAGCTACATCATATAAATACAGCCACACTACTCAAATTTATGGATAACATGGGACTCAGGTATATTCTCCAAGATATAAGAAGGAGATAAAATATACCTACAGGTAGCAGAGCAAGTTTAAATTAGTGCGCTTGGACTATGCTCTTATATTCTAACTACAGTTGACTGATTGAACAGACGCGAGAAATTATAATTATCATCAGACATTTTCAAAAAAAACTCTTATTAACGATAAAACTTGGAAACTTTAAAACACAATTTTATTTCCACTTGACTATGCTTACATCGCTCCAAAGGCGGCGCATGGAGCTGAAAGCTGCTCGAATTAGGCACCAACAGTTGATAGCCGAATGCAAAATTCGAACAGACATTTACTAAGGAATAACGTATATTTGCTAGCGCTGTCAGTGCTAGGCAAATGCAGCAATGGTGCTGCGGTGAATTAAGTCACGTACATTTGCTTTTACTGGCGCATACGCTACCTTTGTAATACCAAGGTACATAGGTCATATCTATAGCATCATAAAAAGTCAGAAATACTCAAAAATTACAAGCATAACCTACGCCTGCCAACTCGTGTTGCCTTGCCTGAAGACCGACCCTGTGAAGCTGGCGTTAGAGTATTTCGCATTCACTGCCATGACGATTTAGATTTGAAGTTTCGAAGTTTAGACTAGAAAAGTTGATCAAATAGCACCCAATATTTAAGTTGGTTAAGTATTTTATTTTGCTGGCACATGGCTGGCAGCCTTTACTTATTCACCCAATTATTTCCAAAAACATTTCCAAATAACTCCATGCCGGCACAGCTGCTCGTTTTCCTCTAATTTTCTGTGAATGTGGGTGTGTGTGTGTGTGTGAAATTGTATCGTTGTGTGTGCGCGTGTGCGTGTGTGTGTTTGTGTGCAATTAAACGCAACTGTTGGTCGAAGTGTGTCCTTGTTGTTGTCCTTGTAGTTGTTGTTGTCTTTTGGTGGAGTAGTTGTTAGCTCCTCTTGTCTGTTTGGCTGTATGCGCATTTTCGCATTTCCGTTCGCTTATTAATGAATTTTCCAATCATTTCAACAGCAATAAGAGTCATATGGTTGGCAGCAGCAAAATTGGAGGATGCGTTGATGATTGCTCCTGCTGCTCCTGCTGATTATGGCTAAACAAATACACAGTGCTACACACACACACACAACTACAGAGGCAATATGAGTGTGTGTAGTGTGTGGTTGAGCATGTGGAGCTGCGTGGGCGGTTTAATAAGTAAGCGTTGTTTGTTTTGGGTAAAAAGCTCTTTTATTTCCCCAAACAAATGCGAATTTTCTCAAAAGATAGCATGGGTATCGCTGTTTAAATGAAAATCATTCAGAGAGTAGGGCATCCAGTGGTTTTGTTTTGAAAGTATCCAGATCTGTCAGCTATCAAGAATCCACAAAAAAGCCCGACAGAAAGTACAGAAAAAAGAATGGATTGGGGAAGTGCTGGACGAAGCGGCAATGTATTGTGCTGCTACAGACAAGTTGGATACTAATCAAGTTGACCTAAGATGATGGCCGATTTTTTAATGGTTCTTCAACATCTAGCGATAAAGGGTTCAAGACAGAGAAAAAACAAATTGGAGAAGAGATTAAAAAAGGACAACTTAAATATTAAGTTAGGTTGAAAGCTCTTCAAATGCATGTTGGACACACAGTGCCCAAGGTATCACTGTATGAACTAAATTGTTTACGAAGACTTCATCATCATCATCATTCAGCTCTACAAACCGGGATGGGTTTTGGCTTTCTCCAGGGCAGGTTTACATACATAAAAAAGGATAAAAGGATAAGTGACGCTGTGCTAAGTCCAACTCAAAAAAAAAGATACATAATAATAATACAAACAAAAAGCATAATTTGCATTATATTGTCAAAGGATCTACAACAAATAGCGTTCAATTCCACGACGTATCCTTATTTGTTTAAAACAAAAAGCAAACAAACAAAAATGGTTTGGTGAAGTAAGGGATGCAATATTTTGTTGCGCGATTATCAAATTGAATACTATTAAGGTTGAGTTACTATTAAGACTGATTTTTGAATGAATCTTGAATACCCAACGTTCCAGTTTTCACTATAAGGCTCACTTTTTTTACAATAAAATAATCATGAGGGATAAAATGATCGATGGTGGGGCGATTTTTAGTAGTTAAAAAAAAATGTAACCATAGTGCGTCGTCCGCTTTGTACTGGCTTTGGGTCGTTCTAAAGACAATCATGAAGTTTTGAAGAGATCCAATGGAAGCAGCAGTTGTTCTGGCAGTAAGACGCCGAGCAATACGTATTGACTGCGTTACGCCAATAAAGCAGGTAAATCAATCAACTGAGCTTATTCAGCGATCTCAAGGTTCATCAAAGGGCTTACTCATAAAAAACGGAATAAAGGACAAAATGTGAGAAGTGATGTCCTTGCTCGAAGCAAGTAAATACTGAGTAACATACAAGTTAGATACTTTGCCAAAAAACTGACATTTCTCGTACGAAATGCGATCCATAGTGTTACCTAATTTTTTTTTTGACTAGGGGACCAGCCCTTTGCTCGTTGCGCTCAACATGCGCTTCCAGAAATATTCACTTGGTTCAGATGTCAAAAATCTGTTCAGTTTTCAGCCGAACTCAGAACGCAAAAGGAATTGGGAGTTTCATTGCAAGTGACTCTGCCCGCTGTGTCAAAACACGTCCATGGCAGGGGAATTATTCAGAAGCAAGAACAAAGTCGTTTCTTTGGTTGTCATCAGCTTCTCCTTTGCCAAATTCGTGTGGAATTAATTCAACGTATCGGAAGTGGCAACAATAAATGAATCCCTAAAAATAATTCGAAAATTCTTGGAGTAAGCCTGGACATGTCATTACGCTCTGCATTTGCTGGGACAAAAAAGTTGTGATATATTATAAGCTGCCACAGCCAGTTGAAACTATCTCATAGGGGATCGTTGCCGAACGCAGTTGATGAGTTGGGATCGAGAACTAAACGAAAAACATAAACAATACAAGAAAAACGTGACCAAATCATTCTGCAGCATCACAATGCTCGACTACACGTCAGAAAAGTCGTCAAAAAAGCAAAGCCTGACCAAATCTTTGAACGAATCTTTAGGAGCCTCTGCAATTACCAAAAAAATTTAAAAATTACCTTAAACACTTTCTTGTACAAAATTCCAGCACTCAAAAAACAATGCTTGCTTCACATCCTTAAGTTACTTCCCACTGTCAAGGACTTCTTAAACCACCCAAGTGCCGCGGTTTCGACCACAATTTAGGCTTCGCGCCCATGGGGCATTCAAACTTATTGTTTGGCTTGTCTGCAGCTCAAACTTCCACTTTTCAACTCCAACTCCAGCTGTCAATTGGCGCCAGCATTTAATCATTTATTTCGACACCAGTTCTATAAACATGACCCATATAGACCCGTGCAGTTCCAGACATAGTCCCATAGAGCAGCGGGAAAAACCAGTAATGGCAACTCAATCAACAGAGGGGTATTCACTGTATGACCCAAGCGGCTCGGTGGCGTTTGCATGTGCGTAGGTGTCTTGCTCGAACGAGGGAGTTGAGTTTTGGGGCGGAAAGGGGCTGATTACGCCTTAGTTTGGCAAACAGCCTCAGTTTTTGAATTGTTTGGGGAATTGGCGTTAACATTTTGTGCCATTAGGCTAGGCAACAGTGAGCACAGCTGTGTGCCACATGCCGCATGCTCACATAAAGAAAATACACCCACCACAATTGTACTGGAGAAGTTACCAGGGTTGCCAAAGCGCGGCGCTTGGGCAGAAGGTTGCTGCCTTTATGCTCATATGGCTGGAGTCTTTGAGGGATCCAGCACAGTATTACTGTATGAAGAGTTGGGTAGCATTCACAGCTCTTGGGAAGAAAAGCGCTCGCCCTCTATGGTAAAGTAGACATGGTATTGCTGAAGTCTTTGGAGGATACGGCGCAGTTGTAGTGCATGAAGAATTAGGTTTTTCTTGCAGCACTTGGGCGAAAGGAAGTAAGTGGGGATCATATTGCTGGAGTCTTTGATAGATACGGCAGAATATAACTGTGTGAACAATTGAGTTGGACTTGCAGTTTTCGGGCAAGAGAACGGAAGGCGCTCCCTCTATGGTAAACTAAGGATCATATTGTAGGAGTCTTCGAAAGCTGTGTGCAGAATTCAGTTGGACTTGCAGTTCTTGCATGAAGCAAGAGGAGAGAAGGCGCTCCCTCTATGGTAAACCAAGGATCATATTGCTGGTGTCTTCGGAAGCTGTGGCACTATGAAGAGTTGGGTTGAACAGGCAGCTCTTGGGCGAAAGAAAGGAAGGCACTCCCTCTATGGTAAACTTGGGTTCATATTGGTAGAGTCTATGGGAGATACAGCAGAGTATCACTGTATAAAGAGTTGGGTTTTACAGTTCTCGGGTAAAAGGACGGAAGGCGCTTCCCCTATGCTAAACTAAGCATCATAGCGCTGGAGTCTTTGGGAGATCCTGCACAATGAGTTCATATAAAGAGTGGGATTGGACACGTTGTAATTGCAGTTCGATACAGTTAAAGCGACTTTTGTTGCCCCCTCGAGATTAGCTTTCGTGGCAGAACTTTAATTCACATGCAGTTCCCAGCTGCAGCCCCACCAGATATCAAAAGCAACCGAAAAATTCGCAAATATGAATGAAAGTCTAAACGAAACCCATTGAAATTCCAACTCGAATTGTTTGCCTGCCGCCCTGGTTTTTGGAATCCATCGGCAGATGTTGAAACCGCTGCGTGTTAATGTTAATGCTGTTAATGTTAACTTTGGGCATGTAATGTATGTTTGATAAGTTAATTTTCGCTTTTAGCACCTACCACTTAGTCCAACCCGACGCAACTCCCAGCCAGTTAGATAACAGCCAGCAAGCGGCTTATCATTAAAGGCGAAGCTGTTCGTTGAAAAAACATCCACACCCAACACACACACACACACACACACGGACACACATTCCCTTGGCAACAAAGCCATTAAAACGCTTTGTGTGTCGATGGATTTGGGTTAGGGTAGTGTACCGGGCTGGCGGGCTGTGCGCCCACTGCTGCTGCTCATCATCGACGTCATCATTGGCATTGATGCAATCATTCATTTTGGACCGACGCCTTAGTTCGACATTTTGATTGGCTTTAAGTGTATTTTATATTTATTTGATTTACTTACGAACTATATCGAACGCTTTACGGTTTTGATTTCGAGCTTGTGTTTGCTTATGAAAGTGCTACGGCTGCTGTCCGTGCATTGGACCAGCTACACCCCCCGCGCCTTGACTTGATGCCTGCTGGGGTTACCAAGTGTGGCCAAGTCTGCTTCACTGCCTCACTGGTTTCTTCTTTGGCGCGAGCTCGCTCTTTGGTAATCAATGAAATTACTTTTTAGTTCAAGGCAAAGGCAAATGAGACGACGGCAGGCCGGCAGGCAGGCAGGCAGGCAAGGAAGCTGACTACAACTATCTGCCAATAGTTGGCGCCTTTTTGTGCAGCACAAAATGAAATTATTGTAAGCCAGGCCAACAAGCAACTCAACATAGAGCTGGGCGCTTGCTAATGAAGTGTTGCTCTGACTGAGCTGGGCAACTACTGGCTGCTGAATTGGCGCGAATCTTGCTGGCTGGGATCTGGGTAGAACGAGAGCAGCACGGCAAGCGACATGCCAATTCACATTTTTCAGTTATTTCGCTCGTTTTTGGCTCGATGTTGCATACATTTGCGCTTAATGGCTTTGGGGAATTCCAATGACGTTTATAGTCAACAGCAGCAACAACAGCAGCAGCAGCAGCCAAAGTCAGTGCCGAGCAGCAGCCAGCGTAGGGCACTTGCCGTGGCGCATCCTTGGGGAAATTTGCTTTTGAAATTTTTTTGTTTTTTTTTTGCTATTTTTTGTATACTTTTTTTGCAATTGCTGTGAAAACACTTAAAGCTACTGGAAAGTAAAGAAAAGCATCAGGAG
Source organism: Chymomyza procnemis (assembly GCA_035046065.1). Taxonomy (NCBI): domain Eukaryota; kingdom Metazoa; phylum Arthropoda; class Insecta; order Diptera; family Drosophilidae; genus Chymomyza; species Chymomyza procnemis. The sequence continues at coordinate 33,629,703 of JAWNOJ010000021.1, read as the reverse complement.
CTGTGCTTCGCTCCATTCAGACGTAATAAACAAGGCAGGCTTCATTCAACTCCGACTGCAACTCAAGCTTGGTGAGATTTATGAAGCATAAGTGTTATGGTGCCTACAAGCTGCGTCTTATGAGCAACAATTTGGCAATGTGGAAACTATGCACGAGTCCGCATAGAGAAGCATCAAGAGCAGCAACTGGATTATAAATGCAAACATTGAGCTATCCCATACTATATCATATAAACCAGCTTTGCGAGACTTCTACAAAAGCCTACAGAGTGCAACCTTATAAGTGGACCATTCTAGCATAAGACTTGTCGAGGTATCAACAGCAGTAACTGGATAAGATATTCACACAGTTTCTTGGTTTTCAACAGCACTTACGTGTAGCAAGCTGTAGCAAGATCTGGCAACAGCTGCTCCAAGGTCGAAGAATTCAAAGAAATGCTGACTATTTAGTTCACTTCAAGTAATTATTACCTCTTGACCAAAGTTAAATAGCAGGACTTACCAGTAGAGATAATAGATATAGGAGTTACAGCATCTTCTGTAGAGGGTACTTCTCGCCAGATAGCCATCTAACTATATTTAAATCATTGCCTTTAAGCTGTGAGCTCTCCTTGAATATAGTTATCCAAGATGCTCCTGTATAACTGCGTTCCAGGTTTATCGACTTAAACTTCAAACTTTACAAAACTTGCAAATCAATTCTGCTGTTAGCTCCTTTCCCCTAGTCGATCTTTTCGCCTGGGTGGCCCTAATGCAGCTATGCTGTCGGCAGTAGAATTGTGAATCGGGGTACCAAATTAAGATGGCAATCCGCATACTACTATTTATCCTTTTAACAGGGAAAGCTTTCGAAGACAATTGAAGACAATTTTTCTAAAAAACTGTATTCATTTCTTAGAAGCTCCTATTTGAGCCAATGAAACCGATAAGCCGTCCTTCTAGTTGTAGATTTTATGACGATTGGAATACTTTAGTAGCAACTTTCGAGAGGTTTTGCTTGTGATTAGATAAAAAAAAAGTCAAAATTTCGTGGAATGAAGTGGCAGAAGTCTGTGTGACCAATTTCGAACTTTTCGGAAATTTGCCATCATGGATTTGGGTAAAGACTGCTAGTCAGGAAACATAATTCGATTGGACAACTATCTAATGGCAAAATCTTCATAAATAATTCTTTGGAATATCCTTCGCCATAAAGAAAGCGGCAGAACTTGCGCTGACCTTTAACCAATCTCAAATCAGCATTTTTGTCGACAGTCAAGCAGCTATCAAATCCGTGCAAGCCTATGCCATAAGTTCCAAAAATGTTCTGGAAAGCAGGTTGCATAGTGCATCGGCACTAAGCACTCGGAAAAAGGTACGCATATTCTGGGTTCCCAGCCACCAGGGCAACGATGGCAACGAAATGGCAGAAAGGCTAGCTAAGGAGGGAGCACAATCGACACAAACGACTGTTGAGGATTTGAGAATCTCTCTAAGAACACAAAACCGCAGATCAAAGGAGAGCGCAGCAGTTGCATCTGATCGAAGGTGGCGCAACACAACAAACTGCAAAATAGCTCGCACCATGTGCAAAACAACGCAGAGAGACTGCAGATTGATGATGGGCATACTCACGGGCCACTGCCTGACCGCAGCTCATGCTAAAAAGCTAGGCATCATTGCTAGTGATGCATGCAGGAAATGCATGGAACCAGATGTAAAAGAAACTCTGGAACATCTTATATGTCACTGTCCTGTACTCTACATCCTGAGAAACAAATACCTCGAAAAGCCCTGGATTGCCCCTCTGCAAGAAGTAGCTGATAGGGCACCTCATAGGCTGCTTGCATTTGCCAAGCACACTCGCTTAACGGACGACGAACGTGGCTAGGGCACCATTGCAGCCCCACCCGGTAACACTAAGGATCATTCTGATCTATGTGAGGCCCCTTCGGGGGCCGGCCGGACTAACCTAACCTAACCTATCCATGATGTAGACGGCACTTTTCAATAAATTGTGCACGCTGATTGCCTTCCATAAGCTCCAATTACAACAGCAAAAAACCGACGACACTCGAAAGCTACTAGGTAACCCCTAGAAGCATTTACATAGGTCTCCGTAACCAGTACAAGACTCTACTGTGGAGTTTTTGTAGTCTTGCAGAATATTTTGATAACGTTTTTTTCCAATAAATAATGACATTGATCAACTTCCACCAGCTTCAACTCCTAAAAGTGAAACCCTTGCCACTCGAAAGCTATTTAAAAACTTTTGAAAGCATCTACATAAGCCTCCTTAATCGCTCCAAGACTCTGTGACGGGTTAAAAATCCTTTAGCAGATTTTGACAAAGTTGGAAGTACTACGCAATGCTTGCGCGTGACGCGCTGACTTTACTTCCGACTTTCAACGGAGGACTTCTAACTAAAACTGTTCACAGATCTCATCGTCAATCAACGATCCCGCTAAAATCCACTCCTTCTTCAAAAGTAGCACTCAAAACATTAATTTAATTTACAAAATAATTTCCAAAAAGCAAAACGTATCCCAGCATTCAAGTGAACTTTAAACAGCATTCGCAGTGAGAAACCCATTTGAGCATGTCCTTTAAATTGACCTTCTTCCATTAGACAAGTACATTTCCAGGCTGCTGTTGACATATGCGTAGAGAATGCAGCATAGTCCTCGTCCCCAGGCAATGCAATGACAAATAGGCGACAAACGATACGAGCAATGCGCAGTGCAAAAGTGTCTGGTTAGTCCATGCGAGCCGGGCCAAGTGGGCCAGGGTATGACAGATTAGAAAAACATTTGTTCGATTCTCAAGCTGCGTTCAAGTTGTCCAGCGTATGACAGCAGAGTCAACAGAGACAGAAGGAAACAAAGAGGGGCAAAAAACAAAACGTAAAAAAAAGGAAAGAAATAAATAAAGATGCACATTTGAAATGAAAAAATCAAGGAACAAACCATAACAGAAAGTCCTTGCTGTTAAGGCCGTAATGTGGGCAAGTTGTCATGTATGAAGCAGAATCTATTTATATTTAGATTTTTTTTTTTTTGTTTTTGTAACTTATTTTTAGAAAAAGTATTTTATCGAGTAAATAAAGCTTTGTGAGCAATTTGCAATACGCAATGAAATTGCGTTGCAGCAACTGCAAGGGAACATTGTGTGTTTGCGTCCCCAAGGACATAGAGTGAACACAAGCAAGCTCGAAATATGGCATGAGCATTGCGAGCCGTACGCTGAGCTACAACTATTTTGCTGCTTATTAGTTTTCGCAGTTCTGCGATTAGGCTTTAATCTGTTAATAATAATAACTAGTGTTTAGGTTGCCTTCCTATAAAGGATAATGGTTCGATCCGCAAATAACAGCTACAGTTTTTTGGTGCTCTTTTAGCTTTGTATCCTTTTAAACCAATTTTGTTCTATTTCAATAGCTGGCCAAAAATTATAGTAAGAAACTCCTCAAACAGTTGCCATCATTGCGTATACTTACTAATATTACAATTATTACGTATACGTAATTTCATTTATTATGTTTATGACAGTTTTAAGTTTAAAAATTTATGTAAAATCAATTTTTAAAGGGTTTGGTATGCACTTTGGTCTTATGTCTCTCAAAAATAATTTGAAACAACTAAAACAGTTGCGAATATTACGTATACTCACAATGGTTCATTCAGTTCAACTTAAAAATCAACTACTTTACAATGGATAAATACATTTGGCAAGAAATTTCGACTTCATTGCAGTTTTTTTTAAGGAAAATATTCTTGGCACTTTGGTCTTTTTCAATGCCTACCGTAGAAACTTTAAGAATAAATTCTGAAAGAGCTGCAAATATTACGTATACGCACATGGGCTCGCATATTAAGCATATTTGATTTTTCATTTTGAAAATATAACTATAATCTATTGTAAATGCTTTTGGTAAGGAGTTTGGCCATAATTCGATTTTTTACGATAAATATGAAGTAAACTCTTGAAGCAACAATATTACGTATACGCACCTTTCGGCATATTTGATCTTTAATTTGTAAAATTTAACTATCTGTTGTAAATGCATTTGGTCAGGAGTTTTGCCCTATTTCAGTTTATTGCCAAGAAACATTTTGTCAGAGCCTTGGCATAGTTCAATTTTATCCACGAAAACATAAAAAAAATCCTGGAACATTTTCAAATATTACGTATTCGCACATAGCATATTCGATGTTTAATTTAAAAGATTTAATAGAATTTGGTAAGAAATTTAGCTAAATACTGCAAAATAAATTCCTGAGAGACGCACATTTGCCAGCTTATTTCTCATATATAAACTTTCATTTGTACAATTTAATTATAATCAATTGTAAGGTTAGGAATTTTGAGCTAATTCAGTTATTGGTAACATTTACTTAAGACATTGTCTTTCTTCAGTGCCCATCAAAGACAATATCATAAGTACTCCTAAAACAGTTGCAAATATTACGTATACGCACAATATTACGTATATCGCTTTAAATTATCACATATTTAATTTAAAAAATTTAAGTAATTTAAGTCCATCAAGAAAATATTTTAAGAAAAACTTCTGAAACAGTTGCAAGTATTACGTATACGCACATTAGCCCTTTTAATTGACAGATCTGAATAATAATCTTAATATTTAAAACATCAAGCATAATCTGTTGTAAATGCAATGGGTAAGGAGTTTTGGCTATATTTAAGATGGGACTTGAGCGTTTTTAATGTCTATTAAAAAAATATTACACAAACTCCTAAAATATTATTACATATACGCACATTGGTCTACTCAATTAGCATTTTGCAATCTTTAATTTTTAAAATGTAGCTATATCTGTAGTAAATATATTGTTTACAAGTTTGGCCCAATTTCAAGAAATATTTTCTTAGAACTTTGCCCACTTTCATTGTCTATCAAAGAAAATATAAAACGAAATAGTTGCAACTATCAGGTATAGGCACATTGGCCCACATATATACGATTTTTATTTTTTAAAATTAGAGAATAATCTTTTCTAAGTGCATTTTGTAGGAACTTTTCTCCAAATTCAGTTTTTGTAACCTATCAAAGAAAATATTAAAAATATGCCTGAAACAGCTACAAATATAACGTATACGCACATTGGTCTACTTATTAAGTGTAGCGCATATTTGATTCTTAAAACTAACTATATTTGTTGTAAATGCATTTACTAAGGAGTTTTTCTCTAATTTCGTCAAAAAATATTTTGGTCAAACTTTGCCTTCTTTTAATTTTTATGAAAGAAAGTATCAAAAAAGCTCCTAATACATTTGAAAATATTACGTATACGCACGTTGGGTCCCTAATTAAGTGTTTCAGACTTTTTATTTCCTAAATTCAAGTGTTATCTGTTCTAATGCATTTTGCAACGAATTTTACCATATTTCAATGCATGCCAGGAAATATTTACCAAAGAATATTCTCAACTACTTGCAAACATTACCTTTACTCACATGGGGTTGCTGCTTAGGCATATAAGACCTACAAAATTGTACAAAATTTAGCTTAAATCGTTTGCAGCCTTAACAACTTACAACTTTTGTTACTTGTGATATCCGTCAATAAACATTTTCCATGGAAAACTCCTAAACCAGCTGCTATTATGTATACGCACTGTGGGTCGAATATTTATAATGATAATTGTTTTATTTTTTAAAATTTAAACTGCAATCTTTTAAAAATGCATTATATTTCAGTAACTGTCGGGGAAATTTATAAAAATAAAAACTTTCTATACCTTTGCAAAGATTATGTGGATCTTGGTTAGTTATAGAGCATAGTTGCACGAAAGAAGGAGCATTACTTACTGTGATAGGATAGAAGTATGAAGATAGGCACACTTCTAATCTGCATAGATTGGATTGGGCTAAGAGGTATTGTCTAAGATAAAAGCAGGGCACAGCAAACCTGCAGGTCGCAGCGCAAATCCCAGCCATCAACAATGCGATCGTAGGTCATTAGCGTAGTGATAGTGAGCTCGCTCCGAAATAGGAAGTTCCATAATGCAGCACTGCTGCATTTGTCTAGCACTCGCATTGCTAGCAAATGATGCTTTTTATCTGGAAAATTTCTATTATTAAGACTTAGCCGTTTGGATGAAGCTATAAACTGTAGATCCATGTCCTCTTTGAACTGTAACTAATAGAGTTATCTCCTTGTTCTGCCTTTGGAACTTGACTGACGCTAGATTCTACTTGAATCATAATGGAGCTGTTAAAAATCTATAACTCTGCTGAAACATTTGCAAAAAAAACGCTACATTGGACCTTTGTTTGGACTTTATCTAGCCAGAGTTAGCTACATTCGAAGCTTTTGAGCGCTGCGAAGACTCTACTTTTAAGAGTTGATGAAACTAGGAAATGATTGACAAAATGTACAAAAAACGGGGTACTGCTTGTTTCCGTGTGATGACAAAGTGTACAAACACGTGGCACCGATACATTCTATTGTATTGGCAAAAGTAACGTCACCAGCATTGCCTGTTCCAAAAAAAAGGGTTTCAATTAGTCCTGCAAACTTAATTAAGCTATAACTTTGTTCTTATTTTTCCACTCACTAGCAAACTTTTTCCACTTTGGGAACAAAAAATTTACTATCGAACTTGTTAAATCGTGACTAGTGCATACACTATAATTTGATTTTATTTATAGTAATTCTAAGCGATTTCAACATAATATTTTGGTGGCCGAAAAGTCTTGATGTGTTTAGAAATCTATAGATTTCTCTCAGCAAATCGCTTATAGTACATAAATACAGTGACCCGCTCGCTGCAGTTAAATAAATGATGCGCGGAAAAATCTTGTACATACAACAGAGACTTAAGCAGTTTATATGAAAAATGCTTGAATAATAGCAACTACTATCAATCAAACAATGCTACAGCGACTTCATCATCATAAAGTATCAACATTGCACAACTGTTTCTCTGGTTGACACATCATTTCACCATCTACAAACCCAAACCAGCCTCTACGCCATAAGGAGCAGTGTATCCTAAAGTAAAGCAAAGAAGACAACAAAGACAACAGCCGAGACGCATAAATAACAAAAGGCAAATGCCAAAGAAGCAAACGTTCATCATTGCAGTCCATTCACTCGCTCAGTCATACATTCATTCGCTCAGTTATTCATTCATTCCTTCATCTAGCCCATGCTCATACATCGCCTCCATTGGAATTGCAAATTTCTGCAAAAAAAAAAAAAAAAGAAAAACGAAATCCACCCAAAACCAAACCAAACCAAATCATAGATGAATAGGCGCCGGTCAATCCTGCGTACGGTATGAAAATGGAAGAGCAGAGTGCGTCCAGCTTGTCTTTGTGTGGCAACTCGTAGCCGACTCTTTTGTTAAATGCATGAAAAATTGCTGACACGGCCAATGGCAACGTAGTGCTGCCGCTCATCAACGGCTGTGCCATGTGGCAGCCACAAAAGTTCGGTCAGGTGTGTGCGTTTGTACGTACGGCTGTGTGTTTGCAACATAACTCATACGCCACGTTGCACGCAGCTGCAATCCAGCTGAAACTGATGAATGAAGAAACGCTGGCCAACTTGTCAGCTCACCTTCAAAACCCCCTGCCCCCCCCCCCCTCCCTCACACTATTGCTTAGCGATTTATTGCCAGTGACTGCAAATGAACAAGACGCTCAGTGTACTCGAGTCGCGTCTACCAACTCTTTGGAGCTCATTTGACAAATTGCATTTGTCAAGCCAAAGCGATACACTGCGCCAAGGACACACCCACATCACGTGGTCTTATGCTATGTTTGCACTGTTTTTGGGCATTGCGTTGTCACATGCATGTTGATGGCATATACTGCACCATACCAATCATTACGTATACGCACTGTGGTCCACGCTCTCAAGCAGTGTAGGCCCAGCATTGCACTCGATAACTCCTCTGCTCTGCGCTGCTTGCGTTTATTGAATTATGTACGGGTTCCATTTGGACACAGTGCCAGCAACCATCCATTGACACTGTTTTTGTTGTTATTGCTGTTGGAGCTGTTACTGATGACGCTCGTTAATGAAGTACAACCACAATCAGCTGACCAACACTTGGCGTTAATTAATTAATTGCTTGTTATGCGCATCGTTGTCTTCGTCTGTGTCTTCAAAATCAATTTGGTCATGTTTCGGGGGCTGCCCACCACTGGTAATGTTGCGATTTGCTTTTAATCAGCTGGCCAAGTAGTCGCTACGGTATTTAATGGGGGCAATGGGCTCTTAAGTAACTGGATTCCGGGACTTTGGAATTGCACATACAACCAAAGTGCGACAAGTTTAATTTGCATTTAATTGCGCATAATTTGTTGCTGTTCATGTTGCAACAAGCAGTGCTTGAGAGGATTTGGCGACGGCTGCTGGCCGGGATTGATAATTTATAGAAAGTGCTGTGGAGTTGAACTCAGGGTAAGTTAAGTGCGCCCACAAGGCAGAGATGAGAAGCATTAAAATTGAAAGCAAATGGGGATATTTTAAGCATTGAGCCAGTTGATGTTGTGCGTCAAGCTGGGATCTGATGTAACTACAGTTTGCATCAAAGTCTTGCGAAGGTCGCAGCTACAAGCTAATGTACGGCTCACAGTTTGCGGATTTAGAAAGACCTTGAGGTGTGAAGGTTTGCTATCCCGAGCGCGCATACAACGGCTAGAAGCATGGACTGATAGGATGATTTATGGGCTGAACCAAAAATCGGTTCGAAAAAGGCTTTTGGATATAACGCGTTGTTGTCCTGATAAACGATTGAAAAAATTGTATACTCTGCTAAAGAAGTAAACAATGGAGGTAGAGAAGCTGAGCTAAGACAAGGTAGAGAAGATTCCTAAAAAGAAATTTATGAAAACAGCAAATAATAGAACAAAATAAAGCATACATAAAAATAAACATAAAGGTAAAGATGAAGATGAAGGTAGCCAAAAACAGACCCCAATAGGAATCAGGGCCCAATGCTCCAATGGGAGATTAAGAAAAAGATGTTGATGATTATAAATCAGAATCCCAACTACCATAAGTCCAGACAAGTCTCGTTATGGTGCCGCCTTGGTAAATACTCTGCAACTAGCTCCACTCATGAGTATAACTCAGGGATAAAAGTTGCAGCAATTCAATGGCTTGTATGATTCTCGAGAGGCATTAGGTGCTCCGTTTTGAATGCTGAGAAAAAGGATGATGACTTAAGCAAGCAATGTCTGTTACTCTGCAGCCCAAGGCAGGGACAGATTGTGTGAGTAAGTTTAAAATTAAAAGTTAGCGCCAATCAGCGCCATGTACTATTATCGTGAGGCATTTTGAGCTCTGTTCGGAATCCTGAGTGAGTTGAGACTTAAACAAACAAAAGCTGGTCCCCTGGAACCCATGACAGGAATAAAGTGTTGCGGTAAGAAAAGTTAAGCTTATTTCCAACAATTTCGATTATGTGAACATAAGTAAAAGGCAATGAATGGCTGTATGATCCTCGAGAGATATTTTGAAATCTGTTTTGAATAGTTTGATAAATGCGTACAGATATGGGCGTCAGCAAGCAATGCCTGATCCTCACTTCAACATAGGGACAGAGTGATTCGGTGAGCAATGTTTAACTTATTTCAGCCAGTTTCGAATACGTTCTGATAATACGCATTTAAACTTTATTCAGAATGCTCAAAGAAGTGAGTTCAGTTGTGACTTCAGCAAGTTATGCCGATTCCTCTGCACCCAAAGACAGAGACAGAATGTTACTTTCTACCAGTTTCGATTTCATCGGATATAAGTTAACGCCAATCAGCGGCTTGTTTGATGCTCGAGAGGCAGTTAGAGCACTGTTCTAAAAAGTTTGATAATCAACGTTTGACTTAAGCAAGTAATGCCTTTTTTCTCTGTAACCCAGAGACACATTATTTCGTAAGGCAGTGTTTAGCTTCGAAATAATCCGTTCGAGTATAATCATTGCTCCATGCATGAAGATAGTAGAGTACAGGTGCCTCTAGCCGAATACGAATTGCGGTGTCTATAATGTATAGGGATTGACTTAGGTAAGTAGCGAATATTTGCTAGGTATGCCAGTGCTAGGCAAATGCAGTTTGGAATCAAGCTACCGACCTTCTGGTTTAGAGACGAGTACGCTACCGAGTTCCCAGAAGTGATAAGCTTACGTACATGATATTTCATCAGTTCTAATAACGTTCTGGTATCACGCTCGGCTTACAACTTAGCACAAATATTTGTTAGAACTGATGCGTTCCCAAGTTCTCCCAGTATATGCATCAGAGTAGAATGGAGTTGATGAGATTCTTGCATTCTTAGAGTGAAAGTCCGGCTTGTGAACTTCACCCTTTTATAGAAGCGTCTCTACCTCTCAGCCTTAGTCGAGGTTTTACAGTTTTGCGGTTCTTGCATATCGAATTCTCCACACTTTGCGCCAAACTTGACTGTAGAGCTGTCCTTGCTCGTTCGCTGCACCAACTCCAGCAATCAAAGATTGTATAAACGCTTATCAAAGTTGCATGTCTCTGCTTTTCAAAATTCAAAAATATCCACAACCCTTAAGCAGCTGCTTCAGTTTGGTTTGAAGTTGTACGCATTTTATGTCCAATTGATAACCGACCTCACCGACAGCTCACTTTTGTCTTACCTTGCCATCCATTTATTCACCGTGCCACATTGTTACTTACTTACTTGCCACTTACTCTTAAGCCCGCCGCTGTGCATACATTTTATACCATAATTAAGTAGCAATTGCACAATTAAAGATCTTTTTCGTATTAAAATTGTTTAAGTTAATTTTTGGTAAATGAGTTTAAGCCAATTAGCTTGGCTTTCTGTTGTTCAAGTCACCACCCACCCACCGCCGAACCTGACCACTTTCAGTTAAAGCTTTTAACTCGCTGCCATTGCCAAAGGTATTGAAAGGTCTCTGCTGTAAGTTCCCCTCCCATACACCACCGGCCGACCACTTGAGTTCCATTGAAACAACTGTGGTCAACACTGCCACAGCAACTGTAATTGCAACTGCCGTTGCAACTGGCTTGCAACATAATAAGACTTATCCTGTTGCATTGTTGCACGCACCCACTTATCGGTATCTCTGCGGGAGTGTGTGTGTGTGTGTGCCTATGTGCCTATATGTGTGTGTGTGTGTGTGTGTGTGTGTGTGTTTGTAACAGTATCTGTATGCGTAGAGTCATGCATTCCATTTTGTCAACGCGGCCAATTACTTAAATTATTTGTGCACCACTGCAGTTGGCGTGGTCTCGACCCCCCCTCACATACACACACACACAGTCCACACTCTGCACGCTGTTGCACGGTGGTCCAAATGATCAATGCAGCGGCAATTAATTGATGGCTTTTGTTGCCGTGCGGCATTCAAGCCAAGAGCCAGTTAAGGTATTCCGCATGGAGGCACAACTGAGATTCAAAATTTCTTAAGAGCTGGATGGTTCCTTCGGGCGTTCGCTACAGGGTGCGACATTTTAAGCGAGGGCGACGGGCAACACTTACAGATTAACAAATGTCGTACCGCCTTGGAGCGTTATTCCAAGACAAATTATACCATGGAACAGTTCATAGCAAAAAAATGCATTGATCTCGTACAGCTTTACATGCAAAATAATAGAAGTTACTGTGAATTGTGAAAACTTAACGTGTGTTTTGTGCAAAAAACAAAGTTAAAAGTTGCCTTCGTTGATGACACTTTAAGACAATTGTGAATTCTGATTATATTAGTAATACCCGCCATGCATCCAGACCTGAAACACGACATTCCGACCAAAATTTTTTAGGCCGCAAGAGCCGGGGTTGAGGAGCAGCCGCGAACATCGAGTTATCGCCGCTCACGGAAGTTGAGCAGCGCTCGGACCATTCTGCGTCGCATACTTCGTGTTGATTTGAAGAGGTTTCCATATAAAAACCAAATGCTACACAAACTGAATCTAGCTATATGGAACACTAAAATGGCTGAAAACGAACTCGACTTTTGGTAAAAAACTCAGCATGTCGTGGAAGCGCAAATAATCAAAATTGTCGTTGGTACACCACTGAAAAGTTTCAATCTATAGAAGAACGGCCTCTAGACGTTCAAAAAGTGACTATTTGGTGTAGTATAATATTTGTGCGAATATGAACATCGGTCCCTCGAAACAACGACCATCGTCAATAGCGAGCTTTATCCAGCAATGATAGCAGTTTTCGTGATGCTTGATTGTTCATGAAAATGTTTTCAATGGCTTTTCGTTCCAACCTTGCCATACTGCACGTCATTGCGATCATTGTTCCCCAGACGACTCATATCAAAAAATGATAACTTTGAGTAGTCATCGAAATCGCACGATCTAATGCCAGCAGACTTTATTTTTGTGGGCATATTGGAAATCCAAGGTAAACACGGATAAGCCAAACAACTTGGCCAACATGCAATGCGTAAACGAGCCCCTTTTTCAAAGCCAAGTAACTCAAACATAACTACTTCAGCCGAGGTAAAAGATTATCAAAATGAAAACTAAAAAAATTTCCCTTTTAATATTTTCAGACACAAATGTTGGGACTTTAAATGGCCCACCCTGTATGCGGCACTTAGGAGAACCAACTCAAGCTTCACTCACAAATCTTACTTTAATACGAAAATTTAAAAGTTGTCTGCTACTCAAAGTTTTCTATATTTTGAACGGGATCTCAACAAAAATTTAAGAGCATAAAATTCATATTAAAATTTCAACTGAAAGAAAAATTACTTCAATCATTTATTCAAAGAGTTACAAATATTAACTTAGGAGTAGGAACTATTTTCTGTTTGTGCAACAGATCTTTGCCTGTTGGGTGAGCGATGTTGACTTGTCATTAAGTAGTTGTAAACTGACTCCTAGTCTGAAGTTGAGGCCTCTAATATACTTCCTACGATATCCTTAGCCACTTGACAGTTTGTTTCAGGTAGTCGAACTTGGTGGGTGTACTCTGCGAATAGTTTGGGTTATGCTCAGCATGTGTTTGGGATAAGGATCTCTTACGAATGGTATGCGGTTTTCTCAGTAAGATTTTTTTGAAAACTATTTTAGAAAGAAGAGTTTATGCAGATGATGCACAATCTATAAGAATGTGGTTGACATTGGTGGCGAAATTGTTTTGGCAGAATGTGCAAAAATTGGATTCATTAGGATTAAGATAATGTTGGTGGGATATTTTTTTATGGTCTAGTCGTAGTCTAATAATTTTAGTTTGATTATTGAAGACATAGTAGTGGATTATTGTTTACTCTTTGGTACCAGTTGGATGTATAACTCAGTCGGTCTAAACTTGATTGTTTTATTTATTTCGGATATATTGAAGTGATGGTTGTAGGTGAAAGATTTGCTTGCAACTATTTTGGCTTGTTGGTCAGCCAATTCGTTACCTTTTATAACTTTGTGTGCTAGAATCGACAATAACCTAATCTTAGGGTGCAATTATATTAATTTGTACCTTATAGCTGATTCAAAGTGGTGATAGTAGTCTATACTTGAAATAGCTTTTAGTGAAGATAATGAGTGCGAGCAAATAATATATTTTCCAAGAATATTTTTGAAAATGTTTATTGCTTCATGTATGGCTATAATTTCAGCGAAAAAAATGGATGTGTGGTTTGGAAGTAAGCCGATTTTTTGAGTATGAGTTTCGTTGGTTATAGAGAATGATACGATGTTTTGTGATATTCATCCATCAGTAGATAGATAAGAATAATTATTGAACTTGGTTTTAAAAGCCAGAAACTGTTGGTGGAAAATGCTGAACGATACATTTGGAAAAATTCATGTTAATAGCAACTGATGGTGATTTCCAGAAAGACTGATGACTCTTTAATATGGAAATTCAGTCGAAGATGCTGGCAGATTTCCATAGATTTGATGATAGCGTATGGTATTTTATTTTTAAACATGTTTTTATTACAAAAATTTTTTGAAATCATGGGTCAATTTCTGGAAAAAGATAGAGTCTTTGCCTGAAGGAAATCACTTCGTTCTGATGCTGTATTGACAGCAGCCTCATAATATTGCTACGTATAGTGAGAAACGCGGAAATGTTACTATATTTAATATAATTAAATGCGCATATAGCGAATTAAATTAAAAGTAGCTCAACTTAAGGGCAACATACACTGCGAAATTGTAGCCATATCAAGCGATATTTGTGGCTATAAAAATGGAAAACGCCGAAAGAAAAGCACATTTTGTGCGATTTGAAATCACCTCGATGTTCAGCTCTGCTAGTACAATAGTTTCTCAAAACTTTACTGCGAGTCCACTTTTCATAGTCACTTACTCTGTTTTATTTTTAGGTCTTAACTAAAACTTTAATACATAGAATGGCCATAATTCCAGGCCAAAACTGGTCAGTTATGCGATATCAAAATTAAAATGTTATTTTGCCTAAATTGAATTGATTTTCGAAAATAAAAAAAAACAAAACTTCTTATTTTCAGCAGGAAATGCCTTCAGTTCAAATGGTCTAACTGCTGCTTACTCGCTACCTCATGGTTTTCAGACAAATAAGTATGGATCTGCCGCGACTTAGCTGTTTCAACATAGAAGCCAAAGCCTTAAGCCAAACCCACAGAAGAGCAAATCCCGCTGCATTTTAAATTTCTACCATTACTTAACCCAAACTGGGCCACTGTACTGCGTCAAGGTGAACTTGGCATCAGCGTTAAATGCAGTGATTTGGCATGCACAGATAATTAGCATTGCAGGGAGCCCATGTCCTGCCAAGGGCTCGCTCATGTGTCTAATTGTCGCAGAGAATTTGTCTAATTGATTTTATTGAATCCAGTCCCACAAGTTGTTGCGACATTTTGAGCCCAAAACACAGACAGACACAAACGGACAGACAGCGATTTGGCCGAGAGTGCTTAACTCACTCCAGCCGCACACACTGCGTATACGTTATATATCTATATACAATTACGTATACGTTAAGGCAGTTGGACAAATATGCCATAAATACATCAATAAACTAAACGCACTCAAAATGAGAGCAGCAACAACAACAAATTAGTCAGACAAGGCAAATAAATGGCCAAATAGGCAAACAATAATAACAACAACAAGAACAACAACAAAGTAACGAACAAAAATCGTTCGAGCCAAATGACAAACAGCAAGTAAACAGTCAAACATGTGTAGAATTATGGCCAATCATATGTATTTCAGTTTCAGTTAGGCCCGAAAAATAAAACAGAGAAAGCGACTATGAAAAGTTGAGCCACAACGACTTTAAAATGCTCTACGAAGAGATAACATTGTGGGAGCGCAGCATGCCTAAGCCTTCAAATGTTTTTGAAAAAAATAAATGGTAAAAATATTTTTGTTGAGCGTTGATATGTGATTTTCTGGGTTTTTTTCCTTTATTATGCCACTTGGGGTCTCTACGAAAGTTCTCCATCGGAAAAAAACTAATTTCGACGACTTGAATTTCGAAAGTTTGAATGGCTGATGCACTGGGCGGGAATGCGTTGACTCGGTGTGTGAAGCGAGTGAGAACTAACTCTAACTTAAATTAAAGTGAGCGCCTATAGTGGCAGCGCTTGCTGCTTGCAGTTGGAAAGCGACAAAAAGATGCGAAGCGATAAAAAGATGCAAAACGACAAAAAGATGCAAAACGACAAAAAGATGCAAGGCGATAAGAAGATGTGAAGCGACAAAGCTATGAAAATCGACAAAGAGCTTCACATAGACACGAGAGATAGTGAGTTGTGATAAGTGATAACAACTCTTGACATGACTTTTGCTCTTATCATGGCTACGAAGAATGATAGACATTTTGTTTGGATATGTGCGGCATCGCTACTTGTTGCGCTGGATTTCAGTTCATAACTGAACAATCAGCTTATCTTGAATTTGACGCCCAAGCGTACATTTATTTGCTTTTCTTTATTACTTCACTGGGCAACTTAGGGCCGCTCTGCATCGGACTCTCTTCTGTGCTGCCTGCCTATGCATTGTCCCACGACGAGCTGAGCTGGGCTAGTTGCTGAAGAACGTTTCGTCTTAAAGTTGCCTTTGGTCATCCTGCTCGTCTGCTTACTTGGCAATTCCAGTCTAGTGGTATTTTGACATTGCTGCTTGGTTTCTTTCTGAGAGCATGCCCTATCCAAGTCCATTTTCTCTTGCTGATTTGGTGATGAATATGGGACTCTACAGCTCTGCATTTGATATGCTGTTTGGCCAGAATATCCTGCATATTGTTCTCAGGCATTTGTTGCCGCAAACCTACAGTCTTTGCGTTATATTCTTGGAGTTGAGCCATATCTCACAGCCATATAGCAGCCAGGATTCGCCTTCCGGCTTAACTGGCTGTTTCTTCGTATGCGGTACGATTCGAGAGATTTCCCGAATGCTGCACGAACTTTTATAAATCATTTTAAAAGCCTTAAAATCAGAGCAAATCAAAGTTATAGCTAAAAGTTTTATAGATGTGCAGTTTTTTGAAAAGTTGTTCTAAAAATATGCAAATTTAGTAAATTGAAAGTCTTACAATGCAATGGCAACATAAGTTTGAAATCCATTGGTATATAAGATGACCGAAAGCCAATTGGAAGGTATCCATTTTATAATAGAGCTACTCGAAAGAAACTCTAGAAATTCGCAATATTGAGCGTTCTTCAGCAGAATGTTTTAATTAAGTATTTAAAAAAATCATAAAGTTGAGAAACTTTTACGTTTATATAAAGTCCGTCCGTACGTTTATATAGTACTGAGATCAGCTTTTTAGAGAATTAAATTGAAATTCCGCTTTTAGTAAGATGCATGCCCTATGAAGGTAGCTAAGAGTCTGCCTAAACTATCAGAAAACTAAAGTTACATCTGTTAAAAAATTTTTTCGAATGTTTCTGATTGTTTTTAAATTATTTGTATGTAAGGCTTATAATCCCGGTAGCATAAATTTAACCTGAAGGCCAGTACAGCACTGCTGCATTTTGCCTAGCACTGACATCGCTAGCAAATAAACGCTATTTGCCTAAGTAAATCTCTAATAGTTAAAAACACCGGATTCGGTGGTTCTTCTGTTCAAACAGCTGTAAAGAGAGACATGGCCATGCTGCACCTTTGGAGCTATGTCAAGGGGAATTAATTTATTTAGAATAGGGCGAAAAATTTAGAGAATTTGGAATTCAACTATTATGAAAAAATATCGCTACTTTTTACTTTTCGATACAAGCACATTTTGCCAGCTCTACTGAAAACCACGGGATCGATCGACTTTCTATCTGCAAACTTGCATACTCTTCCCAATTAGGGTATGTATGAGTGTGTGAATATATATGTAGGAGTACGTGCTGCAGATTGAGTGTAAACCTATTAGAGAAATTGCCGACTAAATGAACACTCGCACACACACACTCATCTACTCCCACCTGGCTGATTCACTAAATTGTTGCCAATCCGCAGGTCAATTCAATTACTATATGCCATATATATATATATATGTATATATCACATATCGGCTTGGTTGTGCGTGTGTAGTCGTGTGCGTCGGTAATTTAAGACATATTCTACGGCTGTAAATATTTAATGCATTTTACTGCCACTTCCGTATGACGTCCGCCGATACCCTCAAGCCCAAACAACCACAATCGCGGACATTTTCATAAACTCCATAAAAACGACAAAGGCAAAATGGTAAAACGAATTCAGTTTTGGCCAAAATCTCTTACCCACAGCACAGTCATAAAATATACTGTTCTTACCATCAACATCTTACAATTGAGGTCACAATAATAATGCCACGCGTTAATAATAAAGAAGCCAATTGTTGGCCGATTGTAAATATTATTAATTATAAATAATTTCATAATTATTTTTTTATATTAATAATATAAGGATTTACATTTGCTTCTATTATACAAAAAAGTTTTTTGCTCAGGTTTTATATACAAAATATACTTGGATAGAAAATATTTGAGCATTACTTAAGTTTGAATTCTCAAACAATCAAGAATACGAAAAGAAAAAGATGAAAGAAAATGATCGCGTAGAAAATTAAGCAGAAAACCCAACTTTTGAAGAAACGAATAATATAATAATGATAGATTTCGACGCTCGTTGGAAGAACAAAGAACAAATTGACAAGAAGAGGCAGCTTTTGTTGGATTCGTACAAAAATTGTGAAATCCAATAAGCAGAAGTTGATGTTAGAATTATATGAAGCAGGAAAAAAAGAAAAGAAATTTTGTATATAGGGGATATGAAGAAAGAGTGTCTCTATGGGAATAGTTTTACTTTTGAAAATGAAATCTCGAGATCAACATTCTTGGAGTTTGCGTAGCTATTATAGGAAGGGTGAGGATTGACGAACAAAGCGAGCTGCGTGCGAAACCCCCTATTTATTTATAAAAATCTATGTTATTCTTGAAAATTTTGATTAAAAACTAATTCAAATTTTCACTGTACTTTGCTCAAATATTTAAATTATTTTGTATACTATTTTAACAGAATCAAACTTTTTAATATTATATAATGTTTTAAAAAATTATAAAAAAAATCGTTATGCCTTCACAAGAAGTAGATATTTTAGAACATTTAAAAACTTAAAAAAAGGAAAAATTCAGCTTTTGAGGTTTTAGGTTTTACTAATATAAAAATAAATTTATAATTTGAATAAGATTTTAGTAAAATGGAAGCGAGCAAAACCAAAATTGGTTGGGCCTTTAGTATTTCAGAGAACTACTTTATTTAAAACATTTAACCAAGCAGTAATTCCTGATGTTGATTTTTGTGAAATTTTTATTATTTATTTGTATTCTACACCAAATTACTTCTACTTCATTAACTCTCACAAATCACGGGGGCAGTTTCCAGTACCTCATACAAACAGCTCTTTCAAACAGTCCGTTTTGATATTTGCTAATGGCATCCCAAAAATGCCAACAAATCTGAGAAAGTTTATTTTCTAAGCTAAGTTCCAATCTGCTCTGCCAACTGAAAGCCTTCCACTGCATTGAGTTCTTAAACTTTTGGAAAGCAAACCTTTGTATCCCTAAAACACTTGACTAGGTCTGCCTATCTGAAGCGATGCTATCACCATACCCACCGCTGTGCTTTGTGCGTTTTTATTGTTATTAAATTTTATTGCAAAGCAGCACCCCCCGCCTGCCAAGTAGCACCAGCACCAAACAGCCATGGGGGGGGTAAGCGCTATCAGCCAACCTTATAACTGTTGCACGACCAAGTCCGGACTGGGTCAGTTCCACTGGTTTTTTGCAAAGACAAATTAGTGACCAGCAGCTAGGTAAAACAGGGAAGATATCAGGAAATGTTTTTTTTTTTTTTTTTTTTTTTTTTTTTTTTGGGAAGGGCGGCCGTAGTTCTTAATGTTCTCCGCTGGCCTGCGCTCTTTTGTCTGCTGTCGATGTATATATGCTCATCAATATTTATTGCGGTTCGAGTACGTGTGCCCTGCGCCCACATACGAACGAGCGAACGAACGAACAATCCTGCATACACTCTATATGTATATATGGAGAGAAGCAATCAGGATCTGGCTGCTTGCTGCTTGCTGCTCAAACATCTGCTTAAATATTTTTATTTGTGTTTGTGTGATTGCTACGGCTCCTGACCAAGCAGCAAGCAATCACTGATATATTACGTAGCAACATAACAAAGCCTCCAGGCTGCATCCATAGTGGAATAGCCAATGCCACGTACTGACTGCCATGCATAACAAAGCAGTTCCAAGTTATTTACTATTCAAAAACTTCAATTACCACCAAGTAGGACTTGGTAGCTCCGCCACCGTCAGCGCCACCGCCACTCATGCCATATGCCAACTGTAATTCAAGTTATTGGGCTGATTAACGATTCATTTGCAAATAAATAAAACAAAGTCTATCGCTTATTAAGTCATTCGTATGTTTTGCCAGCCAATTAGCTCATATTTAACGCTCAATTAGAATTTATGCCTGCGGCCAGAAATTGGGTGGTGCCAGCTTTTATAATAAATTCCCTATCGCTTAGGCACCATCTTGGGCTATGTATCTTCGCAGACGCCAACTTTGTCTCTCTCACTCTCACTCCTCGTTGTGTTGTGTTGGCTTTAATTTATTTGTCACACCTTTGGCGTTCTACCCTCTCAGCGTGATGATACGTTACACAAAGGTAACACTTTGCGTTTGAGCAATTTTCTCTCTCACCAAATAATTTATTGATTTTTATGGCTGAAAAACACACATAACTTTATTGATGCCATTTTACAATTTGATATGCAGAATAAGCAACTTTAAGCAGAACTCAACTGGTTTTAGAACATTCTCGCAAAAAGATATTGATGAAGGCGAAAAATCGTGAAACGAGTTAGAATTACAGCTGGCCAACTTAAAGTTCTCTATTAATTGCGAGAAATACTAAAGATAATGAACATGTAAGCTTTGCAACTTCTATTTTTATTTGAAAATATTAGTACAATTCACAATCAGTCACCATCTTGGGCTATCTATCTCTCAAACGCCAACTTTGTATCTCTCTTTACGCTTTAATTTGAGGAATAAGCAACTTTAAGTGAAACTCAACTTAGTTTGCCGCACATTCTTGCAAAAAGAAATTTATGAATGCAAAGAAACGTGAAACAAGTTGAAGTTGCTGGCAGCAGGCAGCAGCAATTCAAAGTTATATGCTCGTTTCAAGAAATAATGAATTTAATTAGAATAAAGTTTTAAAGCTTTACTTTCGGTTTTGAAGTGCTGATAAAATGCACAATTGAACCTTTATAACAAATTTCCTATTGCTCAGGCACCATCTTGGGCTATGTGTCTTCCCAGGCGCTAGCTCTCTTTCACTCTACGCTGCGCTGCCTTTAATTTATTTGTCACACCTTTGGCGTTCTACCCTCTCAGCGTGATGATACGGTGCACAAAGGTAACGCTTTGAGTTTCCGCAATTTTTAACTCTCTCGCTGGTTGTATGTTGCGTCAAAATTTTAAAATTATTTATTGATTATTGTGGCTGAACGAAGTACTATATTCAATTCGATTTATCAATAAAAACTGACTTTATGAGTAAATCAAATAGGTTTTCAGAACATTCTTGCAAAAAGAAACGAAAATCGTGCACTAAGTTAGAGTTCCCAGCAGCTGGCAGAACGAACCCATGGTGCCAAGCTAGTTTCAAAAATTACTTATGATAATGAATCTGTAAGTTTTAAAGATTTACTTTTGATTTTAAAATATTGGTAGAATTCATAATTGTAAATAAATTGTTCACGTGGAACGGAATTTCAAGTTAACTCCCTAAAAAGCAGATCACACTACTATATAAACAAACGTGAGAACGAACTTCATCCAAAAACTATAGGTTTTTAACTTTGTTATAACATTTTAAAATACGCAAAAAAAATTTTGAGAATTTCCTGAGAAACGCTTAATATTGCGACTTTCTAGAGTTTCTTTCATACATCTCAATTTTACGATTTCATTTGGCCTTTGGACATCTTATATGAAAATGAATTTCAAACTCAAGCTGCCATTACAATATATGAGTTTAACTTAATTAAATTTGGTATCTTTTAGAAGTTCGTTTCGAAAAACTGTACATCCTAGAAATCGTTTTATGAATATATTCCATAAAATAGACTATAAACTTTTTGAAAGATCTTTTTGAGACTCATGCAATTTCGATTTAAAATATATTATTATCGTTTTGACTCTACTCGTGCGGAACTACCATAGATTTTAGGTATTTGGTATTCGTCGTAGTATCTGTGTGCCTCGAACTATTCGAATATGCATGAAGCTATAATGCTATACTACAGCTTCTATATCAACGTACGGAGACCCAACTGTTTTGAAGCTCTACCACAGAGGGTGCACCCAAGTCTACCAGATTCTTCAAAGCATTTGGCTACATTAAAGCGGACATCTTTTGCCTTCCAAAGAATTGCGATTTTTGTCTTCCACTAAATTAAACAAAATCAAGTAATAAAGTTTTCATTTTTCTTAAATAACTCTCAATTCATGCTGGATTCTGTTGGGAATAGAAAATAACACCGACTAAAGCCTTCATGGCCTTCGATGTGCGCAGCAGGCAGGGCGCAGAACCCTGACACAATGCTACCAAAAATACTTTTCGACGTCCTTGGACCACCTAACCTCTCACACATAAATAAAAATATATTTTATTTACTTCTTTATGAACCTTAATACCGTTAGAGTACTCGTATATTGGTTGAGTGCTTGCTTTGGCATGATCCGAGGCGCTTTGGCAATTGAATTGGCAGCCAGCGAGCTGTCGTCATTGCCGCCTTGCAACAACCCGCCGCAACCCGTACCAATTCGCATGCACAGCACTTTAAACCCTCGCCCCGTCCTCCTCCTACAACATAGCAAACCAACCGATGACTTCCATTGTGGCAATGTGTCGTGAAAAATTTGCGCTCTTTATTATAAACAAATAAGAGAAATGCACGGCAGCGGCGTCAGCGTCAGCGGCATGACAATGACACGCTCAACGTAACGTTTTTGTGCAGCAGCAGCTGCAGTCGCCGCAGCGGCAACATGGCGGCAGTTCCAGAAGACCCCGAACCAAACGGCAAATGGCAGCGGATGCGGATGCGACGGCATCCATGGCAACAGGACGACGAACTGCAGCGACGAGCCAGGTTGCCGGTCTGGGGCTGCCGGGCTGTCGTGCTGCTGTGCCAAGTCAGCGCCAGCGAGATATTGTCGCTAGCAATAAATGCCAAACATCCGCTGCGCCAGGAGTGCCACAGCAGCAGCAACAACAGCAGCAACAATGACAAGGAAAGAAAGCGCCACGATAACGGTACTCGGTCGCCATTATGTATCAGCGCCATTTTGTTTTGTTTGGCATCGTAATTCCCGTAGCGGTTGCCCGCGCGCATATAAATAATGCGGCTTGGCAATTGCTTTTGCTGTTTTTGATACCATTTCAGTTGATGGATGAAAGTGAGGTGCTATTTGGGGTTTTATGCCGGAGCCGTTGGCATTGGTGGCGGTAACGAAGGTGGCAAGGCTCACATTGGCATTGGGTTGGGCGTTGGACTAACGGCATTGCTGGTTGCACCCGATCAGCTTTAAGTCAACATACAAAATGCCTTGCTATAAATTTTGCCTTATGGAACTTCGCTGAGCTTCTGTCACTTATCCTGCGCGCTCTTTAATTTGTTGTCCTAGTTAAGGGAGAAATTGATTTGCTAAGTTTTGAGGTCAGCACAAATAAAATAAACAGTCCTGTAAAAATAGTTCTAAATGGAGACGATATTGATTTAAAAAACGACTTGGCTATGGAATAAAATAATATCTTGTATGATTTCAAACTTAATTCGTTTAATATTTGGCAAAGATTTATATTTGGAACTAATTTTGTGGCCAAGACTTATCTATAAGTAGATTTATATTTTTGGAAGTTTACTATTTAAATTTTCTACCTAAAAAGGACTTTTTCTCTCTCTCTCTCTACGGTGAAGACCATGAGTTAGAAAACACTGCCATTTGGAACATTTCCTTACGAAGTAGACATTCAAGAAATTTGTTTTATGTAAAATACTTATATTTTTGGAAGACTTTTCTATTGAAAACTGTGGCACACAACTACTACTAGAAAAAGAGTTGATATGTAGAAATCTTGTATTTGGAGAAGACTACTTTTGAGAGATGGTTTTTGTTCAAATATTTTCTTAGGCAAGATTTCTTTTTGAAGAAGGTCTCTTATTAAGGAAGGTTTCTTTTTAAAGGCTTCTTTTTGGAGAAGACTTCTGATTGAAATAGACTTTTAGAATTGAGTACTACCCTCTCTCTACTTCTGATTACAATAGACTTTTAGAATTGAGTACAACCCTTTCTCTACTTCTGATTGAAATAGACTTTTAGAATTGAGTACTTCCCTTTCTCTTCTTCTGATTGAAATAGACTTTTAGAATTGAGTACTTCCCTCTCTCTACTTCTGATTGATATAGACTTTTAGAATTGAGTACTACTCTCTACTTCTGATTGAAATAGACTTTTAGAATTGACTACTCTCTACTTCTGATTGAAATAGACTTTTAGAATTGAGTACTACTCTCTACTTCTAATTGAAATAGACTTTTAGAATTGACTATTCTCTACTTCTGATTGAAATAAGTCTTTTAGAATTAAGTACTACCCTCTACTTCTGATTGAAATAGACTTTTAGAATTGAGTACTACTCTCTCTCTACTTCTGATTGAAATAGACTTTTAGAATTGAGTACAACCCTTTCTCTACTTCTGATTGAAATAGACTTTTAGAATTGAGTACTACCCTCTCTCTACTTCTAATTGAAATAGACTTTTAGAATTTAGTACTCCCTCTTCTGATTAAAATAGACTTTTAGAATTGAGTACTACTCTCAATTTCTTTAAAAAAAAAGATTTTCGAATATACTTGGAAAAGATTTCGATTTGTAAAACAATATTTAGACGATATCTTATTTTTGGTGAAGACAATTTATTGAAAAAGTCTTTTACTTGCCAAAGTCTGGCTTCATGTAAAAACGGCAATCATTTGTCAAAGACTGGTATTTGGGAGAGGCTGCTTTCCAACTTTATTTCAAGTTCCAATTGCTCAAGTACTGCTTATTGAATCGTGGGAACCGCCAGCAGCTAAATTCCAGCCGCGCTGATCCTATTATTTACCTAATTTTTCCCAACAACTTAAAACTAGAAATACTCTTTATATATCGTATGAAGTTACCTTGAAATCTGTAGTGCATCCGCCATAGCGTGATGCTGCTCGATCTTGTTGCTGTCCCCCAAATGACTTGTTGTTGCTGTTGGAAGCTGCAGTTACAGTGAGCAGCCCTGACGATGGGGCAACGTTTAAAATATATTTTTCTACACTATTTAGGACATAAAATCCTTCAATTTTATAACATGTTGCAGTCTTTATACTCTGCACAAATAAACTAACAAGGATACTATGCATTTGGTCGAGGATAACGAAAGAGTTATCAGTGATAGTAGGTAGTATGGCAAATCGTTATGAAGATGCGCATCAAAAGATGACAACGTCACTTCAAATGGTGCAAAAAGTGAAGCAGCCACTTCAGCGAAATCCCCGAATAAGTGACAAATTGAAGATGAAAGATGTGAAAATATTTGAACGTAGCATCCGACGCATACAGACGAATATTCCCAAAATCAAGTCAAGTCACACAGAAGCAGCAACAAAACTGACTCGGCTGAGCGAAGAAGTTACTTCGCTAGGCCGCAAGTAGTCCATTTCCAAATATTGTGTATACTGGCGAGACAATATCTTACCGAATAAGCAATTCGACTCTCTAAATGAATTTATTTGATGAACCGTTCATTTGAGAATTTGAGTCATCGATTGGCCCCCAGGAGGCATCAACCGCCGCAGATAATGGTTTAGACAGCTATAACCGCATTTGGACGCTCTCCAATAGTTTTTATCGAACCTGTGGCCATGTATATGCGTAATATTATGGGTAAAGTATACTAGAGAGTCGTGGGCTGATAAAAAAAATTCGGTGGCAGGTCACCACTCGTCACCGTTTCATATATCTCAAGTGCACAACAATGGCTGACAAAAAAAACATAAAGAAATTCTTAACGTTCCCACAATGGCTCTCGAGTTCACCCGACGGGAAACCATTATTTTATTGTGCTTAGGCCATTTTGTAGAGCTAGATTCAAACTAGAAGATACAACACTTTCGAGGCGCTAATGGAAAGCGTTGTTGGCGAGTTGTCCAAAATACCTGCAAGTCACATTCAGGCAGCTTACGATTCACTGGACCATCTTAAGGCAAGAGTTCGGCCTCGACAGCGTAGTAAAGACTATAGTCCTAGTTTTCTTCTTCATATTTTGTACTTTGAATTGAGTAAAAGTTATTTTCCAAACTGAATTTATTGGAATTGGAATATGTTATGCTTGAAATGCCGAAACCTGTAGGGTGACAACCCTTTCGCTGCACTCGATGGTATAAATGATGCGCGGAAAAATGTGAATATTATACAAAAAAGAAAAACCATTTGCCTGCTCCACTTAAAGTGTATTCCAAAGTCGTCATAGTTGCACACCATTGTTGTTATTATTATTGTTGTTGCTTTAGTGTTGCTTCTGTTTGTTTTGGCCCGTTGTTGTTGTTATTGTTGTTGTTATTGTTGGTGTTGTTGTTTTATTTTTAGTTGGCTTATACGAAGCGCAGCTTTGTTTACAATTTATTTTGTCATGTGTCGAAAATTGGAAATTTATGAGTTTTTGATGAGCCTTTTTGTGCCACGGCTGGGTTTTTGGCGCTGCCACTGTTGTCCTGGTTGTTGGTGTTGTTGTAGTTGTTGCCTCGTAGTTATTTGTTGTTTGCTTTCATTTGGGTCAGCCCGTGACGACACACGCAACGTGGGACACGACACCGCTACGGTTCTATGCTTTTGACTTTTGATTAAATTCGCACGCGTTTTCAACTAAAAACAGAGAGAAAAAAAACCCCGAAACAAAAAATATCTCCGGGTTAAACCTATGCAGCCAAAGCAGAGTACACACAGCCCTGCAGCAGCAGCAGCAACAGCAGCATCCGTCCCATGAAAAGCCACATCTACTATATTGCGCACATGTACGATATACAATATATATATTTATATAGATATAGATATATATATATATATATATATATATATATATATAGAAAGAGAGCGCTACCTATGTATCTATGGAAGCGTTTTTTTTAAAAAATTGCACATTGCCAAAAATTTATACAAATTGCTTTTAAAGCCTTTAAGGCAGACTGTGCCGCTTATTTTCTGTATTTTGTTCTTTTGTGTACATGTTTTCCTCTAGTCTTTGTTGTTTTTATGCTATATAGCTATATATATATATATATAGATAGATATATAAAGAATGCTGGGTAACGCCGCCATACATGATTTGGCCGGATATAAAATGGCTAAGTGCATCGGCGGGCAAAAACTTGGCATACCAATTTAAATGCGCGCCCAAAACTATGCAACACTTTTTTCGCTACTGCGTTTTTTGATACACTTTAATTTTGAGCATAAGAGCAGTATGGAATTTTGCATGTAAGATGGCAACTGGTAGTTGCCGCACTGTCAAATGTCTGTGCAGAAATTTATCAATAAGTTATATGAAGATAACACCGTGAGCACCACCACCAATGAGCACAAACAATAACTTTGGTCAGTGCCTGCAAGCCATCAAATCTTCTAAAAACAAAATTGAAGTTGCTTCAGATGAAATACCAAAAAAAATCATTAAAATTTTTGACTACAACAACCTGGTTGTGTTAGAAAAAATCTATATTGACTATATGACAGCGGTGTATATCCTCAAGATTGGCTGAAATCCACATTCACTGCACTACCCAAATGCAACAAGTCTAGGAAATGCAGTGAATATAGGCTTAGAAATTTGATGAATCATTAGCTGAAAATATTCTTGACAATATTACCCAACAAGTTGTTCAAAAAATATGAACAAATGATGGACAATACACAGAGTTTGGTTTCAAAGAAGCAATGGTAACACCAGAACACCTCTGCCGCCTTCAAGTGTTAGTACAAAATTGCAACGATGTTCTGAAAGAACTTCTTCATCTGTTTCATCGATTATGATTAAGCTTGTGATCGTGTGCAATATGATAAACTCATACAAATCGTAGAAAATATACGACTGGACAAAAAGTTAAAAAACTGTTAAAAAATTTGTATTGGAACAAATTTGCTGAGCTGAAGTTGGAAAATGTAACTGTTCAAAACTTGGTCATCAACAGAGGTGTTCGTCAAGAATCCATCCTATCTCCACTTGTATTTAATCTCCATTCAGAAGTAATATGCAAAGAGTCCATAAGATCGTTTATGAAGGTTAATGAAACGTTTATAAACAAAATCAGTTAAGCAGGCGACGACACAACACTCATTGCTGATGGTATAGATGATCTTGAATTTCTTCTAGAAAAAGTTAATCAGGAAAGTAGAGTTTTTGACTTATCCATGCACAGCAAAAGGCCCAAATTCATGATCATCAGTAAAAAACGAGTACCCTGCATCGATACTACCATCAAAACTGGAACTGAAGCTATTGAGCAAGTACCTAACTTAAAATATCTTGGTTGCTGGCTAAATGAAGAAAGGACATCAGATCAAGAAATTCTTTAAATTCAAAAAAGTTATATACAATAGCAACCACCCTACGCATTCGCTATGTTAAATGCTATGTATCGAATTTTAATAAAATTTGGTATGGATTTTTTTTGTCTTATCCAGACCAATCAATCGTACTCCGGAAACTAGTCACAATTTAAACGATGTTAAAAAAAAATCCGACAGTCTAAAAAATACAAACTCGAACACAAAAGTTTAGTTTTTTGACTACTAGGTAAGATTACTAGGAAAATAAGGAATAAACGTTACAGCCATCAGAACATTAAGCCTCGAGCCACGGCTTAAATCTCTAAATTGGATAGTTTCGCCATTGGCCCAGTTGTAGTTTTTAAGTACGCAGTGGGAAAATTGTTGTAAAAAAGCTAATTTTTATGAAAAATATTTAAGAAATTATAAATCGCATCAGAGCTAACTACAATATAAAATAATAGTTTTAATCAGAGATGAGCAAAGCTTATGGAAGTCAACAGTTCTTTGTATGAGCAAGCAGCGCAGTCAGCAAGAGCGCAAATGAGAGAGAGAGCGACAATCGTGCAAATGCGTGTGAAAGAATTGAAACATTATGAGTAAGACACACCAAAGGACAAAATTTTTCTATTTGAAATGTTAACCGATTGAGAGATCATGCCTAAACATTGAATAAAATATTGTTTCTTACTCAATGCACCAAGTATGCGTACTGAGAGTGAGCAGATCTTTGTTTTGGAGTTGAGAGTTAAAATTGACTTAGGACCAAAACTGGACTGGATAAGTTGATCAAGTGCTTAGGACTTAACCGTTTGATGTATTTGTATATGTATTTTTGAAAGTTGGTTTGATGGTCAACCAATCTAAGACCAAATATATGACATTGTCTAGATAGGTCGAGAGGAAAAAACCACGAAATCCCAGCATAGCATGATTATCAATGACAACAGCGCAAGGGACTGCATATAAGACCGAATTGTATCTGCACAACAAAATATTTTAGGTCAAAACCGCAATCGAGGGCATGCAAGCTATAAATTTATGATGGAATTATAAGGCCAATGGTTTCATATGGAGCAGAAGTTTGGACCATGACTGCAGCACACAGAGAATCCCTAAGAATCTTTAAAATCTTTAAAAGAAAAATACTGCGAAAAGCGTTTTGGCCTAAGAAAAATGAACGCTGTGGCTATAGTCCAAGGAATATAGGACGAATGGCGAAGATGTAGTCAAATTCATTAAATCTCAGAGGCTAAGATGGATAAGTTGTCATATCCTACGGATGGACCAGAACAGAGCACAAAAGCTTGTGTTGGCATACACACCATTCTCCACAAGAAACAGCAGTAGACCAAGAAAGCGCCTGGTTGACAATATGGACGATGATATGCTGAAGATAGAAGTAAGGAACTGACGCGCCCTTGCAAACAACAGAGGCGAATGGAGAAGAATCGTTGAGAAATACAAGACCCACCCCGGCTTGTAGAGCTGAATGTTGATCATGATGTTTATTTAGTTTTTTAGCTTTGTTTAACTTCGATGCAAAGTTTTTTGGTGACGTTATCTATAGTTTGGCGCTCTATTTAAGTGTTCAAAGATAAACTTTTAGCTACTTCTAATTTATAAACTTAATCCACTTGAATGCAGTGTATTCCCCAGTCGACCAGATTGGTTGTCAATGCCAACGTCATGTGTACATTTTTTGTTTTGCTTTGGTACTGCACTTGAATGTTGTGACTTTTTTTTTGTGGGATCCGTTGGTTGTTGGTTTGGTCGGATGGTTGGTTTGTCATTTGCATAAAAGTCGAGGCGACTGCGAAGAAATTGCAAAAAACTAGTGGCAAATTTTAATGCAAAACTCGTGGCAGCCACTCACATAGATACACACTACAGCACACTCGCACACACACACACTCACACACAGGGAAGCACTTGCATATGGCTGAGTCCTCGTAGTCGTCGACGTTGTCGTCATCAACGTCATAATGATGTGAATTATTCATTGTTTATGGTTTACTTCATGTTTTAATTAAACAGTAGCCACCACAGCAGATGCCACAAAAAAAAAAACGAAAATAAATCCTAGAAAAAGTGGCAGGCAGCTAAATACAGGACAACGAACTTTAGATGCTCTGCTGGTGTGCGTATGGCTGTATCCATTTTTGGACTTTTTATGGAAATATCAGCATTCGTAGTCTCTATGTCTGCCTGCTTTGTACTAACTTTTAGTTCATTTTTAACGAATTGACATGTGTTGTTACCACTGGCGCCATCTATAATCAAAGTTGGCTGAATAGTTTCCGCTTCTTTGGCAAAGCGTAATAACCGAGATAACAAGAATTGCATCTACAACTAAAAAAGTTCAAAAATTTTCCCCAAAGTCTCTTCCAACTTCACAGCCAGTCGCTATACCAAGACGTCAGTGTATGCAAAAGGCTCAACATGTTGCAAGGCGAGTGGCAAATTGAGAGCTTAAGTTTGGGTTCTCGCTGCTAGAGAGGTGCCTTCTAATCTCATACATATGAAATTGGCTAGCAGACGTTGGCGGCATAACAGGAGAGGCACATACAGTATACAACACAAGCTAGGATAAGCGCACTAGGCAGACCACTTGGCGTATGAGTTATGCGCATTTTCGCAAATGAACTAATTTTCAGTGAAACATCCGGACAAGCAACACTATTTATATGCAAAAGTATTCATATGAGTGTTTAACACAAAAGGGGTGGAGAGGAGAAAATGAACTTTTAAAGTGCAATTAGGCGTAGTGTCGTTACCCGGAATAACCAGAGGCTTAAGAAGCTATTGCAGATGTACCCACCTAACAAGTGAGTTAGGTCTGTTGGCATATGGAAATCTATTATATTTTGTATCAAAGACGGCACGTACTCTGTAGAAATGGTCATACCATGTTGGGACTTTGTTTTTTAAGCTGAAAATCGAAAATGCACTTCTTCAGTTTTTATATTATGCTCAGAAAAGCTTCACCAAATGGTAGATATAAGATATTATAACCGAAGTAATACTCTTTGCATTATAATACGATTCGACTTCTTATGAACTCGGAGTTGAGTTTTTAAAATGGATGAAGTTATAAAAACACATTTCCAAATATTCGCCTTGGATTTTCGGCGTTATACATCTCAAATTCCAAAACGATGGCCTTAAGATGATGGGTGATGTATTAGGCGGTCTCCTTGACTGCTATTTTGGCGTTTGACTTTCTAACTTATTTTTAGGATGTTTCACTATTTATTCCCGACTTGAAACAAATGTAACTTGTAATGTGAAATCAAGCATCGATTGATTGTATTTCTCAAAAGGCTATATCTCTATGGGACCCCAAGGTGAACTAGAAGTGTATGTAAGCAGAAGTTTGTAATATTGAAGACATTACGTACGGTTCCCAAGCATTAAGATCACGCAAATTCAAGATACGCGTCTAGTGCGACGAATAAATCGTATCCATATCCCAAGATACCTCCTCATCATACGACATACTATGAAAATCACACTTGTAGAAATATTGTAAACTAAAGCCACCACAGGCTCCAACTTTAAGTGCTTCGGAAGGTCGAAATTGCTCAAAGAATATAGTCTCACATTCGAATGACTGTCGATCGATGTGTATGAAATTTGGTGGACCTCGGTAGCATAGACTGCAGCGTAGTCGCCTCGAAAACCAAAGATGGGTGGTTCGATAACACATAGTGGCCTAGCTAGCATATATACGCTATTTACCAAGGAAATTCTCTACAAATTAAAGACACCACCTTTTAGATTTGGCTATAAACTGTAGATGCGTGTTCTCTTCGAACAGCTGCTAGTAGAAATATTTCCGTTCTGCGGAAAAAATATTAAGCGCTTCCGTTGGTGATTCCATAGGCGATTCCTTAATATTTATAAAATACATAATGTAATCTACGCAACCTTACTGTGGCACAGTTTTAATTTTGAAACCAGTATATTGGACTATCTTCGTGCTCCGCATTTGGACCACATAGCCATTTTTTTTTACGTATTTTAGAAATTATGGAAATTTTAGTGAACTTATCCAAGACGAAAATATTATTATCTATTGCGTTGAAGAATGTCAAGTTTTATAGCACTTCACATACGTTGGCAGCACAGTGAACACAAAAAAAAAATTCAGCCTGGGGATCAAACTAAGAATTACTATGAGACTTCTCTCGATGGGTAAAACTAACGCTCAACAAGGCCTATGAATTTTTTCTGATGATTTGTACTTGGCGTACTCAAGAGATCTTCACTCCCCTTCGGTTTGGGAACGACTATCGCATTTGAATGAACCATGAGCTGTATGAGCTTTACGAAGACATGTCGGCCATGTCATGCGTATTGATGATAAAACTGCAGCAAAGAATGTTTTCAATGCAAGTGTAACTTACGGGAACGACCTAGACTATGATGAAAGAGTTTAAAGCTAACACTATCTTTAATTAAGAGATGTCAGCGTCTTATAAAAATTATATCATTATCTAAATATTGTCGTGGTTTGTAATATTTTCTAACCCAAAATTTTAGTCAAAAATGTCAAATTTCCTTTGTAGCTCAACTCTCCAACGAAGTCTAACCTATGTGTCTGTGCATTTAACTATAATCAAAGACAAAAAAGAAATTAAAATTAAATCGAATTGTTCAAACTTCCCAGATTAGTAAACTATTCGAATAATATTCCAAATAAAGTAGCCGAATGTAAAGTACACTGTTCTTTCATAGCTGCAATGAAAAGTGTAGCAAATATTATTTAAGCGCTAAAAATGTAAGTCTCTTTTTTTTAATTTTAAAAATAAAAATAAATTCTTAGTATTATATAATTTAGCTTGCTAAAATCGCAGCAAGAACAGCAGAGATATTCAAAATTGAAAATTTTGGTACCGATGCTACAAATCGCTTCGGCGTTTCAAGCATGCGCGGCGTTAGCTGAGTTGGTTGAGTTGTGTCCGCATTGAAAAGTATTGCGACGTTCGAAGACCAAGGTTCGCTTCCCAATCAAGGCAATTGTTTTTAATTTTTATTTATTTTTTTCTAAATCCGTACAGGTTAATTTTTTATTTTATATTTTGACAATATTTTATTTTTAACTTGCACAAAAATGCCAACAATCAGCGGCTCATAATGCGCTGGGCGAGTGCCTCTTAAAGTCTGCCACACCCCAGTCAAAATGCACAAATTATTGTACTTTGGCGACATCGTTTCAAATTCATTTGCGCTTGCAAATTGATATATTCGATATAAAAATAAATCAGCAACAACAAATGTATCAAAACAAATCGTTTTTAACGAACTTAAACTGGAGTTGTATGACAGCTACTGCGCTCGGTCATCAACCTGAACACAAGCTCAGAAGTGGGACTCTCATTTATAATAAATAAATCGGACTATTGTTGGGTACTTCCAACTGTCAAGATTTTTTTTGCTAAGGCAAAAGATATATGAGACTCTGGGAATAAGTGAGTAGAGAGTATTATGTATACTCTATAGTTGAGGGAACCCAAATATTTGTCAGGGTGTCGATTTGCCTTGGCATAACGAATAATTCTGTTTGATTTTTAAGGATCAATATCTTCAATATTTTTCATAATAAAGCAAGGTGCACTGTGAGAAACAGCTGCCAATTTGTTAAATTTTATTCAATTGAATCGAATTCGCAATTTTAAAAGGGGTTTTCTAAGATGAAGGATTGTTGACTTTTAAAATTGGAAAATTCGGCTAATAAGCAAAAAAAAAGACTGCAATTTAGTAAATACGTTCTAAAAATAAGAAAACACTCCTCTAAGCAGAAATTCTTAAAATAAATTTAACATTGTATATTTTAGGATTTTCCTGCATACAAATCAAGTTCAGATTTTCTACTTTCTTAAAATATATATTTTTATTTTAATAAATTAAGCCTAATATTAATACTAAATTTAATATTAGTTTAACGAACACTAGTTACTAGGGAACAATTATAAAATGAAGTCTTAATCTTCTTGTTTTTATTCAAATAATTTGAAATAATCTTAAATAATGA
Source organism: Chymomyza procnemis (assembly GCA_035046065.1). Taxonomy (NCBI): domain Eukaryota; kingdom Metazoa; phylum Arthropoda; class Insecta; order Diptera; family Drosophilidae; genus Chymomyza; species Chymomyza procnemis. The sequence continues at coordinate 33,595,579 of JAWNOJ010000021.1, read as the reverse complement.
CAATACATTGATATTGTAGTTACTTTTTGATGGCAGAGATGTACACTGCGATGTTCAAAGAGATTATCTCCTAAAGATTCTAGTTTAAAGTTTAGTAGTAAAGTTTAGTGATATAGTTCTACATTTAGTTAAAAACTTTCGCTGGTTTTCATAATTATAAGTAAAATCTAAATATCCGTAAAATTAATATTTTTGGAATTCATGGTGTTTTGAGTTGTTTTGGCAGAACTGCCCACATTCCACAGTCGCACAATAACTCATTTTGTTTTCCGTTTGACGAATTTTAGCTGCGACTACTAAATTCCAAAAATTTCGAATTTTAAATTTGAAGCACTTAATTATTTTATTTTATATATTAAAGCATAAATTGTTAGAACATCATAGTGCTTCGACCTTTTAAAATTATTATTCCTATCCCAAACTGCCACTTACTTGCTGAACTTTAAAATACAATCTCTTTTTTATCCCGTACCATATTGTACTTTGTGGAAGCCGATATTGTGTGGAACACCCAAAAGAAAAGTCAGTGAGCTCCCAAAGTTAGCTAAGGGTAACCAGAGTAATTTATAACCACTGTTCGTCTGTATGAAGGCCTACAAAACGCCTCAAAGAGCCTAAAAGTTAGAGTAACCAAATTTTCGGGAGTTGGGGATATAAACAACAGCTTATATAGGGATGTTCTGTACTACCTCAGGAAAATCACATTGTAACAGATGAATAATTCGCTTTTTTATTAAGATATAACGAAATTTGTTGTGCTTTCTTCTTGTTTTAAATACGATGAAATGCGGTTATCTCTATAAACTATATATACATTTAGCTCTCGTAAAGTAAATCTGTAAATAGGATTTTTTTTACAAAATCGAAAACTGATTCACCAAAAAATTCAGATAGCTTTGTGTCGATATTAAAACCAAATTCAACACCCAAAGAAATTGAATTAAAATTTATTTTTTAAATTTAAAATTTAATTTTTTAAAGTACCATATCTCATTTCATTAAAATCTCTTGACTCTATAATATAGTTCTAATACGGCCAGGGTCTCCTGTTTGCAAAAAAAAAATCGAGCGTTTCAATCAGTATATAAACTGTAGTTGTCTGTTCTCTTCGAACATCTGTTAATAGATATATCCCAATGCTCCGCCTTTGGAGCGCTGACCATAGTGAAGCAGCATAATTTTTCAAATGACAAATCTGTCAAACAATGCAATTTGTTGCATAAATTGTTGTTGTGTTGTTGCTATAAATTCATTTTTCCAAATCGAAGACAAGATAAAGGTTTTTCAAAATTTCAACAACAAAAAATCATATGCTGCCCACTGTGCAACGACCTTTTGGCCATGAAACCGAGAAGCCCTGAATTGCTGCCAAAGCTTTGACTGCAACACTTGTATGTAATTCTGAATATGAAATTCCAAGCACTACAAAGTCGACAAGCTTTTTTACGAGGCGCGTTTTACAACCGCAAGAATAACAACAAAGAAACAAAAACAATATAATAATATTCCCCGTATTATACTATATAAACGTCATAAAGAGCGTCGTGCCTGCATATATATGTATATATATAATATATGTAGTACATATTATACAGATATATATATACTTATATGAATAAGTTTTGTTTAAGTTTACAAAAGCACAAAGCAATAGACAATATTGGACTAATTAGCAAAAGTGACTTTTGGAACCAAGAGAGGCGATGACGTGCACAGTGGATGGGGGTGAGCATATTTAAACTTTAACTAAAATTATAAAATTTTTCATAATACGAAAATAGAACGAAACGCATTAATTTTAGATAAAGCAATTATTGAATGCACAAAGTTGTAGATTTAAAATAAAATTTCATGTAAATATAAATAATTTCAAAATTTTACCTTCTGACAGCTCTTTCGTAAGGTTTGGCATTTTTGAGATTATACGTATTCGGAACGTTTTGACGTTATTTGTATTGTTTACACTTACTTCAAATATTGATTTCGGCCAAAAAATGTTATTAAATCGTGAACATTTTCGTGCGATTATTTTTGACAAATTTCGACGTGGATAAAATCGAATTGTTGAAACTTCCCAGATTAGGAAACTATTAGAATAATATTCCAAATAAAGTAGCCCCATGTAAAGTACACTGTTCTTTAAAAGCAGCAATGAAAAGTTCAACTGTGCATGAAAGAACTTAATTCCGTTTTTGGCGATGAAGTTCCATCAAGGACCAGTGTTTATCGATGGTATGGTGAGGTCGTAGTTCACTTCAAGGCGAATTTCGTGGAGAGCGTCCAAAATTAGTTGTTGCTCCCGAAACCATTGATGCTGTGCGCAGACTAATATTGCAAGATCGTCAAATGAACTATCATGAGATTGAGACAAGCTTAGGCATCAGCGGAACCAGTAGGACATTCAATATTGCATGAACATTTGACTGTCAAATAAATTTGTTCACGTTGGAGATCCTACGCAAATTGTCAATCGCTCAAAAAAGGCTCTTGTCGATTGGTCGAAAGAAATGCTCATAAAATACAATAGTGTTGCTTCGAAATACGTCTATGATGAATCATGGATCTACGCGTTTGAGCCCAAAAGTAATCACTACTCGACTGTATGGGTGTTTCAAGAAGAGCCAAATCCACCAAAGTTGTTCGTCGCCACCGTACCACTAAAACAACGCAGTACAGTCAATTCTGAGTGATACAGAACCATTTGTTTGATAGTTGTCTTCCAAGAAATCAGGAAAACCAACCGCCGATGACGGATCACTCCACACCACGACAATGTGAGCTCTCACACAGCGGCTCAAACAACTGCATTTTTGCATTTCCAAAACTTCGATTTAATAAGTCATCCGCCATATAGTCCTGACTTGGCACCGAAAAAAGCGGTTGATGCGTTACGAAATGCATGTTTTGGAGATACCTCAATTAGAGTGGCAAAAGTGCTTCTACAATTGGTTCAAAAAGTGTATAGATCTTAACGGGGAATATTTTGAAAAGCAATACGTAAAAAATTTAATAAGAGAACAACGTTTCTTGACACCTGAACTAGCAATTGATGCGTTCCGAAATGCATGTTTTGAAGATACCTCAATCAATTGGTTCAAAAGCATGCAAAAGTGTCTAGATCTTAATGGGAAATATTTTGAAAAACAATAAAACGATTTTCAATGATCAATATTTATTTTTGTTCTTTAGTCCCTAGGTATAAAAAGCAACCCTCTTACTATACCAAATTTTTAACTTAATTATTTTACATATTTTTAAAGTTATAAAAAAGATTTAATATGAAACAAGGGGTAAAATGATAGCACTTCTCTGTCTAAATATCAAAGGTCAGCTTAAAGATTTCTTCTTAGATGTCTACTATTCTTTCAAAAATATTCACCAAAAATTTCATATCTGTATACGAAGTAAGTTGGAAGTGAAAAAAATATTATGTGGACTACGTGGATACATCTTAAAAATAGATTTTTCAAAATAAATTAATGAACATTTTTGAAAAAAATTATATATTATTTTTCTTTCGAGCATTTCTGAATTACTTTTTTGAACTAAGCATTATCTACCAAAATTATTAATTTGTATTTATATTGAATATTATCTTTATTAATTAAAAGTTTTGAATAATATTTTAAACTCACTTAGCGTTATTTAGATTTATATAGAATTTCTTTGCTCTTCTAGAAACAACATTCAGTGCCAGATCTCACTGACTATGAGGTGCCATTTGTGACTCTGATGTTCATTATAGGGGGAATGTTTTGGAGATTTTGTACTTACGTAGCGCATGTTCATAGGACATGAAGCAGCCGACGTTTTGGCTTGTTATGGGCGAGCTGTGTGGGAATAGAATCAGGAGTACGTGGTCTCACCTACGCCGATTGCAAGTTGGAAAAATATAAAATCTCTGCGCATATATGGTATTTTGTGCAACATCTTATGATGGAAATCTTAGAAGTTGTGTTTTAGGTTTCACGATCAGGTGAGCACGGAGGAAGCAGTGTTATTGGAACCTTTGTCTGTAGGTTGTTGTTGTAGCTATCTCCCCTGGTTTGTCTGGAGAATATGAAAAATAAAGAATGGAGAAAGTTAGAAACGGTAGTGACTTAGGGAGAAATCCTATCCAGTTCGAGAAAGCAAGCTGCCTCGACTGGATTAGTTCGCAGTGAAGAGAGCGTGAGTCTGGTGGATCTGGCCAGACACTTGAAGAGATGTTGGGTGGTGTGTGAGCTATAGCCGCATTTGGGGCAGGAATCAACTACCTCTGCGTTAACTCGCGCCAGGTACATGTCGGTAGGTGTTCATGCCTGCCGCAATGTTAACTTTGGTTTAGCATCTAAAGTTTTAATTCTGGACGCAGTACCTGTCGGCTTTGTGTTGATAACTGACTTTATCCTATCACCTTAAGCGTTGTTTGTTAAAAACAAAAAATAAATTTTTAACTTTTTTATAAAAACAGAAAACTAAATCAAAGCCTTACCCATTGATTGCCACAAGCATAGCACTCTTGTTTGCTTGTTTTACATAAACAACGTAAAAGCGTATAGGTTAGGCCATCGGTTGGTTTGTTAATTGTATACATTTTATTCAAAGAAACTCTATTAATTATTAAACGCAATTACACGCAAAATAAAAGTACCCACCAAGTGATGAAAAAGCTAAAGATGATGGCGGATCCTACTCACATTAAGAGCCAACACATCCGAGGCAGCTAAACGGGGCTTACAAAGAAGAACCAAAAAACGTTACGACTGAGCCTAAATTCCCACAAATGAATCTAATGGCTTTTGGCAATGCTAAGTGATATATTTTCTAGCTTAAAACTAAAGTAGATGAGGAGAGCTGAGAATTGTTAATCTTTATTTCATAGTAATTTGTAGTTATATCTATTCCCTTAGATATTTACAAGTCCCAAAGTTCCAAGCAGTTACCAAAGGTCGACGATCCCTTAACGCTTAGCATTTTACAGAACATACATTTTTTTCAAATCTTTCGCATAAATGCTGGCTCATGGATGTTCCAGATTTATTCAAGTAAAAGAATCCAGTGCCACAGCGTTTGGATGTCGTCGCTGAGGAACTAGGAGCAAGGTATACGGCGCAGCAGAGCGCTGAAGATGTGGCGGTGCATATTCGTAAGACAATGAGCGAATTTTCCGATAGAAGGGAAGACTGTTATGGCGCCAAAAGTTTTGGCAATTCTTGCAAAACGTTCTCTGATGGTGTTGTAGTTATAGTTGGCATGGATGCACCAGCGACAAAGATTCCTGTAATCACTGCACCGGCCCGCAAGTTGGACATAGGGGATGTCTTCCCCGTGCCTAGGATTTGGTCGCATCTGAAAAGGTTACCCACCATTTTAATATCAAAGAGTGAAAGTGACGAAGCCTCTGATGGTAATGATACATCCTGCCAAATTTTTAAAAAACCATCTAATAAATTTTAAATTAAAATATAATATTTTTTTTTTTTTTATTTTTAAAGTAATTAATAAAATTATTTAATGCAAACCAAAGACAAAATGGACAGCTTGTGAAGTTGAAAATTACTTTGTAATAAAGCAAGTAAAATTTCAGACTTTAAAATATGTAAATATTTTATTTATTGGACAGTTTTGTCAAATTTTAAAACATTTTATAAAAAATCTTCAAGAAAAATGGTAAGGATTTAACAGTATTTAAATTTAATATTTAATATTTCATTTATTTTGTAAGTAATTAAAAAAAATTGGGTTTCATATGAAGCAAAGAGTAAAATGGACAGCACTGTGAAGATGTTAAATATTTTGATAAAATTCGAAAAAGAAATTTCAGATTTTGGCAATATTTCAACTCAATATTAAATATAAAACATTAATTTTTAAAGCAATAAAAAAATTAATTTAATACCAAATAAATGCAAAAAAAAAACTCTGTCAAGTTGAAATATATGCTTTGATAAAATTCGAGCAAAAATCGCAGACCTAAGCAATATTTAAATTAAATATTTTTTATTTTATATATTTTTGAAGTAATTAATTTGGTGTGCAATTTAAGCCGTTCTTGAACAGAAAGCAAGCAGTATTTGCCACCATCGGAAAATATCGTATTTCCATTTACGAGCGCATTAAGCAATGCGATGAGTTAGCCGATGGTTGAATTAAAATTAAATATTTTATATATTTTTGAAGTTATTAAAAAATTGCATAAAACAAAAAAATACGAAATAGACAGCTATATCAAGTCGAAATTGTTTGAAAAATAGTAAAAATTGCATACTATAGCAATATATAATTTTTTTATATATATTTGATTTATTTTTAAAGTAATTAAAAAAATTGTTTCATATAAAAAAAAAACGAAAAATGTAATTAATTGTAAACTTGTAAAAAATGGCAGACCTCTATTAATTGCTTTACTATTTTTTAAAATAAAAAAATATTTTGCAATAAAAAAAAACGATACAGACAAGTTGAAAATTAGCAAAATTTACCAAAATTTTTATTTTTACAAAATGCGTTAATAAGATTCAAGTAAAAATTGCAAAACTGCTGAAATATTAATATTAAATATTTTATTTATTTTTAAGGTCATAAAAAAATCACTATCAAGTTGCTAGACTTTAAGGCCACAATCCTAACTGCAGCTCATAGTCTAGGCTGCTGTAGTTCAAACAAAGCACCGACTTAAAAAGTGGACACCAAACATGCCATCTCGCCCACTGTAGCTCAACGTCGACTTTGACTTGGCTGCCGGCGCCGCGTCGCTTCGCATTGCGTCGCTGCATTCGCTTTGCTTCAATTGAACAGCGTCGTGCATTGTAAGCTCGAGATACAAAGTCAAACAAAAAGTTTGCTAAACTGTTGCAGAACGTAAACCAAAAACAAAAACAAAAAAATATAAAAAAAATAAATAAATAAAAACTTAGTTTTATTTTTAAGTGTAATAAACAATTAACACATATTTCATAGTGGAACGCGCGTCTCTATCAACCGGTTAACTAGTCGAAATTCGCTTGCCCCAAAAAAAAAAAAGTGCGAACTGGCAGCCAAATGCCACAGACAAACTCTGCGTATGTGTGTGAGTGTGTGTGTGTGTGTGTGTGACTGTGTGTGATTGAGATTACGCTGTGTGCGTGTGTGTGTGTGTGCTTGAGTGTGTTAATCTTTAAATTAAAAGAAATCTCCGCTACTGATTCGGACGCTTCAGTAGGTTGATTCTGCCTCAGTCGCATTTAGTTCTGTCTCAAAGTTCTCCAGTTCCTCCCAGTTCTCGGACAAAAGAATAACCGTGCCTCGACGCCTACATGTATGTGTTTGTCATATGAGATAGCTGCAGATACTTTTTTTTACCGCATAAAAGATACACTTTCCGACTGAAATCGAGCCGTGCTTTCAATAAGTGTTCAATTGTTGTTGTTTCGCGACGTCGCTGCTGACGCTACGCTGGACTTTGTGTGGTTGTTGTTGCTGTTGTTGTTGTGATTAAAATGGAAGTTGCTAAAATGCACAACAACAAAATGCACTGTATGAGTGTAGAGGTGTGTGTGTGTGTGTGTGTGACTCAAAAAAGCAGCGCAGCAACAGCGAAAAATACTTAAATCAATTGGGGTCATTATTTTACAATTTTAAATTATTCTCGAAATTATGTGCAACAAATGTTTTGTAAAAAACTAAAAAAAAAATATAGTGAGCTGAAACTTTTTATTTATAAAAAAGTGTTGAACTTTCATAAAAAATGACTGTGTCATCGCTGCCAAGGCGGCACCTGAAGATATCTCTCTTAAAAGCTGTGCGAAGAGAACAGGGTTCTACACTATGAAGCCGTATCCGTAGGGCGATGTGTCTGAATAACAGAGATTTACTTAGAAAAAGAGCTTACATTTGCTAGCTATGTCAGTGCTAGGCAAATGTACTAGTGGAATCGATGCAACTATCTTCCGGTTTAGCGGCCAGTACGCTCACAAGCTGCACTTGAATTTTATGTTAGTTACATTTAAAAATATATCTTTTTGCACATGAATTAAAATCTTGCTTATTTTTATAGTTCAATTAATTTTAATTTTTTCGTTACTTTTCCTTTACTTTTTCAAAAATTTTATATAAGCCGTGCAAAATAGCATACATACATGTTTCAAAAACCTTTTCGAATTTTTCAAATGGGCTCAAAATGTGCTCGTTCTCAAAGAGAAGTCTGAAAGTGAAAGATATTCTCTCAACAATAACAAGACAAATAAGCGGAGTGTATTCAGCACTAACTTTTCTATTTGTCTGATTATAAAAAATAATTGTTTAATTCGGTAATAATAATTAATAAGCAAAAAGTAGGTAATGCATTCTGCTGCTCGTGCAACATGGCCTACCACCAAGAAAATAGCGCAAAAAATGCAGGCTTACAGCAACAAATGTCTGAGAATAATATGCGGGATATTCTGGCCAAACAGAATATTCCCTATTCAACTCCAAATCAGACTTGAATAGGGCATGTTCTCTCAGAAAAAAAAAACTCAAGCAGCATTGTCCAAATGGCACTAGACTGAAACTCTCAAGGAAACAGACGAGCTGGCCGAACAAAAGCAACTTGAAGACGAACCGTTCTTCAAGAACTGGCCCAGATCAGCTCGTCGTGGGACAACGCTTGGCTGACGGCACAGAACAAAGTACGATAAGAAGTCTTGGTAGAGGCCCTAAGTTCACATCTCGAATAATCTTTCTTTCTAATCTGCTATCCTACACAGGATGTATGCGATCATCTAAGGAAATCTCTATAAATTAAAGGCACCTCGGCTATAAACTGTAGATCCCTGTTCTCAGCTATCCCCATGCGATTGCAGCGATGTCAAGTTGAATAGGTTATTTTAAAAAGTAAACACACACAATCCGAACATGTACGTAGCATATAGCAGAAAAAGTCGAAAACCTTCCAAAATCAATCACCCAAACTATGATGAAGGTGTCCAAAGAAGTTTATTTACCTGTCTACATCTGTCCATCTATATTAACGCCTAGATCAACGCCTAGTATGCTTACAACTTGTTATGCAACTTAAATTGGGTTTTTGGATATCCCGCAGTGCTGTATTGCATCACCTCAAATAAGTTTCAGATATTATAACCAACTTCGACGCCCAGTAGTTTTTTTATGTTGCCAACCAATACCCAGATGAATATGTATTCCAAAGTTACTTACAGTGTGATCAAAGTGACTAGAGAAGTTGATATGCCCATGTTCATGCGACCGTCTGTATGAACGCCTACATCTCAGAAAGCGTAAAAGCTGGAGCAACCAAATTTTCGAAAAAGAATTTTTGTTGTTCTACGGCAGTTTTTTGAAAGTTTTTTATATCTGATAATCTGAAAATGACTTGATAATATAACACACCTAGGTGTTATGCACTACCTCAAAAAAAACACCCCAAATCGTTTTTGATCAATAATATGATTGTTTATTAAGATATAACCAACTTCGCCGCCCAGTAGTTTTTTATCTTCCCAACTTTTCACTGTATAAAATTTGAACGAAATCGGGTAAGCAGAATTGGGCCACAATTGGGCGAATCGGGTAAAAAAATAGAACACCAAATTACTGCTATTTAGTTAATTGTGCTTTATACGAATTGTCTTGAGGATAGTGTTTCTATTATCTATGGGAACGCATGGAACTCTTGATTTTATATTCCGCAATATTGTGTTAAAAACTCATAGAAATTAAAGATCATTTCATCCACTGAGCAAGAGAGTAGTTGTAGTAGAACTTTATTCCAGTCTGGGCAGTTAAAAAATTCAACAAAGTTTGTATGTCTTCAGTCAAACATGTGAAATGGAGACAAGGACTTTATGAGTAACTATCACAAAGGAGCTTTTTTTATTTATAAGACCAATATATCTGTAACCCCATCGTACTCACTACCGATTACGATTATTATTCACAAACTTTGCTAACTTACTGATGCAAATATTAAAATAAGTGGATAAAAATACCAATTATTTAAAATGTTTTTGAAATTTCACTTCGCTTATTTACGATTGCTGGTGAATATATAATTGAAATTGTTTCAAAAAAGTGTTTTGATCTTTTAAATAACTCGTTTTTTAAGAATATTTATGGTTCTTCATTTGTTTTGGAATATTTCAAGAACAAACTCGTTACTTTGACGGCTTATGCGATCAAATTCGATTGACTATATCATATAGCTGGCATGTGGTCAATGCATCATAAGTTCGAATGCCGCACTAAATTTATTGCATTTTAATCGTTTTTTCTAACCAATCAATCCGATCAAATTCGTCACATTCGAACTTTATTTTGAAAATTGAGATTTCGAGTAAATTAATAAAGTTGATGAAGCTTAGTTAGAAGCAACAAATAATTTTAAAATACTGCTCAGTTTTTGCAAACTTTAAAAATTACCCAATTGCAACAAAAGAAACTAATTTAATTCAAGCTGTCAATGCGAACATATAATGAGTAAGATTCTACTAGAAATAATAAAGAACTCATAAAGTTTTCGATTTTGTCAAAGACTTGCCCCAAATGTCAATATTATACTAGATAAGACCCGCACACACACACACCCCGAAACGCTAAGCAAATATTTTATACAAACACAAGCATAGGCGGCATAGTTGATATCAAGCAGCTTATCAAGCGGCATATCAGCCGCCTTATCAAATTTTTGCTCTCTCTCTCTCACTCTCTCTCTCAGCCGCAGTTTGACTTACGAACGCGCTTTCATATTTTGCTGCTTATGCTCTCACAATGCTCTCTTTACTTACTACGAGGCGTCGCTCGCTCAATCATCACGCAACCAAATCGACTCAGTAATAAATGTGCAAAGTTTGTGGTTAGAAAGGAATGCCAACAGCTGGCAATTGCCCAAAAAAAAGGAAAGATTTAAATGAGAATTCTAACAAAAAAAAATAAAAATAAAACTAAAAAAGTGCTGCCAAGTTGTAAAAATTATTCTATATGCAAGTGATACAGCGCCCAGGCGCACTGAAGACGCGTCTACTGCGCGAAATGCAAAATTTAAATAAAATCGTTTACAATGAAAACAAAAAATTATTAAACAATTGCCGCGCGCCATTGTTATTGTTCAACGTGCAAACAATTTAATTGAAAACAATTACAAAAAAAGTAAAAAAAAAAATCAAAATTAAAAAACAATTGCAATTCGTTTACACACACCCCACCCCGCATTGAAACCAACAACCTTGCCAGCAAGTTACCAACAAATTGTTAATCGTTTTTGTTGTCAAAAACTTGGCACATACAAAATGGCTCGAGATAGACTGCCGGAGCTCTTGCAGGTAAGTCCCAAGCTACCTCATACACATAATATACTCTGCGATAAATACAACTTAAATATATAGTTTTACGGCGAATGTTATTTTCCAACTTCTGAAGTTAGTTCGTGGCAAAGTGAGAAAATTTTTGACAGTCTGTAAGTCGGTTATGTATCAAGTTGCTAAAATCAGCTGCTAATTGAAATACTAATTGAACGTTTTATGCACAGTGGGGCAAACAATATTGTGAACTAGTTCGTAACACATTTACGGCGAACAGCTGTCAAGAAGTGCTGCCCAACAAGCACTAAAATGGCAACTTTATTTACTATAAAAAATATTTTGTTGTTATACAAAAAAAAAATAATTTAATAATAATAATTTAAAACAATGCCGTGAGTTATTTTAAAGCTCATTTTTGTCACGCAGCTGTCTGAAGTGCTGCCAAACAATTATTAGCTACTACTGCATTTTTTAAATTAAATTAAATATTTTGTTATTATTTATAAAAGTAAATTTTATATATTAATTTATTTGTAATTAACTAAAAATATTTGCGTCATTATTCATATTCTACATTCGAAACACAGCTGCCAGAAGTGCTGCCAAACAAACGCTAAAAAACAACTGTATTTTTTATATACAATAAAATTCAATAAAATATTTTATATATTTCTTTTATATTTTTTAATAAATTTGGCATAAAACAAAATGCTCTACGCTTGTGACCCATTCATTTTCGGTACACAGCTGGCTGAAGTGCTGCCCATCAAAATATTAAAACAGCAACTTATTTATTATAACAAATATTTTGTTATTAAACAAAGAAATATTGTTTTCAAACAATGTATTTTTTTATTATATTTGAAATAAACAAATCCGTGAGCTAATTAATAGTTAATTTTCGGCTATGCAGTTTTCCAAAGTGCTGCCAAGTAAACACTAAAACAACTACTGCAATTATTAAATTATTATATTAAATGAAATATTTTTGTATTATTTAAAAAAATTCTTTTTTTATACTCATACATTTTTAAATACCTAAAAAAATTTGTGAGTTTATACATATTTTACTTTCCGTGCACAGCTGCCAGAAGTGCTGCCAAACAAACACTGTATTTTGTATATTCAATAAAATATATTTTTTTTTTTCAAATTCCTTGTCAAATTTTACTGCAAAACAATACAACAATGTGATATAACTAATGAAGTTAAATTTGACACTCCTATGTGGAGCATGGGGCGGACACAAACTTTTTCCAGCGCCTTCCATTATGAGCAATATTACGCAATTCATGCGATGCCGCGCTACCCTCACTTTCTGCAAGCAGCGTTCTCATCCTGGGTCTGTCGAGGCCGTTCTCGGCGCCGGATACCCTGCGAATTCTATTGAAAGCATCTCTTGGCGATGTCTTCATTTAAATTTAGAGATAAAACAAAATGCTCTACGCTTATAAATAATTTTTAATCGGTTAACAGCTGTCTGTAGTGCTGCCAATCAAAATACTAAAACAGCAACTGTAGGAATTATTACTACTAAAATATTTTGGTTTTATTTAAGAAAATGCTTTTATGGCTTCAAAATATTTTGATTTAAGTTCAAAATCAAAAATCAAAACAATCAAGTTTATTATTTAGTTTTGGTACGCAGCTGCTTGAAGTGCTGCCAAAACAGCGCTACAAGAGCAATTGTATTTATTATAAATATTACCTAAAGTATTTAATGACCATTCTAGAAATAATATAATAATATATATTTTTAAATTAATTAAAATAAAAAAGTTGCGAACTAATTCAAAGTTTATTCTCGGCAAAGAGCTTTCTGAAGTGCTGCCAAGCCAGCTGTAGCTGTATGTTTTAAAATAAGACAAATATTTCGAAATTAGTAAAGAAAATTAATATTTAGATCAAAGTCATGAATATATTTTAAAATAAATCAAAAGTTAAAAGTTAAAGCGCCAACCATTTCAAGAGAAGAGTTACTGTTGTTTGGCCAAATTATATTTTCTATACGAAATTTTTATCAGTTGTCTTGAGATAGTTGGCGCTTTATATTAAAAATTAAAATGAATTTCGAGTTGCCGAAAGGATTTTCGCAATTCGAACCTTTTTGTATAGATGCGGCGAATCATATTTTTAAAATTTTTCAACAATTTCAGCAATTTTTTACTTTCATTAACTTTTTGCCTAATCAATTTGCTGCCGTCTAGAATTTCTTTGTTCTCAAACTAGTCAGGCGCAGTATGATTCAATTGATTCAGCTAGGGTGCCAAGGTTATGTGGAAAGGGCGGGCGTTCAGATTAATCGTTGTAGAGTTTACGCGATCACATGACGGAGCCCCCAGTATTGCATAATATATATAATATTAAAATTTATATAATGGTGCTTGAAACTAAGTACGTTCTATGTATACGTCATTCTAACGTAGAAGAATTCATTTTTGAATGCAAAAAACAACAAACACAACATAAATTTTTGCTCAAATAATAATTTTCAAAATTGACCACATTTTTGTGTTTGTTTTGTAGGAATTACTACATCCGATTCCGTGAATATTGCATTAAAATGTTTTCGAAACCATATAGTTTATTATTCTTAACAAATGTTTCCAAAAAATATTAAGCAAAATATTTGGCGTTCAATATTCTGTTTCGAATCTACATTCGATTTCATGATAATACAAGTTGTTTAAAAACAAAGTTGTAAATAATAAAAATACGCACAAGAGTATACTTTCCAGGATACTCACATAGCCTTCTCGAAAATTCTAGTAAAAATGCATAATATTGACAAAATTTTATGGCTTACAACATTCTGTTCTCTATGTCTAATTTCAATTCCATTAATATTAGATCCAAATTTTACAAAAGCCGAGGAACTAATTCATAATTTATTTCTATAGAAAAGTGTACATATGGGGGTACTCAGAAGTCGTAGTAGATGCATAATAATATTGCATCGAATTTTTGGCGTCAAACATTCAGTTTCCAATCAACATTCGAGATTATGATAATATAGTTAAGATCTCTTTTCACAGAGGGTGTAGCTCTTGGTAAATACATAAAAATATTGCATCGAATTTTTGGCGTCAAACATTCAGTTTCCAATCAACATTCGAGATTATCATAATATAGTTAAGATCTAGTTAAGATCTCTTTTCACAGAGGGTGTAGCTCTTGGTACATACAAAAAAATATTGCATCGAATTTTTGGCGTCAAATATTCAGTTTCCAATCAACATTCGAGATTATGATAATATAGTTAAGATCTAGTTAAGATCTCTTTTCACAGATGGTGTAGCTCTTGGTACATACAAAAAAATGTTGTAATGAATTTTTGGCACGCAGCATTCAATTCTAGATTTCTACATCGGATTCCATGAATGCCAAATTACAAATTCCGATAATAAGTAGTTCACAATTTATTTTTCGTATAGAAAAGTTTGCAGTGGCTGATACTCAGAAGGCGTAGCTTCCTGGCAAATCCAATATCGATTTAATTATAATGCAATAAAAATATTTTATTCACAAAGAAGCAGCCGAAACTCTTAACAATATAAAATATTTCTTATATAATAACGCTCTGCCAACTGCAATGCGTGCTGCTGGGAGTACAGTCTCACCCAACAACAAGCTTTCTATTTCGGATACTGCTCAAAAAAGAACTAGTTCTATATACTCGCCAGACTGACAACTATTGTACCACAGTGCCAAGCATGTGCCTCAGCAAATTGGTTAGACACTACGTTTTGGGGCGTTATCTACGGCCCACACAGAGAAACACTCATACCCCCGCTCTTGCCACCTTTCGTATACCTAGATTTAGATAGATAACACCGATACGTGAATTTAACTTCCATGCCTTGTTATTATTATTTTTTTTTCTGCTCATTGCACTTCATTTCGCCATGTGAATTGCATAGCCTAGGAACTTCGTCGCGCTCCTAATTTGGATTTGAATTTTCTCATTGTGGCACCAACGTGCATACCTCGTACGCACCGTACTATCCCAAATTGAATTGCCTTAATTTCGGCAACTCTTAATATACCGAGCGATTGTTAGGTTTATTGCTGCCATGACGCTGTCTTTGAAGTGCTACGGAAATAAATCAAGCTGAAATAGTTTTTTATAACAAAAATAGACGTAACTGACTTTTCGTTTACTTTTTGGCAGCGTTCCCTTAGCGGAATTTCCACATCATCTTCATCCAACGGTTCGCTTTTGCTTTCGGTTTATAACTCCACTACCGAGTCCAATAATAATAATCACAAGGAGGACACTGCCAGCAAGATGTCGCAACATGGCACCAATGTGGACGCAATTTTAAACCCGGTAAGTAAATTATTTCGTATTATCAGTCTATGGTGGCAATTTTGGCCTTGGCGTAGGTGGCTTATGAATCAACCGGCAAATGTTGTCAGCAAATTACTCAGTAACTTGAGTTTGCGTGCGTGTGTGTGTGTCAGAGAACCCGTGATAAGCACGATGTACTACTTACAGCGTTATAATAGTAATAATTTGTAATGGATTGAAATTCTGTAGGGGATTTTCTGTGAAAAACTAATCAAAGCGATTCTTAGTTTACTCTCTAAATGACAAACAAAGATGGCTTTGTCTGTAGAACTAAAAAGCGAGTTCAACGCACAGATAATAAATGTAACAAGTGTTTTTAACATTATAATAGAGAGTACATTAATTTTGTGTAGAAAAGTAGACCGGCAATTTCTTAAAGTTAGCCCAACTATGCTCAGCACTGCAAAGAAAATTGTTGGGAATATTCTTAGTTAGTCTAAGATGTGATTTATATTTATATCGAATATCATAATTTGACTTCTTGCTATATTTCTATATGGCAGCAGTTTATATCAAAGCGCTATATTTTCTATAATTTAAGAGCTGCACCTTTAGTGTATGAGAAAGAAATGTGAGTAATGAAAAAATATTTGAATTAATATGCAGCATGACTAATCTATGTCCTTAGTCAGCAGAGATATTTAAATTACAAGATTGTAATGAGTGTACAACTTGACGCAGCAGCAAGAGCGTACGCAAATCTGGCATAGTTGGTTGAGCGGTGGCCGCAAAACGGAACGCTGCAAGCTCTCCACACTCATGGTTCGCTTTTCGCTTGAGTCCATTGTTTGTCATAATTCATTGTTTTTTTTATATTTTTTTTAATTTACAATAAATTATACAGAGAGAAAGATAAAAGAAGCCTGTAAAGTATACCTTGTTAAAATTTGTCCGGTAAAGAGTATATCGCAGCGATTATCACTCAAATGCAGACATCTTTATCATCATCATTAAGCAAGAAGCTTAACCTCAGGCATCTTCTAAAGATCAATATATGCGGTT
This sequence comes from Chymomyza procnemis, assembly GCA_035046065.1. NCBI lineage: Eukaryota > Metazoa > Arthropoda > Insecta > Diptera > Drosophilidae > Chymomyza > Chymomyza procnemis. The sequence continues at coordinate 33,578,968 of JAWNOJ010000021.1, read as the reverse complement.
GGTAAGCGGGTCTGTGGACCGAGTTTGTAGACCCGAAAAAGCAAACCCAATAATACAACATATCCATACACAAATCCCAGAAACGTTGCCTTTTTAAAATAGATCTCTGCAATACATGCTCTCATAGAAATGCCGACCGCAGGGCACCAAGCTGGCATACTAAATCCACTTAAAAGAAGTTTTTGGTAGAAGGTGCTTGCCAGAAGAATCAATAATATTTGGTATAAGGGTAGAGGATATACTGCTGAGAGCACGCAAACTGCGACTGAAGATAAGCTGGTCTACAGCTGTAGACTGCGTGAACGCATATCCGCTAAAAAAAAAGCTGCAAATGTCTAAAGTTAGGCCTTGACAGTGCAAAAGTGAAACGTATAGATCTAAACTGTATGTCTTCGTATAATTCTACACATTTTTGTAAAGATTTCGTCTTCTTCACATAAAGTTAAGCCTCGACATACACCTTTTTATAACAAAACAGTTCGACATGTATGCTCGGAAGGAGAATTCATTTGAGTCAGGTACGTTAACATTTCGCGATGATCTTCTACCACGAATCAAAATCGAGAATCTTAGTGAGATAGGAGATGCTGCAGTTACAAACTCTTTTTCCTAATTGTAGTATTATTTCGCAATACGAAATTTTGATCTCACTCTCCAATACGGTAAACTTAGGCTGAGGGCAATCCCTGTGAAAGTCCCCGGCAATTGCATTGGTTCACGAATGCAAACGCCCTCATTTTTCTTTCAATATCATCATAGAGCATTTCTTCTGGAATAGTCATTGTATATGTTCTAATTTGAAAAAAAAAAAAAACTCCACGGGATTCCCGCAGCCACTTCACTTCTTCTGTGCCGTTCTGTGTGATGGATAAATCAATGGATAAATCGGGAATCCGACAAACACGAATCCTATCAAATAGCTTAATAATCTCAACACAAGAAGTCTTGTTGTTTCAAATTCTTAAAAGAATACATTATCGCTTTGAAAGAAAAACATTCAGTTCAGCGAGATATGCAAACGGATATGATCTTATCGAGTGTGTCAATCACAACTTCCAAGGAAGTTGCTTAAACTTGTGAATTGTATGCAGTAATTCAATAATCTCTAAAACTGGAAAAACCGAGTACTATGTTTTATAAGAAACTCGGCTGGAATTACTATAAGCCATGTGATGAAAAAAATCCCAATCGAGTAGAGTCCGAACCATAGAGTATAATAAACATCCAAACAATTTACACTTTTTCGGTTTTGTTTCATAAATTTATCCAAGAAATGTTTAAAATTAATTTACAGCAAAAAGTTGTGTATGCAGAATTCTGAATTTATTTATAAAGATTTCAAGAGAAATGGTGTTCCCAAACATTTTGGTAAATTTCATAGTAATCGGTTTAAGCTGTCTTCTACAAAAATCGGGCATATGGGAAAGATGTGCATATATATGTACCTATTATACAACCGAAAGTTTTGAGTTTTTTTTGGAGGTTCTCTAGTGTAGAAGCTAAGGACTATACCTATATATGTTAGTTACACCAGTTTTAGTCAGACAGCACCGTTGCTCATCGCTGACACACCCCAAAATCTTTTTATAAGACATTTTAAAAAGAAATATTTTTACAATTTGTTCTCTGTAATCTTTCAGTACTCTGAGATTCGCATGAATCTATCGCATATAGCAAACAATTTGGAGACAATGAATCGTATGACACAGACTATAAACCTGCGCATTTTTAATGGTAATTCAAAAATAAAATTTTATAAAGATTTTTACTGGAAATAATTGAGAATTTTTTTTGCAGAAAACGAGATAGATGAATTGCATAATAAAAATCTGCGACTGGGCAACATGTTGATGAGTCGTTTTAAGGAATTTAAGGCAAATCTACCACCCGAAAACGATTACAGCTTGGAGGCACGTATGAAGCGCACACTTTTCTATGGACTGTACCAAACGTATATAAATCTGTGGCAAAAAAATGAGGAATTCTTACAGAACTACGAGTCTAAGATCAAAAAGAATTTGCGCATGCATACGAAAATCAGTAAGTTTATTTTTATGCATACAATAGTGTGGGGTCATCCGAAAAAATTTTAAAAAGGAAGTATTTTGAAATAACCTCAAAAAAAAAAGACAACTTTCTTTGGGGGAAAAATTGCTTAAAATCCGGCTGTGCTGCAGATTTTGGAATTAGCACAATAAGCGTCTTGGAAAATCTCCAAACTATGTTTTAATATAACTGAAAGCAGAATATCATTTCCAAAGATCAAACGAAATTTTATATTTTTGAGTAAAGTGAGATAGAGATTTAACGGTTAAGAGTATTCCATCATCTATTCCAATGATTCAACATAATTTTATTTTCAAAATAAGAAGAGAGCAAGACTTTAAAATTCGCATGCAAAACTGATTTAAGACCCTCGAGATAACTTAATAAGCTTTACGGGGCTCACTGACATAACATTTTGGAAATAGAATCTTCATGTGCTGGCATTTTGGAGACTTTACTGTATAAAGCTTTAAATACTCAAGGAAAACTTAAAGAGAATCTTAAAGATTATAATAATTGGCTGATAATCTAGAAAGATTTTTTAACATTAGGGAATTCTTATATAAGCCCAAATATTATAGCTTTTTGGGAATAAGCAGAGTAGACTTAATGTAAAAGTTGGTAGCTACTTCAAAAATTTTGAAAAAAATTTTTTAAGCTAAGCCTCGCATCATGTCTATACTCGAAGATTAACTTGATAAAATAAAATATTTAGGAAATAAACGTAGAATCGTAATGTCCTGGGATTTTCGCGACTTACAATTATACAGCTTCAAATGCTCCTAGAAAACTTGGAGAGATCTAGAATCTACAAAGATTTCTTAACACATAAGCATTCTTATAAAATCCCAAAAATTATAGTGTTTTGGGAATAAGCTCTGTATGCTCATTAATTTGGAACTTAAATACGAAACTTCTGTAAATATTCGCAGAGAATTGAATATGCTTCGCAACATGTCTGGACTTGGACATTAACTTAACAAAATGTTACATTTTTTTGAAAATATGCGACTTTTTGGTATACAGCTTCAAAAACTTATAGAAATCTAAGTGGGAATTATAATAATGAATAATAATTGGCTGATAATCTAGAAAACAGCTCTTCACGTAAGAGGATTCTTATATCAATCAAAAAATTTGAGTTTAAAAATTTTATTCCCATTTCATCACTTCAAAGTCGGAACATGAATATATCTCTATTAATAGCTATTAGAACAGGCCGAATCCGAACGACGGTTTCCTTAATAAATAGGGATTTACTTAGGCAAATACCGTCTCTTCTAAAATCAGCAGTGCTGCAGGGTTGAACTTGAACCAACAAGCTTCTAAATCTGACATAATCTAGAAAAAATTGGAGACGCAATGCTTGCAAACTTAAGAACATTATCATTTCTGAAGCAGTGGACCTACAAAATCTACGAAACTTTGTTTCCAAAAACCTCTTTTAAGTTTATTATCTTCTTTTTTCATCTAATTATTAAATTAAAGTCTATGTCTCTATTTACAGTCAATGCCGATGCTACGGAACAAGAAATTGAACTGCTGATAGAGAGCAAATCTACAAAGCTCTTTGTAGATAATGTAAATATACACAACATTTGTAGGAGGTGCTACTGCAAGCTATTTCTTCAGAATTTCGTCACAGACTATATGCACTTTATGCTGGAATTGCGAAGAATTAGTTTATGGTAGCAACCCAGTTTGTCCTTCATTTCGATTTTGTATAATATTCTTCGTACATATTGCAGATACTGCAAGAAACCGAAAGGGAACGCCATGTCTTACGTAATCTTATGGATCGTTTTAATGAGCTAAAAAAACTAGAGAAATCCATCGAAGATGTTCACGCTCTATTTATGCACATACAAACACTCGTCATGGAGCAGAGCGAAACCATACAACGCGTGGAGTTCCATGCTCAGCAGGCTTCACTGTATGTGGATAAGGGCGCCGTAGAGCTGGATCAGGCCGAGAAGTATCAGAAAAAAGCGCGCAAGGTAAGGGCTTTATATTAGAGAAAAAAAAGAAAGCTTCTAAGAATATTTTCTTTCTTTTCAGAAAAAAATAATGCTCATTGCAATTCTCATTGCCGTATTAATAGTTCTAATATTAGTTGGTTATTTTTTGTGATTATCTGTAGCTCTATTATTATAAGATTTCAGATTTTTTTTTGTCTATTTCTAAGGTATTTGAATAAAAGCAGAAGAAGAAAAGGTAGAAGTATTAGTGTTTTATGGCACCAAACTTGATACAATTTAATTTATACAAAGATTATTTTTATTCAAGCAAGATCTAGTTCGCGAATCAGTCTATATCACTCGGAACGGCTGCAGTATTTCATGGAACCAAGCTTGATGATAGTTGTTTGATTTTTTAAAAATTATTATTTTTATTCTGACAAGATCTAGTTTGCGATTCAGATAATATTTCTTGGAACGGCGATTTTGTCGAAATCGAAACCCAGGATATACCTTTAAAATTCCAAATAAAAGTAAAATGTCAGAAAGAGCCTAAAAATGAGGAAAATTATGAACAACTAGATCAAAAATATTTTATTTCAATGATAAAACTGTCGATGCTAATAATTCCTATATAACTTTTTCGTCTGACGAATATGCAATTTGGTATTAAGTTAAGTCATCTGACTAAGAATAGTAAACATTTCGTTATCCTAAAGGATGACAGCCTTTTGGCTGTTGATTACATAAACAGGGTAGTTCACCTGCTATCTGGTATTTTTACTATTAATTATAGGGCTTACAAATTTTTAGCGGTTATACGGATAGTAACAAATATTTAGATAAGCGAGAGCTGAAGGCAATGCGCTTGAAGAAACTTGGTTCCATGATGCTAAGTTTGAACAAATAATTATAGTTTTAGATCAAGTTTATTTGCTTAACTAATCGTATTGTTTCTGAAGCATAAAAGATGCGCAGTACAGCGGCCACTGTCGTCTTAGTTGTTCCATAACGCACAATGGGTTTACTTTGTTTTTTTCTAAGAAATGAATCAGAAAGATCTAGAAGAAATTAGCTAAAATACAACAAGATGGCGATAATACCCATGCAATCAAGTTTACAATCGATATTTAGCGATAATCGATAATTGCCTAATCTGCAAATGCGATTAAATGAGTGAGCATCCATGAAGCTCTACAACTCTTTTGTTTTTTCAAAAATAAACATATAATGCGTCAGAACAGCAGTAAAAAAGTTAAAAAGTTGTCTTTGAGTTTTCGAGATTATTTCAGAATGCCTCTCATTTTTAATTTTTTCGGATGACCCCACACTATTGTATGCATAAAAATAAACTTACTGATTTTCGTATGCATGCGCAAATTCTTTTTGATCTTAGACTCGTAGTTCTGTAAGAATTCCTCATTTTTTTGCCACAGATTTATATACGTTTGGTACAGTCCATAGAAATGTGTGCGCTTCATACGTGCCTCCAAGCTGTAATCGTTTTCGGGTGGTAGATTTGCCTTAAATTCCTTAAAACGACTCATCAACATGTTGCCCAGTCGCAGATTTTTATTATGCAATTCATCTATCTCGTTTTCTGCAATAAAAAATTCTCAATTATTTCCAGTAAAAATCTTTGTTAAATTTTATTTTTGAAATACCATTAAAAATGCGCAGGTTTATGGTCTGTGTCATACGATTCATGGTCTCCAAATTGTTTGCTATATGCGATAGATTAATGCGAATCTCAGAGTACTGAAAGATACGAGAGAACAAATTGTAAAAATATTTCTTTTCAAAATGTCTTCTAAAAAGATTTTGGGGTGTGTCAGCGATGAGCAACGGTGCTGTCTGGCCAAAACTGGTGTAACTGACATATATAGGTATAGTCCTTAGCTTCTGCACTAGGGAACCTCCCAAAAAATTCAAAACTTTCGGTTGTATAATAGGTACATATATATGCACATCTTTCCCAGCTGCCCGATTTTTGTAGAAGACAGCTTAAACCGATCTTTATGAAAATTACCAAAATGTTTGGGAACACCATTTCTCTTGAAATCTTTATAAATAAATTCAGAATTCTGCATACACAACTTTTTGCTGTAAATTAATTTTAAATATTTCTTGGATAAATTTATGATACAAAATCGAAAAAGTGTAAATTGTTTTGGATGTTTATTATACTCTATGCTTCGGACTCTAATCGTTTGGGATTTTTTTCATCATATAGCTTATAATTCAAAAGTAATTCCAGCCGCGTTTGCTATAAGCACAGCACAGTTTTTTTTCCAACATATTCATAAGTATAAACTCCTTTTATCATATTTATACATATAAAGTTATATGTAGGATTATTGTGTGGTAGCTTGATTGCCCATTGGCCGTTTCAGTTCAAATTTCCAAAGTTAATTGCAGCTGCTATTGATCAACAAAGTCGATAAACTGAACGGTAACAACTTTCAAATTATTTTTGAAGAGAATTATGCAGACCTTTCCGAATGCTCTTTTAAGAGGGAGTTGATAAATGTAAAACTATATATAGTTTTTTTTTGTTCATCTATTTATTTTTAACTTTGGCTTATAACTAAGTCCAGTTGACCTTTTAAATGAATACCATTCCATTTATGAAATATTAAGTTAAAACTAGAAAAAAAATAATATGAAGCTTATACGTATACCTAGGCTGATGGTTGATATTTTTTATATATATGCAACGTCTTACATCTGGGGTGAACATGGACAGCGCATTGATTATAATTCTCTGAACCATCGTGTGCGAGCACAGCTAACTTTTCAATCAATAAAAAAACTAAACTAGGAACTTTTAAACTAATTGATCTGTTATATATATGTGGATTGATTAAATATTTTTGTGATTGCATTAAAATCATCTGACCTTATCAGTGCGGCTTCAGAGCTGGTAAATCTACCATAGACTAGGTCTTCACACACCGCGAAATCCTGGAAAAGACTCGTGACACGTTAAGGGACTGCCTGTACATCATTTTGTGTTGCGGAAGGCTGGTGTCCAGCTCCTTGCATATGCCGATGATATTGATGTCATTGGGCGTTGTTAGCGAGATATTACTGCCGCGTTTTCCGCAATCGAAAAGAAGTCCGCGAAAGTGGGTCTTGCGGTTAACGAGGGCAGGACAAAGTATAGGCTGTCTACAAATCGGGTTACTTTTGAAGTTGTCAAGGGCTTCATGTACCTTGGCACCGTCGTCAACACCGATAATAACATCATCCTGGAGATTAGGCGAATAATATAATAGTTGTTACTATGTTCTGAGTAAGCAAATGTGTAGCGGAGACCTCTCTCGATCGACAAAATTAACGCTCCACAAGACGCTCATCCTCTCCGTGCTGTTAGATGGCGCAGCAGTAAGGGTTGTGTCTTAGAGACATAGATGTTGTCCAGCGTATTACGGCACAACGTCTGCGTTGTGGTTCGTATGGACGAAGACGCTCCAGGGAAGCAAGAAGACGTAGGGCGTCCCCTCCACCTAAGCACAGACGGAAAGACCAAGTGATTGGTAGTAACCCAATAACGGGTTGCACTGGCCAAACAAAGAAAGTGAAATAATTACGAAACATTGTCAATATAAATATTAAAACAATAAAGAAGTTGCTGGCGCTTGTCGCGGAGGGTGAATTTGGCGCACTATTTTCGTGCTAAATTTTATATTTAGAAATTATGAAGCGAAATTGGAACATGGGCTCGATAGCCATCTATTTTAGTTAGCCTCGAAACAGAAGTCTTTCATTGGAAAGACCCATTGCACATCCGAGCACACTACATCGATTACTTTTTGTTAAACTTAACAAATTGTAATTAATTATGAAAATACATCTTTTCTTTAAAGTTTTTTGACATAGCTCACATTTTATCTATAAGTTATACTTGAAAAATCAAGGGTTGAAAAGAGTTGAATATTTCTGAAGTTCGAATTCACGAACGGAAAAAAATTTTAAAAAATTAAAAGTCGAGAGAAAATGTTAATTGAGCAAACGGAAAAGTTAAAAGAAAATGCGCGCGTGGAAACTTTAGAGCAATTTTCAAAAATCCATAGTGCTTAGAATTATTTAAGTTTAATCAGCAATTAATATTTCAAAGCAGCTTAAGCCAAATTTGCATAAATAAAAATGAATCAGTTAATATTAGCCAAAAGTCACCACAGGCAAACAGCATATTAGCGCGCTTGTATTACAGCAATTTAGTTTGCTAAGCGTAAGAAAGTAGCCAAAGCATTGCTGGTAGTCATATAAAAAGTTTATTAAGCGAAATAATTTATTTATAGCTGCGAATAAATCAAAATTAAAACAACGACAGCCGCAAACTCTTGTATATTTGAACTTAACGTTCGCTACAAACTCACCACAGCTGCTGTATTGTGTTATCGCGCAGTCTGCTGCTGCGTATGCGTTATCGCGTTGCAATAATCGCCGTTCGTTGTGATTGCCGCTAACCAACAAGAAGAAGATGGTAACAAATTACAACAGATCATAACAAAATGAATTTTGATTAGTGGCAAAGTGATTTGTATAATTTTGTGTAAATCCAACAATTTCCATGTCTGAAATTTAGGTAAGTTGTGCAATTGCCAAGGCAGTGGCAACTGTTGTGTGCAACGCAAACGTCGCAGTCACGCTCAAAACAAAACCAAATACAGGAAAGGCTCGCAACTTGACCCGTTTCCAAGCGCCATTTTTTGCTGCTTTGCTTGCAATTTTTTTTTTTTTTTTGCGTATTATGCATCCTTCTCTGGGTGTGTGTGCGTGTGTGTGTGTGTGTGTGGGTTGCTGCGCAGACAAAATTTTGGCTGATCTTGGGAGCGGCGGCCATGGCATGTGATAAATGCGTCTGAATATGCATTTGCGTCTCAGCTTTTGCCCACTGCAATCGATAATCTCTCAGCACGCATACATTCTTAACTTTGCTGCGCCTTTTTTTTCTCTTGTATTTCTGAACTGACCAATTTGCACAACGTAAACAGGAAGTTTCGAGGGGGCCGTGCACTGGCATAAAATGGAAGAAAACAACATGTGTAAAAGCGTGAAATTTGGTACTCATAATACAGTTGCAAAGGAGTTGGCGACGACGGCGGCGTCATTGGAGGTGGCGGCGACGCCAAGCAACAATGCCACAACAGTTGCTGTGGTGGCTGCTCAGCCGGAGTCAATGCCTGTATGCAATGGCAAGGCGAGTATACAATTCAAGCTGGCCAACGATACCACCGGGGAGCTGCTGGGCTCGGTGACAACGCTCAATTGTCCGGGTACACGCGCCAGCGCAAGGGTTATACAAAAAATGAAACAAGATCAGACGCGACCAATGACACCGCCACCCAGTGAGCGGGAACAGAGTAAAAAGGATGAGAAGAACAGCCAAAAGACGCCATCACAAATGCGCAGTAATAATAAAACCACCTGGACGAATCAAGAACGCAATTGTTTTTTTGATGCGCTCAATGAATTTGGCAAGGACTTTGAGGCGGTGGCGAATTGCATAAACGCAAAGCTTAAGCGACGCAATACCACCAGCAGTGGCAGTGATTACTCCTTCAAGACCAAGGAACAAGTGCGTCAGCATTATTATCAGACTTATCACAAGATATGCAAACATGTGCGCTTTACGGATGGTAAGTACCATTTGGTTTGCTTGTTATTTATGTAGCTGCCGCCTGCTACTTTATGCTCTTGGCAAACTTTGCAGAATTGAAGAAGCCAGCGCAGGAGCTCTATACGCTCATCAACTATGGTGAAATGCGACGCAAGCTGCAGTTTCTGAGTGAGAAACATTTTATGAAATTGAAGCAGCTTATCTATCAGGGACAGGTGACGGTGCGCTACAAGGGCAAGAATACGCGCATTAAGACGCCCTCCTGCAAGGCCTTGCGGCGTCTAAATCAGCTAGACGGTAAGCGACCAAACATATTATAGCCCTTACGCTGCACTTTTCAATGTCACTTGAAGGGTGTCAACGTTTCGCTGCCTTATTGCCTAACTTGCAACACTTTTGCCTATTGCAGACTCCTTTGAGGACATACGTTTGCCCAACAAAGTTGAAGTACTTCTCAGCCCTGCCAATATGGAAACATTCGGTCGTGTGCAGGCGCTGGCACAGAATCCACGTGCACGCGCCTTGGTGCCACTGCATAAAAAACTCATCACATTCATTAAGACTTTTCAATACAAATGGCGTAGCAGCACAACGCGTTTGAACGAGGAGAAGCTGTTTGCGCCAACAACTGAAACTAGCGAGCCCACTATCAGCAGCCCCGTTGCCGATGGAGAGCTATGCTTTCAGCCAAAGCCCGGCGTACCCATACATCGGCCTCTGCTCAGCATTACAGCTTATCTGAGCAGCGTTAATATCTGTCTGACTGCCTATGAGGAGCGTCTGGGTGTTAAGGTGCGCAGTGAGACGCTGGCACAGGAACGCAACATCAGCGCTACCAATAACAAACGGCCGCGCACTGAAAGCGGCTCAGAGAAACGTTCGCCGGATACCAAAAAACTGAAGCCACAAAATTGTGCAGCGCCAGAAAAGACTTTACTAGATGATTCACAATTGCTTAAGGAGGAGCCGCTGGCAGCGGATGTCATGCCAGATAATGTACTGTCCAAGCTGGAGAACAGCAGCGGGGATGAGCTTAACGAAGAGTTTAATGAATGCCTCAGCATAGCCAGCAACTGTGAGCAAGCAGCGGCCGAAACAACTAGCACAAGTAGTACTGTCTCGGCCATAACTAGTGCCGCCTTGCCCGTTACCATAGGCAGCAACAGCGCTCAGCAGCCGGCGCATATGCGTCAGAAACGCAGTGACGGCAGTAGCGCTGTCGCTGGCAAAGCTGGCAAGGCACATGTTGCAGCACGCAATGCCAGCAATTTTAAACCCATGCTCAGCGATGATGTTATTAAGCGCATACGTCGCGGCTGGACGACAACAACTGCTGCTGATATAACCATTGGCGATTTGTATGTTGTTTTGGGTCAGGATTCCAAGCTGGAGTTAGAGTATTATTGGTGCGAGCCTGTTAGTGTCGTGCCCGTTGGCACAGCCACCACAGGCCTGCCATACAATCCCAACGACTGTGATTGCGTGGAACGCGTTAAGGCAATTACCACGTCTACGGTAAGCAATAAGCTGAAGCATTTGCTGCTGGTCGCCAATCTGAGCGAGCGTGTACGCAAGCGGCAATGCAGCTGTGGCCACAGTTGTGAACGTGTGGCAGCCAAATGCAAGCGTGATCTTATAACCAAGGCACAGTGGCTGCAAAATCAGCCGCCGCTTGCTGCCATTGCCACAGCAGAGAGTGCTGCCTGCGCAGAGCCAGTCTTTCGCACGCCCATGCCACCCATACGTCGACCAATTGTGACCATCGATCCAGTGCGTCAGCTAAATTCGGTAAGCATTTTACTTTTTGTACATCACATCAATTACTTATTTAATTTTGGTGCCATCCACAGCACGTGCGCCAGCGCATGTCGCGTCCGGTGCTGGTGAAAAGACGCATCTTGCCACAGCCTGCTACGTCTGGGACGTCTGGCACACAGCCGTACGATCTGCTGGACGTGCGCAACATGCAAAACAATCTCTTCGAGCCCATCGAAAGTGCAAACTCTGGCAATGCCACAGCCGCCATAAGCGTTAACATAAGCAATAATCCGTCTTCCAAAACTACCTCGACGAATACTTCTTCCACCGTCTCCTCCTATACGAATGACAATTCCTTGTTACAACCGGCAGAAATGAATTATAGCAATTATAATGCTAAAATCGATATGCCATCGCTGGACTATGCTGAGAGCAATACGTTACCTGAAGCTGCGCAGGACGAGAGCACAAGTGAGTGGAATGGGGGAGGATACTGTATTGTAGCTTAGCTCTAAGTAGCATTTGCGCACTCAGATTTTTAAGATCACTTAGAACAGAGATAGTTAATCCTTATCAAAGCCTAGCTGTTGACCCGACTACTCCAGTTGGCAAAGTATAAAACAATTGTTATCTTTAAGATCCAGGAAGCGCTAAGCTTTTTCTCTCTTACCTTATCTGTTGCTTCAATTTGATTTTTAGACTGTCCACCTTCTGTAGTTGCTCCTTACCAAGTTAATCTGCTGGCAAATTGCGGTGCCTTAAGCTTTATATTATTAATTTTATTAATATTTTTCCACAAATCTTACAGTCAATACTTTGCTAGTGTTATCCTTGATGCCTTGTATATACAATAAGCAGCTTTTTATTGTTTCCAGAAAAATGCACGATCTCTAAGTGGTCTTGAGATTCCGTATTAAATAAGAACGCTAAGAGAGTGACCACCATGGCTAGCAACTATTAGTTTTGTTGATGAGGACCGTAAGTTCAGCTGCACAAGATTCTGCAGCTTCAAGTCGGTATTTACAGTCTGCATACTAAGCTGGGATTATGTTAACAATTATTGGCTGGCATGCTCTAGATTTTGTCTTCCTTTGTACATAAAACGATTCCTTCGAAGTGAAGCTTTGCCCGTATCAAATATGCGAGCTGGTATTAGCGAACTCAATATTGGACACCTTGTTATACTGAGAACTGTCACTCCTAGGAGAAGCTTAGTGCCATAGCAGCTCATCTAGTTGTTAGGTTGAAAAGAAAATGTAGTTGACTGCACTTCCGCGTCGTATTGAAGCTGTTATCTATTGAATTTAGGCAATCATATGTGGAACAGTAGCTCGTTTGCAGATCCTTAGAGTCGCGGCCGCCCGAATTCGTATAAATTTTTGCGCCAATTGCTTTAACTTATTGCTAAATTTTCCAATAATCGCGCAGATTTTTTGGGTTGGCACGTTGTACCTAAGCGTATTTATGTTTTTGAGCCTCTGTTCGCTTCTAACAGCTACTAATAGAGATGGAGCATGCAGATCTCCAACTTTGGAGCGATGACCGCAAAGTCAAGGGGTACAAGTTTATTTATTGTTTTGGGCTCTAAATGGTGCCACTCAAGGGCTTGTCGATAAAATCAGTAAGAAGCTTTCATGAAGGTCTGATCAAAACGAACTCAGTTCCGCCTCAGGGTAATCTTGAATATTGTACCGCTGCTTATGCTTGGAGTGGGTTACCACATGGATCGCCTTAGTGACTAACAATCAACACATTTGCTCAATTTTGTCTGATATCTTTAGCATAAATAGCCTAATAAATGTAGGCTAAATCCACTCATCCACTTTTTAGAGCATAAATCTATGTGTAGGAAGCTACAATTGAGCTACGACTTACGTTAGACCTAAGCTAAAATCTTGGAACAACTGCTTAATGTATCTCCAACGAGATTGTTGGCATCAGAAGAGTGTGCCATGCGTAGAGCTTAAAATAGAACAGGTTTCTTTGTATCCGATTAGAGTAAAAATGAGTTTTAGACTGCAGATCTAGGGGTGCTTCTGAAACTGATCGCTCCTCAGTTCTTTTTGACAATTTTTGACACATTTCGTGAGCAGCAACTCATTTACGATATCATTCGGATATTGTAACTTTGATTAGGTTTGCAGTTGGTTGTCAACTGAATCGCCTTAGTTAAGTGACAACACAATCGCTCTTTTCTGTGCCATCTTCCACCAATGTGATTTCCCACCCATTTGTTTAGAGTAGAGATGAGTTTCAGACAACAGCTGGTAGTTGGTTGCAGCAGACAAGCAGTGGAGATCTAGTCTTGCCTCTTAAACTGATGGCACTCCAACTCTCAAATTGTCACGCTCCCTATCAATGCATGCTCGACCAATTGTTTGCAGTGCCCAAACCCACAGCATTTACGGATTAGTGTAGTGTTGGATATCAGAGTTGGTTGTCATATGGATGAACTTAGTTATGCAGAATCGCTCTTTCTGTGTCATCTTCTTTGAATGTGGGCGAAGCATCCACTCATCAGGGCCTTCCTTGAGCACTTTAAGTTTCGCGCAAAAATCTGTTAAAAAGCCTCAATAGAGAAAGAGCTGAGCAGAAACCTCACAAAAGCTGCCTAATGCATCTCTATCGAGATTGTTCAGGTCAAGCATAAAGATTAGCGTAGAAATGGGTTTCAGTCAAGAAATGCTGTGTTGCATGTTATCAAAAGAGGTCTAGGCATGAAAAGCTTTTCTCAAGTCCAACCCGGTAAGGATTGGACGAGATTGATTAGATCAAGTAGAGTGTGCCAAGCGTAAAGATTAAAGTAGAAACAGCTAGCTGGATGCAGGCTCAGGAATGCTCTCAACTCTGTCAAGTCACACACTACAATATGAATCCAACTAACTTTTCTATACACTTTCTATTTGCAGCGGGAAACTTTTACAATGGCAGCGTTAGTCCAATGCATCTATTACGTGACTCCACATCGAACGCACGCTGGCTGGAGGAAAATATCAATGATTTTTCGTTAACCAGCTTGCTGGGTCACTTGGACGAAATAGATACCACGCGAGATATACTGGTAAGTACACAATGCCTGCCTTTTTGACAATTGGAAATAAACTAAATGCTTCCACGCTACTTGCAGGATCCCTCTTCCACTTTGTCAGTCATCAGCGAGAGCAGCGTCGACTATCGTCACAAATTCCAAGAGATTTCGGCTTTATTGCAAAATCAGGAAAAAGATTAGCGCTGGCATTGCTCAGCTTACGTTTATCAGCTTAAAATGGAATGTTTTATAGTTGCGTCGGGCTTTTATTATAAGCTGCAGTTAGCAACCTTATAATACGAACTTCAAATACTCTCAACTCTGCCGCACATAGTTAATTTTTCGGTTTTTTTTTTTTGCTTTTTCAAACATAAGAATTTCCATTTTTGAAATTATAATTTTCGTGTTGCGGAAAAACTAAGTGCCTGCGAGTTGAGTATATTTGAACAAAATTTGTTATTTGCACTGATTTTTGCTTTTTTTTTCAAGTGAACATATTTTATGTAGAAACTTGAATTTTCTTCTTTTTTTTTTAACCGATAGACCCTGTGATGTTGGAAATTTTAGTCGTATTTAAGATACTCGCATACGAAATTTATGTTTTTATAAAACGAACTACAATGTATTTATTGCTCATTATTTTCTGTTAAGTATTAAAAGCGACTCGTAACTGTAGTTTGTGTTGAAACTAAGTTGGTTTGACATATACATTGGAATAGCCTAAGTTTGCGTATGTAAACATAGATTAAGTTTTAAAAGTTTAAGTGCTATTTACATTTTTTTTTTTAATTTTTTTAATCTGCATTTTTTTTTTTTTTTTTGCATAAATATTTCAGCAACGTTGTAAATGTTTAACTTACTGAATTCATTTTTTTTTTAATTTTTTACTTGGAAAACATATGTAGGTAGCTGCGGCTAGTTAGTTATTTACATGAGTAGTTGAAATATATTAAACATTAACAGAAGAAGCAAGAAACATCTTATATTATTTAAATGAAAAGAATTGAAAATACATTTGTGCATGAATCCAAAGCATAAACAAACAGAAAACAAACGACATGTTTCTGAAATGTAAATACATCTGAAAAATACAACAATAAATAAAACAACAATTTTAGACAAAAGTTTGCATTGCAATTTTTCGTATATGGATTTTTGCGAAAAATTTAATTTTTTGAAACTAAGAACGCCATGCGAGTGGAAATGCCACGAGGATTATTAAATTATTAAGAACTTAGCTTAATTACAAATAGTTTGCAGCTTTCCCTATTGTGTGCTGAAAACCTTAATTCGTTAAACGATTCGCACGTTACCTTGAGCACTGTCCACCTCCAAGTAGTCTTTGGCCGCCCTCTGCGACGATTGCCAATGGGATTCCATGCGAGAGCTGCACGTGCTAAATTTTTGTTGTCTCTCCTGAGAGAGTGTCCGACCCAACTATATTTTCTGTTCGATATGTCGCTTTTGATAGCGTTTGGAACGACTATCACTGGAATCACTTTATCTAAGAAAAACTGACATGACTGAACAGAAAACGCAGCTGCATCCTTCCCAGACACAAGCCATACTGCTGAGGAAGACCACGAAATCTCAGCATATATGATTATCACTTCGAAGTAGTTGACAACTTTAAATACTTGGGTATGTTGATAAGCAATGACAACAGCGCAGGAGACTGCATACAAGTTGGGATTGTATCTCGCAATAAAACCTACTACGCGCACAACAAAATGTTCAGGTCAAAACTGCTATCGAAGACAGGAAAGCTATGAATTTATAATTCCATCATTAGGCCCAATAGTTTCATATGGAGCAGAATTTTGTACCATGACGGCAGCACACAAAGCATCGCTAAGAATCTTTGAAAGATAAACACTGCGAAAAAAGTTTGGACCACATATATATGAACGCTGTGACTACATGCCAAGGAACAATGACGAAGATGTGGTCCAATTCATTCATCATCAAAAATGGTACTACGGATGAATGGACGAGAACAGAGCACAAACACACCACTCTCCCTCCACAAGAAACATAGGTCGACCAAGAAAGCACCTAGTTGATTATATTGACAATGGCCTGCTGAAGATGGAAGTAAGGAACTGGCGCAACCGGGACTCATGCAGAAGAATTGTTGAGAAAGCCTAAACTGAATGATGATGACTAGATTTATTTGTTCTTTAAAATACGCATTTCTTTTATGTTCGAGTCTACTCGTAGCTACTTTTTTATGTTCTTAATGAAATTCGCGTTTTTTAAGTTTTACGAAGTAATTCCAATCTGAATCTAACTTTATGCTAGCGCTTCGTGGTACCGCTGCTGCTGTCTCTCTGTAGTATTCCTTCATGAATTCAATGTTCATGATTTTTGTAATGAAAATGAGCAAAAATTTAAAAATGATTTATTTCTATATGCTACACTCTATGGTTTTGTGAAGCTTGTCTTTCTGTGGACATCAGGAAATAGGCAACTTAAGTTTGCATTAAAATTTTTCGATTTTTGTGCAATTTTTTTTGGCTATGGAATTTTTTGCTGGTTATTATAATTCAATTGTTTATAACTTGAGTAATTCTAAGTTGCGTTGAGGATTGTCGATGAAGTTTATGTGAAAGCAACAACAAAAAAGTGCAGGAGGGCTGCGACACCCACTAGTGACTCTTAAATAAATAAATATTTACAAAGAAACAACATCTCTATTATGGTTTTTTGCATTTTATTCTGGTTCTTTTAATTATGTATAATTAATTTCTTCAATAAATACACGCACATTTATAATAATATAATAATAATTCATTAAAACATCGCATTATTCATATAGTACAATATATATGTAGTTCGAAAAAGCGTTACATATAATATTTCAATTTCAATTTGTTTTATTTTTTATAGCGGCTTGTTTTCAACTTGTGCCAAAAATTCAATAATACATCAAAATGTGTTTGTAAACAAATCACCAATAAATTGTTTGTTTTCTTTTCTTTCTGCAATACTAATTATAAAATTTGTTTCAATTGTATGCTGTTTTTTTTTGTAATTTTTGTAATAATTTTATTTAGCTAAAATATAGGCATATCTTTGAAATTAGACCAAGTTCAAAACAATCAAAATGGACCAATTATGTAAATAATTAATTATTGACTTAAAAACAAAATATGCTTTTAGTTTTTCATATATATATATATAATATTTATATATAAACTATTGACGCACACATCTATAGGTAAATACTTTTGTTGTGTTTTCAGTTTTTAATGCTAAGTTTTGTCTTTTTTTAGTTAATATTAAAGGCTATAAGTATCAGCGTAAAATGTTTTCATTTAAATATAATATTTTTTTGTGTTTTTTTTCTTAAATTTTTTTTTTTTTTTGGTTTGGAATGCTACGAAAAAGAGTTCGAGTTAAGCTTAGCGTGTGCCAGAGCTGGACACGCTACAGTTTTCAGCCAATAAGTTTTTTGTTTTTCTAAGTGTGTTTG
Source organism: Chymomyza procnemis (assembly GCA_035046065.1). Lineage (NCBI taxonomy): Eukaryota > Metazoa > Arthropoda > Insecta > Diptera > Drosophilidae > Chymomyza > Chymomyza procnemis. The sequence goes on along the minus strand of JAWNOJ010000021.1, from coordinate 33,561,077 downwards.
GCAAAAATTTTAAATATTTTTCTTTTTTTTTATTACAATATTCAGGCAGTTTTAAGAACGCTACTAACAGTTACTAAGTATTTGTTTATGCTTACTAGCAGCGTCTACAAAAACTATTTAGTTAACAAATTTAATTTAGTTCAAAAAACAGTTTGGCGCTGTTTGGAAAATTTGCTTGTCGTTTTTTGTAATTTTTGCTATAATTAAAAAGAAAAAATATGTAATCAAACAACAGTCGTTTAGCTTTCATTTAGTTGCAAAATTGCCAAACAGCTTTTATAGTTTTTTTATTTTTTTTGTTTTGCAAAAAATTTACCCAAACTGCTGCTCTCTACGCACTTAACTCTAATGACTGTAAGTTGCGGCAAAGTTGAGGTAAGGTTACATTAATTGCTAATGGCAAACCCATGCGGCAAATCTTGACTAACTATTACAAAAATATTTTAGCAATTTTTAGCATAAAATCTTCATTTGCAAACATAATAAAGCCACTAACTAACTAGTTGGAAAACTTTATCAAACAGTCCACTCGCTACAAAAAGTACTCTAACAGGCCCTAGTCAATTATCATAAATATATAAGTACTCAAAATATAAATCGAACAGAAATTGTAATTATAATATAAAGCGCTTTGAATATAATCAAAACTTAGTAAAAATATCACGAATCAAACATGGTTTTGGGGGTTGCGACCGCCACCAACACCACCACCACCAACAACAACACTCTATTCAATGCCAAAAGTGTTGGTCTCCTCGACGGCCAGCAATAGCTTCTCGTAGAGCAGTTCGGGCGTGGGATAGGGTGGCAAGTCTAGGCGATTAAAACAGGTGTGTGCGCGTGGCAAAGCATTCGGTTTGCCCCACTTTTCAATGCAAAAACGTCGTGGTCCGGTCGAGCCGCGCAGCGCAGAGAAACCCTCGTAGGGTATGCTGGAGGTGCCCGTCACAAATTGCAGCAAACGCAAACGTTGCTCGTTGGTAAATTTCTCAATTACCTGCCAGAACCATATGATAACCTGATGATTGTCATGATAGCCCGAGCGATATTCGGTATTGAGACGCCAATCGTTGGTATCGATTTCGGCTGTGCCAGCTATGACCAGCTCCAGCTCGCGTGCATCGAATACCGAGACCAAACGTGAGTCTACCACCTCATAAAAGCCACGCACCAGCGATTCGGTTTGCTCTTGCACACCACGCTCCAAACGCCACTTGATCATGCGCTCCAAATACTCCTTCTTGTTCTTCTCATTCACTATAATATTCTTGCCGCCGGGTTTCAGCTCACGCTCGACTACGCGACCCAACAGCTCCTCGGTGACGCAAAATGTTAAACCCAAATCAATGCCAGTGCCTATATCATTATCGCGTATCCATTGCAGCGACTGATGAAATTCATTATCCAACGATTCCAGATCGCTTAATGCCACCGGCAGGCGTAGCAAAGCTTTGTAAAACGGACGCGTAAAGAAGGCATCCAGCAAATATTGATGCACCAAAGCCAAGCCCAAGACACGTCCGCTAAAGCGAAACCAGTCATGGCAGTTGTCCACAAAAGCAGACAGTGGCGATACCTGCACCGTATACGTATCATTGGCCGAGTACTCAAACAGTCCGTAATAAGGATTGAACAATTCACGTGAGAGCAAAAAGAAAAACTCGCGTGACGGACCACCATAGTCTAGACCCTCCTCAGTATCCCATAGCACGGCTAAGCGACCACGTTGTAAATCCTTTTTGTTGGCCGACATAATGCGACGAAAGGCATCCTCCAGCAAATGGCTGCGGCGTATGTGTAATCTACAACAGAGAGAGAGATAGCAGCAAACGACGTCAATTAGAAAGAGTCAGCAACAATAGAAATTCCGCAATACTTACTTCAACTTATGCGGACCCTGTCCATAGCCTTTGGATTCCAATTTGCGATAGAAACTGCGCAATTTGGCCTCGAAATCGCGACGAAACGGCGGTGGCGCACGTTGTGGTATACGCGAGCTGAGCACCGGTGAGCCCTGTGGACTGCGCTCTTCAATAGGAACATAGCTCATGATCTCCTGCTCGAACAAACTGCAATATGAAAAGAGGAAAGTAAAAATTAATCGTCTGTATGCAATATGGAAAAATAGGATACATGGAATTCAGGCAAGTTGAGTTACTCGTATCATGATAGTTCTCCTCAAGTCATAGGGGAAACAATGTAATTTGGACAAATTTTTACGACCAAAAAGTATCGCATAGGGAATTGCATTACAAATCGTCAAAGATATCCTAGAAATTGGACTGTTCACTGTGGATTGGAAAGCCATTTCAACACAACTAAGTCAAAGAGATAAGAATAACTTGCTCGCCCAAGCGCAAGCAATATTGAACGTAATTTTTACACGGAAATAAAATCGTAGTGGTCACTTGAAGAAATGATTTAGTAACATTGTAAAGTAAGCCCAATCTTACTCCTTTTCTTCTCAGCGGAAACGAATCTTATGTTGCGCTGCTGTTGGTATCATGTGGTACTCTGAAGGTATTGGGAAATATCGCAAGTATTGTCCCTCCCAAGTATGAGAAAAATCGGAATCGGAAACGAATCTTATGTTGCGCTGCTGTTGGTATCATTTGGTACTCTGAAGGTACTGGGAAATATCGCAAGTATTGTCCCTCCTAAGTATGAGAAAAATCGGAATCGGAAAAGAATCTTATGTTGCGCAGTTGTTGGTATCATTTGGTACTCTGAAGGTATTGGGAAATATCGCAAGTATTGTCCCTCCTGAGTAAGAGAAAAATCGGAATCGGAAACGAATCTTATGTTGTGCTGCTGTTGGTTTCATTTGGTACCCTGAAGGTATTGGGAAATATCGCAAGTATTGTCCCTCCCAAGTATGAGGAATCGGAAACGAATCTTATGTTGTGCTGCTGTTGGTATCATTTGGTACTCTGAAGGTATTGGGAAATATCGCAAGTATTGTCCCTCCCAAGTATGAGAAAAATCGGAATCGGAAACGAATCTTATGTTGCGCTGCTGTTTGTCTCATTTGGTACTCTGAAGGTATTGGGAAATATCGCAAGTATTGTCCCTCCTGAGTAAGAGAAAAATCGGAATCGGAAAAGTATCTTATGTTGCGCTGCTGTTGGTTTCATTTGGTACTCTGAAGGTATTGGGAAATATCGCAAGTATTGTGCCAGGTTTGAGAAAAACCGGATTACTTTATTCTAAAGGTTCTATGAGGCAACTCGTCCAAAAAAAAACTTTTTTTACAAAAGTCATTGTGTATCATTAATTCTTCCAACATCCTAACCAACTTCGGCACTTGAAAGAATTTTAGCGCTCCCAAGCACTTTGTCGCACTTGACTAAAATCTGTTGACTATATCTGATAGCTGCTATTGGGTAAATCGGTCGAAAAGTACGAATTTCACATTATTTTTCTGCGACTTAGTCAAAATAATTAAGTTGAACTATACTTGAAGTTGCAATTGGCAGGGTAACTCGATACGGTACCCAGGGCATATAAGGTTTTTGAAGACGAAAATTTATAATATGTAACACCCATAAGAAAAAGTCGAAGATCCTACAAAGTTAAGCAAGTATCAGGATGACAAGGAAGTTGCTATACTCATGTATGTCTGTCTGGCTTTGTGTCTATATGAACGCTTAAATTTCAGCGATAGTAAGAGTATCAGCCAACAACTTTTCGGAAAAAAAAACTAATTATCCGAGGAAATGTAAGCTTACGTTTTGTGATATAGAGAAATCATGAAGTAGCTCTCATAAAGGTGTTTAGCATCACCCCATAAATAAGGTAAATGGTTTTGAATGTATAATTTTGTTGTTTATTAAGAAATAAGAATCAATTTCGGCATACAATAGTTCTTTGATGTTACGAAGCACTGTGTTAAATTCGACCTAAATCGGTTATAGACTATTTCGTATAGCTACCATTATGCAAATTTTTGTATTTTGTTTGTTTTCCACTTATCTTTACTTTATTCGGTATAACTACTTAGTTCTTTGTATTCCGTTTGCTGTTAAACTTAGTACAAGAAAGTTCAGAGTATAAAAGTTGATAGATGTCCTACATATTTCATCTTTGCCCATGACTTCTACTGGGTTTGATTACTAAATTGATGGAAATTTATTAAAGAATCGTCTATAACTGCAGATTTTAACATTTTTTCATCCTTCGATTCGAGAAGTCGGTTGTTAGAACTGAAGAAATAGTCAGGCATTTATGTTCTAGATATCAATTCCGATAAGAAGACTATTTCTTCACTTCTAACACCCGACTTCTTCTAATGAATGCAGGCTGTTCAGAGGGGTTTCGACGCCTTCGATCGATTTGCACGTATTTTAAACACTTTTTGGGTATTACCATTAGCGGAATTTTGAGTTTAGTCATGTTATTCAGATATTGCCGGAATAGAGATTCTTCTCCGTCTACCACTCCCATGCACCAGCTATGTTGTGCTTAGGACATTTATGAAAAGTAGCTTAACTTCGCCACAAAGAATGAAATGCCATCAGTTTTTCTCATCCAAATTTTAGCTATACGTATATCCAATAATATTTAGTCTACAAATTGATTAGTCATAAACTGCTCTGGTATATATACATACATACCCCTTTTAAAAACAAGATCATTTTTCTTTACGATCATTTAATTGCTTACGAAAATATGATAAAATTTCGTGACTAAGAACAATTAGAGTTGAACCCGTTTTTGGTGATCGCAATTAGAGCTGTTGGTCATTTTTTGTATATTATAGAAAATGAGCTGAGTTCTCTGGATGCATTACATCACGCTTGCACAGATCGTAAATTGTATAAATCATTTCGGAAGAAATGAAATCCTAGCACATACACGCCATGCAAAGTCTGTTGGGTCCAAGCACTAATTGCTTCTTAGAGTTCAAAGTGTTATTAAGTTTAGAAATAATTTTAGGAATTATCTATTTATAACGCAAATCTTTTTAAGAAAAAATCAACCAAAAAGCTGCAGTACCAAAAAAAGGAGAGTAAGGAGTAAAGAGAGTCCTTAAACTTTGATACAACAAATGACATTATGATGGCAAAAATTATGACGATGTTAATATTAATGCGCACTCCAGAAACTCCAGAAACGCTTTTCTGACTTTTGAACAAGGTTTGTTCTTACTTTTTCGAATATTTCAGTTAATTTTTCATTTTTTTAAGGAAATGAAAGCAAATCGACATTATTTAGGTTAAATTTTTTAATATTCTCAGATTGACTGTACGTCAATTCTGTCCAAGTGCTTGACTTCTAAACAGCAAATTACTTCGAATATCTAAGAAGTTCGACTTGACTGCATCAAGTTCCATGCCAAATGCAAACCGAACGCGAAGAAGTATTGAGATGCCGAAAGAGTTTGAAAGGCAATTTTCCTTCTGAATTGCTGTTTGAGATATAAAATGATGGGCTTTTTTTTTAACGGATGGTGACTGGGGATGAAATTCGGATATATTCCAATATATTCTAAGCAACACATCCATAATTCAAAGGTCATTCTCTTCATGTGATATGTAGTCTTTTATGAGCTGGTAAAACCAAGCCAAACCTTAAGTGGGAAGGAAGCTTTATTGATTTCAACCAATACGTTTGATCCATACATTGCATCCTCCCTTCCTTTCCATCCAAACCACGCCACACTCCAAACACCTCTGTCTGAGATCTGAGATCTACCTGCCATTTCTGATGTAGCTCAACTTTCACTAAACATCAAGGACAAACTTCAGACTATTCACACGCAGTCGTTGGGTAATTTTATTTCATTTTATTAAGACCAAACCCAGTCTTGGGCCACAGGCCACCCCCAATTCATAAGTCCGAGACCTCTTTACCTCGGCAACAACGCACTGCTCTATCCCAACTCCGCTCAGGCTATGCAAAGCTCATAAAAAGGCAACCTGGCGAGAGTTAATGCAGAGGTTATTGACTCCTGCCCCAAGTGTGGCCGCAGCCCACACAACACACAACACCTCTTCAACTGCCCGGCAAGACCCACCGGACTAACGCCCTCCTCACTATGGACCAACCCAGTCGAGGCCGCCCGCTTCCTCGAACTGGATAGGATTTCTCTCTAAGTCACTATCTCTATCACTATCTAGCATCTTTCCTTTACTCTTTTCATACTTGACAATCCACATACATGGTGCTTCTGGAGCAGCTACAACAACAACATCCATACATTGCGTGAGCAGCGCCTAGAACCATTCGATAAGCATGGAAAGCCGATTTTACGATTTTACAATATGATAACACCCGGCCTATGTTATCTTAAGATTCAAAAAATAACTGGAAACGCTGAAGTGGTAGATCTTAACTCAACCGTTGAATGCCCCTGACTTGGCTTCTTTCAACTATTGGCTTTTTCTACGGCTGCAAAAGAGGTTTTGGAAGCCCGAATGAGAGCGTATTCATTTTTAATACAAAAACTCGTTTTTTAAGACAAAGAACCCACCGAATTTGTAGCCCCTATATAACATTATAAGCTTATGTAGAGTTATTTAAATTTGAAATTTGTGAAAATATGCTATGTATAAATGTTCGTCAAATTTATTTCAAATACATTTTAAATACATTTTTCATTTCTAAAACAGTGCGGAAGGCGTGGTTACAATTCGAAAAATCTACGATATAACAACCAGGACGCCCGCTTAGTTTTTTTTTTCTGCCAAAAGTCAACTTTTAAAACAAATTTTTCGTGTATCGTTCAGGAAACAAATAAGCATCAGACAGCGGTAGGAACTAAGGAACTAGTCAAATGCAGTTAGCCCAACCATCATATTGAGTCTGAAGCCAAACTTTGCCAACTTAAAAATCTTCCAAAGCTCAGAGTATGGGAATGCTTAATGGGATGTTGGTTGGCGAAGCGAGCTGAAGGCGAAGCCGCCTAGTTTTTTTTTTCCTTGTTATTCCGCTTGGGAACTTAGGTCCTCTACTAGAGCTTTCCAACGAACCCTGTTTTGTGCCATCTGTTTAGCTCTGTTCCATGCAGTATTTGAGTGGGCCAATTTTTGGAGAATGGCTTTTCTCCAGGTTGCCTTGGGTCTTCCGTTCCGCCTGCTGGCTTGGGTATTCCAGTACAGTGCCATCCTCACAGATTTCTTCTGCGCGCATGCCCAATTCCATTCATATCTTCTTCCTTATTTGGAGGTGTATAGGAGGCTCAACTGTGACCTGTGAGACAGCTCTGCATGGGATATTCTGTTTGACCAGCATATTCCGCATAGAATCCTCAAGCATTTGTTGCTGAAGGCTTGCAGTCACTGTCCTGTCTCTTTGCTGGTAAGCGATGTAAGTCCGGAACTTTGTTCGTCTGCTTATTTGTTTGTTGCTCCAGATGCGGTAGAGTCTCCCAAATGCTGATCGGGCTTTGGCAAGTCGGTTTGTGACGTCATCATTCAAGCCGCCATGGTTGGAGTTGACAGTGCCAAGGTATGGCAAACTGCTGACGAACTCAATTGCGCTCCCATCATTGGCTGGAGTGGTTGAAACGCATTGACCGACTTTGCTTGCTAGCCTGACGAGATCATCAGTTTTGCCGCATAGTACTCTACGCTCTCTATGCGCTGACATGCCTGAAGCAATGAGTAAATTTTAAACCCTTCATACTCCAACGTGTTGCCTTCTTGAATAATTGCCAAAAAAAAAAGGAACTTATACAAAAGCAACTATAGAGATTTGCTAGCCAAAACAAAAGCTTAGTATGCTAGACGTGGTCGTGCGACTTCCATGAACAATTTTTGCTTTTAAAGCTTCTGAGCAAATGCCAATTAGGCAATTGCCACTATTTCCGCAGATTACAAATTTCCACTTAAGTTTTATTGATTTCCCAACATACAAATTTTTTATGCTTTAAATTACAAATTAATTTTGGCTTAAAAACAAAACAAATGCAAAAATTATGAATAACCAAGTTGGTATTGAATTAAGTCAGTCCATTAGGCGAAGCTTAACTAAATGACGGCAATTGATTAAAGCCGCTAAGCTGACATCTAAGTAATAGGCCCCAACCATAAGCCACAATAATAAAGTAGAAAAAAATATAAATAAATAAAATTAACCTTGATTTTCCATTTATTCGGAAGCGAAAAAACTCAAATTCAAACTAAGCGGAAGGAAGAGATGCAATTGCTCGCAAAAGACCTTGGCAACTCTAACAATCCAGCTGGCCAGCCAACTGACCCAACAACCGCCAAACCGCCAAACAGCTGACAATACTTTTCCAATGCGCGTCCAGCGAAATTATGACCAATTTAGTCAATATTCTAATTACTAATTAATAATTTGTATTAACTTTTGTAGCGCTTACTTTTGACCTTCAACTTGAAAATTGCTCGAAAAGAGAGAAAAAAAACGACAAAACGGCGAAACGGCAAAACTTTACTCAATTAATAACGCAAATTATAGCACCTGGCCAGGGCGGTAGTTCCAAAAAAAAAAAAAAAACAACAACTGACCAACTGGTGGGGGGGGCACTTGCACCAGTGACAACAGTTTGCGTGCAATTATCGCCTCGAATTTTTTTCGAACTCTTTTTTTCCGATATTTTTTGCGCCACGGAAATGACTAATTTGTATGCCACAATATTCGTTTATTCCTCATAAACTTTAAAAACAATAATATTTACATTTAGTTAACAATAAAAAATAGTTAAAAAAAAATAAACATGTGTTTATGAAATTGAGCTGCTGTTGTGCCAAATTACTTAAAAATTAAACGAAATTTTCTTAATTAAGCATGCCAAAATCTTTCAACAATATTTAAATAATTTTTAAAGCAAACTGCTTGTAAATAAACGAATATTAATTACACTAACCTTTTTTATTTGAAAAGTATTTTCTTTACGTTTAACAAAAATATTTAAGCAAATGAACTTATTTTTTGGAGACTGTCTAGAAATCTATTTTTTAAATTGAATCGTTTCTATTTCGGCAATTTAAATAAGTTCAAACAAATTTTAAAATTAAAATTTAATTTAAAAAATTACACCCATGTCGAAACATGCAATTTTAGTTCCGTATTTTTTCTGACATAAATCCAAGTACAACTTATTTAAAAAGAAATTCGAAAATATCTGTTGTTGCTTCGTAAAACTGCTTAAATTTTGGATTCCGTCGATTTGGCTTTGCTTCCGGCTACTGCAAAAAATTTATTTCTTCCCTTGAACATGTACTTTTTTTTCAATATTTTTTCTAACTTTTAACAAAAATCTAAAATAATTTCTACCTATTTTGTTTAAGTGAGCTTAGACTGTTTTTAAAAAAAGTTAATCTAATTCTAGTTAATGCTTTTCCAACAAAAATTAGATTCTACAAGATTATATAGCTTTGGGGTTGCAGTTTTTCATGTATTTTTCTTGACTTTCTAAAAAAATTCGTTACTAAAAAAATCAATTATTTTTAAGATTAGATCTCCTGAACAGCAGTTTGAAAAATATTATTAATTTAAATATTCAAATATTTTGAATTATTTGTTTGTCAAAACAAAAACTGTACTAGAAATTCAGTATTTTGTAGTATTCAAAACAAGTTCGAAGATATGGGGGGGAAAAAATCCAACTCTGATGCTACCCCTATGACTGATTTAAGTGCAGTCAGCAGTGGAAGTTGTGTTACAAATAAACACGGATAAAATCCATCCTAAACTTTTTTAATCGTTTACTTCGTTTCCTAAACATTCCTGCGAGCTGAAAGTTAAATTTTGTTCAAAATAACCGCCATTTTGTGTCAGCCATTTTGTTTTCATTAATTTTGAAAACAGATTTGACTTTATTGACCCAAAAAAACCCAGTACAAATGATCTTCGAGCATTTCTACTCAAGAAACGATTTTTGACCAGCCTTTTAGGCTCTTGGGACCACTGTGCGCCGTTGCCCACACAGCAACCTAATTTTAAACTAAAACAAAAAATCAACAAAATATTGGTAATAATAAGATTTTCGATTCCTGAAAAGAAATCCCAGGAATTTCAATCTGAAACAAAAAAAAAAAACAATTTTTTGGAAATAATTTTGGTTCAATCCCAAGAATTTCAATCTGGTACAAAAAATCAATAATTTTTTGGTAATAATTTTTTATATAGAATAAAATCAAGCATTTCTTTGATGCCAAACTACAGTAGCAAACGACTTATGTCGGACATATCTCCATTAAGTTGTTGCTTTGGAAAATGGAATTTCCATTTCAACAAATAATTTTTATTTACTCAAAAACTTATTATCATAAAAAATAAGTAACAAATGTTAAACTAAAAAACTTATGCTTCAATTTTTGAATCGATTTATTTGGTTTTCTTTGTAAAAAAAAAGTGTATTGACTGTTTTTCTTGACTTTTCATATAATCTAATAACAATTTCCGCCTATTTTGTTTAAGAGAGCTTACTATATCAGTCTGCTTTACGATAACAAGTTCTGAGAAATGATATTTCAATTAAATGTGCTTCTACAAGTTTATATCTCTTGGATCGACAGTTTTCTGCCGAATTTATTTCTATTTTCTATTTCGCGCGACTTTGAATATTAGATCTGTGCAGTGTAAAAACTAATATTTTTCATATATTGCAAAATTTGTCTGTTAAAACAAAACCAATACTTCAAGTTTTAAATTTGAAAATAAAATATCTAATATACAATAAAAAATTCCAACTCTGCAGCATTATTATTTTCTACGATGCGAACTCTACTCGTTTTGGAGTTTTTTTTTCCACATATAGCTTATAATTCAAAAGTAATTCTAACCGATTATTCTATAAAGCAATCGTTTTCCGATTTTCAGTTCCAGGTTGAACTAGCATACATTTCTGAACTGATTACCAAATTTATGGAGGTTGAGAAAATATAACAAAATGCTGTCTTTTTGTTTTTTTTTATAAGCGTTTGTAATTAATTTTAAGAGAATGCTTGGGAACATCAAAAAACTATTGCCCTTCAATAACTCCATAAATAATCGTATTATGCATCCACAACCATTTTTGAAAAATAATTTTTAATATTTTTTTTTTATTTTAAATTTATGAACCAAAATAGAAAAAAGTGCAAATTATTGTGGTTGTTTTTTGTTTTCTATGGTTCGTACTCTACTCGTTTTGGAGTTTTTTTTCCTCATATAGCTTATAATTCAAAAGTAATTCTAGCCGGTTGTTCTATCTATATTCGTAACTATAGATTTCTTTGTGTTATTATCAAATATATGGAAGTTGAGAAAATATAACAAAATTCTGTTATCTTTTTTGACTTTGAAACTTATGTGGTGAACAAACAAAATACTTTTCTTAAATCCATAATAAGAATCCATACAAGAAAACAAAACTTAATTAATAATGCAGTCTGGCAGAATGTAAATGAGCGCGAGAGCGAGACTTAAGTAAATGCGTGTGAGAGAGGAGTCTGCGCTGCGTCAGAGTTTTCGGTGCCGCCAACGCGCGTGCTATGTAAATTGAGATGACCATTCCAACTAGGAATAGGGTTACATCCGACCTGACTAATTGTTCGTAACAGTTTCTAGTTTGTGAAGCGCTTGGCTTGCTCCTGAAAGTGGTCGTTCCCTTAAATCGATAGAATCTATTGGTAGCTTCCATATAAATCTTTTATTAATACCATTATCATAATTTCTCAGGAATACCGTTGGCTCTAAATACCTTCTACCTACTTTCCATATTTCAGTTCTACGAATGGAACTAGTGGTTTGCCTAAACCCTTCGAAAAAGTGGAAATTCTAAAGATAATTATAGTAAGTAAGCAAAAGAAGACGCTAAAGAGATCGTGGAAGGCATTATGGGATTTACAAAATGGTCGTGCTAGAGATCAACAATTACAAATTACTCTGGATGAAATGACAAAAGACACTTTGGTTAAGCCAATGAGTACGAGTAAGTGCTTATGCAGAGATAACACGCCGTGACATGCTCTACGATCACTTAGGGTAGGTAATTCTATAAGGCTAAGATAGGATCTCGGAAATTACGATTTACTCTGCAAAGTATGAGACTGTTGCTTCTTAGGAATCAACGAACCGAACCCATAGGTCATCCTTTTTGTTAAAAATTAATGCATGTCAAGGCATGACTATGCGGTCATCGCTTCAATGGTGGAGCACGAAGAAATCGCTATTAATAGCTGTTCAAAGAGTACCGAGACCTTCAGTTTTTAGTAGGCGTATCCCAAAGAAGATATCTTTAATTAATAGAGATTTATTTAAAGAAATAGTGCTACGTTAGTGCACCTGTGCTGCATGGTAACAACGAACCACTGAACTATCGAGATCCAGAGACGCGTAGGCTACCATCTAAGCTACCGATATCCATCATATAATATATATTACCTTTTTTAGAAATCGCTAAATGTTCTTCAGCCTTAAGTTCATTTAGTTTAGCGGAAGTGCAAAAAAAGGCGATATTAATTCGCTGCTGCAGCAAATTGCGACTACAACCGAAAAGACGTCTTTTTTGAAACCAAAATCAACTAATTTCGACTAGATACTACAAGTTTATAGCAAATCCATATATACCTTTTATAGTAGCACAATAAAAAATTAAACAAATAAACAGTTTGGTTAATTACAAATTAACTTCAAATTGTGAAAAAGTGCGCAAAAAAATATATATATGAGTAATGCGAGTGACAATTCCCGTCCGATATTGGATGCCTCTAGGGTGACATCAAACAAAGCAATCATGCAGAAGCACATGGCTAATACGTATATCTGAAGTCTAGATATATATATATCCATAAATATATATAAATATTTTATGTATATAGGTATATATCTACATATATATATGCCCAAGTGCAATGCGCGATATGAGCTTGACCGATACGACAACAACTACAGATTATGTAAGAGCATTTATTATCGGAAATTGACTTTGCATTACTAAAAACAAAGCCTAACAAGGAAGACAGTGTTGCTCGCCCATAAGTCATCAAAAATTGTAATATTTAATTATAAAAACGGAAACAAAATCGAAAGTGAACTTCGACAATAGCACTGGCAGACTAAAGTTGCATAGTTTTGATATATAAAGATGAGCATCCAATGTTAAATTTGATAAAAATAAGTTCGCTATATAGTAGCTGCTAAATCGGTAGAAAAAAAATAACATAGTTACTTGGCACAATATTTATTTTATTTAAATATTTCTCTTTGTTTCTTTAGATATGCTTCAATATAATACTTCTCATTGCTCTTTTATTAAACAAATCGGTCAGAAAAATGAGAAATTCGCATTAAATTCGTTTGTTTTTCAAGTTAGCTTGAACTTGATTTGCCAAATCGAGCAACTTTGGTCAAACTATGCAATCCCCCACTTAGTCAACGCTGATCTTTTGGCTGCTTTTATTTAGAAAATATCTTAACTTTTATTTTACTTTCTGTTCCAACTTTTATATTGTAAATCCAAGTTCCTAGCCAGCTTCAGCTGTGAGACGGCGCATATCATAAAATTTGATCAATATTTGCAAAATTTCATCTTAGGAAATCTCAAATGCACGCCAAGCAATTTGTCTCTCCAGAACCAGATGTAGTTGACTAGGTAAATTTAGTTGCTGTTCGTACATGCTCTCCAAGTTTTCCTTACAAAGTTTAGCTACAAAAATAATAATATTATGGTAGAACTCTTGCAAAACTACCAAACTTTCGGCAAAAAGCCCGCGGGATTCATAGTGCTGATAGTAGTAGATTGATCAAGGATGTTCTTGTGTAAGTTCGTGTAGAAAAAGTGAGGATTATTTTATACTATTAATATTTTATAATAATTGCAAAAGTTTATTATAATTATAACATACGACGCGGATGGAATCATGCAAAGCATAGTTAGAACTAAATATAGTGACTCAGCTAAACGGAAATTTACAAAAAATCAAGAACATATTTTGGCAGAACACAAAAAAAAAACTCCCATTTGTTAAATCTATTTGTTTAACCGCTAAAATCTACCGCTGATTATAGCTTTGGCTTACAAATTTAAATTATTTATACGATGAAAAACTTTATCACGAGCTTCTAATATTAAAAGAATTAATTCGATTTTCAAATCTTCCAATTATAATAGATATTACTATAAAAAAATTGTAATAAAATCATGAGCTGTAAAGATTATAAATTTGATCATCTTTAATTGCAGCTGCAGAATATCCTAATACTGCTCAAATTAGAATTCCTAAGGATATTTCAATTATTCCAGATTAAGCTTTGCAAATAAAATAAAGAGTTACAATATCTTTATGATTTGAAAGAACTAAACATTCTCGCGAAATATTGGAGATAAATTGTAAATGACAAATCAAATCTTGAAGATACATTGCGATGATCTAAGATGAAGATCTATAATGAAGAACTTAAAACCTTGAGGCACATATTGTGGAAATATTACATATTCTAAAATTAATATTGTGCAACTAATAAGCACAACTGTACTTATTTTGTGCAACTAATAAAAGCTCAACTGTACTTACTTTGTGCAACTAATCAAATTTTGAAGATACATTGCGATGATCTAAGATGAAGATCTATAATGAAGAACTTAAAACCTTGAGGTACATATTGTGGAAATATTACATTTTCTAAAATTAATATTGTGCAACTAATAAGCACAACTGTACTTAGTTTGTGCAACTAATAAAAGCTCAACTGTACTTACTTTGTGAAACTAATCAAATTTTGAAGATACATTGCGATGATCTAAGAAGTCCCATAATGAAGAACTTAAAACCTTGAAGCACATATTGTGGAAATATTACTCTAAAATATTATTCTAAAATTAATATTGTGCAACTAATAAGCACAACTGTACTTAGTTTGTGCAACTAATCTCTCTATGGATATCAAAAAATGTTATGCCATCGCTTGAAAAGTAATTTTCGAAAAAATCTTAGAATTAACATTTGTTTTTCACTTTTATTCAGCGAACTATACAAAAATTCCAGTTCCCTTGGCTTTATGTTCCAGCAAAATAATGGTAGACTTTGTTATAGTAAAAACTTTTATATAATACAAACTACCCGCAGACTCATAATTGAAAGAGTAAATATTTATAGAGCTTGTAAGTAATATTATATGGAAAACAATAACATTAACTGACTCACTTGGCCCACATCATGTTATAGGTGTAGCTAAACTTGGAAAATAGGCCCATGCCGTGGCGCAGCTGCGTGCATAAAAACGAATACACTTTATGCGTTGGGCCCAGACCGAAAGTTGGGCAAAATTAAACCAAAAAAGTTAAAAGTTTCCAAAAAAAAAAAATAGAAAAGAAACTCCGAAAACGTTGTAAAACTCTAATGGACTTAATTAGCGCTCGAACGAGACATTTACGTTACAAACGTTGCGTTTGAAAAGATTAATATTTTTTAACGACTTTCGATATACGTCCAGTTCTGATTACCGCGAATGACTGGGAACTGGCCTTCATGTTGGGGTTTCGGCTAGCCCCCAGACAGCTGCAGCGCTGTTGCAATTGTGCAAAACGTGAAGTGTGGAGGAGCATACGTGCCCAACAAGCGACGCATGTTATCGCTGATAAGAGCCAACGCCAACGCCAACGCCAATGTGGCTCGATAAGCGCAACATAGACGAACGCATGGAGTTACTGGACGGACGGCTGGCTGGCTGATGACTGAGGGGGTCTACAAGGTAGAATTTTAATAACGAACGCTGTCGCAAGCTCTGTTCTGTTTTTTTTATGGCGCATTGGGGTAATCCGCAACACCTTTTCCTAGCCGATATGATCGATATGTCAAGTCATATTTATTGATAGGATGAGAGTGTGGCAATCATGTACTGCTGTTGTATGCCCCAAAAAATGTGTGTCGAGTGTGTTTCGAGATATGTACACATCGAGTGGGTGCTGTAATATGACCGCATTTAAGTGCCCTGCGACTGTGTTTACTGGACACTCTCGTTCAAGTGCGCACTTTGGTATGGGAAGCAGCTATGTGAGTCAATTTGAAATGGGATACCCTGGTACACACACTTAAGAAGCAAAATTAAAACCTCAAGATATTAAATGCAGGTTTTTCTACAAAATATAAATGAATAACTAAGTCCAGATGATAATGCACAGTGGGAACTGAAAAACAGCAGAACTGAACTTTGCAAAAAAAAAAAAAAAAACCTGTAATGAAGCTTAAGCTGACTTATTATTAGAAGAAACGAAGTATGATATTCCCCTTGACTATATCATCGCTTCAGAGGCGCAGATACCACTTTTAACAGGCAATTGCAATCCAAACAGCGGAGATTTACTGCGGCAAACAGCAACGATTTGCTAGCTTTGCGAGTGCTAGGTAAAAGCATCAGTGCTGCAGAGTGGAATTGTGTGAAAAAAAACACACGACAGTCATCTGTTCAAATCGATGAAATTGAAGACCCCAGGAAGGCATACAATGCAGTTTCTGAAAGAATCACTTGTTCTTGACCTACTTGTACACCGATTCACACTTTACACTTTACGTCTGAAAATCATGTGTGCTGCGCCTAACAGAATCCTTCTCGAAGCTGATACCGTGAGCTCTGTAGCGCTTCGGTATCAGATAGTTGTTGTTGTAGCCCTTCTTCCACAAAGTATGTGTGCTGAGAAAAGACGTGATTTTGGATATCTGCTTCAACTTGTTCTTGCCCAATAACTTGGTCAGCTTGCGCTGATGTATATCGATATCGAGTACTTAAACAAATGGTTTCTCGGGTGTGCCGTCGTCAGAGATCTTGACAAAGCTGGCTTTGCGGACAGCATAATGTGCACTAAGATCGATTACGATTTTGCACTATTTCATAATTTTGCTCATCTTGAAAGAAAGGGCTACCGAACTTTCGTACGCTACAACAATGCTACCGATGTGCACTGAACAATTTCCAACTTCTGAGATTTTGAATGCAAAAATTGCGTTTAAAATCTATCCATTATTTGGCAAACTGCTACTTAGAGTATTTTATCTTGGAACGCATCTATAGTGTATCCGCACTAGGTAGTTTGTTTGATGACAAACTTAAAGATCCGATGGTTCCAAGAATGTTATGAACCTTTTCCAACAAAACTGCTGTATCTTTCACTCGTTCACCCAATTCCGAAATATAACTCCTGCGTTTGCAGTAACCGCAATACCATTACTAATCGTAACATTCTACTGCCGTACTATTCTTGTAGACTTTGCCTTATAAAATTGCCTTCCCTTAATGATCCTAGAACATGCCACGTTTGATTATTTTTATAAGCTTTTAATCTTAACTCTTATGCAGATTATAACAAAGTTCCTTTATCGTACCGTCCAAAGTAACGCTTAAGTTAAGCTGGCTCCAGAAGTTATCAGGGATCCCCAAAGAGGTTGACAAAGAGCAAAACAATTCAACTGCCTAAGCACAACTTGTGGCAACAAATTTTCAGTTGGAATCCATTAAAATTTTTGTCATGGAGGTTACATTAAACAGCTATACCATCTTTAATTTTTAGAATTCGAGTTTTTTGGGTCATTACTTAAGTAAAAATCGATTCCAGCAGAATGAGCCAGACATTGTAGACAAATGTTAGACAGCTTATGGATTCCAGCTGAAAGAATTCTATAAATAAAGTCGGGCGACTTCGAAATACCCTCGTCGTCTTTGTGATAATATCGCCTAAATTGATTAGTTGCTTGAAAGCTTTAATAACTTTTAGAAGTATATATCTTTATCAACCGATTTTGCCAGAATACTTGGAAAGCTTTAATAACTTTTCAATACCGAATTCACTCTATGAGAATTATATACCATTATCAACCGATTTTGCCAGAATACTTGGAAAGCTTTAATAACTTTTAGAAGGATATATCTTTATCAATCGATTTTGCCGGAATACTTGGATAGCTTTAATAAATTTTCAATACCGAATTCGCTCTATGAGAATTATATACCATTATCTACCGATTTTGCCGGAATACTTGGATAGCTTTAATAACTTTCAATACCAAATTCGCTCTATGAGAATTTTATATTTTTATCAACCGATTGTGCCAGAATACTTGAATAGCTTTAATAACTTTTTAATACCGCTTTGGATCATAATATCACAAAACAACAAACAAGTACTACAATTTGTACATATTTGAACCGTTTGACGCTCTGGGAATTATATGACATATTTAACCGATTTTGATTAAATTCAACGCAGTAATTGTGAATAAATAAATACTTCTATGAAAATATCTTCAAAAACAAACGAAATACCATGGGTTTTGTCTCTCTTTTTACCGATTTTGTTGACATATAACAGACTACGAATTTATAAAAAGAATCTCTATAAATAATCGAAATATGCATCCACATCTGTTTTTTTAAATTAATTTTAAATATTTCTTAGATACATTTATAAAACGAAATAGAAAAAGTGCAAATTGTTACGGATGTTTAATAATTTCAATGGTGTGTACTCCGTTTTGGAGTTTGTTTTTCTCAAATAGTTTATAATTCAAAAGTAATACAAAATACAGCACACGTTTTTTCCATATTCCTTGAAATATTGTACGTTTTTGGAGTTATTCTATAGTTTTTTGAAAGTCGTTGTATTTAGCTAAGAAATTGAGTGACAAATTCGATAAAATTACCAATTAAGTTAAAATTTTGAAAATATACGACATGAAAAAAAATTGAATTTAAATTAAAGGTTGTCATGGAGCCAATCTTAATCAAAAAAAATAGGTGCAATACTTTGGAGCTTGTCAAGTAAAACCAAAAATGGGAGTAGTTTGTGCGTGTCCAAGTGACGACTCTATGAACCAGAAACATTTTGGGACAAGGCAAAAAAAAATATTGGGAAATCTCAGTTTTATGTTTTTTGGAAACGATGGGAAACCTTCAGATTGCGTCAATTAAACCATGAATAAGTTAATTCAATTTAGACGAATTAACATGGCGGTGAAGATATAGTGCTCCGTGAAGCAGAAATGATGATTTCAATTGGCGGCAAACTGTAGAAGTAGCTGTTTTTTAGGTTCAAATATTACGGCCAGTACTCAACTTATCGGCATTTTCATTAACTGCTTTAAGAGGCATAGGATTCCACGATATAGCAAATAAATTAATTTAGAGCAAAGAAAACTATTTGTTTTTATCGAATTTATTTCTAGATAACAATATGCAGCGAGCTTTGGTTTTTGGCAGCATTCAAAGTCAAGGCAACCACTGCACTTTTTAGTACAGAAGCAGCCGTTTCGCGCCTCTAATGCATTCTAAGTGAACCACGGCATCCGATTTCAAAATACATTCAACCGCAATAGCCAACGCAGCTGGGCCACTTCACTCCTCACCATTTCTACTTCTTTCCATGTTGACATTTTTTAAAAATATTCCAAAAATGCATAACGAATTTTTTACTTTGTTTTTGGCTTATATGATTTTATCAAACTCATCTTAGGCTCTGACAGTGGTAACCGGAACTCTGCAATGATTCAACTGAGAATACTTAGAATTAGATTTACTTGGTGCTTCGGTCAAGTGGTAATCAGATATATTTCGTAGCTTGGCCGCTGGTCTCAACGTAAGCACTCAAAGATCCTCAAAGATTTTCCCATAGCTATAGAATTATAAATCGCTAGCATTCCAAAATGTTTGTATGTTTATTTATTGAAGTCCAAAGGAAACAGAGCTTAGGATTGCACAACTATGTTGCAGCAGCAGCTAAGCCCTGAAAAATAATTTGCGCCCGTTGCAATATTATCTGACACCGAGTTATTTCTAAACGGAAGCAACGACCAAGTGTTTACTATTAAATAAACAAAATTTGAAAAACATAAGGAAACACTTCATGCTTAAGTTAAGCGAAAGATTTTCGAAAAAAAAAGCTAAATTCGCAGAAATTATTGTGGGAATATTTGCTTTTGAGCGTAAGAAGCTCAGTTGTGAGTTTATGTGAGTTACTGAAGTCGGCTCTGAGACTATGTAGGGGCGTGAAATAGCGAAATTCTTCTAATTTTTTAACTCCTTAGCTTTACATAGATAAAGCGTGATTTTTCTTAATTTTTTTCTTTTTTTTTTTGTGTAACTTTGATGCGGTTCGTATGCTGTTTGTTTTACTGTCAAACATGATCAGTTTGATCAAAAGTAAAATCTTGAATCAACTTAAAAACTTGCAGCCCTAAAAAAGCAAGTCTCAACTCTAGTTCTTCATTTCTGGAATAAAGAGTACACAGAATTCTTGCAACGCATGCCGAAGTCACTGTTTGGTGTGCATTATGGGACGGCGGTATCATTGGGCTGTACTTTGTCAAAAACAGCAAAGGCTTGATACGTTTTGTGTTACTGTCAAACACGTTAAGTTTGATCAAAAATGAAGCCATGAAACAATTTATAAACAAAAAGCGCCCACAAAACCAAATGTTTTATCAAAATTTTCTGCTCCATGAGGCAAGTCTTGACTCTCACGCTTTGTGTTACTGTCAAACACGTTAAGTTTGATCAAAAATGAAGCCATGAAACAATTTATAAACAAGAAGCGCCCACAAAACCAAATGTTTCATCAAAATTTTCTGCTCGATGAGGCAAGTCTTGACTCTCACGCTTTGTGTTACTGTCAAACACGTTAAGTTTGATCAAAAATGAAGCCATGAAACAATTTATAAACAAAAAGCGCCCACAAAACCAAATGTTTTATCAAAATTTTCTGCTCCATGAGGCAAGTCTTGACTCTCGCAGGCTCATTTTTGTTTAAATTGATTTGTGCTTAAGCAAAATTCTCAGAATTCTTGCAAGAACTGCCAATGCATACCAAAAATATCTATGTTTTGGGTAAATTATATGCCGTCAGCATCATTGGGCTGTCGACAAAGGCGACGGCCGGCAAGCTCTTGTGAATGGCGAGCGCTACAGAGATGAGGATTATTATTATTCGAAGAGCTCAATATGGCCAACATAAGTTTTTAACAAGATGAAGCCTCACATCTGTGTGATGTAACTGGGCCAATTGAGACTCTCTCAACAACTCTCTCTCTCTCTCTCTCTTATTCTATTTAAAGCTTTTCGTAGTGCTAAACTCTTAAATGAGAGATAAATAAAATGAAAGAGAGAGATTGCACTAACGACATCACCTTATTATTAGACCATGGTTCAAACAAGCCTCAATCGATTTGCTAGCGATTTTTCTAATTGAAAATCAAAGATTTTTTGCATGTTTAATGATTTGAAAATAAAAGTTATAGTAGCACAAACCAAAAAAACAATTAGCTTAGCTTTGATTGTTCGTTTATATGATTGAAAACATGCTGTTTTTAACCAGACGTAGATGCATATGGGTATTATTGTAGAGAAAGACTGCAGTGCAGAATTTGAAGAGCAGACAAGTCTACTTATAGTTCAGTAGCGCAATTTAATATTTACTTTTGAATCTCTCAATCTTAACCAAAATTACCACTCAAGAGTTCTTTTTTTTTGGATTCACCAGCACTCTGTGAAATTTTCTCAAAAACTCTTGGCTATGTATTACGGTTGCCATAGGACCAAACGATCTAAACACACGATTTTTGCACAAAATTCGTTTTAATTATGTATTTCGTTTTTCAAGATAACAAAATGAGTTGCTTAAAAGTTTTGCTAATGTTTCCAGGCATGTTTTTGTCGTAGCTTTATAATTTCTTTTACAAGAAGCTCGTTCAATTTGTGGCATTATCTATCCGCAAGTTAGTCTTACGTCGTGCGCTCTAAAAAATTTAATAAAAAACAAAAACAAAGCGTCTGCTTTGATAAAATACACATCATCTGTCTAATCACAACAAATTATGAATTTAATAATTATGATGTTAGGTGGTTTTTCTGCAGGAATGGTATGAGATCTGTTGCAAATTTTGAAGTAAGAACTTGATAACAACCAAGCAGAGCATTGCTGTAGCAACTAAAACTAAATTCAGAACTTAAAAATCTATTTCTATATAAGTATATTTGTAAGTCGCTAAGTTGCAGAATTTACTTTATTTTAAAATGCAAAATTTTTGGAATTTATACATTCTGTTAAAAAAGTAACGGGAGAGGGTCATTTAAAAAGAATGCGCTGCACGAATTTTGATTGTTTTTTTTCCCCCAAGTTGATACAACTGTCCTTAATTATGATGCCAACTTCGAGCTCTTGCACGGAAAATAACATCGATGCTGTGAAAGAAATCAGCGCAGAAAAGAGTCATACCAGCTTGAGAGAAACAGCAAGTGGTCTGGACATCTCTCACGAATCGGTATCGGTTCGTACCATTTTGGTTGAGCATTTGGGCATGCGGCGCGTCACCGCACGAATTTTCTTCAGAAATATTGTAGTACCAAGCAGAAGTCTCTTTGGACATGCTGGTTTGCGCCAATATCGATCCCAACTTCGTCCCATAAAGTTCTCAATCATAACAGGTTACAAATTGTGGGTATACCAGCATGATACCCGCACCAGTCAACAATCCTCCAAAAAGCTCGGTGCAAACGAGCCAAAACAAAAAAAAACACGTCTAAAAAAATCGAAAATTTAAGTTTTACTATTTGTCTTTTTTTTCGATATTCTCGGTTTGGTACACTCCAGGTACATGCCAGATGAACATACTTTGAATAAGTAGTACTACTTAGCTGTACTTTGGCGTTTAGGTGCAAAAATTCTGAAGAAACGGCCGGAATTGTGGTACATGCATGGATTATGCACCACCGCACAGAGCTGTCAAATGTCAAGGAAGAAAAACTCTATGAATACCAACGTCTGACCTTGCGCCCTGCGATTTTTTCTCAAATTTCCGCTCCATAGGACCCGTTTGGATTCAATTGAAGACATAAAAACAAATTCGACGCAAAAACTGAAGGCCATACCAGAAAGTGCCTATCACAAATATTTCGAATTTTGGAAAAAACGTGCATCACTTCTAATGGTGATTATTTTGAAGGCGCCAAAATTAATGTTTATGATTAAAGGTAACCTGTGTGCTTTACTTAATGTTTCCCAATATATTTTTTCTCTAAACCTAACGCGATTTGGATTACGTTGCAAACTGTAAGCGCCTATTCCCCTTTCCTACCAGCAATTAAAAGAGATATTCCCTTGAAGGCCTCGGTTCAATTCCATCCAGCAGCACTTGTGCGTTTGCCTAGCACTGGCATAGCTAGCAAATAAATAGACGCTCTATATACCTACGAAAATCTTCATAAATTAAAGAAACCGCCATAAGAGTTCGTCAATAAACTGTAGGTTCCTGTGCTCTTCAAGCAGCTATTAATAGATACATCTGTATTCTCCAGCTTTGAAGCGATGACCATAGTTAAGGTGAATAAATTTAAATTAACAAAGAAAAATAAAACCCAAATTAAAGTAACTTTTTAATAATAATATAGCACATAAAAAAATGCAATTATGCATAAGGCTTGGTGATGCATTTGTCATAAAAACGCTGCAGGGAAACAGGAATCAAAGAAACCCTGGAACGTCTCTCATGCAACTGCCCTGCCCGAAAACTAACTGCCTAGGGAGACCAATGCTTGACTCGCTCGCAGAGAGACACATAGTGGGTGACTAACAACTCAACCATGACCACGACTCACAGCCGACCAAAGCTGGTTCCACTAAGGATCACTCTGAACTATGTGAGATCCGCTCCCCTTAAATACCAGCAATGGTTTTTAACTAAAAAACTTCTGGCTTTACTTGCTCCAGCGATCTACGCAAACAAATGACGTACATTTCCACAAACATTCCCTATTCCATTGCATAAATCTACTTCATAAACAGTTCAAAGAATCTCACAATATTTACATATGAAATTTTAAAGAATTTTTATCAAGTGTTGAATAAGTCAACAAAGTGTTGTTTTTAGTATTGCATAATTTCACAATTTGCAGTAAGACGAAATATCGTTAAAAATTTATTACCGGCTCTCGCATTTATTTCACATTAAACTGCAACAAAAAATATAACCTATACAACTTGAGTTATTTACATGACGATGATGGCTTTTAAAATGACGTTGCCGATGATACAGTCATTGATAAAAACTATTTTAACAACTGATAAAGATTTTTACGATATTTATTTAACGATTTAAATATGGTTAGGTAATTATAACAAAGAAATCGTAAAAATCGACAGCCCAAAAAATCGTAAATCATTTTTTTTACCAATTTACTAATGAAAAAAAAAACACCCTTTTAAAAGGCTTATGCTAAATCGTACAAGAGTTGTAATTTTGCGAAAGTAATAGCGAGACCTTTTGGTTACTCTTAAGCTTTTGAAGGGTACTTCAAAAATGTCTTCATAATATTACGCCGAAATCAATAAAAAACAAAATCCGCTAAAAGAGCTATTTAGGCAAAGGTTAGACTTACAACATCTAGTACTTGGTTTATTATAGAGACAAGCGCATTTATAGCATCTCTAGACGGTTACGACTTGGCGTATTTAAGCGATTACGAATTATTTTGAAAATTTCTAAGTCTCCGCTCATTTTTATTAAAACAACAATTTTATTGTTTTA
This sequence comes from Chymomyza procnemis, assembly GCA_035046065.1. Classification (NCBI taxonomy): domain Eukaryota; kingdom Metazoa; phylum Arthropoda; class Insecta; order Diptera; family Drosophilidae; genus Chymomyza; species Chymomyza procnemis. The sequence goes on along the minus strand of JAWNOJ010000021.1, from coordinate 33,536,616 downwards.
AATTCCTCTTCGATCGTTTTACTAAACAAAGCGTTCTGTTTTTTTTTTTTTAAACTCGTGTTACGCAAAAAATACTCTGAAAAGAACGCACTTAATTGTTGCGCAAGCAAGTTGCAGATTACAAATTCCCGGAATGGCAGTATATTGAATTGCTATCGTCGTAAATTTAGATATGCAGCTAGGCAAAAAAGGGAAGTCCCCGTATAATAAAACGCACTTAATTTTCTCTCAAACAAGTTAAGTTTCACAGTTGTCAAAAATTTCGAACTACTTATAATTTCCATTTCGAGACGCACATAATTTTCCTTCAAACATCCAGAAATAATAAAACTTCAAATTATTATTATAATAAATATATAAGAGATCTCACATAAAAAATGCCAATTTAACAAAAAATTATATATGATAACTTTAACTTACACAGCCCAAACGATGTAGGCAGCTTTTGATAGGAAGCCCATTTTGTAGTGCGCCCAAAAGTCTTGAGCCACAGAATCTTAATCATGCCGTTCGGGGATGCTATTCCCGCTGGGAATTCTGCTTTCTTATTGTTTATTATGTTATGTACAAATAGAGACGCACAGCAAAAAAAAAAAAATAAATTTTATTATAAAAAATTAAATGTTTCGTTTTTGTATTTATTTATTTATTTCGATTTCGGGAAGCACTTTTTGACACTATCCGTAACGATTACAATATGTTGACAGCCCAAGAGCTTCTGTTCAATATTGCAACACGCACCAACAAGCAGCCAAGCAAGAGACGCGAACGAAGCAGCGAAGACGCGCGCGTTTTGGGAAAGAGTGACGACGTAGTCAGGCGCAGGCAGGGAACCCAAGCGAACCGGCAAAACTTAACTCGGGGAGTCAGTCGCAGTCGTAATAATAACATAGATAAACGGACGTAATACTCTAAATGCTGCCGCTGCTGCTGGTTGCTGAGCGTAGAATGGTCGCGTTTTTGGAACGCCGAACCGATAAATATGAAATGAAATTAACCGAAAATAAAATAGCAACAACAACGGCAACAATGCGAGCTGCGCGCGGCAGCAAGAACGGCAAATGAATTTATGTATTTAATTATTATTTTTTTTTTCTTTTTTTTTTATTTATTTGTGCATTGAGCAATGCGGCGACGCTGGCGACGACGACGACGACGACGACCACAACGCAGCCGTAGCCGTAGCCGAAGCCAAGTGCCTAGAGCTCGGCTGAGCTGATCATTACGGAGTTTAGCACGAGGTGCAGCGCCATTAAAGTTCCAAGTTGGGAGTCACTCGAGTCCAGAAACTTGGCTGCAATCAGCTGTGCAACGTTTGGACATTCGATTTTTATGTTAGGCATGGTCAGTGGGCCCCACTGTCTGGGGGTCTGGGTCTCGGTCTCGGTCTCGGTCTGTATGCGATGCGTAGACATTCGGCTGACTCACACATGGGGCCTTTCGCTTGGACTCAAGTCATCCAGTGAGACAATACCATCATCAGCTAAACAAGAGTGCGCCACTCAGTTCGATGATAGTTTGTCAACTGTAGGAAGGGGTGTCATCACTGCTACAAACCGTCGTGCTCCGCCCCTGTCTCTAATTGCATGCCAATTAACAGCGCTCAACAGCTGACGCCTCATCGTCAGCATTCTACGCACAACAACTAAGTGAAGAAAAACTTTTGTAGCTAGTCGAAGCTTGTATACACTTTAAGAAATACGAGTATCAAACTGGTATAGCATAGCATAAGGCGGGCTGGACAGTTAAGCAAGACACTCATCATTCGAATTATAGGCACAACAAACTATTGTGGCTTGTCGAAGTTTGTATACACTTTAAAATGTTTGAAAGTTTGGTATAAATGGTATGATATAAGGGGCGCTAGGTAGATCATCGTCAGCAGTATACGCACATCAACTAAGTGATATTGCAGCTAGTCGACGTTTGCATACACTTAAAATAAATCTACACTATAAATTTGGTTTAATGGGTATCACATAAGGTGCGCTCATCATTGTTATACGCCCAACAACCAACTGAAGCAAAACTATTGTAGCTAGATGAACTTTTTATACACTTTAAATAAAACGAAAATAAAAAAATGGGATCAAATGGTATCACACAAGATAAGCTGGTAGGTAGGCAGTACACTTATCATCAGTGCTGGAAAGCTCTTGTAGCTAGTCGAAGTTTGTATACACTTTAAGAAATTCAAAAAATCAATATTTTACTGAAAGGAAATCAATTGGAATCATGTAAGTTACACTCATCGTCAGCACTAGTCGATGTTTCTATACCCTTTAAGCAATTTGAATGCTCTGAATTAAATAGCATCACATAAGTTACGTTAGGCAGCTAAACGGTACACCTTTCGTCAAAAGCTCTTGTATATAGTCGAATTTGGTATACACTTTTAGCAATTCAAAAATCAATACTGGGATTCAATGTTATCACATAAGATAAGGTGCACTAAGCAGCTAAGTTATGCACTCATCGTCGTCAGCCTTATACTATTATATTATTATATTCTTTACTTTTTTGTATATCAAAAATTTTCTCGAATAGTATTATATAAAAATAGAATAACAAAAAATAAAATGATATTTTCTGATATTTATCCTTTTTTGCAACCGTATGTCTGCGCTCAACCACCTGAAGCCTTATATCCGTTCTAGTCTTATGTCTGCTCTCAATCGAAAAAGTTTCGAAATTCGTTGAAATCGAATGATATTTTATGAGTTGCTTGTTCGCTTCTTTAAATATTTTGAAATAATACTCTAAACTCCGCAAAACTAAAAGTAGCGTTGACGCATTTTACTTCCGATCAGCATGACACCCATATATAAAATGAATACAATCGCAAAGCGTTAAGAAGTTTATGGAAATTTCAAGCCACTGTTTTCTTATTTCTGCTCTTTTTTGGCGTTTGTTTTTGGAAAATAGTTTAGCTACAATCTCATTGCATCTGCTGACTCAATTTAGCCCTACAAACAAGGAAACAACATGACTTATCGAAATAACTTCAAACAAAACTAGGAGCTGTAGTAGTGCACAAGGGAACTTATTAATAAAATCAGCAATTAAATTTTTTTTTAAAAAACGCCTAAATGAAAAGAAAACCTTTGTAATAACCATTTCTTTATTTTTCAAGATGCTTTCGCTTAATTCGTTACTGTCCCAACTAAGTTCAATATTGTTTGATAGCTTTCATTAGGAAAATCGGCAAAAAAAAAACCAAAGATTTTTGCAAAATGTTTACACTTTTTAGAGTACATAAGCATAGTTCTTTTAATTGTAGAGTGGTTTTTGGTTAAGATTTTTTTTTTGGTGCACTGAAACAAGATTCCTTCATCAAATCATCACTCGAAAGACGCATTATGAAGTTATCTCTATAAATAGCTGTTACAAACAGCAACAAGTCAGACATGAGAGAGCGATTCAATTTTCGAACATTTTGTTTTCTAATGAGAACATTTTTACACTTGAGCAATTCGTAAACTCTCAAAACGATAGGGTATATTTGATATACCGTTCATGCGAGAATTTGAGTCATCGTTTGCCCACTAGAAGACAGCAACCGCCACGGATAAGGCTTTGGAACGTTGTAACCGCAGTAGGGCGCTCTGCAATTATTCTCATCGAAAGCATACCAAAATCGTGTAATTTCGTAACTCAATATCGAGTTAAGTAAGCTTCTATGCGAGTTAGTTCCGAACCATCTTTTTTTTTTGCTATTCTATTGACCCCGAAAATGCGCACAAGCTCAGAATCAGCTGTTTAATTCCAACTTGCAATGGAAATCAACACAGCAACAAGATAATTATGCTTGAAAACGTTTACCACGCCCGCATTATTTCGTACATCCCCAAAAACGGAAGCTAAACATTTGAACTTCACAAAACAAAAAAAAACACAATCAACAACCACAACAAACAGACCGAATACAAAACGCACCCACTGTCGTCTAGTTGCGATTTGTTGTAACCATTGCCGCCGTTCTGCCCTTTGCTAACCAATGAACTGGAAATCATGCAGAATTCGCTTAGACTCTCTCAAATGTCATTATGTGTAGCATGGTAGTCATCACTATACACATAAAGAGGCCCTCGTGGTCGCCGCCATACAGCCGCTACGTCAATGGGTCAAATAACAAAAATAAATATTTCTGTTTTGGAGGAGTTGAGCTACCTCTATCGTTATATGTCAAAGCTTTTGGTTGTTGCGTGCCGCTGGTTGCCACGTTGTGCCATAAATGGTGCGGCGGCAGCAGCCACACCCCCATATTCGGGTTAAGCATTAGCCAGCTGGGACGCAGCCAGCCCAGCCCAAAGAGGTCGCCGGCAGTGGCGGGCAGAGCGTCCGTCTATAAATTATGGCTTATTGGAAGTGTTTATTTAACATATGCACTGCATATGTTTGTGGTGGAGATGCAAACGCTCTTTGGGCTTATATGCTCTAAGATGCAAACAAAGTTTTGAGAAGCGTTTAAAAGCGCTTAGCATTGGATTGGGCACAACTCTACACAAAGTTTGTGGAGCAAGTGCGCAGCTGTAAATCTAAAGAGACTGTAAGTCTTGAGAGGATTATCAAAACCTACATAGCGACGTACCACACTAAAAGTAGCAATGGAACAATGAGTCAAAGCTGTTGCCCTATGCTCCAATAGAAGATTTAGGATATCATATATAATTACATTTACAAAATACAAAGTTTTTTTTTTTGTTTCCTTATTATTCCGCTTGGGAACTTAGGGCCTCTACAAGAGCCATCCATCGAACCCTAATTTGCGCCGTCTGTTTTTTAGCTCTGTCCCATGTTCGCCTGGGTCAGTTCTTGGAGGATGGATCTTTCTCCAGGTCGCCTTGGGTCTGTCGATCCGTCTATTGCCTTGTGAATGGATGCCAGCTATCGCTACCTGCAGTTACTCCATTTCTTCCTCGAACTGTGCTAATCTTGATGGTTCCTTTTAGGGTTCAAACGTTCCATTGTCCTATTCGTGTCCGTTTTTTTTTGAAAATGCCTTTGGACGTCATCGAATTTGGGGAGCCGTTTTTTTATGTTTAATTCTCGTGTGTTGGTTTCTATAATCTGCTGTTGAGTTTTTTCGATCGAACTGGTGATTGGCCAGATGCGACTTATCCCAGTGGTGCGGCTGCCACCTGACGCCTTCTGGGAGTGTCGTCTACGCTTGGCTGCGCGCAAAGGCTGGGCGATACAGTCTTTTAATTGTTGGCATCATTCTAGCTGGTGTTGTTGCTGTACGCCGAAAAGCTATGAATGGCGCTTGGTTCTATGGTGTACCCTCCATTTAGCGTGGGGGGTGAAGAGTGGGGCAAGGGGGTTGCCAGAAATTTTTGAAAGGCATTGTGCAAATGGAGAAAAGCTTTCTATTAAGTAGAGAAGCAATTTTTAAGAGGGACGTTGGAGTGGTCATGCCTCTTGCCATGAGTGGGATTCGAAACCACGACCCCGCGTTTACAAGGCAAGTGTATTACCCACTAAGCTATGAGGCCCCACACAAAATACAAAGTAATACAATTATAAAGCTCCTATGTGGACCATACAATTACATTTTTACAAGTATGTACCCGAAAACCTGATGAAGTCTAAGGAATTATTGTCAAGATGCCTAAGAACAGAGTTCAGACAAGGCTGCGTTCTGTGCCCAACATTGTTCAACAGAGTCCTAGTTGTCTTGTTGGTTTTTTTGCTGAACATAAAAGCGTATCGTAAGACCGCTCTACAATTTGGAAGAACTCGTTTATGCAGACGAAGTATACATGAGCAGAACCTAGGGAACAAGAAGTTGATAGAAAATCGGATCAGACAAAGCTATGTTCTGTCCCCATTATTGTTCAACATAATTCCACTCCAACGTACTGTTGGATTCTGCTAAGAGCACTAAAAAAAGGCACAACGTGGAGTCTGCTTGACAACTTGGAAGCTCTCGATTAAGCGAGCTATATGCTATGCCTGCTATACCACAACTACGATGATATGATGCAGCCATAGCAGGGCTGAAGATTAACGTTTGATAATCCAAAGTAATGCGCACTCAAGTGTACAAGCCTAAGTAAATCTCTATGGATTAAAAACAACTCCTATCGGATACGGCGATGAAGTAAACTTTTCGATCTGCCCTCGTTAGCAAATGTACAAGCTAAAGTTTTTTACTTTGCGTTTGTTTAGTGCCATGTAGTAAAATGTTTATGAAGCGATCTAAGCTTTATAGAAAGTTAAATATAATATGAAGATATATTGCTTGCAATAAAGAGCTTACAAAACGTAATTTTGATCAACAGGATCTTAGGAGCTCTATTCGGGAAGCCATATAGATACATATACATAAAAAGAGCGCTCAATAGTACTCGAATACAAAATAGGTGTACTTCATAATTGAAAAGGCAAGAAATAGCTTTCTGTAGTAACTCTGCTTGAAATAAAAAATTTCTCTCACCCTGCTCAGTTCTCGTAGACAAGCGCTCCTCGGATGATTAATTGCTTTGTCTACTAGAGTCACAAACAGCAAAATGAAAAACTATTATATAATTTTAATAAACATAATTTCAAGCATGAATGTGCTCACAAGGAAATATATATATTTCCAAGTAATGCACTGAAATGTTAAGAGCTTTCTTAACTAAATATTATATATAAAGAAAGTTCTAATCAAAAGCTGCTGAAAATCTGAATTTCTATACAATTTGTGCCTTTTTAAAGAGTAACTTACGATGATTTCAAATTTTTAACATAATTCCGTCACATGAAGATAAAGCGTAGTGTATGAACTGGAACTGCCAACTTGTAGCCCGAAATTGCTTATGATTAAGCCTTTCTTAATTATTATAACCTTCAAAGCAACAATACGTAAGCCCAAATTTTATTTTTTAAATTTAACGCACATCGCCTTTCGATAAAGCATGAGTCAATATTAATCCGGAACATCTTTCGCATTGAAACTCTGAATAGTCGTAGCACTGTTAAGAATTCCTTAAAAATAATCACAATGAAGACTCAATATATTTCTAAACTCTGCTTTGCAGCAGAAGATTCCCAAACTTAATTTTGGACAGTAAGGAAATTATGCAAAAAAAATATCGAGTCAGATTAACATCGTGACGGAACTTAGACTCTAGAAAGCTTAAACTTAGCTATATGAACTCCAGCTGAACCTCCTTGGGTTTATCTATACCAAACAGGTGTTTCCAGACGTACAAAATATAGAGGGTTACAGTGAGAAAAAGATAGAGGGTTATGAGAGGGATTGAGAAAAAGAGAGAGACTCGAATTGAGACAAAAAGCAGAAAGAGGGAGGCAGCGAGAAAGATATTAGCAGAGAGAGAGACAGGCAGCGAGAGAAAGTGGAATAGTTTGGCATCTGCCATGAAGAAAATCTAGCTTTTTGGGCTTTATTTTGCTACTTATGACATCTTCGGATCTACGGATTCTTCAGCTTAGCTTTATAAGTCTCTTTCTCTATTCATACAATCTTAATATATGGGAAAAGCTTATTTTGCTAACAAAACCAAAAAGATTTCGAGCTAAAATTAACAATTAAGTTCCTAAGCTGGATAAACGCTTGAAGTGTGCCGAAGCAATTGCAAACAAGCGCATTGCTAAGATGCGCTACCAACGATTCCAACTTAGTCATGCCCATGCTTATACAGAACTTAGACAAGTGGAAACCAGCAATGTGGGTGCAAATCATAGCCAGACTCATCAGACTAACCGCCAACTTCAAATTGGAAATAATGAATGCATTGAAGCGTAAAAAAATAAAAAAAAATTGGTTTAATTAAATTCAATTAAATAACTTCCCAAGTCGAACTGGCCAAGAGGCCACAGCAGCTGTCATCTCTCGCCTGGTCCACGGCATGCTTGTGCCAGCCAGTCAGCCGCAACAGCTAAGCCGTTTAATTTTTAGACAAATTTTAAGATTAAGGTCAAAAATGCATGTGAATTTCCTCAATATTTGTGGTCAAGTCAAGACTTTGGTGTGAACTATGTATTGCTTAGTTAGTTGCTCGTTCCAACGATGTGGCATTAGAACTCTATTGAGTAATATAGTTATGGACAGCTCTGATTCGTAATTTGCCATTTGAAAATTGTTTAACCTTGCAGCTGGTTAGTTGGTTGGTGTTGTTGGCGCACCAATGTTGCCATTGCAACGACCTTGAAGTCTTGCATTTAATATAATTTTCAAAAGCAATTAACACACATGCAGCTCCCATGGAGGCAACGCCACTGCGGACACATGGCGTGCATTCAAGCAGGACGTTGGCGCGTTAAGCTAGCAAGCACAATGTTGATGATGGCGCCGCACGATGACGCACAGCACTGTGCTTGGTGGCCAACACAATTGGGTCAATACGCTTAAAGAAGCAGCCTTCAACAAATGAACGCCAAGTGCATGCCGCAGCTATGACTTAGTTTATACATTGTATATTACGTATACGTAATATTTATACGCGCGCTGTGTATGAGCACGTGCCGCGCCGTACATTTACTTAGTTACTATTAGCACCTCTGGCATATTTCTCATGCGCACGTTAGCATCCTAATCATGCCGCTAATTAGGCAGAGTTTGACAAGCTTGCAACATTTTTTGCGCTCGCTTCCACACTCACCTAAGCAATATGGTCAATTGTAGGTCGTGACCCAGACGCTCTAACGCTGGCACGCCCTCAACGCGCAATATATTGATCTTCTCGCGCAGCGAACGTGATACCGTATGCTGTCCCTGGCGTTCGCGTAATATTTCCAAAATGTTGGGTTGTCGTAGGAACGCTATGACCTGCCAGGGAAAACCAAACCAAATTATAAACAAAACACGCTTCAGACCCTAGCGCAATAATACGCACCTTTTCATTGTAAGCAACCGGCACATCCTCATAGCCGCCAGCAGCTGTGGCACCACCGCCACCAGCTGCGCCACCGCCACTTAAGCTTAGCGCACAAGCAATGGCCGCTGCCGTTGTGCAATTATGTCCTGCCACACTGCTGCGATTGCTAATGCCGCTGCTTGTGGGTCTTGGCGGTGGCAATGGTGGCACACCAGAGACCGAGGCCGACGTTGAAGCTGCGCTTGATGAGGCTGTTGAGCTCATATGAGCACTAGAGGCAGACAAGCAATTGCCATCGACCAGATCGCCAAGATGTGTTGTATTTGCATTTGTATGCAGCTGCTGCTGCTGAAAGTATTGTTGCTGCTGGCGATGACGCACTACGCGTGGACAGTCCACCGGCAAACGTGGATCCATAAATGAAGTTTTGCGATGCTGATGATCTATAAAGAACTGTTTGCCCGATTGATCCAGCTTGGTTTCCCAGCAAGAAGGCAGCTCGCGGCTTAGCAGCGCAAAAGTGTTGACCAAAGCTACCAGATCCTTGTTATACTGATAGCGTTGAAAGCAATGTGGATCACGTCGTATGCGTATGACCATATGCTTTAGTGCTGCATTGCGATTGTATATGGCCAAGGCTGCCTCATTGGTATGCAGCAAGGAGTAGAAATCGGGGCGGCATAACATCAAAACGGCTGGATGTATGGCCTGTGTTTGACTGTTTGCTGCCTGTGGCGCATTGGAGCTGCGCGCTGGTGAACTATTGCCCAGTGCATGATGTATATTATAGAGTTGCGGATGACTCAATGGCTGTCCATTGTTGGCCGGCTCATTGTTATGTAGCGATAGACGATTTTCATTGGTTATGGTGCGTCTGATGGACTGATAGCGACGATCGAGTTGCTGGCGATGATGCTGCTCGCGTCCCACTGGTCCAGCATTGGGCGCTGAGCCATTGCTGCCCGGACGCTGCCAGGAGGTAGTGCGTGTTGTATGATCTATATAGAATATGCGACCATGGCTATCCATGCGTGCCTCCCAGGCGGGTGGCAGCGGTGGTTCAGCGGTTGTTTGCTCCACAGGTTCGGCAAATAGGCCACCACTACCACGCATAAGACCAGCACCGGCAGCTGCTGCTGCAGCCGCTGCGGCAGCTGCGCTACGCTCAGGTATTGACGGTAATCTTGTGCTGGTTATATGCACAACATCATTATCATCAGCCAGTTCTATGCTAGCATGCGCATTGCTGGCTTCTGCCGTAGAGCTGGCCGCACTGCCGCCTAACTGCACTATGTCAGCCGTGCGTATATGCTGCTCCGCGGCTGTGGCATTGGCGCCAGCAGTAAAGGCAGCGGCAGCGGCAGCAGCAGGCGTTGCAGGCGGTGTTTGCAGGTAATTATATTCAAATTGACTAGACTGTGGCGGTAGATAGTTCTCTGCAGCGGCAGAGTTGGCAGTGACAGCTTGCAGGCGTGCATGACGACGTGCATGATGTGTGGGCGTGGGCGGACATATAAGTCCAACAGCGCTGGCTGGGCCAATGCCACCGCCCACACGTTTTAGCAGACGTTGCTGCGGGCGTGCATGATAAGTGTTGGTAGTGCCCGGTAGTGCTGTAGCGGCAGCAGCCAAGGCATCACCCACACCACGTCCGCGCGTAGGTGAATGCTGTTCCGGACTAAGGCTAACGTCCAGTGGTGAGGCGCTGCGTGTAGAGCAGCCGGACGGTGGACTACGTTGACGTTTTGGTGAAAGCAGCAGACGTGGCGAGGAGCTAGTTGTGCCCACATCATCGCTGGCCGGCACATTCGCCGGCTTGCCATTGGATAGCGCGCGCGTCAATGGGCGATGCTGTCGCAAGTAGGGAAATTGTGTGCTATTTTTGGCAGCACCATTTGCAGCAACGCTGCTACCCGCTGCACTGCTGCCATTGCCAGCACCACCACTGCTGCTGCTGCTGCTATTGTGTTCTTTAAGTGGAAATGTGGGAAACTCATAGCTATCATTGGCGGGCACTTTTTTAGTGCTAATGGTATTTATATAGCTATCGGGTCCAATCTTTTTCTTAATCAATGGCTTAAAACGCATGGGTGGCGGCGTATTGCTGCTGTTGACACCCGCTGACATGGGCGGGCTAGACTCATTGCTAAGCAAACGCAATGGCGAGTTATTGTGACTGCTGGCGCCACTGCCACCGCTATAGCTATACTCATCGAGCCGCTCATCTGTATCCAATATATCAAACTTGAAGACATCGCCCTGCAGCTTAAAGTCACGTCCCACGGCGCGCGGTGGCCAAGAGCGTTCCAAAGGCCGATGCTGTGGCTGACGCAAATGCTTTTGGCGCCGCTGTACGCCACTATGCGAGGGCGCATTGGCATTTAAATTAACTTGGAGAGCAGCAGCAGCGCCCAACAGACTTTCAACGGCAGCAGCCTCTGCGTCCTCATCTTCCTCCTCTACAGTAAGTGTATCGTTAAGCGGCACCTCGTAGACCATTTCGGCTGGCACTGTTTCAAAACATTCACGTGCTACCCACAAATTAAAGGGATCATTTGGACCATTCAAGTGCGCGCTGCTTGTTGGCGATTTAAGGCTGGCATTATTTGTCAAGCCCGTTTGCAAGGGTTTTATCTTTTTCTTGGCACCACTAAGCGGCGTAGATGCACCACTCTGTGGTGACAGTGTCCAGGACTTACGACGCGCACCGCCGCCAACACTGCTGCCATCGCTGCCAATGCTGCCATTGTATGAGTTTGTAGGTGAAAGCGTTGACGTAGCACAGGCGGTGGCTGGCGTCTCGCAGGACTTGGTCGTTAGCAGCGTTTGATGGCGCTGCTTGGGCTCCACCGAGCCCAATAAAGGCGTTTCGTTGATTTTATTCAAGTCTTTTAGTGCTGAAAAACAAAACGATTCATTTAAGCGGCATTTAATTGATGGTCAATTGACTTACTTTTATTGCGCTTCTGGCGCATAACGACGGCTGCAGCGAGCGCATCATCTGCAGGCTCAGTTACTGCAGCTAGCTGAGCATTTGTTTCGTTGGCTTGGAGATTCTTAACTGCAAAATTAACTGCCTCGTTGCTGTTAGGCAAAGCCAAGGCACAGGCACCATCTTCAGTCAGCTGGTTTGTATCAATCGAGGGCGCGTCCTCAATGCTTATATTCACTCTGACGTCATTATTTAAAGTCAGTGCGCTTTGGAATGTCATTTCAAGCTCATCGCTTTCAGTACCATTACGTGCTTCATAGTAGGCTTCCTTGGCATCATCATCATCATCATCGTCATCATCGTCGTCGTCGTCTGCAGCCACAGCATCGTCGCCCTGCTGCGGATGCTCAATACAAGGCGTGAAATTTGTCTTTGTTGCTGTTCTAATTTGTTGGTTCTGCTCAAGATCTGCTGCTGCTACTGCTGCTGCAGCATCACCAAAGCAACTTGCAACAATACCCGTAACGGCTATAGCTGTTGGAGGTTCCATCTTGCTGCAAGCACCGCCCCGTGCGTTAAAACAACAATTGCTCTACTTTTGATTTATAGATTTTTTTGTTTCTCATAATATTGGCCAAGAGCGACACGTTAGAAAGACACGTTTTGTGCGGCGTACAGTAGCCACAGCTGCTTATGCTTTTTGCATAGAAATAAGCTTTTTTCTTTTCATTTTGCACACAACTTTGCACAAAATTAATTACAAAAAAAGTGTGTAGTTTAATTATGTCAAGCGCTGACGACGCTGCGACGCTGCAAATTTGCGCACACCAAGAAAAACCATATGTTCGCTATGTTTACGCGTGTTTTGGCATTTCGCAACACTAGTAGTGCTGCCAGATCACGCAACGCGCTATGTTTAATGTGGGTTGTTTTTGCGAAAATGACAAAGTTTATACGCTCATTATAAGCTATTTAAGCCAAAGATAAACTGCATTAAAGTATTTCCCAACTACTTTGAGCTATTTTATCATTTGACGCGATAAGAGTTTAAAAAACTGCACAGCTAGTGGCAACGCTACTAGCTAGCAGCAAACATACTTTCAGACTTTCTGAATGTGTGGCGCATTCGCGTTGTGTGTCCAAATTATATTTTGATATTGCTAATTTAAACTGCTAAAGGCAGCATATATCTAGCATTCGACACTCTATAAGCATGGCTGCAGCAACTGGTGAATTGTCCAAGAAGTAAGTGCTGCTGTCAACCAATAAATACGTCAACATAATTTGGCCAACACGGCGTTTGTGTGAGGTTAAGTTGAAGCGATTAGTCGATGATATCAACGACAAAAATTGTGTGCTACTAATATTTGCAATGAGCCAAGTGCTGCTGACATTTTGCTAAACAACTGCAAACAATCGTTGTTTTATGCGTAATGTTTGCACGTGTTGCAATTGCACTTAGCAAGCGGCTGGAGCACATTTCTAGACTGCCTTCGCCAGCGGCTTTTGAAAAGTGCCATCACGTGAGCGCTGTGCGCTGCGCGCCCAGCAAACGCACAAAACTGTTGGTCTTCAGTTAAAATTCAAACCGCCTTACATTAAACATATTTATTTTTCAGCGAACTCAAGCGCCGCTTGAAGGCCGAACAAAAGGCCAAGGAAAAGGCTGAAAAGGAGGCTACACGTGCCGCAGCTGCACCAGCCGCCGATGCTGCTGCACAAAAGCAGAAATCCAGCGCTGCCGCCGAGGAGGAAATTTCACCAAATGAATACTTTAAGCTACGCTCCGCTGCTGTTGCAGAAATGAAGAAAAATCTCGAAACTAATCCATATCCACACAAGTTTCATGTCAGCACTTCGTTGGAGAATTTCATAGCCAAGTACACTGATCTCAAGGATGGCGAAACATTGGAGCATGTTACTCTAAGTGTAGCCGGACGTGTGCATGCTATACGTGAATCAGGCGCTAAGTTGATATTCTACGATTTACGTGGTGAGGGCGTCAAACTGCAGGTGATGGCCAGCGCCAAGAACTACAAAAGTGAGAAAGACTTTGAGCTGGATACGGCTAAGTTGCGACGTGGTGACATTATTGGTGTTAAGGGTCATCCGGGTAAGACAAAGAAGGGTGAGTTGTCCATTATGCCCACAGAGTTACAGCTGCTTTCGCCTTGTCTGCATATGCTGCCGCATTTGCATTTCGGTCTGAAGGACAAGGAAACACGCTACCGACAGCGTTATCTGGACTTGATACTGAACAACAAAGTGCGCGAAACTTTCCAAATACGCGCCAAGGTATTTTACGTTTGCTGCAAAAGTGTCGCTTATCCTGACTAACATCCCAACTTAACCATCTACAGATCATTTCGTATGTGCGTCAGTTCTTGGATGGCTTGGGCTTTCTGGAAATCGAAACACCCATGATGAATATGATTGCTGGCGGTGCTACGGCCAAACCTTTTGTAACACATCACAATGAACTTAAGATGGACTTGTACATGCGTATTGCACCCGAGCTGTATCACAAAATGCTTGTAGTTGGTGGGCTGGATCGTGTCTACGAAATTGGACGTCAGTTTCGTAATGAGGGCATTGACTTGACACATAATCCCGAGTTTACCACTTGCGAGTTTTATATGGCCTATGCCGACTATCATGATGTTATTGAGTTGACTGAGCAAATGGTTTCGGGCATGGTCAAGGCCATACACGGTTCGTATAAAATCAAATACCATCCGGATGGTGCCGAAGGCCCTGAGCTCGAGCTAGACTTTACGCCGCCCTTTAAACGTGTTTCCATGATCAAGACACTGGAGGAGAAGCTGAATGTTAAGTTTCCCGCCGCGGATACATTCAATACGCGCGAAACAAACGAATTCTTGTCACAGCTGTGCACAAAGCATCAGGTTGAGTGCCCAGCGCCGCGCACCACAGCACGTTTGCTGGACAAACTAGTCGGTGATTTCATTGAGGAGCACTGCATAAATCCTACCTTTATATGCGAGCATCCGCAAATTATGTCACCACTGGCCAAAAATCATCGCAGTGCGCCTGGTCTAACCGAACGCTTTGAGCTGTTTGTGGCCAAAAAGGAGATCTGTAATGCATATACCGAGCTGAACGATCCGGTGGTGCAGCGTGAACGCTTTGAGCAACAGGCCTGCGATAAGGCAGCAGGCGATGATGAGGCGCAAATGGTTGATGAGAACTTTTGCACAGCGTTGGAATATGGACTGCCACCTACCGGCGGCTGGGGCATGGGCATTGATCGGCTTACCATGTTCCTTACCGACTCCAATAATATTAAGGTAAGCGTTGTTGTTGCGTGGGTTGCCATGTCGTATAACTTCTGTGTATTGCTTTGCAGGAGGTACTGCTGTTTCCAGCTATGAAACCAGAGGAGGTCAATCGTACGCCTGCAGCCAATGCTGCAGAAGCTCAAGCGGCGCAGACGTCCAACTAAATGGCATTTTTTTTTATATATAAAATCAGAAGAAATGCTCTAAATTGAAAGTTATTTTATTTTACTTAATCAAACCAATTCAATTGCATTGTATTAATTTAATTTAATTTGAAATAAATGCGCTTTTGGTTTTCGAAACGTAAACAAAATATGTTTTATTTTTGTTTTTTTTTTTTATATTAAACCAAAACAGCTGCAGCTTTTATGGTTTCTGGCGCGCACTCACAGCTATATGCATCTATGTATATATATATACATAATTTACATAATTATGCAAAGCTATAATTACTCTTAGAATTACTTAAGCAAACAGAGAGTCAATTTTTTAATTAACTTGTAATATTTACAAAGTAAATAATATTTATTATTAAGTTTGTTGTCATGTCAAGTCTACATTTAAGGTTTTCTATTTTACTTTAGCTTTTAAATTTTTACAAAATGCAAAAGATTTTTGAAATAAATTTGAAAAGCTTTTTAATTAAATTGTACAAAAGCTTAAAGAAACTATTAATTTTTACTTTGACTAAACTAGTTTTTTTATTATCTAAATTTGTTTAACTGCAAAATGTTTTGTTTACTGCTAATTTACAATTTTGTTTGATGTTTTTTAAATTTTTAATTTTTACAAGTTGAGAAAATATCTTTTATAAAGAATTCTATAAGCTTTGTTGCGTGGCATTTGGTTAGAAAAAAGAAAATTGAACTAATCAACAAATTATTTTTAAGCACAAATGTTCAATTTTTTTAAATTTTTATATAATTCTAAAAAAGTTCAAATGTTTTTATGAATACATTTCCTTGTTGCGTGGATGCAGCAGATCTTACATTAAGTTGTGACAAGCCAGTAAAAAAATAAATTTTAAAAATGAATTAATATTTTAATGTTTAAATGTTTAAAGTAAATATAAAGGTTTTTGAATTGTATTTTGCGTGGGACTAATTTATTTTACAAAACGTTTAGTTACGCAAATTTTTTCTTTTAAGATTTTAAATTAATTGTTTTTAAACTTTGTTGCGTGGGTCCATTATATGTATGAAGTTATAATTTTGAAAGTGTTAAAAAAAAGTTTTTAAAATGAATTCTGCGTGAGTCTAATTTCTTTAACAAAACATTTTGTTTCACCAATTTTTTACTTGTAAGATTTTAAATTCAATTTTTTTTTTTTAACTTTGTTGCGTGGGGAAAAATTAATATTAAAAAAATTATATGTATACAATTTTGAAATTTTGAATTCTAGTTTACAATTTTTGTTATTAATTTAAAAACTTTAAGTTTTTATCGAGTGAAAAAAATATTTTGTAAATAATTTTATAAGCTTTGTTGCGTGAAGTTTGTATAACAAATAAGCAAAATTTTAAATTGCACTAATTATTAACTCGACAAATTATTTTTAAAGTTAATGTGCAATTTTTGAATAGTTTTATATAATTCTAAGAGAGTTCAAATATTTTTATGAATACATTTCCTTGTTGCGTGGATGCAGCAGATTTTACATAAAGTTGTGACAAGCCAGTAGAAAATAGAAGTAATTACTTTAACAAATCAATTAATTTTTAATACAAAACGTTTGGTTAATCAAAAATGTTTACTTTTAAGATTTTAAATTCAATTTTTTTTTTAATTTCGTTGCGTGGGTCCAATGAATCTTAAAAATATTATGCGCATGAAAATTGTAACAATCTTTATCAAAAATGATGAGTTTTTTAGTTTTTATAAAGTCGAAAAAATAAAAATTTATAAGCTTTGTTTGTTGCAGCGGTTTTGTCTAAAAGTTGTAATCTGAAAAAATTTGCGTCTGCACAAAAATTATTTTTAAAGTTAATGATCAAATTTTTTTTAATTGTACAGCGTTCAAAGTTTTTTAAGAATACATATCCTAGTCCTTGTGGCGTGGTCGCAGCATAGCTTAACATAATAATAATATTTTAAGCTGAACTAATGAATTATTTTTAAACTTAATGCTCAGTTTTTTGTTGTAAAATTTTAGCAAAGTGCAAAAGTTTTTCAGCATACATCTGCTTGTTGCATGGATGCAGCAACAACATATTTTACATAAAGTTATGTCAGGCCAGTAGAAAATTCTGCTTTTAAATTTCACAAATCAATTAATTTTTTTAATATTTAAATTTTAAATCGAAATAAAGGTATTTGAAGAGACCAATTTGTCTAACAAAACGTTTTGTTTAGCAAATACGAATTTTTACTTTTTTTAAAGCTTTGCTGCGTGGGTCTGATTGATCTTAAAAATATTATATATAAGAAAATATAATTTTTAAAGCGTAAGACGGTTTTTTGAAATGTATTTTGTCTAAGATTAAACTGTCTGACAAATATGAATTTTTACTTTTAATTTTTTGAAACTGTTGCGTGGGTTCAATTAATCTTAACAAGACATTTTATATGAAAATTTATGAATTTTGAAGTTTTTGTATTAAATGTTTTTTTTTTCAATGTTTTTTTTTTCTTAAATTTACTTTTTTTAATGTTTTTTAATCGCACAAAATATGGAATTTATGAAAATGTGCAAATTTTTATTTGAAATGTTCAAGTTTTAAATTTTTAGAAAGTGAAAAATGCAAATTAAAATTCTAACTTTAAGTCTGATTAATGAACAATTTTTATAATTTTTAGAAAATGCAAAAAGTTTTCGAAAATGAATTTTAGCAAGCATTGTTGCGTGACTGCAAAATATTTTACAAAAAATTGTCTTAGAATTCGTTTAATTTTACTCAACATTAATTTTTGTTGTTTATTTTTAGCTGTTTTTTTTATAAACAAAGATTTAGCTTTTGACCAAGTTTTTTAACAAATAAAAAAAGGAAAAGTCATCAGTTTTGGTAAACAATGGCGATCGTTAAAAACAATAAATTTCTTTTAAATTGTTTTAATACATTTTAGTTGTTCTTTTGCTTGCAAACAATAACTTCAAAAAAGATTTAAGACAATTTAGTTGTTATTTTTCTGCCACCTTTAAATTTAAGACATTTGAGTTCTTTTGCGCGAATACAATAACTTTAAAGTAGATTCAAGACTTTTTACTTATCAACTCTCGGTAACTTTTAAATTGTTTAAAGATATTTGAGTTCTGTTGCTCGAATACAATAACTTTTCAATTGTTTTAAGACATTTAAGTTGTTAATTTACTTGCAAACAAGAACTTCAAAGAACATTTAAGACATTTTAGTTATCATTTCCCTTTGAACTTTTCAACTGTTTTAAGACATTTTCGTTTTAAATAGTTTTAAGACATTATTTCTTAAATGTTTAGTACTTACATAAATTTTCTAAAGCATACAAAAATGTATTTGTTTTTAAATAAAAAAAATATTGTTTGTTTCTTTTGTGTATGCCTATAATTTAAATAAAGAAAATATAGTTACTACAATTCATTATTGCTCTACTTAAAATTAAATGGTTTTCAGCTTAAGTTTAAGTTTTGAGCTTAATTATAATATTATACTAATTAATTAATTATAGTGAAACCAAACAGCAACAACATATAAAATTATTTTATATTACAAAATGTTGGGAAATTAAGAGCACAATCATAAGCAAATTGCTGAAGCTACAAAAATGTTAAAATGTTGTCATTTTTACAATTTACCAAAATATAAAATTTAAGAAATTTAGTTAAATTTTACAAAGAAATGAAGTGCAAATTCAGTGACAAATAAATAAGCAAGCTTTTAAATGTATAATTACATTGCGATAAGTTGATAATTTTTTAAATTTAAATATTGCAAAAATTGACTAATAAAAACAGAACTAAATTATGTTAGGTTGAGCTTAAAATATAGTTTTTCGTTTTAAAAACAAAAGTTTCAGCTTAAATAATTTAATTTTAAAACTAATTGCTTGAAGTTAATGATTTTTATGGACTGTACAAAGCATAAATTGTAGATGTGAAATATCGTTATTGAATTTATGAAAAACAAAGTTTTCATATTTAAACTTACACAGATACTTATGCTATTTATACGCACCAAGCGACGTATTGTTAGAACGTTAAAAAAAAAACAAAAAAAATGGATTACAAAAATATATATATAATAAAAAATTAGAAAGCTAAAAAATAAAGCAATTTGTATGCTTAGCATTTAGACAGCGTTGTTGTTTTTGTTTTGTTTTGAAGAGTAATGTTGCCCATAATACTAATATTATGTGATGAAATTATTGGTGGGTATTTCTATATTCCATGAAATATTTTCAATCTGCCAACGTCTCAGCAAAATGTCTAGCTAGTTGCTTAATAATCCGGCTCATCCGGTGGTCGCTGATATACCTTGCCCTTTTTACGCATATAAAGATTGATAAAGTCATAGGACTTGTGCTTGACCGATTCGGAGCAGACCAAGGTATTGCCAGTTGCTTCACAGTAGCGCGCCTCTTTGGTGGTTATATGATGACTTAGCTGCAAACAGAAACAAGTAATTAATAATCGTGAGTTGCAATAGAAATATTTTTCTCAATAATTATTATGTAAATTTTTGCACTTCATTTACACTTTTGTGTGCCATAATTTGCTTTACTTGGAAATGCTCTGTAGTTACAACAGCACGCGCCGCTGATGTCGTTGGCACCCCAGGGGCGTATTGCCAAAACATTCAAGTGTTTATTTTAGTCTAAATCAACAACTAAAATGAAAATTAATTTATTCCCTTTGATATCATCACTACCAAGGCGCAGCATGAAAGTGTCTTTAATTATCAAAGATTTACTTAGGCAAATGGCGTCTGTTCCCGTCCCTAGCAGCAAGTAGCGGCGCCGCTCTTTGTAGCTTCGCATCTCTTGTCGCCTCATCTGCAGGCAAGCGCTGCCACCTATAGACGCCACTCTAATTTAAGCTAAAGTCAGCTCTCACTGCACATGCGACGCATCCAGTTGAAGCTAGACGTAGGGCTCGCTGCGCTACCAAAATCTCTGAATCAATTGCACCCCCGGCCTTTCAAATAGCTTAATTTAAGGCCTAATTGTAGAGATAAAAATTAATATTGTTAATTATTTGAAATTAAAATATTCTAAGGCCGACGAAAAAGCTCATTGGCCTCTATTTGCTAGCTATGCCAAATCCAACAGTGAAATCCTACCACCGGCCTTTTGGCTTGGTACGCTACTATTTCGCTTCTGTGGTTCTCAATTAAACAATTAAAATAAAAATAAATTAATTTCCTGTGACTGTGCTGTCATCGCTCTAAAAGTTGGAACATGTAGATATGACTATTATCTTGAAATGCAGCCATAGTCTGTTCGACCTTGGTGTTTTGTTTGATCCCAAACGTAAATATAGGGATCACATTTGCAATATTGCAAATAAAACTAGAGGAATACCTACATTTCCTAAGCGACAGCTCAATGATTCTTATACAACCAAACTGCTTTATGTTTCTCTCATTCGTCCTACTTTGGAATATTGCTTCGGCGATGAATTAGCAGCGCATGCAAATCGTAGTGGAAATATTTATTACTTTGACAAGCAGCCAATGTCAACCAAAACTCAAATATTAGCCAATTGAGCATTTGCAATACATTGAGTCTCGCGAACAGAGGTACTGCAGAGGAGTCGTTATATTTGCGTAGAAAGCGTAAGCCGCTTGGCAAGCGTTCACTTAAATTTCTTGAACAATTGCGCCAAATGTCATGATCCCAATCAGTCTTACGATGCGAATATAATTGCTGAGTCGGAGTTGGCAGACATTAACGTGAGAATAACTTAATTTAAACGTTGCGGCTAGTTAAGCCTTTCAGCATTTCCTCAGACATTTTTGTTTATAATGATAAGCCATCTTCGAGTGGTATGTTTTCAGTTTCAAGATAGCCCCCGGTGTTTACAAATGCTGCACGGTTATTGTTGCAAGAGTTAGCACAGCGTTCATTTTAAAATAATCTGCTGTAAGATCGTTTGGTGTCCTCAATACCAACATTATTAGCAATAGTTTAAGTCTGTAGAACAATTTTATATTTTTGCGCTTCGAAGCTTGAATTAAGAGCCTAACAATCGACTGCCGTCGCATTCTCGTAGACTTAACCTTCTAAAATTGCATTCCCTATATGATCGTAGAACAAGCCGAGCTCATTGACTCGAAAGTTTTTTTTCCTTCTCTCCATTCGCATTTTGTAGATCGAATTATGTATTACACGATTCTTTTCGCGTCCTAATGCTCTAACAATAATAAACTTTAAGAAGCCCTCTATTACGCATGCTCTATTCAATCCATCTATTTCGCTATCTCAACTCATCTGGATTCGCCAAATCGTGCAGCTTTGAGCAATCACGTACTATGAACCCCCAACTTGGTCAACGCTGATGTTATGGAACATAATATCCGGTTTCAAACTTTTACATTGCGAATCCAAGTTTCTAGCCAGCCTCAACAAATTCGCTCATCAGCCTAGGCATGCGGACTAGTTTTATTTTGTATGCAGATAACTCTATAAATAGCTGTTCGAAGAGAACAAGGAGCGCCCATTTGCCAGCACTGCCAGTACCAGCCAAATCCATCAGTGCTGCTACGGAGCATCGTACTACCATCAACGCTCTCGAACTCCTCGACTAAACAATTCACCTTAAAAACACATTTACTTAATACTTACGCGCTTGATCAAAAACTTGTAATCCTCATCACTGGAAATGCGTCCCAGTGTGCAACATTCCTTGCGATATGGGCGCAAAAATTCAGCCACTATAGCGCTGATATCAAAACGGAATCTTTCACTGGCATCGCGTATGTTGCTCGTACTGCTGCTGCTGCTGCTGCTGCAAAAAATTAAACAAGAGTAACTACAAGCACTTGCTTTTCAAGACACACACACACACATACCTCTTGCGACGCTTCTCACGCTCCAGACGATGACGCTTGTGCTCGCTGACTGGCGGCATGGGCAGCTTGCGTTTTGCCGCCGTGCGTCCGGTATTGTTTATAATATCGGCTGCCAGGTCCACGCTTATATCCACATCGCTGCCGTTGTCAGCTGGTATGGCTGCCAATGGTAATTGATTTTTGGAGAGCGTAGCTAGTGCAGCAAGCGCTGATTTACTGGTACTTGGCTCTGTGTCCAGTGGTAGGGCAGTAAGTGCAAGCTGTCGCCGTTTGTTAAGCGCATCCACCTCATCCACATTTTTATCGCTGTCCACAATAGCGTCAATTAATGGCATGCGTGCACTGCTGACATAATTCATACTCAAGTCGGCCTTTTCCTCATCTTCCTCGTCCGAGGAGTACAAATAACCTTGTATGGGCAAGGCTGCGGCACTATCGAAAGCGGTATCAGCAGTTGCGGGCATGGCGCCAACAACATTAATGCGTCGACGTCTGTATAGTTCCTTGCGTCTACGTATTTTCTCCTTGTTCTCCTTATATTTACGAGACTCTATCTGATTGTAGATGCGATCCTCTTCGCGACGTGGACTTATAACACGCACCGACACCAAACGATTGCGCCGCAACTCGCGTCTTTCCTTTATCTTATTTTCAGTGTATTCCGCCAATGCATTGGGACTTAGTGAGCAAACCAAATCCTCATCAATGCCAAGCTCCAAATCATTTTCAATGTCTGTACATTCGTCACCTGCCTCCGATGAAACATCAAGTGTTTCCAGACACTGTGCAGCTGTTGGCGGTTCCCATTGCGTTTTACGTTCACGTAAATTATAAAAAAATATATCGTTTGTGGTTGTAACGCCCCAATGCCAGGACGGCGGCAGCGGTGGTATCGACGGCGGTAACTTGTAATCTGCCGTATCCGCCAAATCAGGTGATTCATTGCCATGGCCGCAGCGCGCAGGTGCTGGCACCAATGCATCTTCACTGTTATACCACTCATTTGTCTCCAAGTTTTGCGAGAATGGCAACAGCTTGGGATCAATGCTTGTATCAGCACCAAAATATGCACAGCGCACTTCATGCTCGTGCCATTTCTCGTTGGTGAAGCGCTTCTCGACCTTATTCTGAGCCACCTGCAAAAAAAAAAGGCCACAAAAAATTTCAGCAGCTGAACAAATCACACATACTTGCAATTCGATGCCCACTTACCTTGCGTTCAAACATTTCACGTCGCAGCTCCTTGGTCATAGGCTTGATTCGATCATAACTGCTGCTAGCACCATCTGTGCGCCTCCGATTATCGCTCTTATATTGTTCATTGATGCTGTTTGGCGTATTGCGTCCATCCTTGGCCGGTGAAGTGATCGGGCAAATGGTATTGTTGCCACACATAACTGGCGGCTTTGGTTTGCTATAACGATTGCTGGTATCACGCCTAAAGCGATCTTGCCTGTAACGATCATTTTCCAAGGTGACTGCATTGTTGCTGTCCGCCAAAGCCGTGGTCGCAGCATATTGACGATCAGCTTCACGCTCATGCTCTTTCATCTGCTCGATGCGCTCTCGCTTCGGTATGCGAAAGATTTCTGGTAGGGCATCCCACTTTTGCAGCAGCGCTAAAATACGTGCGCGCAGCTCTTCCGGCAGTTCGGGCGCAACTGGCGTACTTTCTTGCGCAGCAGCTTCGATCTCCACACTGTGTACCTCAACTGGTGTACTCCACTCCTTAACACTCTGGTACACACGGCTGTCGTTGAGCATAGTCTTATTTGGTATGGGCAGACTCTCAAGTGCCTGCAGCAGCAATTGACGCATTTCTGTATCGTTGCCGTTTTCCTTCATCCAGCCATGTAGTAAATGCAAACCATGATAGTCCAAAAAGAGTCGCCGGCAGGGCAGATCTCCACGTATGAGCACGTCCAGCAGTGTGCTGCGGGTTTTCAGTAGCTTGGCACGCACCATGCAACGTGAGAAACGCAGTGTATCCAATTGTTTCTTAAGTCCGCTGCGTGTGAGTTGTGATAGCTCCTCGAGCACATCAGGTTCCTCCACGGTTTCGCGTATCTTATGCGCTGTGGATTTGCGTGCTGCCTTCTCGCGTCCACCCTTGTCCTCCTTATCCTCCTTGCCCTTGGGCTTTGTGGATTCAGTGCGCTTACGTCCCGGCTTAAGCTTAGCAAGCGATTTGGACTTGAGCTCCTTTTGCTTACGGCTGCTCACAGACTTGCGACGTTGGCTGAGCTCATTCGATTCAATGCTCTCCTGCTCCAACTCTTCCTCGTCTTCCTCCTCGCTTACGCTTTCGTCGTCACCTTCGCTTGACTTTGGCTTTTTGCCAATCCAACCACGACAATTGGCTGCCTCGCAATAGCAACGCTGCGCAATGCGTCCATAACGCTGATAACGATAATCAAAAGTGATTTCCTCGCCGGGCATTATAGTCTTGCGACTAAAGAATCCTATACGCAGCTCGCCCTTGACCGTCCACTTTTGCGTCTCTGCATTGGGATCGCATGAGTGATTGATATAACGAGATATGTTGCCTTTGGAGGTGGCATCAATGATAGCATCAACATAAAGCGACATAAAATAGTAATGACGATTCTTATCGTTTGAATACAAATGCTGTCGTCGTGCATACTCCTCCTGGTCAATAACCTCGCCCACATATTCCATTATAAACTCGCCTGCTGGTATCTGTAGCTCGGCCGTAATGCCGCAGCCTTTTTTCTCGGTGCGAAAGACACGACATGGCCAGCATTGGCGTTTCTGGAAACGCTTGTTGGTGCAGCGCTCATTGGTGCACAGTGGACCACACTCCAGCATGAGCATGCGATTAATGCAACCATCACCGCAGCAAAGATGCCCTTGCGCCTCCTCCTCTTCGGTGAGAAAGCAACCACACTCCATTTTGGCATTCTCCTTGTTCACCTGTCGTGGACAGCGATAGATATTCTCGCGTATCATTTGAAAAGTGTTTAGCTTGCCCTTGCGTAGAAATTTCTCGTTGATGGCTTCGATTTGTGCCAGCTCCATCATCTGTTCTTCCATGGTAATTGCGGGCACAGCAACTGTACCATCATCTGTACCAATGGACTTGTCGCGCACTACACCACGACCCACGCTAGCCTTGGCGGGCTTTTGCTTAATGCGATGCGAGCGACGTACAGCTTTGGAGGCGGCTTGGCTTTCAGAATCGTCATAACCAATGCTGCTTGCCTGCGGTACGGGTGATAACGCTGGCTTGGATTCGGGTGTCAGTATTGGATTGTCATAAAACGAGCTAATATTCTCTGTTAATTCTGTCTGAGCAATTTCTTTGTCTTCTGCCGTCAGATTTGGCGCATCGTTGCTGACTGCAGTGGATTCCTCATTTTCATCGTCCAGCTTGTAGTCACGTTTGAGCAAATTGACGCCAATCTCAATAAATTTGGCAATATCCTTGAGCGGATCTGGAGTTTCTGTTTCCGTTGATGTTTTGAGTGTTGGTGAAGGAACCGGTGTATCTATCAAGGCAGTCTTTTGTAGTTCACTTTGTGCCTTGTTCGATAACGATGACGTGGACTCAGATGACT
The DNA here is from genome assembly GCA_035046065.1 of Chymomyza procnemis. NCBI lineage: Eukaryota > Metazoa > Arthropoda > Insecta > Diptera > Drosophilidae > Chymomyza > Chymomyza procnemis. Next base: position 33,510,999 of record JAWNOJ010000021.1, on the reverse strand, counting down.
CTGTTTCAGGCAAATTAAGCAATAAAGGACTATGCTTCGGCGTGCTTTCCAACGTCTTAAAGTTTGGCTGCGAGGATGAAGACGAGGAATCCAACGAATCATTTCTCAACAGCGCCTTAGCAGACAGCTCACGCATTTTCTTTGCAGGTTTCTTGTCTTTGGATTCTGCAGCAACTTCGGCTTTTGCTGGCTTGGGTTTTGGTGAATTTGTGGCCGAACGTGGCATAACAGCCTCATCGTATAGCTCCAGTCGACTCTTGGGATGCACAGAATTGCGGCGCTTACTTATCGCAGCTTGCTGTGCACTACGCTCCTCACAGATGGTGCTGCGGCGTGAAGTATCCGCTGACTGTGGCTGCTTCTTGCTGCGCTTCTTCTTAACCTGTAAAGCTTCGCTTAGATTGGGTGTGGAGACGCGACTAGAGTCCGAGCTGGTGCCAAGCGATTGAGGCGAGCAATTGCCCGTTTTAAGTATTTCAACGCGTGCATCTACTATGGGCTGATGCTCACCGTTATCGTCAATGGATTTGCATGCATCCGCAAGTAATTTGTTTGTATTGCGCTGTTCCTGCTTTTTGGCCTCCTGCTTTTTAAGACGCTTTTTGCACTTCTCTTCCTGGCGTTTTTGTTCCGTAGCCTCATCCATAGCCTTAAACAATGCATCACATTCTGTAATCAATGATGATGGCTTCTTCTGCTGCTGCTGCTCAACTTTTTCCGGCAGCTTTTCTTTGCCGTTGTCCTTGTCCTTTTCCTTGGCTTTAATGTTCGTGTCAACATCTGTGCGTTTAGCTTCGGATTTTAAAAGTTTGTCGTTACCATCATCCGTCGGCGGTTTCTTTTCGCCAGAACTTGACTCTGGCTTTGCAACTAGCTTTTCATCTGGCTTTTCATCTGGCTTTTCATCTGGCTGCTTGGTCTCACTCAAACGAGTTACGGTTGTACTTCTGCGTTTCGTTATTGCCCGTTTGTTGGCTGTAAGAGGCGCTACCTCGGCTGGTACAGTTGTTGTCTTCAAGGCAGTTTTGCTATTCGACGAATCGCTCTCTTCGAAAATTTGCGCACGACTAGCAATGGTACTTCTGCGTTTGATATCTTTTTTCTTCAGCTCTGGCGTTGATCGTTTCGATTGTTGACTCTTATTACTGGAGGAATCGCTGTTATCCAATAGCTTGTACTGAGTTGCTCTGCGTCGCATCGTTTTCTTCGTATCACTGCTTAAATTTGACGCTTTGGATGAGTCACTGTCGTCCAATGTTTGTATACGACTGGATATTGTTTTTCTTAGCTGGCTGTTTCTGAGAAGCTTGGGTTTATTCGAAGTGCTGCTAACGCCAGCATTTATAGCGGCGTCGTGTGAATGACTTGAATCGGGCTGAATAACTGCACTATTATCCAATGTTTGTAAACGACTGGAAATTGTTTTTCTTCGCTGACTGGTACGCACAGGCTGGGGTTTATGTGCCGTGCTGCTAACGCCAGCATTTATGGAGGAAGCGTCTTGTGAACGACTTGATTCTGGGCGATTTTGTACTTGTGCAACATCATCCATGCCCATTGTACGCGTTAGTTCCATGCTTTGCCTTTGCAATTCAGCGGTTCTGGTTATGCGTTCAACGTCAGCTTTGAGTGCAGCAACTTCCTTCTCGGCTACGGTTACAGGGCTATCCAGCTCATTGCTTATTAAGGTTTCCATTTGCTGCGCTTGCAAACTGTTGCTGCTGCTGCTGCCGCCTTCGATTAGATCAATTAGTGGCAATGCAGCGGCTGGCGCTGGCGTATCCATGCTATCAGCTGGCATGGCGACAGCATCCTCTTCTACATCAATTGCCTCCAATTGTTGTATTTGTTTGCTGCTTTGTGCAGCAATTTCAGCAAAAGTTTCCTCCAGTGTCATTTTATTTGACGTAACTTTTGTTGCAGTGCGCTGACTGGAACGTTGACTACGTCGCATGCTAGATTTCGCACTGATCGGTGATAGCTTGGAGTCGCTGCTTTCATAATCCTCCGAGATGGACCAAGTGTTTGTCTCCGCATTTGCTGTTTCCTCTAAAAGTACGTGTATTGTTTGCGTATCCGACTCTTTTTGCTTTTCGAATAATTGTTGAAAGCTGCGTTGACTGCTGCTAGGTTGCACATTTGTTGACTCAGTAGGCTGTTTGCATGGCTCCGACTCTTCTTTGCATGTCTCAATTTCCATGAAAATAATTTGCGAATCTGAATCTTCATTTTGTAGTGTAAAATCTGGCTTGGAATCGGGTAATTGTGGCACAAAATTGACATCCACAGCATTCTCATCCTGTGCAGCGGCCATATCACGCACAGACTGTGCAGTTATACATGCGGGTGACGATGAGCTTGACGAGTTGTCCACTAGATTAACAGGCGGCGATGCTAGCTTGCAAGAATCCAGGGAATCCGAGGACTCGGCACGTAGTGGCATATTCAAACGTTTTACAGATACACGCAACTTATGTGTACGCTGCTGTTTGCCCTCATAATCTGAACTGCTATTGGACATTAGTGTTGAGCTGGTATCCGAATCCGAATAGCTTGAGTTGCACACATTTTTTGCTGTTGCATCCGTTATTCTGGCTATATCATCGTTTCCACCCATTTGCAGCAATAAATTCGGTAACATTTTAGGTGGTCTACCGCGTTTACGTGCTGGCGAGCTCTGTTCAGCTGGCAAAGCTGTCGCAGTTGGGGATACACTGGCATTGGTGGCATTGGTGACTGCTGGCGTTGGCGGCGGCGGCGACGTTGTGTTTACTTCCTCCGTATGAAGGCCAGCATTGCTGCTGCTAACTTGTGCCACAATCAAACTTTGCGTAGGCTTGGGTTTGGCAAATACCTCCAAGGCGTGCAGGGGCAAAGGTGGTGGCGCTGGCCGTGTGGTGACATTCTCGAACATAGAAAAACGACGCGGCAGTGCGGCTGCATTTGTTGTTTTAGCTGGCGCTGCATTTGAGTCTATGCGTGCTTCAATTTGTATTTTATGCGTTTTGCGATTTTTATTCAGTACATCGAGCACATCGAATTTGGTAAATTTTTTACGCGAGCTACGGCGACACTCACTCGCGCACGGCACCTGTGCAGCAGCAGTGGCAGCAGCAACAACAGCAGCAGCAGTAGTAGTAGTCCTTGTGGCATTGACTTCCGAGTCGCCGCTGCTGCTGGGCTCCGGTTCAATGTGGCCTGCCATTGATTTTGTTGCGTCAACGTCTTTTGCAGCATTCTTTGGCGGACGACCAATACGTTTGCGGCCCTGCGCTAAAGGTGTTGCCCTAGTTGTAGGCATGCTCGATGTCGCAGCATCCGCATTATTCATGACGCACCCTTAACACCATAAGTAAACACACTCGAACTCGACTCGCGTACAGCGCTGCCTAAAGCAATATGAGAGACAATTGGGAAAAATGCTTAACATGCGCTACTTAATGTTTCTCAATGGTAAAACGTGGAGCTCACCTTTTTGGCGAATTAACGACGCCAACAATTAGCAATGGCGTCCAGTATGAACTGTACATTAACTGTAATCCAATTTTTCTTTATGCATTTCCAGCAATTCGACAAAAGCCAGAAAAGCAATGGAAATATGAAGAATGTGAAAGATAAAGCTGCGCAAATTATCGACTTGTTATCGATAATTGCATTGATTTATTTATTGAGGGTAACTAGTTTGTGCGCCACGATCGACGGTTCTTTATTTGAAATTACAATAATATCTTAGTAAGAAAAGAGCACAAGTGCAGCTAAGTCTTTATGCATTTAACAAAATTATTAAAACTTTGAGGTATTTCTCAGAGGTATAAATAAATGCTTCATTTAAATTACATATTTTCTAAAACAAAAAAAGTACAAATGCAGCTAAGTGTTTATTGATAAATGTATGTTTTACAACGTTTGCATTTGTCATGCATTTAAACAAAATTATCGAAAGTTTGCTTTTTCAAGTGTGTCCTTTTTTGGCCAATGATTAACTTTTAGCCTCAAAGTAGAGCTTAGAGTGTTACGATTTTTATGCCTGTTTTATAGCCAGATAAAAGGGGAGTGCGCTTCTGACTCTTTTGATTGCCGGCGCTTTTAGGTGATTGTGCAGTTGGTTGTATCATGAACAAATTTTTAGTGATCTCTTAGATTAGGGTACTCATTTACTTTAGGACGCTGACCCAAAGGTCAGTGTCAGAAATAAATTTAATTTAATAAGGTCTGTACTGGAAGACTGGCGTATTTTTAACACGTTTACTATGGTTGTCACCGCAAGTGAGCATAAAGACTTGCAAAATATGTGAGCTATAATATTTACCACGTAAATAGCTACAAGTCATTCATGCTATTAGTGCAAGTGTTGTTGTATTTTCAAAAATGGCTCTAGTAAAATTTATATACAATGAAAGCAGAACTTATTAATAATTCGACAACAATAACCAAAGCTTTCTCAACATCAAAACTTTAAATTGCTGTATTAATTAGTTAGAGTTAGAGTTAAAAATATATTACCATGAAATTGAGTTACCTGCCAACACCAACGCGCGCATGCAAATGGTTTTACAACAAAACAAGATTAAAGTGAACGTAGCAAATTGCATAAATTCGATAAATTATATTTATAGCTTGCCAGCTGTTATGTAAAAGTTACACATGTAAGCTAGTGCTGCCAGATGTCGCGATGGCAATGAGAGCGTTGCTTCAGAATATCATACAGTCTTAATGCACACTTATGCAAAGTTATCGTCAATCGATATACAGCTGTTTCGAATGCAAGCCGCAATTGATCAAGTAGCACCATGCCACCCAAACGTGCCAAAAAAACCACTGCCAAAAGCGTAAGTTATTTTGTAATTATTTTTATAAAATATTTTAAGCATAAAGTGTGATATATTTTTAATATTAGCCACGTGCTGCAACACCGCCAGCGGCTGCAAGTTTAGATGCTGCACAGCCGGTGCTTTACATAGAACACTGTCGCTCCTGACGCGTCTTTCGTCGTCGCGCCGAGGAGCTACATGCTGCCTTGGCTGCACGTGTACAGGACACGTTAGAAATGCAGCTACAGCTGCAGCTTAATGCTGATGGTGCACCCAGACGTGGCGCCTTTGAACTAGCGCTTGCCACACAACCAACACCGGAGGCTGCAGCACGTTCGCCACTTTGGTCTGGCCACAAACGCACACCGCGTGCACAAAAGTTTCCCGATGTGGAGGAAATGTATGAAAAAATTGCAAAACTGTTGACTACCAAGAGCAATAAGCGTAAGCTAGAGGAGACAGTGCCAAGTGTAGCGGCTAAGAAGAGCAAAGTGGAGCAGCAGCTGGATAGTGAATAAATGTCGAAATGACGCACACACTGGCGCCTTATGAACGGTAGGCAGCAAATCCCGCCAAAGGAATTGCCTGCTGGGAATACTTTCTGCACAGCCTGTGCGCTTGTTTAGATCATTCAAACATATCTGCTGCACTTTTACTTTTTGTTTAAACATTTTATAAGAAATTTTGTACATTTTGTTGTATCCTAGCGCCTTATGAACGGCAGGCAGCAAATCCTGCTTAAGGAACTGCCTGCTGCGATCACTTTCTGCCCAGGATATGACATTGTTACTATCAAAACACATTTCACGTTTTCTTTTCAAAATCTATTAAAATTTTTGTCTTTAATTTGCAAAATGTATAAAGTCTTTGTTATATCTAGGGCCTCGATCACTTTCAAAGCCCAAGCGCAGCAGCTAAAGCGAGCAAAATGGTGCAGCAGCTGTACAACAAATAAACCGCAAAATGCCGCACAGACTGACGTCTCATGAACGGCATGCAGTAAATTCTGCTAAAGAATCTGCCTTTTGCGAATACTTTGTGCTATGACCTGATCGCGAGGCGAGCAAACGCCATGCTTGCTATCCTGCCAGCGGCTTTTACTGCGTGTGCCCGTAAGTCGCACAGTTCTTACTGGCGCCATGCAGGTACCAGCCGGAGCTCCTCCCTACGATATGATTGCCATGAAAATGGCAATCAAGTACATATACATTTAAGCGTGACTACCCGCTCATCGATGGCGGTTGGCTGTTCAACCGGGATTTTCCAATATGATCATTGATGTCGACCCTCGTGGTGAATGTTGGTTGACAGCTAAATCACGGGTAGACTCATGTTGGCTCAACGCGGGTAGGGTCATGTTGACTCAGCGTGTAGTTGAGTCCTTGGCCGGTTGCTGCTACCCAAACAGCAGAAAAGCTGTTCGATCACTTTTCTCCAAACCAAGAGGGGCATGCATAACCGAGAGTACGCCTGCGTCTGTTAGGTCCACAGGGCATTGAAGCAGACTCTTTAGCAGATGCGGTTCGATTGCGTGCACTTTCTGCCCAGCATCTGACATTGTTACCATCAAAACACATTTGCTGTACTTTCACGTTTTGTTGTTTTCACAATTTATTAAAATTTTTGTCTTTGATTTTCAAAATGTACAGTTTGTTTTTGGCTTAATCCTAATTCGAAACACGTTTGTTTTTGTTGGTTGCTTCTAGCCTAGCACTGCAGCTTAAACACTATGTCATTCAATTTGAACTAAATTTAAATAAAAAGGATATCGCAACGCATGACGCGGCGTCAGGTCAGAGATTTCAAATCAAGCATAAAGGCTGACCTGACGGCGTCTGCGGCACGTAATTGCTTAAGTAAAATCGCGCTTTTGCATATAATCATTGTCATAACTTAACAAGAAATTGGCTATGGGAACGGGCTAAATACAATGAGAGTGGAAAAGTAAAGGATTAGCAGGAGCAGCGCTTTGGACATAACAAGTTAATAGGATGCGCGCTGGCGCACGCCACTGTGCCATAAGGAACTAATGAACTAAGGCCTTAGCACTAAGTTTAAACTAGTTCGTCAAAAAAAATTATTTAATAATTATAAACATAAAATAAATCACCTTTAAAAACAATTAATAGAGATGAATTCCATGCTGCGCCCCAGAAGCAAGGACAGCATAGTTAAGGAGCAATAAATTTAAAAAAAACTTCTTTTTTTTTTAATAAACAGTTACTAGCTAGAGTGTTGTGTGTGTGTGTGTGTGTGGGTGTGGGTGGGGAGTGTGTGAGCTTGTGTGTAAAGTTTAAAAAAGGCGCAAGTTCCATTGCCAAGTCTGGGTGGCGCTCGCTACATGGCTGCCATGGCCAGCATTGCCTTGCGTTACAGATATTTGCGATAATTACGCAAATGTGAATTGCTTTCTTCGGCGCCAACACCTACGCCCACTGCAGCAGCGGCGCTTTCGAATGAAGGCGGCTCATTGACCAAGCCTGGACTGGGTGGATCACATGTATTCGTTGTAGCGGCGCCAATGCCAACGCCCATGCCACTGCTGGCCGCACCCTTGGCACGTCGTCGCCCGCGCGTACCAGCGCCACGTGAACGCCGACTGCCGCCACCGCCGCTACTGCTGCTGGGTGTGCCAACAATATCGCCTGCCTCGATGGCTTCCAGTGAGGCATCCAGCGCCGCATCTGTAGTGGTTACACGTGTGCGTGCCATGCCGCTACGTCGACGCGCGCTGCTGCCGCTCGTGACGCCTGTTTCATTGCCAGCTGCATGCGCTGCAGCACGTTTGCCCGGACGTCGTTTGCGTCGCTTTTTATTGCCATAACGCGGATCGTAGTCGTATTCATCGTCTGCCGGTGATTTGGGCTCTTCCATGGAGTCAACATCGTTTATGTCCATATCATCGTAGAACCATTCCTTGGGTAAATCCTCCTTACTGGCATGCTGTGTTGACTGTGACTGTTGTTGCGTTTGCAATTGACTGTCTTTGCTATCGGATGTATCACCGCCGGCAGCGCCCAAAGAGCTGGACTCCTCCAGCGTAAAGGCGCCATTGAAATCATGTGTGCTGGCATCGTTGTGCAAAGCGGCGCCAGTTAAAACTGTGGGCGTTGCTGTGCTCGCCGTAGCATTGTGCATATTAAGGCCTAAGATTGAGCTACTGCCGGCGCTTAAGCTGCTGTGCAAGTTGCTGTTGGCCACCAATGCCTCGTGCTCCTTACGCAATGCTTGAAACGGTCGCTCCGGAAACCTGCTAAGGTTCAGTTGATTATTATGTGCTGTTTGTGTGTTTAATGCTTGTGTGTGTTTGTCCAACCTGTACATCTTGCTCAAGTATTGTCGCCTGCTTTTGCGCCAACGTGCCGCTGGATACGTATAGATTTGTCCCTGGCGAAAGCCAGGCATACGCTGTCGTTTGTCCATAAATAATTGTGAATGATTTTGCGCTACGCCGGTTTGTGGATCCAGAAATGGCAAACGCAAACGCCGCTCAATGCAGAGCCGTGTATTAAAGTTGGCACTGTACTCGATGGTCTCACGATAGCTGACATCTTTGAGGAAATTCTCAATCTTCTCCAGATTCGGCACCGAGACAATTTGTATGTTAACCGCAGACGACATGGCGCTGCTTTTGCTGCTGCTGCTGCTGCTACTACGGACTGGCACTTGCACTTGCCACTGTGCACGATGCGACAACCACTTAATCCATTTAAAACCAGACCCAGAAAGCAAGCTGCCGCTGCAGCTGTGTGTGTGGTGACGACAACTGTGACACTTTGCGGCTGCTTCGGGTTTTGTATTTTGTTTCTTATCTCTATTCGCTATTTCGTTTTTCTTTTACTTTTTTTTGTGCAACTTTTTGTCGTTGCTTTTTAGCTGGAAAACGCTTTCACCTCTTTGCCTGCATTGTAGTTTTACATTGTGTGCGTTATTATTATTATGCGGCTATTCAATGGTTTTATTGTAAATTAATTAAAACGGCTTAATGTTTGGTAATGTTTTCGTTTTACTTAAAATTGATGTCAAGCAGCATAGAAATAGAAATGTTCTTCTTCTTGATTTCTATGCACCAGGGCTGCAGCAGCACAACCAATTGCCGCTGTTGCAGTCTATGCAGGCAATCGATATTTGTTGCACAGCTATCGAAGTTGTAGAATATCGATGTGCATGCAATGTTACTGCATTTTTGAAAAATTATCTAACGTTTAACATTTAACTGGAATTTTTGTCATTAATCTATGAAAAGTAGAAATTTTTTTTGTTATATGCTGGCGTTTTAAACAATAGGGCTTTCGTTTTTTAAGAGAATAATTGCGGCAAAATGAACTGCCATCTCCGAACGTTGATTGCACGGGCTGTGCGCTTGTTTTGATCATTATCATAATTGTTTATATATTTAAGTAATACTTTTGTCTTTTTAATATAAACAAATGCGCTTATGAAAGGCAAGCAGTAAATCCTGCTAAGGGAACTGCTTGCTGCGAGTACTTTCTCAGCTAGAGGAGGTAACGCCAGGCAGAGTAGCTACTAAGCGCAATATGCAGCAGCAGCTGGACAATGCATAAACCGCACAGATTGACGCCTTACGAACGTCAGGCAGCAAATTTCGCCACAGCGTCTGCCTGCTGGGAATTATAATAATTCATCGCTCCCAAGGCGAAGCGTAGACTGATTTTCTTAGCTCAATAGCGTCTATTTGCTAGCCATACCAGTGCTAGGCAAATGCACCAGTGCTGTTAGGTGGAATCGAAGCACCGAACTTCCGATGTTTATGTTATAATTTTTCACACATTTATTTAGTATTTTTGTCTTTAATTTGCGAAATGTACACAATTTTTATTACATGTTAGCGTCTTATAAACGGCAGACAGCACTTTCTGCCCAGTCTATGACGAAGTTATCACAAAAACAGCTTTGCTGTGCTTTCAGGTGTGCTCTTTTCACATTTTTTTGAAATTTTTTAATTTGATTTTTAATATTTACACAGTTTTTGCTTAGTTTCAATTTAAACACAATCAATTGCCGCTGTTACAGTCTCTGCATGCAGCCGTTGTTGCCTGCAAAACTATCGAAATAGTTAACTATCGATATAAGTGCAATGTTGCCGCGTTTTTGAATTTTTGCGGAACGTCCAATAATATTACATTCAGAAATGATCAAATGCGCTTGAAAATTAATGCATTTTAACTAACACTACACATTTTTTTCCTTACTTGCAAAAAACGTTGACTGTTAAGAGTCGTTATGTCGTTTTTGCTGTCTGCCTGTTGATATTTAACTTAGCAGCGTCTAAATACTGTAAAGTATGTAAAACAAATTATTTGCTTTAATAAATTTAACTCTTTTATATTTAATATATTTAATATTTGTTCTTAAAATACATTAAAAATTCAACTGCTGTCAATTTAGCGTAATTCTGCTGCATTAACAAATGCAATATTGGCTGTTATCGAAATATCGATGTTTTTAATGCTTTAAAAAGCCAAAGTAACGTGCCAAAAATTCAAATTAAGCTGTTACACGCGTTTTTTTTACAACCAAAGCACATTGAAATTATAATAAAACAGCCTGCCCAAGACAATATTGTATAAAAATTAATAAAAGCAAAATTAAAGTTTCAGAAAACCAAATCAAACTGTTGCTTTGTAAGCTGACAGCATTTTACATTTTAAATCTGTTTTTTAAAGAATTTAAGTGCAATGAAATTATAATACCACAGCCTGCCAAAGACAATATTGTGGTATACAGACTAATCAAAGCATAAAATTCAAATTATATACTTAGTTTGTAAGCAAGCAGCTACTTGCGTTTTACTAGCATCTTTTAAGATCAAAGCACAATTAAATTTTAAGTGTGTAATAAAACAAACTACCAGAGAAAAATTGTTCTAAAGAAAATGAAGCACAAAGAAGTGACATAATAGCCTGTCCAATTCAGCATACTTTTTAACAAAAATTAAGCGCATTGAAATTAAGAAATTACAACACAGCAGCCAGCCAAAGACAATAATTTTGTTTAAAATGTATTTTTTTAGAAAATAAAGCAATAAAATTATAAATTTATAATATACCAGCCACGACGAGTACAATGTTGTTTCAAATGTGTTTTTAAGAAAATAAACATAATAATAAGACAACATTGTTGTTTAAAATGCATTTTGAAGAAAATAAAGTGCATGGCAATAAAATTATATTACAACAGGCTGTATTGTTGTAAACAAAATTCACAAAAACTATTACATTGTAAGCTTTTAATTACTTGTGCTTAAAATGCCTTTTTGGGCAATTTAACAAAAACGCAGTAATAAAATTATATTACGCTAACCCAGCAGAGACCTACCTACGGCTACATTAAGCCCAGTCAACTTAAATTACGAGTTTTTTGGCCTGAGCGCTTGCCTATTGTCATTGCTTCAGTAGAGCAAGGTCGTCGTACAAAGTACGCACGCAATGTTTATATACAACAGTTCAAAAGTACATAAATTGTATGTAGGTATATATATATATTATATACATGCACTTATATACGCTTGAGTAGTCATGCACTTGGGCAAAGGTAACAGTTCAATTTAAATCTGAGTTTGTACAATTTTCATAGTAATTGTTTGGCCGCAACGCTCAGCTGCTTTTCGCGCAATTTATTTCAGCGAGGCGGCAAAAGAAAAAATTAAGCAAACTAACAAAGCGTTAAAACAAATTTCTAAAAAATGTAAATATTTGTTTTTAATAAAAGCCATTAGTTTTAATTTTAATTTGCAATATGCTTGCCATAGAACTTGTTGTTGACACTTGGCTTAGCAGCGCATCAACCCACGCATCATGACACCCTCGGCTGCAGAGTAGTAGGACATGCGCATTGTACATTTGCCTTTTCCAAATGTCAAAGTTGAACTTTATCGTAAATAGGCGACGTTGATAGGCCAGAGATTAGAACAACAACAAGTGCAAAAACAAACAGCAGCAAGTTGTTTTGTTTCGAAAGGCGCGTAAATCCCTGAATATCTCACAAGTAGAAGAGAACATACTGTGCCACTATGTCAATATATCCTTGTGCGTATGGCATGTGCTCGGTTATCATTTGCGTAAGCTGTGTTAATGTTTGCATAGTCCATTTCGCTACGCCTCACCGGCTAGACTCGGATTTCCATATGTTAGCCAAGTGGTCTTTACGTCAGCGTTGTATGTCCACGTTCAAGGGCAAAGGTTTTGGGGTCGCATTTAAAAATACCAGGCTCGATAGGCAAAGCATGCGGGATTTATCGATTTGATACAAGTTCAAATAAAACATTTCTGTATAGGCTTCAATTTGATATTTTGTTTTTGTTATATTGTTGAAGCTAAATTTTATAGGCAACGGCGGGATTTATAAAAATCGAAATGTTGTTGTCGCTTAAACTTTGAGACTAAATACAAAAAGAGGCAAAATCTTGGCGTCTACTTGACAAATGACTTGACAGACGTCGATCGTACAATTTAAATGATATGACGGAATTGACTTGTAGCGGTTGAACGACAGTTACAATATTACAGGGCAAGATGGTTTTATTTATATTTATATGTTGCATGTGGGTAATATTAGATGTATACCTAAACTTTTGTCGTTTTTCAAAAGGTTTATCGCGGGATAGCTGTCAATCGATTGCAAACGATATACAAAAATCGTAGACATCCGTCTACAGTATTGCATCAGAATATAAAACTAGCTTGATGGAAAATTTTTTGGCAGATATGCTGCGTCTCAGCTCTGGGGCTGGCTAGGAAGTTGGATGTGCTGTGAAGAGTTGGCAACAGGAAGTAACATAAAAGTTTAAACATTTCTTAACAAAAGGGGACTAATAGATTACCATTGACCAAATGAGTGTTCATAGTTCATAGTTAAGCATGCTTGATTTGCCAAGTTAAGATAGAGAGACAAACGGATTGGATAGACATTTGTAAGATAGGAAATCCTAAGGCTTATTAGAGTTAAAGCATAAGACTCGAAAAGAATCGTGTCAAGTATAATTGGATCTGCAAAGAAGTCGAAAAATACGAGTTACTCTCAACGAAAAGACAAAAAAAAAAACTTTATTTAGTGGTACGTTTGAGTTAATGTGCCCGAATAAGAACTTAAATCGCACGCCGTGGCATGTTCTACAAACGTTTAGAAAGGGTAATAATATAAGGCGAAGTCTACTAGAGTCGAATGTTAGAAACCCAATTTAAGCCCCGGAGAGAAAATATTACAAACAGACTTAATCAATTGCTGATAATGTTGATATTTTGGGCTGCAAACGCAAGAGCAATTTTCCAGAATTGGACGGACGAGTGCAACATACAGCTGTTATAGCTGTAACCTACCTCATACGAACTTCGTGGCGTATCGCAAAATCTTTGCTACTGACATTTTGCAACATTTTTGGTCCAAAAAATCGTTCTACTCCTGATGTCAATCCCAGCTATATTTTATGCACATTACCGCTGTACAACATTATTTTCATATTTCTCACTTAAATATTGTTTTTGTTTAACCACAAAATAGAACAAATAGAAATAGATTTCAAATGCCAAAAGCAGCCGACTTCGCAGTCCAGCACTTTATTTGCAAAAATATAATTATATTATAATTATATATATATAATCCACACCTTAGTGTGGATTTCCAAAGACGATGTAAAGGCATATATATATGCAAATGAGAGTTTAAAGTATAAAGACTTCTTTTATAGTCTAGATAAACCTTATGTCTACATTAAAAATAACTTTAAGTAATCTTTCCAAGCACCTAACTTCCAACTATCTGAAATGAAGCCTATAAAAAAAGGTACCAAAAGTAATATCCAGCGCTTTCGTGTTATTACTAAGTTGGCTTTTATGCTATAAAGTTTTGAGAAGATTGTTACTTTAGAATTGCAACACTGCTGTAGTTCTTTGAAATCGTTCACCCAACAAGGATTTCGCTATACTTCTACTAACATTTTAGTACTTTCTTCTCTTATTAATAATGTTTTTTTTGGAACAAAAGCAAACTGCTGTTATTTATACTTTATAAGCCAACGTCTTCTATTTGTTAAACATTCGCCTTTGAGTTTTCTGTTTGGGCTTTAAAATTGTATATCAGCCTATCCATGAAATCGAGTTAAGAATATAATTTTTAAAGACTGTGAACATTACGAAATAAAATTATATGAGAGATTCAACAAGTCAGCTATTTAGGTCATAGTCAGCGCTAGAAGTGAGACGCTGCATAAAGAATTCCTTAGGGATACAGATTGGTTTTGTATTGAATTTTACTCGTTATTATTTATTTCTTACTTATAAAATTGTTTAATCATAAGGGCAGCTGGACTCAGTTGTATCCCTACATTAATAATAAATAAAAAAATACCCCAAGAAGCAGAATACTTTATATGCATTTTTGCGTGTTATATTTTTTAATAATTTTTTTTTTTTTAATTTAAACTCAGCTGTGTGTTGTAGCAATTTAATCAGTAAATAATATTAAAAGAAACAAAAAAAAGCTTACATTAAAAATTCTGCCATAATTCTCAAAAAAAAAGTGCAGCGGCTGATAACACACTGATAAGTTGCTTATCGCTGCCACATATATATCGATATTTCGATAAAAGTCGGTTTTTTACTATCGCCAAATTGGTATACTGCTTGCTGCTGGGCATATCAACAACTTTTAGTCTTATTCTCTTTTTCTCTTCTGCTCGATGCGCTGCGTTGTGCTGCGCGCTGCCGTTTTGTATTTTGTGTTGTGATTGCAAAGAGAAAAAAAAAAACAAAAACTAAAAAGTTGGCCAAAAGCTAAAATCCACCAAAAAACGAAAGAAAATTTCAGCTAAACTGTAAAGCGTACCAACCATAGCCATTATGCTAAATTATAGATAATTGTTTTAAATTAAAATCAAAATCAGCAGCAGCAGCAATAGCGGTCCAAAAATTAAGAAAACGAAACGAAAAGTGTGTATTTATTTTTTGTGTGTGCTTTTTTTTTTAAATTTATTTTTTATAAATAATAATAATTGTGCCATTGCGTGTTGTGCACATACATATACGTGAGCGTGTTGGTGCTGTCTGTGTGTGCGTGCGTGTGTGTGTGTGTGTGTGTGTATTGGCAATAAACAAAAATTGTATGAAGCGTTAGTAAACAGCAGCGCATTGAATGCATGCATAAAAATGTAAGTTAATTGCTAAATTAAATAGAAAATAGAAAATGTTTGTTTTTATTTTTTATGTGCTAAAAATTTAAATGCGCAAAAAAAAATAGTATATAAAGGATAACGGCTGGCTGTGTGTGTGTGAGTAAGTGCGTAAGTGCGTGCGTGTGTGCGTGTGTGTGTGTGTGTGTGTAAGTGCTGCAGAGACGACTCTCTTCAGCTTCAGCAGAAGCGTTTATGTCCCAAGGTTCCCATTAAAGAACAACATGAGCAGCCTTATGTGCATCAATATGTATAGAAATTTATATGGAGCTGTGCAGCAGTTACTCCTGTTTTTATGTTCGTGGCAATTTGCTTCAATAGCTTCAATAGCTTTCAATCGAAAGGACCATATTGTAGCTGCTGCACGATGTTGAATACGCTCATTTTTATCAGAAAATAAATGCCACTTTGTTAAGTGTAGCTCAGCTTTAAAAGCAAGTAGGCATACAGCTTTTATATTTCAGCAAAATTCAATTATTATTCTTAAAACAAGTTTGTTGTTGTTAGCTCTTTTTTTTTACTAAAAAAAAGCCTATTTCGTCGCGCTTAATGGGCATAGCGCACTACCCTGATTTGCCCTATATTCCTCTTATTTCGCATAATTCGAACAATCATAAGAATCTTTACCCAATATGCTTGATTTCTGCCTAGAAATAGTTTTCGTACGAAATCAACAAATGGTTTACGCGCGCCCAATTGCAAATATTCAGATGACCTTGAGTTTTGGCAACCCAAATGGGTCACAGCCTGATGCACTGTTTGCCTGCAAGTGGTGCCAGCTTGCGTGCACTAATAAAACCAAGTAGAGACAGGGCTGCATGTAGTGTTCCCAAAGTGTACGGGTTTTTATTTCATTCCTAGAAATTCAGCTTCTACTCTGAAACCTACTATAGCTTACGAGCTGAGCTTTGTGCTTCAATCATTGGGTACAGCGCATTGTTCTAGCTACTATGATAGCCTTCGAAGCAAAAAGAATGCTGCTTTTTTTAGAAATAGTTTTTTGACGCATTACAGTAAGGGTCTACGGACTTCGAATTGAAAGTATTCAGTTGACCTTGGGCCTGTTATTATCATCTGGCATTTGACAACTCCATTGGTTTGTCTTTCAGTGCTGCTACAATAACTTGCGTGCATTGATTAAACCAAGAAGTGTTCCTAAAATGTACGGGTTTTTTTTCGTACCCCACGGGTTGCAGATGCTTCTCTGACCGCTACTACAGCTTAGGAGCTGAGCTTTCTTCAATAGACAGACACGCACATCATTGTCTTCTGCTATAGCACTCGAACCAAAAATTCTTAGAATTTTAGGCTGTATTTCTTTCTAGAAATATAGTAATCCTAAAATGGTTTATTGAATTGGCCTATTATTATCTGGCATTTGGCAGCTCTATTGGAGCATAGTCTTCTGCCAAGAAGTGACAGCGCTTAGTGTTGCCAAAGTGTAGGGCTTCTTGCGTTTGCCGCGCATTTCGGGCTCTTCTCTGACCCCCCACTACTGCATTAGACAGTTTACAAGCGCTGTTTCTTTCTTATTCATCCATGTTGCTGAGTCTACTGATTACATCCACATCATTGATACAACATCTTTGCCATCTGTGATAAAAGTTTTCGAAGCAAACATTTTACGACAAAATTGATGCATAATTTCTGCAACAAATGGCTTACTGGCACTCAGTTGAAAATATTCAGATGACCTGGAATTTTGACACCCCAAATGGGGCAGAGTTTTTCTCCAAGCGATACTATCTTGCGTGCATTAATACTAACAAGAACTGACTAATCTTCTCCTGTCTTCCTGGTACTTCTGTGTTCCACTACTGCTGCAACAAACAGTTTAACATCTCTGAAATACATCCACATAATTGGTACAGCGCATTGTTCCATGTATTACATGAGGCTACCAGCAATTTTAGTAAGTTTTTATGCTTGTTTTCTGCTTAAAAATAAGTCCTTGTCGAAATCTACAAATGGTTTATGGGCAACCATTTCAAAAAAATTCAGATTACCTTGATTTTAGCGTCATAGCTTGATGAACTGTTTGTCTCCAAGCGTTGCTATGCTGCGTGCATTGGCGATCCAAGACGAGACAGGGATTTAGTAAATTAGTCTTCCCCATTTGTGCCAAATTGTTCTCTTCTCCCGTGTTCTGGGCTTTTCTCTTTGCCCCTTCTACAACTTACAAACTGTGATTGGTTCTTTATCTATCAAAGTCGCTGACTGTTCAATCCACTGATCACGGCTACTACGACTGGACATTATTGGTACAACTTCGGACCTAAAAATGTTATAAAGAATTCTTCTCTTGCACAGCCCCAGAGCTGCTGCAGCAGATTGTATAACTGTCCAGACAACGAATGAATATGAGTCTTACAAAATGTTGTTTTTGCCTGGAAGATCTTTACAGTCAAGTGGTGCACTGAGCACCAAATAGTAATCTGTTGGCAAGTGTCGTTGCTCATGTCTAGGCTTTCACAGCAGATATAATCCAATTCTTTAAAAAGCTATAGCCAACTGAGATTAAAGACGCCGTAATTATCTGCTAAAATTCTTGAAAATTATTAAGCAAAAATTCTCTTGACTCAAAGCGTTCCAGGCGTGAAACATAAAAATATCTTTATTAATAGCTTTTCGAAAAGTACAAGCCGCTGCAGAGTGCAGCCGCATGCGAAAAGCGAGGTATTTGCTAGCACTGCCAGTGCTAGACAAATGCACAAACGCATTTAACTAGGTAAGCTAGTGCTAGGCATTATATCATCGATACACATTTACACATCTCAATTTTAACTCCATTTCTAGCTCTACTCGAGTTGGCTTTTTGCATATCTATAAACAATGGAATTCAGACATACTATTCAGACATATCTCTCATTTTTAACTCCCATAGTTCCCTGTATACTGCCTTGAAAGTCTTAGCAAAAACTAGTCTTTCACATAGAGATGAGAACCACTTATAATTCACGTTGATCAATCAAACCCTTGATCTCTGCATATACCAATTTGCTCAAAAAGATGCTCAACATATTGATGCAGCGTAGATATTCAGCGCTTTACCTCAACAGGATTCACTTAGCGTAGTTCCGTCGAATGTTCCACCTAGCAACCTAGCTCATAGCAAAGAGCTTCACCATTCCCAGGAACATTGTAACTGCTGTAGTCCTTGATGAATCATAATATAGACAACTGATACACTCTTATGTACAGCTGATCTCAGAGCGTTGATCCAAATAATGTTCAATCTTAGAATGCAGCCAAGTGCGTTGTTTAACCTGGAAGATCTTGTACTTTTCAGAAACAGAGTGCATCCAGGCACATTGTCGTGGTATGATTGGGTGCTCGAGTGCTTGTTGTGGAGATGTCATATGACCAAAGTTGATTTCCGTAGCTGCCTCATATTGGTTTTATAAGCCAGCATCTTGAGCTTACCTCTAAGCTATTTGTGCTGCTCCAATCACTCCCAACGGCTTGTTATTTGTGAAATGGGTGCAGCAGTTTCGTCGTCGGGAATGATGATCCGTGATCCATCAGTTCTAAGCAAACGGGCATTGTAAAACTTAGATCAACGGAGGTTCTGTATAAAACTCGACTCTTGTCAAGGCTGAAGCCGTGACTACATACAGAAGTATCTCTTTATCTTTGAAATCTTAGCATAAGTCAGTTATTTCTACTTATTTTGTGCCGTACTCATTGTGCCGTACCCATTGTGCCGTACTCACTGCTTGCATATTCCACCACAGCAATCCGACACGTCACTTTAAATAAGTTTAAAGAGCTTCAAGTTGTCTGTGCTCCTTACGCTGTGGACTCTGAGGATTTATCCTCGTTCACCGTAATGCTGCCTTCGGTGCTGTTAATCGTCACGTATTCACGTAATGTATATATTACATTTAACTCTAAGTGAAGTTAGCAATTTTCCTTTTAAAATTTAATTTTATGGCCACCTTTTGCATATATATATATATATTTCGTATCCTTTTTGCTTAACGCGTTCTACCGTGTAAAAACCGAATTAGGTTTATTTTGCAATTCTCAAATACCCTTGAGCCTACGCTGACGGTGTATAAAAATTAGCAAACTGATTTTTTGCGTGACCAAAGTACCTGGCGTCTACATATATATAAGGACACGTCGCTGTTGTTGTTGTTGTTGGTGTTTTGGCTGAACTGATTTAAAGCAAAGCCAAATATATACGAACTTATGTATGAGCCAGCCCCCAGGTGTAACATTTAAACGTTCTTTGGGAATTTGGTGCTTGAGTATTGCCGTAATTGCCTGAGCGTTGACGAGAAGCCTTTTTCGCAAGTTGGCAGAGGGATTTATGTATATGTAGTATGTCGTAGAGGGCGCCACTGAATATTTGGTACTGAACGCAAAATGCTCTGTATTTTTGTCTTATGTATGGAATTCTTGGAATATCTGAGATAATGCTTGAGTTAAGCAAAAATTACTTTAGGAATTTGCGGTAAAATGACTGTTTTGAGTAGTTTGCGAAATTCTGCATCTGCAGCCATTTTTCAATGTTTGCAGGTTACAATTCCACTTGGTTCTACAAACCTCCAACAAGAGCTCAATGATGAGCTACTTCCATATGCCTTGAATCAGTCGTTTTGTAGTTTCCACTTCACTTGGTTCTATAATGCTCTGAATCTACTTTAGTGGTGAACTATGTACTTCGCTTTGGCTTTTAGTCTATTTTGTGGAACTTATCTTTTGGCAAATTCCACTTTACTTGGTTCCTGTATCCTCTGACATTACCTCAGTAGTGAACTAATTCCTACTATTGTGTTGAAGAAAACAAAATTCTACGTGTGTTTTATTTTTTTTCTTTATTATTCCGCTTGGGAACTTAGGGCCTCTACAAGAGCCTGCCATCGAACCCTATTTTGCGCCGTCTGTTTAGCTCTTGGAGGATGTATCTTCTCCAGGTCGCCTTGGGTCTGCCAAACCGTCTACTGCCTTGTGGATTCCAGTCCAGTGCCATGCTGACAATACTGCTTGGGTACCTTCTGAGAGCATGCCCTATCCACGTCCATTTTTTCTTCCTGATTTGGAGGTGTATGGGGGGCTCGCCTGTGACACGGAACAGCTCTGCATTGGATATTCTGTTTGGCCAGAATATCCCGCATATAATCCTCAAGCATTTGTTACTGAAGACTTATTTAGGAAAAGACAATTCTGCGCGTAGGTACTTCACTCTGCAGCCATTTTACATTGCTTGAAGATTCCACTGGGTTTTAGAATTCTACGATACTTCTTCAGTAGTGAACTACTACAATTTAGCTTGTAGTCTGTTTTGTTTTAGGAAAGGAGCCAGCCATTTTACAATGTTCAGACACTGCTACTGCGTTCTTCACTCTGCAGCATTCTTCCCTCAATGATTTCACTTCATTTGGTTTCAGAATCCTGCGACATTACCTTTAGAATGAAACTAGTGTGCCATTTGGCTACCAGTCTGTTTTGTTTAAGAAAAGACAATTCTTCGTGTACAATGCTGGAAGATTCAAGTTGATTCTAGAGTTCTCCGACCTGTTGTCCTTGGGCCAATTAATTTTCACTCCGAAATAGTTGAGCCTGAAATAGTTGACAGGATTGCTGTAGTCCAAGTACAAGTACAACTCATTGGGGCAGCCCACTTATGTGTACATCCAAGCACATAAGTCCTATATACATAGTATGCACATAATTGGGCCAGCTGCTGTGCTCTTTTATATGTTTATACATTTTATATACACAAACATAACGAGCGCCACAGGTGTGCCACAGAGAGCGAGAGCGCGCAATGTACCGTGACGACGACTGAGTGGCCATTTTTTAGTATCCATCTGTTTAATGTAAATTGCTTGTATACCCTTATATATTGTTTGTGTATTGTACAATTATTGAAGCACTTTATGCATTTAAGCAACAAAGAAACTAATAAAAGTTTACCCCCTCCCTGCAACAACAACTGCACGCTTCGTGCTCTTTAAAGCCAAAACGAGAGAGAGAGAGAGAGAGAGGACAGCAAAAGCTTTGTCGTCACCTTTGCTTAGTCGAGCATGTGCTTTTGTTTGGGTTTTGGACTTGTAAGGCATCTCTTGTGACTTGTTTAAGGGGAACAAAAAAATAAATAAATTAAGCATACGCAATGAAAGTATAATCAAATTCCCAAAAGGTTTGCATAATTCAGGTCACTCTTTGTTGTGCTTTATGCCTTGAATTTAAGCAAAGTGTGTATCCCGAGTGCTCATTTTGCTGTTGACACTTAAAAAGCCCATCAATTCACTTTGGAAAGTTGAAAATTAAAAAATTTATAAAAAAAAAACATATATTCCCCTTGACTATGGTCATCGTTTCGAAGATAACAGATTTTTCTAGTTAAACAGCAGCGATTTGCTAGCTATGCCAGTGCTAGGTCCATGCTAGGCCCAGCGCTGCAGCGTAAAATCGAACCGCTACGCTACTGTGGTACATAATTTTAGAAAATTACTTTTACTTAATTCAAAGTAACAAATGTGTAAAACTCATAGAAAAATCAACTCGACGTGACCAACTTTAACCTGAAGGCGTCCAATAACCCATCGCAAGCCGATATTGTGAACCCACGTGTGGTTCCACACAAGGGCTTCTGTAAGCATCCCCAGACTGTCGTTTGAACCTTGCTCTCCAAAATGGCCTAAACACAATAAACCATCGCTTTCCTGTCTGATGAACTCGAGAGCCCTTTGCGTGTAGGTTATACTCGATGAAAACGATTAGAGAGCGTTTACCTAGGCTCAAAGCATTGTCTGTGGCGGATGCTGCAGGCCGCTCACCAATAGACGACTCAAATTCTCGTATCAAGGATCCCATGAAGTAAGTTAATGAAAATCTTGATTTTAGCAGACATAATCCAGCCACAGCCAGTAGATAGTTCTTTATCCTTTATCAAATCAAATGCAAACTTAATAGTTCCGGCTATGCGTTTGGCTTTTTTCTCTGACTGACCACAAATTTGAACATTTTTGAAGACACATCTTGTATAAACTTTTTCATAACGTTTTAGAATTTTTAGATTCTAAATTATATTCCAACCCAGCACTAATGCTACCAAAACACGCCAGTGGGATACTAAAATAGATATTAAAATTACTGCTACACATGTTTCCATGAGCTATATCACGACACTTCCCATTAAACGAGTTGTAAACTATAAGTATTTGAAAAAAGAAATCTAAACCTAACGATTTTTGAGATTTTTGTATACAATTTTTGAGTGTAGTTATATCTTTACAGCTTTTGTATCTGGAATGACTTGACCTTAGGATCATTTTTTATAAGCCGACGAATGCTAGGTTTCTATATTTGATTGACATTTCGTCGGGGATTTGGCTCAACTCGCTTTGTAACTTTTTGAAGCATCTCACGTAACGTTGCAATCGTTTGACGACCGCATTCTCGACGTTTTGCGATGCCTTCAGTATTATAGCCAATCTAATCGTAGAGTTTTAAGTCAACTAGAGTCTGAAACATCTTAAGGTTTCTAAGCAAACATAATGCGTTGGTTTGTAGGAAAAACTCATGTGTAAGCTCTAATGCTCAGCTTCAGCTTTAAGGTTGACCAGAATGCTCTTCGACATTGCAATCCCACCTGTATGCTCATCTTGGGTTCCAACTTGAACAACCTTCACTCCGGATTAAGCATTTTTTATATTAAAAATAAACTCAGTTGGTAATACAATCTTTTAATTGGAAAGCTCGAACACAATAGTAAATTAAACGTTACAAAATAAAAACAATTTTCAATTTACGAGCGTATCCTCAGTGTAAAATTTAACTTATATACTCCGGTTTATATACAAACCCGTATATACGAAGGCATCAAGTAGGTGCAACAGCACAAACAATGCGCTTCTATGTATAATGGGCTTAGAGTAGTTGACAGCCGAGAAAAACGAGAGATGATGAGACCAAAATGTAAACAGTTTCGAGATAAAAACAAAATATAATATAAAGTATAACATTTTAATAAGTCAAAGTGTCCGGAAATGGGGGATATTTTTGTATATATTATAGGTAACAGCTGTTTATTTTTAACAGAAATCTGAAGGAAATGCTGTGTGTGGTGTTGACAGCATGAAGGTTGTGAGGAGATACGAGGATAGGGAAGAAAACTGAGCAGAACGAAACAAGTTTATATTTCCATTAAAAGTTCTGCATGCAAGGTTATTCATTCGGAGGTTCTGTCAAAAACAGATAAAACTTAATCTTATTACGAATTAAGTTACAAACTGTATATAGTAATTCTACAACGAATCTCTAGTTTGTTCAGTACAACGGCTGGGATAACTCAGCGTTGTCCGGAATGCTGTTCACAATGAATTTATATGCGCTGAGATGCGGTCATCAATAATGAGAGAATGGTGGATGGTTTTCTTTCTTATAGGGCTATGGCCAGATCCGCTTCTATGATAATAATTGAACATACATATGATTTACTCTATCTGCTATGGAAGCATCATCATCATCATCATCCTTGGCGCTACAGCTACAGTTCAGCTTTGGCCTTTCGAACAATTTCTCTCCAATAGTCTCTATCCTTCGCCGCTTCTTCCCAATTTTCGACGTGTAGTTTCTGTAAATCTGCTTCAACTCCATTTATCCAACGTGATCGCGGTCGCCCAACTACTCGTCTTCCATCCGGTTGGTTAAAGCACGTTCTCTTAAGTATCGGGTTGCGTGTTCTCGCGACATGGCCAGCCCATCTTAGCCTTTGCGACTTGATATAGGCGGATAAATTTGCATCGTTGAATATCTCCTGCAGTTCTTCGTTGGTACTTTGTTGGTAGTTAGAGTCATCGACCCTTACCGGCCCCAAAATTCTTCGCAGAAATTTCCGTTCTGTTCTTTCCAGGAGATACACATCCGACTTTCTCAGAGTCCATGGCTCGCATCCGGATGTTAATATAGGACGGATCATTGTTTTATATAGTCGGATCTTAAGATTCCTGTTAATAAGACGCGACTTCAAGTGAGTTGAGAGCGAGATGAAAGTGGAGTTCGCAGCTTTAATTCTTTCTCTGATATCATTAAGACAGTCGGTCGTTAGTAGCATTAATGTATGACCTATGGAAGCGTAGGTGTGTTCATTTGTCATCTTCTATCGGCTTCATTTCTGGAATATATAACTGATTTCATTTTAACTTAAATCCAGGGAAAAACCTTATCTTTGCAAGCAATTTTCGTCATCTTTGGCCTGATATATTCTTATAAAAGACGATTTCTCTGCTATTTCGGACACTTCGGAGCGATAGTTTTTCAGATGGCTAAATTATTAGTATTGGCAGTGCAGGCTGAAGCTAAGAGTTTTGGGTGTAGCTTGTGGTAGACGTTTCCTCTGGCAAACACACTAAATACAGACAAGAATCCTTCTGGGTATCAACAAAAAATTATGCGTTTATTCAGACTTCGACATAAAGATTATTTTTTGTAAAGACAAAAACTCCAGTAACTTTTACTAATTATTAACTAAAAGTTATGCATTCATTGGATGTCATTCTAATATTAATAAAAAAAAGGGATTAAGTCAAACGTATTGCTTAAGTATTCCTAAGCATGTTTCGTTCGTTGAATTCGTTACGATAATTTCAGAAAAAAGTAATCTTTTTAGTCGTTTTCTTAACCTATTTTCTCTATGGAAACTCTGTGATATAATCAAGCAATTGTATCAAATTCGACGCAGTGATAATATGCAAAGTATAAATTTATGAATTCCCCTTGACTTTGGTCATCGCATCAAAGGCGAAGCATCGGGATTTCTCTATTTATAACTATAAATATGCAAATTTTTTAATTTTCACAGATATTAGTAGCAAAAATATTGTAAAACACAACTATCTAAATGGGGAGACTAAAATACTTTAAAAACATTATTTAAAAAACAATCGAAGCACAATGGTTTTGCTTAATTTTGTTTACCGATTTTGATCGACGCATTGATTAAGAATACTAAATTACCTATATATACCAAATTTGGTAGGGATAAGTTCAAAATCAGAAAAATATAACGAATTTAGTGCAATACGCGAATATACTTTTTAAGCTAACTAACTATATGTATATATATATTTTTTTTCCTTATTATTCCGCTTGGGAACTTAGGGCCTCTACAAGAGCCATCCATCGAACCCTAATTTTGCGCCGTATGTTTTAGCTCTGTCCCATGTTCGCCTGAGTCAGTTCTTGGAGGATGGATCTTCTCCAGGTCGCCTTAGGTCTGCCAATAGACGGATCGCCTTGTGGATGGATGCCAGCTATCGCTATCTGCAGTTTCTCCATATCTTCCTCGAACTGTGCTAATCTTGATGGTTCCTTTTAGGGTTCAAACGTTCCAGTGTCCTATTCGTGTCCGTTTTTTTTGAAAATGCCTTTGGACGTCATCGAATTTGGGGAGCCATTTTTTTATGTTTAATTCTCTTGTGTTGGTTTGTATAATCTGCTGTTGAGTTTTTTCGATCGAACTGGTGATTGGCCAGATGCGAAAAGAATATATATATATATAACCATATAATATGGTAAACCGATTTCGATCAAATTTCACATAGTGATTGGAATGATGAAAATATGGTTGATCTGAATTTTTATAAACAATCGAATTACCATTATAAACATTTTGATTTTTGTGAGGTAGTGCACTCCTAAGGGGGCTACAATTTATTTGCCCAAATCAAGAAACTACAACTAGCAAGATGTAGAGTATTTTTGTAAAAAGTTGATTGCTCTTGTACTTTCCATAACTGAGATCTAGGATTTTACGCAATTACCGACGGACTTTTGTATACGAACTTATCTAGACACTTAGATCGTTCTCAAGATAACTGCGGCCTCCGTCGAAGTTTTTGCTGCAAAATTGATTGCTGTAGTGCTCAGTATTTCTGAGATCTGCGCGTTTATATGGACTTACAGTTTGACATTTATAGATAGTTGGTCGAATTTAAGGTAACAACTAGGGTTATCCGTCCAAGGTTTTGCTGAAAAGTTGATTGCGTTGACGCTTACCATATCTGAGATCTTGGCGGACTAAGAAATGGATAATTGTATATCAACATCTCTAGATACTTAGATTTTGATAAAATACGACTTAAGTCGAATTTAAGATAACAACTAGTGGTATCTGTCCAAGGTTTTGGTGAAAAGTTGATTGCGTTAACACTTACCATATCTGAGATCTTGGCGTGCAAACGGACTAAGAAATGTATATGGGTCTGCGTGCCATATTTTTATACAGACTTACAATCAGATATTTGTATATGGACTTTTTGAGACACCGATATCGTATTATGTGTAATTAGGGGTCCCTGTTCAGTATTTTTCTGAAAACTTTATTGCTTCATTGCTAACACTAAGAAAACTGGGAACCTTTGTCCAAGTTTTTGCCTAAAAATTAATTGCACTGGCACCTACCATATCTGAGAACTACGCGTTCAAACGCGGTGTCTGCCTCCAAGTTCTTTCTATAAAATTGATCGCTCTAGCACTTACCATATCTCAGATCTAGGCGTTCATGCAGACTAATAGGCTGACATTTGTAGATTAACTTCTCAAGCTACTTAAGTCGTTTATAAGTGAAACTAGGGGTATTTTTAAAAATTTTTTCTGAAAAGTTGATGGCCTTACCATATTTTTCAAATAGACTAACAGACGGATCAACTTCTGTAGATATCCAGCTGCTGTTTAAGGTAACAGGAGGTCTCCTCCCAAGTTTTTTCTGTAAGGTGGGATTGCTTCAGTACTTTCTATAACTGAGAGCTATGAACTTAAAGACGCACATTTGTAAGTCGACTGCTCTTAGTTAACCAGATCGTTTTTAGGGTAACTAGGGCCGTTTGTACCCCTTTTTTTTTTGAAAATTTTCTGCCCAAGCATTTACCATATCTTTCATACGAACTAACAGACGGACATTTGTAAATCAACTGCTCTAGACTCCCAATTCGTTGTTAAGGTAACTGCAATAGATTGTCAACAACTTAATATACTCTTTGTACTATATGCTGCAGAATATGAAATTATGACCGAGGTTATTTTTTTTTTTAATGAAACTACAGTTCCGAGAATAATTGCATTTATTGATTATAAGCGGTTAGTTGAAACACAAATACTAGATGGCAATTAAATGCAACTACAGGGAATATTACAGTCGGCTGTCTCTGGCATCAAATGTAGTAGCTCGCAAGGGGCTTGGCTTGTGCGTAGCACTCACTCATGGGGTCGTAGCTCACTAGTTTTTAATTACATTTTTCACAATTACTATATATTTTTTATGGCCAATGTATTGACGTTATGACGTGCGTATTAAGCATTTTGCATATATGCCAATAATTTGCCTAATGGAACTCGCAAAGATCTGCTCCGGGGTCTTAAATTGAACAGTACATAAAGCGCTGTGATGGTAATATGGCGGAGATGTGTTAACATCTGCGCATTAGGGTTATTTTTATAATATTGAAATCATTTCGCTTTAAAAGCTGAAATCTTTGGCTCTTTCATTTGCTTTTTTCCGGGAATATCTAGTTGTATTTGCGGCTAACAATATTTTGATAAACGAAAAAACAACAAACATAACGAAAAAAAAAATAATATTAATTTCCGCCACTATTTTTGGCTTATGCCAGAAAATAATATAAATCCAATATCAGCTAATATTTAATTTGGGGGGAGAAAAAATAAGTTACCAGTCTGTGCAAAGGTCGGGTTTATGTGTTCGCCTCAAAGTCTTGAGCATAAACTTGCTTATTATCTCAAGGCATTGTCTACAAGTACAACAATTGTGGTTAGTTTGAGGCAAGTTGGCGGTCATAAAAAGCATATGCCACACTTAGGAGCGCAGATGTGTTTTCTGTTATATGAAACCTTGTACTATGAAGTACATATATCCATACATCCATGCATCCATCCATCCATGCATCCATCCATCCATCCATTCCTCCATCCCTCCACTGATAGATAGTGTACGCTCAAGTGTAGCACGTATTTTGCCATAAACGTAATTATGCTCAGCCCAGACCACGCTCATCGTGTGAATGCCATCTTTGTAAATAGTAGGGATACGATATGTAGAGGAAGACAGGGAGGGAGAGGGAGGACAAGCAGCTGCCATGACACGTAACCTATGGCCTACATAACTATGTAATATGGCCATAGTCCGTGTGTTTATTTGTGGCTACGGGCCAACTTTTATGCAAAAGACATACGGACATCGTCATCAATGCTTCTTCTTTTGTTTTCTGATTTCTTTTTTCTCTTTTGCCGCTGCCGCCCTCAATAATTATCGATTATATGCGAACATTACACACACAGAAGTTGATTGTACAGTTGACTCCTACGCCTATTAGTTGGTCTATTATTAGATGATTTTTAAATTAAAATGGACTGCACAATAAGATGACATACCTGTACAGCGAAATTTTGTAGAAAAACCATTTGTTGTAGCTGAGCTCGACTGTATTATATTTGCAGTGCTGCCAATGTTAGGGAGCTGATTGTAATGTTGCTCGGAGACTTTATTCGCGTCCTCCTACCTCTTGATGAAATTTTTTTTACAAATAGCCAAGCTCAAATAATATTTTAAAATCAGGCATGCCTTAAATTCCTTTACATTATCTTGTTGTATAAAAAACCTAAGCAGAGATTATAGATAGTTTATAATATTCAGTGCTGCCAATGTTAGCTTTTTCCGCATCCATTTGTACTTTTTTAGCGTCTTCGGCTGGAAAAAGACTTAACTTATACGACTTAACTTATAGTCGTCTGCGTTTTTATACAGAGAAAACTTATCGAGTTTTTGAAAAGCAAACTATTTTATTATCCAAGCTTTATTTACTAATCTTATCCAATCTAGAATCAAGCATGCCAATTTAGCTGCTAAATAAAAATGAATGAATCGCCTTATAAGAAATTGCTTTACATTATCTTGTTGTATTAAAAATCTAAGCAGAGATTATAGAAAGATTATAATATTCAGTGCTGCCAATGTTACCTTTTTCTGCATCCATTTGTACTTTTTTAGCGTCTTCGGCTGGAAAAAGACTTAACTTATACGACTTAACTTATAGTCGTCTGCATTTTTATACAGAGAAAACTTATCGAGTTTTTGAAAAGCAAACTATTTTATTATCCAAGCTTTATTTACTAATCTTATCCAATCTAAAATCAAGCATGCCAATTTAGCTGCTAAATTAAAATGAATGTACCGCCTTATAAGTAATTCCTTGACATTATCTTTTTGTTTAAAAAACCTAAGCAAACACTATTCAATGCTGCCAATGTTGCCTTTTTCTGTAACTACTTGTGCTTTTTTAGCGTCTTCAGCTCTAAAAAGTCTAAGCATTATTTATCTGACAGACTTTTTCTACTCCTTCATAGATAAAAATTCCTCTACACATATTTTTTGACAAATTCCTTTTGTTTCTGCCAAACTTAATAAAGCAACAGCCGCATAAAGGCTATGATTTTCTGCGCCCTAATTCTTATAAGAATAAATTCCATTATTTTGTAGTCAAGCTTAATTAAATCATAAACTATATGAAATGAATTTTCTCATAAGAAATTCCATTGAATGGAATTTTTCTATAAAAGTGCTGCCAATGTTGGCTTCTTCGGTATAGACTTGTGCTTTTTTAGCGCCTTCAGTCAAACACTATCGTTGCGAGAGTCATTTTTGCGCCCTTAACATATTAGAAGAATTTCCAGTAGATGCAATTTTTTTAAGAAAGCACTTTCGCTTTAGTCAAACGTAATTAATTAGTCTAATCTAAGCTAAGCTAATCTAAAATCAGGTATGTGCACTTAGCTTTTAAATTGAAATTAATTTCCTCATGAGAAATTTCGTTGAAGGTATTTTTTCTATAAAAGTGCTGTCAATGACTTGTGCTTTACCGATCCGATAGCTAGCCTTTTCTGCGTCCTTATCATATAAGAAGAAATTCCACTACACGAAATTTTTGTAAAAAGAACTTTCGTGTTAGTTCAGCTTTAAGAATATAATATATTCAATGAAACTTTGAAATTAAAATGAATTTCTCTTTAAGCAATTCGTTACAGGGAATTTTTTTATAAAAGTGCTGCCAATGTGTTTTTACTTCGTATTCATTTATATATAAGATATAAGCAGAAATAAGAAATTCCGGTACATGAAATTATTGTAAAAAGACTTTTTGTTTTAGTCAAGTTTAACTCAATAATATATTAATATAGGGAAAGCCTCTAGGTTTAGCCTCTAAGTTTAAAGGAATTCCCTCATAAGCAATTGCTTTGCAGAGAATTTTTGTACAAAAGTGCTGCCAATGCAGCCTTACTTCAAATTCAACTGTACTTTTCAAGCGTCTTCTTATATCCGGCAGAATACTGTGCCCCTAGCACAAAAAATTCTACTACACGAAATTTTTGTAAAATGATCTCTTCTTTTAGTCAAGCTTAACTAAATAACATATTAAAATGTTGGATATACCAATTAAACTCTAAGTTTAAAGCAATGCCCCTATAAGAAATTACTTTTTGCATAAAAGTGCTGCCAATGTTGCCTTTTCAATATAAACATTGTTTTTCAAATGTCTTCAGCCGAAAGAAGGCTTAACACTGCCTATGCGGCAGACTATTACTGCGAGAAGAATTTTAAGTACACGAAATTTTTGTAGAAATACCTGTTAATTTTAGCCAAGCTTAATTAAATAATATACTTTTTCAGTGTTGCCAATTAAGCTTTTAAATTGAAGTGAATTTCGCTGTAAGAAATTTCTTTTGCAGATAGTTTTTTAAATCTTTCTTTTTTTAGTAACTTCGGCCGGAAAATATACGCCACCCTGAGGTTTTTTTTGTTTTTTTGAGGCTTTAGAAGTATTTTCTCTACAGGGAAAGTGGAAGTGTGGAAGAAGTAATCTCAAAGCAAAATTGACTAAATAATGTAAGCTATATGTTTATGCCAATTTAGCTTTTTTTAAAGTTCAAAATCGAGAATTTGTTCAAACGCAAAATACCAATATTTGTTGGGAATTGGGAATTGATACGGCTTGGTACTATTGAGTTTTGGTCCATTGCTGGAAAATGAGCTATAAAAATAATTAAAAAATTCGTCTTAAACTTTTAAAATTATAGAATTTATAGAACATAGAATTTTTATATCATTAATCGTTTTCCCAAGCAAAATCGCAACTTTCGTCTGCCAATTCCCATCAACGTTTTTGCAGTTTTCGATGATCGCAAGACACTGGCTGTAGCGTTGGCTGTGGCACAATTATATCTTGTTGGTAGTTAGCAAATATCGTTCAAGTATTCCTCTAAAGTTTTATAGAACAAGGAGTCCGATATTGGTGCGCTTCTTCTGCGCATTTTTTTTTGCCTCAAATGAGCTTTGTCCGAGAAGATAATGTATTCGAAGAATTCGATATCAGCTGCTTAAATTTTTTTAGTATTTGCTATATTCCACATATTTTAATATCTGATTTTTTAAAGGTCTGATAGTCGATCATTTAACTCCGAACACAATCAGCTGAGCATTTTGATTAAACGCAAAAACTGAAAAATTGGTTTGAGATGTTAATTTTGCTAAAATCAAAGTTAAAACCCGATTGCTACTACATCATATAAGAAATACGTACATAATAATTGTCAATTAATCTTACTCGACGTTATGAACTTGAATTCAAAATTATATATAATTTCCCAAGGTTTGGAGTACAGCGCCTCGAATTAAAAAATTTATTCCGTTTAGTAATACTCAAGAATTTCATTGTTTGCTTTAGCTTCATCGACTGACGTATTAGTAAGATTTTGAGAACATAGAAAACTAGAATGTTTAGCAGTAAATAAAATTTATCTGTAGAATTTTAGGAATAAGATAGTTTTAGTTTATAAAACATAACTTTCTTTGTTATCCGATTTAGTGAGGAATACAAATTAGAAAATGCATATCTAGTTTTTTGCCATGGACAGCTCTCATTGCTGATTTCTCGACAATTATTAAGGAATTTAAGAACTTATTGCGTACGATTTCGTGCAAGAGTCTCTTTCTTTTTAACATTTGTTAAATTTTTTTTGTAACTTTAGCTTTGTGTCAATCCAATTTATCCAATAAATGTTCTTTTGAGGAAACATAATACGTTGTGTAAACAGTAGCGCCCCCCACTACTTATTTGACAACCATAAGGAATTTCCATATTTGGATTTTTATCAATATTTCGCGCTTGAAGAGCTTATGTACATAAATATGTTTACATTGAAGCTTGCACATATAAGGCTTCCTCTTTTTGGGGGGGAAAAAAAAGCTTACTTAGCAAACTATTTGCCATTTTTGCTGCTGCTATGTTTAACTATCAAATATTGAGAATTATAAAAATTCCAGAAAATATTATACATAATATAATTGTAATCTGAGACTTCAAAACAGAGGTGGAAATCCATAACATAAATTAAATGCTAATATTATAGTTTCTGGCCACACGCACCAGAAGATGTACAAATATAATATTATCGCCCAACCCGGATAAGTATATAGGTTCTGAGAAAGCGAAAAAACCGGGTGGTTATGAGAATAATCAACGTATACATAATTTTCTCGTGAGAAACGCGACTACCTTTAGTGCAAGTTTTGAGATAGCTAAGTTTTTTGAAAAACTGCCATATCTGCAATTAAGTGGTCGTAAGCTGGCGTTCAAATATATACAACGAAATTTACGGATATACAGAAGTTTCTTAAATGAGGCAATGAGAACAATCCCCTGTTGAGTCGTATAGCTTAAATGCTTTATTAGCAATTAGAAGTATTTTTCGGAAAAAAATAGTAGAGAATCTATAAGATATTGTGTTTGAATAGATCAAAGCTTAATATAGTAATAATTATAGTTGGATTTATGGTTTGTATACAGTAAAAAACTGGTATGGAATAGCGAAGTGTTACAGCTTGCTTTAATTTGTAGAAAAGTTGTAAAAATAATAAATCCGCCGATGAAATAAAAAATAAATTATACCTTAACATAAATGCTTCAGCGATAGTCGTGAGTGCACTGATATTGCTCCAGAACTTTGGATAAATCGTAACTAATTCGTAAGGGTATATTAGTTTGACCGAACAAACTGCTTCTGTAACTCATTTAGTTTAGCTTAGAGCGGCAGTTGGTTTTAAAATTTCGTTTACTTAGGCCTAAATAGAAATAGATAGTCGCACTAAAAATTTTGCCCAATAATAATAGATGTCTAGCGTTGTTGCAATTGGAATTCTCTCACTCACTGTTTTTTGTTGAAAATTTTCAACATTGTTGAAAATTTAGAAGGTCATCTAAAATTACCCAACGATCGTTGAGATCTACTAGAAGTTACGAGAAGTATACTTGCATATTATTGTATACCTCCCTAAACGACAAAGATGCATACAATGTATTCAAATGCGTTCACTTTAGGAACCACAAAATGAATAACCCTTAACTGCATCTCTTTCTTTCTAATCTGCGATCCTATACAGGATGTAAGCGATCACATAAAATTTATTAAAAATCAAAATTACATTTTTTTTTTTTTTAATTAATGTTTGCAACTAAGTTAAAGTACTCCTCTCTGTTGGTAGTGAGGTGAACAAGATCTTCAGCTCTTCTTATTCCAGTCCATTCTCTGATGTTGCGTAGCCAAGAAAGTTGCTTCCTACCAATGCCGCGTCTGCCCTCAATTTTACCTTCCATAATGAGTTGAAGTAGTTGATATTTGGGGCCACGCATTACATGACCAAAATATGCTGCTTTTCTGCGTTTGATGGTTTTAAGAAGTTCCCTGCTTTTATTAACTCTTCTTAGGACTTCCTCATTTGTGATGTGGTCGATCCCAGAGATTTCTAGCTTGTTCAACTGAGCTACTTTCAAGGTCCAAGTTTCTACCCCATACATCAAGACAGACCATATATAACATTTTACCAAGCGTAGTCTCAGTTGAAAATCGAGTTGTCTGTTTGTGAACAGCTGTCTGAATTTTTGGACATGACTACGAGCTATTTCAATGCGGCATCTGATTTCTTGATCAGAGTTCCAATCAGTGTTTAACCACGCGCCAAGGTATTTGAAATTGTGAACTCGTTCAATTGGTGCGTTTTCAACTGTTATTATATCATTGTCATATCCGTTTCTTCTCCTGCTCACTATCATAAACTTCGTTTTTGAGCTATTGACATTTAGATTATACTTTTTACTGGCATCAACAACTCGATTTACTAACTCTTGGAGGTCTTGTATGTTATGCGCTATCATGGTTGTATCATCTGCGTATCGTATGTTGTTTATGAACTCTCCATTTACTTTTATCCCTTTTTCTATAGAATCGAGAGCTTCCGAGAAAATGGCTTCAACATTAGCAGTGGTGATACAATACAACCCTCTTATACTCCATTCATAATTTTGATGTCTCTTGAAGTTCCGTCTTTGTTCTTTATATGTGCTGACTGGTTCCAGTACAAGTTCTTGATGCAAGTGATTATGTTCTTGTCAATATCCATTGTACTTAGAACCCGAAAAAGCTTGTGATGATTGACTTTGTCGAAAGCTTTCTCGTAGTCGATGAAACACAAAAAGACATCAGTTTTGTATGAGAACTTGCAATCCAAAAAGCGCTTCTCTTGTTCCAGTACCTTCTCTGAACCCGAATTGCGTCCTTCCCATTCTTGGTTCGCATTTATTGTATGTTCTGATGTGTTTGATTTTC
The DNA here is from genome assembly GCA_035046065.1 of Chymomyza procnemis. Taxonomy (NCBI): domain Eukaryota; kingdom Metazoa; phylum Arthropoda; class Insecta; order Diptera; family Drosophilidae; genus Chymomyza; species Chymomyza procnemis. The sequence continues at coordinate 33,476,313 of JAWNOJ010000021.1, read as the reverse complement.
AGAAATATTTTCAATGCATGGCTCATCAGACTTATCAATCTATAATCACTGCAAGTATTGGCATTTGGTTTCTTTGGCAGAGTGATAAAGGTTGAAGTGAGCCATTCTTGGGGATATATTCCAGTTCTGTACCCTTAACTGCATCTAACAAACCTAAAGGTTTTTGTATCGTAAAATTTCCAGAGGCGATGTTGTAAATTGAAAAAATTCAATGAAATTCAATAATCTTTGAAATCATGTGGAAAATTGAGAAATATTGGAACAAAAGCAATGCATTTACTCCCAAACAGTTGTAAGGCTTTGGAATACAGTCGAAGGTATGCGTCTACGATAGAAACTGAAAAAGCTTGTCTGAAAAGTTTTATTGTATTCATCATATAGTCGTGTGACGCTGCAGAACTCTCCTAATGATATCAGCATAAATTCAACGAAGTTTTCACTCTGTTTTGGGTCGACAAAATGGACAACCCTGTACTTGTGTTGGCGTTCTAGACGTCACTGTACTTTCACGCTTGACATATAAGCCATATGCACATTTCATTGCTCACCCATAACGTAGTTAAGACCTAAAAGTGAGTGAGCATGGTGGGGGCGGTGTACGGGTGTTGCGTTCTCAAAGCATCATTGGGGCTGTGGTATAATTATTACAGGTAACGACAGTAGGCAGCAATAAATGGAAATGAAGATTAAGTGGCATGTGAGTTTGAAAGAGAGAAAACAGTGTTTTGGTAGTAGTATGATGGAGCGATATAGTAGGACAGAAGCTAACTTGCTTCTTATTAAGTTCCTAAAGGAAGTAAGATTAAAAACTCAAAGACAAAAGTTTATTATTCACGTATTTAAAATATATTCTTATGTCGTTTCTACTGTCGTTACCTTATAATAATTATACCCTCTATGCCACGCTAAAAGTAAGTGAGCATGGTTTGTTAAGTTACGCTTGGTTTGGGCAATGATATAATTATTAAAGGTGCGTACCGACAGTATGCGTATGCCAGAAAATAAGGGAATGAGGTATAATAAAGTGTCATGTATGTGTTGTTAGGTGATCACAGATTAGAGTTGTCGCTCTTAGGTTGCTCCGTTTAGCAGTTATGGCGATTTCAAGTTTTGAATCTGCATTTTATGCGATTTGTCTCATTTTTGACTTGCATTTAGATTTCTTCATAAACAACTTCAATTGACATTTAAAAGTTGGAAAAAGTGATTACCGATTAAAGCTGTTTTCGCTCTATGTTGCTCCGTTTAGGAGTTATTGCTAGGTAATGTTTTACATCTAAATTTTATACGATTAGTCTCATTTTGAACTTAAAGCTACAAACAAGTGATCACAAATTAAAGCTGTATAGTAATGAGATAGGGTGATAAGCCCTTATTTTTATTTCAGGACCTTTTGCTGGTGCCCACATGCAGTACGTCTTATTTATGTTGAAGCAAATACGCAGTTTGGAATAAAAAATAGATGTCGTTTTACAGATATTAATACGATTTGAATATTAATGTTCTTAAGTTTGCGACTTACTTTCTTGAATTTCGGTATCTTACGCACAAAGAAGTCGCCATAACTGTGTGAGACTCTGGGGCAGCAATGTAAATCATATCAACATCATTAATTAACTTCTGCTTCTTCTAAGACTCTTGGAAGAAATTGTATTATACGATTTGATAATACCAAGAATTTATTTACGTCTTTAAAATATATTCACAAATAAAGTGGAAAGATTCACAAAGAAAAGCAGAAAATCGTTTTTTTTTTCCACTGCTGCTACCTTATAATAATTATACCATGTTGGAGACTATTTTATGCCAAACTAAAAATGAAATACAGCTTGGTGCAGGCAGTGTATGGTCCCATTATATTTCGCATAGTTTGGTCCATGGTATAATTATGAAAGGTGCGGACAGTAGCTCACATATACAATGCTGAAGAAAGAAATAAAGAACAACTACGAGTTAAGTGAGTGGGAAAGATAAAAGACTTTTTATTTGTTGTCAATAGGCAGACGGACTGATATAGCATGAGGGCAGGCAAAAACTTATGAAAATGTGTTTATTTACTTAAAACATTTGCATTTTGTTAAGTTCTCAAAAGAAGTGGAACTATTCGAGTTAAAAATAAGAATTTGTACACATTTTGCCTCAATAGTATTAGTTATAGTTTGGAAACTACGCTTATTATGTTATGATTTTTTCCATTGTCACTACCTTATATAAGTTATACCATGGCGCAGACTATTTTAAGCCAAGGGAGAAGTAGACGGTGTATGGACGCGTTATGTTGCGCTCTTTGAAAGCAACGTTGGGACAACTTGAATGTCATTAATTAAGTTCAATTGCCTGCCTCTTGCCGCTTGACGATACTAAAAAGTAACACAAAGCCTCGCATGACATTTCATGCTCACTCACAGATACACACTCACACATATGTAGGTAGGTATGTGTGCCTGCCGTCAGCCCTCCGCTGGTGCCTTCTTACACTTGAAGACAGCTGCTTAACTGGCCTGCAATGTCTTAACTTTATGCGCTGTTTTATCTCAAAAGCCTTGACAGGTGAAGGCTGCAAAACAAACGAGAAAAAACCAAAAAAAAAAAAAAATATACACTACTTGTACACACTCACACACCCACGCACACACAAATACTCTACAAAATTTGAATATACTTTGCGAGTTATAAAGTGTATTTGTATGTACTTGGGCTATAAAGTGAAACTTTTGCGGCATAAATTATTTATCACAGATAAAACGATAAGATTAAAAAAGAGACAGTAAATGGCATCCGTGTTTTGTAATAATAAACACCTACACACACACACACACTGACACACACCAGCACACCTACACAACTGGCCACTTGAATAAGTCACTTTGGTATTTGTTATTTCAAAGTCAATATTATCTAAACTAATTTAGATACATTGATTGATTGATACATTTTTTTTTTTACTAATAATCATTACATTTGTGACGTCACAAGTGCACCGAACCATTGAAGATTATAAGTTGCGCATTTATACCGAAATTTTGTATTTCAACACATTTTGTAAAATTGAACTTAGGCAAAAGTATCTCGCTGTTTTGATGCCTTTCAACTTTTCAAGTTGCATCGCTTACCTCCACGATTCTGGTACTTTTCTTGCCCGGATTAACCATATCCGCTAATTTAGCGTGTCTGGTACCGACGCTTCACCTGACATTCAGTCAGATGAGAACCCTCAGCTCATGCAGTCTTATCAGCAGCGTTGCTTTTCAGTTTTAAGGCTGAATTGCTCGCATTGGAGACAGCAGTCGGTGCGTGCTCACCTGTCCGAGCAGGAGATACAAAAGAGGGGCAAACCTCCTTGTCCTTCACTCCTACAAGTGATATGGAAGGTAATTCCAAAAGCAGGCTCTCTAGCGATCTCGACTTCAAGCCTGCTGTGTCTGTGAGTAGGGATTCTTGCTCACAAATCTTTTATGGGTACCATTTGAGGGTAGCGAATTTTGGGCCTGCACATCCGAATGCCTAGCCGTCACATGGACGGGGGGATTTCCACAAAGGTGGTCAAACCATGCAGAGTTGATCTGGTTTACATTCACTTTTAAAAATAACCATAGGATAGCCTCTTATACTTTGATTTGATTTGGAGAGTTTCTCCTTCCTTCGTCCGAACACCACTATCTAACCCGGATCCGTCCGGTATGACACAATGGGCTATTAAGCCAGAGTGCGCGAGGCGGTGTTTGTCGCCTCTGCCACTCTCACAACTATCATCTATTTACCTCGCTGTTTTGACGACTGTTTTATTGTCACACCGATGAAGAGAGTTTAATTCGTAAAATTCTTACGGGTCAAGAGACAAGTCGAATTATGAATGTGCATTTTTCTTCCCGATTTTCAGAATACAACGCAAGAAAAACCAAAATATTAACCGATTTTGATGTACATTAATATTATGCAGCGAGTTCAAAGTGTATGAGTGCTAGGCTTGGGGTCTTTGACTCTAAAAGACTTTGAAATATAGCTGTACATAGACGACTTGGAATCTATATTTTAAAAGAAACCCTAAATAATGTCATCTTCTTTTTATTTTTTTCATATTTTTTTCGATTTTTTAACTTTTAATTCATTTTTAAATATTAAAATCATTTGGAAGATTTAAGTTTGAATAGCTTAAGACACGTTCTTGATATTAATTATAGCCTATGCCAAAAGGTACAAAAATATATGTTACATCCGGCAGGATCTATAGAAGTTGATAGACCCGTCCCTGTCTGTATGAATGCTTAAGATCTAAGAGACGGTAAGAGCTTGAGCCAGCAACTTTTGGAAACAAAAACTTTTGCCGAGTGCTTCGTTTTTTTTTTTTAATTTTTTAATATCGGAAATATATGATATAGTTGGGGCACAATAGATCCATGGGGGTCGCAGTGTTGAAGTGGGCGTAGGCCATACATATGACATAGTTTCCATAGGACGGTTTTGCATCAATTCAACACAATCAAAAGGTTTTTGGTTAAATAATGCGATTGCTTACTTAATATAAGATACAACAAAAAGTGTTCGGTCTTTTCAGATGCCATATCGAATTTGAACAAAATCAGTTTGCTATATCATGAAAGCTCTCTTAAAAGAGAAATCAGACACAAAATTTGATACTGCCACTAAAATTCATTGCATATTGTTTGTTTTCCAACTTTATCTTACCAATTTCGGTTTATAGAGAAGTATTTTTTTTGGTAAAAAGCAAACAATACTTGATTTGATAAAAAACGGTTGAATCGGTCAAAAAAAATTAACTAAAGCCAATCCTACTATATATATTGTTTCTTTTTAAAGGTTTTTTACTCTATATTTTAGCTGTATCGAAATCGGTTGACTGGCTATATCGGCTATCATAATTATAGCATTTAATTTGAATTTTTAAACGAAAATAATCCTAAACTGTTTTTTTTTCTTTCTTTTTATTACAAGTGTGGCATTATTATTATTATTCCTTTTAATAGTTTGCTTGACGACATTTTTTTCGAAAAAATTTCAAACATTTCGAAAATCAAACATTTGTACAATACCACAGTTTTTTTATAACGATTTCAAATGCAAAAACAAACATTGAGCAAAAAATGGCAAGCACAGAAAATATGTATCATATGTAAATCGAAGAATATATTTTTTGTTTTATCGTAAAACGAAGGCCTAGTTAAACGACAAACGTAGCTTAAATTACTTGAAAATTGTAAGCAGTTTTGTATAATAAATCAGAAATATTTCCTCAATTATTTCAAAAAGTTTTTTGACGTCTGTCACTTATTATATATAAGTTATACTTGATATATAATGGGTAGAAAAATGTTGAATATTTCTGAAGAAGTATGAAAAGTTCGAATTTGCGAATGTGCAAGAATCAAGAGAATATGTCAAATGAGAAAAAGCAAGAGACAAGAGAAAATGCTTGCTTGGAAAATTTAGATAAAAATCAACTTCTGACGAAAAAATTGTAGAGTTAGAGATACTTGAAAGGAGAAAAAATTCACAATAAGCGCAAGCGTGCAAAAATGTAGAATTCAAAAAGCAGATGTTACGATTATATGAAACAGAAAGGAAAGTAGTATATTTGTATACAGGGGATATGAAGAAATAGTGTCAATATTGTGAAAAATAAAATATTGCGATCAAGAACATTGCTGTTATTATAAAAAAATAATTTTGTACCTCCGGAATGAAGATAAAAATTAAAACTTTAGGGTAAATATTTGAGTTTAGAACAACGATTTTGCTTGAATGTAGATTTGAAAGGTTCAGGTCCATGGGGATTGATTAACTCGCTCCAAAGTTAGAGGTATGGAGTTAAATCTATAAAAAGCTGTTCGAAAAGAACAAAAACCTATAGTTTTTGGTTGAATCCGAACGATGGTGGGATTTACTTAGACAAATGGCGTCTATTTTGTGGCTATGCCAGTGCTATCGTTCTTCGGGAGGCGCGTACGCTACCGAAGCCCAGGAATTTTTAAAATTTATTAACATTTTTACAAATTACAAAAAGTAAAAAAATGCAAGAGTCTTTGAAAAGAAATAATATGAGATTCTGCAACAAATTAGAAAATGGAGTAAAAAAAGAAAGCCATAGAGCCATAGCCATTACTTATTCTCGATAAAAGTAACTCTTTTACTTAGATCGCATTTTTGTGATATAATTATAAATCTGGTAATGGGCTTATTTTGCTCATTTTAGGACTTTCTTTTAGCAAAAAAGTTCGACAAATTTTGACGCTACTACTTCGTAAGCCTATTCCTTAATTTAAATGAATCTTTGAAATCGTTCTCGATTTATAATAAGATCAGTTTGGGTACTTAGTAATTATTTTTCTAAGATTGTATTTATTTGATTTTATTATGTATCTGATAATGGGCTTATTTTGATTTTATTAGTATTTTTTTTAACAAAATATATAAATATTCGAAAATTTTTTAATTTACTTCAAAGCTTCATGAGCAAAATCTTTCAAACCGTTCTTGAGATATAATAGAAAAATTGGATGGAAAATGAGTTATAATAAAAATAATGAAAAAGGTACTTAGTTGGTTCTGTTGTAAGAGCATGTAGCATCCATCAGATAAAGATAAATATGCAAAAAATGTTTAAGCATTTAATTTATCACACGGAACACTTTTTTAATCACTTTAAATGCAAAATAACTTTGAATTTTATGAAAATCGCTTGATTAATTATTATAAAATTATGCAGCGAAAAAATAATAATAGTTTTTGATCAACTTTTCAACTTTCTTATATATAATATTTCAATTTTTTTTGCACAAAAAAATCGAATTCTAAAGTTGCTGATTCTAATACAAACCGTGATGAGCCTATCTATATTTCAAGCGAATCTTTCAAACTGTTCTCGATTTACAATGAAAATATTTTAGGCAAGTTTAGTAGTAGAGATTGTAGAATGAAGATAAGTTTGCAAAAAAAAGTTCAAGCAGGATTAATACTTGTACATGGATGCAGATTTTGTAAGCACTTTAAACTTAAAATGATATTGAATTTCAGAGAATCTATAAATCCTCACAAAATTATGCAGCGAAAAAATTAGAGTTTTCGAACACATCTTATGGGAAAACTTTTCTAAAACCTTTCCAAAATGCTTAAACACGATTAAATTTTTCAAAGAGAAACGCTCACAAGAAGAACTAAAAATTTAAAATAACTGAATTTCAGAGAATCTATTAATTATTATACAGCAAAGATCGTATTAGTTTTTGAACACATCTCATGGAAAAACTTCTTAATATTAATTATTATAAAACAAAAAAAAGAAGCATTATTTTTTTTTGAGCAGAGAAGCACTTTAATATGCTAAACTAATGATTCTTAAAAAGTAAAGTTTTTTAAGGAGTTGTAAAACGAAATATGCAATTAATCTTTTCTCTTATAATTCATATAGATTTTCATTTATTTGATACTTACAATTCGTACAACATTTAATCAAAAGTGGATTATTATCTCATAGAGCAATTAATTCTAGAATTCAACTTGTATTTCTTAAGTATTGCTAATAATTGTTTCGGATTTAGGACTGAAGTAGTTTGATCAAAACTTTGCAACTTGGCAAATATTTTTTAAGACTAAAGCCAAATTGGCAACTCGGACATTATTGTTTCAATGTGCTGTGGGTAGTTCCATTCATATTTGAACTTCAGAAAATTTTTTTTTGAGACTAAAGTAGGGTTAGTTCGTACAAATCTGAAATTCAAAAAGTGATAAGTTTAAAATAGGAAGAAACATAAAAGTTTAAACATTTCTTAACAAAGCAGCCAAAAGATCTGCGTTGAACATGTTGGGGGCTCAGAGTCCATAATTGCTCAAAGATGCTCGATTCAGCGTATCAAGTATCAAGTGAAGATAGAGAAAGAGATGAGTTGAATGCACTGTTTATAGGATAGGATATCAGAGAGCTTATTATAGTTTGCGCATAAGATGCGAAGAGCTACAAAATGGTAGTGCTAGAGGTCGAAAATTACGCGTTATTTTGGATGGAATGGCAAAAGAAATTTTGTTTAGGAAAGTGTTAGAGTTCATTCAATCGAGTATAAGTTTATGCAAAAACACATTTTTAAGGCGAAGTCTGCAGAAAAAGGAATTAATTTTTAAAGCAGATGAGAATTTAATTGTACGTCGAAAATTATTAACTTGCATAAATAGGGTTCTTAATTAAAAAAAAAAATAACAAAACTAACTTAGGTACAAAAGTTGTTTTTTGAAGCATAGGTCACCACTTGCTGACTTTCCCAGAATGTAATTCATTTCATAACCACGACGGAGAGTGCTCTTGTCAACTCGGTTGGTTCACCACAAACACAATTCATCGCAATATTTACACGTGTTCGCTCTCCCATAAGTCAAATAACCATTTTTTTGTGGCACTGCCAATGGTATAATTATTAAAGGTAGCGACAGTAGTGAGTGCAAGAAAAAAAGGGTAAAATAAGTAAGTGGCATGTAAATGTGATATTGTAAGAGAGATGAAGATAGGAAAAAATCAGATGAAAGATTTTTTTGTATTAAATGCTGCTCTCTATTAAGCGAATAAAGGAAACCGAAAAACCGATTCGTTCAGATAAAAAATATAATATGTTACTAGCATGTCTGGAAAAAACGAACACACATTTGGTCTCATTTTTAATAATGTAACAAACGTGATTTCAGGTGTTCCGTACGTTGTGGTGGGAAATAATACAAGAGATTTGGGGCTTTTTTAGAATATATTGTAATTATTCTATGGAATTCGTATTGTGAGTTTTTTGAAGAGAAAATGCTATAATGCATTATGAAATATCAACAAATAATGGAGTTATTGCACTTCCCCGAAATGAAGTTTGTTTTTGTACAGGTTTGTGGTGAGCACAATTTCGATGCAACAGCTCAATGAATTCGTGTGAAGTTTGTGAATGTAGCGATACAAGAAGCAATTTCCTATAAAAACGTGTACCCGTTTTCTAAAAAGTCATGTTTTCGCAATAAAAAATTTTATTTAAAAAAACTTATGATGGAAAATAAAATTTATACAAAAAAAGAAAAAAATGCAGCATTCACGAACTCTCTTAATTACGAAAAATAACAAAAAAAATTTGAAGAAAACCGCTGCAATAGTTTGTTTGCAAGCGTGCTCATGGTATGAATTTTGAGATAATTGCGTTTTAGTTTGTAAATGCATTAGAATTAGCTTCGTGAAAACGTGCCTCTAAGATCACGGATCTTTTGTAAAAGTTGGGAATACATTTTGAAGCACATGTACTTTGAGTTAAAGCAATACAAAATCTATTTCGATTTTTCAACCAACCACAATGTATACTACCCATTTTATTATTCCCTTTGACTATGGTCATAGCTCCAAAGACGTAGCATAGGGTAATTTTTCTAAGTAAATCGCCTCTATTTGCTAGCCATACCCACTGCTAGGCAAATGCAACAGTGCTGCTGTGTAGAATTGAACCGACGACCTTCTGATTCAGGGGCGACTACGCTACCACTCATGGTACCGAGACCCACACATAACCCTTTAAGTAAGTAAATTATGCAACGAGCGGTGTCTTATGAAATTTATATTATGTATAAACGAGGGTAGGGTAGGGCGACCCCCATGGTTCTATTGTGCGCCAAATTTTTATCATGGTCTAGACTCTCATATCCTAAAAGTGCGTGAGCACAGTGAAAGTAAAAATAGATGACATTTACTACTTGTTAAGCTGTTAAAAGAAATGCGACTATTTGATTTGATAATAACAAGAATTTATTATACAGTTTTCCTAAAAAAATATTCTCACATTTCTTCTTAATATGAATAATTCGATAATAATAAAGCAATCAACATAATACACAATTTCAGGTGCAAGCATTATTCATGCATTCGTTTTGACAAAGGAATTTCGCGGATTTCGCTTTCGCACAGCTGAAATATGCCACAAAAGCATGACAACGTTTTTTCTGCTATCGCTACCTTATGAAAATTATACCATGTCACTGCCTACGTCACAAAGCTGCGCAAGCGACCTTTGTCACACTCTTGTTGCTTGCTCTCTTTTTGCTGTGGTTGCTCTTCTTGTTGCAACTCATCTATTTGTATGATTGCACTACAAGTGGTGTGCGTGTGTGTGTGCGGGGGGAGTGTAAGCATGAGAGTGTGTGCGAGGGTGAGTGTAAGCATGAGTGTGTGTGCGAGTGTGTGTGTGTCAGCAGTCAACAATAAATCCAATTAGTAAAACGGTTCAAGGTGAAAGAGAGAAAAAAAAAGATTACGCGCGATAAACCAAATTTTTTGCTTACCAATGCCATTGCTTTTGTTATTATTTTTGTTTTTTTTTTCATATCATTGCCGTTATTTTACACTTAACGGTTTTTAGAGTTTGTTGTAAGCAAAAAAAAAAAAATATATAAACAAAAATTATATAAAATGTTGGACACAAACGGCTTCCAGCTGGCCTGTACCACTTCACTGCAATTGAATCGGTCATATTGCTTCTGTAATACAAACGTCTTAAGATTTTCTTTAAAAATTACAAACTTTTTGTAATAGGTTGATTTTGTCGCATTTTCCTACTATATAGTTCTTCAAAAACCCACAAAACTTTGAAGCACCGAATTACAAAATTATTACAAAAAAAACTTTGCACAATAACGCTTTTAATACCAATTTTCTCCAATAAAAGTTGTATTATGTAATCAACCGATTTTTATCAAATGCAATGCAGTAATTTGCAATACTTTAAATGCCTTTGAGCTTAGAATAACCTGAAAAACTAACAAAATACAGTTATCCCTTGTATAACGCGGTATTATACAACGCGTTTTCGATATAACGCAATTTGGAAAAAAATTAGGTTTCAGTACAACGCGAAATTCAGTGGGGAAGGCTTTGACGATATGAACGAAGATGACATTTATGAAATTATGCATGAAGGTACAGACCTTACCGAAACAGACCTAATTCAATTGACAACTGGATCTCCATCCGTTGCAAATCTCGCACAAGATGACGTCACTTCGGTAGAAGATATCTGTGCATCAATTCCCAGTTTCACTCTGAAGCGCATACGAGAGGGTTTAAGTTTGGTTGAGAAAATGAAATCTTTCTTTACAACCAATGATCCTTTACTGGAGAGATCTAGCAAAATAATAAGGGAAATAGATATTAATCTAGCACCTTATTACGAAATTGAAAAGGAGCTTAAAAAAACCACCCACCAAAAACTGATAACGGATTTTGTAATTATAAAACCAGTAGAACCACCACAAGGTCCCACAACTAGTTTCTTATCCAATAGCGAAAACTATGTTGAAGAAATATCTTCTGATGAAGCTATTGCTCCTCCAAAACGCCCATGCGCAAAGATCTTTAATTATCATATGAAGTTTGAAGAATAACAATAAAGATTTTAATAAACCTTAATTTTACTTTTGATTTTTGAATTTTAAAATTTGTATATGTATTATTATTCAAATCTTGTGTTTTTAATTGCATAAGAAAGTCTGAATTTTAGTATTGCGTGGAAATATATGCGCATCTGTTATTTAGTATGTATTTTATTAAAAACAAACCTATTGGAACATAACCCCCCAAATTTATATGAAAACTATGTTTTAGATAACGCGGAATTGCATAACGCGCAAATCTGCTGGAACGTAACTATCGCGTTATACAAGGGATACCTGTACAATGAATTTCTTCCAAATTCGCGTTTTTTGAACGAATTTTCCTATGACAGCTATACCGATTTGGATTAAGTTATTATAAAAACTAACTAAAAATGATGTACAATAAATTTTTACAAAAAAAATTCTGAATTTTCTTCCAAAATTCGTATTTTTTGAACGAATTTCCTTAAGACAACTTATGACAACCGATTTTGTTCACAATCAAGGTAGTTATTATAAAAACTAACTAAAAACCAAACGATGCAGAATAAGTTTTCTACAAAAAAAAACGTTCTTGATCAATATGCCAAATAGAACATATATTGCAAAGATTTTGAATAAATTTAATGCATTAATTGGAAGTTACTTGAAACTTGAAAAACTAACAAAATACAACGAATTTTAAGCATTTTTTGAACAAATTTCCCTCATGACGGCTATACCGATTTTGATCAAATGCGATGCAGTAATTTGCAATACTTAAATACCTTTGAGGTTAGAATAACCTGAAAAACTAACAAAATACAATGAATTTCTTTCAAAATTCGCGTTTTTTGAACGAATTTCCCTATGATAGCTATACCGATTTTGATCAAATTATTATAAAAACCAACTAAAAAATCAAACGATGTACAATAGGTTTTATACAAAAAAATTTTCTGGATCAATATGCCCAATGCGACATATATTATTCCAAAGATTTTGCATAATAAGCATATTTTGCACGAATTTCCCTATGACAGCTATATCGATTTTGATCAAATTCAAAGCAGTCATTGAGAAGACCAAAATAATCCAATGTATTCTTGATCTTCGAACTTATTTACACTTTTTAGTTTAGGGTACTATTTTTGATACAAATAATAGCTGGTTTGCAATTGTATAACAACTTGATTTTTAAAGATTACTTCAAATATGGTATTATGGCCAATATTGGGTAGACAAATCTTCAAGCTTGTCGCAAATTTTTTTTTTTTTTTGCGAACTTAGATATGCAATTACGATTTTTTCCAAGTATTTTACTGCTTTATACAGACTTTGTGAACTTTGATATAGAAAATAAAACACGTATAAAAAGTGTTTCAAAACAAAAGAAGAAGTTGGATCTATGGTTCTTCACTTTCAGTTCTTTTAGATTTTCTATTTCGTACGATTTGCAAGACTAACTGGAAAAACTTCTCAAAAGTGCGCAAAAATGAGTTGACATTTGGATTGGGATTTGTGATGCATGCTATGTACTTTATACATCTTAAAATAATTGCTATGACCAAATTCTGGATCTACGCCCGGAAATAGATTAAAATGTGTCCCACATGACTTTTATCTTGTTGCTTACTTGCCGTAGCTTTATGATCCGTAATTAAGTTACTAGGTACATTCGTCAGCTACAAAGCAGCACTACCGAGTTGATAGATAATTAAGTGTGAAGTGTTTATAGATTTAATTATATTAATTATTTTTAAAAACGAGTTTTCAATATGATTAATAGAAAGACTATGTGAATCCGTCAAGTAAGGTCTACATTTCAAGTTGAACTTGTTTATTTTTAAAACAAGTTGAAATTTTATTGCAGTTTCAACGTAAATGCATTTAATTTTTACTTGACTTATATAGGAAACTGAAAGGAACTGATCTGATTTTAAAGAGAATGAAGGAATTTAATATAGGTCCATTTGTCATCTTTGATTATCAGTGGTAGCCTAGGGTCTTGGCAGGGCTCTCTAAGTAATTTCGTAGTTCGTAGTTTAAACCATTTCAACATTGTTTGAAGCTGTTGCATTTTTCGAAACTAAAATTAACAAAAATACTGATATGCCGAGTTGTCGGAATAAGTTAAGAATACGTAGGCATATGGTTCCTCGCGGGAAACTGCCACAACAGGGTTTCTTGCGCTAGTCTCTTGATTTTTCTTCCGGTCTGGTTTGTTTTTCTTATGTTCAAATTCAAGTTTCGCCTCCAGAACAGTACAGTTCTGCTTGTACTGGGATATGTTTGGGTATCTTCTTAATACGTATCCAAGCCAACGCCGTTTTATCTTCAATTTCCCTATGCGCATTGGCACTTGGCCACAAATTATCAATTAATAATAGTGAAAGATCAGAAAATTCTCAAAACTTAGCTGTGGCAACTATTTACGAAAACTTGCAGCTTATGGAGATCTAGTTCTCTAGAACTACTACAACTTTGTTGGTTCTTCCAAAGCTTGTGGTTTTGCGTAACTATAAGAAGCCCACCAGGGTCTGGCTTTTCCGCAGGAGAAAACAGTTCAAGTGGAGAATAGCAGTTTGAAAAAATTTAAAGATCCTTGTCTTTTAAGAAGTTTCATCTTTTACACAAAGAAAAAAACCCAATGAATGAAAGATGAATTCGAGAACCACATAATATGAGCTACCTTGCAGATCTTTTCTAAAGATCTAATTCAATTTTGTAAATCTATAATTTTAGATTTAATTTATAATAAAACAATAAACTTGCAAAAAAGAAAAGCTACATTCATAGGATTTGACTTTGGCGTTGACTACTTGAGCCGGCAATTGCTGCTTCAATATTTGGTAGAACTGAACGATGGGATACGAGGTATTTTGGCGACTCTTGTAAGATGCTAAAATGGTCACGTTTTCGGATTTTAATTACTTGATAGAAGTACGTTGCTTGAACAGTTTTCAGATTCTATCGTTATAAGACAAACATATTTTAGAGGTTCTGCAAAAACGCTGCATAATATAAAGTTAAGTTCGTTAAAGCGAAAGTACTGATTGTTCAGCTATTCCCTTGGGAAAACTTACCATTCCTTACATTTTGCTTTGCTTTGATAATCGATAGGTGGAACAACAAGGTTTTCTGGCGACTTGGAGTGGCTTGCGGTTTTCTAAACGTTTATCTTTTGTTCAATAGAAAGCACAAAATTCATGTTTCGTTTCTTAAACAATTTTTATATATTTCTCGTTATGAGAAAAATATATTTAAGAGGTTCTGACGAGATCCTTAAATTCATAGCTATTTCATAAAGAAAAGTTACTATTTGAGAAGATTTTGCTTTGCCGTATTGTTAGACTACTTAAGGTGAAAATAGTTTCGTATAATTTGAAGTTCTTAACGTTGTGACAACAAGGTATAAGGTAACATGTTGAGGTTATCAAAGTTCTTATCGTTAATCCATTACTCCTGCATTTGGAACCCTCAATACCAACACTATTAAGAGTTGATGGAGTCCGTTCAAAAATAATTTTTAATATTTGCTCTTCGGGGTTTAAACTGGGATCCCAACATTCGTTTGCCATCCTATACATGCAAACTTCGTCTTACAAAATTACCTTCTCTAAGTGATCGTAGAACATGCCACGGCGTGCTATTTTTGCATAAGCTTTTACTCGATCTCATAGACTCTAACGCTCTCTTTAATAAAATTTCTTTCATCATTCCTTCCAGAGTAACTCGTAATTTTCGATCTCTAGCATTAAGTTTTTGTAGAACTTATTATGCATTACACGATTCTTTTCGTAACTTATGCGTAAATTATAATAAGCTCTATGATTTCGTCTTCTTTGAACGTTCTATGCAATTCATTTCTTTATCTATGCTATCTTATCTTGATTCCCCAAACCGAGCATCTTTGACCATTCATGAACTATAAAAACCCATCTTGTTCAACGCTGTTCTTTGGCTTCCCTATTTGGAAAAAAATTTACTTTCTTTTAAAAAATCCGCAATTACTTTTTGGGCAACCCAATATAAAAAACACCCATCTTGTTCAACGTTGTTCTCTGGCTTATATTTGGAAAAAATGTTTAAATTCATATGCTACTTTCTGTTTTCATCTTTTACATTGTAAATCCAAGTTCCTGCCTAGCCCCAGTTGTGAGACGGTGCACAGCTATAAAAAATTCACCCATCAGGCTAGGAATATTATTTATTACTTCATAATTCTAGAATGTTTAACTTGCCTAATCTCAAGTTCAACTGGACTTAGTTGTACCCTTAAATATTAATAAATAAATGAAATAAAATAAAAAACAAGTGCACTAGCTTCCCGAGTCGTTTACAGATATTTTCCGCTTTAGAATATAACATTTTAAGTGTTCTGCAGAAACGCCAATTTAAGGTACTCAGATTCAGCTGTTTTTAAAAATATTTGCTGAGATAGATTCTGAGAGATACAGAACTAAGGCATTTTTAGAATCCTCAACAAGCTTAGAGACATTATTTAAAGCGAAAGTGCTGAAGTGCTTAGGTATTGCGGCGACTATTTTCAGATATTATCGTTATGAGAGAACTAAATCCTAGAAACGCAACTCAGCTGCTCTTCAAATATAAGACATATTCCAGAAGTGCTCAGACCTAAGCAATATTCCGAACTTATCAAATCAAATATTTAGATGAACTTATAATTTCGGCTGTATGTCTTTTATTTAAAACAAGAAACAGCAACAAAATACCAGGCATATCGGGTATACTATATGCCTATGAAGTGCCATGGCTGGATTTTCGTATCTTTATGGCTGCCATTGTAGACTCGTTAGACAAAGTCGGTAAATTTGCAAATAATACAATACGTTGGCCATGTTCCAGTATTGTTGCACAATTGTTGAGTGCTTATCAGTCGTTGCCTTGGCCAATTGACAAAGGAAACGTTTAGCCGGAATCAGTCAACCGCATTCCTACAAATTAAATGAGCATGCAAAATCGATAAATTACAAGTCAATTTACATTTGAAAGCAGCAGCTAATTGGGACAACGCTGATTCCAACTGGCAAAATGGCATGAGGTGTGGTGTGTGTGTCAGAAGCCATAGTAAAATTTCAGAAATAAGAACGGATATAGTTGTCTATGGCAAATATCAAATAGCAAGGTTGGGTCAGGTGACCAGAGCTGCAACAACTAAACTTGGCTTTTTTTATATTATTTTACATATATTGCAGGTCATAGACGCGCCTTGCTGACGACACCGTCGCGACCCATAGCCATGTCCAACAATAATCGATGATTGCCAAAGACATCAAGACATCAACGCTTGAGAGACGACTATAGACGCAGAGCTCGCCAGAGCACAGTGTGTGTGCAGTAAGAGCAGTAAGAGCAACTCCAGCCCAAGTACAAGATGTTGATCAAGGAATATCGCATACCACTGCCGCTGACGGTGGAGGAGTATAGAATAGCGCAGCTATATATGATAGCGGTAAGCAATTGATAAGATACACCGAGTACAGCGAGTACTTTCGACTAACTGATGCCTAATTTTGTAGAAAAAAAGTCGTGAGGAGAGTCATGGTGAGGGCAGTGGCGTGGAGATTATTATTAATGAGCCCTATAAAGATGGGCCCGGCGGTAATGGCCAGTATACCAAGAAGATCTATCATGTGGGCAGTCATTTGCCCGGTTGGATTAAGAGTAAGTGCATGGGATAAAGCGCTTAGTTGCTTTAAGTAATTATATGTTATGCACTTACAGGTCTGTTGCCCAAGAGCGCTTTGACCGTCGAGGAGGAAGCCTGGAATGCCTATCCGTATACGCGCACGCGTTATACCTGCCCCTTTGTGGAGAAGTTCTCGCTAGATATTGAGACTTATTACTTTCCAGACAATGGCTATCAGGATAATGTGTTTCAGCTGTCTGGCAGCGATTTGCGCAATCGCGTTGTGGGTGAGTTGGCCGTATGCCGCAATCCTAACGTGCACTCCATTCACTGTTGTGTTTTGCAGATGTTATTGATATTGTTAAAGATCAACTATGGGGCGGTGATTATGTCAAAGAGGAGGATCCCAAATTGTTTGTTTCTGAAAAAACTGGACGCGGCCCGTTAAGTGAGGACTGGCTGGAGGAGTACTGGCGTGAGGTTAAGGATAAAAAGCAGCCTACGCCACGCAATATGTCACTAATGACAGCCTATAAAATATGTCGCGTGGAGTTTCGCTATTGGGGCATGCAGACCAAGCTGGAGAAGTTTATACACGATGTAGCATTGCGTAAGACCATGTTGCGTGCGCATCGTCAAGCTTGGGCCTGGCAGGATGAATGGCATGGTTTGACTATTGAGGACATACGCGAGCTGGAGCGTCAGACACAGCTGGCCTTGGCCAAAAAGATGGGCGGCGCTGAAGATGGCAGCGATGGTAAGTGTGGCAGTGGCAACAGCTAAAGCTGTAGCGGCATTTATGTAAATTCTATTATTTTACAGCCGATAGCAACTCGGAGCACTATGTGAGCAGCGCTGGCAATGCGCCGGCCAATGCTGCGGAACGCAAGAAATCTGCGCCAGCTGTGCCACCCATAGTCACACAACAGCCGCCCAGCGCCGAAGTTAGCTCCGATGAAGAAGACGACGATGAAGACGAGAATGAGCATGCCGCTGAGCTGGGCGCGCAAACTAGCAATCAACGCTCGCGCTCGCAGAGCATACAGATGGCCAATAAGGGCAAATTTGGCTCCAAGGGTGCACTGCATTCACCTGTGGGCTCAGCGCACAGTTTTGATCTACAGGTAGGCAGTCTGTACTTGGAATGTTTGCTGTAATTGTAATAATGCGTTTCCCAAGCATTTGCAGGCCTAAACAGCCCCAAAACTTTCAAAATGTTTTAATGCAAAATGTTTACTCTTGCAGTCTGAGCATGACTTGAAACCATGTCTGTTTGGGAATGTATTCTAAAAACAGTTTATATATCGGTTTCTGCAAATGCTTGCAAAGATCTGGTCAGCTGCTTGTTCGCGGCAATATGCAAAACATGTGTCAAAATGGAAAACCCAGCTGTGGCCACTGATTTGCCATTGTTCGCTATACACTATAAAAATAAGTCTCTGCGTACATATGCTCAATGGCGAAATATGCCGCTTGCTTAGCTTTGACTGCAAGAGTATGCAAACATTGCTGTTTCATAATTCAATTTTATTTCTGCTCGTTATTTATATGCAATATATTATCTATATGTGTGTTACTTGTGTTTGTTGTGTTGTTCCAACGCGTCTTACAATAATTTTTGGTTTCCTCTCAAAACAAAAAAAAAAAAAAAAACAAACACTTGACACCTTGACACACACAATCTCCAACATCAACAACCAATCGATTGAATCACAACCAGCCAAAAAAGCCGCATGCCAAGAATGCGCCACGCCGAAACGTAAGTTTCCTTCATCGTCACCTAACTTGGGCTTTGAATTGTAGTTTTTGTTTTGTTTTGTTTTGAATTTTTTTTTTTTTTTTTTGGGCTATGCTTCGCCACTGTCAAGCTCAGCTTTGTGCTCATGTTTACTTTACTCTTAGGTGGCTAATTGGCGCATGGAACGTTTAGAGGTTGATTCCAAATCGAATTCCGACGAGGAGTTCTTTGATTGCCTGGGTAAGTTTAGCCATTCAAACAGCTTAACTTTAACTTTTACTAATTGCCGGCTGCACTTGACAGATACCAATGAGACCAACTCACTTGCCAAATGGAGTTCGCTGGAGCTATTGGGCGAGGGTGATGATAGCCCACCGCCGCACGGTGGTGTGGGCAGCAATGCACGCGACAGACAGGATGATAGCATTTTCAATCAAGATTTTCTTATGCGCGTTGCCTCGGAGCGCGGCAATAAGCGGCAATTGCGCTCTTCGGCCAGTGTTGATCGCAGTCATGACTCTTCGCCGCCAGGCTCGCCCAGCACACCATCATGTCCTACCACAATTTTAGTGCTGGTTGTGCATGCTGGCAGCGTTTTGGATGCGGCCAGTGAGCTGACAGCTAAAAAATCGGATGTCACTACGTTTCGTGGCTCATTCGAGGGTGTCATGCGGCAGCATTATCCCAGCCTATTGACACATGTCACCATTAAAATGGTGCCCTGTCCATCAATATGCACCGATGCATTGGGCATACTTTCTAGTCTCAGTCCTTATTCGTTTGATGCATCGCCGTCGGCTGCGGATATACCCAACATAGCGGATGTACCAATTGGCGCTATACCACTGCTTGCTGTAGCCTCGCCAGAGTTTCATGAGACTGTTAATAAGACGGTGGCCGCTGCCAATATAGTCTACCATGAGTTCTTAAAATCCGAGGAAGGTCATGGCTTTAATGGTCAAATTGTTATGCTTGGCGATTCGATGGGTTCGCTGCTGGCCTACGAGGCACTCTGCCGTTCCAATGGCACAACGAATGCAAACAATGCAGCGCATGCTGGTGCTGCGTCTGCCGGCACTGGCGATGGCAATAATCGTCATTCGCGTGCCGATGATGAGGAGCGTTTTATTGACTCCGATTTGGATGCTAAGCGCTTGCTGGTGGCACCTTCGCCACGTCGACGCCGCTCCTCTTCCTCCAGCGACTCGCGTGCCACCAAATTGGACTTTGAGGTCTGCGATTTCTTTATGTTTGGCTCGCCGTTGTCTGTGGTATTGGCTGCACGCAAGCTGCACGATGCGAAGGCTGCACTGGCACGACCCAACTGCCATCAGGTGTACAATTTGTTTCATCCTACCGATCCGATAGCTTCGCGTCTGGAGCCGCTATTGAGCGCGCGTTTCTCCATATTGGCACCGGTGAATGTGCCGCGCTATGCCAAGTATCCGCTGGGTAATGGGCAGCCGTTGCATCTATGTAAGCAAAAACTCTTAGCAGAGCTGAGCAGTATTGCTATTTATGGTGTCTCTTTGTCTTGCTTACAGTGGAGGTCATACAGTCGCATCCGCAGCATTTTAATGATGGCAACAATCTACTAGCCGGTAGGCGTCTATCAGATGCGTCCATGCAAAGCACTATATCCGGTCTCATTGAGAATGTTTCATTAAGTACCATACACTCCCGTAAGTTGCTAGTTCCCTGCCCCAGGCTTTTTTATGCTTTGGTAGCAATGGCTTAAACTGTAAACTCTATTGCAGTTCAAAACAAATGGTGGGGCACCAAGCGCATGGATTATGCACTTTACTGTCCAGAGGGATTGAGTAATTTTCCTGCACACGCATTGCCGCATCTGTTTCATGCCAGCTACTGGGAGAGTCCGGATGTTATTGCATTCATTTTGCGTCAAATTGGCAAATTTGAGGGCATACCATTTGTGGGCTCCAACGACGATAAGGATAACGCCTCATTTAATCCAGGACAGCCGCGCGAAAAATGGATTAAAAAGCGTACTTCTGTCAAATTGAAGAATGTGGCTGCCAATCATCGCGCCAATGATGTCATTGTGCAGGAGGGACGTGAGCAGCGTTTAAATGCACGCTTCATGTATGGTCCACTGGATATGATAACGTTGCATGGCGAAAAAGTGGATGTGCATATAATGAAAGATCCGCCAGCTGGCGAATGGACTTTCCTAACCACCGAAGTAACCGATAAAAATGGGCGCATTTCCTACAGCATACCCGAACAGGTCTCACTGGGGTATGGCATTTATCCCATCAAGATGGTGGTGCGTGGTGATCACACCTCGGTCGACTGTTATATGGCCGTAGTGCCGCCGCTAACCGAGTGCGTAGTCTTTAGCATTGATGGCTCGTTTACGGCGTCAATGTCTGTAACCGGACGTGATCCCAAGGTGCGTGCTGGCGCTGTCGATGTCTGCCGTCATTGGCAGGAGCTGGGCTATTTGCTTATCTATATAACTGGACGACCTGATATGCAGCAGCAGCGTGTCGTCTCTTGGCTTAGTCAGCACAATTTTCCACACGGCTTGATCTCATTTGCCGACGGACTATCCACCGATCCGTTGGGCCATAAAACCGCCTATTTGAACAATCTGGTGCAAAATCATGGAATCTCTATAACTGCTGCCTATGGCAGTAGCAAGGATATTAGCGTGTACACCAATGTGGGCATGCGACATGAGCAAATCTTCATTGTTGGCAAGGTAGGTGGTGTTGTGGTTGCTGGCCCAAGTTTTTAGTGTTTTATATGGATGGATGGATGGATTTGTTGCCATTTGCAGGTTAGCAAGAAGCTGCAGGCCAACGCCACCGTGCTTAGCGATGGCTATGCTGCACACTTGGCCGGTCTACAGGCCGTCGGTGGCTCACGTCCAGCCAAGGGTAATGCGCGTATGGTGATACCGCGTGGCTGCTTCAATCTACCCGGCCAGTCAGCGAATCCACGTCGCCGAAGGTAGGTTCCATGCATGTGCCCGCGTCTCTATCCACTCTATGTGTATGTGTATGTGTGTACACATGGTAAAGCACTGTGTATATGTTGCTCGCTGTGTCCTCCTAGTGTAAAAAGGCAATTGTGTACATAATATGATGTTGCATATATTATATATAAAGTATTATATGTTTATGTATTAAGTATTTAACTTTATCAGTATATAAGTTGTTGTTGGCGCCCTCTGTTGGTTTGTTTGGTTGTTTGTTGCTTTGTTTGTTTGTTAATTTGTTTGTTTGTTTGCTGTGTCGCATGACCAGCGCGTTTTGTATTTTAATTTTTTCGTTTGTAAATTCTTTTGTATCCTGAGCCATATGTATGGTCATACACTCCAAAGTCATTGTCACTCCAAAATCATCTGTCTGATGTATGCGTGTCGTGCGGTACGCCAAGTCTTGCTAAACAACTAAGTGTTAATTCGTTGTTAAAATAACAAAAAATTATTTATAAAAAAGCTGGTTTGCCTTTCTTTTGCCATGAAGAAGAGTGTCAATGAGTTGCGATTTTTATAAAGTTATTATTTCTGTAGTAATATTATGATGAAGCTTTTTGAAGTGAAGCCTTGAGGTTCAAGATTTTTAGCAATAGAAAATTAGAAATTTTTCATTTATCATTCTTCTTTGATTTGTACGAAAAGTTAGATTAATTTTTAATTTTTGCTGCATGCTTTTGTGAAAACTAAGGCAGACTTCTGAAAATTATTTATTCTTTAATTTCTGGCAGACTTTTGAATATTTTTAATTAGAAATTTAGCAGTGATTTTGATTTTAACGCGTTACGAAAATTTATATTTACGCTAAAGTTTTGCTTGTTCTTTGTTTTTAAAAATTATTTAAGCAATTTAAAATCTAAGCATCGACCAACAATTGCGCGCGTTACAATAAAATAGAGTTTGTCAAATTTTTGTTTGTTTCTAGTTTTTGAAGCTTTTATAAACTTCGATTTTAAACAGACTTCTAAAAATAAATTTTAAACTTTATCATTGATGTTGTGCTTTGAGGAGTTACAAAGAATAGATTTGTATTTTATATGGTTTCTTGCTTTTGAAAATTATTTCAGGTTTGATTTTTAACAGAGCGCAAGAACAGAAATTTTCATTTTTATACGCAAAAAATTGCAGTTTTGATAGATGCTTGTTTTTGAAAAATACTTATGTTTTGATTATGGAAAGCAATTTTTATTTTAAGTGTTTTTTGATTTGGCGCGTTACAAAAGAAAATAGTTTTTTTTTTGTTTAATTCAAAGTAAATAATAACTCAAATCAATTATAAAATATGCAGCAAATATATTTGTAAAAAATCTTTTTAAAAAAATGCGCGAAAAAATTTGAAACGCCTTATACTCACCACAATGTGGAACTTCTGCCAGATGGCAAAAAATAAAAAAATTAAGAAACTACTTGACACGCTTAACAAGAAAAAAGAAGACCGCCAAACCTAAAGCTAAAACCTTAACCTATATATGTCTGTATGTGTGTGCCAATTCAATGTACAAATAAATTATATTTAAAATCGTTTTAAAAACTGCACCGCAACCCACAGCAATGCTTTTGAGCAGCACATGAACTGTGCCAATTCTCCTACAAGTGGCAGCAGCCTTAGGCTACTCATCGAAGCCAATGAGAGTTCCAACGAGGAATTGTTTTGGGCCTAAAACAAAAATGTACGCACAGTATTTTTGACTTTAATTTTTTCCCCTTGCATAATTGTTGTTTTACTAGTCTATCAAACACACACACAAAAAACAAAAAGGTTTTAAAACATAAAACATTGTTATCATTTAGTATTTTAATTTTAAGTAATTTCCTTTGTTAAAAAGAAAGCGAAATTATTTTAATTTATATTTGGTTAATCTAATTTAGTATACATATTGTTTAATGTATGCGATTACTGATATTATGTACTGTGAACAAAATTTAGCCAAAAAAAAAAAATTTATATAAAGTTAGTATGGTTTTTTTGTTCCTTTTTGTTTTCTAAATGTATTAAATTAAATACAATATATACACATAATAAAAATGAATAGTATTTACTTATGTACATAAAATACATACATAAATAGAGTTTATCATTTTTTCAGCATCATTTAATTTGTGAAACAACATTTTTTTAAATATTTATTTTTAAATATTAACGACGCTTTAATGCTTTCTTCCAACAACAAACTCAACACACACGCACACTCACCACCGCCACCACACACACGCACACGCACTCGTAATTCACAACTTCACCACAGATTGCATGAACAAGCTGCGAACGAAGTTTAAAACGTTTTGCAACACACGCAGCCATATAAGTCAGTAGAGTGCAAGCGCACGTTACGTTGCCGCACATACAAACTAGTCATCTCGCTCTAACGCGTTGCGCTTGCCAGCTGACTCTTTGGCGCGAAAAAATTGTTTAAAAAATTTATAACTAGCGTTTAGCTTGGTTTTTTTTTTGGGTTAATTTTGTATAACAAGTTTTGTTTTGTTTACAATTAGCAAAAAGTGTTTGGTGTTGTGTGTTACAAAGCAAAAAAAAAAAAAAAACTCACAAAAAAGTTATACATGTCAACTACAAAACTCAATACCTTCTTAACTTTAACTCTATCTTTCTTTTTTCACAAAAAAAAAATATACATAAAAATAACAAAACCTATCATTAACAACATTTAAAAACATAACAAAATTGACATTTTGCCATATACAAACACACACACACACACACATAAACATGCCATACAAAACGCGCAGCAATGAGACGGGCCTCTCATCACCAATACGCAGCGGTTATCTGAAACGTAAAACCTATTTAAGCCTGCACTAGTTTGGATCAGACTGCATAATAAGCGAGCCGCAGTAGCTTAGCACAGGATTAAACTCTCCCCCTCTCTCCCTCTCTCTCTCTCTCTTTCTCTCTCTAAGTACAAGCAATTAGCAATCAACTATATACTCTAGCATTATATACCTATTTATGTACAATCTAAAAAAAAAACTATGTACTCTATATGTGTATATGCATTAAAACAGCAACCGTACCGTTCGTTATATACATATATATATATTTATCTATATAAGTAACATTTATATAGACAGAACCTACGTAAAAAAAAACTACTACTCCATAGACGTTAAAATATGTATGTGTCACACATTAAACCAACTAACTTATCTAATGAATGGATCAGCATTAGTTGCAGCTTAACATACGCATCGATGCCATATATATATAAATAAATACCCACATCTGTGTATACACATATATAAAACGACATATACTATATATACATATATATACGTATATCTACTTATATATGCGAGCTATCAAGAGATATTATACGTGTGTATTATACATGAACAAATTTCGAAATTGTGCAAACATTTAAAGTTTAAACCAAAGTCAAATGTGTCACGCGGTAAGTAAACCCCTCCAATCATCTATACATAATTATTTAATTAGCTTTTTAACTAACTGATAACTAACACTAAGCAGATGTTTTGTATATAAGTTGTATTTTTTTTTGTTAGTTTTAGAAAATTCCCTAAGCTTTGGCTGACAGCTTTTAGGGCTTAAATCTTTGAGCGCTTTAAATTTCAGATCCGAGACGTTGAGCGCAAGTCATGAGTTTGTATGGCATATATCATATGAGGTCCCTAAGTTGCTGCTTGCATTTCCACATAAGCTCTTTTGCTTTCTGGTATTTCAATTTTATCCAACGCCAGCACTTTGAGCGTATACGGCCGTTATAATAAAGTTGTCACTTTACGCGTAGCTATGGCAGAAAAAAGTGTTTCCTGGTTTACAATATTTAAATCCATGATTTCATTGAAAATTTTCGAAGATTTGAGATGCCTAGCAGAACTTGCAGAAGCAGCAACTTTCGGCACCGTTGTGCACTTCTGCCTATTTAAAAATTATTAGTGTTTTCTTTTTTAAGTAAATGCAAAAATTTACTATTTTTCTTCAGAACAGAGCCGTCGTACATCTGGTTCGTTTAGTTCTACTTGCTTGTGACTATCGGGCACAATACGAAGAGCCCAATTGTGATTTTTGGGCACAATATGAGAACCACAATTTTTCCAAAGTACCCAAAGTTTGCAAATCCATTCATCTATATTTTCACACATCCTATGAACGAACTCGGGTTGCTCTAAAAGTTTTCTGTAGATTATTGCTGTGCAGTGCTGTGCGGTTCTGCCTTTTTGAAATCTTCGTCTTGCTTTGGTTTTGTTAGAATCCCAAAACATTATCACTTTGTCTAAAAAAGCTAAAACTATTATAAAGTTATGCGAAATCTTAATTAAAATAATGTGGTATTTCATAAATGCTGGGCAATTTCATGATCTGATTTTCAGCTACTTTCGTCTGTTGACTTTAGCACTAATTGTAGCAGGCAAAAAATTCATAAGACGAGACCTCTCTGACGAATCGGGCTGGTCACAGCTTTTTGAAATCAATCTAGGCTGCGATGAGCAATTTATTGCAACACTTAATAGTGTCTTTGTGTTTTCTGCTCGTCTTCAGCCATTATTCTAAAGCCAAAAGAAACTTAATACTCAATGTGAGTCACAGCTTAAGCTCTTCAAATCAGTTCCCATATTTTGTTGTGGAAATGATTAATAGAGCTTGGACTTGCTTGGTGCTACGCAACGTGATATCATAGAGGTGTCTGTGCGAGGATTGGTTTATCAATTTGGCGTTAGAAAATAAATCAAGCCGAGAAGTGGTATTTAAATTCTTTTAAATGTATGTGGCAAAATTATCTGGGCGCTTAGAATATAAAACTTAAGATTATTTTTGTAGCAAACCTTAGCAGATAACAGCTAGTCTTGTTCAGCTTTTTTATCATATTGTCGTTTTTTAAAAGCAATTTGATAGCTTAGAGCAGTTTATCAATTTAGCAACTCATAAAGGATTTTTAATAAATGAGCAGCTGAGCCTAGATTCAAATCAAAAAAGAGGCTAAGTTTTTTCTAGAACTAGATTAATTTATAAGAATATACTTTGACTCAGGCATTATAATGTTCTACAAGATGTTATAGATTAATACAGCATGACTCATACTTTATTTATTTTTCACAGGTACCTGGAAAGAAAGACTGTTTCCTCCTGTTGTTTGATGGTTTTTCAAACCACATAAAGAACATAAAAAACATTAAAAAAAACCTTAAAAATCAAATCTTTTAACAGAAAGCATAACAAACAGCGTTTGGCAAAAAAAAGAATTGTAAAAAAAATCAACTAAAACTACTAAAAAATGAAAACAGTTTAACATATGAATACGAACAAAGTTCAAGCAAAAATCGTCACCAAAACAAGGTACAACTGGAGAACAACTTATAAAGAATTATATATATATACAAGACAAAAGTATTATATGAACGATAGACGGAAGAACGCCAGTTAGTTCAAAAACTAAGAAAAAAAAACTAAATGTAAACACAGCAGATCTCAAAAAGCAAAAAAAAAAAAAAAATTGGTTCGTAAAACGAATGAAACAGTACTTGAATGGCAAACTTTTGTGCATGACTGTACCTGAGTTGCCACGCATGCGTTGCAAAATCAAAGGCAAAATTAATGCATTTCTTGAAACCAAAATTTAAAACTCAACGGCTTCCGTAAACTAAACAAAATGTAAATTCTATTTATATATACATGCCTAACTATATGTATTTAGTGTAAAGTTTAAAACTTTTCCTATAAAAAAAAGCAAATACTTATATTCTTTAAAAGCAAAACTACAAAACCAAACTGTTTCGATCAGAAATAATAACAAAGTTTAAAATACGAAAAAAAAAAAAGAAATGAAAACCTAAATCTCTAAAATTGTGATAGTCTTTCGCTATTAAAGATACCAAAAAACATAAAAATTATATTGTAAAAATCTATTGAAACTGTTATACTAATGTTGTCGTGACATTTGAAAAAGCAAATTACTCAAATATAAAAAATCGTTTCAATGTATAAAAAAAAACCCACCCCAAAATTAAAAAAAAAAAAAATTGAAGAATAATAATTATAATTATTGTATTTTAGTATGTGTCATGTTTAAATGTTTGCGTTCAAAGATAGCCAGTAGTAACGAGCATAAATTGAAGGAACGTCTATGGAAATCGCTTAAAAGTTATTTGTGTGACCGTGCTCCAAATGATATTGAAAAAATACTAAATTTCTTGAGCTTATGTTTAAACACAAAAAGTTATTATATTTCTCTATTGCAAGCTTTTAAGCGATAACTAAGCTAGCAATACATTTTGAGCGAAAAAAGCGTTAAAGACAAGTTAAAAATAAAGGTTAACATAAACCTAAAAAAGGGTACAAATTACAAAAGAAAATATTTGAAAATGGACCTAAAAATAATACCAATTTCTGGCGTTAGTTAAATGTTAACTTGTTAACAACTGAAAAACTAAAACAAGCTGATTACAAAACATTTATAATCTGACCTACAACTTCCTACATGCTTACATATGTTTAATATAAATCAAAGAGTTTAAAATTATAGTTATATATATTGGTATATATAGATGTATGTATATTTTGAATGAAATGCAGTTAAATAATCTCAAGTTGTTTGTGTAAAACATTTAAGTATTTAGAAATACTATGTATTAATATTGCCAACCATTTGTTGGTTTGAATTGTTGTTACGAAAAGTCTTGCCCCGTTCAACTAACGTTCCTCCAAAAAAAAAAAAAAACCCAAAAGTGAATCCAATGATATTAATGAAACCTGTGAGCACACTCAAAGCTACAAAGTCTTAATGCTCATGGAATTCTCTTTACTGATGTAGTACAATTTACTGACTTGATCTAATTGTAGCCGCTAGTACACAATTTTGCACGTTTTTAAGAGCTAAATTAGAACAACTCTTTCAACTTTAGGAAAACAACTTTTTAATACAATATTTGCAAACCAATTCTGCTTATTCTTTTGCGTAATGATCCATCAGGCATGGATCTTCAAAATGTAAGCTTTCTATTGATTTGGTTACTATAGCCAACGTTTGCTGCTTACCTATGCTCCAAGGCTTACAACGTTAACGCTTGTTACAACGTTTGAAATTTTCGGCTAAATATTTTAATTACTGCGGCTTAACTTTAACTCTTATTGAAAGCCGTATACAATTTGTAGGATTGATTTAGAAATGACTTGTTTTTTTCTCTTTAAAATTAAAGCAAAAAATTTACGCTATAAAAAGTTATAAACAATATTTGTTGCCATATGTTTTGAAAGTAGTTTAGAAATCGTATGTATACTTCAAACAAATTGCAAACACAATAACATTACCGCTGTTTGTTACTTTTAACGTTACTCTTATTTCAAAGTTTTAAGCACAAGCTACATATTTTTTCCATAATAATAGTTCATTTTTTTTGTGCTTAAATTGTTATTAATGATTTAATCCGCGGCTTAATACAAATTTCTCATTTTGTGTAATGCGCGTCTTTTTAAACGGCCTGATAAAACGCATCGATAAATGTTATCGATAACAAATTAAACCGTTTGCAGTGTTTAATTTGATTTGCCGTTTTAAAAAATGTTTGTTCATTTGTTTTCCCTTTTTAAACTTAATTAAATTCAAAAGAAATTTTTGCATATTATTATATGCAAATACAAACAAAATTTTAAAATAATAATTTAAGCGGTCTTCATGTAATTAAGTATTTTGCGCTTGTTTATCAAACGGCCTGATAAGCACAACGATAAGGCTTATCGATAACAAATTAAACCGCGCTATTTGTCTGTTTTATCGTTTTAACAATCGTTGCAATATTTGAAAAGCAAATTAGGCAAATAGCTGTTTGTTTGCTTTGAATATAATAAATAAAATAAAAGAGAAATGTATCATATAATTTAATGAAAACATAAAAAAATGTGCAAAAAGTGCATTTAGGCGGTCTAATTTTATTAAGCTTTTTGATGCTTAATGCAAATTGTACAGCTTGAAGCAAAAAATAAATTTTGAGTCGTTTAGCAAAATGTTTATAAAGTCGCAATGTATGCTACGAAAAGCTTGTGAAGTTTGAGTAAATTTAAATTTAGCAAGAGCTTAAAATTACAATTGAAGTAAATTTAGCATGTTTAGCTCATTTTAGGCTATTCTCAAATTCCAATTAGTTCGTGTAGACAGGGCTTATGCGAAACGTTGCCGAAACGTAATGATATTTTAACCCACCACTTTTGCTGATAAGCAAGCAAGCCAGCTATGTTATTTAGCAAAACATATAATATAACAAACTATATAGCATATAGAATAAATACATAAACAACATGTCATGTGCAACCAGTGCAAAAGTCCAAAAAGCCTAAACAAAAACAAGAAAAAATATAAACTAAACAATGATAACGATTATAAACAAATATAAAGGGAAATAACTAGAGCAGAAACATATATATATATATATACACACATACGTATTTATTGATGGCAAATTGTATAAAGTGCAATCAAACAGAGTCAATCTATTTACATGCAAATAATTCACATAATTATGTATTTTACATAATGCATAACAATTTAAATGCAAGCAACAAGAAGAGTAACCAATATTCGAAAGTGAAAAAGTAATAGAGAGCAAGAGACAAAGAGAAGCATATATAGAGTATATATATATATATATATTTTCCCAAAGCCAACTTTATACTAAATAAAATATAAGGCAGCAGTGCATGAATAAAAAAAATTAAAAAAAAACCGAAAATGGTTGACATAAAAAAAATCTTAAATTAAACATTTTCAAAATGCGCTAGAAAAAAAAGAGAAAAGCATATTTTTCGATAAACATAAGTTGTTTGTTGTAGGCCGTGTGCAAGAAAGAGTTAGCGATATCAGAATTAAGTATTAAATTGCATGCAGACAAGATTTGAAACTAATATTTGTTATTTAAACAAATGAAATGAGTAACAAAAACAAATATATATATATATACATATACAGAAATATATGTATATGAATACAATGTTCTATTTGATGTTATAAAATGAGTATAAATAAAAAATATAAGCTTATAAGCATTATTGTTTTATTGAACTGTCATAAACTTGGTTATTGTGTTTAAATTTATGCACATTGGTTTTTGGGGAAAAATGATTAACTCATTTAAACTTTGCTGCGAATCCCAGTACCTTTGCGTCTGACGTTTTTGCAGGGTTTATTTATTGTCCATAAAATCATACTTCTCTGCTGGTTCTGAACTCATTCATTGCTGCATTCCAAAACTCTTCAGCATCTCACTAAAATTTTCTTATTTTCCGTCTATCTGTGTAAATTCTAAAAATATTAAGTACGTTCCTATCTACAACTTAAATAAATATTAAATTCAAACTTTTTGGTTTTTGCTCATATCTATCTCTTCGTTATATATATTCTAATTCGAATTCTCCGTACTTATGGGAAATGTAGTTAATATGAATATTTAATATCCGTGTGGCTTATTTGGATTTATAAAGATACTGGCAATGCTTAAACTTTTCCCAATTACAATTTCTATTGATCAAAAAAATGTTTCACAACTAATATCTTTCCATCTGAGCTTTGGCCGTCTTTCGTTCGTACATCTACTTCGTTGAAGCGTCTTCATCCATTTGAACAACCAAGTTGAGACAACGCAGACGTTGGGCCGTAGTACTTTGCCGACATCTATGTCGCCGTAGAGCATTTGTTTTGTCGGTCGATAGAGGTTCTTACTAAAACTATAGTAACACCTATTGGCAAGTGCGATGCTTCACTTAATCTCCAAGCTGATATTTTTGTTAGTGTTCACAGCCAAATGCCAAGTTACATAAATTCCTTGGACACTGAAAAAAGTACAGCCGATAAATATTTATTTCAACCAGTCAACCATCAACCAGACGTTGATTTCGCGACATGTTCTTCAACGGTCCACGAAATCACTAGAAACAACTTGTTAAAATCTACTTCAAGCCAGGCTGAATACAATGCATCGACATTTGGCTTAAACTTGATTGCATTAAAGGTATTGAAGTGTTTCTGACACAAGTTTTTATTTTAATTTAATTATTACATGCTTTGCTTATTTAAATTGCTTTTAACAAAAGTAAGAAAATGAAATGAAACACAAGTAAACTTTACAATTTGGGCAAACCCGCAGAAATCTGACTTTCAATGCCACAATGATCCTCGCCGCGCAGAATTTTGAAAAAACCCATATCGCCCCAGTCTGTATTCCAAGAGTTGGCAATTAACCAGTAAGGTACTTTGTTCTCCCAAACTCCCCAGCCTAGAATGCGTATGGCATGACCGCCCAGCTGTTTGCCATGCACATGCTGATAGACACCGCTTTTGTACATAAGCAAATCCTCATAGACAGTAAATGCGCCCTCAACAGGACCATTGCTCATAATTTCGCGCTGTATATCAGGCACATTACATTTAACCGAATAGGCCTTGGCACCAAAATGTTTATCCTTTTTATATTCCACAGCATAGCTGGGCTCACACACATGCTGACAACGTGGTGTGTTGGTATGTGAGCAAGGCGGGCGCGTGCCATTGACATGATGCTGGCACGGTGCAATTTCATAGGGACGACAGCCCTGTACAAAATTAATATAAAAATTATTATTGTTTAAAACAAATATTACGGCTAGCTTACGGTGTGGGAGCCATAGGCACCGCCACTGACAAGACCCTTGCGCGTCCAGTGCGACCAAGCGGCGCCGGGAAAACCACCATTGCAGCCAAAACCGCAAGTATGACAACAAGAGACCAAATCCTCGGCAGAGAAATGAAAGTTCAGCTTGCCAGCAGAATGTATGCAGACCTATAATAAATAAAAGCAATTTAGCTAATTGAATATATGGCAGCGATGACACACAAAGAGTGCTTTGTTATTGCTTTGGGCAAGGCGCAATTTGTTTATGTACACAACAAAGCTGTACCCAAAATCGATAAGCGCTAAGCGTTTGCAAACAAAAACAATGGCCACGTCAAAATAACATGCGTGCATAATATATGTGTTATCTGCCAAGTGCATGACTTACACGATCCGACATAGCTTCAACGGCGCCAAAGGCCCAGCAGGAACCGCACGAGCCCTGATCGCGTATTTCGCCTATGGTAGGGCAATTGGGCCAGGCATTGCGTGCATCGAACTCATCAGGTATGTCTTCAGCGACTTCTTCGACAAGGTCAGCCAAGACTAAACGCTTGTCGCGTAGCGCATGCTGATTTGCATCTGGATGCACACCCATCAGGCGACGTATGTTATCCACAGACTCGGACTCGGGAAAATTGCGACCGGCCTGTTAAGTAAGTTCAGTTTTGAAAAAAAAAACATGCATCTTAATTGCGCATTTGATTCTAAATCTTACAGTCCATGTTGTGGCCTTGCTCTGCACTAGTTCTATAAATTCATCAGAAAGTAAGTGCGGCTCATCCGTGGCAGTAACTGCCGCAACGCACAGCGCCACGATGCCTAGCAGCCAATTCATTGTTCGACTTGTAACTTTTATATTATTTATAAAATGACAGCAATTATTCTCTATTTAATGCGCTTAAAACGGCTGTGCTGCAGCAGCGCTTACAATGGAATAAGTTTAGAATGTTAAAATGCTTTATCTTGTCAATATTTGTGAAAGCGAGAAAATTAAAGTGTGTCCACAATACAAAAATACCAAATATGCAGCAATGGCGTTGCCAGACTGTTTTGCAATTAAATATAGGGCTACACCTAAAACGCAGGCAGCGCTTTAAAAAAAATTGCAAATAATTTTTAAGTAAAACAACTATTATTATATTACTAAAATATATATATATTTCTTTTTAAATAGTTATTTATCAATTTAGCCAAAGTCAGCATAATTTACAAAGGCTTAGTAAAAATAAGCAACTATTTACATTATTATTTTGTGCTTAACTATTGACTATTAGGCGTTTTCTATAGCTAATATTTGATTTTCATGATTTTGTTTTTGTTTTTTTTAAAAAAAAACTTTAAACTTTAACATTATTTTTACACAATAATTAGGCTGCAGCAAAATGTAACCAATATTTTTTGTTTAACTTTTTACAAATTTTCGCTATTATTTTGTCAACAACTTTCAACATATCCGATGCTGTGCTTTCAACTGCTACTGTCTAATGTCACATGCGAGTTTAGTCTAAACTAAACATACGGATTCCAATTACTGCCATCCTCAGGCAGCAGATTATTGGTAATCAGTAGTATAATATCAATAATCCACCAAACGCCAACGCCACCCATTGTCAATAGTTTGCCAACAGCAGTGCCCGTTTGGCCAAGACAAAAGCGATCCATGCCAAGAAAGCCCAGCAACATGCTGTAGATTAATGTGGTAACAAAATAATGATCAGTGTAGCGCACGCAAGGCACACCGTCTCTGAAAAACGTGCGCGCTCCATAACAGTCAATATCAGGATAAACAGTGCATTGCACTTTTGTATGTTCGACACTGTCGTAATTTGAGCCACCGAAACGTAAACAGCCATAGCCCTTTTCCGCCCTAGCAGTTTCGTTATCGTGATGATCGATTGGCTCCTTGCATTCCAAAAAATCACGTGGCAGAAATGAGCACATAACATTGGGACCCAAGGGATTAAATGCTGAATTCAAGCCGGAGGAACTGGAAGCTGCCACAGTTGTCGCTTGTACAGGCACTACAGATTGCACAGCCGTACCGGAGACAACTGTCTGCGGCTGCTCTTTATCGCTGCGTGCCTGTATGGCCTGTGTTGTCGGATTTATGCTCATAATTGATGCAATCACAACGTAGAAATTGAACTTTTTCATTTTCTTAAAAATCTTTGTTTTGCTTTAGTTGCAGCGATATACAAAGCGATAACAAGCTACAAGCACAATAATAAATCGATAACAGTGTGCATTGATAGCGTCCATATGATTGCGAAAGTTGTTTATCGACCAGCAGCTGTTTACACATTCGGCTCAGCAATTGGGCTAGTAAAATATTTATTAAAGTATCAGCGAAAATTTATGTAGATCAAACACATTACGGTTTACTACGCAAACCAGCCACCCATTCAACAATATTTTTGAAAAATGCATCATCCACCAGCTCCACAATGCGCACATTTTCGGGATACTTTTCTCGCTCACGCAAATGGTCCAACACCATTTGACCGCGCGTATGTACACCATTTAAATCGACTGTTGCATGCCAGCTACTGCATTTCTTGACAAATTGCCGCTCGAACAGCCAGGCGGCCACAATTAAAGCATCACAGGGATTCCAATACTCAAACTGCTCTATGGGTTGCCATTGTGCGCGCTCCACTTTATTCAACATGGTGATAGCCTTGTGTGCGGCAGCGGCAGCTTGTACACCAAACTGCATAAAACGCCAATTCTTTAAAAAGCCAAAATGCATGATTTAGTAAACGGTGCAAACATTAAAACTCAAACAACTTACTAGCGTTATTTTGAAGTGTTCTTCCGTGCAAGCCTCCCAGGGCAGTATGGTAATGGGACAGCGAGTTTTTAGCAGCACAGCATGCGCAGCTTCCGGATCTGAATGAAAATTAAACTCGGCTGCACGAGAAGAATTACCCACGCCACGATAATTGCCACCCATTATAAACAATTCTTTAAAATGCGCGCCAAACTGTGCCCCGTACATAGCATAACCCAGCGCCAAATTTGTCAAGGGTCCAATGGCAAAGACAGTCACCTGTTTTGAGTGCGCTTTGCATAACTCATATATAGCTGTGACAGCATGCTGCTGCTCAACAAAATGCTCCAAATTGGCAAGTTCAATATCAGCTTCCAGGCAATCGCCAAAACCATCGCGTCCATGAAAAAACTTTTTATCATTTACACACTCGCCAATCAAGGGTTCCGCCGCACCCAAATATATGGGCAACTGCAAACAAGCAACACATGTAAGTGCACATTTTAAGTAAGTACTATCGAGAACTTACATTCAATCTGTTGTAGGAAACAATGATGCGCCGCATATTACGCGCTGCATGCTCACGTGTAGTATTGCCACAGCCAGTTGTTGTCACAGCCAGCAGCTTCAACCAGCCCGCTCTTTCGGCATGCAGCAGCAGCAACAAGGCCCAGGCATCATCACTGCCGCCATCACAATCCAGTATAACATACTTGCTGCACATCTTGTCTTGCACTAAGTCCGTGTCGTTACAGACTGAAGACGGTCTCAAAGCACGCTTGTTGTGTATAGCTGCAGTCCGCCTCTAATCGCCTATCAGTATTGAAAACTATGGTGTGTATCTTGATAAGTGACATGTGTGCGCAATGTTGAGGCACATGGGGTACATATATATAATAATTTGGACGCACACAAGCACAACGCAAGAACTGAGAAATTGTTTTATTACTAATAGTACGTGTGACAGTGTTTGCGTTCCGTGATTGCATATATAATGTTAATGAAGCAAGCTGCGCTATATAATCTAGTATATATATGTATTATCTAGTTTATAGTTGAGTCTGGTGTTACAGCAACGACTACAATTGGCTCAAGTTAACGTAAGCAGAACCTGCGCTCAAACAATAACTCAATCATATTGCGCCCGTACTGTACATTCGCAACTACACACATATTCATAAAAAAAGAAGTCTTTATCAATTTTGTCTTTACTTATTTATTAGCAAGCATTTCTTATATTACAACACACACACACACACATATACTGTGTATTTAATTTATAATTTTCACATAAATTTTTGTTGCTTTTTTTCAGTTGCTTGAGTAAATCTTTGAGTGCTCGCAGCCAGGCCATAATGGTAAGTCTAACATACGGGTATTATTCGCACTTGCATATAAACACTAATTCTTTTTTGGCAGTTATTGTGGGCAACAATTGAAGCGTCTGATCTAAACTACAGCTAGAGATCACTTAAATCATCAGCAGCATTCTTGCAGAAACTGCAGCGCAATACGCAAATTATGATAAATAAATCAGTTTATTCGCATTGACTATGTTTAACGCTTTAAAGGCGGAAACAGACAGGGACCTACAGATGTCTTTCATGAATATACATTAACTTAGTCAAATCGCGTTCAGCTAGCGTTCAGTGCTAGGTAAATGTACCATGGCGGCAGTGTGGAATCATAGCTCTCAAAACGAATAATGCCTCCGGCAGAAACTGTGTTGAAAATTTCCACGTCAGTCTTGCGATTTACTCGGCAAGAAAGATGCTGTTTCGATCAATGTTTCATGTTTTTAATTTATTTATTTAGTTATAGAATTAAATGTGTTTATTTCATAAATGTCTTTTTTTAAGTTCAATTTTGTTCGAACTATTGAAAAATGTATTATGTATTATTATGTATTTGCTTTTTCCAAGACTATTGCAATTTCTTAAGCTAGTGAAGAATAAGTAATTTACAGAGTTTAGTTATTTACAACTTTACAACTGAAAAATTTAAATTGCGTTAAGTATAAATATTTACATTCAAGTTAATAATATATAAACAAGGAAAATAGGAAGAAAAACCTTAATAACTATAACTACTTGTACTTATACTAGGAAAGCTCTTCTAGAGGAAATTATTTTAAACTAATTTATTAAGTAATATGTGTATGCCTGCCTGCTTATGGAGATATTTGGTGTTGGCGTGCCAAGGTAGATTTAATAGAAGCTTTAACCGTTTATTTTGGCATATTTGAAGTTTATTTAAATGGGTTAGGGCACAGTGTTTCCAAACTGTGGACCCATATGCCATAATTGGTATAAAAATTGTTTTCATTAGAATAATTTTATTGTTGTTAGATAATTTTGATTTTCTCTTAATAAGTGGATATAGTATACGGATTGTTTTTATTTATTTTATTGATTATTGATCGAAAATGATTCCTAAGTATTGAATGTTGTCAACCCATTTTATTGGAAGATTATTAATGGTTAGGGGAGTAGAAGGCAAATAACATGGCTTTCTTCTTTTAGAAAAGTATATGGCGTGTGTTTTTGCTGTGTTTACTTTAATTTTTATTGAAAAATGTTTATTTAATAAAATTTAAACTTATTTGTAAAAATTTATAAAACTTTTTATTCACTTTTTAAAACTTTTTATTATTAATATGTGCATTTCATGATTTAAAATTTTTCAAAAGTTTTAATATTATATTTATTTGTAAAGTAGGGTTTTATTTAAATTATTATTTGATTTTGAAAAAGTTTGTAATTCTTGTAATTTGTATTAAAAACGTTTAATGTTAATAATTTATTTAATATTATTATTTTTTTTTAAGAAATATTTGAAAATATAAAAACGTGTTAAAATAATTTATTTTGAGCATGGGCTTTGATCTTTTGTTTAGGGGACTTCTTGGATGTAATCAAAAAAAGCAAAACTTTGAGCTTTTCGGATTTACATGAAAATAATGCCAGTAAAAATACTTCTATTGGCATAGCATAGAGTCAATAATATAAAAATGCTCAGCTTTTTGGTTATACAAACTTAATAGTTCTAGCATGTTGCGCTTAAGCTAAATTCATATTTGGTTTCTAAATTGTTTTTAAAATGAGTCTTCGCTATATAGTCTTCGACCTATGCTTCTTATAGACGTGACACACATACATACATAGCCTAAAATTTAAAATCGTTTTTGGCGCAAATCGGCTATAGTCTGATTGTGCACAAATCTGAAGTAACAGGCGCACAGAAATCAGCTGTAGGAAAAAAAAATTCCCTCTATTATACAGAAAAGTTTTTTTTTTTTTTTTTGACGATATGACGTTTTATATAAAAAATATACTTGAAATAAAATGGGTAGAAAAAAGTTGAATATTTCTGAAGCAGAACGAAAAGTTCGAATTTGCGAACAGGCAAGAATACGAGAAATTAAAAGTCGAGCAAAAATGTCAATGGAAAATAAGGCAAAGATAAAAGAAAATGTTTGCTTGGACAAAACGCTTATTTCGACAAAAATTAATTTCGGAAAAAACAAAAAAATGATAGTGTTAGAGACACTTGAAGGGAGTTGGATTCGTACAAAAATATACAACTCAAA
The DNA here is from genome assembly GCA_035046065.1 of Chymomyza procnemis. Taxonomy (NCBI): domain Eukaryota; kingdom Metazoa; phylum Arthropoda; class Insecta; order Diptera; family Drosophilidae; genus Chymomyza; species Chymomyza procnemis. Next base: position 33,437,572 of record JAWNOJ010000021.1, on the reverse strand, counting down.
AAGCAGTTGATGTTAGGATTGTATGGCTGGGGGTTGGCTAGTTATTTATACTTTACTTGTATATTAAATATTAAAACAAATGTCAATTTCTCTCGAAATGAAATAAACGCGCTCTTAAAGAACCACCCTTTATATATATATACAGAAAAAAAACCCAATTTATTGCTGCTTGGGCATACATTTTTATTGTGTGCAATTCTTAAAATAACATTTTTGGAAAACATTTTCAAAACAAAACGAACAATATCATTATAAACAAGTAAAACATAATTAAATTTTTTCGTAGCTTAATTAAGTAAAAAAAAAATGTTAATTTTCAAGGCAGAATTTGCGCCGCAGCAATGTGCATCTGGGCGTCAATAAATCGCATAGATCTCTTTTAGAATGCTTAAATTAATTTTTTTTTTAAGAAACAAGAAAATCTTATAATTTTCATTAAATGCTAGTACAAGGTTTATATTTTTAAAAACTAACTTAGCGTAACTTTTACAAGAAAATTGTAGCTTTTAAGGCAAAACTGTTGCAGGAACAAAATTTACAGTGCGCTTCTTTTTTTTTATATTTTTTTTTTATAAATTTTAATAAAGAGCTTATTAGCTATAAAGTCTAACAAAACAATTGAAGAGAATATAAAATTCCGCATACTAAAACAAAAAAAAAATGGAGTTTGTGAACATTGACTAATGGCGCAGAAGAAGGTAAGTTAATATTATAAGCCGTGCTGCAGAAACCGTATATTGGGTGATTTCAATTTCACAAAAAGTGAACTTTTCATAGTGATAGTGAAATCAAATCGATGCAGTATCGTCGACATGGGTGGCAATAGTTAGGCACTCATTTGTGATGATTGGGAGGTCAGCTGTGTCGCATGTCTATCAGATGGAGTCAAGCAAGCTGCCTTAAGGGCTGATTTTGTATGATCGCTTCTCGGCAGGAATGTTACGCCTTTAAGATAGGATCACAGCAGAAGGCAGTGCGCGTGGGGCAAAAATTTACCGTTTGTTGGCCTTTAGGATTGACCTTGTATCGCCGCTTCTCAACAGAAATGTCCTGCCACCCATGATAGGATCCTAGTAGGAGGTAGTGCGCGTTGGGCAAACAGTTGCTGATTGCTGTTCTTTGGGGCATGTATTGCCGCATCTCTCCAGCACTGCCACCCAAGATAGGATCGTAGTAGGAGGTAGTGCGCGTTGGGCAAACAGTTGCTGATTGATGTGCTGCCTTTAGGATAGGATTGTTACAGTTTCTAATTAATGACGTCGAGTAGCTACTTATCACGAGGTATGTCCTGCCACCAAGATAGGATTGCTGAGCATAGTGCGCGTGAAGCAAGAAGTTTTTAGCGCAACAGCCCGGAGTGCATCACTCTGCGTAAAATAACTTTATCGAGTATTTTGCAAAGAATTGCCAGTATTCTAATAGGACGATAGCAGGCGAGATTAGCTTCAGGCCTGCCGGTCTTGGGGATAACCCGATACGATAACTTCCGCTTTTTTTCAATAGCGTCGGCATACAGCAATTTGTTGTTGCTGAGGCTGCTTGTTTCCCTGTTCAACCTTCTCAACTATTACCGGCTCAATGACTCTCTGGCTGGAGTGGGACAGAATTGTTGCGCGTAAATTGGCGTCTACATCCAGTTGAATGCACATCATCTCGTAAAGATAATCAGCTAAGGCCGCGGCTCTGTCAGCGTCGCTGCGGCACCAAGTCCTACTAGCTCGCTGAAGCGCGGTTTGCTTGATTGGTCGCTTTATGTGGCGAGTCAACTGTGTCCGGTTCGTCTGGCACAGGAACTCTGCTGCTCTGTTGGGGGAGCTCTTGTACCTAGGGCTTCAAATGGCAAACCTGATTCTCCTGAGGTGTTTCTTGTCGGACAGCAGCGCTGCGATTTCGGGCAACCAGAGAAGCAGATCTCTAGAGGGTGGCCTTGATTTTTTTGCAATTCCCGAATTAACGTTTCGCTGGCAGCGTCAATTTGCATGAGGGTGTTGAGATACTGCTCCGGGTCGATTTCGTCTGTCAAGCAGCCGCTATAAGCATCTATCATCCTTAGGTTGGCTTTGTGTAGGAAGTTTAAAATGAAGTACGATCGGTTTGGAGATATGCACTTAGGGAGCACTCTTATCCATGGGGGCTTCCGTTTAATGCGTTGTGACTTGACGGTAGCAACATCCTATAAAGGCGATAGCAGGGCGTCAACGGCGTCTCAAAAAAAATGCCAATAAAAATGCAGTTCAGTTCAGATTGAAGATCCGCGTTCGAGAAGTACGAGATTTTGAGGTGCGCAATATGAAGGATATCGCATTTAAGAAGAAGCGCAGTCATTATTTTGGAAGTAATTGAGCCAGTCCCGAGACGTGAGGGCTGCCGCGCTGGTGCTGGGCTTAGCATCGTTTGTATGCTTTCTCGCCAATTTACGCTTGACTACGCTCGGTAGACGAGATCACTTGGAACTTTCCTTGCATTGGTGTTTTTACTGCTTGAAGCATATTGTGCTGGGAGCTGCCAATGCATCCTAGCAGGTAGATGGTGTCTGTTGAAGAATTCACGCATAGTCGTGTGCTTGTGCAAGTGTAGATGGCGCCAGCTAAATTTTGTTTTTTGCCGCCAGCAGATTCAAATTTAATGCAAATTATACGTTTTCCGAAGCACGACTGTACCTATTTGCTTATATATATATAAGTAATGACACAACAAAGCAACAACTTAAAATATAATAAAATGTTTTATATAGCTAATTCCCAAGTTAATCAGTGTACTTTATGGCTTATAGTTAGTTAAGTAGTAAAAACTTTAGTAGCAATTTATGGCTAGGCCCACAAAAAAAAATATATATATGTATTTTTATATGCATGAATTAAAAAACTACTGATTATGCAAGTATATATTTTGTTTATAACTATATATAGGGTTTATAAGTACCACATAAGGAAAGCTTTAATAATTTTGCTTGTTTAAAAACGGCACAAGTATTGCTTCAGATAAGGCCCAAATAGGCGTAGTATATAAAATAATTGAATGCCCTAAAGTGTTTCTATATAGAAATTAGCATATTTGACATGACTAGAACATTTTACTGTTCAACTGGGCACATGGTTAAGGGTCTAGCTGGATAAGTTACTGGGAACTGTCAGAGAGTTACCTAAATCCTTAGGTAGTTGTTTGTATGGGTTATGCGTTTTTTTTTCTACAAATTTAAGTTCTTAAGTTCAATGCGTTACGATTTAAACTAACAAAAAACAAAACTAGCGAACTGGAATATACAGCCGTGCTCCACATGGTGCGGACTACAAAAAGTTTAAAAGTTTAAAAAAGATGATAAAAATGTAGCCAGGAAAAAGATGATAAAAATGTAGCCAGGAAAAAGATGATAAAAATGTAGCCAGGAAAAAGATGATAAAAATGTAGCCAGGAAAAAGATGATAAAAATGTAGCCAGGAAAAAGATGATACAATTGTAGCCAGGAAAAAGATGATAAAAATGTAGCCAGGAAAAAGATGATAAAAATGTAGCCAGGAAAAAGATGAAAAAATTGTAGCCAGAAAAAAGATGATACAAGTGAATACCAGAGTCAATAATCTAAGCTACAGACGACTATGAAACAAAGCACAAAACTTATTCAGAAGCAAGACGAGCATCTTTCTTGAAAATAAACTTGAAAACATAGAAATATTCAGATAGATAAATGACTACAGAAATTTTTATAAGCCCAAATTGGTCTTAAATGGGTTGGAAGATTGATAGCTTCAATTCAACTATACCATCATGCAGAGATGAAGATGGAAATATTATCCACGAGGTACCAGCAGTAATACATAGATGGCAAAGATATTTTCAACAAGTATTGAACCCAACAAGCGTTCAAATTGAAAATGCATACATAGCTGATGTGTATGTAGACGAATCAACGGCAGAAGAAGTACGTTTGCGGTGTTGAAGTTCGAACCATACCAAAAACAATAGACACCAAGGAGCTGCATAAGAAGAAGAAGTCTTGATTCTTATTTCATCTGCTGACTCATGTCAGCCCTACAAACTAGAAAAACGCAGGCTTGAAATTCCAAAAAACTTTTTCAAAATCAGACCAAAACCCTGTTTTGCATGATGAAACGCATTTTGATGTTTTAGACATAAAATAGACTTCAACCATTATGGCATTTCTGTATAGTCCCAATTTTTCTTATTTTGCAGGGCTAACATAAGAGAAATATATTTTACGAATTTGGTAATTCTAATCTCAAAAAACTAGGCGTACATAATGAGACTTTGGCTAAGCTGAAGGGCTCTTAGATGTTATCTTTTTGGCCCGCATAAACTTTTTTTTTTACAAGCAACTATATCAGATGAGACAGCGTATATACCAAAATTTTTAGCAAATCTTTAAAAAAAAAACTGTTTATGTTCATTTTTCAAAATGCCATATGCGATAATTAAAAGAATTTTAGTATTTTTTAAGTGCTGCCTCGACTGGTATAGCCTAAAAAAAGAAGTTTTTTAAAATTAACTTAAAGGAAAACTGTCACTTAAAAAGAGAAATGTAACAAGTTTTCTAAGTAGAGCTCTTTGACAGCAAATAAATTGGGAAATTGGAGCTTTCTATTTCGTGAAAAAGCTTTGTCTTGTGTTCAACGATAAGTTATTTGCAAAGCTTACAGTTTTTAGATGCCTTTATCAAAGGTAAGCATTTTTGGTATAAAAATCCAAAACGATGAAGCGATTGTAGCAGCTGTGGGTGTCGGTGAGCGAAGCATACAGTAGGGAAGCCCCCTAGTTATGTAGTTTTCTTTAAATTAAGCCATAACGCATTGAATTGAAAAACTAAAATTCGGCGAAATATAGTACTTCTAGGCAACGAACTAACCTATTGTTTTCCGAAAAATCTCTGTGGTTACTTTCCAGCAGTTTCGCATTAATTTTTTTTTATAAAACGCCGCGTGCAGCTACATAGAGCATGTATATAGTCTCCATGTATGAAGCACACACTCTCTCTCTATATATATAATATCTCGATATCTTAAGCTACATTTTGTATATAAGTTGTTTTATCTTTTATCTAGAATCTATAATAGATAATATTATCTATATATATGTAAACCTATAAAAACACAAATTCCAACGTTGTGCAAAAAGTTTAAGACACTAGAATCTAATCGACTAATTCGTGTACAACACAGCGGCGTTGAATCTACATAGTTGTTGCCTGCACAATCCTAGACTGGTATGCCAGTGCGATCCTTAATCTTGCCCAGCACATTTACATGCACTTTAGAATAACCGCCAGCTTTTTTACCCAACGTACCGCTACCCAGCATGGGTGCAGCAGCTATAGGCGCTGCTGTAGTCACGCCCACATCTAGCGAAGCCGAGGACATGGGCGATGAATGTTTGGAGTCCAAATGCGAGGAACGTTGTGTGCTTATTTCGTGCGTTAGCAGCAGCTCATCACTGCTAGCACGCAGCTGCGATGATGACGGTGTATATATGGGCTGTAGTTTTTCCACCTCATCATCGATGGCCTTAAATTGCCAACTCCAATTGGCGCGATACAAGAAGGGACGATGATCGAAGCGATTATCATCCGGACTGTAGCTTTCTGCGTGCACAGAGGGTGTCAGCACCGTCATCTTGTGACGATTGATGGCATAGCAGCGAAAGAAGTGCTTCACCTTGTCGGCCACCTAGTATAGTAACTTTTAGTTGTAAAGCTGCTCAAGCTGTCTACAACGACGACTTACCTCCTTTGGACTGAGATCACCCTTCCAGGTGGCCACCAGCTTGCAGAACATGCTGTAGGGACCGCAGAAGGCTTGCTTGCGCAAACGCCCATATTGACTGAGCTCTGCATAGCTCATGCCCATATCTTGTTCATCTGTCTGCATAAGTTGACCATCGTCCTGCAGTGGTTCCAGTTCAGCCGTTGGTGGTGCCTCAATTATAGAGCCCAGCACGGGCAGATTATATCTGTAGGCGGAAAATCAAGAAACATAAGGCACACATATAGCAATAGCGCAAAGTTTAGCTTACTTCTCCTGCGCATAGGCCAGAAAGCGTCGCAAATCCGTCTTGGATATGCCACCTATAGGATTTATATCAGCCGAGGAACAATCATATTTGGTCAAATAACCACGCAGCGATTCATCCACATTGGCCGAGCCGAGCACCAGCAGACCGCCTGGTCTATTGCGCACCCAAAGCATAAGCTGCGCAAATATATACGCTAGCACCATGCGTATCCTGGACTGTATGTTTTGCAGTGCCAGATTCTGACGTGCACAACCACCCTGAGTGCGAAAACGTGGCGTTAGTCCTGTGACTGTATTGAAAATGCTTAGCAATGCATTCACGGCCAAATCTATGCTAATCTCTATATGATAGCTGCCCAGCTGATTGGCCAGCTGCGAGGCACGGCGTCGCGTTTCCTTGCTGGAATTGACGCTGCCCATAAAACAGGTGACCAGCAGACGATTGCATAGCGCTGCTGGATTATCCGGCGTGTAGTCCGAGTCGGCTAGTATTTTACGTATATCATGCAGCACCTGCGCATCACCATGCTGCACGGCATGCACAATAAGTCTGCACATGGAGTGCACAATTGTTGCCGAGCTGCTGGAGTCAACGCCACCACTAAGCGGCAAAAAGAAACCACCCTGACCAGAGCGACGCAGATAGTCCCACAGCCAGCAGGCTGGCCCCAAGGCAATTTCCTCCTCGGGCGTATGATAAACCCAAGTCAACGGCGTCGATGAAGTCTTAAAGATATCGCTATGTGTGGACATCTCAAAGTCGCAGATGATGCGCGGATATGTGGGTGCCGATGCGGCTACAGCACAACGTGAGCGCTGCGCCACACGATATGCGCGTATATCCTCCAAATCAATGGTGGCCAATGTCACCTCCACATCCTGCAAAGCAAATTGACGGCTACGCGCAATAATCTCGCCATTCAGCGCAATGGCAGAGCAACCATTGAAATAGACACGCTGCCCATCGCAGCCGCGTAAATTGCTGAACAGATAGGCGCCGCCGGCCTTGAAGCTGGCATTGCGTATAAGATTGGTGGCTACATAAGCCTTGCGCAGTTCCATATAGCTGCCAGAGCCGTTGACAATTATCTCCACACCGGACAGTGACATCTCGATGTGTTTGCTGCGCACGTTCCAGAGCTCTTCGCAGATTTCATAACCAATGCAGGTATCTTTTGTGGCAATGACAGCATCGCCAAAAGGCACTGTATCCTGTCCCGTCAGCTGCGACACCATGCGTGGCAGAAAGTAATCCTCGGTGTATAGCGATTTTGTCCAGGCAGTAAACCAGCGTGATTCACGATAATTATCATCATCGCACATGGCCATCTTGGGGCGTATAAGTAGCAGCTGGCGATTGTAGAACGCTACGCGGCAATTGTAGGCAACATTGCGATGCATGACGGGCATGCCCACATCCACCAGCATGTTCTCACTGCGGGAAGAAAAGATGAGTTTGAATTAGAATGGGTTGCAGCAGTTGTACAGCGATTTTGTTGATCCAATAACTTGAGTTCACAGAGATCCCTGGTATAAATGTGTTGCAGTTGTTAGCTAAGACTTAAGATCCTTTACGGAGTTCTGCTTTGGAAAGTTTTAAAACCTGCTATATTTGGTAAGATTGTTGCTTCAATTGACTTTACTATGTACACTACCGTGTATCCTTTGTTTATTAAGATCGGAAATGTTGATATACCCATTTCTCTTTGGTCAGTATTTACGCAAGCCTAGATATCAGGGATAGAGCCATCGGCGAGTTGTGGCTGTGGTAGGGTTTGCAGAATTATTGAAGTATTTTAATATCTGGAATATACAATATAGTTTCCATAACAGGTACCACCAAAAAAGCAACTTTTGATGCAGCTCTTTATCATGAAGATATCGAAACCATATACAGCGCACGATACTTTTTAACTCCCAAGCACTTTGCCAAATTCGTTCGAAATCAATAGAATCACAATAATCTAGTGGCTAAGAATATAAGTTATTTACAGAAAACTCATGGTATTACGTTCGTTTCTCAAGATACCATATTCGGTAATTAGTTGAGTTTGATCCAAATAGGTAGATCGTATCATATAACTGTCATGTGGCAAACCTATCAAAAGTGTCGATTTTCGTTTTTTAGGCTTTTCAAGACTTGTCCGAAAAACTTTACAAAAAACTACAAAATTATAAATTTGTAGCAAATATCATAGCTCATCGGAATATCGCATATTCAAAATAAAGTTTGAATTAAATTTAATATAAACTGCAATCGCAATATATACAAATATTCAAATTCCGATTTTTTTTATCTGTTTCATTAACCTTACTGCCCTCAAACCAATCTGGAATTGATGAAGTCGGCACATATACAATTCTTAATTTTTGCTGTTCGGGGTTTAAATTGAAGACACAAAATCCGACTGCACAGTTCTGTTCTTATAGACTTTGTCTTTTCTATATGATCGAAGTCTTCTTAACAAAGTTTCTTTTATTATTCCACCCAAAAGTAACTCATAATTTTCGAACTCTGGGCCAACCATATTCTAGAGCTACCTTCCTTTTCGTATCTTCAGCTCTAAATATGATAGGAAATATTTTCCTGCTATTAAGGAGAGCAGAAAAACGGCAGAGAGAAAAGTACTAGGATCAGGACTTACACATTCAAGCCTGCTTATATGTTTAGAACTTAAAACTTAAAACGATTTAGGAAATGTATAAAACGAGCTAATAATTCTTACAGAAATTCTAACAGGTCATAGTTGAGCTATTACCTAACCAAACTGGAAATCTTCTCGAACAAAATTTGCAGATACTGCAAAGAGAAGAACAAAGCTGTGAGGCATCTCTTGGGAGCCTGCTCAGTGCTGATGCACGCAAGAAGCAGGATTGTAATATGAATTCTAACAGGTCACTGTATGTAGAACTATCATCTAAATACACTGGCAATATTCTCCAACCAAATTTGCAGATTCTGCAAAGAGAAGAACAAAGCTGTGAGGCATCTCTTGGGAGCCTGCCCAGCACTGATGCATGAAAGAAGCAGGATTGTAATATGAATTCTAACAGGTAGAACTATCATCTAAATACACTGGCAATATTCTCCAACCAAATTTGCAGATTCTGCAAAGAGAAGAACAAAGATGTGAGGCATCACTTGGGAGCCTGCCCAGCGCTGATGCATGAAAGAAGCAAGTTCACAAAACCATCATATTATATAATACAAGGTAGTGAGGATAGGCACACTATCGAACTTTATAGAAAGTTCTTAGCTCAAAAATATTCTCTTAGATAAAAGAAGGCGGCACAATAGTTCTACAGTTCGCGGTGTAAATCGTGATGGATCTTGACATTTGTGTTTTACCTCACTCTCAACTAATGAGGAGCAGCTATTCTTAGCCCGTTACTTACCATATAGGAGACATCATAATTTCCAGCAGCGCCTCCCAGGAATGCAGATATGTGTCTGGCTCTCGAAAATGATCCTCACAGCTGTAGCCGCTGTGGAAGATAAAATATTCATTTAAATTTTACTTAGCATATTAGCATGCTGCAGTCCGCCACTTACCAGACTTCCAGCTCTGGACCGGTGCGATATGAAGCACCCATATCCTTGGCTTCCAATATGGACTGCAATATGCGCGCCAAGTTTCCTTCAAAATCCAACGCCCATTGATTAAGCGTAGATATGGCCACTGTTATTTTGCGACCCATTTTAATTTGTTTTTATTTTTTAACTACTTTGGATTGTTTTTATTTTATTTATCGATTTAAAATTTGTTTTGTGGACAGTATAAGCTGCACTATATATCTTATTGTCAGTTCAAAATCGGCAGTTTTGGTCTAAAACGTTAAGAATGCGTATATTATTAATTTTAGTTTAAACGTTATCTGCTTGATTTTATTTTTACAATTGCAGTTGAGTGGTTGCAGCGTGCCTAATCCTGCCTAGCTGACAGACTTTACTGTGACTACTACTTGGCCGGTATTTGCAGTGCCTGCATTTGTTGTTGTCCTGCTCTGTTGTTGTTATTGTTGTCGTTGTTGCGCTGGTTTCCCAGCTATTGATCAAACTATGTGCTGCCAGTTCAAAGTTTCCCGCTGACGTAGCCCCATGCTCTATTAATAGAACTCCAAACTTATTTCTGTTACTCAATGACGTCGTCTCCGACCAAAACAAAAAAAAAAACAAAAAAAAGGGCCAATGCCGGCATTGGGCTGACTAATTGAAGACATTGTTGTGGCTGGCACTAGGCATTACATGCATTTTCTGCTAGGGATACATTGCAAATTACAAGTACCAAGAAATGAAAAAAAAAAATGATTAGAGTCCTTGAAAGCAACATTTCCAAGAAAAGACCCTGGTGGCAACAACAAGGCTAAGGCATTCATGCAGACTATTTCCAAATTGACGTTTGCTTAAAGTCTCAATAAAGTTCAATATAAAAATAAATCAAATTTACGTATAGTTCAGGAAATCGAAAAAGTTCTAAAAATTGCTACAAACTTTTGTGGTAAAAGTATATCTCTAACAGATTTTTCAAACAACAAAATAATCCAAAAGAAGTTTTTATTTTTAAATAATTCCTTAAAAATTCTCTCTTAATTTTGCATTCTGAAATTATGCGGCACAATGCTGGTAATACCATTTCAAACAAATGGAGTTATTTAGTTGGAAACGAGAGACAAAAAAACGCATTGGTTAAATTGTTTAAAGAAATTTCAAATATCGTTTAATAAAATTTGTCTTCAAATGTTTCTTGATTTGAGTTATAAAGGAACACTAGTATTGTGGAGTTTTTTACTATATGCCGTCTAAGACACCATTTTCTTAGGCAAGTATATTGTGCAATATAATTTTTTTGAAAATAATCCCAGATACTATTTCCGCTTCCATAATTACCAAAACTTTAAGTTGAACGTTTATTGAGATTATTTTTTGAATAAACCTAATTTTTATATAGAAAATATAGAGCAGTTCACAGTACTGCAGCTATTACTTAAGGGCAGTGCAGTTTGGATTTGTCTATAAACTGTAGTTCCACTCGTTCTCTTGGAACAGCTATTATTAGAGCCATCTCCATGATCTCTGCATTTAGAACGATGACAGCATAGCCAAGGGAATATATTTTTTTTCATCATTGAAATGTAACAGAGAAATGGGAGGATGCAGTCATATAAATGGCGTTACACTGAGAATCACAGGGCTGCTATTAAAGGGGTAGATCCAGAAAGCAGAATTTTGAAAAAGTCGAAACGTTCGTGACAGCAATTAAGATCACTCACTGACAATAAAGATCCATAAAATTAGTTTTTTTCTGTCCTATGCTCGGCGTAATATAGACAATCTAATTCTTATTTCAGATGGAAAACAACCAGTTTCATGCATGTTGCATCTTAAAAGAGTTACTGAATCGGTGTGATTCAAAGTCTCTGGACTATGGTGAAGAGCCCGGAACAATTGACGCACTGGCAGGCAGTATTGAAGTATTAATACGTGAGAAACTGGCCGATACGTTAAGACAAGTATGATCAAATGTCGTCTAAGACACCATTTCCTTCGGCAAGTATATTGTGCAATATAATTTTTTGAAAATAATTCCTAGCTTTTTTAGATTCAATTATTATCAACTTTAAGTTAAACGTTTATTGAGATTATTTTTTGAATAAACCTAAAATATACGGACTTTTTGCAGCCGCGACCAACATTTATATTAAATTATCGTTAAACGATGAACTATATATTGGGTTGCCCAATAGTTAGTTGCGGATTTTTCATATAGTCGGCGTTGACAAATTTTTTCAACGGCTTGTGACTCTGTAATTGCATTCTTTCTTCTGTCAGTTATCAGCTGTTACTTTTAGCTTTCATTAGAAAAAAAGTGCGCGAAATTTTGTTTACATTTGTTTGTTTGTCGTCAATTTTAATATGGAGCCCACAAAGGAGCATTTTCGTCATATTTTACTTTATTATTTCCGTAAAGAAAAAAACGCGGAGCAGGTTGCTAAAAGGTTACGAGATGTGTATGGTGATAAAGCCTTAAAAGGAAGACAGTGTCAAAATTGGTTTCGCCAATTCCGTTCTGGAGATTTTTCACTTAAAATAAGCCACGTTCAGGTCGGCCAAATGAAGTTGATGATGACCAAATCAAAGCATTAATAGGAGAGAAGTTAAATATACCAAAATCAACCGTTCATTATCACATAAAAACTCTTGGACTGGTGAAGAAGCGTGATATTTGGGTACCACATGTATTGAAAGAAATTCATTTAACAAACCGAATCAACGCTTGTGATATGCACCTTAAACGCAATGAATTCGATCCGTTTTTAAAACGAATCATAACTGGAGATGAAAAATGGATTATTTACAACAACGTTAGTCGAAAACGATCATGGTCCAAGCATGGTGAACCAGCTCAAACCACTTCAAAGGCTGATATCCACCAAAAGAAGGTTATGCTGTCTGTTTGTTGGTATTGGAAGGCTGTGGTATATTTTGAGCTGCTTCCAAGGAACCAAACGATTAATTCGGATGTTTACTGTCAACAATTGGACAAATTGAATACAGCCATCAAGGAGAAGCGACCAGAATTGGTCAATCGTAAAGGTGTCATATTCCACCAGGACAACGCTAGACCGCACACATCTTTGGTCACTCGCCAAAAACTGAGTGAGCTTGGCTGGGAACTTTTGATGCATCCACCATATAGTCCTGACCTTGCACCATCAGACTACAATTTATTTCGATCTTTGCAGAACTCCTTAAATGGTAAAACTTTCGGCAATGATGAGGCTATAAAATCGCACTTGGTTCAGTTTTTTGCAGATAAAGGCCAGAAGTTCTATGAGCGTGGAATACTAAATTTGCCAGAAAGATGGCAAAAGGTTATCGAACAAAATGTCAATTATATATTTGATCAAAGTTCATTCTAAGTTTTATTAAAATTGCATTTAATTTCTTTTAAAAAATCCGCAATTACTTTTTGGGCAACACCATGAAATATATATTTAGATTAGATATCAATTGAAAAGTTTAATTTCTTAGTTTTTGCATATTATGAATCTTTAAAAATCACCCTCTACTACTTATTTCTTAAATATCAGTCGCATAAATAATAAAATATTGTCAAAGGAATATCTTACGAATCGCACAGTGGCACAAAAGCTTAAAAACCGTTGTAAAAATTATATATTCTAAACCAATCGAAATTTTGCTATAAATTAAATTTTGTCTAAAAGAAATATGTCGAGGTTTTTAATGAAGTGATCATGCAAGGTAATCCAAAAACGATCCAAAAAATACATTTTAGTTTTGTGTGGATTTCCGTTTGAAACTAATTTTCCAATTTAAGAAAAATGGAACAAAAAATCCTATGAAACATTTAAATATCTATTTATTTTCGTACTCTGATAATGATTATTCATCGTAGCTTTTAACTTCAATAGTTGCCTCAACGTTCGTTCCACTTCAAATTGTATCGATTTTTATTTTCTGCTGTTCTCAGGCGGCTGTTTATCTAAGTTTCAAAAGGGTTAACGTTGCTGTTTCTTTCAGATTATTCAACAGCTAGATAGTCCTATAAATTTAAACTAATTAGCGCCTATAAAAGTTGTAACTAATACTTATGTATGGATAATACTTGCTGCTTACTATTGCTTCCGCAAGATAGCTGATGTTGCTACTGGCGCCATCTACATGATGTTTACTTAAAAATGAATAATATCGAAAGTCAAACTGTGCATTCAAAACTTTTTTGTCTTATCGTTCTGCTATCGATAAAAGTTTGCAGAAAGCTCTATAGGAGAGAAAGAGCTCACCTTATTGCTTCTAGATAGACTTTTTGGATGTTGCTCCAAACAATGGGCAAGAGAAGTTCCATTTTATACAAGTTAAGTCTCATTTCTGCTGATCTATAATGCTTAGTTATGGAATATGGCTTAAGAACATGGTATCAAGCTTGTAATTCTAAACTTTCAACAGAATATCAGAGGAGCATTCTGCTATTGTCTGGTTCTTGATGAGATACTTACACAGCTTTAGTTTAGTTTGGATTCTTTTCTCAAGAGTTTGCAACTATCATTTCAATGCCTTTTAACTCGAAGTCAATTCTTCAAGCAGTAAAACTAAGTAAAGAGCCAGGACATGGCAGACATGAAAGACAAGCAGGAAGCACAGAGTCTGCACACCCATACAGACGATGTCTATAGCTACTTACGAGCAATAAACCAAGAAACTTAGACCAAGGTCAAAGACAATGCAAAGGGCAACTATGGCACTACCGCAGAATGCAGATTTGCCAAATTTTGGCTGAAACTTCTCAGACACAACTGCACGGGGTAAGTTGTTATAGCTACAGGCCACTGCGTCGTGGTTCAGAACCCATTGAAGATGGCTGCAGCAAGTGTAAGGTAGCTGCTGCAGGAGAGACGCTTGGACAGCTATAAGTTTTCTGCACGCATCGCTCAAGGATAGCGCTCATCCGAAGGGTGAGTTGTTCCTGACATGCGCTGATACCTCACGTACTCCGTAGAATAAGAATCGGCTTATCCCAGCTCAACTTAGAAGTCAATCTTATCGATAAGGAAAAATACTTGCTTATATGTTCCACGCCCTGCAAGGTCAAAGTTTACCATTTCAGCATTTCATTGGCGTTTCGCTCTAAAACTTTGCTTTTATTACAAACTCCTTTCAGTTCCTTTGCATTTTTGGCATGTTAAGACACTCCACATAACCGTCAGGCAAAACGTATGTATGGATTTCCCTTCCAAGCTGTCAACTATTTCACGCACTTCTGTACCTAACCCCCCCACTGATTCATGGTTTAGATTGCGGAAGCAAGGTAGCTTTGGCATATGTAAAAATAGTTAAACAAAAACTTTATGCAAATTTATTTTGGTTTGCTGCAATAAAGTTTGAAAAAACACGCGCACAAGCTGCATATCAGGATGAATCAGTGGCGGATATAGAATTCAATTTCGCCAAGGGTCCTTTAGCGATTTCAAGCGTTTTTAGTGCTGCAGAGAGAATTTTGCCAATATGTGAATAACTTGGATACCCCTTGACGTAATGTTTGCTGCGTTTCGAAGAAAGTTCATAGTTCACTTGCCATGTCCCAGACCCGGGGGGCATACTACAAGTTCTATAAAAAACTACTATATTTTTCTTAGCAGCCAGTAAATATTTCATTTTAGTTTGATGACTGACACTGCGTTTGTACTTCTTTTAAATTCTACTCTTCTTTTAATAGACATAAGTTTTGAATTGGTAAGGATATATTGGGTTTGTCGTTACGTTTGTAACAAATATCTTACAAAAGATAACTATGATTGTGAGAAAAACTTGCTTGTTTAATGGTAAAACGAGATTTTAAAAGTTTTTTATGATTAATTTATTTGTATTTAACACTTTTAAGCTGTTTTTTTTTTAAATTACATCTTCGTCATCGCTGATAAAAGATATCAACTTGAGAACAGCTTTGCTGATCATGAGCAACTTGTTTTCTTTATATAATTGTTTTCCGTATGGACGAAGGGTTTTTTTTATGAAAATGCGAGTGCATTTTTTTGTTTAGAGAACAAAAATAAATAATTCTTAAAAAAAAACGGCATGAATTATGTTCATCTACAACGTTCACTTGCTTTGTGTTCGTTCTTGTTCATCGCTCTTTTTATATTCTTAATCGTTCTAATACGAAACTGAAACAGTCATTTGTCCTTCTTCGTTTTCTGACAAGCTACATAGTTTTACTCAACTCCAATTGAATGAATACTTTTAAAACCCTTTCGTTTCCTTTAAGCATTACAGGATGAACTTATTATTATTATTATTATTTTTTTATTGTTAATGATGCAATGACGAGCTTTAGCTCTGATTACAGCTTCAACAGCTACAAAGCCGATGAAAAATGAAGTGCTGAGCAAATCCTTGCACTTACTGATGTGGATGATCGAATTTCATTTTTTAAAACTATTCCATCTGCGAGTTGGGCGCGGTATTAGAAGCGCTTAACGCTTTTATGGAAAAGGTTTGATATCTGTATTTGCGAAAATTGAATGCAAAGATGTCCCGATTTGTGTTAATTAAACGGAAAGTACATAATGAATTTTTTTGAATAGGAAGCAGAAGAATGTAGCTGAAGTCTGTCGAATGCATCTGGAAGTTTGTGGTGAATCTGCTGCGAACTATAATTCCTGCAGAGCGGGCACATGATTTGAATGCCGAAAACTAAGCGCTTTCTGACTAACCCAAAAATGTTTATACGGTTAAAATAGTTTTCATTTATGCAAAAAATAAGAAATTCCGTACCGCCTCTTGACTGTTAGAATCTACGATAACTAAAAGAATAGTTAATATGCCAAAAATTTTCTAAGAAAGTCTCCATATACGGGGGTTAGAGCCATAGCAGAATAACATATACTGGGCTATCCTTTATTTTAAAGACTTATGCCGTGTTACTCTGTCAGAAAAATAGAAGCGAAAAAATTATTTTTTACGATAAAAAATATGGTTTTCCCACCAACTCAAACTAGAGTAACAGGTATATAGAAGTCGTTCACAAAGTCGAGCAATATATTTTGTGTGAAACAATGAAAATAGTTGTTGCATTTGCATATTTTTAACACATAGCCCAAACATGCCATGACCGACGATGTCTGGCATGTAAACCCCAAGATATCCGATAACCCCACACTTGCTGCAAACTACGTCAAGCCAAAGCCGTACTACCTGCCTACCTACAACCAACCTGCCCCAAAATGCCAAAAGTTGCGTTTAGCATTTCTCGACATGTGTGGAAATTGCAAGAACTTCGAGCCGCGGGTGTTCTCGTTTGGGGAACGTAGTTATTTTCTGGTATTTTGCTGGTATGTGCGTGTTGCAAATAATGCATTGAACTTTGAACTGCAATTTAGCGTTTGAACTGGCAGCGTGTGTGAGGAGATAGCAACAAATTGAAGGAGCAGCAGACACATCCTACATACATCCTACATTGGCAATCCAATTGGGGACTGACTATAAAACGTATGGACAGAGTATATAGTATAGGGAATATGTAGGCTAAACTTTGCCAATTGGCAGCCAATTTTAATGGCACATAATCAGTGCATCCTGTTTTTCACAATTCGCACACACATCCTACGACGCATAAATGAACCCACCCAGTTGGAATATTTGTGTTGAGTGAAAATCGAGACTGCAAGTTATGTGGCAATCGTCGTGCAGTTCTGGGGGAGTCTTTGGTGGCATTTGTGCTTATTACAAGGACTTACAGGCTCTTTTAAATTGACAAAGTTTAGAAAGTTTCTGGAGTGATTTAGTTACAAAGATTTGTGGGTTTCTCTATTTTTTTTTTTTTTGTAATAAATAAAATTGATATTTTTAGCAAAATACTTCGCCGTATACTTGGTCTCGTGCAAGAAAACAATGGTTTCGATGGCCTTTGCTGAACCAGCAATCAGCAAAAGGATGCAGCTCAAGCAACTGCAGTGGTGGGGCTGGTCATGTGCAATGCTTGGACCCCCAGTAGCTCAAATAGAAAAGTCTTTCAAAAGACAACCGAAGGAAGAAGAAGTCGTTCGACAATGTGAAGCAAACTGCAGAGCGTCTTGGAAGAAGCAACTGCAGAACGCTAGCTCTACAACGTGAAGAATGCAGGAGATTTCAAGGGGAGTAATAAGTTATAATATATGTAATTAATATATGTTCCGAATGCGCCGCTAGAGCAAAATATACCATTCCAATAGAGAAGCCCACATCATTATCATCATAATTAGTGGCCTAGTTGGCCTTCCCTTGATGTAGAGCTATCGTTCTCCAGCTTCCTCTTCCAAGACGCTCTGCTCGGAACATATAGAAGTAATAATGTATATGTTCCGCATACGCCTTTGCTTCTTGATTTGCTATAGAAAATTGAGTTCTTCTATTTTTGGAGTCTTCAGTGTTAAGTCTAACTAACCAGGACAGAAGTTTTCTTTTGGTCCAATTGATCTATTTTCAGCATAACCGTAATTCAAGGACTAAACTATATTTCGGAAGAAATTGTAACGCATTGCGAACATCAATTCGAACATAGCAATGGTCAAGGCAGTTCTAAGCAATAAGATCCATCAACTATAGCAGCTCGGAATAGTGGTAAGGGGGTCTCATAAAAGCTGTTAAATTCCAGAGCCATGACAGCGGATTCATAGCAATTGGTAAGTTCGCCTAAGTGGGTAACACCGTGGGAAAGATCTGCAGCTTAGAGCAGTTCACAGCAAATGCTGAGGCCTTTTCGGTAGCCTAAAATTTCAGGAGCGGCTTCGCAAAATTATAGGCTTTTGAACAAATTAATTAATTATAAATGAAATGAATCTAACCAACACAGGTTCGAGGTTCTCACTTTGATGATACAAAAAAAAAAGTATTTGTAATATCCAATAAACTTGGGTAACCTTTTTTTATAAGCTTGCCGATGTGCCATTTTACGAGTTTGATTTTACCAAAAGCGAAATAATTTTGCTAAATTTGGACTATAAATCTCACAGTTTCCAAGTGTAAAGTTAGCAATAAGATGCGAATCTGACTTATTATTCAGCAAATCAAATGCCGAGTAATCTCTTAAATTGAATCCTACTTGATTCCACAATCTCTATCGTTGACAAAGTGATTCCACGCCGGCTGGCAACTACAACTAGTACGAAATCTACGCCAATTGTAGCTATTTGTGTGCCATCATGTCCGACTGGGCACGTTTGCCTGGCAGTCTCATACATAATGCACGGAATAGTTGGCTCAGCGTCACTCGCTAGAGATAGAGCACAGGAGCACACAACTAAGGATGATAAAGTGGCAAGTGTGGCAAAGGGTAGCAGAAAAGTAAGGCCTGGCAAAGGAACAGGCGCTGATAGCTGCCACTAATGCAACTAATTCGCTTTGATTTGTTTGCCACCCGCAGGCAGAGAGTAAGTCGCATTGTCACGAAGTGTTGGCGGCATATTGTCGTTTGGCCTGTGCCAGAGCCACAGCCTGTGCCAGAGCCAGTGCCAGAGCCGGAGCTGGGACTGGTATTCAGTTGCTGCCAACGGCCGGCCGCTCTGGCACATGGCATTCAGTCAGGAAAAACAAAACCGTAAACTAAATCCGTAAATATTCGAAATAAACGCAAAATCAACGAAATTCTAATATAACTAAGAATCTAAGTCCTTGCTGATGGATCTTTCTAAGAAGCCGGTACCTTCTTTTTTGGGTTTTTTTTTCCAATGTGTTAGAAGTCGGTAAACAGTTTGGGTCCAATAAGTGTTGCCGATTTTGATTAGGCAATTAATTGAAAGATGCTCACTCAATTTTAGTGAAAGTGAAATACGTACTTGATAGGAATCTAAAATCAAGGCAGCGGAAGTTTTAAGAGAATATTCGAACGTCAGTTAGTTTCTATTGAACTGATTGATTTTAAAGACGGCGCGGACAATGTGAAGGAATCTACGTGAAACCAAGTGCTTAGTTACTAAGAAATTTTGCTTGAAATTTCTGGAACTGCTTTTAGATCTGGGCATTCGAGAAGACGTGCAGATGCAGGGTTAGATCTTATTGAAGTTCTCTAGCCTCTATGCAACTGAGCCAAATCACGACTGGAACAAGCCAAGTACTAAATTGTTTGGTTTAATAGTTGGTAGATATTTTTTAAACATCTCTAAGATGTAAGTATTCCTGAAGACGGACAGAGAGAGGTTTAAGTCTTAATTAAATTCTTTAGTCGCTGGTTCTATAGGCGTTGAATTTTCGAAAGATAAACGTGCCGAAAGTATGATTTCGGACGCTGCAGATAATAAAGCGAGAAAGAGCTAAATCAGGGACTGAAGCTCTGATAGCCCTAGTACCATACAAGTTGAAGATCCACGGTTATACAGACCAGACAATCCAGCATTTTACACTGAGAGAAATCATACAGTTCAAAATTGAAGAGATTTTTTGTACTTGCAACGAGAAGACCAGAGATAGACCAGTATAGGCAGTAGTGAGGATTGAAGAATACGTTCTACACTGAGAAAAAATTGTCGTTCATAACGAAAGTGTTTATTTACTTGTACCGCGAACTCATAGTTTCGAAGGTGCATTCTTAAAATAAGAAAATTTGCTCTTTGGTCCCATGCCCACATCTCTGTCGAATTTTTACGAAATACATAATTTTTTCTCAGTGAAAAAGGAAAAATACTTCTGCAACAAGAATTATACTTAGAATAGCAATATTTTGAGGACGCTCGGCATTGCACATCTACGGATTATTGGACTCACAGCTAATTCAAGTACGAATTTTTACGAAATACTTATATAATATTTTGCTCTCAATGAAAAAGTAAAAGTGTACCTGAGGCAAGAAAGACTCTTTGAACAGTTGTATTTAGAAGTTAATCAGCATTGTAAGGATTCTAAGCGATTTCGAGCTCACAGCCTAAAGTTTTACCAAATACTTGATACATTCTCTCAGTGAAACAAAAAAAAGTTCTTAAAAAATAAGTATTCTGAAGTGAAAGAGCATTGTAAGAATTCTTGGGATTGTCGGAATCAAGTATTAATTTTTACGAAACACTTCATTCATTCTCTAAGTGCATAAGGAAAAATGCAGCTAAAACAAAAAAAAGTTCTTAAAAAATAAGTATTTTGAAGAGAAAAAGCATTGTAAGGATTCTTGGGATTGTCGGAATCAAGTTGTAATTTTTACGAAGTTCTTCACTGTACGTCTATGCATTTTCCGGCATACACTCAAACAAAGTTCGAATTTTTACGAAAGTAAAAAAATGAAAAAGGAAAAATGCTCCTGAAACACAAATTATTCTTAAAATAGCAATATTTTGAAGATGATCAGCATTGGGAGAACTGTAAGGAAAAAGCATTGTACGTCTAAGCATTTTCGGCTATTTTTACGAAATATTTTATTTTTTTCTCTCAGTGTGTAGAATATAGTCCCTGGTCATCTTGCGTTTTTTTCGAATGAGCGAATGAGCGCAAGAGGGAGCAGCGTGTTTGTATTTTCTAACAAAAGAATAGAATAGAGAGCTAAAAATTTCAAATACTTGGACTTGGTAATACTGCTAAGTTCGCTGCTACTCAGTTGGAAAGTGCAAAGCAAACTGCATTCTACAAGATTTTACTAAGAGAGAACTAAGCGAGATCTTATACAGCGAAAGAGATGTAGATTGCAGTCAAAAAGTAGGGGAGTCGCTCAATTTCTATAGCACGCGGCAGAGGACACAAAAAATAAAGTGGCAGCGCAGTCAACATATGCACGCTCTCACAAGCATTTGCTTCAAAGTCGCTCTCGCGCTCATTTGCGCTCTTGCTGACTGCAGATTTGACTGCATTTGCTGGAGTTAGCTGGGTTGCTCACCGAACTAGCCAAATTTGTATACCCTTCAACTGCGCATTGTCAATATGTATACCCTAATGCTGATCCAAGTGTGCTTAATTTTTCTATTCAACTTCGTTCTAGTATGCTTTGTAAAACATATTTAAATTAAAACTAAATTTAACCAAGTGCGCCACATTTTAACTAAGTAGAAATTAAATAAAAAAAAAAAAATATATATTATATTCCAGTTGGATTTTAACGCGCGCTCGTTCAGCTTACTAAATTTGCAGTAAATTGTTACCATTAGGTAAAGAATATATTTTATTTTGCGGTATATTATCGCGAAACTTAATAAGTGTACGTAGCATCGTCACTAAGCACACATTTTGTATTGATACAAATAGGTCCTAGTGTGCTACAATTTTCTACTCATGTTCAGTTTTGTCTAGTCTAGTTTGTGGAATATATTGCAATTATAACAAAATTTATCCAAGTGCGCTACGTTTTTTTATCTTATCAAGTTTGTTACATTTTCAAAAAACATACGCAATTGTGAAGTTTACTAAATTAGCAGTTAAAACATATTGTGTACATTTTACATGGTATATTATTAGCGAATCTATAAAGTGTTCGAGGAAACGATACTAAGAATAATTTGTAATAATGCAAAATAATTCGTCGACAAGAAGAAACATAGACTCAAGTAAAACGGGGCCGCACCATGAACAGCACACAACGACGCAGACTGCTGAAGCACCTGGTAAGTGAGAAGATTATAGTTTATATCTGAAGATATGGGTGGGTCCTTGCCCTTCTGCCCACTATGCTTTGTGTCCACTGAGTCAGCCTTAAGAACTTGAAGATTGCCTCCCCATGCTGCAGGCTTACGTGTTTTATCTCCAATGTCACTTGCGGATTGTGCCTGAGCTTTTCAAACGCGGTCCAGCTAGACATCATTGGTCGAACCAAGGGCTAGCTTCCAAGGAGACCGATTTTCGTCCTTTTTGTGGTACATACACTCAAGGAATATAGCATTCATTGATAGCCAAGCGCATTTCAGTAAACCAGCCAACACCTCGAGTCGATAGCTGTACTAGAAATATGTCCAAGTGACGGCCAAAGATTGAAGAAGCTCTGGCTGGAGTTCATGATAATAGATTCATCGATTTGGGTTTATTTTTTGACTAGATTTACAGGTTTTAAAACCCTGTGTCTGTTTCTATGCCTTATGGGGGTACACTGAAAGTGCAAAAAAAGTGAATACTAAATATAACCAATACGCTTGCTGTTCACAGCTAGCAAATGAAGTTCGGGAAGGGTATTAAACGCACTAAGTTTGCTCGCAATTGGCAATGCCAAAAGAGCCAGACAATAATGATAACAATGGTTCAGCTCAACTGTCTCAATGATTTAACGCCGCTTCCTTTGGAATCGCAAGAGCTCAAGGTTAGTTTGCTAGAAAAGTAACTTTTTCAAAAATCTAAATAGTTGTTGGCTACCCTATCTGCACTTCAGCTCGTATTGAAAGCTCTTAAGAAGCTGCACATTATATTCGGAAACTCCACCTTAAGTAGCTGGAAACTATGGCGCATCTACCATCAATCAAGTTGATTCCTTTTATAAAGTTGTTGAAATTATCTCTATTAAGTAAAGACATCTACGTTCGGCCATAAACAGTTGGACCCTTTCACTTCGAGCAGCTATTTGCTAAGATAGATCTCCATTAATTAAAGATACCGCCGTACGGATACGGCTATAAGCTATAGCTTCCGATTCTCTTGGTAGCGATGACAGCAAGGAAAATAAATTTCTTAACTTCCACTGATTTTTGCGCTTAAACACTGTCGGAGGAATTGGAAAGACGAAACAAAAATCTTCGAATCGCAATGATAAACATGGATTTTGAGATTTTTTTTTTTTTAATCTAGAATAGATTTATGGTTACTTACAGTCAATCCCCCACTACTTCGCTCAACGCTGCACTGATTCTCTTCCGTAATAGAATAAGCTTTTTCTTAAATCTAAATCTCTCAGCTAGGGTTCACAATGGGTCGCAAGCTTTTCTTGTCTGTATCTCATGTGCAGCTTTGAAACATTTTTTGCCTGATTTTATAATTTTTTCCTTTTTTATCTGAAATTGCGTGCAAGATCTACGTTTGTTCTTAAACTCCTCCCCAGCTAACCTTCTTTACTTCCTTTCTTTTTGCATCTAGAATTGAGTGCAAAATAGAGCGCAATGTCTACGTTTGTTCGCAAACTCCTCCCTTGCTCACTCGAGCTACCTTTGCAGCGAAGATCTGGACTACCTGGCATCAGCAGGTAGAGTGGTTACGAGAGTTTGAACAGCAATTACTAGCTATCTGAGAATTTATATATTAAATAGGCAAGTCATGGTATCAATTATAGTTTGATTTTGAAACTAGCCTAAAAATGGGCTTTGGATATGTTATAACTCCCAGATTCTTCAGTTGTGCGACGAAAATGTCATTATTTGGAAATATAGAATTGCGCTCTAGTTTGCTTTTAAGATGTTGGGAATTGGCTTATGAATTCTTGTATTCGCTTTTATAAAGTCGTACCGACTAGAACATTGCCTTTCTTTACTTACTAAAAAACAATTTTTCCGCGCATCATTTATGCAGCGAGCTGATGATTGGGACGTGGCTTAGGAATATATAAAAAAACTTCTGCAATTTAATGAAAGAAGTTGACTTTTCTCTGCACCCAGTCTGAAGGCCTACGCTGCTTTGCCTATAAATACTTTTGTTTTCTAGAAATAATATATAATTCAATTTAAAAATTAACTTCAAGAATAATCACTTTCCTAACTACATCGATCATGATGGTAATCTGCACTCTACTTAAGTGCTGCCCCTTTTGCTTTGATTTCGAAACGCCTTATAATTGTCTGCACTTTGCCAATATTTTCCATACAGTGTACTTCCTGCTAAATAATTTCGAATCATATTTGCGGAAATCGCTTTCCTTAGTCTAATTTTAGAAACTTAATCAATACTAAAAACAACAAAAATTGGCTAAATTAATTTGAGGCCATAAGCTATATATTCTACAAGAAGAACGAAACACCAACAGTAATAGAAGCTACGTCGCATGTCAGCAAATTGGTTGGGGGAAATCCCCGTCAAAAAGTAATACGGGAATTTTGTTTTTAGAACTGCCGCAGTCAAAAATACACGGAATTCGTTGTGTAAACAAACACATATATACGATTACAATAAAATGACAGGCAAAGAAGTATAAAAATAATAAGTGTGTTGATTACAAGCGGCACACACCGACTATAATGTACTCTGCATGTCAGAGAAACTTTTAGGAATTGTGTTGGAAACTATGAAATCTGCCCAAAATCTTGAAAAAAGTGTCTGACTACATATTGTATTTGGGAAAGATTTTTACATATCGAACTTATGGCAAACTATTGTATATTCCCAATTCCCTAAGACGCTTTGATTTTCAAAATTTGGCTTTTTGCCGCTTTCCAATTTCATCTTATGATTTGTCAATCATTGTCTATTCCCAATTTCCTAAGACACTTTCTTCAAAGTTTTCCTTTTTATTTTTGGTATTTTGTTTTGCACTTCTTGGGAGAATTAGCAGCATCATTTTCATGCTAGAAATGCAAATATTTCGGAAATTTTTTGTCAGAAGCTGTTGCCACTTTTGCGGCTAGTAGCTTTCTAACAAATGAAAGATTATCTGTCAAAATATGGCAAGTTTATTGAAGATAGTAAGCGTGTGTATAGCTTCCATAAAAGTTATCGAAACAGTTCTTCAGTAGTTAATCCTACAAATGTGGCAAGCTGCTCTTGCACTGGCTGCTTCATTCAACTCGATGTACGCCTTATTGAAAGGGTATACGGAATACCAAAATTCGCGTGAAAAAAATCGCAAATGTATAAAAACAAAGTTGTTGGAATTACAATTGGGTAGAG
Source organism: Chymomyza procnemis (assembly GCA_035046065.1). Classification (NCBI taxonomy): domain Eukaryota; kingdom Metazoa; phylum Arthropoda; class Insecta; order Diptera; family Drosophilidae; genus Chymomyza; species Chymomyza procnemis. The sequence goes on along the minus strand of JAWNOJ010000021.1, from coordinate 33,412,285 downwards.
AAGGCGATGAGCCATGCCGATATGAAAGTAATAGACTTTTGGGCCAAAAGTGACGCAGTGCAGACAATGGCTAACGTGATGCCTGTGCTAATTATAGTTTCGGTTATAATGTCAGTTAGTAAGGAATAAGGATTAAGAAGTAAGCACACATAGGCGACTCCGGAGAGTTCGCGTTTAGCAGAGGTAGTTTGTTTCTTTGGAAAGGCTTTTATTTATCGGATTTATCTATCTGCTTTTTATGCAGTTGTTGTGGATTCGCGGCCCAAAAATTACAGAAACAAAAAAAATGAGAGTAGAGTTACGGGGAATATTTTTCTTATACGCAAAAGTATACAAAAAATGGATAATTGAAAAATATTTTGAAATTTTCAAAATCAAGGCTATGGTACTTCTGTAGAAAATACTGGAGAAATGTAGGTGGTAAATTACTAGAGAAAAGTAGGTGGTTCATATTAGAGAAAAGTAAGTGATAAATTATTTGAGAAAAATAAGTGGTTCATTACGAAAGATTAGTAGTTGGTAAATTACTAGAGAAGAGTAGCTGGAAAGTAACTAGAGAACAGTGAAAACTACAAAATAATAGTAGGTGGAAAATTACTAGAGAAAAATAGGTGTCGTAAATTACTACAGAAAAGTAGTTGGTAAATTACTAGAGAAGTGTGAAAAATACGAATAAATAGTAGGTGGTACATTAGGAGAGAAAAGTAAGTATTACATTACTAGAGAAAAGTAGGTGGTAAGTTACTAGAGAAAAATAGGTGATAAAGTACGAAGAGAAATGTAGGTGATAAAGTACCAGAGAAAAGTAGGTGGTACATTACTAGGAAAAGTCGTAAATTACTACAAAAAAGTAGGTGGTAAATTACTAGAGAAGTGTGAAAAATACGAATAAAAAGTAGGTGATACATTAGGAGAGAAAAGTGAGTAGTACATTACTAGAGAAAAGTAGGTGGTAAGTTACTAGAGAAAAATAGGTAATAAAGTACCAGGGAAGTGTAGGTGGTAAATTACTAGGAAAAATCGTAAATAACTAGAGCAAGGTGGTAAATTGCGAAAGAAAAGTAGATAGTATATTACTGAGGAAAAGAGGTAAATTACTAGAGAAAAGTAGGTGGTAATTTACTGAAAAAACGTCGAAAATAATACATAAAATTAGGTTGTAAATTACAAGAGAAAATTTGGTAGTACATTACTAGAGAAAAGTAGGTGGTAAGTTACTAGAGCAAAGTGGTAAATTGCGAAGGAAAAGTAGGTAGTATCGTACTTGGGAAAAGTGGTACATTACTAGAGAAACATGGAAAATTAATTGAAAAATAGATAGCAAATTACGAGAGAAAAGTTGGTAGTACATTAATAGGGAAAAGTAGGTGGTACATTACTAGAAATAATAAGTGGCAAAATATGAGAGAAACGTGGTAAATAAGCAGAGAAAAGTACGTATCCAATTACTAGGAAGAGTTGTAAAATACTAGAGAAAAGTAATTGAAAAATGCTGCAGAAAATTGGGTGGTAAGTAACCACATACCCATACATGAGAGGGTATATAGATAAAGTCCAAGACATCTTTTATAAAAGATATATTCCTTTATAAGGTTGCATTCAACTTCCCCAACCTAGCAATCTAATCCAAAATCCAATTTTCAAAGCTACTTACAACTGCCAACGATGCGCATAAAGTTAATATAAAATCCTTGAAACTTTCATTGGTACCAATTGAGTTACTAGCTCTGGAATTCAAGAGTTTCGCAGGGTAACGCAACATTCTATTATTGGCATTTCCAAACTAATACCCAACTAGGTCAGTCCAAACATCTATGCTCAGCAGTTTGTTAAACAATTCCACTTCCGTAGCGGGCGTAGTTTTGGGGGGCAAACAGAATTTCCATGCCTAATGATATCTGCTCCACATAAAAAACTACAAATAGATAGTAATCTTGTCGAGCGCGCTTTTCTAATTTTTACCAAAGCCAACAAATCCTTAGAAAATGAAAAAAAAAAGTTGCCACATGCCGGCGCCAACGGGGCACGTGCAGTGCACAAAAGGCATTGACGCTCTAAGGACGATATGGCGGCAGAAGCCGCTGTCAAACGCCAATAAGCACTCGTCGCTCGTCACACTCGCGTCCTGTCCCCCGTACAAATATCGTGCCATGCCCAGGACATGCAACATTATACACACGCACACACATTGCCAGCGAAATTACATGCGTGTGCCTACAAATAGGCAATAAGGAACTACGCCTGGTAACAACCTCTGCAGCAACAAAAACAATCCCGGCATTCCTGTTGCAAGTCGGCAAACGTCAGCGTTGGCATGGGGCAAAGACCCCCCTCCCCCCCACCACACTCCCACCACTTGCTCATTGGGCTTGTGTAAAAATATTTTAAAATTGCCAAAGAAAAAAAATATGTATATATAAAAAGAAATTATGACAAGGAGTCGTCGAAAGTCACCGAACGGCGAAGCGATACACTGTAAGTTCTTGTTGGAATGAGAAAGAGGTTGTAAACTTCCTAGTTTTATTTAAGAACTTCAACTTTATAAATAGAAATTGTTACTGGAGTCTGAGGCAAATATGACAGAGTAAATGTAGTTCTCGGATCGGCTTTGTGAACGAGCCAAGTCTCAACTCTTCTCATTTCGTAACTAATTGAAAATTTTTTTACAAAAAAGCAGGGAGGGGAAGACAAGGACTAGCATGGAAGTCTAGACTGACTGCCATTCGGATTCAGCTATATATTCACTATTTTTTTGCCTTTTTTATGGGGCTAGTGCAGTGGCAGTATTTGCGCTTCTAAGCCGCAGTTGCCTAGCACTGGCATGGCTAGCAAATGGAAGCTCTTTGCCTAAGCAGATCTCATGGTCATTCGGATGTGGCAAGAAACTGTAGCTCACTGTGCTCTTCAAATTTCGGCATTGGTTTGTCTGTTTTTCTGTGCGCTCTTTCCATTAAATTTTGGACCCAATTTTTAAAGGAAATTATGGTCGTCGATAGAGATATCTGCATGTCTCGCTTTGTTAGGAGAGTCAAGGTGAATAAAAAAGCAGATCTTCAGTAGCATAGAGCTTTAAGGGTTAAGAAATTGCTAAAAATGCTTATTAAAAGATGGCGCCGCAGCTGGTTAACCGACTTACTTTACTTTACTTGGCCATGACAACCCCTTATCGGACTACAGCAGAACTAACTAACTTTGGCCAGGCGCCTCTGCTTTGTGCGCGCCTGCTCCAGTTGGAAAATCGACTTAGCGCAGAAATAAAAGTAGTCATGCTGTCAACTAACGATGCACTTACTCTGCTTTGTAATGTTGGATTCCAAGTTGCCGGCGAAGCTATTCAAATTGCCACAGCTAAGCAGAGTTAGGAGTGGAGCTTCATATACAGAAGTATTTCATGGGATACAAAAATGTTGCTCCCTTCACTGTGCTGGCATTACTTCAAAGGTGGAGCGTGGAGATAACTTTATTAAAAGCTGTCGAAGAAAATCAGGGACTTATAGTCGAATTCAAACGGCTGTTCCCTTTATACTGATTTTCTTAGGCAAATAGCGTCTATTCATTTGCTGGCCAAGCCAGTGCTAGGCAAATGTACCAGTGCTTACAGTGGCTTACAGGCGATTACGCTGCCACTACGCTTATGAGATCCACTAACAATTTATTAAAATATAAAATTGCTGTTACCCATAAAACAGAAGAGTTGATAGATACGCTTCGCTCTAAATAAAGGCGGGAATGCACACCCGACAGTAAAATCAGCTCCGGATGATGACTCTGAGGAGCATTAGTTGGCGCATTCAACACTCAGGTTGCAGGTTGCATAGTGACAGCAATGTCATTTGCCACATCAAAAAAATAAACTCTGGAACAGATTCAGTTCAACCGCTGCAGGCTGAAGTCGAACCATCGACCATCGGGTTTAGAGGCGAGCACCATGACCATTACCATGTCGCACACAAGAGTGCAACCTAAACTTCAAAGTGATTTAGCATCTATTTGCTAGCTATGTCAGTGCTAGGCAAAAGCAAGATGTGCTGCAGTGTGGAAGCGAACCACTGGGTTTCGTGCTTACAGGCGAGTGAGGCCAGTGAGGCCCACAAACTATTAAACACAAAATATTAAGTATACCACGGGATAGAGTATGCGACATGTTTGTATAAGAACCGACTGCAGCATAAGCCACTGTGCGGGGATGTGTGTGTGTGTTGTTATTATTGTTGCGCTGTTTGTAGCCCATGTCGTGCGCAATTTATGTTAATCACAGGACACAGACATACACATACAATGCGAAAAAGAGAGGCCTATGCCAACAACATTGTCGGCTCTAGTAGTGGCACCTACTTGCTGGCTTCGGGACCCCAACTCCAGCTGACATTTTGCGCCCACTCAAAAGGGTGTCAGTCAATGGCACACAACAGTCTATGTGTGTGTGTGTGTAGGTTCCTACTGAAAATAACAAAAAAAAAGAAAAAAGAAAAACATTTTTTCGGTGCCAGCCCCGAGACAGCCGACGAACCCAGACCCCAGCAAAACGATCCAAAAAGCCAGCCCCAGCAAACTGACGGCAGCAACAATTTTAATACCGTGGTTTTGTGATTCGCATTGGAAGCCACCTAGCGCTGCAGACGTAGTCAGTCAGACAAGTCAGTTTTAGACGCGAGTTTGACGCTGGCAGCCAAGTGCCCAGCAACTGCTACACTCACTACCAGGCAGCAGGCAGTCCAGGCCAATGCCCAAGCAGGGCCAATAGCTTATCAACCGCGTGTGTCCAAACCAAAGCCAAGACAGCTAGAATTTTTTTTTTTTTTTTTTTGCATCTTTTTTCCGGAAATTTCCCAAGTGTAGTTGAGAGCGGCGCAACATGCCAGTTATAGAAGCATCCGCCATAGCTGCATTGCCGCCATTTTCGAACACAATGATGGGCCACTGTTTGCTTAGACGCAATAGCAGCAATCCCAGCCTGCAATATTGCAGCCAAAGAATCAACAACGAGCATTGTGCAACACTGCCAACAATGAAAGCAATCACTACAACCACGACAACCACAAGTCACCGCCTGCTATTACGCAATACTCAGCCACCTGACAATAACAATAACATGTCCTCCGGCCGCAGCTCAAGTGACGATGACGCGGATGACGTTGACGATGAGGATGATGATGGTGGTGGCGATGGCGATAATGTTGGACATGATGTGCTGCAACGTGTGCATGATGAGAATAATGCAAATGCCACAAATACTGTTCGGCGCAGTGCCAGCATCAGCATCAGCGAGGGCATCAGTGTCAGAGCAAATTTCAAATGCAAAGATATGGAGTGCTCCCTGGTATTGGATGACTATGCCAATGGTGAGTGCTACGTGCTGGGGGAAGGCGAACATTGCTTTAAGTTTTGGCTTGCTCGCCAAAACAAAAGAAATTAAACTTGCAGAGTGAGCGAAACAAGTACTTGGGCGATGCAAAGATGTGCAAGTATTGGATAACTCAAGCTCTCGCAGAGTTTGCAAATTTTGTGGAGAAAAATTAGTTTCTAGCGAGTAATACGAAAAATTGTGTGATATGATAAAATCTGAATTGATTTCTTATAGATTTTTATACCAAATTGTGTGCGTATGTCACACCATGACGAATTGCTTCAAAAAAAAGCGACTTTGGTTATAGAACAAATTCCACATAGTAATTTTTTTGCGAATATCATCTTCATAATTTAAATTGAGAAAAAATATATTCTTTGAGCCAGCCTATAAAACAGTTTCGTATATAAAAAAAATAATCGGAAACGTTTTTAAAATACAAAAATAATCTTAGCTCTCAGAATTTTTTTAAATTATTGCATCATTTTGGGCCACCCTAAAAATCAAGCAAAAATCGGTTCCGCATCGAATTAAAAAAAAAAATGAAATTGAGATTAAAAAAATCGTTCGGAATACAAGAATTTAAGTACTTCAAAATATTTTCTGTTTTTTAGTCAACCCTAAAGAGCATTGATTTCGGCATCAAGCTACAAATATTATTTTTCTTGAACTAAACTAGAGATAGGGCAAGCTGTTCGCTTAACACGCGTGCGGAATAAACGGTTTCATACAAAACGCATTTGTTTTTCTAAATAAAAAGTAAAAGTTTTGTATTTAATTTATATTTTCTCAGTTCAAGCTTATTTGCATTTGAAAACTTGTCAGCATTTTTGGTAATTTAGAAATAAAGAAAATGTTTCTTAAATGCAGACTTTTCGAATGCTAAGTTTGTAAACCGTGAATATTATTTTTTTTTTAACAAGAGATATAATTTTATAAAAATGGTTGGTTTTTCAAGAAAAACTATGAACTTAAAAATATGCAATTTCTATAAGCCAAATTTTTTTATTTTTAATAAAATTTATCTGGGAACGAACCTCAGTCCTTGTGCATATGCATAAAATCTTAGAATATCTTTTTATAAACGAGTTCCAAGTTTACAGCAGTTTTTGTTTCTTAAAAAACTAAATTATTTTTTATTTTGGGACAACCTAAAGCTATTAGAAGGTAAACTTAAAAATATGTAAAAAGTAATTAAATTTTTGCTCCCTTCTCATATTATATGCGTGCATACATTTAGGGCGCATACTTGGCGTGTGACTAACTAGAGCACACGAGCAAACCTAATACCTATAATATACTTAAAAATTATGTATATTTGTATATAAGCGATATTTCCAAGTTGAAAGCAGTTTTTGTTTCCAACTGATCCCTGGAGATTAGTAGTTTTTGTATGCTTTTCTGCCAAACCCCGCCCCAATCTTTCGCTTGCTGCTTACGCTTTAGTTGAGTAAATGATGCGCGGAGAAAAACTTTTTTTTTATAAATTAAAGAGAAAACGATGTCTACATTTTTGCAATTTTTTTGGCGTTCATCTTGAAGAAATTTTAAATCTTCCCTTTACTTGCCATTTTTTAAAATAAGCGCTTAATTTTTGTTTGGCGAGAAATCGTTTCTAAAGTAATTTTTCAACTAAAACTTTTATTATATTCAACTTTATATTATTTTATGCTCCAACGTACCGATACTTGTCCAAGTGTGTTTAGTTCCTATTTTTGTAATATCTAAAATAGAAAAGATATCTCAATGCATAGAGATCACAGAGAACAGAAAGGCCTACAATTTTTAGCCGAATCCGTACGTCGGTATCTTAAATGAATCTCGAACAAGAATCAATTAAGACGAATACTGCTACTACTACGCTACCGTTGCCCCCGAAAAGCTATACATAATTTTATTCTATTTAAAATAGTAGGTTCTCATTTTTGCGCTGAACCCACTCATGCGCTGGCAGAAGCACAAAGTTGTATCTCGGCACATGAATTGCTTATAATGAATGCCGCACACAGCATTCTATAGTTCTTCACCTAAGAGTACCTTCAGGAGTTCCAAGACAATATCTAGTTACCAAAGCAGCCATTTAGTGATTCGAACGCTTAATACTAACAGAAAAAAAAATGAATACGAAAATGAGAGCTCTCTTAAGTGAAATCTTGGAACTGGTCAGATAGATTTCTCAAAAAAGTTGTCAAAGAAAATGCATAAGATCAATTTTCATAGATTGTCAAGCTGTTCTTTAGTCCCACGATTGAAAATAAAGCCCTATTATTTTTTTATGATAAATTTAAAATAATTATTCATTTCAAAAATTCGCTATTCATTATTGTAGTGGGCTGTTTTTCGTAGAAAACTTGGCAAACAAAAAAGTTCGTAAATATGAACTAGGGGCTCAGCCACCTGCTTGCTTCATGCAACAATCGTTTATATCTAGTAGTTGCGCTTAAATGATGCGCGGAAAACACGAGAGTCTCGGCCTTGGTAGTGCACTCGCCTCGAAATCGGAAAGTCGGTGGTGGTTCGATTGATGCATTTGGCTAGCAGTGGCATTGCTAGCAAATCGATACTTTTGTTTGGGAAAACCTCTATTAAGACAACGTCTATTGAATTCGGCTATAAACTGTCGCTCCCTGTTCTCGACGAAGAGCTTTAAATAGAGATATCCACATGCTGCGGCTTTGGAGCGATGAACATAGTCAAGGGGTATACACTTTTTTTTTAGTGTAAAAAATTGTAGCTTTCTGTTCCCATACAAATCTTGACTTGTGCTGTAGAACACTGTTTGTCCTTTAGGCTTAGGAAATGATTTGATTTGATGATTGATTTGATGATTGAAGTTTCGTAATGAATATTGAAGTTATAAAATGCATGCCGTTTTCTTAGATTATAAGGCTGGAGACGTTTAGGGCGCCTTGGTCTGTCAATGGATAAAAAAAGTCTAAAAAACATGTAAAAATCGGCTGCAAAAAAAGAAAAACCCGCTAATTTCAATAATTTCGCTTTTATTTTTAAAATTTTCATTTGGAATTGTGCAGCTTTTGTCGACTGTTTCTACTCGGTTCTCCTTTAGCAAAGTAAAAAACTCAGCCAAATATACTTCAAAAAACTGTAGTCATCGCTTAAGCTGTTTGAAAAAAAATCGCCTATATGCAAAAATGATTCAGGCACTGACTCTATCCGCACTTTGACAGCTTTCCGTCATGCTGACTGAAGGCAGGATTATTGCCGAATCATAGGCGGCAAAGCATTTAATTCGAATTTAGATCAAATAGCAATAATTTTCTTACAATTTTCGTCTGTCATGTTTGGTTTATTTTCGCAAGAATGTCCCATAGAGGCTGACGAGAAGGTGTAGGAGGCCAAGTAGTTCCCCGCAATTTATTGAAAACATGCTGCACGCTGACAAACAAGTTGGCCAAAGCCGCTTGACTTATCATTTATCATAAGCCAAAAAAAAAAAACAAAAAGTTGCTACAAAAAACATGTTTCAATAATGTAGCCAATATATTTTAAAACAAATATATTATTTCTTAGATTTTGCAATCTATATGTATAATTAGTTTTAATTTTTGATTTTTTGTTTCACGGGACTTGCTTGAAAAATTAATTGCTCGCAAAAAGCACGAAGCGAAAAATATGGCGAAAAAAAAATTTAATATTATATTCTTCGGTCGATGGGCAGTTGTTGTTTAAAATACAGATTTTGGCTTTTGAATTTTTAATTGCCTTTTGGGTACGTTCAAAAAGATTTACACGAAATTTGGCTTGTGTGTAAATCTTTTGATATTAATTTATGTAAAAATGAAAAATTTAACAAATTCTATGCATTATAATATGCATGTTGTACTATATAAGCCGGAACATATGTGAGTAAATGTGCATAAACATTTTTATTTATTGTCATCAGGCGTTGAGCTAATCGCTCACGGGGCGTATGAGCAATATTCAATCGCTTTTGGCTACCCAGCGAGTGTGTCTCGGTGCTGTGTGTGTGTGTGTGTGTGTGGACCTTGACAATCATTGCGAGTTGCCAAAAACAAAATAGAAAACATATAAATTCTCTGATCAAGATCATTGCTATATGTCTGTCGTGCCGCTCATTATATATACGCCTTTGGGGCGTGGTATTGGTGGTCTCTATAGGTGACATAACGTGTGGCGCATGGTTGGCTCTGATTGTTCAATTTTGACACCTGTTCGTTTTGTGTTTTGGGCAAAAGGCGACAGCCAACAACAAAATAGCAGCTTGGGAAAAACAAAAGAACCAAAAACAAAAATAAAAGGAAGTGCAGCAACTTTTTGTTTTGAGGCGAGTTAAATACTCTATAGGCTGGCAACATAGTTTTTGTTAAAAAAGCAACAGTTGCTAAAACTCACAAAGTAATCACAAAGATCTCAGGGAATAAAGTTGGTAAGCAAATTTTCGTTATTTCTGTCTTTCTCAAGATCTTTAAGCCTTAAAGCTGAAACATTTGGTCTTAAAAATAAAATTGTAATTTGATCAAAATTATTGCGAGCTTTGAATTTTCCAGCAAACGACCAAGGTTTTCAGTGTAATTTCTTTAGCTCTAAAGCGCCGGAGTTGACTTGGAATTTCCAACTCAAGCTTTTAAAATTAACGAATTTTTTAGGCCAAAAACCTAGAGAGCTTCTAAACTTCTAACAAAGGCCCAAGTTTTTCTTGGCAATTTCTCAAGGCCTTTTAGCGCTAGACTTGTTTGCGAAATGCAAACTGAAACTGCAATTGGCAGCTTCTGAATTCCCCACAAAACGCCAAGTTTTACTGGGCCATTTCTCAAGACCCAAATCGGAAAGCATTACTATTTTGCTATATGGCTGCCAGGTATTTCCAAAAATAAACTTTCTAAAGACTAGAAAGGAAATTGTTTATTGATCTACTATATTTGGGCAAAGAGAATCTGAAAAGTAAAGTATCTCACGTTATCTTAAGATGTAGCCATTTATTTTGGTTTACAAACGAAAAACATCTCTGCAGTCAACCATATGCAAAAGTTTCAAAACTTTGGTTCAAATTTCGACAGCGTCAGAGTTGATTTTAAAATGCAAACTGGCATAAAATTGAACATTTGTTTAGATCAAAAATATCGAGAGTTTTTCATTGTGTCTTTGTGTCAAGGTCTTTGAGCCAAAACGTCTATTTAAGGTTAGTATACTACTTCTCTGATATGGTATCAACATTCCAAGTATGAAAGAAAGAGAGAATCTTCCAAATTATTCCTACAACGAAACTATATATTGAGGTCTAGCAAATTCTTCAGGTTTGGTAAAAGAAATATATATCTGCATATAGAGATTTGGTGAGTTTCGACTACGAATTTTAAGCTTAGAAAATAATCATTTTCAATTCGTTCGGTTCGGTTCAATTAATTCTGAAGAACTTAACGAATATTTTGGACATTTGAAGTTATGCTTAAATGTGAAAGTCAGCTTTTGGAGCGTATTTCAAATATATTCTTTTATAAAATCGCTTAATGCTGTTGAAGATTTACTGCTTGCATTTTAAGAGTATTGCTTTATAATCTCCAGGCGCATTTGAAAAATATTCTTATGTTAAGGAGAATTTTTGGAAGAATTTATGAACTCTAGAATAGTAATATTTTGACGCAATTTAGGAAAAATTCTGCACTCGCTTAATGCTAGGGAAATTTTAATTTTTTAAAAATAGTAAGAATTTGGGCAACTTAAAGCACGTTCTTCGAGTGCCTCAAAAAATTTTCTCTTGGAAAATCGTGTAGTCTTAGGTAAATTTTAAAGAATTTTGCGTAGTTTTTAAGTCAGGCACAATTTCTGCTTACATTTCTGAACTCTGGAAAAGCAAAAGTACAAATTGAAAATTTTTCTGTCAAATTTGAAGATAATATGCAAAATTTAAAACTTTTATTTTTAAACTTTTTTATTATTTTGGACAATTTCAAGGCAACTAACTACAAAAAACTGAATAAAATCACATATTTTACAAAGAATAGAAAAATAATGATAAAAGCAGAATTAGTGGTTTTGAAAATAACTAGACAGACAATATATGAAATTTTGATGAATTTGATGAATTTGACCAATTTGATGAATTTGATGAATGATGAAAAAATGTATCCATAGCTTTTCAAAAAAGCGAATTACAAAAATATTTCTGAGGCGGGTTGTTGAATTTCAAAATATTCCCTACCTTTTTGCAGTATTGCTAGGGAATCTTTTGCGAAACTCTGTTGCGTTATATTCAAGGTATAATTGGAAACTTTGGAATCTATTCTTAAAAAATTACGTTCTTTATTTTATTTGTAATATATTTAACCATGAATCATATTATTATAACTTTTTATTTAAAATCTAGCGAAATAAGTAACAATTATATAAGAACTCTAAAGATGCAATTTCGAAGGCATATCGAAAAATAAGCATTTCGAAACTTTAGATAAAGATAAGGTTTTTCCAATTTAACAGAATTAAGCACAAAACTGAGTAACTTGCTTAAAGTGAGTGCATCAATAGCAAATCCGCATAAAACAAGGAAATCAAAAGGTTGCAAAACTAGAAAGTGGTAGCAAGCCGAGGGACTTGCGACTTTGACATATGAATTTTTGGCAAGAGATTTCAATTTTGAAAAAAAAAATAAACATACCCAAAATGAAACCAAGCAGAACCAACAAAAACAAAGCAATTAGGGTCGTATTTTTGTTGTTGCTGGTGGTGGTGGTGGTGGTGGTGGCGGTGCTGCTGTTGCTGGACAGCTGATCGCCTGTGGCGCATGTGTCATACGTTGTCGATTCCGGCTTAAACGACAAACAGCCGTAAACCTAAAAACCCAAAAATCAACTTCTAAACAGCGCTATAGGCATAGACAACAAACTGTTAGGCAAAAGGATACTGGCTGGATATATATATATATATATATATATATGGTAAGGATATGCAGCAATACGCCCATAATATACGCCATTGAATGGTGTTACGAGGAAGTCCGTAACCAAGGCTGCTGCTGCTTGGTTGCCTTTGGCTTTGTTAGAATCCATAGCATATCCTATCCGTGTATATTGTATGCATATTGGAATTGAAGTGAGTCAAGTCGAAATGGCGTGGCAACGTATAGAATGCCTTCGTCCTAACACTTCCTGCTGGCATTAGAGACAACGACAACATTGAGTGTTTCTGGCTGTTGTTGTTGTTCTTGTTTATTTGGCTAAAACAGTTTTAGCCCGTTCGATGTGTTGGTGTGCATTTTGGTCGTGTTCAGCAATTCGAGTGCGACGGCAACTCCGTAAATCAGTTTGAATTTGTAGAAGGCAACGTAATGCCATGCCGCATAAAGGAAGCCCAACAAATTGTCAGCCATAGACCATGATGCGGCAATTACCTGCCAAGCTCACAACTTGTGAACAATTTTTAGTGCAATAATTCATATAGTTAGTAGATAAGCCGCTAATTAAAGCCAATTTGTGCGTGGTGCCTTCATAGCCAAATATCTGCGTATATAATTAAAATCACATAATATATAGTGCGTTAGTTTATCGGAATTCGTATATGTATTTCGTTTTTTTTTTTATGTGCCAAAAGTTGTGAAGAATTCTTGCCGAGATGCTCTAAACACTCGAAACTCTTGCGGGCAGTTAGCTCCACAAACGCTCACATGGACTACAATGGCTTCGGTGGCGGGGGTCGCGTGCAGTTCCTGCAAGCTCAACTCTTTCCCGTCTGCACGCTAACCGCATCATCCAATGGAGGTAAACTATAACTCATGAAACAGCAATTTGAGCCCAAGTAATTGTGAAACATGTGCATCAACATGTGCCAGTATTAAGTTCAAATGTGCAGAATGCCGTTGCGCGACTCGATTGCGTCTAGCATTTCTTTTTTGTATACTCTGCTTTTTTTTCAAAATAATTATCGTTATATCGATTTTTGAATAATTAAGTTATGTTGGGAAAAGCGGCTTGAATTCAAACGTTCATCTGCGTCACGACGCAAGTCCGTATGCAAAACATCGATATATCGTAGTATTGCTTTGGTACGTTATTGTTGGCAAAACATCGATGTATCGAAATTCAAAAAATTCAATTAATTGTTTAAATTTTAAACAATTAAGTATTATAGGAAAAATAGAAAAATTGTGTTCAAACTTATATATGTCTCGTCACGTTGAGAATCGCTATTGTTCGCCTTTACGCTCATTATGAATGCAACGATATATCTTTTGAATGTTTTTGTATATTATTGCTGGAAAAGTATTAGGTTATGAAGCAAAAAGCAGTTCGAATTCAAACTAAAAATAATTATTGTCGTATCGAATTTCATGTAGGACAAAGCGGCTTGAATTCAAACTTACATCTGCGCCACGACAAAAGTCCGTAAGAGAATATCGATATATCGTAGAATTGCTTCTGTATGTTATTGTTGGCAAATTACCGATTTATCGAAATTCAAAAAATTCAGTTAAAAGGAAAAGGAAGCTTGATAAAATTCTCGCTATTTCCGTCTTTATTGCACTTGTATAAACATCGATTAATCGATTGTTTTTGTATATAATTGCTGGCACAACATCGACGTACCGAATTTTAAACAATTAAGCAAAATAGGAAAAATTGGGTTCAAACTTCTTATATATGTCTCGTCACGTTGAGAATCGCTATTGTTCGCCTTTACTCTCAACATGAATGCAACGATATATCGTTTGAATGTTTTTGTATATTATTGCTGGAAAAGTATTATTGGCTTGTGAAGCAAAAAGCAGTTCGAATTCAAACTCCCATTCCGCCTTTATCCTTATATAAACACCGATTTATCGCTGTCTTTCAGCTTTACACGTTTCTAAAAATTACGAAAACTTAGAATATTCTACGGAAAACGAGTTTACCATTTGCTTCGCTGCAAAAATGCAAAAAAATTCACTTCACGACAAATTGCACCGCTAATTACTAACTAGGACTGGGCTTCTTGCGATTTAAATAGATCTGTTTCAATTTTTTAAGAATAGATAATTGTTGAGCATTTTTTATACACAAATCAGCTGACCCTTGGGCAAACCTAGAGGCTTGTATACTGCCAGAAAACGTAAATTATGGTCGTGACCCGAGTTGAGCTATCAAGAACTATATCTTGGTGCCTCTCACGCCAAGGGCATCGGGTTCCAAAAGGCTTGTATTAAAGCCAAAGAGGCTTACTCTGCCATTCGCAAGTGCATCTGAGTAGATAATCGCTTTCGTTACTCTTGACGGTAGCTTCAACCTATATTAGGGAAGATGATGAAATTTTGGTTTCGCATGGGCCATGCGGTAGGTGATATTACCCCACGTTTTCCTGCTGGCTCTTTACAAGGAAAAAAATAAGGAACAACCATGGTATGAAATAATGATATTTTTTCAATAATAGTTGAGTTTTAAAAATTAAAAGTTGGGTAAAGAAGCTGATCTCAATGTCCCTAATGTGTTTGGAAAAGAATTCAGCATCTTGGTAGTATTTGCTGGCATTGGAGGTCTACTAGTCAAATGCAAACAACTCTACGTCAACTTACAAGTAAATTGCAATCGTTAGGTTATGATTTTAGCTTTTTATGAAGACCTCAAACGCCATTTAACGGCTAACTTGGCTATATCTAATAATTTGGAAAAATGGGCTTATTCGAAAATGTATGCTCGAAAATTTCAAAACGAGCGCGGCAATACTCAGTTGTTTCTAGTAATCGAGATCGGGAATGTTGGAAAATTTGTGGCATTTGTTTCTTCATTCAAAATGTGCGCTACGCAAAATAAGAGAGCATGAGATGTGTACATAAGGCATATTAGTTCTGCAGGAGGCTGGCCTCCTAGACTATGTAATTTTTCATATTGTTACTATCATGCTCAGAGCAGAAGTTTTTATAGCATAAGGAAATATTTATTGTCCTCGTGTTAATTTATTGACCCTAGATTTATTTCGTTTCAACAAACAAAACATAAAAGACAACTTTAAAGATAAGTTCTGGGATACCTAGATAGACTAGATAATATTGTCACTGATCTAAGTGCAACTTGAGAAAAGATTTGAATGGATAGTTTAAGATATAAAATTCGATTTAAACGATTCAACAAACTGAATCTAAAACATTAGTTCTGGGGCCCCAGTGCAGGCTGCAGGAGGCTGGTCCCCCAAGCTTGTGTTATTTTCTCATACTGTATTTTCTTATACTCGAGGAAAAGATTTCAATGGACAACTTCAGATATTGAATTTCATTTATTTTAGTATTCCCAAACTTTTTTGCAATTTAACAAACGTAACATAAAATATTACATCTGCGGCTCTTAAGTAGAGCATGCAGCATGGGGCTGGCCTCCTAGAAAATATAATATATAATATAAAAAGATTTCAATAAACTACTCTTGTTATATTTTAAAGAAATCGTTGGCATATATTACCAAGTTCTACGCAATTTACCTAAGTACTCCCAAACTCCCCCTAACAATAATCCAATACATTGTCATAAATAAATTCAGTTTGAATTAAAGAAAATTCACAAAATGCATTTGAACTCTTACATATGCAATTTCCTTCATTACATCCGCTACTCTTGCTGTCTATCCCTTGCTGTCAACGGAGCTCAAGGCTATGGCCATATGGAATAACTACTTATATGTCCTACTAGAGTAGTCTATGTACTGCGACATGTCCTTTTTACTTACTTTCAATTGTGGTCGTTCGGCTGCTGCTTCTTTTATAGAATTGTTGTCGTTGTCGTTGTGCTAGTTCGTATTTGTATCTCGTAGCTTCATATGTGTATCTGTATCCGTTGTGCTGTTGCTGTTGTTGTTGATTGTCTAAGGACACAAAGTAAATAGTTGTTGTTGTTGTATATGTGTTACTATTATTGCTTCAGAGGCTGCTCTACTATAGCAAGCCACAATTCCCTGCTGAGTAGTTTATAAAATCGTTGTCCCAAGCAAATTGCCCTGCAGTGGCTCGTTGTGTTTATATTTCTAGTCCTTGCTGTTCCTTGGGATATTGTTGTTGTTGTTGCTGCTGCTGTTTTTGCACTTTATTGTCGTTTTTAATATAACTGTCTTGTGTGCCTTTGGTCCTTTCTGCGTTTCCTGCAAATATTAGATACAAAGTAAACGCTTAATAAAATTGCTATTTGCAGAAGCTTAACATTATTCGCGTTGTGGCAGTTTTGAGTTTTTGAAGGATTTCGTGGAATATATATTTCTATCCTGCGGTGTTAGTGCTAGATTGGAGGCTTAAATTGTATGTCCTGTAGCAGCAAACATTTTCATGCTGCCTTAAAAAGCTACAAACAACTTCTAAATAAGTTTTTCATTTATAAAGGGTGATTTTTTAGAAGCTTGCAAATTTGGTTTTTTTTTTTTTGAATAAATTGTTCAATATTGGCTTGCAATGCGTCGGTCTTTACGGAATTGTTGCTATAATTGGATGAAAACTTATCATAGCTCCACAGAAAATAAACTTGATCTAGATGGCCAATTAACCGGCCTCAAACATAAAACACACTGCTAGTTGAGGTCGCAGCTCTATTAGACCATTATTTCTCTTGGGCATAAGGCGGCATCTTGCTGACATCTCACACAATGATCCTCCTCACACAATAGCATGCATCATTCACAGTAGCGTGCCAACCTACGCCGTCTTGGATAAATTATGGCCCAATGCTAAGTATAACGAACAAAACTTTTTCGGAAAACATTTAAGTTGTCTCATTGTAATCCGAGTGTTCCTCTGTGTAAATGTAGAAAAGATTTTTCCATCTGCATTTTCGGTATACAAATTCGAATAAATCAAAAGAAATAATGCGAATAAACGTCTTATTTGTATGGATCGTCAAAAAAACCAATAAATTTTTTTGCACTTGAGACAATATGCAGAATTCTACATTTTACGGTTCACAATGGAGAAACTTCAAAATTTTGTTGGTTTATTTTGTTTTTATTTAGTTCTGGTTCATTTTGTTTTTAAAAACTAAGTCTTCCTTTTGCTTAACTACGATAAAGCAGCCTGGGCAGCCTCTAGCGGCCTATAAAATAACTTTGCTTTTTGTCGGAATTGGAGATAGTTGGGCATTTAAATAATAGGAAACCCAATTGCAAACCAAAAAGTAATACAGTGGAGCCAAAGCCCGACAGTCGAATACGCTGCACTTTATTTTTTTGAAAAAATACCATTTCAACATTTTTCTTAAGAGTTTTGTGATTGGAATTCGTTAAGCGGATAACGATAGATAACGCTTGACCTAAAAGATCGGTAAATCAGTTTAAACCGATTTTGTCATAAAATGTATTTGGGACGGATTTCAATGACCTACGTTCGGGATTTGGGGAAGCAAAACATACATTTTATTAGATTTGTTAACTGGAGCCCAAAGAATCAACTTGACAAACGGTTCGATTCTAGACCACTTGATTCCAAATATTAAAAGCACTAGACAAGAGTTAGTGACATTTGTGCATATTTGCTTGAAAGATTTTGTTCATTTTGGATGAACTCTGATGCCAATAAGCAACAGCTATATATCGCTTATTATTATATGTTCTTTAAGGCTTGCGAATTCTCGATTTAAGTGAAAAAGCTTAAAAAGTTGTTAATCTTAAAAGCTAAGATTGCCTTCTATGCGCTTGTTTAAAATGACTCAAATACGTGCTATAGATTTCAAGGGTATTGGGCAAACTGTTTTCGAGATATATTGAAGCAAGCTTGAAAAATCAGCACTTCAAAAAATATACACACTCAACCCCTTCACATGAGGCAACTTCCACTAACTAATATAACTTTATGCTGATTTCATATACAGAATTCACTTTACCATTTTATTCTAGAAATATCTTGCAATTTTTGATACCATCCCATGCTCCCAAGCAGCACTTGCTGCCGCAAGTGTATCTCTACATTCATTTGGTAAACTCTTTCCTAGTGTATTCCAGCTTCGTAGTATTATAACTTTTAACAACTTCTAACATTCGTTATTCCTACCTATATGCATTGCAATTAATTCTTATATTCAATGTGTCAGTATCTGGGTCTGTCTATAAGTAGATGCTCGATTGAAAGACCCAAATTTACCTCATGGCGATTACAATGGAATTGCCATTCCAAAAGCACGTCAAAACGTCAAGTCAAGGCAATGACCGATTTTCTCGGCACATTAATGAGACGTTTGATTTATACTGCAATTTCCATTAATGAAATCAAATGAATTTTTTCTTTTTTATTTTTCTCATGGAAATTAGAGAATATTTACGTGGAGAAGTCTTGCATTAATTATTTTGTTTTATTTTTTTTTTTTGTCGTTGCCATGGCAATCGATATGGCTGAATATTGCATTGAGTTCGATGATATTTGCATTTGACTCAACGTGGCTGATAACAGGAATACCAATGCAGCAGATAGCTGACATTTCCGTTTAAATATTTTGAGAAAATAATATTTTGTGGAAACTTGAATGTCTGTGGGTGTCTAGGATGATAGAAGAAGAAAATTTGCTTATAATTGGCAGCTACTTTAAGCATGCAACTGCTCATTACTCTTACCTACTTTCCATTATATTGTGTACCCTTTATTTTGTGCCAGCTGGAAAGAGATATGACCCAAAGTTCAGTATCAAAATTATTATGAGAACCTTGTTTAACTTTTCCGTACCTACATCTCGTAAAACATAAGATCTAAGATCTCCAAACTTAAGCCACTCCATGGCATCTTTCCGCAGAAGATAAAGTTTGTCGAGTCATATCAGTTACTTTCTTCGTTTCAACGCAGAGTGAAACCGTCAAACCGTCAAAGATTTGACTTTAGGAAAATTAAAAAATTTTAAGTTAAACAATTTGAAAGAAAATGTGAAACATCTTCATTCTCATTTGAAAGCTTTTTTATAGCGAAAGCTCTTTGCGCGTTGCTAAGTGACGGCTACCTGCGAACTGACAAGGATTCTTAACTTGAGGGAGACCGGTCTCTGGATATTACCTTATTACTGAGCTATGGATTTGACAACTAAAAGTTTAAGAAAGTTACAAAGTACAAAATTTGAAAGAAAATGTGAAACAAGACATTTTAACCATACACATGTATACCTAGGGTCATGAAATTTGAGAAAATAGAGAGATTAATATGTAGATAGAGAGATAGAGAGAGAAAGAGAGACCGCTCTGACGACTTAACCTTATTATTATACCACGACTAAATTCGGATTGTAAATCTATGCCTTAATATTAAAGTATTTAGGAAAAAGTGCGCAAAACTAATCAATTTTAGTTTAAGCTTCATCTGCGTAACAAGATATAAGAAAAAATTTCCAAGATAACTATTTGCTGAAAGCGTATTAGACAAATATTATAAACATTCTTGGAAAAAATCTCATACATATAATCCAGAATAAACGACTACAACTGCACACAATCTACTTAATTAAATCTTACAGTTTTTTTTCACATTTTGCTCTTAAATTTTAAGTCAACATCCTCGAAGAATGCGGCCAATGTACCAAAAATTAAGTCAAACCAAGCAAAATGTCATAAATTTCCTACAAATATATATATTATGTTTACATATTTATAGTCAGAATATGGTAATAAATATATAAACATCATAAAATACATCGACATTATTATTTTTTCCTTTCTTTCTTTCTTACTTGTTTGCAAAGCAAAGCCAACAAAGACATTGTCAGAATTTTTGAAAAGTGATAAACAAAATGCCATAAATAATATAAATTCACACTAAGTGCATATACTTGTACAGATAGAAGATATACATAAGGTACTATGTGCTTTGTTTATAGAACGAACCAACAGTCGCAATAATCTTTGCAAGGTGGATACATTTAATTATTTACGAAATGGCTGGATATTTTTGCATGCAAAAAAAAATCTGTCAATTTAAGTCATTTCAAGATTTAATTTCTTGAAAGTACCTTGTTATTTCTTAATATTTTGAGACTTTTGTATAGGTAGTTAGGTTGATCTGCTTTTCAGGATAATTTCTATATATGTATTAGTAATTTTCAGCCCGGTTTTGAAGCATAAGCTAATATTGACGAAAAACTAAAGAAATACCGGTTAAAAAATCGAAATTGCAGCCACGTTTGCCAAAACAATGAAAGACGCCGAAGAAAGAGCATGGCCTACCCTGTATTATAGACTTGACATTCGATTGAACTTAAGTACAGAGCTACATTGTCGAAATCAACCATTCTAGGCTGGTGGCTTCGCTTCCAACAGTAGCAAGTTCCATAAACTCCCTTGACATAAAAATAATCTTATATGGATAGCTAGCTCAAGCTGAAAACTCTTCTAAAATCCAGTCGATAGACGGATAAATCAAGAATTAACTTATCTATTAAAAGTTGGTGGCTCTGCTCCTAGCATAAGAAAGATCCATGGGCTCCCTTGATATAATAATGATCTTATCTGAATATTTGCTAGCTCAATCTGAAAGCTTTTATAAAATTCAACCAATAGACGGATCAATCAGTTAAAAAGATTAATCAATAATTAACTTATGCACTACAAGTTGGTTGCTTCGCTTCCAACAGGAGAAAGTTCCATGAACTCCCTTGACGTAATAATGATCTTACATGAATAGCTAGCTCAAGCTGAAAGCTCTTCTAAAATCCAGTCGATAGAAGGATCAATCAATGCTCCTAACATGAGCTAGATACATGAACTCCCTTGACATTACAATGAAGTTCTAAAATCTAGTCGATCAAAGAGTTAGACAGAAGAATCAATCAATAATTAACTTATCCATGAAAAGTTGGAGGCTTTCCTTCTAACAAGGGCAAGATCTGTGGACTCCCTTGACATAATGATGATCGTATCTGAATATTTGCTAGCTCAAGCTGAAAGCTCTTCTAAAATCCAGTCGATAGACGGAACGATCAGTTGGATAGACGGATCAATCAATAATTAACTTATCCAATAAAAGTTTTTGGCTTCGCTTTCAACAGGAGCAAGATCCGTGGACTCTCTTGACATTACAAGAAGCTCTTCTAAAATCCAGTCGATAGACGGATTAATCAATTGGATAGACGGATCAATCAATAATTAACTTATCCAATAACAGTTCTTCCAACATGAGCTATACAATACAATAATACAATCTGAATATTTGCTTGCTCTCGCTGAAAGCTCTTCTAAAATCCAGTCGATAGACGGATCAATCAGTTGGATAGACAGATCAATCACGAATTAACTTATCCAATAAAAGTTGGTGGCAAGAGCCAGATCCGTGGACTCTTGACATTACAATGAACTTCTCTGAATATTTGCTTGTTTTAGCTGTAAGCCGTTTTAAAATCCAGTCGATCATAGAAATGGATAGACGGATCAATCAATAATTAACTTATCCAATAAAAGTTGATGGCTTCGCTTCCAACATGAGCTAGATCCGTGGACTCTTGACATTACAATGAACTTCTCTGAATATTTGCTAGCTCTCGCTGAAAGCTCAATGAGTTGGACATCAAGACCTAGTTTCATGCTACCCTTAGTCTGCGACTTTTCCTTCCATTTGTCACACATGCTTGAACGCGAGGCTAAAGGGTACACAAAATACCTCATGGATGCACCGAGTTCCGCTACACTGCTCTACCATACGAAAAAAAAATCCAAATAACCTTGACCTCACGGATAAAGAAGAGAACCTCACACATGCACATGTGGCGTTCATTTTATGTTTTGTTGTTGTTTTTGTTGTTGTTGCTTTGAAATGAAGCACAACTGTTCCACTGTTGCATTTGGCATAACCAACAAGTAAACATTTATTTAGTAATTTAATAAAAATTTCGCAGCCAAAAATGAAAATTGCAAATCAGTGAAACAAAACAAAAGACAGAAAATATTTGCATGATTTGCAATCGAGATTTGCGTCGCTTGCATTTAACCATAAACATTTAATTAATGCACAAAATTTCAATGCATAAATGGCCAAGGTGCAGCAAATATATGGCCAGCTGGGCAGCGCACAGTGGTCCGTATTGCTGGCAGACATAAAAAAAATTAATTTGTATAATTATTTTTCAAAGCTTTTCAAAATGTTTTGATGCAAACGGTGCGTATACGTAATTACAAATTGAGCGTATATGCACTTTTTGGGTGCTCTCTCTTTTGATCATAATGACTTCATAAGCGCAAATGGAAGGCCTAAGTCTTAACAAGCTGTCATATGCACTATACGAATTCAAAGTGGCAGCTCTGATCCAACTCTGTATTTGTTAACAATTTGGTCTGTTAGCGCCCAGAATTGATAGTTTTCAATATTTCTAAGTATAGGAAAGTATTAAAGCCAGCTACTTGCAATATAAACTGCTCTTCAAATCCCAAATTTAAAAGTTCCAAACATTATTTTAGGCATCTTAAGCTGCTGAAGGGATTACGATATACACACAACTTAACCAAAAACCAAAAATTCAATTATTGATCGGTTTCTTTAAAAACAATATAGTTCAAGTAAAATAGAAAATCCAAATTAAAAAAAAAACGGAAAATTATAAAAAAATAATGAGGCTACATTGCGTATACTTTATTTAGTAATTTTTTGTTGACAATTGTATTATTTTAAATTATAATTTTTTTTATATGTATCTAGCATGCAGACAATCACAAAGCTACATCACATTTCACTTACATCTAACGCACACTGCGCAAAATTTGTTCAGCATTTTGCCACACACGACCCACTGTGCAGCGGCAGCCACAAGTCGCTGTTGACGTTGCAACGTCGACGTCAGCGTCAGCGCTGTGTGCAACAATTGAAAACAAACAATAAAATGCTTTCTCTCAAAACAACGTAAAGTTTCATAAACAAAAAGAGAGCCGAGAAAGCGAGAGAGAGAGCACACACGAAAGCTCCACAAAGCTTTCACAGCAATCGCTTGGCTTGCTGCTCTCTGCTGCTGCTTGTTGCTTTTGGCTTTGGCGCTATTTTTGCATTTTTTACCTCTTTTTTTTATGAATGAATAGCTAAATACATTTTATTTATATTAAATAGATACTATAATATATCTATGTAGCATTTGGTAAAAAAAAGATAGGGTCTTAATCATACTGATCAATGGTTAGGAACTTAGCAAACTTTTGGCCCAAATTGCATTACAAGTACGCTGCCAAAGAGCCATGTGCCCTGGCATGCACATAGACAATGTTTGTATTCGCTTTGTTTTTGTTATTAAACAAAATATAAACGAAAGTTTGCTAGTTCAATGTCAAGGTCTTGAAAAGGGCATATTTTGTTAAAAACTTTTCGTACAAGACCATATGTCATTGAGCTGTATAACATCTCTAAGCATTTAAGTTACAAATTTGTCTAATTTAAGCAAAACTTTGACTTTGACAAGTTCCGGTTCATTATTTCACATAATTCAAACTAAATTGAATGAGGCTATGATTTTAGTAGGCACAGTCAAGACGTAAGCCAATAATTCTAAACAGTTTAAATTTTTCGCAACTACGCTAGTTTCGGTTCATTATTTCTCAAATTTCTATATGATTTGACGGCTTAGTGCAGACGAATTTCTTTAAAAATTGAAGCATAAACAATATAAATGCAATATAATTATATATTTATATATTATTATACAATATTTTTGCTTCGTTTTGAGTTTAATGGTATAGAGTTGAGAAACTTAGCTTTAAAGTTGCTAAAAATCATATCAGACTTGATATTACAGTTGCAGATATTTCTGTGGATATTTTCCAAAAGCACTACGTTCGCATTCAATTCGGTTGTTTTTGGAGATAATTTAAAGCCCTTTCGCATTCCTAAATTTTTAAACTGCTGAGCTGAGAGCAACTAAATTAAGAGCAGCTTAGAAGATATTATATTCAGCATTCAAAACGAGAAAATTCCAAAAAAAAAAATAGTAATTTTTTCACCATCCCTAAAATCTTTCAAAATGGCAAAGCCATCACATTATATGGTATTCCAAAGCTCTTGTGAACCTTATCTGAACACATAAAAAAAAAGGATAAGTAAACTAAAAAGTTTCGCTTTCAAATGCAACACTTTTGTCTGTTGCATTTCAAAGTGTTTCCTTTTGTTTGTAAGCTCGACTTGACACACATACAGCCCCAGTACATACCACACTTTCAGGGTGAACTTTTTCGGGGTGGCGCAGCGGTGGCTCTGCTGATAGTTTACTCCACCTACGCAGGATACGTAAAGACTAAGCGATTTTGCTTGTGTGTGTGCGTGCGTGTG
This sequence comes from Chymomyza procnemis, assembly GCA_035046065.1. Lineage (NCBI taxonomy): Eukaryota > Metazoa > Arthropoda > Insecta > Diptera > Drosophilidae > Chymomyza > Chymomyza procnemis. Next base: position 33,387,756 of record JAWNOJ010000021.1, on the reverse strand, counting down.
CCTGCGTGTTCGTGTGCGTTGGCGGTGATGCGCTCACAGAAAGCTGCAGCCAGCTAAAGCTTTTTGCCAGCGAAAGTGCTCACGTAGAGCTTTTGGGGGTCTTGCGCTTTGTTGGCGCTGCTGCTGCCTCCGCCGCCGCTGCTGCTGCTGCTGTCTGATATTAAATAATATTCGTGCCACTTTGGCACCCTTTGGCCGCCGGCGATTCCCATCGTTTGTTGGTTTTTATGCTCGCATTCGCATTTTCTTGGCAGCAGCAGCGGCGCATTGCGTTTAGAAGGTTAATGCTATGTTCACACTATGGCACAGTATGAGGATAAAAGCTCACTGTGACAATTTTTTAAAAAATTGCTCCGTTTTCAATGGCAGCTCAGACTTTATGGTTTTTTTTATTAACTTTATTCTTTTGTTTAAAGCTTTTCTTTATTAATTATTTTTCTTCATTAAAAACTATAAGTATAAACACTTACACGACATTTTTATAATATCCAAATTGTAAAGCTGCATAAAGTAAATCTATAATGTTTTGTACATCTAACTGATTAGCAAAATAATATAAATATATTCAAAAATTGAATTGAATTGAATTTATGACATGGAACACATGAATAGATTTCGAATTTGTGATCAATATTTTTTTTGAACGAAACTTTAGCTCTTCAAACGAATTTGTTTGGCTAATCCCAAGCATAGATATATCAAAGAACGCAATGCTCAGAGTTAAAAAAATTTGAGAGCAGCTAACGGATACATCATTCTTAAGTTAACATTTTAAGTTCAGTTACTTTTTTTATTTAATTTCATTGCTACTTTTGTACATCACAATTTGTGCTTATATGAATTTAATATTAAAAATAATTTGACCATAAATTATGCTTTTCTGCTGATTAAGATTCTCAGAGGCAGCTGGTGCTCAAAAGTTTTTTTGAACAGCTTTGGTTTCTAGCATATCGATCATGATAGAATAAATTTTCATTAATTTAACTGTATCTATACCGAGTTTCAGAAAATCGTTATTAGACCTTGGATCGTACTATGCCTATTTTGGATAGCATTTAAACATTCTACATTGTCAAAAAATTCGAATACGACCAAAATACGAAGTAGTAGTGTAGATTTTAGCAACATATATTGAAGAATTTTGCTAAAATTGTTAGGCGCGTCATTGTTATAAATCTGATTTTAGAGATATCATTTCTCTTAAAAAAAAGCAACACAATTCGTAGTCTTAATGTAGTCTTGTTTATAGTCTTGATTATAAACAAAAACTGGCAACCATATGTTAAAATCGGTTGACTAAATACGAATACATGAGGAGTTTAATTATTTTGAGTAAAAAAGAGAATTATCATGTAAAATATTTTTTTGGTAAACTTACACACAGTATTGAAGTTTAATTTTATTTAATTTCAGTAAGGGATACAAGATATTTTAGGGATAAGCTCTTATGCAGCTTTATAACTAAGTTAGTATAATTTTGTCGTGTATATGTATTCCATTTATAAAGTTGTTAATGAAAAAAGTAAGTTACGAAAAAAAAAATCCTCACAGCATTAAAAAAAAAAAATATTTAACTTAGATAATGTTTTGTTTTAGTATTAAATTGTACAGCTTTTGATTAAATTTCTGCATTAATCATGCAAATATCTGTTGTTGCGTGGAGAAAAATGAAAAATTATTTTAAAAACTTTGTAAATTTTTGAAAAAAAGAAAATGTTGTTTTCTGCATAAACTAAGAAATAAAAGCAAATGAGCCAAATGGTCAACACATTACATTTATTTAAAATAGTTTATATTTATACAATAATTTATAACGTACTTCTGAAATTAATTCGACGCATTGAAAGCCATCTAACCTGGCGCAGAATCATTAAAGCTAAGAGAATAAACCTAAAGCTGAGAGCCAGTAATCAGCATTAGCTGCTAAACGCTTAATCACTTCACTTTTAAATCACCTTAACTTATACTTATGACTAGCAGCTGGGGATCAAGGCCAATAAGAGCACCATCGACAACGTCGAAAGAGCTCACTTAAAGCTTCTAAGAACTACTATGCACAAATGTAGCTTCGTAACGCAAAAGGACTTTTTTATTACAACCACAAATGCTGAAGGGGGTTGCGACGTTGTCGTACGGAATAATTCAAGAATGTTTGGATTTTTTTATATTCCAATTATTTTATTGAATTCGATGTTGTGAGTTTTTTGAAGAACATAATGTGCAGAAGAAAAACTGCTAGAAAGCATTACGAAATATTTACAAATGATGGAGTTACTGCTTTCTCTCGAATTGTAGTCTTGTTTTTGGTAGAGTTTTGTGGTGAGCACGATTTCACTACAACAGCTCAGCTGAAATCATAAATTAATCATTTTATTTGTATAAAGATGATCGTGGAGTTTATGAACAAAGGGTTTTACAAAAAGAAATTTTTGTGAAAACGAGAAAAAGTTTTTTAAAACATGATGTTTTTCGCATCAACAATTGTTATAAAAAAATTTATATAATAAAAATACAGCGTTCACCGACTGCCTCAATTACGAATTATTAAAAAAAAAATGATGAAGAAAATCGCTGCAATAGTATGCATAAACGTGCTTACGGCATTTGCGAAAAAACATGATTTTGAGATAATTACGTATAAAGTTTCGAATCTACTCGAATTAGCTTCAGATGAAGATGAAGCATAAAAATTTGTTAATTTTTTCTACCAATCACAACGTATATAACACCTAAAAGCAACAAATTTTACACTGTGAAACCGGTTTGTTTTTGTGACAATGCTGTGACTTAGTGTGAACATAGCATAGCGCGCATTGCACGCACTCAGAGGGGAGACACGTTGCCGCCACCAATGCGCTGTTGACGCCAACGTCAGCGTCGCCGCTGGCGTCTAGCAAGCAGTGCAGCAACTTTCAATATTCGTTTGAATTTTCATTTTTAGTCAACAACAAAACGCGCAACAGTCAACAACGACACAAAAAAAAAAACTACAACAACGAAGAGTGGAAGAAAGCGCAGACAGAAGAAAGAGCAAGACAACAACGACAACGAAAGAAAAGAAAGCAGCAACAACAAAAAAAACAACAAATTGACGCGTTTCTTGTACTGGCGCCAAAGCAGCTCCCAAGTTTTGTGTTAGTTTCTGGCCAAAAAAAAAATAAACAAATAAATCGAAAAACTCTTGAGAAAAACTCTTAAATTTATTTATAAAATATTTATGATCTATGCACAAAGTGTGACAGCTGCTGCTGCTGTAAATATTTGTTTTTATCTTTTCTTTTTTTTTTTTGGTGATCTTAAAAACAAAACGAAATCTCTGCTAAATCCGCCGGTTGTCACTCGTTTTTAAATATTTCAAAAAGTGCGTTATTTGTTTGGCTCAGTTTGTTAAAATTTATTTTATTTATATTCAATTTTTTTTTCTATTTTTTTTAACGCGTGCTAAAAGCAATAAATTATATATTGCAAAAAAAAAAACAACCAGCAACTCACAACTGTCTGCAAAAGTACGCTCGAATTTGCAAACTTAAGCGATTATTTGCCGGTAAGCAGTTAAACAAGTTCAGACAAAACATCTGCTCAACAGCTGTTCAGTTCCAGCGCAAACAATCTAGTTATATGCAAGCAGGGTGGCATTTTATAAACACTTTCAACCCAAAAATAAAAAAAAAGAAACAAATGTTTTCAATTTGGCAAAAAAAAGAAAACAAAATGTTTTGTAGAAATCGTGGGCAGCATGCGGCCATAATAATGTTTGTTATAGCCCAAAGTATATCTAAGATATTTCTTGTATTTTTGTTAGTCGCTTGGATTGTGTTTTTCACAAGAATAAAAATCAAAAGAAAAAAGTGCAATTATTTTTCTAAATTTTGTTCACAATTTTTGTCAAAAAAAAAGTGGATGTGCGCTTGGCAAAATAAAATAAAAGATTTGCTAAGCAAACATACACTGCTTGCCATTTATTTGCTCTTCTAAACAGAAATACTAAAATGAACGAAATAAGACTGTTCCATTACGCTAACTTTAGATTTCTATATGCGATATTAATACCCAAGCCAAGTTCTTTGAAGAAGCGTCGTGATAGTGCCTCCGAACCCGAAGACCGTTGTTGCGATTTCATACTGCAGCACTAATGTTTTTGCCTAGCACTGACAGAACTAGCAAAAAGACGCTATTTGCCTTAGTAAATCTCTTTAACTTATAGACATCGCCGTGTTAGGTCCCTAGCTATTAATAGAGATAACTCCATGCTACACCTTTGCAGTGAAGACAACATCGTCAAAGGGATTGATTGTAGGGCTGGCTAGGAATTTGTTTGTACAATATAAAAGATGAAAACAAGAAGTCACATATGTTATTAACAAAAAACCGGAAGAGTGATTAGAACGGGCCAACCTTTCGACCTACAATTATGAACGAATACCCGAAACGTAGCAAGACAAATTGCACTAAAATGAGTGGGCTTCAAATTTCATGTTGATCTATGTTAGTACGTGGTTTTTACGAGACTGCGTTGAAGCTCTTTGCCTAAGAAAATCTTTATTAATTAAAGATAACGTTGCGATTCGGCTATAGAACAGTATATTGCTGTTCTTTTCAAACAGCTCCGCCTTTGAAGCGATGATCATATATTGAATTATTCTTAAAATTTCCTTTCATTTTCGAATATAATGTCACAGATTTTTCCGCTAAAGCTTTCTCAGCAGAATTGTAAAAGCCAAACACAAAGTCTCAGACGCGTTGGACAAAAACATCCCCAAACGCAATGAAGAACAAACCTCGATTTAGTGTGTTATCGGAATCCAAATCTAGAACAGATTTTTATGACTGCTTAATTGAAGAACTTAACAGCCCACCCTCGTTGCGTACTGTTTTGTTCTTTCTTTATTGTTTTACTTAGAAACTAATTGTGTCAATTGTGCGCATACAAGAGAAGTTCCAACATAGTTTTTATTTTTTTATTGTGTAGGGATAGCATTGGGGAAGGATTTCATATAATTTCCAACAGCAGGTAGAAGAAATGTCGTGTGAAACTTAATATGGCAGTGGTACTGTCTATGCAAATAGAAAGAGGACGCAATGAGATTTTATTATTATTTTTATTATGCATATTTTGATATCCTCTACGCGTGGGGGGGGGCGATATAATAGAATATTTTTATTCCAAGTGCATGTTGCTATAGAAGTAGCTTGAAGACTCAAAAGAGCTTTAATGTTTATAGTATGAAATCAATATTTTTATGATAGCAACAAAAGTTATAGACTTCCGATTTCAGCTTTTAGTCTTGCAAATAAGTTGTCGATTTTTAAGAATACCTGAGAGTATGGTTGCATTATAATAATCCTATGTTTCAAATCGCCTTTTAAAAACGAAATTTTAATTATTTCAAAATAAGGCAGGCCTCAAGGCCTTTATCCAGAGCATATGCGTAAATTCAAGAGTGTAACCCAGTTCAACGTGAAAATCGGTAGGTTAATTTACATTTTATATTCAAGCGTCGATAATATTTAAGAGTTTTTTAAGAATATCTCAAAATATTTGACATTATAATAAACCTTCTTTTCTTGAAAACTAAAACAGCTTTAATGTTCATAATTTTCAATCATTATTTTTCAAACTTTTGTTTGCATATTTTCGAATTTTTGCATCCGCGGTATCTTCAACTACTCGAGATGTCCATTGCTTACTCGCAGTGTGCGAGATTCATATTTCTTCACAAAACTGGCTTATGTGACAGCAAGATGATGGTTTCAGTGCTCTTGTTCCTTTTTTTTTGTACCTACCGCTGATTATTGGGGGTCGCTGTAGCACTTCTTAAGCCTTAAACGTCTCAAGTGTCTAAAGCCAGATATTCCTATCTTTGGAAGACATTTTTCAAATCGTCGCAAGAAAACCATTTTCAATAGAATTTTGTAAATAAACCTCTAGATTTGAAGTGTGGCATCTGATAAATCTTACTATTGTTTCGCCTGATTCCAATCAATATTTCTTGCAAATTTTACCCGAGCATAGGGAATCTCAAGAAGATTAAGCTTTGTGAACAGAAAGTACTTTTTTCATAGTCTTTCATTGAAGCATGGGGTCTGCAGAAAGTGAGATTAAGCTTTGTGATGCTACATTTCACTTTTTTTTTCTTTTTTTTTTTCCTGTTTCTATCCTCCCGAACCACTACCTAACCCTTTCCCTTTCCGATATGGCACAATGTACTACTTAGCCTGAATGTCCGAGGCGGTGCCTTTGTCGCCTCTGCCACTCTCACATCTATCTATCTATCTAAGCTTTGTGATAAGAAATCAATATTCCCAGAATCTTTCGCTGGAAGAGCTTCAAGGTGAAAAGAACACACTTTTTCCTGAATCTAAGTAAGCTTTTTGACCAAATAATCAGTATTTGCCGATTCTTTTTATCACAAGGCAGTGAAAAAGATGGCAAAAATCTGTGAATTGGGCTTCGAATTGCTTACGTATCCCCCGAATTCTACTGATCTGATCACCAGCGAATACTTCCTGTTCTCAGATCTCAAAAGCATGCTCGCTGGGAAGAAGTTTTCGTCGAACGAAGAGATGAATCGTACTACAAAAATGGCATCAAAAAGTTGGAAGCTCTAAAAGTCGAAATAGTGCTAATTATTTCTATATCTAAAACGCTCAATTCAAATATTTTTTTCCATAATAAAGTTGGAACTTACTCTCGAAGTGTTAGTTAATCCAATATCGAAATTCTCAACCCCGCAGCCACTGTCTTATCAACTAACTTTGTTAACTTGCAGAAGTCCACTGCATCTGTTCCATTATTTTCTCAACAAAATGAACTACAGACTCGTCGTGTGTAGGAGGTGCTATATTTCCCCGATTTAATCATGAATAAAAATTAAAAAGCAAGCCAATAAATTTGTTTTTGAAATAAAAAAACAATCTGCCTAAATATATAACGATGACAGCGGCTTAACATATATTTATTATTTAATATAATTTATGGGTTTGCTTTTTGATTTTTTTGTGTAATAACTTTTAAATATTAACAAGTTCTACAAGTTGCAACTAGTTCTTAAAATAATAATTTGTGAAAGCAACAAAATTTGATTTATTGACAGCATTTTGAATGTGTAAACTTTTCAACTCTTTAAAAGAGTGCAAAATTTTGCATATAAATATTTAAAAATAAATAAATTTTTAATATGCAATTAGTTGGGTAATTGTGGTAGACAGCATAAAATTCTCGACAATATCGAAATAATTTAGCCTATTTTATGTATTTTTTTTTTTCTGAAGTGTTTTTGCAATGCGAATTGTGCGCACATACACTCTGAGTCAGTTGTTTAGAACACATTTTGGGTTTTGTGTTTTAATTGGTAAATAATTTTTTTTATGCTTTTATGTTTAAAGAAAAATTATAATAATTATATAAATAATGTTGACATAAAATAATAAATAAAATATAAATCGAGTAGTAAATATTCGAAGTATTAAAATGTTAATTTAAAAAGAAATAATGATGAAACTTCTTCAAAATATAATATATATATTCATGGTCATGGATACGTTAGTAGTCCAACATACGCCTGAAACAGGACACAACTAGCCTTTAAAAATAAGCCTGACGATTATGAAATTTCATGCATTTTTATGAAAATATATTGTTAATATAGGGTCGATTATCTGTTGTCTTGTGTGTTCAATTGTTATTCAAAATTAAATTCGTTAAATATTCTGTATAAGGGACAAACCTAACGTGATACAAATTTAAAAAAAAAAAACTGATCATAATAAAATTTCTACAAAATTTATTGTTAATGTGGGGTGGATCATTTATTCTCTAGTGTATTCATTTATTATTAAAAATAATTTACTCTTCATAAATTTTAGAAAAAAGAATATTATCGAGTAGTTAATATTCCAAGGATTTAAAAATAAACTTTATCTCTATAAGGAACTACTATATTTAAATTACTTTGAAAACCTGATGATTATAAAACTCCTTCCAAAATATATTGTTTTGGCCATATTGGGTGGGCCATATGTTGTCTTGTGTGTTCATTTATTATTAGAAATACATTTTTCTTTATAAATTTTAGAAAATAAATATTATCGAGTAGTTAATATTCCAAGGATTTAAAAATAAACTTTATATCTATAAGGAACAACCCCTTAGTAGATTTAAAATATTCAAAAAATTTTTTTTTGAAATTCCGTCTTGTTTGCTCAATTATTATTCAAAATAATTTTTTTTAAATATAAATTTAAGACAAAAAAACAATCGAGTTATGATGATTCTTAGGATTTATATATCAACTTCATCTGTGTAGAAAAACTAACTGGATATATGCAAATTTTTCAAAAAAATAAGCCTGATTTAGATTTTAAGACCATAGACTCTTAACTTTAAAAAAAAATAATTGATAATTAAAATATATTATTAATATAGGGTGGGCCATCTGCTGTCTTGTTCGTTACTTTATTATACAATTATCATGTCACAAACAACGGCTGACTTCTTGAATGCTGCTGTTGACGACTTTGAAGTACTCTGGGTCAACACAATTAAATTAAAAATGAAATTGGCTCATTTTATTTTATCAGATGGGCCTTGGTCGCGTAGTTATAGTTATAAATTAGAATTAAATTTAAATCGTGCGTTTATTTTAACGCGAACGAAAAAAGCTCGTTGGTTCAACGGGATACTAACACAAGGAAATGCAGCTAAATAGATTAATATTATTATAATGTCTTAAAAATACGTATAGTTCGGACTAACGATTATTTGCAATAATAAAAGTTATGAACACGCAATTTTAGCGTAAAAATTACGTATACGCAATTTATTGTTAATATAAAAATTACGTATACGCAAATTTTAAAATCACGTCCACATATTTTGAATAGCAGAATTCTAACGAATAAGAATATTTTTTATTGAAATATTTTTTAATCTCTATATTTTTATATAATTTATGTTTATGTTTTTATTTAATTTATGTCAACGTAATTTCTATAGAAATTAAAATTTCTAGTTTGTATATTTAATTCTTGTCTTGCCCAATTTGCATAGATATGCTTTTTACCATAAAACATTTTCAAGCAGTGATCTGTTGTTAAAAAATGTCTAAAAAAAAATGAGCACTTCAACAGTTGCTTCTCCTCATAAATATGTCTAGTACTATTCAAATGGCCAGCAGTGTATCTTGAGCAGCATAACAGAAGCTTTGCGTTGCTCTGATTCCAGCAAGGAGACTGCTAAGAATAATAAAAATAAAATTCGTTAATAAAAACGGACACGACGGGGATGAGAGACGCAGCAGTGTAGAACAAAAAAAAAAAAAAACAAAAAAACATTAAACGCAAAGACAGCAAAATTAAACCAAAAAATAAAAGAAACAAAAAGCAAAAGAAATTAATTAACAAAATATGTTACTTGACTTGACTTCGCATTTTATGCAGCGGCAGCAGAAAAATGCCAGAAAAGAAATAAAGGACTCCAACGCAGGCCACAAAGTAACAAGGATATTCAGCAGAGTGAGAGACAATGTGTGGCTATACAATACAAAGATGACGACGAACAGATGCACTGTAAAAAATACTTGATGTTTTGGAAGTTTATTAATTCAAAATAGTTTAATAGTTTAAGTTAAGCGTCTCGAAATCTCTATTTTCTGCTTTACTCAATTCTCTGCAAATCTACAAATTCAACAGCTTCTCGAGATATTACCAACAAGTCTGCGGTAATTACTTTTTCGAAAAACTCACTTTAAGCTAAAATGACTTTCTTACTTTCCTATTTTTGAAAAATAACAAATTTCTACACCTACAATAGACTAACATGTTCGTGGTCTTCTTTGTAAACTGAGTAGATCTACCTACTGTTCCCTTAACTATGGCACCTTTAGTTAAGGGAACCTGAAGGTACATTGGTTGAATTCGCACAAAAAAATATCTATATGTATTTCCGACTCAAAAGACAATAAATTTGTAAGAATCTTCATATATCTATATAGGATATAGTGACCACACAATTTACATTCAAATATAAGCGCGACAAATCATCATTTAAAATAAGCGCCTTGAACTCTTTGCTTTCTACTTTTCTTAATTTTAAATTTTGCTCCAATAAAAATGGATACTTAGGTTAATTCCATACTTTCCAGAGATAATACCTGCGGTTATATTCAAAAAAAAAATCCAATTGACTATCGAAAAGTTGGTGCTTCTTTTCCTAAAACTTTTCACTGGTAGCGTAGATTTCAACTCTGATCTTGCTGTCTTTTCTGAATGCTCTTCACGATTCTGAGAAGAATTTTACCTGCAACCTTCCGATTAGGTCCGATTGATCCACCCGCTCGTGGTAGTGGAAAGTAGACTCTAAGGAGACTTTTAAACCAACAGAAACAGGCTCAAGTCTCCTCTTCTCTCATTAACTCCTATTTCTGTTGGTTCAAAAGTCCCCATAGAAACTCATTAACTTCTGTTTCTGTCGCTTTAAAGTCTCTTAATTCCCTCTTGACTTTTCTAGAACTCAAGAAGAACACATTCCGATATTCGGCACTTAATTGTTGTCTTAGCTGACTTTAAGCTACACAGCCTATCTTGGCTTCGTTCTATAATGAGCTACTTTTGGGAACTTTTGGAATATCGTTGAAGTAAATAATATTTAAAATAGCTCAAATAGATTGACTTTTTTGTCTTCAAGCGTATTTCAAGAATTTGTTTGCTCCCTGCGCTCGGGAAACAGTTTCATCTCCGTAATCAGCCAAATCCCACTTTCCGTATCGCTGTTTTCGTAAGTCTAATTTTGTTGGTCTACAAATATTTTTGCCTAAAGTTAACTGGTGCTATGTACTACCAAATTCTATTATATTTTATAGCGCATGCTTCTATTCCCAATCCTAGATATGCAGATGAAGTTAAAATTTGTAAGACCTGCAACGACCCTAATACCACTTTTTTGCCAATTCCTGTTTGCAAATATTTTTAGAGTATTTTCAATTTTCATACCGTCTATCGAGCTAGCGTTGCAGATTTGTTTTATATTACATTTACTTCGCTTCAATTTTATAGAAAAAAATAATTTCTTACTACTTCATATGAAATTCTTGAAATATAACCAAGAATTCTTTTTATCAACTTAAGATTATTTAGTTAGATCTTGCTCAGATCTAAACAAGCCAAAATAGCTTGGTATATGGAGGGAATAAAGGAGTAGTAGCACTACGAAAATGAAACGGGGAAACTCTGGGAAACAGCACGTTCATCTTTCTCGCAGAAATATATGCGATTAAAAGATTTACCTAAGAAAATAGCCAAAGTTAGTAATAGTCAAGCAGCCATCAAGGCACTCAATTCACACAAAACAACATCAAAACTGATATGGGAATCTCTTGAAGAGCTAAACATTCTCGAAGTTCACTATTCAAGATGACTCCGCTTACTGTCCAAATCGAAATCAATAACTGCGTCTCATTATTTGGCCTAGAATGTCTTTTACCCCGGGCGCAGATGCGCTTAAGTTACATCGGGATAAAGAAATAGCTTCAGCTCTTTGACAGTTGGAATTTAATGGATTAGATAACAACCAACAGATCATATCAAAACTGATGTTGGAAAATCTTGACAAATACCATCAGCTTGGGCTGAGACCAAGTTGTGAGTATGGGTAACGAGAAAGCAGACAAACTTGCTAGGAGCAGCTGCGTAAACCCCTTGTTGTAGGCTTAGCATAGTTTTGCAGTTTAGGTTCGGGAAACAATTGACTGAGAATAATATCATTTAGAAAGTGTACACTTTTCGCCTCTCTACAAAAAGAGAACAACAAATAAAAAAAAAAACTACACCATATAAGAAACTTGAATAATCTTGCATGGCTTTTTCACAAAAGCAAATATTTTATGCTATATTTATCAAAAATATATAGTGTACCATATTATAAAAGAAAAGGCAAAGATAAAACCGCCAGCACGTCCAGAAGAAAAATTAAAAAAATGAATTCTTGGTTGGTTTTAGCTGTTGTGCTGTCTGTGGGTATACACTCGATGCAGATGACAGCGTCCAGCTACCCACACAAAGTAATTAATTTTTTGTTGACATTTTGTCTTGACTAAACGGCAAACAGATTACACTTCACAAACCGGCTAGGCTCTGACAGACAAATGCTCACTAAGGCCAATCAACTTGATGACTCTTTGGGATTCGTCATAGTTTTGTGTGTGAAATTATTAATTGTTTATCTTGCTTCTCATTTCTAGCTGGCTTTCTGGGTAGTTTTCTGTCAAAGGGCCTGAAGACCAATCAATTGGTGGTGAATACGGATGAGAAAACCTTGCGACCTATTGCTCGCCTAAGAGAACCACGTGATCTTTTCGCGCTGCCTAAGGACAAGGATAATGACTGCCCACAGCAGGCCCCCAGATGGCCAGTGGAGTGTCAGGTGAGTGACGTACACCCTCAAAGGCATACGAAGTACATATTGTACCAAAAACGCGTAGTTCAACTTTCAGCGGTAATGCCTTCCATAGCAATACACATAACGCATACGCCGCGTTGACAACCGCAAAAGCGACCAAGATATGCGTGCGCCATAAATATTAAGCGCTGCTACGTAAAATTTATACATATATATATATGTATATATATTTATTTATTTACATTAAATAAAACACTTAGTATATAGGCGACAGCTAAGGCGTCGTTGGCTGCGCTTTAAAGCGTCTGGCTTATGTAGGGCGCGAGAGGGATGGCCTCAACGCCAAGTGTGGGCGGGTTCATTGATGGCATTTTACCCAATGTAGGTCAACTTGGGGCATCAAAAGGTGCACCAACGCACAACGCAATGCCGTCTGGTGTGTGTGTGTGTGTGTGTGTGAGTGTGTGGAATATTGCGCGCTTGCCTTAACCCATGGCATGCGTGTATTTATTCCATATACCCAACATTTCATGTAATAGTAGAGTATATTAGTTACAGCCAGCTGTTTGTTACAGTCCCAAAATCTTATGCCTGAGGTTGTAGACTCTGTTGAGGCGGAAGCGCAACGATGGCATGTTGGTTGTCTAGTCGACAGACGCTCGAAAGCTTTACCCTACGAGTTTGGATTGCCCATGGTGTAGCAGTGTGTAGACAGTTCGTTGGGAATGTCGGTAGTAGTGCAGCTAAACAATATATCTCCTGTTGTTGGAGCGCGACTTTCCAAAGCAGCCAAATCGCAGTGCTGCAATTTATTTCCAACTGATCCTAATATATATATCGGGTTACATTATTGATTCACCACCTTCTTGAGAAGTAGTAGATCGGTGATGCGATTGCATAGCACTGCAGCACTGTTGCATTTGTCTAGCACTCACATAGCTAGCAAATAGATGCCAAGACACTTTACCTAAGAGAATCTGTATTAATCAAAGCCGCCAACGCTCGGATTTGGCTAGAAACTGTAGTTGCCTGTTGTCTTCATACAGCTTTTAATAGGGAAATATCAAGCTTCGCCTTTGGGGAGATGAACATAGTCAAGGGAAATAGTTAAATATTTTTATTAGAACCTTGAGTTTAAGCCGAAATAAATTCGAAATCTTTCAAGTCTTTAAGTGTAGCGAGTTTTGCTGTTAAAAACATTTCTTTAGCGCAGAAAATGAGTAAAATAAAAAATCGTCAACTTGCGACATTTAAAATCAAAACGAATGCCATATATGCATTTTTCAACTCTAGAGTCTTGCATATTTGTAGGAAAACCATACAAAGTTAGAGTTGGCCAAAAGACCAACGTATTCTAGATAGTTGAATTTATTCAATAGAGCAGTCAATCTAATATCTGTAATATCTCTAATAATATCTCTAATATCTAATTAAATAAAATATAGTATACGCACTGTGGCCTTTGATCTGTATTATGGCAGCCATTGTCTTAAAAGCTAATGATATCATTGATACTCAGTTACTCATTAATATTCAGTGACTTAAATTATCTTTAAATGTTATTAAGAAATCAGACATTAAAGCTTTACTTTATTAATACAAATTGCTGAAATGCAATGAATTTTTTGGAAAGTAATTTGCTGCCTCTGAGTACAAAAGCAGAATTAGTCAAATATATATGGAATTTGGTATATTTAAGGTTCTCTAGCCAAAAACTATCTAAGTAGTCTAAAAAGAAGCTCTGACCACTACTTTGGTGTATAACTTTGCTTTCGAAGTTTTATTTTAGTTGAATTTAAAGCTTTATTATAAAAAAAGTGTTTATATTTAGGAAAAAATGCTTAACTTTTGAGATCAATATTAGAGAAAAAACCTTGCTTCCGTCATTGTTTTTCTTGCTGAATTTAAGGCTTTTTTGTAAAAATATGGCTACATGCAAACTATTCGAAATACCAGCCGTTGTTATCTACTATTTTCACCCTACTTTCTGCGGATAAACTGCTCAACTTTTGAGATGATCTAAGCATCAATACAAATTTGTGACATCTTTATACGAACGTCAGGGGTTCTCGTTAGCTAGCTCGTATGCCATCGTTGGCAACAGTAATTTCTAAGCCGAGTACTTCAAAATTATGATAGTCCTACACAATTTTGTAAACCAAGCACATTTTTAAAATAAAAAATAAAGAATCGTTTCCTAGTCCGAGTATTTAAAATTCTATATTAAATATTGGCAGCATTCAAGTATCTTCGATTATGGAAGTAGCAGCATTCAATGGGAATTAGTAGCAAAATATTCAACATGAGCAAATCCACTAGTTTTTATAGGAACAGCTACTTCATTTAAAAAAAAATTAAGGATAAACCTTAAATTCTAAGCAATATTTTGTGATAGCTTCCGGTAATGCTACTAAAGCATTTGAAACTTTGCATCAGGCTTATGCGTTATGGCAAAAGTGCAAACATCTGAAGTTGCGCAGATATTTCTGCTTACTAAAATCTTTTTAAACAATTAAAGCTTACATTTCCCCGCAATATATGCAAAAACAGAGGAGCTGCATAAGATGCCTTCATTGGCTTTGTATTACGGCAGCAACTACACAAAATTTAAGAAATAATAAAAAATATGAACCATTAAAAATTGCTTACATGGTATACTACGTATACGCAAAGAGAGCAAAAATTACGTATACGCAATGGAGTAAAAATAACGTATGCGTAATTTGAGTATAAATCACGCACATGTAATGCGAGTAAAATTACGTATACGCAATAAGAGAGTAAAATACGTATACGTAATAAGTGCAAAAAATTACGTATACGCAGTAAGCGTAAAAATTACGTATACGCAGTTTGAAGCAGTTCAGACTTTTATGCAATTTACGCTAGTTTGGGTAGCTCATAAAGTAAAGAATGTAACTTTTTATCAATTCAATTATTATTTAATTATTTACAATCAAAAAAAAAGGAACAGAGAGTAAGTGCTATTCTCTGTAGCAGATTGTCAAAGCCCAACGTACAATTCGGACTATCTTCTGAAGAGAAAAACATCTCGAGTTATTTAGGTTATTGATCGCCTTTTACATTTTATGAAAATAAATAAATGTATCAAAATTACGTATACGCAATGTTGACAGCAATGATGATATTATGTTTTTGCAAACTAGTGATTTGGCTAGACAGAAAAAAAATATGCCAAATTTCAAGCTAGGAAAATATAACGTATACGCAACTTTGTGTTTTAAGCGAAAATTGGAAAAGAAACAATTAATTAATTAGTAAAAATGTAGCTATTTAGGTTTTTTGCGGTTAAAGTGGAAACACGACATTGAGTGCTTTTGATTAGACGAAAATAGTTAAAAATAATAGTAGCCTATTGAAGACTGTCTAATATTTAATTGTGCCCCAATTAAGAATTCGATTACAGGATTCGATTCATTCTTTATAAAGGGTGTTTTGCTTAGAGATATACAACTTTAAATTGCAATAAAATAGCGATGGATTGTGCGATTGACATGAATTTTATTTATTCGAAACAAAATCTTGCGGCATTACATTTGAAATATGATTTCTGGCATATGACCGACACAGCTGGCTCGGATGTAGTCCAAACTGAACGTCCAATTTTCCATGACTCTTTACAAGATTTGTGGCCGTATATTGGCAATAACACGGCGAATGTTGTTTTCCAAATGGACTTATCTGCATAGACCAATGACTTTACATAGGCGCTACGGAAAATAGTCTTAAATCACTTGGATCTTGTAGGTCAATTTACAGGTCCAAAACGTGCAAATAGACGGTCACCAAACATGCCTGAAACCACAGCTCCTGGACAACATGGTTGCTCATTTTAGGAATGAAAAAGTTAGTCATCATAGCTCTATACGAATCACCATTTACTGTAACGTTCTGACCATAATCGTTTTTGAGGAGGTAAGGACCAATGATTCCAGCAGCGCATAAAACGCAACAATCCGTCAGTTTTTCTGTATGAAACGTTGTTTCGACAAACACTTCAGGATTAGCTTCACTCCAAATGCGGCTTCGTCGCTAAACAAAATGCAAATCGGAAACAATGGCAATATCTTTTTGGACCCATTTGACGAAATTTACGTCTTGCTTAATAATTGTTTGGCTTCAATGCTGCAATTGCCAAACATAACTGAGAATAAATCACTTAGAAGCTGTTAAATCGGTCGCCATCTTGAACTGTAATGCCAATTTAAAGTTCTATGCCTAAAAAAAAACACCCTTTAGAAACTTTATTCCAAATATACCTTCTATGGTAAAAAGATCAATGCACAGAGAGCGTAAAGCACACTTTCAGTGATCATTAAAAATATTTTTTAGACATTTTAATTGCACAAATAAGTCTCCCCAAACAAACTGCTAATTGCCCATGAGCAATTTGGAAACGAAAATTTGCAAAAATATAAAAATTACGTTAATAGAAATATTAATATTAATTATTCAAATAATTACTAGCAAAAAGCACATAAATTACGTATACGTATAGACTTGGGCAGGCAGAACATTGCTAAATTCACGCAAGTTATTTAAAGTTTAAAGAACAAAAAAAAAAAACAAAGTTACCTTAAAATAATCGAATGGATTAGGACAAATATACGTAGCTGTTTTTGAAAAAAAATAGGCAACTTGAAAAACAATCATAAGATATAATTATATATATAGTTATAAGTCATGTCTAATAATTTTCAGACACAAAAGAATAAATAAATATTTGAATAAAATGCACGAAAATGCGTCTACATTCTGCCCTTAGAAAAAAATACAAGCAACCAATTTTGAATTTTTCTTAAAAACATTAAATATTTACTTTATTTTTTATTAAAACAAAATTCAGTATAATAGCTTAAAAAAAAATTATAGTTATTACATTAAAAATTGCGTATACGTAAGTTTAAAAAAAATTTAACATTAAAATAAATTAAATTTAAAATCCTAAGAATTATACGAATTTTTTTTATCTAACTTTAAAAATCGCTTAAATTGAAGAGAAACCTAAGAGATAATCATTTTTTAAGAAATAAAGTCAGCTCAATTTAGTTTGAAAAATAATGTACATTTTGCATACAAAAAAAATATTTTGATTCCAATCCACAAGAAAATCTAAACTTGCCAGCAACAGAGATTTTGTCAGTTATTAAATGAACTAAATTAAAACACGAAAGTTTCCAATTTTCACTTAAAAACATTTTACAAAGTATTTAATTTTTTGCTTGCATTCTATGATTGCAAAAGCAAGACAGTGTATCACATTGTCGTTCATTAGTCAGCGTATTTTTTTCTATTATTTTCGAATGCATAAATAGGCCAGGCCAACACACAAAAACCCTCAATAAAATGCTAGTGAAGATGTTTCCCCACCAACTTTTATCATGTTTTCACATGTAGCCCCAAACAAATTGCCAAAAATTCTTCCGCATTTCATTCATTACAACGGCAATTATGCCAACAACTACAAAAGATTTGTAAAAAAATGCAAACCAATTAAATTGGCCAAATTGTTTTGCATTGTTCGCAGTTGATCTTGCCATTTTTTTTTTTTCAATTATATTATTTTGCGAGAAACTATAGAGTACAGTTGGCATGTATATGTTGTGCTCTCAGTTGCCGTCGCAATATTGATTTTAATTTAATTAATTTAAGTTCAAAGATAACTTTTTTTATATTTATGATTTCAAAAATTTATGCACTTTCCATAACATTTCTCTTTTCTGTTTGTATTGAATTGGTTTACAGGCCGCAATTTTCTTCAAACTGCAACAATTTATTACTCATACGCCCTGTGGGCGCGAAAGGTGGTTGGGGCACTGTCGATAGCTTAGCTACGAACTCTCACACTACCTAATTTCGTTAGATATTTGAAGGTGCTTTGACAAATAGTCTGGAAATAACTATTTTATGGTTTGCGTGAAGTTTTAACCTGCTTTCGGTACAACATATGCGTGGAGTTGGGGATGGTATTCAGGTTAGTGCTCACATGGCGTATTAGCAATTTTTATGCAGTATACGCCATGTGAGCCCTAAGATACAAAGCAAGTAGGCCAGAAACTATCTAACTTTAATGAAAACAATTTCCACAATATAACGGAAATCTGTATCGAGTGAATATATTGCTTATAAATTTCTTTTCCTAGTTTTTCACTTAATGTATTTTGGGATTTTTCTATATAAGGCAGCAAACATATAAAAAGTAACTACATCGGATGTCAATTGCAAAAGTCGCAAAATTTTGAGAATTTTCAAACGAACGACTTCACCATAACTGAAGTATAAAGTTCGATCAAGTACAATTTTAACCATTTATCGTTAGACAACTCAAGAACGCGCCGAATAGTTGTTACTTTACGTTGAATATATTCGGTGATTTGTGTCAACCCAGCGAAGAAAATTCAAACAAAACAACCCGATATGCCTCATATTATCCAGGAAACAACTTTGCACGACCAGAAGTTGACTTTTTGGGCTGCTGTTTGCTCGCAAACCATCATAGGGCCGTTCTACTTCAGAGCTGGAGAGACTATTAATGACGATCGGAATAGATAGATGTTGGCGCACTCCAAATGCGTGCAAAAGATCAAGATCAGCTTTTTACAAATTATTTGAGCTATGTTCCAAAAACAACGTCGACTCAATGACCCACTTTGCTATGTATACAAAAGTGGGCTCATTTCTTGGCATCCTCCATCACATTTACAAACAACTCGGGCAATGTAGCTGCCTTTTTAGCTCGAATGTTATCATTTAGCTCTTCTATGGTCTGCGGCTTGTTGGCATACACTTTGCTCTTCGAAAATCCCGACAAAAAGTAATCTGGCGGTGTCGCATCGGGGGCTCTTGACGGCCAATCAATATCAACGTTTTTGAACAAAACACATTCCGAGGAATTTCCAATGCAAATAGTCGATTGTTGCAGTTGCTGTGTCGCACTTAGTGCGCCGTCTTTTTGGAACCAACAATTTTCCAGACCTTTTCACGCATTTGAGGTAACACAAAGTGCGCCAACATGCATCTATACCGATCGCCATTGATAATCTCATCAGATCTAAAGAAGTAAGGCCCAATGTTGTTTTGCGATCAAACATCATCCCAACACAGTCAACTTCTTCAACTTCTTCTATCAGGAATATTGTTATCCCAAAAGCGACAATTTGGTTTGTTGATGGCGTCAGAACGTGTGAGCCTCATCTGTCAGAAGAATTTTCTGCCAAAAATCCGGCTCAATTTCTTTCGATTCGAAAGGTTGTTTTTGCATAAGTCAAGCAACTTGGCTTGTCTGTTTCCAGTAATCTTTGAAAAAATTGTACTTTATATGGAAAGATTTTAAAATCTTTCTTATATGAAAGAGGTTGGGCCGACGAACTTCGGCACTGCGACCACCATGCATCTATTGTGCCCCTAGATCTTGCTTCAAAATGCGCCTTAAATTAGCTGCAAAAATGTTTCACTGCTGAGATCGGTGCCAGTACGAAATATTAGCATTTTCGGCAACAATTTCTGAACAGCTTCGATATTTTTATTTGAACAAAGCCGGCGTAATTTTCGAGGTTGTTTGTGTTCGAAAAATTTGAGGCTAAATGATGCATACTGTCGCTTTTGGCTGCAGTACGACCACCATATTTTCGGCGAGCTGGATTACCACCACCGACCGATTATTTTCAATGTAAAGCGATAAATAGTTCAAATTTTACTGAGTCAAACTCTACTCTCGAAGCCGATAGTTTGAAAATTGTCAAAATTATACAACTTTTCTATTGACCCGATTCAGATGACGCACCAGAACCAAAATAAAATCTCTTTACCAACCTGCTTGAGTTCTTGACAGTTTTGAGTGATATCAGCAATCTCAAAAGGTAGCCCAAGGCCGACAAGCCACGTGCAGCTACTTTACCTTTACGAGTTTTCATTTTTTTCAAATATTTACTCTACTTGAAAGATGCATTACATGATTTAAAACCATTTTGGCCTTTACGTTGTAGTAGTTCATAAAATATTCAAACACAGGTATGAATTTCCAAGACACATGCAGCTGGGTACAGCAGCTTTCGTACCTTTAGAAATGTCTTCATAATGACCAACATTATTCTCAACATCTACATCATCTTCGACAGCAACTTCATCATCATCATCATCATCATCATCGTTGTCGTTTTTCACTTACCGTTTAGTTTTGCTTGCTTTTTTTCGTCCTTTTTTTTTTGCTTTGGCTCAATGCTCAGCGCACATTCCCCAAACGCCAGTTTCCTTTTATTGCCAACTGCAAATTCAAACAAAGAGCATAAAGTTACTCCAAACGTTAAGCAGGTAATATTTAATTTAAGGTTTCTTTCTGGGAAAACGCACAAGTTTTCCTGCTAAGTACTCCAAATTGAAAAGTTTTTCTTCTTCCCGAGAATCTTTTTGGCTAATGGTTTTAGCCAACTTGAAGTGAGCACAGCTTAAGTAGATTTATATTAAGTTGGAATTTTGCAGGGAAATTGAAAAAGGTAGCACAAGAGTGTGTTGGGATTTGTAAAGAAACAAAAACATTTGAGAAATAAATCAACTTGGAAAAGTTTTACTGAGCTGAGATTTGGAAAGCTGTGTGGGTTTTTCTGGGTGTTGTTTTGGAATAAGAACTTCGTATTTGTATTAAATATTTCATATTATTTTTTTAAGATTCTTGAAAACTTGAAATAGATTTAGGAAAACGAATCTGACATAAATTTTTAGACATATCGGTTTAGTTAATTTTTATACATATAACCGATGGGGATGCTAAGCAGCTTTTAGCCTCGAGAGCGCAATGGAAGAGCTCTAGGCTCTAAATCGTAAGGTCGTAGGTTCGATTGCGCCCAGCAGCACTATTGCATTTGTCTAGCACTAATAAAGCTAGCAAATAAATAGACGCTATTTACCTAAGAAAATCTCTATTAATTAAAGATACCATAGTTCCGATTTGACTATAAATTTTAGGTCCCTCCCTGGTTCACCTCAAACAGCTTTTCATAGAGATATCCCAGCCTTTGCGTTTGAAGCTTTAACCATGGTCAACGGGAGTAAAATTGAAGAAAGATCTCTAAATGTTTTTATATAAAGTGCAATTATTGAAATAATAAAACCATTCGAATCGAAAGAAATTGAGCCGGATTTTTGGTAGAAAATTCTTATGACAGATGAGGCTCACATGCTCTGACGCCATCAACAAACCAACCTGTCGCTTTTGGGATAACAATAATCCTGATATTATTCACGCAACACTTTTGCACAACCAGAAATTGACTCTTTTGGGATGATGTTTGATCGCAAAACAACATTGGGCCTTACTTCTTTAGATCTGTTGAGATTGTCAATGGCGATCGGTATAGTTGCATGTTAGCGCACTTTGTTTTAACTTAAATGCGTGAAAAGTCCTGGAAAATTGTTGGTTCCAATAAGACGGCGCACTACGTGCTACACAGCAATTGCATCAATCGACTTATTGCGTTGGAAATTCCTTGGGATGTGTTGTGTTCAAAAACGTTGATATTGATTGGCCGCCAAGAGCCCCCGATGCGACACCGCCAGATTACTTTTTGTGGGGATTTTCGAAGAGCAAAGTGTATGCCAACAAGCCGTAGACCATAGAAGAGCTAAATGATAACATTCGAACTAAAAAGGCAGCTATTTTGCGCGAGCTGCTTGTAAATATGATGCAGGATGCCAAGAAATGAGCCCACTTTTGTACACATAACAAAGGGAGTCATTGAGTCGACGTTGTTTTTGGAACATAGCTCAAATAATTTGTAAAAAACTGCTCTTGATCTTTTTCACGCATTTGAAGTGCGCCAACATCTATCTATTCCGATCGTCATTAATAGTGTCTCCAGCTCTGAAGAAGAACGTCCCAATGCTGGTTTACGAGCAAAAAGCAGCCCAAAAAGTCAACTTCTGTTCGTGCAAAGTTGTTTTCTGGATAATATGAGGGTTATCGGGTTGCTTTGTTTGAATTTTCTCCGCTGAGTTGACACAACTCACCGAACCTTTTCAATGTAAAGTAACAACTATTCGGCGCGTTCTTGAGTTGTCTAACGATAAATGGTTAAAATTGTAACTGAACAAACTTTACAAAACCGTCATGGTGAAGCCGTTCGTTTGAAAATTCTCAAAATTATGCGACATTTCTATTGACATCCGATGGCGCAACTTGTATGTAAGACGCCACAAGCTGTCGATGCTCTTTCAAAACCTGCTCGAATCCGTGAGAGTTTTGGATGATATTAGCAATCTCATAGGTTAGACATATATAGCCCAAAGCTGCCCAAGCATAGTAAGCTTCGGTGAAAATATTATATATTTTTAAAACTAAGGTCTGTGCTTTTGTTATCTAAAGCATGTGCGTCCTTCAAGCTAATAAAGTCATTTCACTTCATAAGCTTCATGTTTTGCTTGGAAGCGTAGACAAAAAATCTGCGTAATTTCGAGATTAAGCATGATAAGCATACGCCATGTTAGCCCTAATAAAAAAAATGTATACAGCAAATTTCCCGCTGTGGGAGAGAGCGATGCAGTCACAAAAAGTAAAAACTTTTGCAAATGCCTTGAGTGTTGATAAATCAACTTTGCCTTATAAAAAAATAAAACAAAAAATGTTTGCATTTTGTTCTTGTTTTTGTATGTTCTTTGTAGTTGGCTCTTTGTTGTTTTATTGTTGGTGTCGTTGGTGTTTTGTTGTTGTTTTGTTGTTGTTGTTGCAGCAATGACACTGACAGTGGCACCGCACAAGGCACAAAAAAAAAATAAATAAATAAAAAAACAAAGAAACTTTTGCAAAATTTCATTACCGAGCGCACGAATTGAACGAAACAAGCTAATTAGTTGAACGGCGGCAGTGGCAAACTTTTATTTGGTAACACATACAGTCACACACACACACAGATACACTCACACACGCAGCGCGACATCCACACACAGATACACTCACACACGCAGCTCGACACCCACACACACACACAGAGAGAGAGACATGCAAACTGAAATAAAATGGCGCCCGCCATGTTTGTTGATTTGCATGTGAGGAAGGTTTTTAGCAACCTTTGGCACATGGCAGCCAAGTGAACTGAACAGAACACAACCCAAGCAACAAAAATAAAAAACATCAAAACGAACCAAAACTGATATGTTTCAATTAACTTGCATGCTTTTGCGAGGGTAGGCTACAAAGTTACAATTGAAGAATTTTACGTTGGACAAACACATCCCCAAACGCAATGAAGAACAAACCTCGATTAAGATTCTTGCCGGCATCCAAATCTAGAACAGATTTTTATGACTTCTTATGCGAAGAACTTAACAGCCCACCCTCGTTGCGTACTGTTTTGTTCTTTCTTTATTGTTTTACTTAGAAACTAATTGTGTCAATTGTGCGCAGACAAGAGAAGTTCCAACATAGTTTTTATTTTTTTATTGTGTAGGGATAGCATTGGGGAAGGATTTCATATAATTTCCAACAGCAGGTAGAAGAACTGTCGTGTGAAACTTAATATGGCAGTGGTACTGTCTATGCAAATAGACAGAGGACGCAATGATATTTTATTATTATTTTTATGCATATTTTGATATCCTCTACGCGTGGGGGGACAATATAATAGAATAATTTTATTCCAAGTGCATGTTCCTATAGAAGTAGCTTGAAGACTCAAAAGAGCTTTAATGTTTATAAAATGAAATCAATATTTTTATGATAGCAACAAAAGTTATAGACTTTCGATTTCAGCTTTTAGTCTTGCAGAAAAGTTTTCGATTTTTAAGAATACCTGAGAGTGTGGTTGCATTATAATAATCCTATATTTCAAATCGCCTTTTAAAAACGATAATTTAATTATTTCAAAATAAGGCAGGCGCCAAGAATTTCATTCAGAACATATGCGTAAATTCAAGAGTATAACTCAGTTCAACGTGATTAACGCTTGGTTAATTTACATTTTATATCCAAGCGTCGAGACACGATAATATTTAAGACTTTTATTCCGACAATTTACAGAATTTCAACCAAAAATAGTGTGTATGTTTATAAGTATATCCCAGTTCTATACAAATATTGTTTGGTTAAATCATATTCTAAAAGAATCATCGAAACACGATAATATTCAAGATTATTTTGTTCCAAAAGGCGACAAGAATTTCATCCAGAATGTTTCGTTAGAATATTGATTATTGCGAAGGAGAGCTTAGTATTACATAAGCAGCAGATCCCTGCGGATTATAATATTTTCGTTTTGTTCCAAGTGCATGGAACAGCTTAAAATATTTTTCATTTTAATAATACTTCGTTTAAAATTGAGAGATTTCAGAGAAAGAGAGAGAGAGATTCAGGCTAAATATTAATTAATTAGGCAAAATATTTAATATATCGAGTTAGATCTTAAAATTATACCGCAGATCTTTTTAAAACAGCCTTGAAGAAACTTCTGAAAACTAAGAATCGTCAGGCTTTGTTAACTTTGAGTACTTGGAAGGCTCTCAAGTACAAGCTAGCTTTGGGTCGAACTCGAGAGAACGCGAAGTTCGTTAGATATTAGCTTTTACTAGAATTTGGAGTTCGCCATTTCCAGAGCCAATAATTTATTATAAGAGAGCAGGCCAATAATATAAAGTCGAAAATATGGTCAAAGATTGCGGATCATAATATTATTATTCTTCATATGCTCTTCTTACATTTTGGCGAAATTATTTTGGAATGGAATATACTCGAATACTAAGAGATTTCGGTGGGCAGGTTGGTAAATATAATCACTAAGAAGAAACTTAAGGTAAATTATTAAAATATTTCTTAAGCAAAGAATTCACTTCGTACAAAGTAGAAAAAATCTGGGCAAAACTTTGTGAATTATATTATTATTCTTCTTGAGATGCTCTGATTACATTTTCGAATATTATTTTGACTTATTGTAGAATATCTACGTTTCAATGGAATATAGCTATAAGTCTAATTTTAAAGTATTATTTCTAAAGAGAAGAATTAACTGCAGAAAAAGTAGAAAAAATCTGGGCAAAGTTATGGATTATATTAAAATTCTGCTTAAGATGCTCTGATTACATTTGTGAATATAATTTAGGATATTACTCGAATACCAAAAGATTTCCGCCAGTAAACGTCTAATTTGTTGGTAGAGCTGTGCTCTATGCTTTTCTAAGTGTATAAAAGTAGTCCCACAGATATCAGCTATTTGGGGCCCTGACATAACGTCCCTTCGTAGACGGCATCACCACACAAAGGTGAAGGCAGACGACTTATAATGCTTCGAGCTTCTAAAACAAATTCCACAAAAATTAAATTAAATTTTGTTTTTCTGCTGAAATACAATTGAAATGAATACGAGCGCATTTCATATATGCCAAGTTCTGTGTAATCAAATATCTCAAGACCATATCCTGGCTGCCGGCAAAACGTATACCCAAAGCTTTTGTGTGGAACAAAGCTGGACGTGGGCAATGCCAACTTTTGCACTGACAGCCAGCAAAACAACAACACTGACACAGAGTCCTCAACAATGACATCAAAGGAAACAAGCATTGGATCCTCCCCCTAGGCGGGTACGCTTGTCATTGGCTAATTTGTATTGCCAAGGCCAAAAGCCATGGCTCTCTACATATAGACATACGAATATATGTATTCCATAGATGCATGTGTGAACTTTTATTGGGTCAACATATGCAATGGCGACAAACTTGCTGTCTGTATTGGCCAAGTTAATTGTGTTATAGGCAACTTACGTATGCCCTACCACTGGAATTAGCGGAATATTTCTCATAAGATGGCAACTTACAAGCGTTATGATATGATATCATGAAATGCATCTAAGAAATGGTAGTGCTAGGGGTCGAAGCTATCAGAATAATATAAAACTGGGATAACCTTAGAAATTTTCTGTTTCTAACGAATAAGGGATAAAATAATGTAAATAATTTAAGGTTGCAGTTGTGTAATCTAAAAAAGGCCTCGAGGCTGTATTACTATAGCCAACGTGGGAACATCTTTGTTTCGCTAGTCTCAGATTTTCAAAAAACAAACAGGAATTACCTTACAGATTTTCTATGAATTAAAGACAAAACAAACAAACGAGTTTGCCATTTTGTAAATTAAGTGCAACCACAAGAGACTATAAATTCAGACCCAACTCGCATGCTAGAGAACATTTTTGTTTTGCTAGCTTGAGATTTAAAAAAATCATTAACTTTCTTACATTTCATCAACTCGAAATTACAAAATTGTGTAAAAATTTGGAGTTCGGCATTTTCAGACTCAATGCGAATACTAGAAGCCATCTTTCGTTCACTTTCTTAAGATTTTAAGCAAATCTGTATTGTATTGATGATAAGCTATCAGAATAATATTGTACAGGAATTGCTTAGAAGGTTTTCTAAGAATAAAATGTAAAATATTGGATTGAAGGATTGCTTGTAAAAATTTTGAGTTCGCCACAAAGGCTGCATTTCTATACCCAAATTGAATGAGGATAGCTTGAGATTAATGCATTTGTAATCGGCTAAATCGAGGGTATCGGAATAATATAAAACTGAGAGCCCCAAAGATTTTCTATGATTAAAAGACAAAATAAAGTAAAATTTTGAGGTTTCCATTTCGTAATCTAAAAAAGGCCACAAAATGCTGCATTTCTATACCCAAATTGAATGAGGATAGCTTGAGATTATTGCATTTGTAATCGGCTAAATCGAGGGTATCGGAATAATATAATATAAAACTGAGAGCCCCAAAGATTTTCTATGAGTAAAAGACAAAATAAAGTAAAATTTTGAGGTTTCCATTTCGTAATCTAAAAAAGGCCACAAAATGCTGCATTTCTATACCCAAATTGAATGAGGATAGCTTGAGATTATTGCATTTGTAATCGGCTAAATCGAGGGTATCGGAATAATATAATATAAAACTGAGAGTCCCAAAGATTTTCTATGAGTAAAAGACAAAATAAAGTAAAATTTTGAGGTTTCCATTTCGTAATCTAAAAAAGGCCACAAAATGCTGCATTTCTATACCCAAATTGAATGAGGATAGCTTGAGATTATTGCATTTGTAATCGGCTAAATCGAGGGTATCGGAATAATATAATATAAAACTGAGAGCCCCAAAGATTTTCTATGAGTAAAAGACAAAATAAAGTAAAATTTTGAGGTTTCCATTTCGTAATCTAAAAAAGGCCACAAAATGCTGCATTTCTATACCCAAATTGAATGAGGATAGCTTGAGATTATTGCATTTGTAATCGGCTAAATCGAGGGTATCGGAATAATATAAAACTGAGAGCCCCAAAGATTTTCTATGAGTAAAAGACAAAATAAAGTAAAATGTTGAGTTTTTTTATTTCAAAAAAAGACTACAAAAGGCTGCATTTCTATACCCGAATTGAATGAGGTTATCTTTGTTTCGGTAGCTTGAGATTAATGCATTCATAATCGGCTAAATCGAGGATATCGGAGTAATATAAAATTGGGTTTGCTTTAAAGATTTTCTATGAGTAAAAGACAAAATAGAGAAAAATTTTGAGTTTCTTTATTTTAAAAAAAGAACACAAATGGCTTCATTTTCATACCCAAATTGAAAAAGGATATCTTTGTTTCGGTAGCTTGAGATTAATGCATTTATAATCGGCTAAATCGAGGGTATCGGAATAATATAAAACTGAGAGCCCCAAAGATTTTCTATGAGTAAAAGACAAAATAAAGTAAAATTTTGAGGTTTTCATTTCGTAATCTAAAAAGTGCCACAAAATGCTGCATTTCTATAGCCAAGACGAAATCTAGAGAATATCTTTGTTTCAATAACTACAGATTTACCTTGAACGTATCATAACATTATAAAATAGATATTAACATAATGATTTTCTTTGAATAAAAGAAATAGTAGTATAGAAATAATAGAGTGTATTTCCAGACCCACTTAAAGTCTGGAGGCTAACTTTAATTCAAAAGCTTAAGATTTTCAAAAATTAATAATGTTTTGATGATTAGCTACCCCGAACTTATCAAAATAAAGCTGCTTTAAAGGTTTTCTAAAAATAACTTTTGTGGCCAATGTGACCCATATTATAATTTTGGAAGAAATTCCCCAGCGTGATTTCCCTCAAAAGCGCAAATTATAGAGTTGCGTCAAAAGGTAACCCAAAAAAATGGTTTCGCTCTCGGCACACCGCCAAATAACTACTCGAGTTAGTTGTTTTGATCAAAATTTTTACATTTTTTGCCCGTAAACGTATGGAGTGTTTTAGACATAACCTTCCTTCTGCCTTCCCATTGCAGGTTATCGAGGAGCGCATCATACACATTCCCTATGTGCCGCCACAGCCAGAACCGTTGAACGTACCCACGGGCAGTGAGCTAAAACCACGACCCGTTGGCGAGGAGAATGGCATTGTGGTCTTCAACTATGTACCCATAAGTGCGGTTAATTATGTAAGTATTAAGCATGTCCAGAGTTGGGCAACACATAGAGCAAGCACATTGCACTAGCACAACATTTGTGGGAGCAGCGGGCTCAAGTGGTGGGATCATATGACTACCTTAACAACTAAACCACATTGATAGTTGACCATAGTTTTGTGACTAAGCCATTAACCATTGATTGTGCTATGTCAGCTACAAATTAAACAACTTAATCCTCACAAAAAAAAAAAAACACCCAACAGGGCATTGCAGATACATGCAATAGAGCAAAGAATGTTGACTCCAGCGATGAGTCGGACGACAGCTCAGAGTCACCCAATGAATCAACGCCCAATGGCAGTGCTACACCCAAGATGCCAGCAAGCGAGCAAAAGCTAAAGAGCTCTGTATCCAATTTGTTGAACCAATTGGATAATCGTTCGTCCAGTAATTCGCAGGATGAGGATAATATTGATGAGGATGATGATGATAGCAGCTATGAGTTCTATGATGCCAGTGAAGATGCCACCGAACAGAATGAGGCACGCGAAAAGGCAATTATCAAGGATTTGATTGAGGCTAAGAAGCAGCGCATTGCAGCAGGTGGCACAACAGATGCCATCAGCCAAAGTCGTGAGCCCAGCAAGGATACCAGCGAAATCGATGATATCTGGCAAAACAATAGCAACTCATACAAGTCGAATTCACCGCGTTATGTGCTCAGCCAGTTTGGCAAAAGCTTACCCAAGCAGCAAAGCGATTTTAATATGGATCGTATGACAGCTGAGGCAACAGCCGGAACATCCACAAAGGTATCGAAACCATTAATAATTCCGCCCATTTGTTTTCCTAAAAAAAATATGTTGCATTATCAAAACATACTGAAGCGTGCTGCAGCCGATGAGATTAAAGACGCGACGGCTTGTATGAGAATTTTAATTAGTAATAGAGCAAAGGCGGCTTGCGTGATACCGCATTGCCGTTTGGCAGGCGGTGCTGCAACCGTCTCGGATTCGTCTACGGGTAAGCCTTTGGGTTGGTGTGGTGCGGTTTGCATTCAACTTAGCCGTATTACCATATTATTGTTCTTGTACAGGCTTACCCACAGATAAGTTAGGCTTTTCGATCAAAAATGCTATGGAACTTGGCCATGGTAGTGGCAAGAGTCCAGAGTGTGCCAGTTTAGGCTGCAGCCCACATTTTGGTACTTGCAACTTGTCTAGCACTAAGAGCAACACTAGTTTTAGCACTTGTAAAACGCAACAATCGACCATTGAGAGTCCTCCAGATGCTTCAGCTCAAATTAACTCATCTGGTATTTACTTAACACAGTTTAGTCGCTCAGCAGTGGGCGGTGCCAAATTTGTGACCAACTGCCATCCCATGAGTGCCGAGGATTACGATGGTCTGGAATTTGAATCGCGTTTTGAGAGTGGCAATCTGGCTAAGGCCGTACAGATAACGCCCACCTATTATGAGCTGTACTTGCGTCCCGATCTCTATACCAGCCGTTCCAAGCAGTGGTTCTATTTTCGTGTGCAACGCACGCGACGTAATATGCTTTACAGGTGAGTGCTCGCTCCGCAGGCAGACCAATATATGGTATTAATTGTGTGCCCATTCTGCAGGTTCTCAATAGTCAATTTGGTCAAGTCGGATAGTCTTTACAATGATGGCATGTGTCCTGTCATGTACTCCAATCTGGCGGCCAAGCACAAGAAAGAAGGCTGGCGACGCTGTGGCACCAATATTTGCTATTATCGCAATGACGATGAGTAAGTAGTTGAACCCTACTATCATTGTCTTGACTACTTCACCGTTTACCAAACTACAGCAATGCAAACACCCACAACGAGGAGGATGAGGATAACTACAGCTATACGCTAACATTTACCATTGAGTTTAAATATGACGATGATACGGTGTTCTTTGCACATAGCTATCCCTATACCTATAGCGATCTGCAGGTAATACCAAACAACTAGTTGTGTTTGTAGTGCTTACACACAACTAATCCTTCTGTTTATGGCAGGACTATCTGATGGAGATACAACGTAATCCGGTTAAGTCCAAGTTTTGTAAGCTGCGTTTATTATGTCGCACACTGGCGGGCAATAATGTGTATTATTTGACGGTGACGGCGCCCTCAACCAATGAGGACAATGCACGGGTGAGTGCCATAGTTTTGGCGCGCATCCTTGGGCGCTAGTGTTTGGTACGTTTAAAACTATCACTTCAACCGGCAGCGCAAGAAATCAATTGTGGTCTCGGCACGTGTGCATCCCAGCGAGACGCCTGCGTCTTGGATGATGAAGGGTCTAATGGATTTCATAACCGGCGATACGTCGGTGGCCAAGCGACTGCGTCATAAGTTCATCTTTAAGCTGGTGCCAATGCTGAATCCCGATGGCGTTATTGTGGGCAATACGCGCAACTCGTTGACGGGCAAGGATTTAAATCGACAATATCGCACGGTTATACGCGAAACCTATCCATCCATTTGGTATACTAAAGCCATGATTAGAAGGTAATTGTTTTAGCATTGTTTGCAACAAATGAATTGTTTATCATTTTGGGCCAACTGTAGACTGATTGAGGAATGCGGTGTGGCCATGTACTGTGATATGCACGCACACTCACGTAAGCACAATATATTTATATATGGCTGTGAGAACAAACGTCATCCCGAGAAGAAGCTAACGGAGCAGGTGTTTCCACTGATGTTGCACAAGAACAGTGCCGATCGCGTAAGTACAAGTTGCTGCACAATTTGTTTGAAATAATACAAATTTGTAACACTTTGGCGGCGCAGTTCTCATTTGAAAGCTGCAAGTTTAGAATACAACGCAGCAAGGAGGGCACTGGACGCATTGTTGTTTGGATGTTAGGCATAACGAATAGTTATACAATTGAGGCATCCTTTGGTGGATCCTCGCTGGGCACACGTAAGGGCACACATTTCAGCACGCAGGTAAGTGCGCAAAGTACACGAGAGTTGAATAACTATCGATAATGGGTACAACTATCGTTATTATCGATATTACTAACGTATGAATTCGATTAAAGCGCAGTGAAATTTTGAAAAATTTTAACAGCCTGGGGCAAGCGTAAATTAGTTATAGTTGAGCCGTAGTAAATGCTAATAATAATTTCAAGTTTTATTTGAAAATATAAAATTAAGTAATTGCAATATGCTGCGCCTATAAAAGTTGGTAACTACCCCAGCAACTTTCGAAATTTACATCAGTTTGTCCTTTTTTTTATAAATGGCTCCACTGCTGACAACATCACTGCATCGCGAAATATATTTCGTCGATTAAGATTATGTCAATGATTCTTTATTAAAATACTGGAAAACAAAAAATATCAAGTAATTGCTATATCAAAGTTTATTGCTATTCCATTAACTTTTCAATCAATAATTCAAATCTATTTTCCCATGAAACAGCGTAGTGCCTGACAACAGAATTAAAGTTTTACATATTTCTTGCAAAGAGCATGCTAATATGACTCCTGTTCCTATCCACTCCATTAGCTTTTCAATCAATAATTCAAATCTATTTTGCTGTACTTTATTAAAGGTCGCTTTTTTTGATAAAGATTCAATTCAATGCTTTTGCTTTTAATACTATTAGGAAATATCAAGAGTTTCCAGGTGAAGAAAATCTGCTAGTTTTTAATTAAACAATCCGCAAAGCTGCTAGCACTACATTATTGCTTAAAACTTCATGCATTCGTGTTCAGAGCTGGAAAATATCACAACACTCTATTTATTTGCCTTTGTGGACCTGGGTAGCGCAATGGTAATGGCATAATCGCCTCTTAATTCCACGCTGCACCACTAGAGCCTTCGCCTAGCACTGTCATAGCTAGCAAATAGACGCTCTTTGCCTAAGTAAATCTTTTTTAATTAAATAGTTGAACAACTGTTTACAGGGATATTTCCATGCTGCGTCTTTGAAACCGTGACAGCATAGGCAAGGGGAATAAACACTTTATTTATGATACACCTATGTTTTTCAGTTGTACAGCTTCTCTAGTCTTAAATTTACCTTTCAGGTTCCATTTTAATTTAAGCAAAGCATAAATTATTTAAACTGGACAATTGGTTTTGCCTATACTAACCTTATGTGTCAATTTTCTGTCTTCAATTAGAATCACGTGGAACTTAAAGCAAAACTTTAATTATTTCAAATTCAAAAATCGACGTATTGCTATGTAGAATGTTACTTATTAAAATAGATTTTAGCTGCCTAAAATAAACTATATTTTCTATGCGTTCTCTTTCTACAATTGGAAATAGACTGTTTCTGTTTTCAATTAAAATCACATGGAATTAAAAAGGAAATTTTCAGCATTTCAACTACTGAAATCGTTGAACTGCGGTGTCAAATGTTTATTATACACAAAATAGGTTTTCGCCGTTAAAAAAAAAATATAGTCTTTTATGCGTTCCCATACAAATAACAGTTGTACAATTCGAAATAGTCTGAAAGAAATGTTAAAATAACTAACATTCTACATGAGGAGATGCTCTTTTTGGTGCTCCAAACACTGAGCAAAATAATTAAGCGCAAAAAACCGTCGATAACAAAAAAAAAAACAAAATTTCGATCTTGCTATAAACAAAATCACGTTCTTTTTTATTTCGCAGGATTACGAGCACATGGGACGTGCATTTTGTGAAACCTTATTGGACTATTGTGATGAAAATCCCAACAAAGTAAAACGACACGCTAAATTATTTAAGCAAATCAAAAAGATAAGAAAACGCGAGAAACGTGAACAGAAAGCATTAAAATTACAAAAAATGGCCGAGCAGGGATGTATAATTAATGAAAAACTTAAAATTAAGCGTTCTGTGGAGAAAAGCGTCTCCTAGGAACGTTACAGAATACACAAAAAAAAATAATATATATAAAAAAAAATGAGTTGTGTTGTACGTGCAAGCCGTTGTAATGTCGGTCCTTTAGACAGTAGTTGCCAAATCGTAAACCGCATTGATAACAAAAAAACAATACTATCTATCTATATTTGATTTTTTACATCATGCTGCCTTAAATATGAACTATGTTTGTGTGCATGTAGTGCTATTTGTGTTTGTCCAAAGCTGCGGGGCTGCTCTGCAACATCAAGTTAGA
This sequence comes from Chymomyza procnemis, assembly GCA_035046065.1. Lineage (NCBI taxonomy): Eukaryota > Metazoa > Arthropoda > Insecta > Diptera > Drosophilidae > Chymomyza > Chymomyza procnemis. Next base: position 33,353,796 of record JAWNOJ010000021.1, on the reverse strand, counting down.
TTTGGTATTGGCACATGCAATTAGGGTACTAAATCAAACTTAAACTTTCGCAAACGATTGGCTGTGTTTTTTGCGCAACAAAAGAAACGTTAACTTTCATACATCAGCAAGCATTACGCGGCGATCGTCGATAACTCACGATTTGCGCGCATGTTATCGCACAATCGATAGGTACGCTATGTGCATGCCAACTCTAGCAAAAAATTTCAATTTCAACAGCAGACAGCGGCCAGCTTTTTCAAATTAATAAGTATTGTCAAAAAATGTTCGGTTATAAGTGCAACGTTATTGTGAAATGCTAATTTCAATGCTATCTATTTGCGCGTATCGTTGTTATTTTCTAATTTTTTTTGAAACTAAATTGTATATATATGCAAGATACTCTGCCATATATACAATATATATACGAAAACACAAATATTTCACCTAACACTAACAATATTTTAAGCTCATTAGTTGATTTTCTTTACTTCTGCAGTTTCTGTAAACTCAATATGTATTAAACCACAGTACGCTATCAATTAGTTTTTTTTTCTAAACAGCGCTTTGATACTTTGCATATATAATTTCTAATTAGTTTTAATTAAATATTTTTTAAGTTTGTTGTTTGTGTAAACTCAATATGTATTAGTATACAATACACTGTTCAAAAAAAATAAAAGCGAAACGTTAAATAAATCAAGTAGTTTGGCACATTAGTTTGTTTTTAATATTAGGTATTGCTTTATTGTTAGCTTTTTGTTAAAAAAAAAAAAAAACAAAATTTAATTTAACCAAATGATTTACTCAACACAGCACTTTTTTTTTTCTTTGCGTGTATGATTTCTAACTAATTTTACATTAACATCAACAATAGATTTTAAATTTACTCAAACAACAGGAAAAGCTACGCTATAAAATAATTGAAAGACTGATGCGCGAAGGCTCCAGTGCCGATGAACCACTAAATATACCACTATCCGATTACTCAAGGTTCGTTACAAAACTAACTAACTCGCTAACGCGCATATTAACAACCTCAATCTAATAGTGATGATGGCAATTGTAGCTCCAGCTCTGATAACGAGGGCAAACATTCGCTAACGAACTCCGAGCTAGAGGGACCCTGCTGTGCATCTATACGTGCACCGCCCACCTCACCCGAGGTAATGCAAGAAATACGCAAGGTAAGTGCTTTGATATAGTCTCTACCCAAGCCCTGGTTTAGCTCACAGCACACACCATCACGCACTTTTCGCCGGCACAGTTTCGTATCAGACGCTTGCATAAGGTTATGCACGAATTGGATCGCATCTACTTTACGCCACTTTTCCATCGTAAGTTTAAAGCTCTGGCACAACTTAGGCGACGACATCGTCGCGTGCATCCCAAACGTATGACTGGCGGACGTACTGTGCCTGTAAATAAAACCATGGCTGTTGCTAAACACAAACCCAAGCTTAAGAAAATTGTGCAAAAAGATTGCAGCGCCTCGGAGAGCAATAGTAGTTTATCGCCAGCTTCTAATGCATCCGATGAGAAATTGGGGCGGGGGGAACAATCGCCAGCACAATCATCGAGTTCACAATCGTCAACAGAAGTGTCACCTGCAAATTCGGAGGCAACACTCAAACCTATGGGCAATTCAAGCATTCAGCCCATAAGCCTTAACAAGAAATCTAAAAAGAAAAACTCAAATACCAAAAAGACCACAGTTAGCAAAAAGACTAAAGCTGAAGTGCAAGCACCAGAAAAATTGCGCGTTGATCGCAATTTTAGACTATGGTTGGCACATCGCAAAATATTTATTCATCGACGTAAGGTAGATTAAGTTCAATTTTTAGTACGACTAGTCTATTAGTTCAATTATTGCTTTCGCTTTGCCAGCTTTTCCAAAAGACACTCACTTTACCAAAACAGACTCACTTGAATTCAGCTAACTCGTGGCTTTCTACATGTTCAACACAAAATCGTCCAACTTAATTACTCAATAAGCTTAGCTTGCAACTTTACGCTCATTTCTTATAAAAAAAAATTGCTTTAAATTTGTTCAAGCCGCAACTGTCATTTTTAAACTGCTTGCTGTAGCGCTTGCAAGCAGTTCAACAATGTTTAAGCAGCACGATCATTTTGGTACTAAACTGCTTACAAGCAGTTGATGCTTGAAAAAAATCTGCTTTATTCAGAAAACTGCTTTAAATTAGAAGATTCTTGATTGCTTGCAAAGAGTTTAAGCTTCTGAAACTCTGGAGGATTAAGTCTGGAAGAAAATTATAAATTCAACTGCTTGAAATATTGCATGCAAGCAGTTTAAGCTTGAGCATCAATTTAGTACCAAGTTGCAACTCGCTCGACTGCTTACAAGCAGTTTACTAACTAGAACTAATTTAGTACTAAAGTTATTGCTTGATCGAATGCAAGGAAAATACAAAATATATTTAAATTCTTTACATACTCATATAGTAACTTAAACTGCAGCCATTACCAGTCTAATTTAGGCAATAACGATCCATAAATATCTCATCTTGAAAGAACAATAAGTGTTAGACAGTGTACCACTTTTGGCGCATTTTTCAAATTTAAACTCAAAGCTTGAAAACTCGAGCTTGAAGTCTTAGAAGTTTTCTTTGGATTCTCAAATCAAAAATAATGTAGTCATAAGAAAAATGTAAAGAAAACACCAAGCTTTGGAATTAGCAATAATTTAAACTTGAAATTTTACTGAGACTTCAGGTTCTGATTTCTCTTATAAAACATTCAGTCATATAAAAATTAAAGAACAAAGCAGCGGGCTTTGTAATATGCTATTATATAAACTTTAATATATTTCTTAGCTTTCAAGCAGGCTCTGGTTTATCGGACCAAACATAATGTAGTCACAAAAAATTTGTAGAACAAATCAAGCTTTGCAATTTGGCAACATATCCTAAGCTTAGAATCTAATAGAAGACTTGAAGTACATAACTTAAAATTAGTATTCAACAACAATTTCCTTATTACAAAATCAGACTAGAAGCAAATATTTTATAATGTATCTTAATTTATTTGCATGCGCATTATCTTTTTTTGTTCATGTTTTGAGAATCTTAAGCTACGATTTCTCAATTTATAATGCGTCAAATAATAGATAATCATTATTAGAAATCAATTTTAGAGTTTTCCATGTTACACAGCTTCAAATGCGAAATTTTTCCAAACTGCTGCTATTAATTTTGCTGAAAACTTGCACTTAACGTAAGACTAGATTTTATGCTGCGAATTTTCAACTTTTGCTTGCCAAAATAACTTTGTCTTACTTTCTTATGAATATTACCAACTGCCTTCTTTTGTTCCTGCCCAGATCCGCCGCACGCGCACTCGCACAAAGCCAACCAAGAAACGCGCCGAAGTGGTACGCACTACACTCGATTTGCCCACAACAGATCCTGGTTCGGATTTGCATTTCTCTACAGATGATGAAGAGCATTCACAGCAAGGTAACACAACCTATGGTGCAGTACCACCGCTACGTCATACACTGCTACAAAGCGAGCTACAACGCCGCTATATTGAAGAGATTGGCGACACGGTGGTGCAAAAGCCCAAACCAGCATCAATGCCGCCCGAGCTTATTGTCACAACGCCATCGAAAAATGGTAAAAAATTGGATATCTATAAGCTCACGCCGCACACAGCGCCGGAACAGGATAACCGACTTACGGGTGGAAAAACTAATCACGATGTCAACTCACGACGCACTTACTCTTGGCACAATCTTAATCAGCAGGAATGTAAACAAAGCTACTTTGCAATGGGCGATCCCAAGATGCCGGCGAAGCTGTCAAAAATGCCACAGCGACGGTAAGTGGGGCCAAGGTAAAGCAGCCTTAGCGTAGTTAGCGCTGGGGTATGGAGCATAGACTACAAATAACATCCATGTGGTAGCTAGGCCAGTGCTCCGCAAATACTTTGTCTGTTGAAATTATTTGAAAATGGCCCTTGGCGCATGCCAGACTCTCTGACAACTGCTTCAATGACTGTTCAAAAGCAGTTCCAGCTTACGCAACAAGCAGTTTGATCATTATCGATTAAGCAGTGTATACACTGCTTTTGGGCAGTTAAATTTGAATCACGCATTTGGACTAAACCAAATTTCTTTATTATCCTCAGCCCTGTGCCCAGCAGCTTAAAGTCAGTCGTACAGCAAAAGCAAGTACAGGCCCCCACTGCGGATGAGTTGCAATTGAAGCTTTCACTTAAGAAAAAAATCTGGAACGGCGCACATGGTGATGTCAGCGATGGTCGTGCGCTAGCACCAAATGTCAGTCAATGGGGCAAGGCCAACGCCGGGCCCAACACAGCCAGCTTAACTTCAACAGTTCTACGCCCAACCGGTGGCTCACAGACTAATCCACGCGGCATGCAGACTCAACCCAATACGATGACAAAAGAAATCCAACTAGCTGCAGCTGCTCAAGCGTCTACAAATGCTATGGCTGCCAATAGAAAACCCAAGAAAGTGGAGAATGCGGATTTGCTTAAGTAAGTGCCTGTTATTTGATTGTGCAGCTTTTTACTTAAACATGCACCCGTTGCAGGGAGTGCTCACAGAAGCTGCTGCTGTGGCAGCAAGAGGAGGCCAAGAAACAGCAATCAATGCGCGTAGTGGCCGGTGCGTCCAAGCTGAATGAACAGGATGCACAACAGCGCGCCTTGAAAGCATCACGCAACAGTTATAAAAAGCACGCATATAAGGCTAGGACTGTTGGCGACATTGCCTTGGAGATCAGCAACTTGACGAAAAACAAACGCAAGACCAGCAGCATGTTGAAAATTGCCGAAACCACAAAATTGGTCACACGCTATGCGCGCACACGTGCCAGTGGTAGCTCCGCTGGCGCCACAACTACGCCAATGCATGTACAACAGCGTTTCCATCACCGTGCGCAGGGCAGCAGCAATGCGTGCATGCACTCGGCTAGCTGCAGAGCGCACAACTCGGCTAATGTGCAGCAACAGGGGCAGCAGCAGCAACAGTCCACGACTGGACGTACTGCGGGCAATAAATTCAAAACCGGCGGGCTGGTTGTCACCGCTGTGCAACAAAGCAGCTCCGCCAAAGCTATAAACATACCAGGCGCATCGCTGCGTAAGCATCGCGCTACAGCCATCATGCGTCCAGGTGCTGGGTTAGCTAATAATGCTATGACCACTGCGGCTGCTGCTGCTAATGATGCCAACATAATGCAATATCGCACCAATTTGGGCGGCCCAATGGGCAAGACTGCTGCTGGGCAACTGGAACTTGTGGATGCGGAAAATTTGGCGCGCAAGGTTAAAACCAAGTTGAAGAAGCGCAAAACCCGTGGACACCATGGCGCCGCCAACGCAGCCAAATAAACCTTTTGAAAAATCTCGTTTTAATGTATGGTAACAAAATTATAGTCTTAATTGTCGGATGCAAAAAAATAATAAAAATACGATTGTAATCCGATTAGAAAAAAAAAAACAATTGTTGCTTGATAAGATTAGTTGATAAAAAGTACTTGGAATACACAAAGATAGTTATTTTTTTTTTTTTTTTGGTAGTCGTGTTCATTTTCTACCCTTGAAATTTGCAATAAAGATTTGTAATAAACAATGAAGGCTTATTGTTAACTGGGAACTTGGTCAGCACAGGAGCTACAGGGACAACATGAATGATAGCCAAAGCACGCAGTGTATGCCAGCGCCAAGCGCACTTTTTACCATGGTCACCCCTTTGCTAACTAAATGCATAATTAATTTGTGACCCAGCTTTGCTGGTCTGTGGCTTTCGAGCGTAAAAAATCAATTACAAAGTCGGCAAAGTAGGTAAAAAATTCTTTTTTCTTATTGGGGGGGACGACGCGCAGGACTACAAAGTGGAGCAGACACGGCAGGTTATGTTTATTGGGTGTGTTTTTGGCCATTTACATACCTCTTAAGCCAGCAATGATTATGCGCTGCAAGCCAACTGCCACCAAATGTTGCACAACGTGTGTTTATAACTTTATTTATTATTATTATTAGTAACTTTAGTTAAAGTAAACAAACTTATCGCAAATATGACCTCTAGAGATAGCAGCGTGCGAAATAACACTAACAAAAGCTTATCGATAGCGATAAAGCTCAAGAGTCAGCAGCAAGACAAAAGCTTATTGTTATACAACATAAACGTTGCAAGTTTAAAGCTGCATTTATTTATTTAAGAAATTTTCGTGCTTTGCGGCGTTTTTTTGTTTATAATTTCTGTAATACAAGCCAATTCCTATGCGCATTGACACCACACAAAGTTGTTTTCAAAAATCGCTATTGTGTAGGCGGTGAGAGCTCAGCAGTCTCAGTAAAGGCACGCAAAACGCTTCAGAGAGACATCAGGTATGTGTGATTCTGGAGTAGGTGACAGAGACAGCGTAGAAGACTCTGTCTGATCGCTTGAACGGAACATTCAGTTATGCAGAGTAGCCCTCCGCTTCTGTTAATATATATATTTGGCGGGGAATGCCAGCACTTGTTGTCGCTCTCAGACCTATATAAAGCGGGCCGGCAACCAAATCGGAATCAATCAGTTAATGAGTAACTTATCAGAGTTAAGCAATTAATCATTGGACGCATCAGTTAATTAGTGTGTTGAGTGGTAGGAATGCAAGGCGTTCACGAACTCGTGGAAGAGTACGAAATTAGTGCAATATGGCGGCAACGCTAGGAAGGAGTCAGCTGGTGGCAGAGAATTCGACCGTCAGATAAGGCACGCGGCTTAGTGTTGTTGATGGTATTCGAAATTCCAGCATACATTTAACAGTGCTGTTTAGCTGGGCAAGGGACAAGGGACAGTAACGTCATTAGGCCATAAAAAACACTACATTGGCGGATGTTGGGCAGAACGCTGATCTGGCCAGTGAGCGTGTCACAGCCACATAAGAAGACAGAGTGCCTAAACTGATGGCAGAGAATGCGTCAGGCCAGTGAGTGCGTCAGGAGGATGGTGGGTCTGCGGGTACTCAAAGTAACAAACAATGAACAATTTAAATTAAGAATATAGTGGGCAAATCATTTAAAGCTCTTCAGCATGAAAGACTGATAAAAATAATATAATACAAAACCAACACAACGAGGCTCTCATTATTGATCAGGATATAACAGGATATAATATAAATTCGTTGTGACAAGTAATCTGGACAGCGCAGAGTTATCCCTTACAACATAAACCACATTATTATTAATTTTATTTTAATTCTCGCCTTGCCTAAAGTTATCGATAGCCACAAAGCCAGCTGCCAGACAAAAGCTTATTGTTATGTCGAATAGACGTTACTAGTTTAAAAAAATATTACTAATTTAATTATGCTTGAGCTACAAATGAGGGTTTTTATATTTTATTTAAGAAATTCTATGTCTTGCGGAATGTTTTTTGTTTTTAATTTTTATCTCCCAAGCCAATTCCTATGCTACATACATATACATATACCACATGTAATTGTTACTTTTTAATGTTTAGAGCTGTATCTTAGGCAGCGTTATTTTTGTTTAAACAAAACTAAATACTAAATATTAATTATATATAATCAAAACTATAATCCATTTGTTCGATTTATTTAGACATTTACTGCATTCTGTAGTGCAGTCTTATCGTCCACAATAATGTTTGCTGCCGTTGTTGTTGGATTTGAGCTAAGCAATTGTTTGGTCGACGAACTGGATGAGTAGCTATCACTCGAGCTGCGCGTAGAAGCCGAGTTTCCACTTATGGGACTGTCCAGCATATCTGCAAATGTACATAAAAAATTGGTTAGTCTTAGTGGTCAATTGCTTGTAGCTATTTTAATGCTAGTATCTCTTGTTTTACAATTTTCTGTACATACATTTTTGATTTACAAACTTTAATGCTTAAATATTACTAATGCTTAAAAAGTATTTGTGGATGTCGGTGGCGTAGAGGCAGCGTCTCGCTTCTGAACCCGAAGCTCGGTGGATTGATTTCACCCAGCAGCATTGGCAGGGCTAGCAATTAGGCGCTAAAGACACAGCCGCTTGAATTCAGCAATAAACTGTAGAACCGATTGTGCTATGCATATTTCTTAATAAATCTTCGCCTTTGGAACCATGAGTCAAGGAGGAATCAAGGATTTCCTCTTTTATTTGCAGTGAGAGTGAGCCTTAGGCAACTGAAAGGCGCGAGATAGTCTGCCATATTTGACTGCTTCGCCTATTTTTCTAAACTTGCATATACAATTCGTACATAATTGCAAATTTCTTCAATACAGCTGCTCCTCCAGTTCGCAGCGTCAGGTGATTTTTCGTAGCAGCGTTCCTTGGTAACGTTTTCAGAGCTATACTACTAATTGAATTTATTAATACATGTGCTTAATTTTAATATAAATAATAATTTTGCTTATTTTCTGTTTATATTAAGGCGTTTTTATTTGAAGAAGTTTGTGCACCTAACATTGTTACAACAAAAATATTAATTTTTAAAACACATTTGAAATTTAGGACAAGAGAATCTGCTAAGCAACTAGAAATGATTTAAATTTAGCAAAAATCCTAGTTAAAAAAATAGACTAGAATTGTTAATTGTTATTGTTTAATCTAAGACAAATTTTAGGCAAGTTATACTTGTGCAGTTTCTTGTTTGAAAATATGATGCAAAAATTAATATTTATAAAAAAACTTCTTGCCAAATGTTTAACAACAAAAAGCATCTAAATTTATTTTTTATTTTAATAGTTTAACTTTGTATTGTTAAATATTATTTTTGCCATGACAAAAATTTGTCGCTTTTAAAAAAGAACTTAGCTCTATTTTATTTAAATAATATTTTAATCTGCTTCAATTCTCTGCAAATATTCACAATATTTTTTATAGTAATACTAATTTAACAAGGTTGAGGCTAAGCTTTTTAAAGTTCTTATGAACTATTTGACACATTGCACTTAAAAATAATATTCAAAATATTATAATACAATAAAATTCTTTTCAAATAATTACAAAAATACGTATAAAAAAAATTGATTTTTGTTTAAAAAGTTAACTAGTTCTAGTTTTTTTCAAACAATTTTTAACTAAAATCTTTTTTCTAAACTTAAAAAGTAAATCAAAAGTATTTTGATTTTAAAATATTTCGTTTAGATTTTAACTTAAGAAAAGCGTACCAAATTGTTTATAATTTATTTCAAATTCTTATTTTTTTAATATTTTCTGAATTTAAATACGTTTCGGCGGCTTAAAACATAAAATCAAAGACGCTGCATATTTATTTTTTATTTGAAATCAAAGTATTATTTTCAGATTTAAAGTTCAAAATCGCTGCCAATTATTAAAATACGAAAAAAAAGAAATAAACTATTATATTTTTTGAACACAAAATTAAACTTGCACAAAAGTCGATAAAATTATTTATTATAAATATAAATATATGAACATTATTTTTTATTTAAAACTTTGATACAAGCTAAATTAAAAGTAAACCCTGCAGATGCCTTTTTATTCTAAAATAAAATATTTAATTTCAACTAAAATGGCTACCACATTTTATATCGTTTATTCAAAATTATTATTGTGTATAGAGCAATTGTTTATTTTTCAATCTAATATTTCTTTTGCATATATTAAAGTTAATAAAATCTACCAAATTGTTATTGATTTCAAATGCTTATTTAATAATATTTGCTAATTTAAAATTCAACCCTGCAGATGTCTTTATATTTTAAAATATTAAAAATTATTTCGACTTAAAGTTGAAATGACTATCAAATTTTTTTTAGCGTTTGTTCAAACTTATTATTTTTCAATCTAATATTTCTTTCAGATTTTAAGTTAATAAAATCTATCAATAAATTGTTATTTATTTCAAATACTTATTTTCTTATATTTGCTGAGTTGATTAAAAATAATTTCTACCATTGCAGCTTAAGACATAAAATCGAAGACCCTGTAGCTGTATTATTATTATTACTAATAAAAAATATGTTTTTATAGTTAAAAAAGCTTACTACATTTTTATAAGTTATATATATATATTTAAAACCTAAAAAGGCTGCCAACATTTTTTATTATTCTTTAAAATAATAATTTCTTAATATTTTTTATTTAAAACATTAAACGGCTACCAGCATTTTGTATTATTTATTTAAAATTCATAATTTCTTAAAATGTTTTGTTTAAAACTTAAAAAGTCTAGCAACATTTCTGAGATTTTTCATATTTTCTTAATATTTACTAGTTTTAATTTATATATATTTGTTTTTATTTTTTGAGTTTTAACATTTTTGAGAAAACAATTATTTTTTGTTGTACAAAATTTTATTGCTTTTACATTATATGTTTTCGCATTTTTTGATGTTCTTAAATTCCTAGTCAATATTCAAAATATTTTTTTATAATACTTTTAAGTTTTTTAAAGTACTTGCCAAATATTTGAAGGATTGCGTACAAAAATGTTTAAAGTTAAAACTTAACAAACTTTATTTTTTTAATCATACAATTGTACTAGTGCTTGGGAAGCTTATTTAATTTATAATTATAATTTAATTTAATTTAATAAAATAATTGAATGTAAACAAAGTTGCATTTTTGGTTCTGTAATCTGCGGATTACCTTTGCGCAGATATTCTTTCTCTTCTCCTAAAATCCACACTGAAGTGGAAACCTTGAAACTTATATTAAGATTATTCGCAATTAAATTGACGAAACGTGCAGTCGGCTGCTTCTCGAACTCAAACTGGAATTGTTTTATTTGTGGCCAAACAACTAGCTTAAAATTTTTCAAAAATTACATAAACTCAATCAGTTAAAATATCGCTTAAACTGCGTCTAAATTGCCATTATTAAATTTACGCTTTTTATTAACATAAATTTATGCAAGCACACAACACACATATTTCTTTAAATTAATTAATAAATTAAGAAAAAAACTTTTAGTTTATTATATAAATTAATTATTAATTGAACTAAATTAATGCACGCAGGCTTGCCAATAAAAAAAAACGATTTAAAATACAATAAACAAAAATATATATTTTTTTTAAACATAAAATGAAACTTGCACAAAAGTCGTAAAAATGTTTATTACAATTACAAATATATGAACATTATTTTAAAAGACGTAATGATAAAATGCTGACAAAAAAATACAAATTTTGACTTAAATTTAATTTCGATTTTCTTTCGCGAATTTGACTAAAATTTAATTTCGTTTTTCTTTCCCAAAGTCTCAAAGTCTTTCACATGATACTAGACAATTTTATCGTCTTACACAAAGTTTACTAAAGACATAAAGTATAATATATACAATTAATAACATTGGCATACAAAACATTATGTAAATTTTAGGTAAAAAAATATAAATTTGCGCTTTTTGTTGCTTTAAAGTGTCGATATATGTTTTATAGCATTTTAAAAAATTTAATTTGAGTTTCTTAAATAATATATTAAGTCTTAAGTTTACACAGTAGTTGCTTGTTTGTTCGTGTCTAATGAATGCTCAGGGGTTTATTTTTTTAAATTAAATACGCATATAAATTGAAAAAGTTTAAAATAAACGAAATCATTTTGAAACGTTTTGTCCAGTTTTGTGGCTATCTCAGTGTTTGTTGTGTATCACAAAGTTGTGTGTTTGTGTTTGTTTGTTTCTATGAGTAAATAAATTTTGTAAAAACTTTTAAATAAAAAAAAAAAAACAAAAAATAAATATTGCAAAAATTCTCTTAGTTCTAATTGCGCAAAATCCTTTAAGGATTTCTATAACTACCCATTACTTTAATCATTATGGCAAGTCAACTTACCTGGCAAGGAGCTCACGTTATTGCACTTTAGATCGGCTGTTGTGGAATTACCGCCGCCAGGACCTACAATATTACCAACGGATGTGGATTTCTTGTGTAAATTCTTTTTAACCAAACTGGCTGCATTGCTGAAGCCAACCACAACGCTATTGCCTGCACTCATATTGCTGCCGCGGCTGCTGGTGACCACACCTACGCCGGAGCAGAGCGGATCGCCGCTCTTGGCACGCTCGGTTGGGCACAAAGGACTTAGTATGGAATTTTGCGTATCTTCAGGTGTATAGTAATCGGAATCTTCGGCATTTAGATTAGCCGCAAGCAGACCCGGCTCGGCAGAAGACACACTGCCAGTATTGCCTCCAGATAATTCTGGTCGCTGCTTAGCGCGTTTAAGTGAGGCGTTTTTCTTAGCGCTTGACTCTTGCGCCATAATCACAGCATCCTGCGCATTGGCAGCTGCATCATCAGCATCGTCCACATAATCCTCGTCGGGTCCGCTCAAGCTGGCCACAACCTGTTTAAGCGATTTGTTCGAAGTTGTCTTAGTCTTGCTGCCAGGCGACAATAGCGGTGATAATTTCTCATTTTCACTATCCTCTTCATCATCCTCCAGTGGACTGCTGCAACTGGTATTTTCACCCTTAGTATTACGTTTCTGATACTTAAGACCTGGATGCCGCTCATTGACTATTTGCAGTTTGTCCTGTGAGTTGCTCTTTACCGGCGATGTGCTTAACGTTGGTGAAGTTGAAGTAGCCGTTGACTTCTTTGGATCGCATTCGATCTCAACAACGGATACGGTAGAATTATTTGTATTATTCGTAATGGTGCCCACTTCGTTGGTCGATGTGGATGTGCTGGCATTCTTTTTGATTTTTTGGCGTCGCTGACTGTTCGGCTTAAGTGGTGAGGTGGCCTTTATGTCACCGGTCATTGTCGAAACAGCTGCTGTAGTGCTGTCCGTAATGTCAAGATCACTGCCCCTGTAGCAAAGGCAGTAGGCAGAGTTGATTATGGCACAAATTAGGGCTAAACGGGATTAGTGCTTACCTGGCGCGTGCAACATATTGTGGTGGTCCGTTTAGCGCTTCAATTAGCGAAACAGGCACATAACCAGGTGGCACATCAACAGGCGCCGCCTCACCAGCGCCCGATGTTGGCGTATTCTGATGCAGCACATGTGTGCTGATACCCTTTTGTACGGCGCGTATTTGCAACAAGGCGCGAAAGGGTGCGCGACAGATGGGACAATTGTTGGCCTGATAGCGTAGCGAATCGGCGCAGGAATTGCAAAGACAAAGATGACGACAGGGCAGTATTAAGGTATCGCGAGTTTCGCTCATGCAGATGACGCACTCGCTACCATGATCATCGATATCCTCGTCTATGGACGACTTGTTGACGGCCTAGAGCAGAAAAGTTGTAAAGTCGTAAGATTTGTTTAAAAAGATTCTGATGTCTGAAATCAATTTGGGCCGCTGTATTAAATATTTCCAAAAGTTGGCAGACGTCTTGAAACTGAACAGTACATTTGGGATGCAGCAAAAGTTTGTTGTACTATTTACTGATTGATGTACTCCCCACTGTGGTTAGGGAAACAGTAGAGTTGACAGATACAGTTCGCTCCAAGCCAAGTTAGTTGGCAGCCTACACTATCGACTTTTCAAACAATTAATACAAAAACACAGATCGAAGAAAAGTGTGTAAATTGCAACTTAGTTAAATATAATGGAGCGCCAAATCTTTGAAAGAATTATTATAACTGCTGCGTCAAGTCACAGCTTGGGCATACGAACATCAGCGTTGGGAAGCTTCTCAATATGCCACTTCTTGTTGGAATTTGTTTAGCTACAAAGTTACAATTGGAGTTATGGTTGCCGCAATTCCAGTTTGACAACTTGCCCGAATCAGACTGCCTCTATACAAAGAATTTCCAAATAGTTTTTTATCAGCTGTCTTACCTTATTCTCAATGCCGTAGATTTCCTGTAGCAAATAGCATAGTCCATCGACAAATATCTTTTGTTTGAGAGCACGCAGCACATAGCTGTTGCTTTCGGGATGATGATCAATAACACAAATCGTAGTATGCGATTGGCGGCACTCGTCGTTGCCCTCCTCAATGACGCAGTGTATGGCCACGGGATATTGTTCCTTGCAAGCGGTATATATAAGATCATCCTCGGGTATAAGTTGTGGATTGAACACATGACTCGGTTGGGAGAAATACTGATTTATGCCCTTCTCATAATGGTATGTCTCAGAGGTAAGACCATCACGCGGTACTAGAGTAACACCGCTGGGGCTAACCTCTTCGGTGCAGAAATAGTACACCGTTATGGCGCACTTGGCATCCGAATCGAATGTGAACTCAATGTTATAGGAACAGGGTGGTGGTGGTGGTAATGGATCTGAGTCACTAATGTTGCCCATGGTGCACAAAACATTGCCATCGATTTCTTCGATAGTCACACCAGCCGTATCGTGTACAATACCAGCCACAGAGCTGGTGCTGCTGGTAACACTGGGTTTTTTGTCTTTGGGCACACGCACAAAGCGCACCGATTCCTTGCGTATATTAACCAAGCTCTTAAGCGTTTTGGTTGGTTCATTGGCCTGTGGCGGCGGATAGGGAAACGCCGTAGGACGATTACCCAAAAAATTCAAATCAGCATTCTCACCAAACAGATACGATTCGGGCTGCGGCGTATCGAAACGTTCGCCACCCATTATAAAATGACTGCCAAAAAAGTTACCCATACGGGGCGGATATTTGTAGGCATGGTTGGCACTTTGATCTGCCTCCTCGACGGCTGCATTTTGTCTGCTCACAAAGTTGCCCATGAGCGTTGTTTTTTGCTTAAATCAATGTAGGCTTTTGTTCACTGCTTTAATGACAATAACTGAATAACTAATGTGTTGGATTTCACTTTATGCAGCGCTACGCAGCTTTATTTTTTCATTGCACGCAAAATGCTGCCAGATGGTTGCAAAGTACGCACAGTTGGCAACCCAATAATCGTTTTAGTGCTGATAACGATAACTATCGGCTAAATAATTGCGCCAAAATCGGTAAACAAGCAAAAAAAATTCATCAAAATAAATAAAAGTTTGTGAATAATAAGTAATTGTTATTTTTTTAGGCACTTAAAAGTACTGCAGCGTTTTTTTTTCTTTCTTAAAATGAGCATGAGCCTTGATGGTACGATATGTGCATATTTCGTAAACAATACAAAGAATGCAAAATGCGCCAAGGAGTTTGCAAATGCTTTGACGCTGATGCGAACTCATTTGGACGACACGCAAATCCGTGAGATTAAGCCAGCCGAAGGATATGCACTTATAACTGCCGGTAATCTTGTCAAGAAGGACGTATTTGTCTTGGCGGAATTTGCTGGCGATTTCTTTGCGCAGCTACAGCTGACCAAAGCTTTGATAGTGGGTCCACCATGCATAATACAATGTCTAAATAAATGTGAGCCCGTACCTTTGGGCAGCAGTCCCATTTACTCGACGGCCATGCGTAATCTGCAAATCTCTGCAACGGGCATTACATCTGATGATAAGGAACAGCTTAGCAAGCTGGTGCATTGGATGGGTGGGCATTATTTTCAAAGCTTTGGGCGCACCATTACGCATTTGATCTCCAATACCATCAAATCTAGTAAATACGAGCTTGCCACGTTAAATGGTGTGCCAGTTATGCACATGGATTGGGTGCAACAAGCTTGGAAGCGCAGCACAGCGCCCGACGGCAGCAGCATTTGTGCAACGGACGGCGAATTTGATAAGTATCGTTTGCCCACATTTTTTGGTGCGAATATAACATGCAGCGGCTTGGATACTACGCGCAAAGACGAGATCATGCGTTTGGTTAATGAGAACGGCGGCATTTATCATCGCTCGTTTAGCTCCAAATTGGTGGATATTGTCATAACGCTGCAAAATAAAACCGATACGGAGAAATACAAAGCAGCTGTACGTTGTCAAAAGGATGTGCTAACGCCAGATTGGATATTTGATAGTGCCGCACGTGGCTTTGCTTTGCCCACCAAGAAATATGAGATACAGCCACGCAAACAGGTCTCTACACCCACCAAGTCCAATAATAAAACTGTTGCTGGCGATCAAACGCAGCTGGGCGAGATCTCTCGCATAAGCTTTGTTTCGGGCACCGGGCAACGCATGTGCAGTGACAATACTACTGTCAACGAGACCTTAAGCAGCCTTAGCTCTTCACCGGCCAGCACGACATTGGCAGCAGCTCCAGCAAAAAGCAAAGATTTGCTTAAGAAGGCCACAAGTAGCTCAGCCGCATATCATTACAAACAGACTTTGGCGGAGATTTGTCCACGTCAAGCCAAGAAAGCTGGGCATTTTCTTGATGGTTGTTGCGTATATCTAAGCGGTTTTCGCAACGACGAGCGTGAAAAGCTGAACCGTGTGTTAAATACTGGCGGTGCCACGCGCTACGATGAAGCCAACGAGGGTGTTACACACATCATAGTGGGTCAATTGGAAGATGCCGAGTACAGGCAATGGCTACGTGATGGACTTATCACCACAGTGCATATTGTGCGTTTGGATTGGCTGCTGGAAAGCATTAAGGTTGGGCGCATTGCCAATGAGCTTGTTTATCGTTTCTCGTTGCCTCAACTGCGAGAGCCGGATGCTGCCTCGCCGGCAAGTAAGCGCACGCTGCGTTCCATGAATCATAGTTTCAAACAACCCGAGTTGCCCATCAAGAAGAAACTTTTTGCAGCGCCAGCCGATGTCAAGCAAGTTGCAGACGAGCCTGCTAATCCTTTGCTGACGCATTACTCACAGGAGAATGAGCCAATGGTAACACTGCCGCCAGCCGCAAATGAAACACATAATATTAGCTTAAATATGCCAGCTGCATCCTCCACACAGCTGGGCGCAGAACAAGCGCCGGCTGCAAAAATGTTGCAAGCCATACCTGATCTAAGTGCAAGCACATTGTCTATTGACTTTGACAAGCTGGACTACTTCATGGGCGCCTCTATATATGTACACAAGGAATCCTTTAGCAACGAATTTTACACTCAAATGCTTAGCGAATGTGAAGCAGCACATGGTAATCTTGTATCGTCGAGTTTTCAGGATCCCGTCGACTATGCCATTGTATCCTTTGAGGTAGCCTTCGATGTCAGCTGCCTGCCCGTGCAGGCGCGCAACGTTGTCACCGAGCTGTATATGGTAAGCATTGCTCCAAATGATGTAGACACCACACCTGTCTCACAATATTTTGTTTTCAGGAAAGCTGCATGAAGCAGAACAAGTTACTGCCTTTGGAGTATTATCACCGCCCCGTGCCACATAATGCAAACAAGGAGCCACTTGTTGGCATGACCATTGTTGTTTCCCTATACAATGGTTTGGAGCGTGACTTTATTAACTCTATAGCTGCACTGCTGGGCGCAAACGTAAACAAGACATTTATAAAAAAGGAGAAGCCACTGCTGATATGTCCCAGCGCTGAGGGTTCCAAATATGAGGGTGCCATTAAATGGTTTTATCCCATAGTAAATTCCGGCTGGCTTGTAAAATGCGCTGAAACGGGCAAAAAGCTGCCCTACACTGATTTTCTAGTTGGCAACAGCGTTAGTGATTTTCCGGACTCACCGCGGCTGCGGGAGCGCAATACTAAGGAACAGAGCACGCTCAATAATGCCAGTAAAACGCTGACACCAACGCATGCCGTGGAGGAGCGTGAAAATCAAGTAAAGACGCCAGCGGCAGAGTTGCCGCCAGCAAAGCTGACAACGCCGGAATATACACCGCTGCGCAACAAGCGTGTGTCAGAGCTGGCCACTGGCACAGTGGTGCGCAGCAATCGTCGATCATCCAGCAGTTCAAGTAGTCCGGGTGTAGCAGCACCAGATTCGCCACAAACTCCACTTAGCCAGATGGGTGCTGCACGCTATAATTTCGATTTTCTTGAGCAATTTGTACAAAGCCTGGACACGGATCAGGCACGTGATTGCGTGCGCGAGATTATACGCGAAATGCGTCAGAATCAAACACCTGAACTGGAGCGCATACGTCGTCAGGCAGCTACGCCAGTTAATCGTCGTGTTAAGAAACCTACGCCGGGTATACCAGAATTTTGTCTAACGCCAGAGTTTCAGCAGCGCATGGCTGATGATTTTGAGCGTCGCTGGCGTCTGCCCACACAAAAGATAACACCGGATACACCTATTGCGGTTATAAGGCAGCGTATTTTACGCATTACATGCGAAACCTTGGGCATACCCTATACCGACGACGATGTGCAGCCGGAAAAGTTGGAGCAGCCAGCCAAGCAAACAACACCCAAGACACCAACACAAGGCCCAACGCGTGCCAATGTAGGACGCACCTTATTTGAAAAGTCACCAGACGTTAGTGACTATGTGCCTAATACACAAAATGACGAGGAAACTGCCGGACGTAGTACCATCAACTTTGATAAGATCAGCTTTGAAGAGTCCGCAGCGCAGGTAACAAATGCCGCAACTGCCGCTGGTTGCAGCACTTTGGCCACAAATTCGCCAGAGCTGAAGCAGATTACGGATTATCTTAAGAACTGCGAAACGCGACGTAATAGTCTAAAGCGCAGTCACAATCATGCCGATGCAGCACAGCGTTTGGGCAACGATGAAGACAGCTATATGGAAAGTGAGGTACAATATGTTGTGCCCTTTGAGTCTGAGGGATTTACGCTGGGCACAGAAGAAATGGTTGGCTGGCGTGATCCGGCCGAATTTAATGCAGCCAAGCGACGCTCCCTGGGCTCACCGCGCATGCAACATGCAGGCACACCCTGCTTCAGCATATCCTGTGGCGATGAAAAGAAACGTGCTGAGCTTATAGACAGCATTGGCAAGCTAGGCGGCGAGGTGGGTTGCCTTAGCTGTAAGATGTAACAACGCGCCAGAATTTAATGCTGTTTTTTTTTTTCAATACATTTTAGGTTTGCGAGAATCTCATCAGCTATGATAGCAGCTGCACGCATCTTATTTGTGAGCGTCCAAATCGCGGCGAGAAAATGCTAGGCTGCATGGCAGCCGGCAAATGGATATTGGACATCAAGTACATAGAGGAGAGCAATGTACGTAGCGCTTTTATTGACGAAGAGCTTTACGAGTGGGGCAATGCCAAGGCCTTGAATATGCCTGCACTGCCCGCCGAGGAGCAACTTATTGCCACGGCTGCGCATCGCTGGCGTCATGAGTTACGCGCCAAGGGCATGGGCGCTGGCGCTTTTAGTAACTATCGTGTTATACTTAATCTGCAGGAACGCAGCATGGGTGCGATCAAGAATGTTTTGCGTGCTGGCGGCGCATGCATACTGGAGCCCAGCACACCATTTGCGAACGATGCCACTGCAGCAACGGCCAGTCATTGTTTTGTCGATGTTAAGCGTGCGCCCTTGGCGCCAAGGGATGCCAGCTATTTAAAGCAGAATGGCGTTAAAGTGCTCTCGCAAATGTATATTAATGCATATCTGATGGGTGGCCAGGATGCGGATTTGGATAAATATTTACTGCCGGACTAATGACGGATTAGAGAGAGAGAAGAGAGAGCTGGCATTGGTATTGCTGCGTGCTGCAGTAGAAAGACTTACGACGGCGTTCTTTATGTGTCCGGAAGCATTTTTTGACTTAACAAACGCTGCTCCTAATTTAAGAGATTAACCAAATCCTGATGCATAACTTTGTAATTTCATTAATGAAGTCCGATACGCGTATTTTGGTGCTTTTTGAAGAAAGCAGCTTAAGAAATCATGTTTATTCAAAATTATTTTTTTTTTATTTTTAATTGTTTTATGTTCAATTGTGTTTGTTTTTTTTCTATTACAAAATTCAATATCGTTTATGTTTAAGTTTCATTTTTAAATATTTCTACTTGCAAAAACTTTAATCTAATAAAGCAAAATTTAAAGTAAATATAATCGTGTTATGTTGCCGCCAGTTGAGCTGCGATTTCAGTTGTTCTTGTGGCCGAGACTCTCGCTACTGTCCTGAGCCGACCCAAGCATATCATTGCGATCTTTGCGACGGCTCATTGCCCATCTAGACGGTACCGCTCACAGTGCCCGAGTGCCATCACATACACAACGCCGTGATGCTTACATCACCGCCCGCCGTGGTACCGTTTTGGTCTACCGGCTGCTGCCCAGCGTCATCTCTATATTGTACTTATTGATGAAGACATCGTCTCATCATCCACTTTCACACAATTAATTAAAACTCTAACAAACTGAATACCTCACAGATCATTACATCGATTCAACCGACTAACTTCATATACTGACTTATAAAGGCACACGAGCAACGCCAACAGGAGACAACACGCACCACCGACAACGATTTGGGTCGCTGTAACCGCAGATGCGCGCTCTTGAATCGTTTTAATCAAAGCTGGCCAACTATTCTGTATGCTGGAGTTTGATTTCAAACATTTCTGTAGTAGACCCTGTGTGTTTCAACGTGACTTGGCATCGTCTCATAAAGCGTTCACTAGAGAATGATTGTTCCGAACTTCAATGGGGTTTAGAAAACCAAAACCGTCTACTGGAGCTTACAAACAAATACTGAGAAATATTTCTTTTTATTTCTAATCAAGATAGTAATTTTATGCCCCGTTTACTCGTTTAGCTAGGTAAATATTTGAAGTATTAAAGGACTATCCAGTCATCGGATATTCGAACGTTCATTCATTTTTATTTTTAAATCTAAATAGTTATCCTGCGCCTTCTTTTCCACGTTTTGCACTATCAATAAGTATTATGTGTGCCTTCGATAGTTACGTCTGAATTATTTTCAAAAATGTCGATCGATGATTTAGTGCATAATGAAGTTTTTCGTATAACAGAAATTGACGCAGTTTCAGACATAGCCCAGAATTCGCTTCGATTTATAATTTTTCAAGTTTGAACCTAAACCGGACTAAAATCGAATAACAAAAAATTACGCCCTAGCCTAGAATTCGCTTCGATTTATAATTTGTTAAGTTGGAAAATAATTCAGTAGATGTTCTCAAAACGTTTTTAAGGCAAAGTTTACAAGACTATGGCGGCAATTGAATGTTGCGATGCCAATTTAAAATTTCCCAAATATAAAAAATTATAAACGCTCTTTTTCTCCATCTATTTCAATAAATTGTTATATTACTCCATGTAGATTGGGCCATTTAATGGAACCCCATTGGCAATCGGCGCAGACGGCAGCCGTAGACTACTTGGAGGCGCACAGTGCTCAACGAAACGTTCAAGTCGTTTAACGAGTTAAAGTTTTTAGCTAGCAATAGCGAAAACTGGAAACTATTTGTAAATAGGCCAAGTTCTTAATAATTTATTATAATAGAGCATGCCAATAATAATAATAATAATTTTGGGATTAGGCACCAATCGGCTATTTTTGCCTCGGATCAATCTGACGTGTAAAAACAGAATTAGATATAATTGCTTAAGTTACTTAACGTCTTGGTACAGACAGGCTTAAGTTTTTGTTAAATATTTTGTCTTAAATTTGATTTTAACGACACAGCTCTTTATTTATTTTATTTTGATGCACTGCAATAAGCGCATCTCTGTTTTATTATGTCATATACAAGTTGTTACGGAAATATCACTTGATTGCGCATAAGTTTCACAGTTTTCTTTGTTTATTTATTATAATGATAATTGTTTTTTTTTTTTTTTTGTTTTGTGTTACACAATAAGGAATATTAAGATACTTAGTTCTTACTGTTTATATGTACTTATAAAGTCATAGGCATAGCTATATGCGTATTCAAAAAATATATAATTTATAGTATTCATTATGTAGAATAAACTATGAAGCTTCAAAAAATATTGCATTTTTTAAAAAACAAGATTGCTGTTTAGTTCTTTCACAACTTTTTGCTTAAAAACAAAAAAAAAATATCATACATTTGGGTATATCCAAAAATGGATATGAAAAACATGAATAACATGCTGTAGCATTACAATTATGTATGTGCGTGTATTACAATTGTTTATGTTTTGTGTGTTTTGTGTATTTAATAATTTTATAAATTTTTGCAGCTTAAAGCTGTGCTGTTACTTAAACTAATACTAAACAAGTTCAAGACAAGCTTGCACAAAGTGGAAAAAAAATAATAATAAACAAACCAACAATAAACAGTTTAGAATTAAATAAACATTGAAAAAAAAAATAGATAAGCCAAACAGGAACAGTACGAAATATGCCTAATAGTCCATGGTTTTGATAAACTTTACAACCGAACCGAATAGAGTCCAATAAAACTCATTCTCGCCCATAAGTTTTTTGCCCAAAAAACAGGTAATATAATCCACAGTAGACAGCAAATAGGGCGGATTTGCCTGTAAGGAGCACAAAAAATTAAGCGTGAAGAAAAACAGCCCCCAAAGTAACATTTGCTACTCACCATGATGACCACATAGATAAGCACGGGCAGCACATCATCTGCCGCGGGCATACGTCCACTGGACATGCGCAAAAGACTCATTATGCTGGCAATGCAGCTGCAATGACAACGAAAAAGTAAATTAAAAACAAATCTTATGTCGCTGCATCAATGCCGCACTCACTTGATGACACACTGCAACTTTTCGCGTGGCGTTTTATACGCCGTAATGTAGCTAAGATGCTGCTGTGCCATGCTCCAGGGTGCCTCACCCAGAAATTCCTGCGCTATACGTAGTGCCGCATGCGTGGGATGTATCACTTTGCGCAACTTGCTTATATGCGCCGAAAGTACGCTGCAAAGTTATCAATATTAAGTACAAAAATTATTTCGTTTATTGTTTTGTATACAGCTTACGTATCACGTGACAGATCAGCATCCTCATTGGGAAACATGACTTGCTGATAGACATGCTCCAATAAAAAGCGCTCAATGGCTACACGCACAGAGTCACTTTGCCAATCGGGCATGCCGCATAACATGCCACCGCTTAGCTGCAGCTCCTTAAGCAGTGCCTCAATGAACTCTTCGATAAGCTCAATCTTATCATCGGATACAGTCAAATGTGAGAACTCTGTTTGAAATGCATCAATCTTGGCATG
Source organism: Chymomyza procnemis (assembly GCA_035046065.1). Taxonomy (NCBI): domain Eukaryota; kingdom Metazoa; phylum Arthropoda; class Insecta; order Diptera; family Drosophilidae; genus Chymomyza; species Chymomyza procnemis. The sequence continues at coordinate 33,330,954 of JAWNOJ010000021.1, read as the reverse complement.
ATGTCGCGCCAAATAGAGACGCACAAACACCTGCATTAAATAGCGATGACAGTTTTGCGTTTCCAAACGCAATCTAGCCTCAAACTGTTCCAAATTCTCGGCAATAAGCAGTAGATTCTGTCGATAGCGCATCAGATATTGCATATAGTGTTGCCGTCGTTGTATATCATGCTGCAGCTCCTCCAAAAGTTGTACATGCTGCTTGCGTTCCAGTTGCGTCATGCAACGCAGAGCTTCGGCCACATATGAGATTTGTTGCACGTTCTGCAAATTAATGGATTGCGCCAATTGTATTTGCAAATAGGTTTGCAGCGGCGAGATGTTGGTGCTCTGTACGAAATGCATGCTTGCTTTAGTTAAAGTTTTTTTTTTGTAAATTTATAGAGTTCGCCCAACTTACCGTAGTTTGACGAAAATCTCCGCTATGCAGATCAGTCTTGGACAGCACAGTGCGTATTTTTTGTTTGACACTGTTGAAGGCAACGCAAGCATTGGGCAAGGGCAGTTTACTATGGACGAGAGAGAGAGAGAGTCCACTAACAAAAAAGAGAGAGCGACTGCTAGCAGAGACTTACCCATTATCGAGCTGTTGATGCAGGCCACCTAGACCTGCGCTGTTTCCTGTGGAATCCGAATTTGTTGCCTCACTGGAGGTGCTTACTTTGCGTCTATATTTGGCCAAGATATCGTCGCTACTATCACAGAATACGGAATCGTCTGCCACCGTGCCACCAAAGGACACGGCTGAGGCGTTGGGATCAAAGGAAACTGTACGACTACCACTCACATTTGCGCCACCATTACCCGCATAATCTTCTACAGTCAGACGATGTGCGCTTGACTTATTGCCACGCCGATGCTTAAAGATGCCCTGCTTTAGCTTATTAAAGATGCCATCGCTGGGTGATGATCCAGTGCGCAATACATGCTCTCGCTTAATGCGCGGCAATGCTACGGTTAGACCAAGACCGCTTGGTATTACCCCACTCTGACCCTGTTGCTGCTGTTGTTTATCCGCTGTCGCATCAAAGCTTATACTTTTTGGTATGGCACCCGTTGCCTTGGTGGGTTTCGTTGGCGTCACATTGTTAGGCAGCGGCGTGCTTGAATCTGCACTTAGCTGCAGCTTTTGCGTTTTGGCGCATAATAATTCCTGCTGTTTATCGTCATCCGTTTGCGAGTTTGTTGGCACAATTTCATTAATCATGATCTCATGATTCTCATAATTGAGACTCTGATGGCGTCTTAGGCCAGCTGCTAGACGTATGCCATTGTCCTCTGGACATGCCATTATGCCATTCCGCCTGCCATCTACAATTGCCGTACGCTGTTCCATAGATATGCGTCGATGTTCGACGTTATCACCATGCTGCTGTTCATCGATAAACATGTCCATTAATTGCTGCACCAAGCCCGGTGAGCTGCAGCGCGTTGGCTTATCCTCACTGCAGTCACTGAAATCAATCAGATCCCTATGGTCGCTGGTCTCAGCTTGGTTTTTGCTGTTGCCGCCACTGCCACCACTGCCACCATGTTTTTTCTTTTTTAACGCTGACGTATGATGATGATGATGTTTGGCTGGCGGCTTGCTGCTATCCGCATTCTCTAGGTTTAAGCTCTGATTGCTAATGCTGCTCTCGGCAGATGTCTGCCGTCGCATACAAGCTGTGCCCATTAAAGGTGTGGTCTTACGATTGCCTCCCTCGGCACCAGTGAATTTATAGTACTGCTGAAAGTTACCATCACCACCAAGAGAATGATAGCTGGTGCGCACAGAGCTGCGCGCTAGCGAGGATGGACCTTGGTAATGATGTCTTGAGCCAGCGTTGTCAACGTACGAGTTGACAGCATCGAAAAATGCAGACTCCTCTTGCGAGCGTTCGCTAATATTGTCACCGCTGCTGCCTGGCGTGCGTTCGGCCTTGTCATCCTGGCCTGCACCAGTACCCACGGCTGAGACTACTCTGCGTTCAGTTTCAGAACGTGCGCCCGCATCGGTTATATCGGATTTAGCTGTTATGCTTACATTATCGTCCGTATCAATTTCAGCCAACTTCTCCGAATCACTAGCCAATACATCAGTGCTCCAATTGGATTCAGAGCGCTGATCCGAGGCATCCAGCTGATAAGCACGTACACCGCTGCTTACTGGAGTTGCAGATCCCGCTGTTTCGCGTGGAAAAGCTACCGTGCAGCTGTCATCACTATTCACAGACACTTCTGCGGGAAATGGCGGCGTTAAAAACAAGATACGTGGCTCGCTATTCACATCCAATGTGGTCTCTGAATCACTGGCCAACACATCGATAGACCAAGTGTCGGATATAATTGACACAGTTTCATCGCCTTCAAATTTTTTAAGTTCAAATTTGCAAAACTTATCCACAATATCGGAGCGTGCCTTCGACAGCAGCATCTTTTGCAATTGCGGAGAAGGCGGTGTATAGTACACCAACTCTACGTTACCATCGCCATCGGTTACTTGTGACGATGGTGTATCACGTCCGCTTATATTGGGCGTACCACGTCCTGAAACATTGGCAGAAACCATGTCAGACAAATTATCATCATTTTCGGCATCGTGCACATCACGCTCCTCCTGCTCCTCAATGTCCAGCGAGCTGGTAACCGAGTGATTCGAGTGTGCTGCCTCGCTGACTGCTTCCAAATTGTCGGAATTGCCTATAGAGGCATCATCATGCGACAACGAGTTCTTCGCTCTACGCAAAGCGGATATGCTGCTGCCATCATCATAGCAGCCATTTGCCTCTGTTGAAGATTTGTCATTGGTATGCGCTAACAGCGCTGCGGCTGTCTCATTCGAGATCTCCTGACCAATGCAGTTCATTTTTAACACTTCCTCTTCGGTTAGTGGCTTCAGCTTGTTTTTAGCCGCTGCATTGTATATGGTAAACATAAGCACTGGCTCGCCCTCAGTTTCGGCAGCACCATCGGCAAGCTGAAATACGGGCATTGCACTGCCATTGTTACCGCCTCCGCAAGAGCTAAGACTGGTGTTGCTGCCACTGTGCGAGGAGCACTGCTCCAAATCGCGTGAGCCGCCATTGGTTACGACCGTGCCATTGCCATTGCCATTAACTGTTGGCGGCAAAGCAAGCAGTGCATCTACCGTGTGATTGCTAGCATGACCACTGCTGAAACTTATACCCTTGGCTATCTTTTTCTTAGTGGCCTTACCCAGACGCATAAGACTTTTGCCATCCTTTGCCTTCTTGCCATTTGGCGTGATGCTCTTATCCGTTTCGCTGGGCGCCGCTTCAGTTGTATTGGGTGTGCAAGTCTTGGGTATGCGTGAGAGTATACGCTGCAAACGTTGTCGTTCCTCTGCCGATATATCATACTCATCCAGACCGGTTAACAAACGAAAGAACTCGGCAAAATGTTGCAATTCCCGCTGTGTGGTAACTAGCTGGGCACGCTCAAAATCGCTTTGTTGCGACAATATGGCCACAACATCTTCACCCGTTTGACCCACCAACAGCAGATCAATTAGCTGACTTACAACGTTCGGCTCGAACTGTGCTGTCAGCTTGGAGAGCTCATCGTCTCGAGCCAACGCCAGCGTTTGTACTAGCTGCACAATTTGATTAAGATTATGACGCATTTGCTCTGTAACTGGCGCATCAATAATGCCCATAAAGTCGGCACTGATAATGGCCGGGCATATGAAATGTGTAAAGACCATGTCAGCAATGAGTTCGCTTATTTGCTGTTCCGTATAGCGTGGCGCTTGCTTTAACTGATGACAAAGCGTTTGTACCAGCCAGCGCAGTGATGATGGAAATAGCGACCAGTTTTGCTGCAGGCTCGCAATAAAAGCCTTGGTATGATTGTGCAGCTTGGCCAGCGTGTCGGCATGAAAACGCTCCACATTACGTTGATACTCGGCGCTGCTCTCATCGCTGCCAAAACGACGTTCGCGCTCTTTGGCACTGAAGCTCTGCAGCAACTTGTGTGGATCCACATCGAGCAGCGCTTCGTGGTCACTGAGTACGCCCATAAGTGGCGCATGAAGCGCGGCGGTTAAAAATATTTTGGCAGAAAACATGGACTCAATAAGACGTTGATAGAGACGCGCAAAGGCGGTGGTATTGGCACGTAGCATGCGACGTGGATTCTCGCTGCTCAATAGCTGAATTTCAATAAGCTCACGTAGCACTTTCAACATAAGTTCAACATCCTTGGTATTGATTGTATTGCCATAAAGTCCTGTTGAGATGGTATTTATGACATGAGACAAATGTTGCGGGCTGACAAGCTGCATGCGATCCGCAGTAGCCAACGAAAGCGCCAGCAAATAGGGTGCATTGTATATATAGTTGAAAAGATCCTCGTAAGCCAATGCATGCTAAAGAGAAAAACAGACATGTATTACAAGAAGGCCAAATATAAAAGTTACAATATAACAGCTGAGCTGACTCACCTCATAGGGCATCAACTTCTTGGCATCAATGAATTGCGCATTATCATAGCCATTGGCGCGGCGACAGCATACCAATGGATCACAATCCGTACGTGATACAAGTAGATCATGTAAATTCTGCCTTTGTTGTGCACATATATAAGCCAGCTAAACAAAAGTGCAAATGGTGTAGACTAGTTATGCTATGTGACTCAGTGTGGGGCATACCTTTGTTATGGTTGTGGCATTTGTTTCCAGCGCATCAGTAAGCTGCACAAATGCAGCTTGCTCTTGCTGTATGAATAGCTGCTCCTGACGCAATGTTCGTGCGAGATCCATGATCTCAAAAAGATTGCCGGCCGCAGTGGGCTCCATTTTGTTGCCGTTTCTGTAAGTAAACAAGTTAGAGTAAATATACAGAGATAGCGCTTTCCATTTGTTTAGTTCATTATCAATTTCAATGGGCTTGTTGTAATGGGTTTTCTGATTGAATGTACGAATAGTATATGGAATGCTACGTGGATTCGTTAATATTTATATAGCCATTAACAAAGTCTGTCATTTTTTTTAAATGCTTGTTATATGCAAACTCCAACACACACACACACTCCGAGCGCTATGAACAATCGCCAATAATGCGACGTTTGAGTTTTGGTTGCTGACTTTACTATCTTATCGATATCTAAATTCTTGGGCTTCAAGTTTTGGATACTTGTATGGGTATATATAAGCCATGACAAGTATGTTCTGAATTATTTTTTCTATTATAACTACTGTTGATTTAGCTAAATGTTACAAACTAAGCGATACTAAAATTATGTTGTCGTTTAGTTGTCAGACTAAAGGACAAGCGCAAGCTAACAACTTTTTTGTTAACTTTTTATGTTCAGCAAATTATAGCAAATAGGATTTTAAATTATCAAAAACCAGCATTTCCTGCAACGTAATCTCTATCCGATTGTTTCTCAGCGCAAAACAATAAATGAAAGAAATTGTCAAAAAGTCAACTGGCCATATGTTTATATACAGGCATGTTCGTGTCTACGATTTCAATTCTCGAAATCGTTCAAATGTTTTTGTCGAAATTCCAAGTAAGTAATGGCTGTTTGCTTGAAAAGCTGTTTTACAGCAATAAGACTGCCTGCCTAATTGTTATTGTTCTCTAAGATTTAAAAAAATAAATAAAATTGCTATAAACTTTAACAAATTGCTATTAAATAGCAGCTGTTTTAAAACAGTATTTATTTAAAAATACTTTTGCTTTATGCGCGTAAACAGAAAGTAAAGAACAAAAGAGACTGCTCGACGATTCCTCTTCAAAAACTTCTTTAAAAGTACCAACGTTCTGATACGGCTATAAACTGTAGATCCCTGTTTTCTTTGAACAGCTATTAATAGATATTATGCTTCGGCTTTGCAGCGATGATGGTCATAGTCAGGGGATATATGTACATTTATTTTACAATATTTATGCATACATTTATTGTATGTTGTTTTCAAACGATTCATATCGATTCCTAAAGACAATTGTTGGACAACGAGGAAAGCCAAAGCAGCTTAGCTGCAGCATTTCTTTGGTTGCAATTATATTACATGAGTTATGACGCATAAAGTGCCTTTGGGTATGAGCATATTTATGTAATTTTTAATGCCCAGGGCGTGCTTATAAAGCAGAACGAACAAATGCGCTAAACTTTCAACAATAAAAGGAAAAAAAAACTGCTTTACATACAACAAAATACACCCACAATGTATGGAATGTCACAAAACAAGGGGCGTTTAGAGCGACGAGGTGTTGATAGCAGCAAATTTAATTCGGCTTTGTAGCATTTATTTGTATAAAATTTAACTAAAATTGGTTTCATATGTAAGTAAATGCTTTGATGGTGCCTAGCACTGAGCGCAACGACAAAACTAATAACAAAAAAAAAAAAAAAATACATTTAATCAAAACTAAATGTCGCTTTACGTTCGTGTGTGTGTGTGGGGGGGGCATGTGTTTGTATTATATACATTTGAATATCTGTCCAGGAAAACATTGAGCAAGCTGCCCCGCGAAGCGCGCTCTGTTGATGTATGAAGGCCAAATGGGGTTTTGTTATGATCGCAGACATTGGGGGACGTCTTTGTTGTTATTGTTGCTGCTGCTGTTAACTTGTAGTAAAAACTCACAGACAAGTTATGAATGAAAGCAACAACATAACAAATAACTTGTCTTTTTGGCCCAAACCAAACACACACACACACACACACACACACTATACGTTTTGGCAAGCGACAACTGCATCAATACACTAAAGCCACACACACTCGTACATACACACACAGTCAGTAAATAAGTATTTGTCGTTTGTATAGTTTTAGTTTATTTTCGCATTTAATTATCTAGAAAATTGCTTGCAACGATTCCAAGCACACACACAGCGAGCGAGACGACGGAGGCAACACGCGCAATGCATCACACCATGCTAATTATTAACTATAAACCCTGCACTGCTCACTCGTCCGCCCACATAACTAGCGCTCTGCTACAATTTGTTACAAATTTATTAAAAACTCTTTTTTGGCAAATGTTAAAAAACACTTTCAATAGTTGCGCGACGAATTGAGACTGACGCAGGCACACACACCTGCACAGCGAGACAAACGCACATAAAACACCAACAGACGCGCAGCTTAATAGTTGTGCATTTTTATTAAATTTAATTGCTTTATTTTATTGCAATTTGTTTGTTTTTTATTTACTTACGCTTTTTAACACTAGCGTGGCAATTGTTACAAATTGAAAGTACGAAAAACAAACCAATAATAAACGAATCACAACAAACGCAACTTGCGCTCGAACACTTTGACGATAGTATTGCAGCTGCAATCGATAAGTCTATCGATAGCAGTGTATTGCTTTGGAGTTGAGTGTTGTGTATGCGTGCGTTTATTTACCAACACTAGCGCCAAATTATTTTAAATTGCAGTTTTGCGTGGAAATTTTGTATAATTTGTATAATTTCTACTTCGCATAAGGTTTTCTTTAATTTGTATTAAAAACAAAACCAAAAATGAATTGTTTAGAAATTCTCGTATAAAATATGCATTTTTTTTTAAGAAAAGTGCCGTTAATTTATTTATATTTTGTGTTACATTTTTTCATTAGTTATATTTTTATATATGATATACATTATTTATTTATATTAAAATTAAACAAAATTGAATGCAAAGAGTACGTGGTAATAACTCGGCGTTGTTGCATTAAATTGTGTATTAGTAACTTCCATTACTTTAGTTTTCTTATGAAACTGTTGGAATGAAATTTTGTTAATAGTTGCATTTTCTATACATGTTTTTCATTTATTTTGGTCACTACTTTTTAATTAATGTTAAAAATAAACAAAAATAAATAAAACGTGTGCGTGTATTAGCGTCAGTAACTTTGTTGCGTTAAATTGTGTATTAGCGGCTTCTATTGCTTGCGTATTTTTTGGTGAAATGTCTCGAATAAATTATGGCAAAATATCTGCATTATACACAAATGTGGGCTCATTAATTTTTGTTTTGTATATAATGCTTTTATTAATATTAAAAATAAGCAAAAATATTGATATTAATGTACTCGACTTTGTTACAATAAATTGTGCTTTTGTGACTTCTTTTGCTTAAGGCTTTTTGCTATATAAAGTTTCTCGAAAAAAAGCAAATAGCTGCATTTTCTATAATTATCATTAATATATTACTATTTGGTATATAAGGCTTTTCATTAATTATATGTAAAGTAAACAAAAATGAATAAAAAGGGTACTGGTATAAGCGTCAATAACTAAACTTTGTGGCAATAGATTATGCCTTAGCAACTTCCATTGCTTCGATTCAGGAATGTACCTGAATTTTCTAAAGAAGTTTTTTTTTGCCACCTGCAAAATTTGTGTGTGTGTTTTTTTATATATCAAAAAAATCTGTCAGCCTTGAACTACAATAACCGCAACTGCGTTCGAAGTTCAAACATTTGGGCGTTAGAATGCAGTTGCAGTCGATAAGTCTATCGATAGAAGAGCGTTGCTTTGGCGTTTAGTGTTGTGTACGCTTCTGATTATTTAAATAAAATTTAAATTGCAGTTTTGTTTGCCAATGAAATAAGCAAAATTTGTAGTGTGCATATTAAGTTTTAGATTAGTAATGTTAAAAAATAAACAAAATTAATGAAATATGTGTGTTAAGGCGTCGAAAACTCGGCTTTGTTGCATTAATTGGCGTTTAGTGTTTTTTTTGCATGAAATTCCATACATAAAAAATGGCCAACAGCTGCATCTAAAAGTGTATTTTCATTCATTTTTGTTTTGAATGTTAGGTGTTTTTTTTTTTAATACTAAATATAACAAAAAAAAATAATAATTATATATTAACGTCACTAACTTTAACATTAAATTGTGCGTTACCAACTTGCATTAGTTGATTTTTTTTTTTTTTTGTATGAAATTTCTGTGTGTTTTTTTTACGTAATTTATGTCATTTTGCCGTGATCCCATTTCAGAATAGCCAAGTTTTATGCGGATTACTTTTAATGCCCACAGTTTCGTGTATTTCGTTTCATCAAGTCGCATGTTTATGTAGCTTGATTATGGCAGTTTTGTTGCATGTACAATTAAAGAAATAAAAACGCAATTTGTTAATTTATCATTACCTTTTTAATATTTTATATTTCTTGATTGATTTATGTCAACTTCATGTTCTAAATTAAGGAAAAAGTTTTTATAATGAATTGTGTGTAATATGGTAATTTATTAATATTCCTATGATTGAAAAAACGTAAAATATAGAATATAAAAGCAATCACACTGCAAAGTTTGAATACTTTGGGCAAGTGCCATCGTGTAATTGCAATTTTTATCGATAGTCTCGATAATGCCATCGATTAACAAGCACTGTACAATCGCTTGACAGCTGTTTTTGTTACTAACAAATTTATTATTTCATAGCTGCGTTGCACAAATATTATATTCATTAAAGTTTTGACAGCATTTAACTAAAATAGTGCAATGCCAAAAGTACGTCGTAGTCGCAAGCCGCCACCAGATGGCTGGGAACTAATTGAACCAACGCTCGAAGAACTAGAGCAAAAAATGCGCGAAGGTAAGCCAAGCCGCTAACTAATTACAAAAAAAATGTGGTAAACGTTTACTGATTTACGTTTTTCATGCAATGCACAGCGGAAACCGAGCCACACGAAGGCAAACGCATTACGGAATCGTTATGGCCAATTTTCAAGATACATCATCAAAAGACACGCTACATTTACGACTTGTATTATCGCCGTAAAGCCATTAGCCGTGAATTGTACGATTATTGCTTGAAAGAGAAAATTGCCGATGGTAACTTAATTGCCAAATGGAAAAAGTCGGGCTATGAGAATCTTTGTTGTTTGCGTTGCATACAAACACGTGATACCAACTTTGGCACAAACTGCATTTGCCGTGTACCCAAATCGAAGCTAGAAGAAGGACGCATTGTGGAGTGTGTGCACTGCGGTTGTCGTGGTTGCTCCGGCTAAAGGTAGGCTGTTGGTATTTACTTGTCTTAAAACTATTACAAGCATTTCTCTTTATAGCAGCATGCCGAATGTTCGTGACGTTGATGGTGCGCACGTATCGCTGTCAACCAGAACTAGGAAGTTAGTTTGTAGTAACATTTTATTTTTCTACCAATAACAATGACGGACAAATATTTTTTTTTTGTCAATCTAACAAATAAAATAATGTATAGTCTTTATGCTAATTAGTAAATATAAATGCCGAGTGTTGAAATACTAGAAACCTAGAAATCTAAATGCATTCTGTACGTAGCTATACACAATTTTTAATCAATTTTGTTTACAAAGATAAACAGGAAAATAATTTAATTAAGATTGTATTAATCAACAAATTGTAAGTTGCTCATTGTTTACAATAGAATTTGTGCAGAAACCATAAGTTGTATAAGTTAGAAATTTGTTAAAAAATGGGGCGAAAATGGCAAAAATCGAATTTTAGAAATATATGTATATATATTTAAAATCCCGAAGGCATACAATGTTACGATTGGTCTATGTTCATTGGATTTCTCATAGATCATAGTGTCAATTGTACTGAATGAAATATATGAAATATAATATAATGCCATGTCTTGAAAACCATTTCGAAAGTTTGCTGGATTCAGGGTCCACTATGTGCACACTCACTCACATTGTCCAGTCTTTTTATTCTCTTCAGGCGATTTTTTTTACGTAGTCATGGAGGTTCTAGTCCCACTCTATTTGTGTGAATTCGCCTCCGTTCTGATTTAATGGTCTATGTGCAATAACCGTTTACTGTGCTTTTAAAGATTTCTCCTGCGCAACAGCCAATTGATATTCCAAGTATAAGATTAGCTGTCAGTATTAAACTATTCCGGGCACTGATTTATCGCTCCTAATATCACCGCTTATGGAATGCAATAGAATAAAAAGTAGCATCCAAATATAGCTCTGGTAGATGAATTTTATTTAGCTCTTCTGGATACAAATTGAAAACATTGTTATTTAAAATTAGTCGACGAACTAATGTACAAGAAAATCTTGGATTCAGAGAGAGTTGCAAATAAGTCAGATGGGGATTGGGATCCGAGTGCTTTACAAAATGTAGGTGCAGCTTGACTCTAGTTTTTAGCTTTGAGCGCCTGCCTGTGGCCTCTCTTCGGCTTATTTCCGCAGGATATGGGCACGCCAGGTAATTTACCTGCCTAGTGTGATGTACCAAATTTGCTGTGTCATATCTAGGAATAAAAAAGTTAGTTCTGGTGTTAAAATGGGTCGAGCGTTACATCAACTTTGTTTGTATTATAATAATGCTTCACTTCACATTTGCTTAAGCAAGTCAACCTAAATAAAATTAACAAAGAGCGGAATATTGAAAAAATTTGCTTCGGCACTCGAAGACCAAAAATTCCAGTCTGCAAAGTTACTTATTTCAAAATACAAAATAATTACAAACAATGCAAAATTAAGACAAAATCACTTTTGCGAGATTTGAACACCTTTTGCTTTGACTATAACCTTGAGATGGTCAAAAATGAATCGTAAGCTGTCCAAAATGGACTTGTAGCTATTTCCGAATGACTTTTCTCAGTGCTTCGAGACTGATGTACCTTTTAGTTTGAACCTTGCTCCCTGAAATGTCCCAAAGAGAATAATCCAACGATTCGCGTGTGGTCAATGCGAAAACCTTTGTGTGAACGTTTTGAAGTTCGGAAAGTTGTTTTTCAGCCATTCTTGGTTTACATTGTCGGTAAACTCGATGAAAACGATTGGAGAGCTCCCAAGCTCGGTTACAGTAAACCAAATCAATAGCTGTGGCGTATGCTGCCTTCTGCTCCGCCATCAAGTAAACCCTATCGTCTCAAGTATTTATTATTATTATTTAAATTATTAACATTTTCTCGGCAGAAATCACAAGCGTTCAGTACAAATAACGAAAGTTTGAAATCATTTTACTTTATTCTTTTCCAAAATCAAAACTTTGCATTAAAAAAGTTGTTTTGACCAAAAATTAGTCCTACGCGCAGTTTTTTTTATTTTCAGTATCAAACTTTTGCTTTAATTTAATATGCCTGACTTTTAAGAGATTATAAGTTCCCATTTAACAAATTTGCGATTGACTTCTTTTTTTTTTGCTGACAAAAATTTGTAAACTTTTCATAATGATTTACAATTCACCGAGGACACCCACATATTGTTCTGCACACCAACGCAAAATGTTGTACTTATTTCCTAATGCAAACTCTATATCCGATTCTACGTTTCATGCGGTATATAAAGTAAATTCCTCTGAAACGAGTTGTGAATCATAAGCATTTGAATCAAGTAATCAAAACCTACTGATGTGTGTGTAAATGATATAGAACTTGACATATGGAAGTATCGATATTATAAAAATACCTTCTCCACTTTCTTAAGTGGAACAAAAGTGTCAATTTTAAGATAATAATTAAATTTCTCACATTACTGTTTTGTTTCATTAATTAAAAAAATGATAAAAGTGATCTGAAGTAACTCCTAGATGTTCTCGCAAAAGCCCAAACGTTAGGATACATTTGTCCGATTGCCACAAATTATTTTACGCTTTCTGGATACGACATCATTAAATCGTTAATTAAGATAAGAGGGTTTTGTTTTTGTGTTGAGATTCTAGTATATGCATGTATAAGGGGAGTATATATTTACTATAAATTTACTGCGTATTTTGAGATAGACAAGTTTCTAAAAATTAAAGATTTTGAAAAAACTCAATTATGTTTTCAATAATTTTTTTGTATTTTTTTGTTTTTTTTTTTAACTTTATATTGAAAAATTCACTAATAAAATATCTGCTGCGCTTTTTGATCTTCTTAAAAACCAAAATCATTATGTAGCGGAAGGTACGCAACGTTCGTATCTTCCTTGATCGTGGGTCAAGGGTCGTTCTACTTTATGTCGCCGATGAGGTCAAGTGCAGGCGAAGGGTATTACCCGTCCGACCCAGTCGGCGACATCCTTATCTCTTAATCAAGGCCCTTCATAGTGGCAAGAACACCGACTACATCAAGTTCGGTTCGAGCAGCTTTCAATCCTGCGCGTTATTCATGTGCCTTTGGTATACCCAAGTTCATGTGTTTGCCACCCTTCATACCAATATCTGCAACGGATATTCTTAAAATCTTAATATTTAAATCGAACTGTAAATCCGCTACGAGCAAATGCTTTCCTTCTTTACTAAATTTCCACAAAAAGTTTCTAAAAAAAAACTGAACTCAAACTTAAATTCAGCTAAATCCGCTTAGCTTTATCTATTAAGAAACCATTTCGTACAAAGATCGATGAAAATTTTTTTAAACATCACGAAACGCTCTCAAATTAGTTTTATTCTACAAAAACATCCGTATTGTGAAGACTCCATTATCTGTTAAAAAACCATTCCGTACAAAGGTCGAAATGCTTCCTTAACAGATAAAGCTAGCCGGATTTAGCTGAATTTTAGTGGAAAATCTTTCTAAAAATCAAGAAGTGCTATCATTACAAACAATTTTACAAAAACATACGCCAAAAATAAATTGAAAAACTTCAGAGCTAAGCTCAATATGAAAGTAAATTTATCTAGCAAGAATACTTTGATTATAGAAATGCTTTGATAGAGATTAAAAAAAGTTAGAAGGAAATCGTAAATTCTTTAGATAAAGAAATTGCCTGACATAAACTGATAAGGAATTAATACAAATTTGGTTAAAAATCGTGGATATAGAAATTTCTACACAATTCTGTAGCTTAACTTTAAAATGGGCAACAACAAAAATAAATTGAACTAATAGTAGTTACAAATGGCATACAGTGTCTAACTTTAGTGCAACTATGTTCTATAAATAATTGTAATATAAAATATTATATAATATTATATACAGAAATATAAAAATTTCTACCGAAATATAGGAATTTCTATTGAAATATAGTAATTTCTGTTGAAACATTTCTAGTGAAATATAAAAATTTCTATCGAACTATCAAAATTTCTTGCAAAATGTAGAAATTTCTACAGATATATAGTAATTTCTACAGAAACACAGTAATTTCTACAGAAATATAGAAAATTCTACAGAAATATAGAAATTTCTACAGATATATAGAAATTTCTACAGAAATATAGAAATTTCTACAGAAATATAAAAATTTTTAGAGAAATGTAGAAATTTCTACAGAAATATAGAAATTTTTAGAGAAATATAGAAATTTCTACAGAAATATTGAAATTTTTTTCAGAAATATAGAAATTTCTACAGAAATATAGAAATTTCTACAGAAATACAGAAATTTCTTCAGAAATACAGAAATTTCTACAGAAATATATAAATTCTTACAGCTTTACCTAAAAAATAGAAAAATGAAAGTAGTTAAAATAACTAACTAAATTCTGCAACAGAAAGTCCTTATTCTTTGTGCTATCATTTCGTCCAATGGCGGAAAATCCTCATAATCCAACAGCTCTATCTGAGTTAGCTAAATCACCTAACTTATACTGCTGTTATCTTCCCTCAAAGTATGTAAATCGATTGACTATATCATATCGTTAACACACGCAAATCGGTAAAAACTCTTTATTTTCATAAATTTGGTTATTTCTCAAGTCAAACAAGCAATCAAACAACATAAAGTCGCCCGGGCTTCATTGAATACAAATTGTCGAAAGAATTTTGTCTAAACACAAATCGTCAGCGAACTGAAGTACCGGGCGCACAGAAATTTGCAGAAAGCGAATTAAAATTAGAGCTCAGTTAAGTGTAGCATACTTTTAGCGAAGACTTTTTGGCAAAAGTGTAGCATACTTTTGGTGAAGATTGTTTGGCAAAAATTTATCACGGCAGCCGCTCGATTCTGTTCAGCTGGTAACTTAAGTTGCTTGAGGTCTAAATTTTGTTGAAATATTTATTTACTTTTTGTCTCCAGCAAAATAATGTTGATTAAACAAATAAAAACATACTTTTTATTATTTACACATTATTTTTATATTATATTTATAATATGTTCCTACAGCTGCTCGAGTAACACGAAGATTTCGTTGGCCGGACTCTTTTCGAACCGAACCTATAGGCTACTCAACAGTTTCTTGACATCTTAAACATGGAGTACTCTCCACAGTTTCATGTTCAGCACGTTGAGTAGCTTGCTCGCTTCGACTTCTGCTGCTCTCGGTGGGTACAGAGTAATCATGTGCACGCCGATGAACTCAACCGCTTGCAAGTTGTCAGTTTAATAGCTTTGGCACTATTTGTGTCAACCATTTGGCGGCTGTTTGAGATTCAAAGTCGAACAGTTCAGTTCCTGCTCGGAAATGTGTACCTGTGCATTGCAATTAATAGTTCCTTAATTTTTTCTTGTTCCTCACGAGTTGGTACATGCAGTGTGCTCTTCCTCGCATGTGCGTTCATCCTTGGAGCCCACTACCTTCTCGCATATGCGTTCATCTTGGAGCCCACTAGCTAATTCTCATTGAACGCAAAAAAAAATTTAAGATTGCTGACTTGACATTCGCTTGTTTGGGTATTGCTCGCCAACCGATTCGCCAGTTGGATTGCAATGCAGGTACCTGTGTTTTTGTTTATTTTCTCACTGTTGTACCATATTTTTCCGTAGTTGTGCGCAGAGGTTCGTCCTACCGACTGTTCATCTTGGCCGATAAGACATCTTGGCATGATGCTACCTATTGAGTAATAGTCGGGATGACGCATGCGACTTCCACCATTAATACAATTAAGCCAAATACAATAGCAGCTGTGCCGCCTGCCCTAAACTTTATACCAACTATAATTTAACAAACTTAATCATTTCAAATATTTACAACTTTTTTAATTGTTGCTTAAACGCATTTTGCTGGACATACAAAACGTTTTGAAGGGTGGGCAGGCCTCGAATACAAAACAAGCATTATCGTATATACATGCAATAAACATATGATATTATTATTAAACTTACAAAAAGTTTATCACTAATACAATGTACAAAAAAGTAGCCACAATTTACGATTATGTTGAACATATTTCTAACTATTAAATGTAATGTAAGTAGAGCTTGAAGTGCAACAATGTATTGAGTCTTTAATTGCAATAATACAGCCAAGAATTGTATTGAATTATTGAAAACCAAATACAACGTTGCTTTCCCAGCTCTATAATGTAGTATTTATTTAATGGAGCTCAATTCGAGACGAGTATATTAGGTTCAACAGAGTGTAGCACATTGAATCCTTTGTGTAAAATGCAAGCACGCTGCACGCCACAGGCAACCAGAAATTGCGAGAACTGCAAATGAAGAAAGGCAATTTATTAAAATAGAATTTGGTTAACTTTAATTCAGGCAACTAACCTCTACAGCATGCTGATGGATATTGGAAACGCAAACGACTATGCGATTGCGCAGCTGCAGCTCTAATTGTGGCACATTGAGCGCCTCCAGACGTTGCTCTCCCAGTAGCACAGTGGCAAATGGTATATTAATGCTGTGCGGCACATGAACTCGCCCAAATTCGACGACACTACGTAAATCGATAAGAGCTAGTTCTGAGGAAGCGTGCTGCAGCATATGAACAACATCTTTGGCGCTAATGCGTGCACACTGTTCAGTTTGCAAATGACTCAGTTCCACATCCGCAGCACCTATGTCCTAGAAGTAGCATAAACATGAGTATAGCAAATATAGGCATAAGCTTAAAAGTTTTAAGATTAAAACGAAATACATTTGACTATAGACCAACATGTTGGCGTAATTAATAAAAATACTTCCCAAAGTCAACCAACATAAAGAGAGTCAACAACTTGCGCAAAATTTGCCGAAAAGCTAGCACAGACGCAATCAAAAGTAAGACAAATTGGCCTGACATTGCACGAGCGCTTGCCTCGTATGAAGAGCATATCCTAAAATGCATGTCTATTGTCAAACTGCAAGGGAACGGGCGTCTCAGCACGCCACTGCTGCCACCAAATATGGGCAAAACTTCACCATGCCCAAAGATCAAATATCACTCTTAATGTTGCCCACATCGATACAAAAGTTACAAAAAGAGATCTACGAAACGCATAGGTCTATTGCTCCAAACTGCTCCACAGTAATTAATCACCACTCGCACTTCTACAGGAGCAGCGTTATAAACCATTTTAGGCTTAAGCACGCTTGCCTTTTCCTGACAGCAGTTATAGACCAACATGTGCGTTTTTCGTCGCCAGATAAGATCAACAAACAACTTACCAACGGCTGTGGCTGTTGGGAGCGCAGGGCATGTCGACGGTGTGTTATGCTTTTGGGTGTGCATTCGTACATCTTTTGGGATTCAATGACACAGCTCTCCATTACAATATCAGGCAGATCCGAGAAGAGTAAAATGCATTCGTTAAAACCGGAAGTAAGCAGCGTACTTTTTAACTGCTTTAAAATGGCAATGCCAATGAAAAGCGGATATGAGCTATCGCCAAGCATTAGCTTATCCCACAAATGCAAGATCTTGTGCAGCGGAAAAACATCTGCAAGAGATCAAAGAAACTATAGAAATCTATAACAAATAGCTGAATTTTTTGTAAATAATTACGTGAGAACATGGTGAGGAACCAGGGTATAGCAAAAAGTTCAGGTATAAAGTTTATGGTGGACAAATGCTGTGCCAATAGCGGCTCATGGAATGCAGTGAGCTGTGAGAACTTGCACAGATATTCCTTTATAATAGCTGAGTTATCCTTTAGAAAGAACCATTGCAGATACTTGGGTATAAACTTGAATAGACTCAGAAAGGCCAGTTCTAAAAACAAAAGGCATTAAAGTTATTGTAAATTATTTTGGCTCTACGCGATTTACTTACCCTCATCATTAAAATTGAGATATAAAAACGGAGCCGTCAAAGAGTCCAGACCCTGCCAGTAAACATACTGTGGATGTGCTGTTACCCATGCCTTTAGCAGACGTTTCAACTTGCGATGTCCATCCGGTGAGCTTAAGAGCTCATCGTACTGATGACAGCGCGGTATGTCCACCTCTATCTGACGATCCGTTGACGTAGGCGTAAACTTATCAATTTTGGCATAACTTGCATTAGGCAGTACATCCAGCAAGGCCGCCCAGACAGCACCGCGCAACAAAGGTGGTATATCCACGGCAGCCTCACGATGCAGCAGTTCCGCTGTATGTGGATAACCCTGCAGCAGTCGCGCAAACAAACGCACACGGTGAAACTGATATTCTATATCACGTTCTCTTATAACCAGCGGTAATTCTCGCAATTCTCTGGCAAAATCATAGGAAAACTTGGGTGAGTGTATTAGAGGAAAGTATACGGATGCAGGAAAACGACGCAAACGCTGCACTAGCGCATGTAGCTTTAAGGGCACCACACGATCATCCATTAGATACGATTGACTGCGTTTAGGTCCCACTATGGAGCCATTGAGACGTACTATATGTGGCAGTGCCAGTATGGGCGCTTCGCTGCGTATGAGACCCTCTTTTTTAAGCTCGGCCTGCACATCGCCGCCGGCCAGCTGCCAAAGATAATAGATTTGCGAGAGTGGACAACGCAACAGCAGTGGTAAAGACGAGGCAACAGTTTTAGCGCTATCATGCAGCTCCACAGGTTTGTTTATATTAACGAAGCACTTGTGCTGTAGCAGCTGCGCGGGCAGTGGACGCTGTGCTGGTTTAACGCTGAGACAGCTTTCAAGCAGCGCACGCAAGTCTGGATGCAGCTGCTGATACAGCTCATAGCATTGATGTTCACGTGCAATTTTCTCCAACACACAGTTGGTGCGCGCAAAGGCAAGAATTTTACGAGCAATATTTGAGATCTTAAGCTTGGGCCACAGCGGCGTTTGCAACAGCAGCTCCACTATAAGCATGGCCAAAGACCAAACATCACTCTTAATGTTGCCGTTTGCGCCCAGCAAACGTTCAGGTGCCATATAACGTATATTGCCAATGGGAAAGGGCACATAGGCGCCAGCTTTGGTCATATGATAAAGTCCATAATTAAAGAGCTTGACATGCTGCTGTTGTATAAGTATATGCTTTGGCTCCAGATTGTGCATAACCAGCTTGTGCGTATGCAGCACATTAATGCCACAGGCCACTTGATAGAAAATGCTTAAAATCTGTGCATGATTTAAGGGCGTACGCTTCGCATGCTCCTCCAGCGTCTGGCCAGCATATTCAGAGACCACAATGGTGCGCTCTAAGCAAGTGAATGCATTATTGTAAGCGTTAGTTACAGCATGTAATAAACTTACCATGCTTGCCACGCACAACATCCAAGTACTGACATAAATGAACGTCATGTAATTCCTTAAGCCGCTGTGCACGCCCCAAAATTGCTATCGAATTGGGCGTCAACGGCAAACCATTGCTGCCGCAAACATCGCCCGGATGTAATTTGGCAAAGAAGGTAATGGCGCAAAGACGTGTCTCAATTTTGGCCGGCGTTTGTGCTGCCGTTGCGTTTGTTGCATTTTGTAAAGCATCTGCAGCAGCAATGTGGGCCATTTAAAGCAATGACAACTGGAACATTAAACAAAAAACCAAGCGCTACTAATTCGCCCAGCCGCAGCAGCAGCAACAATTATGCGCACACTAACACTAGGCACGCACTAATACAAACGCAAACATAACCCAGCCAACAAAGGCGGTAGCAGCTGGCAAAAATAATGCAGTTGCAATAATTGCTCTTTGCTGCATTTAACAAATTAACTAATAATAATTATTAATAGTATTATTTTTTAGCTTTTTATTATAAGTGCTACAAAATCAAAAGATGTGCATAATTGGCGGCAAATATTGTTTTTATTTATTAAAATTATTGCTGGGTTAACGCGCAGCAACAGCTGTTACATTTGCATGTTGAGCAACACTGCTTACCTCCTTTTACAACACTCGCCGCGCTTGTTTATTGTTGTTGTGCAGCTTTGTTGTTGTTTCAGCTTATTTACGATTTTTTGATTTTATTGCGCACTCCAAAATTTATATATGTACATATTTACATACATATATTTGAAGCACGCCAAGGCAATGTTTAATTTAAATGTTTAAAGCCACTCGCTGCTAGTCTTTCAACTTGTGCCAGCGAGTGCAGTTCGCTTGTAAACTGCAGTTACGGATAAATTCATTTAAATATTTACTACTTATAGCATGTACTGATTACTGCAACTGGCTTGTGCTGACCTACTAACAACGTAAGCAGTCTGCAGCAGCTTTTGTTATATTGTTTTTGCACTTATATGCTCATTTGGTCAGTGCCTACAACATGTCCATATTGATAGAGTATACAGAGCCATTATGGCGCAATTTGGATATGCGCGCGCTGTATGTGGACCAAGCCTATGTGTATTTGCATTCGCAGTACAACCAAAGCACTTATTTGTACTCACTCTCCGATGAGTGCTATACGGTAAGCCGCCTATGCCTTCAAGTAACTAATATAGCCTAATTAAGCTGTTGCCGCAGTGTCCCTATACAAGATTAAAAACGCTACCAGCAGGCGAAGATGAGCCAATTAGCGAGCCCATAAAGCTAAGCACCGCAGTGGGCTTAAACTTAAAAATTTTTACCGAAAATCATGGCAAATATGCCAATGTACAGCTGTAAGTGAAGCGCAACTTTAATCAATTACGCCCAGTAATTTATATACGATTTCACTTTTATTTAAAAGCCCCTCGCTTTGCGCACTGCGCCCCACGCAACTGCAGGAGTTTGGTGTGTACAATCTGACGCTACATAGCGATGGCAGTTGTAATTTTGCCGTGGATAAGCCAGGCGTGCCTATCTACTATGGTAAGTTTACTTTAAAGGGCAGTGCCGAGCACAAAATCGCAAAGTGCAATTGGCGCTTAATCTTATCGTAAACTCAAGTGTCGCTGCTACAATTCAATTTACAGCATTCCTAAGCGTGTTTCTGGCCATTGCCGCACTACTAATTACTTTGCGTTTAATCTTTTGCGCCTGGCGTTGTTATCGCTACGATGAGGCAGCAGCAGCAGCGGAAACTATTGAAAAGGCTGCTGCCAAGGCAACGCAGCGTAAGCGCATGCGCAGCTTGGATACCTTTCGTGGGTACGCATGCACTTGACACTTATGCAAACCCATTTACTTAACACATTGCGCATTTTGCTTGCAGTCTGGCCATTGTGCTCATGATTTTTGTTAACAGCGGCGGTGGCGGTTATTATTGGATTGAGCATGCCGCCTGGAATGGACTGCATCTGGCTGATATGGTATTTCCCTGCTTTCTTTGGATCATGGGTGTTTGCATACCACTCTCGATTAAGGGCCAACTAAGTCGCGGTGCCAGCAAGCTACAAATTTGTCGACGCATCTGTTGGCGCGCCTTTAAGCTCTTTGCTATTGGTTTATGTCTAAATTCAACTAGTGGTCCAGCACTAGAGCATTTACGCATAATGGGCGTGCTGCAGCGCTTTGGTGTGGCCTTTCTTGTCTGTGGCGTCATACATACGTTGCTCAACAAACACGAATATGTAGTGCCACAAGCTGCTTGGCATCGTGCCATTTTCGATATTTGTCTTTTTAGCGGCGAGTTGGCCATCATACTGGCTTTGATTGCACTGCATTTGGGTATTGTTTTTGGCCTAAATGTGCCCGGTTGTCCACGCGGTTACATAGGTCCTGGCGGCATGCATGACAATGTAGCGCATCCCAATTGCATTGGTGGCGCCACAGGCTATATTGATTTACAAGTGCTCAGCAATGCGCATATCTATCAGCATCCAACGGCTAAATATGTTTACGATGCCACAGCATTTGATCCGGAGGGTATTTTTGGTAAGCTCTCAACTATAAAGCATATACAATTTTCTAAACGTGTTTGGCTTTGCAGGTTGTGTGCTGTCTGTGGTGCAGGTGCTATTGGGCGTGTTTGCAGGCGTCACCATGATGGTACATACACAATGGCAAAGCCGCATTAAACGCTGGCTCATCTTGGCCACAGTGCTGGGTCTAATTGGTGGCGGACTGTGCGGTTTCTCTCAGGAGCACGGCGTTATACCCGTCAATAAGAACCTCTGGTCATTGTCGTTTGTATTTGTCACTGTTGCCATTGCCTATACACTACTTTCGTTGCTCTACTACATTGTGGATGTGCGCGAATGGTGGTCCGGTTATCCCTTTACGCAGGCTGGCATGAATGCCATCATTATGTATGTGGGTCATGATATTTTGCACAAAATGTTACCATGGCATTGGAATATTGGTTCAATGAATACGCATTTTATGGTGCTGCTGGAAGCAACCTGGAATACCCTGATGTGGGTGTTTATAGCATTATATTTGGACGCCAAGAAGTTCTATTATAGCTTGTAAACGAATTTAGTTTTCAAAACTTTCATAACTCACTTGCAATACTACAAAGGACTGCCGCATTGCAATCATCCTAAAGCTGTAATCCTGTAGAGCAGCAAAAGTTTGTAAATTGTTTCCAATTTCTGTTGTTATTTGATTGTGTGTCACAATAAGATTGCGTGCAAGCGGCACAAATCAGTATTGAAAACCTGTAATATTGTTTATGAATAAACTGAGATTTTTTGTTAATTTCTGCATTTTATAAGAATTGTATTGCTTGGGTATGCGAAAAAAATTCTGTGTGCAAAAGTCTTATTTAAACTTATTGATCAACGCGTTTGTCCATATATATATCAGTTTATAAATGTTAACATAAGGCGACTGTTTCGTCTAAATTGTTGAAACGTAACTTCCTCAAACAATAAACACTTCTAGAAAGCGAAACGAATGCCATAGTGGTTAGCAACAGAAATATGCACAGACTTGGATCTGTCTATACGGAATTGAAATCGGCTTTTCGAGACGAATTAAATTAAGCACTTTGACTAAACAAATTGTTGATTATTTAATAATATGAAAGGGGTATACTCGTCTCACACAATCGAGTTTTTCCTTTGATGTTCAAGCAACATTCGCATCTTCTTATTATTTTATTATTGTTGGAGTAGATTTTCACAGGCACCTGTAAGTACAGTGGGCTCTCTTCTTTTATCTTAGAGTATATCTCTAAATCCAATGTACGCTTTTCTCACTATTCGGTATTATATGACAGATTATAATCCTAATTTTTTCGTTCCAAGAGATATCTTTTGATAAGAATTGTCACGAATCGTGATACTTCATCCTACTGTAAGCTTTTTGCATTCCTATTACATTTCTTAGACTCACACTCCACATGTGAGATGCTGCATTTCCAAATAAAAAAGCCAACAATTGTTTTTCATCTTTGTATCATTCTGGCACCATGCGGATTCTGCTACGAAAAACTGCTTGCCATCGAGCGTAACAGGTGGTTGTCCAACGGGGCAACGTCTGTTGACTGTGGCGGGTGGCGTCAGATATTCCATTTCAGAATTGTCATGCTGTAGAATCGCTTTATCATATCTTTCCTTGTATTGTGCTCGTTTTTCTTTTAGTTAGTTATCTGCGTTCGGTAACGATTCCCTGTGATTAAATCATAGCATGTCACCCAGCTAATCCCACTATGAATGTTGGGTTTGAACTTTTCGCTCTTCGGATTAACGGAATGCACTCATTTTGGGTCGCCAATTACAATAGGATGAAGAAATCCCTTCCGATTTTGCCTTTGAAGCAGCAGTTCACAAGCAAAGAAACGCTGCCCATCTCTGGTTTCAAGTCATACGCAACCCAGTGTGCTTGCTGGTGAATTATTCCCACGGCATTGAGGCGTTTTGGCGTTTTCTGTGTTGGTTCGGCAATGTCGTACGTATGGATGAAGACGCTACAGCAAAAATTGTTTTCGATGCAAAAGCCGACTAGGCAAAAGTGGAGGAGAAGTGTTATCTTCCCTTGGAGTGACCAACTGGAGAAGGCGCGCACAAAGTAGGGACGCTTGGCGAGAGCTAGTGGCGTGGGCTGTAAACCGATAACGGGTTGTAATGGCCAACTTAAATCAAGTTTGTCTGCGTCCAGAGTTATTCGAGGTGAAGACTTCGAAGTGTTTGAATAACTGTGTTCCAGACAAATCCGTCTTTTTTGTTGGAGAAGATTTTCATCGCAACCTTTAGTTTTATCTAACCGGCAATAAGCTTAACTTAAAAGCTTTCTTTATTTATTTTACGAGCGATTGACAAATTGGTTGGGGTCGCTTCAACGCGCACAAATTTTTTTGACAGTGAAATATTCATGCAATATTGAATGTACGCTAGTCCGTCCCACTAATGCCTAAGGTTGTCTCAATCTCACTTTAGATAACAAGACGATCTTGCAATATTAGTTCGAGTACAGCATCAATGGTTTTCGGCACAACAACTGATTTTGAACGACCTCCAAGAAAATCCTCGTGGAGTGCACTACGGCCTCGGTTGTATTCACCATATACAAACAATAAATACTGATCCTTGATGGAGTTTCCTCGCCAAAAATTGAACTAAGTTCATCCATGCACTGTTGTTGAGGAAATCCACGTCGAAAGTTGTAAAAATAACAATCGCACGAAAATGTTTACGATTTCATTTCATTTTTTGGCCGAGAGTTTTTAAGTTTGTGGAAACAACACAAATAACTTTCTGAGTACGTATAAACTCAAAAATGCCAAACCTTACGATAGAGCCGGATTGCAAGACTAGGCTTGCCCAATCCCGAAATATAAAAGGTAATCCTCGTTTTGTTGATTTTATAATAGACTGCAAGATTATACAAACAATAATATTTGGTTCTACCCTGTACATGTGCTTTATCGACTACAAAAAAAGCCTTCGATGCACTACGAAGAGACGTGATTCGGGCTGTGCTAGAATCCAGATAGGAATACCTCTAATAAACATCATAAAAAACTTGTACGACGCAGCTACAAGTAGGAGTACTTCATGTTGGCCAATTAAGTGAGCCATTCTAAAACACATCAGCCGTTGAGGAAGCTCACCACCCTAGATATGATTCTCGATGCTTTCGAGTTGACCAGCCAAGGGATGCAGTGGAAACTAGACGAAAGACTGAGTAACCTAGCCTATGCCGACGACATCATTCTGCTGTCCCATAACCACAACGAAATGCAAGACATGCTGGCTCCGCAACAGCCGGTTTAAAAGTAAATTTTTTGATAAATCAAAGACCATGCAAGTCAATGCCAGGAATCAGACTTCGCATTTGATAAACGTCTGTAATCTCCAAAATGTGGAAGAATTTGAATTCCTGGGCAGCCAAACGTGCGTATGCCAGACTATCCCCACGTAGGGACAGCTGCATTTATAAGAAAGTCAACAAAACTAAAATTTATGGTATCGAAACCTGGCAAACGACAAATAATATCTTAAGAAAACTCCAGAATCTCATCGACCGATGCCTGAGGCGCAGTGTTCTGACCAAGAACTATGTACAATGCGTGGTTATGGAATATTACCAAGCAACGGAGGAGGAGCATCAAAAGTGACATATCCAAAAGAAAATATGGATGGCTCGGACATTCTCTCAGGAGAGACAACAGAAATATAGCACGTAGAAGCTCTCGAATGGAACCCCATTTGCAGTCGTCGCAGAGGGACAGTCCAAATCGTTTAACGAATTAAAGTTTTTAGCTAACAAAAGTCAAAGCTGGAAACTATTTTATTTTTGCTCTTTATAGTTTGTTATAAGAGAGCATGCCAATAATAAATCAATAAATAATATGCTTTCTACACAAAATTAAAAACTAAACTTGAGCACGTTCCAGTTCAAACTCCATGGTCACTTCAATGTCTGATTCATTTGATGCTTGCCGCTTAAGTAAAAATTTACAAATCTGAAAACTTTTAAACACATTTAATTTTATATATTTTTAAAACGTTTATTTTTCTTTAAATATTTAAAAAACATTGCTTTTGTCTTTGTTCATACAACTTAATCATGTCAACATACAACATTTAGAATATTTTTTTTTTTGTTTTGTCATCATCTACAAAATTTGTTTGTATATATAAATTGTATATGGGAATCTTTAGGCGTTACTAAGGCGTCTACAGTTGTTTGTTTTTTGTTTTCTTTTTAATTGTAATTAGTTTTTTTTTTTTAAATTTAAAATGCTTATTGCTTTGTGAATTTTCGTGTCTGGTGTTCATTATAGACAGCTACTTCAACTACAGTGACTACTAGTACTACGGCATGGATAAAATTCAAGCTTAGCGCCAACATAATTTTTAATTTAATGTTTTTTTTTTTATTTTTTTTTTGTGTATGTAAAAGTGTTGCATGCTGCTTTTATTTGTTGCATTTTATACTTTTGTAAAATGGAAGTTTGCTTTTTTATGTTTTACAACAATTATAAATGAGCTGCTTTTGTTTTTTACTTTTTTTTTGAGCAAATTTTAGTTGCTATTTTAATATAGTTATTCTCTCTCTCTCTCTCTCTTCAGTGTGTTGGCGGCATTTCAGAATGTTTATTTAAAAATAACGCAAATTAATAAATAACTTAAGCCTTAAAAAAAAAAACGCTTATTGGTCCAAATGTTGACTTAATAATTAAAAGTGCTGCTGTACTATTTTTTTCTCTTTAACATAATCATTATGTTTTTAACGCAAATTAAAACTATTACCAAGTTTTTAAGTAATATTATTTTAAAAAATCTATGTACACTATTAGAGCTCAAGTGCTGTTGGTTTTTCTTGATTTTGTTTATTTTTTTTTCTTAAACAAGCCCAAAAATTAAATAATGTAGTATTTTTTTTAGAAAAAATTTGTACACTTTGGAAAAACGTTTGGTAGACTCTGACCAAGTTTATATACAGACTTTATGTAAAAGGTTAACGCACCGCAACATCCATACAAATAACTATGGATTTTATTTTGAAATTGCTATAATATACAGTGAATGCAATAATTATTCAAACACCTTGAGTTTTATAACTTAGAAGCAAAATCCCAGCGACTAGCAAGGATAGGAAATGTTCTACGAATGGAACAGAGCAGAGCTCAAAACCCACCCGAGGTTGTGAAGAAGTTAACATGATAGAAGTTTAATTCAGAAGAATTGTCGTGAAAGCCAAAACCCAGCCCGGAATATAGTAAAACAGGCAGTTTGTACAAAAGTTACGCCTATTTTAAAAATAATTGTATTTCCCGCCAACAGCTTCTAGCTGCATCCAAACGGCGGCATTGTTGGACAAAAACTTACGCATTGACCGTGATAGGAAAGGCTTCTCTAAAGCAGCGAAATCCGTATAATTTTAACTTATTGTCTTCCCATGCAGGCTGCTGGTATTTGTGGCAAAGCTATACGACATAGTCCATGCACTTTCAAAATAAATCGAAAAAAAAAGAGTATAAGCTACGCCAAATGACAACTTCATGCAGCATAATACGTTCAATGTTTTGAAAATGATAGAACATTCAAAGTGTGGCTGAAGCATTACGCTTTGAGGGCGTATGAGTGCTGCAGGAGCACAAAAATTTGGCTTTAATTGACGGCAATGGGTACAAGCTATTGAAAAAACATATTTTGAACTTGAACATTTTGTGTAGAGAGCTATAACATTAAAGTTTAATTCAGCGGGCTTTATTTATCAGCAAGACTGTTGCATGAAAGAACACACCGCTTTTGGCGTTGTTATCAACTTAATGTTCAGATCTGAGTCTTCAGTTCAGTAATAATTTTTTGAAAATAAACTTTGAAATATATATAATGGCGTAATATTGGAGCAGCAGACACCACAAATGTAGCATCGTGTGTTACAGGTATTTAAGGCGGCTCTAGGGGTTTCTTTGACACTGTTAACACCTCAAATGCCCTACTCAATGCTTAGACTTGAGTGCTCATTGAAAGAACAGTGTATTCTAAAAGCCGTATTAACGATTAAAAGTTGCAATATTGAAAAGGAAGACAACAAAAATATAGTGTCAGTGCGGAAATATAAGATATTTTCTAAGCAGATTAAAGATTTCTTATCAAAACCGTATTAACGCTAGAAAGTTGCAATATTGTTAAGAGAGACAACAAAAATGTAGCGTCTTGGGTTACTTGGCACTGGCATGCAACTCAAATCCCCTACCTCATGTGCAGACCCAAGTCTACTTGAAGCACAGTCCGAATAAGACTTCCTATAAACAAATTTGTAGCCGTATTAACGTTTAGTCTAATATTAGAACTGAAGAGACCACAGAAACGTAGTGTCTCAGCCACTAATAAACTTTTTTGTTCGCTTAATTGCATTACTTTAAGTTCTCATAAAATGTTTGAATAATTGTAGTGTTCACTGTATGTTTATCTACGTTAAAAGGCTTTTTAATTTACAACAAAAGCAACAAAAATAAAATCGTTATTTTAGGGGCGATTTCGTTTTCGTAGTTTTGTTTGTTAGTTTAAAGCAAAATTTGATGAGTATAATGATCATTTATGGACAGGTTGTATACAACAAAATAATATTTTTGGCACTTTTAATAAAAAATGTTGTTATAATGGGCCTCATTTAGGCCTAAATAAGTTGGCTTTTTAAGCCAATCTTTACTACACAAGCGAGCGAGAGAGAGAGATAGTTGTTTCGCCATCTCTCTCAAACATTTAATAAGATTTAAAAAAATAAATAAATTGATGTCACTTGACTATGACAGCGCATCAAAGGCGCAGTAAAAATAGCTGTCAGCAGAAAGACGTGCATTAGCTTTAGTTTATGCAACGTTACAAAGAGAAATAGCGTTCTTTACAAACTCTTCCCTCTCTAACACAATGAAATTCGCTTAATTTTTAATTTAAATGCATGGTTTCTATTATATATGATTTTAAAAAACTACGAAATTCCCATCTCAAGTGCGAAAAACTTGCTGTAGAACTTGTACTATAGTTAGTTTGATATCTCAAAGTCTATCACGCTTATAATAGTTAGCTTTTGGTATTTTCAGGCACTGTGTCCAGCACAAAAGTCGCCAACAATTGGCGTCACAACAAAAAAACACAACTGCATCACCTATGCCACATATGATCATTTGCTCAGTGCGTGAGTGAGTCACCTATTACAGCCCAAGCCTGTGTTTTCTGCGTGTTTTATATATAATGTTGACTGCGCGGCACGTTCTTAAAATGCTTTGCCTATAACTAAACCTAAATGTAAATAAAATTCAACAAGTATATATATATATATATATATATATCTATATATAACTTAACTAAGCTTTACTGTCCTCTTAGGCAATTTTGACATCCAGCGTGCTGCTGTTGTTGCTGTTATTAGTGTTGGCAGCAAACTTGGTTGTACCTGGCTTGAGTAAGATGAACTTTGAATTGGCCACAACCGTATTGCCAGCATTGCTTATTGTTAATGGCAATGTCTGTGCAATCTTTTTGACCACTCCGCCGCCGGGTGCTGGCGTTATTGTTACCGTACTGGGCGCAATGGCATTCATGGCTGCGGTTTGATTACTTGCTGCCAACGATGAGGCAGGCAATATGGTGGTCACACCATTCTCATGCTGTATGGTATTTGCGGCATTAAATATTGCACGCATTTTATTGCACTTGGTTGTGGCTTTTAGATTGATACTACTACTGTTAGTGCCTGCATTGGCTTGAGATCCGAGCACATTGATTTTCTGTAAATACAATAAAAGTATTAGAACTTCCATTAGCTTTATTGCATTGGTTGTCTTAGACCTACCAATGCGCCAGCAGCTGCTGTCACAGTATTGCTGCCAGCTGCTGCTACAGCTACCACATCTGAGGCAGTGGCTGGAGTCAGCTGTTTGCGATGCTGCACTAAACGTGCTGCAAATTCATTGCCAGCTAGCACAAGATTCTGAGTCTGGCCTGTAATAGGTAAGCCAGTGGCTAAGATTAAGCGCTGCATGCCCGCAGTGCGCACCTTTTTGTCCAGCAGCAACTCATCCTGCTGTATGTAATAATCACATTATAATTAAGTGTTAGAAATTATATTAATTAAAAAGCAGCACTTACCGTTGGCGGACTAACTGACTTGCGCTCCAGCACATGCTCATCAAAGCCCGAATCGGAAGAGTTATCATTAAACTTGGTGGCAACTGAAGATGAGGTCGAACAATTCGATGAGGAGGACAATGACGATGGCGAGGCAGCGCCCACTGCAGTTGTTGTTATGGCAACAGTTGGATGCACTATAACCGCTGAATTGACGACATCTATAAGTTTGCTAGCGGTTGGCTTAAGTATTAAAGCACTTGTTGCTGGCATCTTGTTGGAATGATGTGTTGGCAAATAATTGCTCGTTGTTGGATTTGTTGTTGGTGACAATGGTTCAGTCTTAGTCAATGGAATTGGACTTATTCTATTAATATCACCCTGTGGAAATGATTCCGATTGTCGTTGGTAAAACAAATGATGCTTCTTAAGTACTGGCGTATTATTGCTTATTGCTATTACTGGCGCCTTGATAATGTTGCTGTTGCTGCTGCTGCTGCTGCTTTTGTTGTTGCTAATGACGTTTGATTGTTGCTCCTTTTGCTGCTGCAGCTGTTGCTGCTCCACGGCTTGCTGACGCATTTTACGATGCTTTTCGCACGGTTTATACAATTCTGTATCAATAATAAAACAATGGCTGCCAAGCGACAAACTTTGGAAAACAATGCCACAGCAAACGTTCAGGCGTATAAGATCTTCTTTTTCAAAAAAGGGCACATTGTCTACAGCACGTCGATTCTTCATAGGCATTAACATGCGACGACGTTTGCTACCATGCGGCTTGTTGTTGGCAGCTAAGGCAGCAGCTGCTGTGCGTTTGCGTGTTTGATATGGTCCAACTGCAGCTGAAGGCATGGAGCTGACACATGTTGGCGGTGTTTGAGCACGCTCATCGTCGTAGCTTTCATTGGAATCGCTGGGATGCTCTAAGCTGGGCGATGTACTTTTAGCACGGCTGTCTACAGCAGCATTTACTGTTGGCACACTTGTTTGCCCACCGGCTGCATTAGTTTTACCCTTGCGATTCTTTTTAAAGATTTTAGCAAACTTTTCGGGTATAAAAGAGCTGCTAGTGCCTGCATTAGACTTGGCTTCGCTTTCAATTTCACGCTTCTTTTGCTTAGCCAAAGACTTTGTGCCAGGGCCTGCACGTGCATCCACAACCTAAATAAAGTCAAATGTTTTATAACATGCTTAAAGTACATAGAACAAGTTCAATAACTTACATGACCCCAATGACGCTTGCTGCCCACGGGCAGTCGCTTGTAGCGCTTGACCAGCAGCACGCAAGCATTACATATTTCACCATTGCGCGGCTCATTTAAATTAAAGCATTGCATGGATTCCTTCTCATATTTACGCGAAGCTGTAAACCTTGAGCTGCTGGATTTGGCACGACAAATGCAACAGCCATCGGTAGAGCGATAAACGCGTGGTTTATGAAAATTGAACATGGTGATTGTTTTGTTTGTTGAGATTGTTTAAAGTACTTAGTAGTTTGTTATTAATGTTTTTTTTTTTTTTTTTTTAAGTTGTTTTTGTTTTGCTTAGCTTTGGCCAAACTGTAATTGTTTATTTTGTAAAAAATGTGCGTAGTTTTGTGCTTTTATTTAAATGTACACTTTGAATTATTCAACGTTGCTATTTGTGCGCAAAAACTTTTGTTGTACACGCTTTTAACATAAGATTCCATGATTTTGAGTTAAGCTGTAGCTGCTGCATTTGTGATAAAATAAGCAAATAGCTGCTTGCTGCAATTAAAGTCAAAAAAAAAAAGAAACAAAAACATTAGCTTAAACACTTGGTAAAAGTAGCTCAAAAAAATGCTTAATATACACAAAAAGTTGGCGGCAGGCAGTGTTGTTAAACGCTGGTAAGCAGTGCTGCAAAGTGACGACGGCTTTGTGTAGCCAGCTTGTAAATGTGGTGTGTGCGTGTGTGTGTGTGTGTGTTTGAGAGCAATAAATTTAAGACAAATTTGTTTTAAGTGCAGCTAAAACCACTTCCTTAATAATACGATAAAACAAATATTAATGAAAACAAAAATAAAACAAAAAATCAGCTGGCAATATTGCACTACAGCGCAACAAACCGGTTCGTATGCAGCAATGACTGCAGTGTGGCCAGACTTGTTTTTTTTTTCGTTTGTTGTTGGCGCGCTGCGTTTTTGTTATATTTGCCATTGCCATTTGCAAAACAGCAATAAAAAAATACAGCACAACGAAATGTATGCATGTGTATACATATGTCTTATCAAGCAGCTAAATGTTGTATATTGCATATATTTATAAAAGAATGCTAATTAAATTTGGCGAACAAGTTTTGCAAAGGAAGCGCAGCAGCTGAGCTGCGTATACAAAACAGCAAACGCCACGCGCACACAAACACACACACACACACATACAGAAACAAACAAAATGTAGTAACTGTGCGTGTGCTTTTGTAACACTAAGTTGCGCGCGCGGGCGGGCGCTGCAGCTTAAAAACAATAAACAAAGTGCAATGCACAAAGAAACAACAAAAAAAAAGGGACATGGTCACATTAGCGGTTATCGAATGCTGACGATTCGATTGTTACCAGGTGCTTCTGTGATTTTTTGTTTGTTTCACTTTTTTTTTTTGCACGCCACTGCCGCCCCCCGCACAACTTGTGTTTTCATCGTGGCGACACTGATTTTTCGGTACGTTGGCGTCTATATGCACCGGCTGCGCGCGTGTATCTATACATAAGTACATATAATACATATATATATATATATGCATATGTACTTGATTTGTATGTACATATACATATATATGCGCGTCTTTTCGGCTGCTCATACAAACAAATTTTCTGTCTTAAACGTTTAAAATTTAGTTCAATTGCTTCAAGCGACCAACTGCTTCAAGTTATTGGTGAAAATGCGCCTACAACTTGAAACAGGTTTTAGCAGACATTTAGTTTATTTTAATATGTTATTGTTGCAGCTGCCCACACAAACACACACACGCGCAAACAAAATAATTGCAAATTTTAAACAGTTTGATTAAGTTTTCATATAATTTACCTACACACGCTCAGCATAAACAATTGTTATGTTATTACCTTGATAAATATGCAATTTTACATGAAATACTTCAATACACTTAATTTCACAATGAATTTATTTCATAAAATTGTTAATTTTAAGTTTAATTTTTAAAATGCGAAATTAACACGGAGCTCTGCAGTAAACGCGTCTGCACGCAAGAAACACAAAGAAAAGACAAAAAAATATCATCAGCTCAAGCCGCTGCGGCTGCCACTTTTTCATACGCACACACACACACACAACTGTGCTCACGCGCGTGCCTTTGCTTGTGTGCGTGCGCGTATACACATACACGTACATGTCATTTCGAATGCAGCGCAAAATAAACGAAACGCTTAAGAGAATATGTAGCACAAAGCAAATGCAGTAATAACACATAGGCAGTAGGCAACAGCAGCTGAGCGAGCCGCTCGCTCTCTCTGCGTACGAAACGTTTACCACTTTGTTGTTGTTGTTGTTATGTGTGTTTGTTGTACGTGAGAATGCGCGCAGCAAAAGCAGCAGCGAAAAAATTCCGGTTGTGAAAACAACTACAATTTACAACACAACAACAACTGAGCATAAAGGCAGCCCAAGGT
This sequence comes from Chymomyza procnemis, assembly GCA_035046065.1. Lineage (NCBI taxonomy): Eukaryota > Metazoa > Arthropoda > Insecta > Diptera > Drosophilidae > Chymomyza > Chymomyza procnemis. The sequence goes on along the minus strand of JAWNOJ010000021.1, from coordinate 33,297,457 downwards.
GCGCGCATATTGGGTGTCTTTTTTTGAACTGAATAGGAATCACCCACAGAAGTCAACATTTAGATAATAAATAATTTTATACACCTTAGCAAGGCTATTCACGCTCCAAAGGCGTAGCTTGGACGTAAGAGAGTGTGAAATGAGCCTCATCTGTCATAAGAATCTTCGATTCGAATGACTCTTATTTACATAAGGCAAGCGACGTGGCTCGTCTGTTTCCAATAGTCTTTGAAATAATTACACTTTATATGCAAACATTTAAAGAATCCGTACGGCGGTGTCTTTAATCAATTGATATTTACTTATTGATTTACTGATGATTACTCCACGTTGAGTTTGTCTTCATCAAAATTTAGTACCTGCTTGGTAATTCTAATATTATAAGCATGTAGACGAGATGCTCTGTTTGCCCACAGTAGCACCTCTTGGTGCTCTGACAAAATCTCAGTTTGCTCTACTATGTCTGTAACAAAAATGATTAGGCCATAAAGTGCAAAATTCCAAAATTTTTAAATGCTTGTAGCGTTTTTTTAATGATTGTAAATTTTTCTTTAAAACGTGAATGCTGATTTAAAATACTTATAAAATTACGTGCCAATCGTGCATTTTATGTACAAGCAGCGTATTGAGCTTTAATAGTATAGCACACATTTAGTCTTAGTGTTTATATTTTCTTTAACATCATGCCAGCTGCAGTTCGCAAAAAGCAAACCAAAAATTGTATGCAGCAATGCTTTGTAAGCCTCAAAAAACTCACCCTATACACAAAACAGGAGCGAGAGCAACAATTTGCATAATAGTATTGCCACTTGGTTGAAAGGATTTTTCAAATAAAAATGCAAATTTTTAACGATTTTGCTTCAAAAGTAAGTTTCGCACATTAATTTGATTAAAAAAAATGATGTAAGCAAAAGGCAATAGAATAAAATGCAGTAAATGTGTTTTATGAAAGGTTTTAAGCTCACAGAATTGTTGCAGCTACGCTTCTAGTTTGCAGTAACAACAAATGCGCAATTGCGCCGCAGCGTTCAAAAAAAAAAAAACAAACAAAAAATAAAACTGTAATACGTGACAATCAAGACGTAACATACAAACCCCAAAAGCTGAAGCGCAGACTATGCGAGCCAGATGTGCGCGTTGCGCGCAACATGCACACGCATACATACATGCCTAGGTATATACATGTGTACGTAGGTCAACAAACAAGTCAATAGCCCAAGTGTGCGTGTGTGTGTGTATGCTGCAACTAGAGTTGCAAGTGTTAGGCAGCATTGATTACCAAGCGTAAATGTATGGCAACGCTCTGCAACAAAGCTGCCATACAGCATTTTACAACACCGGCAAAATGGCAGCCGGCTTGTGCGCTTTGCTTAAATAAATAATTGAAAATTATAATTTTTATTGCCAAAAATAGAATTTGCTTAAAAGCGTAAATAAATTTAGTCCTATTGGTGACTGCTGCTGTGTCAGCTAGCGTTTGTCTTTAAAACAAAACAAAAAAAATCGCAGCACAGTGGCAACACTAAGACAAATTGTGTTGCAAACAATATTTTGCTGGTGGTTGAATTTGTAATATTTATGCAATTGTATATGTGTATGCGTGTGTATTGTGTTTGGCAGCGTATTTTATGTCTGTAGAAAAATAATGTACAACTTAATGCATACACATGCAGCTACGTATGTACATACAAGCATATATGCGCAAATATTGCTCTAACACTTGCCGGTCTTTGCACAACAAAATGCAACCCACAACAAGTAATTGCAACTCGTTTTTCCGTCACTCTACATGCGTGCATGTGTGTGTGCCTGTGTGTGTTGCGTCGTCTTTTTGGCTTCTGCTTTTACGCCAATAACAATTCATGCAAACACTGTACTTTTCCAAGTACTACCAACTACATAAAGCTGCACAGAATTTTGCGTGGGTTAGAGAAGTGCGTCCAAAAGTCTTTGTTTATGCTCACGTACACCAGCAGCAAGCAACATACACACACATGCACACTTGTTGACTTTGTAGCAGTGACAACGACGAAGAGTCGCAAAACAAAATTCAAGATGACCTTGTTTTTTGGCCCAGTACTTCCAACGGCGGCACGCACAAAAATCAACTTTCCTACATGTTTGCGTGCGTGTGTGTGCGTGTTTATGATTGTTGCTGCGCTGACCGAAAGTGAAAGACAACGACGCACACACACACGCACTCACATACATGGCTACGTTTGCAAATATGCCTGGAATTCTTATAAGAATTAAAAAAAAAAAAAACAGCAGCAGCCACAACAACAAACAGTTTATCAATATTGGTAGTAACGGTAATAAACACATACAGGTCTACAAGTGCTCCAACGAAACTGAAACACCACCAAGTCGATAAATCCCAAAGAAACAATGCAGACCCACAAAGTAAAAGGCGTAGGTGCGCTGCTGGTACACCAAGGCAACAAGAGTCAAGACAGTAGACTCAACGCTATCCTCATTGCGGCAGCATGTGACATAATTTAAGCAAACTTAATGTAAAAGGTAGTCCGCTGAAAAACTATCTTGTTCCTGCGTCCTGGCAGCACTATATCTATATCTCCACTAACAAGTTGGTGAAATCCTAGATTTATTAACTTGGCGGCGATACACTTTGGCAGATCTAACAATAATAGTTATTGTGTTCAATGCATACATGTGAGGGTGTCTGTGTTCCACCTTGGCAACCTTGAACAGATGTACTCGAAATGCCTTTAAATAGCTGTCTACCGAGAGAAGTAGAAAAAACTTAAGTTTTTAGGTCAATTCAAAATTTATGTTGGTATTTTTCTCTCTACACCAGCCCCAAGTCAGCATCATCCATGCAAGTCTATGCCATTAGCTGCAAATGTGTACTGGCAAGCAGGATCGCATCTTTTGGGTACCCATTAGGGCATCCCCCAGCAGTGCATTGATGGAAACGAAATGGCAGACAGGTTAGCTAAGAAGTTTGCCGAATCGACACGAACAAGGGTTGAAGACTTAGGTATACCTCTAAGAGCTCCACAAATCGAAAGAAAGCGCTGCAGTCGCTGTGGACAAAAGGACAAAAGCATGTGCAGTAGAACCAACTTGATATTAGTCAAGTACTTTCCAGAAAAGACTGCAGGTTTATGCTGGGCTTACTCAAGGCAACGAATGCAGAAAGTGCAGGGAATCGAAAGTCAAAGAAACCCTGGAACAACTGTTATGCAACTACCCTGACCTCTGCACCGAACTAACTTCCTAGGTAGACCAATGTTTGACTCAGAGACAGAGAGGCAGCCCAACGGCCAGCCCAGAGACTTTTAGCGTTCGCGAAACACACGCGCATAGTAGATGACTAACTCATCTACAACCACGACTCACAGCCGACAAACTACGGTTTCTCCAAGGATCAGTCTGATCTATGTGAGGTTCCCTCCACTGGGGGTCTGCCGGCCTAACGTAAGCTAACCTTTTGCTGAGGTCGAGTCTGCTCTACACAAAATAAAAACTTTTCATTCCTAAATAAGACTAATTTGAGAAGTACAATAAAATTAGTGTTAAGGCAGAGTTATTGTAAGCTGCAAAAAGATGCAGTTTCTGGCACAACAAGAGATTTCCGGCACTGCACTGCGTGCCGCGTATAGCTTACATACACACACACACACACACTCGCAACCAACAACAACAACATTAAGCAGGCAACGAAGCAGCTACTAAAAAAGAAAGTAAAAATCTTTAAAAAAAAAAATTCATTTTTTGGACATTTAGCTTAAATAACTGTTTTCTATATGCACGCACATACACACACACACACACACACGTAAAGTGTTATGTACATGTGTGTGAGTGTGTGTGTGTGTGTGTGAGCCAGACTTAAGCTAAGCGCGTCTGCGCGCTCACCTGTTATTTATTTTTTTTGTTTTGGCGCTCTCTTTAAATGCCGGCGCACAGAGAGAAGACAGACAGAGAGAGAGAGTGTGTGTGTGCTGCATTTGGCTTGTTAAGTAATAGATTACATAGCGCACATGTGCGAGCGAGCGGCAAGTAGATATGTAACTCTGTGTGTGTGTGTGGAGAGAAAGCGCGCGCAAAGAGACAACTAATTAAATGTTAAAAAAAACGAAATGAAGCGACAGCAAGTTACCACAAAAAATATAATAATACTAAAAATAAATAAAATAAAAAATAAATAAATTATGTTTGTGCCACTTTCAAGCCCTTTCGCTTGATATTTCCGTACAATTGTTAAGTATCTGTGTGAGGTAGGGGTATTGGAACGAGGTTAAGTCATCGATAAGGCGCAACTTGGTAGTAGCATTGAAAGCTATGCTATGTTTACACCGACGCACGCTATTGCATGCAAATTTAGGAGCATTTTTAATTTTCTTTGATCACATAGAACATTTAGTTCATTTTTCCAAAAACATATAATCAATGTATACATCTATATAAATCAAATATCCTTAAGAAGTTGTTTTAACTGGTAATTTACAAAAGCATTATAAGTGCGTTAGCAACAAGGATATGGTCGTTGATATTTGCAGATGAAAAGATGCTGCTTGTATTTAAAAGGCAGTTTTTATCGCAAGTTTTTGTTGCAATTTGTGAGATGCATTGAAACGTTTCGATCAAGAGTAATGAAAACTCCAATTAATTTAAAAAATGGTCATTGCTTCAAAGGCGGAGCATAGGTTGATTTTTCTAGGTAGCCATACCACTGCTGCTGTGTGGAATCGAACCAACGACATGCGTTTTAGTGGCGAATACGCTAACACTCACGCTAACGAGACCCCAATCAATTTATAAATAATTAAAATTTTTTTTAAAAATTACCATTTTCCTATACAACTAAAATAATAAATAAATTAAATTTTTTCTCATTAATTAAAACCTTTCAATAAGTAAAAATTTAGCTAATAAATTAAAATTTTCAGTAAAACATTAAAATTTTCGTTGAAAAATCCGAATTTTCTTTAAAAAATTAGCATTTTCTTTAAAGAATTAGACTTTCTTCAAAAATAAAAATTTTTTAGTAAAAATTTTAAATTTTCTTATACATTTAAAAAATTGATTAATTAATTAAAAAATTTCGTACCAAATTGAAAGGTTTCTAAAAAATTTTTAATAAATTTAAATATTTAAACATGGTAAAAATTAAAACTTTCTTATAAATTCAACACTTCAACGTTGCTTGCTTTTGTTGCAACGAAACAAAAAACTACTATATTTTATTATTAAAATGAATTCGAATTTTCTTCTAATAAATTTTAAATTAAAAAAATTGATATAACACACACACACACACACTCTAAACGATTTGTAACGTATGTGCATATTATAATATATTACTATATTTTAAGCATTTCTATTGTTGGGCTCCCCAATTTTATGATTCATTGCAAAAGCAACATGCCCCTTTCCCGAAGGAAGTGTGAACCTAGCATAACATTGAAAGAGTTCAAAGACAGTCTTGCCTTTTGGCTGCCGGCCGTAGTTGCTCGAAACATTTGATTTGCTGATTTGAAATGAAGGTCAACCACAAATCGGTAAAACCGTAACAACTTTGGGTAGCTACTGAAACTTGTGAACTACGGAAACTTGTCTTGCATTTCAGTTAACTGAAACAAAGCACTAACACGGACGTGCTCGTAAATAAATAAAAGCTTTGAAAGTATCTTTGCTTGATAAAATCGGCATATGAGTATACGCAACCTTCAACTTGTTTATAAACTCAATTGACTTGGTATTGTTATTTTCTTGTGGTGCAATTTAAATTACTTACTTCTTTGTGGAACTCTCAATATTTATTTCAACATTAAGATTTTATAGCGCATTAAGGAAAATACGCAGCAATTGAGTAAAGTTATTATGTGGCTTAATAGTTACACACATTGCATTTGCTCTATTTGAATAAAATTAATATTTCTTTCACTTTTGTTGGCTTTTTAAAGCTTAAATGCATAACAATTTCTTAGCTTTCATTGCAACACTTTGACACATTTTGAATTTTAATACAACTTGGAGCAAGTTTTGGTATTGCAGTCAGCTGTTTTTTTTTTGTTTTTTTTTGTTTTTACAGAATGCGCCGTTTGGCAGGCTTTGCTAACCAAAAGCAACCTTTGTTTAAAAAGTATTTATTTTAAAAGTAGCAATTTTCTAATGTCTGCGTTTGCGGCTTTTGCTGCTAAAATGCGTGACTTTTAAATTTGCTTGTGTGCAATTAAAATGGAAATTAGCACAAAATTGAATAATCCTTGTTAACACTTAGTCCACCGTCACTTTTTTATAAATTAATAAATAATTTCTTTAAAATTTATGTTGTAGCCGCCGTAATTTGAAAGCAACCGTCTTGCTCGGAAATAAATTTCACTCAGACCTTAAGTTATTTTGTATTCCGCTTTGCATTTGAGTTTTATTGCACGCTCTCTTTTTTGCAGCGCGTAAACCAAAGATATGGCAACGCCAAGTTATGCATAGTGTGACCAGAGTTTTAATTATTAGTTCAAGTTTAGTCAGCCACAAGCAACGTTTTACAAGCAATTTTTATTTATTTAAAAAGTAAACTTGACTAAAATGAGCATTGTTTGGCAGTTACTATAGAGGCGCTGTCTGGCATTAGAACTGCCTAAAATAAAACTATACAGCTGCAGGAAAATTTCAAAATTACATTTAAACCAAGGCACAAGCTATATGCATTCTCTTATCCATTGCGCAGATCACGATCGATTTACAACATAAAGTCCTAAACTAAAACCTATGCCTATACAAAACCCAAAAAGTATCAACTTATTTAAATGAAACTCATACAAGTTGTAAAAAAAACCAACTTCAAATTGTAGCGTTTGTTACAAATTAATTATCGTTTGAAAGCAAAAAAAAAAAACGCCAAACGATAAACAATTTGACAGAGTTGTTTAATTAATTTATAACGTGCATTTTACACAGTAAACACGTAGGTTAATAGCAATAAATTCAAAAGAAAATTCATTGCCAAATTTAAGCGAATTTTTACTTGCTAATCCAAACGTTGCCAGACTTACGCAAACGAGTACATTGGCAAAATTCGCGAAAAATATACTCATTTGAAGTCCGCTTCGGCGGCGAGCTGTGTGTATTCGCGTGTGTTCTTTTGTTTTAATTCCCATTGAATGCCGCGACTAAAATACAACCGCTAAATCGTGCAGTTCAAGCTTAACAATATGATCTAATATTCGTAAATGTCTATGCCTAGTCTAAACGTTGCGAAAAAAATTTAGTATGAGACTGCTTAAGCCGGGCTGGGTGCACCATGACGGTAAGTGTGTGCGGCCGCCCGGTATTGCACGCCATGCGCTCTGCCAAAATGCACATTTTATATTTATTTAATTGTTTGCAGAAAAGCCCATATTTTCGGTGGATGTGCATCATGATTGTTTGAAATTTGCAACTGGCGGGCAGGGCAATGATTCGGGGCGTATTGTCATTTGGAACCTGTTGCCGGTGCTCTGTGAAAAGGCCGAAAATGATAAGGATGTGCCAAAAATGCTTTGCCAAATGGACCAGCATTTGGCTTGCGTTAATTGTGTGCGTTGGTCACAAAGCGGTCAACTACTGGCCTCCGGTTCGGATGATAAGCTTATTATGATTTGGCGCAAATCGCAGGTAAACTTTTGGCTCCAACAGCTTGTAAACATATTTGAATAGTTGAATATTTATGTAGAGTTCAAGCGGCGTCTTTGGCACTGGCGGTGTGCATAAGAATCATGAATCATGGAAATGCTATTATACATTACGCGGACATGCTGGCGATGTCTTGGATTTGGCTTGGTCACCGGGTGATCGTTATTTAGCTAGTTGCAGCATAGACAACATGGTTATTGTCTGGGATGCGCACAATTTTCCAATGATGCTGACCACTTTAAAGGGACACACTGGCCTGGTTAAAGGTGTTTCCTGGGATCCTGTAGGCAAGTTTCTGGCCTCCCAATCGGATGATCGCAGCATTAAAATATGGAAAACTACCGACTGGTCTTGCAGCGCTACCATCACTGAGCCATTTGAAGAATGCGGCGGCACTACTCATATTTTGCGTCTCTCCTGGTCACCAGATGGCCAGTACCTAGTCTCGGCGCATGCCATGAACGGCGGTGGACCTACGGCGCAAATAATAGAGAGAGAAGGCTGGAAGTGTGACAAAGACTTTGTGGGACATCGCAAAGCTGTAACATGTGTGCGATTTCATAATTCTATATTAAGACGCCATGCATCCGAAGGTAGTAATAGTTCCGGCGCCGGTAGTGGTAGTCCCAGCAAACCGCTGCAGTATTGCTGTTTGGCCGTAGGCTCACGTGATCGTTCGTTATCCGTCTGGATGACGGCCTTGCAGCGACCCATGATAGTTATACATGAGTTGTTTAACGATTCCGTATTAGACTTGTCCTGGGGTGCCAAGCAATGTTTGCTTATGGCCTGCAGCATTGATGGCAGCATTGCTTGTCTGCAATTTGCCGATAATGAGCTAGGCATGCCGCTTTCTGAGGATGACAAGAACTCCATATTTCAACGTATCTATGGCAAGTCCATTTCAAATGGGCTGGACAATAATTCCGTTGCCAATACAATTGTAGAGCATGCGGATTTGTTAAACTGCTCACAGGAGCGCCTAAGTGTGCCCACGCTGAATCATGATAAGCATAGCACAACAGTGGCGCCGCCCAGTTTTGCTGTGCCCAATGGCATATTGGAGCGACGCACTGCCGGTCTGCCTGTTATGCCCACATCGCCTGCCAAAGCAATTAGCAAGCAAACAGAAACACGCACCAAGGATGGCAAGCGGCGTATAACGCCCATGTTTATACCGCTGCATGAGCAAACGGAACAGGAGCACTTCAATGAAATCGCTCCCAAGTTGCCCGTTAGTGTAGATAGTAATAATAGTCTAGCTGCCGCAGCACTTGTGCCTGAGCCACGTCTAAGCAAGGAGGAACAAGGCCGTTTGGATTCACGCCTGGTTATGCTACCCAGCGGTCAGCAGCTAGAGCCCTTGCAATTTAACAGCGGAAAACTGGGCACTTTTCCGCGCCAGCTTAACTCCAAGCCGCCGCTTAAGGTAGCCGAATATCAGGGCAGCACAATGGGACCAAAGCTGAACATTGTTCCAAGCAGTAAATGTGAGTTTATCAAAGCTTTACAGGAATATCGCATACATGTGCAAAATGGACATGCCAAGACCAACTACGGACTAATTGCCAAAGTCAGCGGTTTAATACACGGCGAACGCGTTTGGGACATCTATGTGGGTTCGCCCGTGACCAATGTGAATCTATGCAGTAAATATGCCATGTTGTGCTCACTGGATGGCAGCATGCGTTTAGTTTTAATGAAAACCGGCTGTGCTGTGTTTCCGGTGCTATCGCTTACCTCTGTGGTTGTACATTGTGCTTTTGTAAGTATTGCCATTCCATGCACATAGCACATGCACTAATCTCTATGTATTTACGTGTACAGAGTTCCGACAACAGCGCAGTGGGCGTGCTAACCGAATGTGGTTTGCTGCGCATCTGGCATATTGAACCATGCCATGTAACACTGGCTGCCTCTTGCGCCGAACTGATCAATCAGCATGGTCAGGCCACACAATTCTCACTTTCGGATAATTGTTTGCCATTAATTGGCTTTAGCAACGCCCATTCCTACTCATATTCGCCGAACTTCAAGTCCTGGTTAGTGTTAAGCACCAAGGATGCAATTATGTTCAATGGCATAAGAGCTACCATGCCGCGTGATATGCCCACACCAAACAAGGAGTATCCCTTGCTGAGCATGCAGGCAGCCGGACGTAACTATGTCAATTATGCCAATGCAACAGATGCGTAAGTTTACACAGCTTTCGTGGCTATCCACAGTACTTTCCAAATATAAACTGTATGTCTTTTAGCGCGCCGGATAGCTGGCAGCAAAACGCTAAAATTGTGTTCATAGAGAATCAAATAAAGCTTTGCGAGGCGCTGGAATCAACGGCGGAGCTGAAGCACTGGTATACCATGTTGGTCTTCCATTTGGCCACTCACAACAACGAGAAGCGTTTACGCATGTTTCTTGACAATTTACTTAACGATGCGGATATGCATAAGAAGGAGGTAAGCAGGCGTGCAGATTGTTTGCCATGTAGTCTGGCGCTCATCATGCCACTTTACCTACTTACAGCACATACCACGGCATGAGCTTATACAGTGCGTGCTGCAAACACTGCGGCCACATCTACGCTGGCAGCGTCTCTATAGCGAATACATGGAGCTCTTCAAATTTTGCCGCAGTGAGCGCAGCGAGCATTTATTCGTAAAACCCGCCGCACCGAGTAGTATATTTAATTCAATGTCTGCCAGTTCAACACTAACAAACAGCTCGGCATCGTCACTAATCATTAAGTCAACACTCTCGTCAGCCAATAGCACTGAAATGATGGAAGCCGGTTGAGCCGCAACTGGAGGAAATGGGAAAACCATGTTAAGCATTTCCTGCGTGTTTATAAACAATTAATTTCTACAAATTACATTTATGTCCAATCTTAGTATGGCATATTCAAAGCTATAGAAACCCAACAACTGGAACGTTTATAAAGAAAAAAAAAGTGGCTAGTTAAGCGTTAATTTATAAGCAGTTTAATTAAATAAGATTCCAATTCAAAACGAATTGAGGTTTTTATGCCATTGCGACCAAGTTTTTGGCTTTGGAGCGCGAAAAGGTGCGATATTGCCATCTCGTAGCCAGACAATTTGGACACATTTAACAGCAAAAGGCAGGCACTGCCTGCCAACTGTACGCGGAATATTTCGTGGAGACACTGTTGTCTTTTGATTTTGGTACTGACATCAGCACAGAACGTGCAAATGGAAGTTAACAGCTGACCTCAGCATAGATGATGTCCATGTGCACGTAAACTGCTGGTACATTATGTGTCAATCGCTTGTCATTTTTTTTTGAGTTCTGAGAGCTAAGTTTGATTGCTTGTTAGTTTGTTAGCTTACGGAAAAGTCTATATTATTTTTGTAGAAGACGAGCAGGTATGTTTTTCATAAATTATTGATGTTGTATCAGAAGTTTTCCACTAAGGATCACATTGATCTATGTGAGGTGCCCTCCGCCGGGGGCCTGCCGGTCTAACCTATCAGCAGTTTACGTGCACATGGACATCATCTGTGCTGATGTCAAAACAACGCTCGTTTTCAAGCAACTGTGAGTATTTTGTCAGCATCCACTGCCTTACATTAAATTTTTTTATTGAATTCAATCGTCGCTGCTGCTGGGCGCAGCATGTGGATATCTCTATTGATGGCATTTCGAAGAACGGCGCTGTCTTGAATTAATAGAGATTTACCCAGGCAAATTGCATTTCCTTGCTAGCCAGCGCAAGGCAAGGACACCAGCGCTGCAAAATGGAAGCGAACCAACGAACTTCAGGTCTAAGGGTTATCGGTCTTCGCTCACTGCCTTACCGCGTTTGTATCTGTATCATCGCTTGCTTCATCAGTACCAAGTCGCCCAGATTTGATGCTATGATCGTAGCAGCCTTCTTGGGTATTTCCCACAAAAGTTCTCCAAGTTGTGGGCATACGTCTCTGACTTTGTCTTGGATTTCTTGTGCATTTCCTCTCGGAACTTTTGTAAATTCTGATTTTAGGTGCTACACGCCGCAGCGGTTTGTGGCTCAGCAGTAGTAGTAGAAATCTATATTTTTTTCAACTTATATATTTAAACTTTTTGGAGGATTTTTTCACCAAATTAAACACAAAAATACTCAATATATTTGAATGTATGAAAGCTTACAAAATGGTTTCCCTTTATTTGGTCATAACTATTTTACTTGAATAAATAACTTTAAACATTGAAAGGTAATTTATAATTATAGCTACGCTCTCTTTCTCTCACAATCTTAACATACTTTTTATCTGTAAAGAAAATATGAAAAATTAATTAATAGTTATTCATTGTGTGTGTCAACAAAAGGCATATGAAAATTTCTACTATATTTGGCTGAAGTTTTTCAAAAATTAATTTGTTTATATAAAAAATTTTCTTGCAGCCTGCAAAACAAGCTCAACAATCAATTGCGGGCGTCGTGAGAGCCTTGGCTTATGTCCATGGCACTATGAATCAAAATTACTGAATATTGTGTGTGTCCTTAGCCTCGCAAATTTTTCCAACTTGGCTCGCACAAATTTTTAAATAATTTTCGAATATTAAAAAGCTGAAATGCTGCGTACAAGTTCGTGCAAAGCAAAGCAGCATCAAAAAAAAGTTCCCTTGTGAAAATGGCAACCATTCAGAACTGTACTTTTGTGGCGCTGAGCTGTTGCCAGTTTTCAGTTTTTTGCACAATATGAAATAATTTTGCAAGTGTTTTTAATTGTTAAAAAACTTTAGTGAAATCATTTTTATAGAGAAATTTTCATATTACTTACTGAGAAACTGCCTGCGCTGCCTTGATACCTTTTTTATTTTATTTTTGCTGGCACAGTGCAGCGCGCTTTTGTAGACAACGTGAATGCTTAAATATTAGAATTTATGTTTTAAAAATAAAGTGTTCTTCAGTTAAATCTTTTCTTTGTGCGTTGGTTAATAATTGCATTTTTTTTTACAAAAAAAAAAAAAAATACCGACTCAAAAACCATAACACTTCAACAGGCTTCACTGTACAATTATTTTGTTTGCGTCTTGCGCTTAAGGCGTCTGCATATTGTTTTGCTTTACTTAATTAAATTTCTGCCTAAAATTAAGCTTAAAACTAATTTATATTTTACAAGCTTTTGTTGTTGCAAAGTTAAGAATTGTTTAAAAATAATTTTGTTGGTTAGTTGCGCTTATTTTACAAAACGTTTACATTTTTGTCTAAATTTATAAATTTAAATTTAGTTTTTAAAAAAAAAAGAGCAGTATGTTTGGAGTGGGTGTTAGTTGCGCTTATTGCATATAATTTTAAATAATTTTATTATAGTTTTTAGAAAGCATTGAATCGCTTTTGAAAGTAAATTGTGAGATGTTATTTATTTGTATTTAAGTTTTGTTACATTTTTGCCTAAAATTGGAAAGCTGCGAATGGTTTTGCACTAACTTTGTGGGGTCAGAATTTGCCATAATTGTTGCACTTATTTTGCCGAAAAAGTCTTTGCCGAAAAACTATAATTTTAGTTTAGTTTTTTGGCAAGCAGAGCAGAGAATGTGGTTTGGAATTGAATTATGATAATTGAATGAATTTGGTTTTTAGATACATTTTCAGGTTTTCGATTTAAAGCAGATTTTCGTAATGTTCGTTATTTGCCAAAGTCTTGTGAAATTTGTCTGTCGAAAAACTATAATTTTAGTTTGATTTTTGGCAAGTAGAGACCAAACCGTTCTGCTCGAAATTAATTTTGAATAATTTTTGCGCATACATGCATTAGTTTTTGAAAAGCAGAGCAACGATTTAAAACAATTTCGGAATTTATATTATGCGCAGAATTTTCCATTGTTCCAGAAAGTTTTGATTTCTGTTCAAAAATTTAAAAAAACATAGTTTTACCGCAAAAATTGTAGTTATGGCCAAACAGAGAACTGTTTCGAAAATATTTACGGGCACAATTTTGCAATGTCGAAGTTTTGCTTAATTTCTGCACAAAATGTATTTTAAAATTGTAATTGCTCAAAAATTGCAATTACTGGGAACAGATTTAGCTATTTGCGCTTATTTGCTGAACTTTTGTTAAATTTCTGCACAAAATGAATTCTAAAGTTAAACTTAAGTTATTGTAGAACAAAGTAGCGTTTCGCAGGTTATGTCGGGGTACAGATTTGACTACTTGCAACTATTTTCCAAAGTTTTGTTTAATTTCTGCCTAAAAAGAATTTTAAAAATATAATTTCCTCGCAAAAGGCTTGTTTCGAAAGTTCGGGGCACCGTTTTGTGCCAGATTTTTGCAATGTCGAAGTTATGCTCAATTTCTGCTCAAAAAGAAATTTAAAATTGTAATTACTCAAAAACACAAGCTTTAGTTTTTGTTTTGAAAAGCGGATAATTGCTTTGAGTGCAATTTTCTGGGCACAGATTTGGCTGAACTTTTGTTCAAAATTAAATGCAAAACAGAGTAACATTTCGAAAGTACTTTTTGGAGGGAACAGATGGCTATGGCGATTTGTCAAAGTTTTGCGCAATTTCGCAGTTAGTTAAATTTTCTAACTTAAAAGAGATCTAACTTGGTAGAGATCTATAAGTGTAAGTGTCTATAAATGCTAGCAACTTGACTTTAGCTTATAAATCTTATTGTTTTTTTAGTTTGGCTACAACTATTACTTTATCATTCTCAGCATGCTTATGCGTATGCAAACATTTTTAAGGCTTAACTAAGCTATAAGTACCCTGTTGCGGATATCTTGATAGCGTTCGCTAAAATTATCATAAGTTTTGCATAAAAAGTTATCAGCACACTTTACAAAATCTAAGTTAAGTAAATCTATATTTTGTACACAGAAGAGGCACAATCTCCACTATAACGCGCTGAAAACATTGCACACAACTAGCGTAATCTTAGTTATAAAAATATTTAAATTTTAGTCTTTGTATAACTTTTTATGAAAACTATTCTACAATAATACAGCGGTTTGGTGTGGAAACGCGCCGCCTCGCCTCGCCGACCGACAAGCGAAACAAAATTGTTAACTATTTGTTTACTATCCAATAGCTACAGCAGTGGCCGCAGCGGTTGCCTCTGGCTATTGTGAGTTATAGTGAGGTCCTGGTGTAGGTACGCTCTTTAAGGGTGAATCAAAGTCTACAGCCGGTGGTTCAACAACCGGCGTATCAGGTGCTACATTACCGATGCGTTCCTGCAGCGTCTCATACAGCTTATGTATATGCTCGTTGTGCGCTGTAGTTGGTTGCATAGCCTTCATCAGTGTAACCAAACGTCCAGCCGGCAGCTTGCCATGCACATACCAAAGCAGCTTCAGCATATGCCTTGAGGTAACATTTTCACGCGTCAAGCAGGCAAAAATAAACTCATCAAAGAGCGTGGTGCAAAAGTCTTCGGTGGCAAACTCCTCGCCCATGGGTATAAGCAGCGCAATCTGTCAGTAATAAAATTTAAGCATTAAAAAGCACGGCAACAAATAGCTGACGTTGAACTAACCAGTGAATGCAAGAAAGGATCCTCGTAGGCGCGATCATCCTTGCAGGAGGATAGTATAGCTAGCATGCGCAATACGCCAACTCTATCCTTGGTGCGTGCCGTATGTAAAGTATAATACATGGCCAAAATGCTGGCCACCGAGCTCTCCTGTATATAAGCCTCCACAGCGTCCGGTGCTGGTCCCGAGTGCTCTATAGTAGTCAACGCTGATTCACGCTCATCCGGTGGTAGTTTGCAGTGTAAGCTACGACACTGATCATCCACCATGAGCGACATTAGTGCGGGCAGAAACTTTGTTACCACCTGACAGTCCAATTTGGGCTCTTTAAAGTCTTGCGAGTCTATCATGACCCAGGCACTAAGACCCAAAGCCAACATGCGCAGCAGCAAGATTAATATTTGATTTTCACGCGGCAAACCTTCAATGTTAATCAGATGATGCAAAATCTTAATGGCCGAGGTGGCCAAAAAGTTGATGGCATATGGATCACAGAGTGTCATAGACAAATCGCCCAGCACCTGCTCCTGTCCGCGCTTAATGTTATCCAAGAAGCCCTGCAGCTCACGTGAACGCTTAATATCCACGTTCTTCTCACGTATGCAAGCATCCAAGCACCAAGTAAACTTGTGACAAGGATCAATGGAGATAATTTCCTGCACCTCCAGATCATGCAATGCCATTAAGAGCTCGGCACGTAGCGTGCAATAGTGCACATTACGTGTGCGTAAAAAGAGCGTGCGCAAAAATTGTAGCACCATATCGTACAGCTTGACGCTGGTGCCAATCATATTGGCCAATTTTTGCACAACTTCACCCTGACGCCGCACCTTGGGTGTGGGATGAAAGAACAAATTGTTCAGATTGGTATGATCGAAGAGAATGTGCTCCTTCTCGCGTATGTATTGCGATAGCAGTGGCGAGACTTCATCGCCAAACAGCGACTGATTATCACGCCAGATCTGACGCTTCACCTCAGTGTCCGTATCAGCGTACAGCTCACGATCACGCACCAAAATGCGCAAATATTTGTCATCAATATGCTGCGTGTTGCGCAGTATGGCCATGACGACGGGACGCAGCGATTTAACGCTGACAACTGGAAAACTTTTAAGCAACAATTCCTTTAGCTTCTTCTCACGCTCGCGTGTATCCTTTTGGCCCAAATCATTGATATGCGCAATAAGCTTGTCGCGCAGCTCCTCCATAAGCGAAGTATGAAAATCCAAGCGGCGCACACCATGCAAATCCAACAGTGGCAGCATGGGACGCAACGATGGCAAAAGCACGCCATTTTCCAGCTATATTTGTACAAAACAAGCCAAAAAAAACAAGCATAACTTAGTTTTCATGCGGCTTTTTTGCAAAGTAAACAAACCTGAAAACTCTCAATAGCTTTGAGCGGATCTGTGCAAGAAGTGAGTGCTTCACGCAAAAATGCTTGGCCCGGTATGTTGACCTCCTCCAGGCCGGTGCCATTAGTTTTGGCGGGTGTGCTCATGTTGTTGCTGAGCAGCGAACACGTTGAATTATGCAAATATAACGTTTAGTATGCAAATAATATGAATAAAAACGCAAAAATACGTAAAAATATTGCAGCGTCGCGAAATGTGCGTGAGCCGCAAATGACGAATGTATCGATACCAACCAACTGTGGTCATACTTTTACTAAAAAAAAAATACTAATTCAAAATAAATACTAAACTTGCGCTGCCGCAAGCTATATGCATTTGTGTGTGTACACCAAACTTATGGCAACGCCAGTGGCCAGCATATACAAACGCAGTATGGCAACATTGCAACCTACATTTTTGTGTAAATCTTTTGCTTTTTTCTGCGTAATGTAATTGTATGTTTTAATAAAACAATTATTTAAAAGACAAATACGTCTGCAACATTTACAACGTCAGCTTTATGCATTGAATATAACGTTTATGTGCATATATGTGCGTGTGAAAGCATTTAAATAAATGCAATGCCTAAATTGTTAGGCAAAGCCAAATGAAAATCTTGACTCGCCCGTTTGCGCCGCGCAATCAGCAACAGCCCAGCACCAGCCACAACGACGAGACAGTCTCCTCTCCAATAAATTCGAGTAAACAATAACATACAGTGTGCGAGGTAGCAGTTTTATGTGTATATATATGTATATATATAAATATATATATATACCAGCTGCCGCCAATTTACTTGGAAAAATTGCATACAAAATTAAATGCAAAAATTTTGAGAAGTGACACACAACTGCTGCAATTGTTCGGCCCGACTTGAGCCCCATATGTATATACGCATGTTTGCACACACGCTTCAACATATATAATATACATATATATATATATATACGGAGATATATATCGTAGCAATGTCGTCGACAACAACGGAGCGTAAACGTTATCACAAGGACAACGCGCCCACCGATGATATATTAACACTTATTAATCTGGTTCGACAAAATCCAGCGCTCTATAACTACAAGCTGCAGCCGAATCAAAGAAGGCGTTCTGATATCCTAAGCGGCTGGCAGGAGGTAGCTGAACAAATTGGAAGTAAGTAGTGCCACCTGCGCAGCATGCATTTAATTGTATTACTAATGCTTTGTTTAAGCGAAGTAGTCGCATGCTTTCCGTCCAGCCGAGAACTGTACCACCATCCAAAAGCGGCGTAGTTTCGTCACCTAAAATGACGAATGTGTCTGTGTAGCAACTTGTTGCAACACTGCTATTGCATGTGTTTTGTGTGGTGTCTTTCCAATGGTGCTGCACAGCAAGAGAGTGTACTTTCTGCTTTTATCCGAGCTTATCAAGAGTTCGCGTAACTATAGCATACTCTTCTCTAAACCTGAAGGTCCTTGGTGCATAGCTATTTACCTAAGTTCATCTCTGTCAATTAAGGACACTGTGTCGTTCAGATTCGGCTATAAACTGTCGGTTCCCGTTCCTTTAGCAAAGCTAATATTAGCGCTGTTCCGCCTTTGTAGCGACATCATTGTCAATTGGGTTTAAATTAAGTTAAAATTGTCAAAAGTGTGCACCTTGATGGCGTACAAAAGTCTGTGGTTCAAATCCAACCTATTTCTGCACCTACAATGTCGCGTCAGTAGCTCTGTGCCCATTCGAGCAGCATTTAATTGATATATCTTCCTGCTTCTCCTTTGGCGCGTTGACGGCTTAGTTAAGGGGAATAAAATTGTAGTTGTATGGGGGAGATTTCACTTCTCTCTTGAGTTCAGTCTTGATAAGTTGCTTACCTCGAGTTTTACTTTCCTACAGTATGATTTGGGCTCAGTTAGCAGTGCTGCCTCTGCTAGATCGCAGCTTTCAATAGCAGGCCTGTGCCGAAATTCCGTCGATTAGGTCTAACTAGAGCTTATGTGCCAGCGCATGACATATAGGCCCTACAGCCACCCAAGTGTTTATATTTTGCTTGGATTAATATGCTGTATTAACTTAAATTTTTACTTAATTACCAACAGATAAATACACCGTCCAGGAGGTGCGCCGTAAATGGAAGAACCTACGCGATACGTACCATCAATATCGCTTGCGTACGCCCAAATGCATTGAGGGACGTTTATCAAAATGGCGTTATGCCAAGGAGCTGGAATTTCTATCGCAAGTCTATCAGCCCAAGTTGAAATCACAACGCATACAAAGCTTTGATGATAGCGCCACGTCGATGCTGCCCATAGGCGCTATGCTGCAGCTGAAGAAACCAGACGATGACGATGATGAGGATAATCATTCGGATACGGCACTATCGCATCATGCAAATTCACAAATTGCGCTGGTCAATGATGAGGCCGAAACATTCATTTTGACCGCCTATGAGGAAAGCGTTGCTGACGATGCGGTCATACATCATCAGGGGCATCATCATCAGCATCATCATCAACATCATCATCAGCATCATCATCATCGACTCGATCACGACGATGATGTCGACGATGTCGATGATGATGATGACGATGTGGTCGATCATAATGGTCAAGTGGTGGGCATTGTTAAACACGAAATGGATGAGGATGGTGCCACTGGCGCTGAAGTCGATTACGAGGAGGTTTGCCTCTATGAAGAGGCCAATGGCACACATACTAGCGTTGATTGTGAAATGGGTGTAGGCGATGCCGTCGATGGCAGCAGCGATGTGGCCGACAGCAAAGAATTCCACTACATAGATACCGATGATTTTTGCATAGCGGACATTGAACCACAAACTGCGACACCTGTGCGCGCTGCAACACAACATAATTTTAATAGCGCGGTGACAGCAACTGCAGCCGCCAGCAGCAATAGTAGCAACGGCAGCGTTGTCTCCAATAGCGTGCTCGCAGGCGGTAATATGGTCGATGCAAAGCTTAAGAATCTCACGCTAGTGACAACAACAACTACGGCAGTGCCTACTGCACATAGGCAGCATGAGAATAGCGCAACGCAACAGCAAATTTCTTTGGTGGATGTAACAGAGGCTACAAGCACCAGCGCCACCATATCGACTACAGCGGCTGTGGCATTGAGTGCAGCCACAGTGAACACCACAGCGGCGGCATCCTTGTGCAATACAACAACGTTTACCACGCCCACAGCAACAATACTACAGCTGCCGCCATTGGCAGCATCCAGCTTAAGTGCTGTTGGTGCTGGTAGTACAGCAGCCGGCTCCACGCTGAGCACAATTGGCGCACCGACAAGCAGCACGCTTGTCAAGGACGAGCATCAGCAACTGAATGTGGCGCTATTTAAGCGAGATGAATTGGATTTATTCTTTGATTTTCTCAAAAAGAAAATGCAATACTTTTCAAAGCCACAGATCACACACATACAAATGGAGTTCTTGAACTGTGTAATGCGGCAGGAGGCCGCAGAGCACGATTCCAAGGATTAGAGTTTAACGTGTATGTGTGTGCGTGTGTCAGCGTATGTTTGCTGGCATATAGTTAGCGTTCTAGTTGCATAAATAAACCATAATATAAATATTAGCTGTAGGTTTAACAAAATTGTCCCCGATTCCAGTTTTTTGCAGGTATATGAGTGTTCTTCTCTAGTTTTAGTTTCATTTGCTATAATCGATTTTTGTCTGTAACCAAGTGCCGCCATAATCCCGCATCCACAACAACAAACAAAATAAATGGGATAAATGGAGGCACACTCTTTTCAAATGTATTGAATGCAAATGTAAAATAAACTAATCGTATCTCAATTTCATTTGAAGCATTTATAAAATCTTTCACTGGGAAACTATTGGTGCTGTTCCCAATAGGTTTGTAAGCATAAAAGGCAACAGTCAGTGGATTGCCGCATAGCGCAGCTAGCCGCCCTTAATTTGCGCCACATTGTTTGAACTTAACAAAACGTTCTATAATAAAGTGAACGTAGACATGCTCATTAGTTAGCGTTGCCAAGGCCATCGTCAACAACAATAATAATATTAATAATAATAAAAGCGAACAATACATGGTGACATATTGCTCCATAAGGTTACAGGATAATTAGCAAAACTTAAACAAAACACTTATGCATAGAATTTTTTAGCGCTTTTCAATAAATACAATCGAAATAATGAGGAACTGTGGGCGCCCGTCCAAGCCCTTAAAGCTGTATGCGCACGCACGTTCGCACTGTGGGTGTATGTGTGTGCGTGTCGGTGTGGATTGCTGTCTATGCGCCGACGACGCCGTTAGTTGGCTGCGGCTCTGACTTGAGTTTGGCAATATGATCCGAATTGAAATAGATGACTGTTATGGTAATGTCATCACGATACAGACGCACTACATCCTTTGGCAGGGATAGATAGTAGGAGATCTTAGAGTGCTCAATGCCATAGTCGGTGGCGCCCAGAGCATGGCGTATTAAATGTGTGGCCGCATTTTGATCAATGGGCTTGCGTGTTAGGCCAGCTCTAAAACAGAAATACAAATTTTTTTCAGCATCAGTAGTGCAAACAGCGTTTTGAGGGCGCTACTTACTTGCGCTCGACCAACTTATCGGATATTTCCTGCAGCTTAATATCACCCTGGGGCAGGCGCAGTGGCTCTAGTTTCTTCTTTGAATCAATATGTTCACCCAGTAAGTGTACCACTTCGGATGGTGTTAAAAAATCCCACAGGCCATCGCTGGCTATGACTAGAAATTTGTCGTTAACATCGAGCTCATGCTGCTGCACATCGGGCAGCGCAGTCAGGTACGGCGGTGTATAATAAAAAGGCGGCATTATGTGCTCCCCAAACATGGGCACCACGTTCTTTTGTAGCGTTTCTATAGACCATTTATAGCGATAGTCTCCGAAGGCGCGTAGTGGTGCCAGTTGACTAAGCAAGCGACCATTGCGTATGATGGTCTCACGTTCCTCCTTGGGATGCTCGTTAAGTATGCGTTGCACCTCTTGCATATTATCGGCATTGTGTTCGATGTTTAGTTTTTTGGGCAGCCATTTATTGGTTACGGGATCCAACACGCCCAGGACAGCGCCGCAATCGCCTGTGCTGGCCACATGCAGCTGGCGGCCAACAAGATGCACTAGACAGGCCACTGCACCGGAGAGCGCCACACCCATGGTGCGCATATCACAGTTGGCCAGCGCCTCTTGCGCCAGATGCTCATCTAGCTGCAAAAAAGCTTGCTGCAATTCAGTAGCTACATCACGCTGTGGCAGCTTGCTGAGCTTGGCAGCGTACGCTTGAAAGCTTTGCTCATAAATTGGCTTTATTTCGCTGACAAAGTCCGCTTTATCGTTGTGACACTTAAGGAAGCTTTGGCTATTGCAGTTGCCCGACATTATTTGGTGCTGTAGCACCTGACGCGGTAGTGTGGCGGCGGATACATAACGCAGCAAGCGCTTGGAAACAACCTGACCACAGGCAGCTCCAGCATGACCATCGAATATGCCGCAGATGAAGCCATTGCGTAATAATAGACTTGCCTCTGTGCGCGAATCTTCGCAAGGTGTATTCGAGCCCAGCTGATTTGTCTCGTAGCTGTGTATGACACCGTACGGCGGGAAATTGTATACAAACTCGTTCTCTTTCAATGCCAAGTTTACCTATGTGCAAACATAATAGTCAATAATAAGTAATTGTTTAATATAATGCATGCAGCGGCATACTTACATCGTACGGACTAAGCTGTGGCAATTGCGGCAACAGACGCAGCGCATTAAGGCTAAAATCACGCACATTTTTGCGCACACACGAAATGGCGTCTTGCAGTAGGAACTTATACATCTAAATGTGAAATTTTTCTTTTGTACCAGCTTAATGCTAAATAAAACTAACTAAATTTTCTTTGGACGCGTTTATTAACTTGAGCGCACGTTGTTTGCGCAGCTTGCTTGCTGTTTGCCAATTTTAAATGGCTGGGGCCAGCGGCTGTTTGCCAATTAATAGAACATGCAAGTTAATAACGTACGCATTAATGCCAAACATTTGTTTTAAAGATTTAATTAAGCACTAAGTGTATGCTATACACGCAACACAAAATAAATATGTATAAATAATAAAAAAAAACCGAAACAACAAATGTCAAACTGACAGCTGTAAGCAATGTTGCCAGCTTGTTGAAAAGTAATTGCCTCTGCGTTGTTGTGGCAACGCCGCAACTTAATCATATATGCACACATACTAATACAAGTGCAAGCGTTAGAAAAAAACAAAAAAAAAAAAAAACAAAACAAAGCAGCTGAATAAGTCAAATTAAATGTACGCAAATTTATTGGCGTATTTAAACTAGAGCGTAAAAGTTGCACTTAATAAATCGAGTACGCCGCAGTTAAATGTGCTGCTGTGCGCGGTATTAATATAAAGCATAAATATTGCAAGTGGGTGTGCGTGTTGCCATCAGGACGAGACTGCAATTTGCGTTCTAAATTAAATAGAAAAACAAGCATTAAATTGCAGCTACAAAAAAAAAAAACAAACTTTACGATACTGCTGTGCTTAAGCAGCTGCAGCAGCAGTTACAGCGTTAAAAAAAAAGACAGGCCACATACTAGCATTATGGTTGAGCCCATCTTTGAGTATCAATTTCGTTTGATACTCATTGGAGACAGCACTGTGGGCAAAAGTTCATTGTTAAAATTCTTCACAGATGGCAAATTTGCCGAGGTAAGTGTGTCAAGTGCGAACGCAGTAATATTTATTACATAATTAGAAGCAGCAAAATCGCGTAATTGCACAAGACAATAAATACAAAGATTTGCAGGCGTCTCACGTCTACGAAGCTGCTGATAAGCACTCTGTGTAAGCGTTAAACGCTGATAAAGAAAAAACACATGCATACATATAAACTTATTATACATAAATCCTATGCTTTTAAAACTGCAGCTATCGGATCCCACAGTGGGTGTGGACTTTTTTGCGCGGCTCATTGAAATGAAGGATGGCACACAAATTAAACTACAACTTTGGGACACAGCTGGTCAGGAGCGTTTTCGTTCAATTACCAAATCCTACTATCGCAATTCAGTTGGCGTACTGCTGGTCTATGATATATCAAATCATGCCAGCTTTGAGCATATACCACTTTGGATGATGGAAGCTCAAAGACACATTGAACCACATCGTCCAGTTTTTGCGCTAGTTGGCTGCAAGCTGGATCTTGTTAATGCCGGTGGGCATCGTGAGGTCTCCACCGAGGAGGCGCAAACATTTGCCAAAAAGAATGGCTTGCATTTTGTTGAGACTTCCGCGCGCACTGGCGCTAATGTGGAAGAGGCTTTTCGCATGGTTACACAGGAGGTTTATGCACGCATACGCTCTGGCGAGTATAAGGCCGAGGATGGCTGGGATGGCATAAAATCGGGCTTTGCGCGACCCAATAGCTTGGACACCAATTTGGTTGTGGCCGAACCTGAGAAGTCATCCTGTTGTTGATTTCTTAGCCACAGCTTGCTGTTTTTTTTTTTTTATTAATATTAATATTACTATTATTTTTTGTTTATCTCAGTTTATGTATACTCCAACAAGCGCTGTCGTTTTTATTTTTTACGCATTTTGTCCGTAATTGTAATTTTAGACCATTTATTCAAACAAAATGAAATTCGACTGTTTTGTATAATCGTTTATTTGTTAACTCTTAAATAACACTTACAATTTAGTTCAAAAACCAAAGCCAAGTTATTTTTTTTTTTGTTTTTGGTAAGAGCAATGTTGAAAAAATGACTTACGACGCGAGACAGTTTAAGCTTTTTTTTTTGTTTTTACCAACAAAGATACCATGATTTAGTACAATTTAATTTAACTAAAACAAAAAGTGAAACAGCGCAAACTGTATGAAAGCTTATTTTGTAACACTTTGGCTTAACGTATGTGCAACAAAATTTTTGTGCTCTTATTTTACTTATACGAGAATTACTTCTATATTTATATATATATACAAGTATAACAGAAAAGTAAAAAAAAAAATCAACAACTACATATACTTGAAATATAAACGTTTTTATTAATTACAATGCTTCAAGTTGTTTCTTAATGTCTCTCTATGGTGCATGCTGTTTTTAAATTTGCGCGCTTTTGCGCCGTGCTGCCCAAACCCATCTGGCAGCACTATTGGCGCCATTTATTGATAACGATAGTTTAAGGCAAGCAACCCTTCCTTGCCAAAAAAAAACCTTGCATGCGGTTTTCAAATTTTCGCGCTTCTGCATCGTGTTGCCTCGTAAGCACATCTGCCGACACTATTTTTGGCAAGTAGCCCTTCCTTGTCAAAAATCTTGCATGTGTTTTAAAAAGTTACGCGTTTATGCGCCGTGTTGCCTCGTAAGCCCATCTTGCAACAATATTAGCGCCACTAATCGATACCCATAGTTGTTGGCAAGCTGTCCCTCCTTGCCAAAAGCCTTGCATGCGGTTTTCAAATTTAGCACTACTGCATCGTGTTGCCTCGTAAGCACATCTGACAACATAATAGCGCCACTAATCCATACCCATAGTTTTTGGCAAGCTGTCCCTCCTTGCCAAAAGCCTTGCATGCGGTTTTCAAATTTTCGCGCTTCTGCATCGTGTTGCCTCGTAAGCACATCTGACAACATAATAGCGCCACTAATCCATACCCATAGTTTTTGGCAAGCTGTCCCTCCTTGCCAAAAGCCTTGCATGCGGTTTTCAAATTTTCGCGCTACTGCATCGTGTTGCCTCGTAAGCACATCTGACAACATAATAGCGCCACTAATCCATACCCATAGTTGTTGGCAAGCTGTCCCTCCTTGCCAAAAGCCTTGCATGCGGCTTTCAAATTTTCGCGCTTCTGCATCGTGTTGGCTCGTAAGCCCATCGGACAGCACAATTTTTGGCAAGTAGCCCTTCCTTGTCAAAAATCTTGCATGTGTTTTAAAAAGTTACGCGTTTATGCGCCGTGTTGCCTCGTAGGCCCATCTTGCAACAATATTAGCGCCACTAATCGATACCCATTGTTGTTGGTAAGCTGTCCCTCCTTGCCAAAAATCTTTGATATGCGCTGACTTACACCAAGGGAACATTTTTGATACACTTTACACATATAATTTTTGTGGCCAAAGTGCGCATAAAACCAAACATATTTTATAATTATCCAGTAGACACGCAGCTTTATCAATTTAGCACATTTATTTGGCATAGCCACTGACGCATTGTCTGCAACAATAAAATTATATAGTTATAGTTAAATATCAATAAATTAAAAGTTAAAAAACATACAATGTGCTAGTGGCTTCATTGAGCGCAGACCGTAATAGGTTTGGCCAACGATTCTTTCCAAAATAACCAACGCCATAGTTGCCGAAGCTCCAAGCATTTTGGACAAAGATTTAACATTGGGAAAACCCCGATTCCGTCGAGGAATTGCACAAAAAATGTTAATATACGTAGAATTTTGTAACAATTAATTTAATCAGAACAAAAAGTAAATGAGAACTAAATATATGACAGCTTATTCGGTAGCACTTTGACTAGAACATTTTTAAACAAATTGTACACATATATTTTTAGTGAACAAAGTGATAGATAAAAGTCAAACATAAATTTCTAAAATTTCCGGTACAGACAAAACTTTACTAGCTAAACACAGTCATTTGGCATATAGACATCGTAACACAGAAACATGTGCTAGCGGCTTTATTCGGCGCAGACCGTAGCAGTGTGATTACATCCGTGACATCATTGCTCTCGGACATAACCCAACATCATAGCAGCAGAAGCTTAAAGCATTTTGGACAAACGTATAATATTGCAAAACCCCGGTATCTTGAAGGAATTACACACAAAAAGCAAGGGCAAGTACAATTTATTGCAATTTATTTGCAATTGTAAAACAGCAGAAACTTTTACTAGTAAGAAACCAATTTCAAATTTTCAAAAATTTTGCCGACAATCGCCGACACTATTCGACATCTTATAGTTTTTTTACCGAGAGTTTCTGGCTGCTTGCCGTTTACTTGCTTGTCAAAAATCTTGTCTGCTTACACTATGAAACATTTTCAAGACAACTTTTCACATATAATTTTAGTGAACAAAGTGTGCGAGTAAAACTAAATGTCAAAACACATATTTTACACATTTTCGGTACACAAAAATTTAATCAGTTGAACACAGTCATTCGACGTATACACATCATACGGCATCGTGTGATAAAAAAAAAATTTATAGTTTTAAATAAAAAAAAAATTTATAGTGTTAAATAAAAAAAATTTATTGTGTAAAAAAAATTCAAAATTAATAATATCCGATGTGCTAGCAGCTTCTTTGAGTGCAGACCGTAGCAGTGTGGTTACACCCCAGCCAACATTGCTCACGGATATGACCAACCACATAGCCGGCATAGCTTCACGCATTTTGCATAAATCCAGCTATCGTGGAGAAATTGCAGAATAAATGCAAAGGTAAGTACAATTTAGTGCAATTCAACTTAATTTTAACAAAGAACAGCGCAAGCTAGTCTTATCAGTTTAACCTCATGGATGTGCAACAAAATGTTTATGCATTTATAAGTATTCGCAAAATATGTACTGAAGTTTAACTGAAATTAAAAAGTTTGAAATGCATAAATATTAATTGTAGTGCGTGAATTTTTAAACTTTGCAAAAGTGTCATGCTTACTGTTGCGCTGAAGTGGCAGCACCGGTAACCAGCAACATTAATCGATATCACTATACCGATAGTTTTTTGCAAGCAGCAGTTCAGTTATCAAAAATCTTGTGTGTGCTCGTTTATATTTTCAACAATTTTTAAATTATTTTAATGAACAAAGTGTGCGAGTAAGACTGAATGTCAAACACATATTTTAGAAATATTCGGTTCACACAAAATTTTATCAGTTAAACACAGTCATTCGACGTATACACATCGTATGCCACCGTGTGCAATAAAAAAAATTATATAGTGTTAAATAAAAAAAAAAAAAATTCATAAGTAATAATTTATGTGATGTGCTAGCAGCTTCATCGAGCGCAGACCGTAGCAGTGTGGTTACACCCCAGCCAACATTGCTCACGGATATAACAAACACCATAGCCGGCAAAGCTTCATACACTTTGCATAAAGACATTGCATTAAAAAATCCAGCTATCGTGGAGAACTTAAAAAATAAATGCAAAGGTAAGTACATTTTTGTACAATTCAGTTTAATTAAAACAATGAAAAAGTCCATGGACGTGCAGCAAAATGTTTATGCATTTATTTTAATTAAGTACTTTGACAACTACATAAATATAAGTGATATTAAAAAGTTATTGAATTGCATAATATGGAAAGAATATATGTACTGAAGTTAAACAGAAAAATTAAAATTGAAATGCATAAATATTTATTGTACTGCATGAATTTTTAAACTTTGCAAAAGTGTCATGCTTACTGTTGCGCCGAAGTGGCAGCACCGGTAACCAGCGACATTAATCGATAGTTTTTTTGCAAGGAGCAATTCAGTTGTCAAAAATTTTGTGTGTGCTCGTTTACATTTTAATGAACAAAGTGTGCGTTCAAAACTAAATGTCAAACGTATATTTTACACATTTTCGGTATACACAAAATTTTATCAGTTGAACACAGTCATTCGACATATACACATCATACGGCATCGTGTGATAAAAAAAAAAATTTATAGTATTAAATAAAAAAAAATTTATTGTGTAAAAAAAATTCAAAATTAATAATATCCGATGTGCTAGCAGCTTCTTTGAGTGCAGACCGTAGCAGCGTGGTTACACCCCAGCCAACGTCGCCCTCGGAAATAACCAACACCATAGCCCCTGAACGTCCAGGCATTCTTGTGCGAAACGCCGGTATTGTGGAGGAATTACACAAGAAATGTAAAGGTAAGTACAATTTAAACCAAACCAGCGCAAGCTTATTCTGTATGTGCAACAATGTTATACGAGAATTACTGCAATATTTGTTTATATGCATACCAGCATGCATTTTTAAATTTTGGGAGCATGTCGTGCCTAATGTTGCACCGAGTTGGCAGTACCATTAATCGCTGACAGTAATCGATATCATGATAGCGATAGTTTTTGGCAAGCAGCCGTTCACTTGCTTGTCAAATTTTATTGTGTGCTCATTTACACATTTTCAACACTTTACACATCAATTTGAAGTGAACAAAGTGTGCATTTAAAACTAAAAGTCAAATATATACATTGTACAAATTGCCGGTACACACAGCTAATGTTTTTCATATAACATTTTAACGCAGTCATTTGGTACAAACACATCGCAGCACATACACAAATTTTGCACACATCGTGTGTAATAATAAAAATTTTTACATAGTTAAATAGTAAAAAATTTTCAATAGCTATTAAAATGGGAAATGTGCTAGCCGCCTCATCCAGTACAGAGCGTAGCAGTTTGGCTATACCGCCGCCAACATTACCCACGGACATAACCAACGCCAAAACCGCCGAAGCTCCAAGCATTTTGGATAAAGATGTAACACTGGAAAATCCCGGTACTGTCGAGGAATTGCACAAAAAATGCAAAGGTAAGCATTGTCATTCATAAGTTGTAAATTAAAGTGCAGTGCAAAGTAGTTTTTTGGTAATATTGCTGATGACATAACCTGAAAGCATGTGAGGGGGCAAATACTGAGTTCGCGGTGTTACGTGCGTGTGTGTGTGTGTGTGCGCGCCTGTGGGCCGCGTTGTAGCCCATGTTTGTGTGCGCGCGTGTGCGTGGATGTGTGTGTGTGTGTGTGTGTGCCGCATGTAGTCTGTGATTATGTATTATCAGTCGCAGCGGCGAAGTAATATAAGAAATGTTTTTTTTTTTTAATTATAATTGCAAATCGTCTCACCCTTTTCATTTTCCGTCTCTTTCAATCAATGCAGACATACAAGCTATGACCTTCGAGGGCGCCAAAATCATGCTGAACAAAGGGCTTAGCAATCACTTCCAGGTATCCCATACACTAGACATGAGCAGCCAACAATCGAGTGGTTATCGCTTCGGCGCAACTTATATTGGCACCACACAGTACAGTCCTACAGAAGCGTTTCCTGTACTGCTGGGTGACATAGATCCCTCGGGAAATCTTAATGCAAATATTATACATCAGTTTTCGCCTGGTGTACGCTGCAAATTTGCATCCCAGGTATGTTTGGCTCTGCTAAATCATCATATATCAGTTTTGTAGCGCTTCCGTTTGTATTTTCACAGATTCAGGATTCAAAGATGGTGGCGACGCAGTTAACGACAGATTATCGCGGCTCAGATTATACAGCTTCCGTTACGTTGGGTAACCCCAGCATATTTACCAACTCTGGCGTCATTGTTGGGCAATATTTGCAGTCTGTGACGGATCGTATTGCCCTGGGCGCCGAGATAGCCTACCAATATGGTCCCAATGTGCCTGGCAGACAAATCGCGGTGTTATCTGCAGTTGGTCGTTATACACATGGCGATGCAGTTTGGTCTGGCACTGTTGGTTATAGCGGTGTGCATTTTTGTTATTACCAAAAGGCCAGCGAACAGCTGCAATTGGGTGTGGAAGTTGAAACTAGTCTACGCATGCAGGAATCTACGGCCACTATTGCATATCAGATTGATTTGCCCAAGGCAGCACTTGTGTTTAAGGGTAAGCTATGCAGTTTGTGCAAATTGCTTAGTGTTATTAAACGTTTTCTTTTCTAAATTTTGCTATATAGGCTCGATTGATTCAAACTGGCTTATTTCTGGCGTTTTAGAGAAACGTTTACAGCCGCTGCCCTTCACATTTGCGCTTAGTGGACGCATGAATCATGCAAAGAACAGCTTTAGACTCGGTTGTGGACTGATCATTGGTTAAGCTGCAACTAAAAACATAGCCAGCTAGCGCTTTCTTTCATTTAGATCACAACAACAAAATTATCACGTACGCTAACACATCATATAATTCAAACCGCTTGTTTTAGACGTTATTTTGAGCATATTTTAAATCATTGACTTTTTCGTACAACAAAAAAAGTGTAAACAGCATAAAGACAGCAAGTACAACAAACAATGCAACAACACATGTTGCTATCGGACAGCAAAAACAATAGTATTGGAAACAAACAATGCAACAAGATACATAATGCAACAATTATAAAACATACATGGTGCTGCGACTCAGAAAACGTCGTACAATAACAAATATTATAATAATACAAGGTGCCAGGCAAAGCAACATTTCAAAACAAAAACAACAAAACATGAACATGTCATGTGTAAGGTGCTGCGACATGATACAACACAAAAAACCAACAAAGAAAAACAATATTGAAGACAAAGCAATAACAAGGGACTACTATGAGACGCTGCGACATACGAAACATGAAACAAAAATACAATCGGATAGGAACACAACACAAAAATCAAACATTAAACGATCAATGCAAGATCAATACAAACAAGGAAAAAACAAAGGATGTAAACAGCAACAAAATCAACACAATACGGACAATGAAAATTTGCATTTTTCATTTATTAACTTCATTGGAAACATGCAACAAAAATATAGGACATAACATACATACACACCGGCAATGAAAACCAAATGAACACCATATAAATAATATCGTGTGAAGGACGATACGACAAAGGATGTAAACAGCAAGGTGCTGCAACAAAACAAAGACTTTCGACAAATCAAGGACATTCGACAACATGCACGTTGCTGCAGTTCAAAAAAAGAACACTATGTACTGTGCTGCTGTATTAATTTACATTATACAAAATTACAAAAATGCAAACGATTACTTTGATGCAACATGAATCAAAGTACCATCGTATTCTCTTTCACGGCATACTTTGAAATCAAAGTTTAGGCAACGTTTATTCAATAACAAAAATGGGCATTTAAATAGCAATCAGCTTGCAACTTATTCACGTTACGTTTGTGATGCAAACATATTTCAAAAGCTGCTTATTTAAATACTTAAAACAAACCCTAAAATCAAATCAGCATAAAGCAAAATTAGCTTTTTATTTACACATTTTTTAGCAGCTGTTTTTAATTATGTAAGACTGCAAACACGACATATGTAAAACACAAAAAAAATATTGTTATTAAATCAGATATTTCAAAATATTTTTCATTGTTTTGCATTTCATTGTATTGTATTTCATTGCATTTAAACGAGTCATCATTGCATTGTAAACTATTTACTATAACTTTGCTGTCAGCTGTTTACCAATTTAAGCCATTTACCCTGCCTTAATTTTATATGGTTTTTTAAGCACTTACAAAAAAAAAATAATTCCACAATAAAACAAATTGTTTTGTACATTTAAGCTGTTCAACAACTAAATCCCAAATTGTACGCATTTAAAAATGAAAAATCCAGTGCACATAAAATTTATCATAAAAATGAAACAAAAAATAATGAAACGGCAAATAGAACAATGCGTACGAAAAACCTGCTTTAAGTTTATAATTTATAAATTATAAATTAGTTCTAGTAACAAGAAATTGTAAAAAAAACGAAACAAAAAACAATTTGCATTAACTATTAGTTATGTATTGAAAAGTTTAAAAACAAAAACAAGTTATGTTAGTGCGCATATTGTTTTATTATAATAAAAAAAAAAAACAAAGAAAATGGTTTAAACTTGTTAAAAACGTTTTATTTAATTTGTAATTTAATTGCTGCATGTAAAAAAACTAAGCAGTTAATAAATAGTTAATAGTAAAATATAAAATTTTATGCGTTTCAGTACAAAAAATTTCTTTACAGTTTGAGAGCCATTGCACAAGCGGTTGGTCATGCACAGGTTGCCCATGTGACACATTGATAGCAACGGTGACTTTCAAACTTTCAGTTGCTTAAGAACTGTATGAGAGTTTGAAAAATAGTTTTCCCTTTGACTGATTGGATGAAAATGTGAATATCTAGTTAGGGTTCAAGCTGAACGAGAGTGTGCATAGAACGCAGCGACCATAAGCTTATTGGGCGTCTACTTGTTGAATTCAGACGCATGGTTTTATGTGATAATTTAGGAATCTGTTCTCCAAATCGTTAGCAGGCCACGATGTGGCAAATCTTGACATTGTAGAACAAAAAAAACCGAACACCACTTGGCGACGACAATGTGAATGTCACTCCACCTATAATTAAGCAATAATGCCATGTCGATGGTGAGGCAGTCCAGCTTGCTTGTCTGCAAAATGAAGCTATCAGAAAGCAAAGCCTCACAATTGCAATCTTGGTATATCTTGTCTTATAGTAGAGACGGGTGACCCGCGATATGCGCATGCAACCGGGGGATCAGTCTAATTGCCCTGGTAGTTGCAGATATACAGCGTACACTCTAATTATAGAGGTATGATTTCTGCAATGAAAACCACAGGGAGAAGTAAAAGGAACAGAGGTGCATTTTCAGACGGAAAAATCGGTTGTAGCAAAGCCGCGAGCGCGAGTAACTCGCGGTATTAAGAGGAATTAGAGCCAACGTTCATCAAACGGATCATTACTGGAGACGAATATGATACGCAATCTAGACAGCAAGCAAGTGAATGGCTTGCGCCGTATATGCAGTCGAACAAAAAAGCTCACAGATTTTATAGATTACAAGGGTGTTGTTGATTATCATGAATTCCTTCCACAGACCGTTAAAAAGTACTATCGTTTAATCGTGAAGCAGTGCGACCCGACGATATGCGCAAACTACCAGGGAATCAGTCTAACTGCCATCCCATATAAGGCCTTATCGCGCGTACTCTGTAAAAGTCTGAACCCCTATGCCCACACACTAAACGCACCTTGACAGTTTGGCTTCAGTGCTGTTAATTCCATCAGAGATGAGTGCTTTTTTTACTCCTTGTCAAATTATGCTGCAAAATAATACCACAAAGTAATACAATTGATGCAGTTAGATTTGACGCTGCTATGTGGAGCATAGGGCGGACACAAACTGCTTCCAACGCCTTCTATCTTGGGCGACACAACGCAATTCATTGCACGACGCTCTCTCCTGACTTTCTGCAAGCACAGTTCTCACCCAGGGCTGTCGAGGGCGTCCTCGGCACCGGGTACCCTGCGAATTCCATTGGAAAGATCTCTTGGCGATGTCTTCATCTGACTTCCTGAGAGTGTGGCCAATCCAGGTCCATTTCCTCCTTTTAATTTCGTTGTTGATCGAAGCACTTCTAGAGAGTATCAGCAAGTTCTCGTTTGTGATAGTATTTGGCCAGAAAATGCGGCAAACGATCCGTAGACATTTGTTTGCAAAAGTTTGCAGTCGTCTGCAGATTGACTTTGTCGTCATCCATATCTCAGACCCATACAGAAGCACTGGTTTGACGCTGCTGTTAAAGATGCGTAGTCTTGTTTTAAGCGAGAGTTCACTTGATCGCCACACATTGGACAATTTGTGAAAAGCTACTCTCGCTTTGTTAATTCGAGACGTCACATCTGCTGAAGCGCCTCCATCCCTTTTGATCTGGCTGCCAAGATAACAAAATTCATCAACATCCTCTACAAACTATACCTGGTGCACCGAAACAGCTACAACAACAACAACTACGGCGTCCGTACCTACTCCGATAGTTAGAGGGAGTTGATTTGACGTTTCCACTCTCATCAATTTAGTCTGCTTCATATTGATTTTAAGGCCGACAGACTTTGCGTTGTCCGCAAGTCTGCTGAGTTTGTTTTTAACGCCTTGCAGTGGGTGTATCATGAAACATATGTCATCGGCGTAGTCGAGATCACTGAACTTTTGGTGGGGGCGCCATTGCAAACCGTCCGGAGCCTCCAGATTGGTTTTATTCAGAACTCCATCCAGCACGAGAATGAAGAGTAGGGACGAGAGGACGCATCCTTGGCGGACTCCTCTTGAGATGGAAAATTTTCCACTGTTTTTACCCTTCAAACACACGCTGTAGTCGGCGTCTTTATAGAGCTCTTGGATGACTTCGATTATCTTCTCTGGTATTCCAGAATCGCGTAGGGCAGGCAGTCCATAGTGCGCTCCTTTCTATTGTGTCAAAAGCACGCTCGAAGTCCACAAATAGTAGGAACAGAGGCGACCTCCACTCCACTTATTGCTCAATAATAATCCTCAGAGGTGAGTGCTTTACTCTGTGCCAAATATTGGAAAAGACTCACGAAATACGTATAGACACAAATGATCTCTTTGTCGTTTCGCGTAAAGCTGCATTCGATAGATCGACAAGGAAACGACTGCATGCCATTTTATAAAAATTTGCAAAAACACCAACGAGAAATGGATCAACTTACACCAACACTTTGCCGATCATCAAGCTGCATTCGCCTGTACGAAATACCGTCTGAGTTCGGTTTTCGGCGAAGTTAATTCGCCTTTGCGACATGACATTGCATACCATAATTAGTTCTGTCGAGGTCAAGGAATTTTTATTATTATTATTGGCATGCTCTCTTATAATAAATTATAACAAATAGTTTCCAGCTTTTCCTATTGTTAGTTAAAAACCTTAACTCGTTAAACGAATTGGACGTTTCGTTGAGCGCTGTCCGCCTGCAAGTAGTCTTCTCTGTGACCATTGCCAATGGGGTTACATTCGAGAGACGCACGTGCTTATATTTCTGTTGGCTCTGCTGAGCGTGTGTCCGATCCATCTATATTTTCTGATCGATTTGTTGCTTTTGATGCCCGCCGTTGCATGGTAATCTCCCATAACCTCGCATTCTGGGCTAGAGCACTCCAGGCATCGGTTGACGAGGTCAAGAAAAGAGGCTCTCCGTACCATTCTATACCGTTCGAGGTTTCAGACAGCGTTCAGAACCAGCATCATCATCATGAAGAAGTACTGCAGAAAGCCGTTGTGTTTCTGCATTTTTCAACACGAACAAAAAAAAAAACATTTAAAAAAATAGATCTAGCATGCGAGAAGCATTCAAATGTCAAGCCAAAATTTTGATACCCCCAAGCAAAATTTCTATTTATTCAGTTAAGTTTCGAAGCTCACACAGAGCCGACCTACAAAATTAAAAATTGTTAATATTTGAAAAAAAAAAATTTAAAGTGAAATATTTTTGGTTTAAAAAAAATTAAAATAAAAAATATTTTTTGGAATAAAAATTTATAATATTGAGACGCGGAAAATAAAAAAAAATTGCTTGTGTAAAACAGTAGAAAAATATGTGGTTACTGTTAAAGTGCAAATCTTGGCAAACTGGATTTCCGTTTATATTTGCATTCTACACTGGAAAAAAATTGCACTGCCCTACATAGTTCAGCGTATTTTTGTGTTTTGCTGTATTCCAATTGTAAGTAAATTTTGTTTAAAAATATGCAATAATTATCGCTAACAAGTTGGAATTTTTACAACAAGTGATTCGCGTAACTTTCAATTGTCTTCAAGTCGGCAGCGAAACAGATGCCAAATATCCTGTTGCGAATTTCGGTGCCGAATACCTCCCTGGTGTATTCGGTGGAAAATTTTTAACGAGGATTGTTCGTATTTGATTTGTCTGCCAAACCAAGATATGGCTAACAGCAGCAACCTAGAAATTAAAAGAATAGCAATAACATCAGCACACATGGGAAACTGGTGGATGGCAGCTTCCTAGAGCTACTTCAGCGGGTTCAAGCATTTTATGGATGGCAGCCAAATTGTTAATGTGAAATTTGGTTCATCAAACTTATCGATAGATGCCGGCTGTTATAATTGAATATATGATACGCGACATAGGAAGAGCTTTACCTATTCTAACGTCTGTATGTCAAAGACCAGGTGATATGAAATTTTGTTACAAAGTTTTGGATATACTCGTCGACATTGCATCCTTCCATTGGTAGATGGAAACGGAAAATTGCAGCGTGTAAACCGCCAAATTCTTCTCATTTTTACATTGGGAATTTTTGTTCAGTTTGACTCCTCTACGTGTAAGAGTGGTCATGGTTTTTTTCCCCCAAACAATACAACGAAAAGAAAAAATTGTTTTTGTAAAACAGCAGCAAAATTTGGCTGTCTGTTAATGCTGATTTTCCCAGCTAAGTTCTATTGGGCATTGCTTTACATATATTTGCACGAATTTTGAGGAACCACTTGTTGTAAGTATAAAACAATAGAAAAAATAATTGGCATTCTATAATCTTATCTGTTATAGCTGCATACTACTTCGTTGGTTTTGCGAACGAGGCCCAATATACAAAATGTTTAAGAATTATTGACAGAAGAAAAACAATGCAGTTTTTAAAAAGTTGTTACACATACCAAATATTAATTGCTAGCGCCATACTATTTGTAGATGTCTTACAAAAAATATAAAAATAATAAAAAAAAATGTATATAAATGTATATCATAAGTGTCTCAGTTTGAACCTTTAGAAACGTTTTGTCATTTAGCGAAATCGTATTTTCGAAGAAGGATGTAAGCACAGCGTAGGGCTGTAGGGATTCACCGTTTTTGCGAAGAATCGCGCTTGGCTATAGATGCACTTTGGTCATCCGATCACAATCTGTTATCGGATTACAGCCGCCGATCTAACTAGCTCTCGTTAGGCGCCGCTGCTTTGAGAGCGCTTTCTCCAGTTGGTCAGTCCAAGAGAGTGATGTCCTGCTCCATTTGGTGTTTGCATCTGAGCTTTGATCATCTTTGTCGGCTTTCGAAAACCTTCTCCGCTGGAATGTCTTCATTCACACAAACGAGACGGTCGAGCCAACGCAGCTCATATTGCTCATGGTTCATTCGGATGCGATAGTCGTCCACAATCCGAAAATAGACCGAAGATTTTGGGTAAACATTTTTCACTCGAATATAAGAGCACGGGCAGGATGAGTGTCTTGTAGTGCGTTAATTTTGACGTTTGAGAGTCGTCTCTGTAACACATTTGCTTACTGAGATCCTAGCAAAGCCTCTTGGCAAGTTCGATTCTTCGGTTTTTGTCGATTTACGTGTGCAGGGTGCTTCACCCGACTATAACATACGTCATAATTTTATTTCAAAAATGACTTTTTGTCACTGCAAGGTGTCGGTTCACAGCTGGCGTCTAATTAAGATTTCATAGCTTCCGTAGTAGAAGTCGGGGATCTTCAACTTAGGCTGACTGCCTAGCGGAATAATAATAAGTAATATCCTCTATCGTAGAGGATATATTATATGCAGAAGGAAATATCGGCAGAGCCCCAAATTTGCCTAAAGTACGTACATACATGGGGCCTCATAGCTTAGTGGGTAATACACTTGCCTTCTAAACGTGGGGTCGTGGGTTCGAATCCCACTCATGGCAAGAGGCATGACCACTCCAACGTCCCTCTTAAAAATTGCTTCTCTACTTAATAGAAAGCTTTTCTCCATTTGCACAATGCCTGTCAACAATTTCTGGCAACCCCCCTTGCCCCACTCTTCATCCCCCACGCTAAATGGAGGGTACACCATAGAACCAAACGCCATTCATAGCTTTTCGGCGTACAGCAACAACACCAGCTAGAATGATGCCAACAATTATAAAGACTGTATCGCCCAGCCTTTCCGCGCAGCCAAGCGCAGACGCCACTCCCAGAAGGCGTCAGGTGGCAGCCCCACCACTGGGATAAGTCGCATCTGGCCAATCACCAGTTCGATCGAAAAACTCAACAGATTACAGAAACCAACACAAGAGAATTAAACATAAACGACTCCCCAAATTCAATGACGTCCATACGCATTTTCAAAAACGGACACGAATAGGAAAATGGAACGTTAGAACCCTTAAGGAACCATCGAGATTAGCACAGTTCGAGGAAGAAATGGAGAAACTGCAGATAGCGATAGCTGGCATCCATCCACAAGGCAGTAGACGGATCGGCAGACCCAAGGCGACCTGGAGAAGATCCATCCTCCAAGAACTGACCCAGGCGAACACAACATGGGACAGAGCTAAACAGACGGCGCAAAATAGGGTTCGATGGAAGGCTCTTGTAGAGGCCCTAAGTTCCCAAGTGGAATAATAAGAAAAAAAAAAAAAACGTACAAATTGACTAGGAGTCGATGAACCCCAGCACTACATTATCTTTAATCTGAAGGCTTTAGACGCTGGGATTGTGGGAAAATATACAATCAATCCTAAAGATGATGAACAAGAGCTTATAACAAGACAGCAAGATATAGAGCCTCAAGAAGAGAGCCTACAGAGGTAGACAATGGAGAGAACTTGTGAATATGCCCAGCATAGCGACTGAGTAAAAATTTATCGCATTATTTTATTTATTTATTTATTTATTAATATGTAAGGGTACAACTAAGTCCAGTTGAACTTAAGATTAGACAAGTTAAAAACAAATAATAAATGATAACGAGGAAAAATTATAATAAAACTAATACGTATTCCTAGTCTGATGGGTGAATTTTTTTATAGATGTGCACCGTCGCACATCTGGGGCTAGCCAGGAACTTGGATTTACAATGTTAAAGATGAAAACTGAAAGTAGCATATAAATTTAAACATTTTTTCTAAATAGAAGCCAAGGAACAGCGTTGACCAAGATGGGTTTTCATATGGAACGAAGCACAATGCCTTGAAAGAATGGAGATGGGATGGGTTTATATGTGACGCGAAGATTTGTTTAACTTTTATACTCAATAGTTTGCAAAATGAAATGGTATTTAATATCCAGAACCCAGAAAAGTCGGAAGTCATACGAACGTTACGTGATGACCATGGGGACTAAAGAAGCTGATAGACCCAACGGGCTGTATGAACGCCTACAAACTTTTCAACAAAAACCTTGCTATCCGAGGGGATGCAAGTTTACTAAAGATAATGGAGATTGGAGTTGGATGATAAAGCTACCATATAGGTATTTTTTATAAGTTTAAGATCACTTAACTATATGCTATATATTTTTTCGAAAAATTAAATTTATTTCGTTCGTTTTTGAAGATATCGTAACCAACTTCGGCGGATTATAGATTGTTGTTTTCACACAAGATAGCTTCAAAACTATATAGATACTTTTAAGTTCTGTAATCTTATAATTTTGTGGGCAATAAACTCAAGAGCTGCGGCTTTGATTTTTTTTAATTCCTCTTAATTAATTTGTAAACAGTTTTGGTAGGTCTACGAATTAAGTTTCAATTAGCAAATATATCGTTAATGACAATCAAGTTGGCAATTACAAATTCCAGCTAAATCCTGTGAAGCCGCTTTAAAACTCTGCTCCTCTCAGCCATTACTCAGTTATTCAGCTTGAATGGATTTGCTGCGTCTTGCTTGTTGCCAAGTGTGCGCTCCTCCATTTTGTAATTAGCAATATTACAAGCAATGCTGGGCAGCCCCTTCTGGGACACTTGGGATTCGTCTTGTGGCTACTTTATATGTTAATGAGCTTTTTCGGCTACGCTGCAGTGGACTAGAAGCACATCTTTCGTATTCTTTTATATTTTCATTAAAACAATTGAAATTTAAAGTGTTGCATAAAGTGCGAATATTCGCTTAAGTGTGCAATAACTTGGTGCATTTTTTGTGCAAAAAAGTTTGAAGTAAACTAAGACGAAGAGATTGAAATTAAATTCTCTTAAAGGCGAAAAATAGAAATTGCTTAAATATTGCGTATACGTGTAGGTGTTTTCTTAATCTATTAGTGAGTAGCCTTAGGAGGCTAAATTAGAATCTTAGCTGTAAGAGAGATCATTATTGCTTTGCCAAATGAATTGATGCCTTGTTCATCTGAAGTTTGTCTTTGGAATATAAGAGTAAAATAATTTGCACTACTCTTAATAATAAAGGGTGTTTTTTTCGAGCTATAGAACTATAAGTTGGCATGAGTGTTCAAGATGGCGAACAATTTACAGCTGTAAAATGTGATTTATTATCAGTTTGGTTTGGTAATTGAAGAATTGCAGCCAAACGATCATCAAGCAAGACGTAGATTCGTGGAATAGGCTCAAAACGAGATTGCCGTTGTTCCCGATTTGCATTTTGTATAGTGATGAATCCCACTTCTGTTTGAATGGCTGCGTCAACAAACAAAACTGCTGCATTTAGAGTGAAGCTAATCCTCAATCCGTTACATATAGAAAAACTGACTCTTTGGTGCACTTTATGGGATGGTGGAATCATTGGTCCGTACTACTTCAAAAACGATGATGACCAGAACGTTACAGCCAATGGTGAGCGGTATAGAGCCATGATTCCGAACTTTTTCATTTTTGAATTGCACAACCATGATATCCAGGAGCTGTGGTTGCAACAAAACGGCGCAACATGCCACACAGCTCGTGACGCAATCGATTTATTGAAAGACACGTTTGGTGACCCAGCTTAATTTCACGTTTTGGACCTGTGAATCGGCCTCCAAGATCTTGTGATTTAACACCGCTGGACTACTTTCTGTGGGACTATGTAAAGTCATTGGTCAATGCGGATCAGCCACAAACGCTTAACCATTTGAAGGATAACATTCGCCGTGCTATTGTCCATATACGACCACAAATGTTGGAAAAATTCATCGAGAATTTCAGATTGGACAACATCCGAGCTAGACATTTCGTTCCAAAGAGATTATACTCAAAGACAAAGTTTAGAATACTTTAAGCCGAAATTTCAAAAAATTTTCAAATCGATATTATGATAATAGATATACGAAATACTTGAAATATTGTATCATCGAAAATTGGACGTCCAGATTGGACTACATCCGAGCCAGCCGTGGCGGTCATATGCGAGAAATCATATTTAAAACGTAATGCCACAAGATTACCGTTCGGATAATCTATCGTTGCTTTATTGCAATTATTACCTCCAAAAAAACACCCTTTATTTTTCTAGCTACGAAAATGTCGTATAAGATTCTGATTGTGTACCTTTAGTAGAATTCCTTTGGATAATGCCTCCAGAATCGGATGTTGTGGAACCACATTCTCTTCTGCCACTTCATTTGTGGAGAATTCTATGAACAAAGAGTTGACAATCTGGTTTTACGAGAAGGAACTGCTGGCCAGTAGAAAGATCTGCTGCAATATGTAACTATTTTTCTTAAAACAAAATAATTTATTTACACAATTAATTTATCTAGGAACAGTGTAAAAGTAGGTATTAAATGTGTTATCCTTGCAAATTAGCTTGTCCAAAAAATTGTCTATATATTTGCTTGTTCACACGTGCATTTGTAGAGGAAGTTTTGCTCAACGAAACCAATCTGTATGCACCAACGAAAATCGGCAGCAACCACAACAGCCATCACTCCATAATGTATGCATTTGTTCGCCATATCACCAACCAGTATGTCGAAGAAGTTACCAGAGAACGCACACAGCCATAGCTTCAAAGTAGCTTCTATTTTGTTTTATTTTTGATTCACCAATTGGCTTCAAGCAGAACGATCGACAAAAGTTGCAAGTGCTCCGCAGGCCTCTCCAGCTAAGCTCGGGAACCACATCACAATCCCGCGCCGGCAACCGCGTCTGCATCCGCCAATGCTGGTGTTTAGTTTTCGTCAAAGTTCCATAACTTAAATTATACTCGAAAAAAATAAATTACTTACGTTATTTTTTTGCAGGTTATTTTTTTTTCTTTTTTTTTTGGTATTTTGTATTAATTTTTTGCGTATTTTTTGCTTGTTTTCTGTTCTTTTTTTAATTGTGTAGCGTTGAAGTGTAAATTATGAATGAGCTCTGTCGTGCGTTTGCTAACCTAGCCGATTTGACAGTAGCTAATAGGGCACACTTGATTGAAAAATAAATATATATTTTTTATTCGAGTTAAACAATCTATCTAGTAATAAAATGAGGTGAATGATAGTATAAAAACTTATGTGTGGTACCACATTTATATATTGACTGATTAAGGGGTATGAATACAAATAGGTTAGGTTAGTCCGGCCGGCCCCCGAAGGGGCCTCACATAGATCAGAATGATCCTTAGTGTTACCGGGTGGGGCTCCACTGGTGCCCTACACACGTTGGTCGTCCGTTAAGCGAGTGTGCTTGGCAAATGCCTATGAGCCTATGAGGTGCCCTATCAGCTGCCTCTTGCAGAGAGGCAATCCAGGGGTTTTCGAGGTATTTATTTCTAAGGGTTTCCTTTACATCTGGTTCCATGCATTTCCTGCATGCATCACTAGCAATGATGCCTAGCTTTTTAGCATGAGCTGCGATCAGGCAGTGACCCGTGAGTATGCCCATCATCAATCTGCAGTCTCTCCTTGGGAGACTTATGATGTACGGGGCTAGCTTTGGCTGCGTTGTTTTGCACATGGTGCGAGCTATTTTGCAGTTTGTTGTGTTGCGCCAACTTCGATCAAATGCAACTGCTGCGCTCTCCTCTGATCTGCAGTTTTGTGTTCTTAGAGAGATTCTCAAATCCTCAACAGTCGTTTGTGTCGATTGTGCTCCCTCCTTAGCTAGCCTGTCTGCCAATTCGTTGCCATCGTTGCCCTGGTGGCTGGGAACCCAGAATATGCGCAGCTTTTTCCGAGTGCTTAGTGCATCTAATGCAACCCTGCTTTCCAGAACATTTTTGGAACTTATGGCATAGGCTTGCACGGATTTGATAGCTGCTTGACTGTCGACAAAAATGCTGATTTGGGATTGATTAAAGGTCAGCGCAAGTTCTGCCGCTTTCTTTATGGCGAAGACTTTCGCCTGAAAGATGCTGCAGTGGTTGGGCAGTCTGAATGACACCTCTGTGGATGGGTCAGGACAGTACACCGCGGCCCCCACGCCTGTATCCATTTTGGATCCAACTGTAAAGATCTTGGCCGCATGTTGGTCCTCAGGTCCCATACACATAGGCGTTCTGGGGAAGTTGTTCACAGGGGTCATGTAGTCCGTGCTATCATGCGACACTCCCCCAACCTTACTTTATCCATAGTTAGTGAGAGCCATGTTCCCTGTGGCGTGAAGACGTTGCGCTGTCTTTCGCGCCAGTAGTTTGGCCTGAATGTCCAGGGGATGAACTCCAAGTATCGCTTCCAAGGCTTTGGTTGGAGTGGTTCTCAGCGACCCCGTTGTACACAGCAGCGTGCGCCGTAATGCGTAAGTATGTGGTTTTCTCCGTAGAGTAGTACCGGGCGTACAACCGAGATGAAGATCCAATAAGTCTAGGTGATAGACCCCACGTGCTACTCAGCATCTTCTGCGATGAATACGGATAAAGCTAAATAAATTAAACATTAATCTTTATAAGTTAGCTATTTATAAATTGAATATGTTTTTACGTTTTAATCTATTAATAGGAGAAACCTGAGGTAGTTCTACAGCTAAACGATTCGGGTGGATTTCTAAGCCGTTTTTATAATTTTCACTGTATTTATGTTCTTTAAATCTTTGACAAATGATATTGCGACAAACCAATATTTGATCTTCTAGTGGTTGCCCAAATTTCTATATAATATAATAGTTATTTATTTTCAACGGAGAGCACTGAGCAAGTCAGCGAACCTTAACATTCCATTTTTCCCCCACTCGACTTAAATTGTAAACAACTCATTGAAGTGTTTCGTGCCATTGCATCCCCCAGAAGTCATTGATTTCAGCTTTGGGTTGCAACTTTTCTACCTTGTTTTCGCTTCCTTATGTCGATTGATCAATTAAACATTCGCTTAAGACAAATTACAAAATTAACGTTTAAAGACCTGTAAAGTTGAGTAACTGAAATTAGTGCGCTTTTTTTTTTGTATTTGCGTTTTTTGACTACGGCTGAGAGTCTGGCCAAGGAGTATGAGATGTGGCGGGTAGGATGGGTGTGTATGTAAGAGCGCGTTGCTCCATGCCTGGCATATTTACGCCAACTTTAGTTATTTGAATTACGTGACTTCGGCAACAGTTCCATGACTGAGTTAAACAACAACGAGACGAGCCAAAACTCATACTCTCTTCCAGAGCGCTTCAACTTTGTGCGATTTTTTAAGCACACACTCACACACACACATACTCACTCACACCGCTGCACATATGTGTGCGTATTGCTTACTATCCGTCTGTTGATT
Organism: Chymomyza procnemis; assembly: GCA_035046065.1. Taxonomy (NCBI): domain Eukaryota; kingdom Metazoa; phylum Arthropoda; class Insecta; order Diptera; family Drosophilidae; genus Chymomyza; species Chymomyza procnemis. The sequence continues at coordinate 33,253,022 of JAWNOJ010000021.1, read as the reverse complement.
ATATACACGTAAGATAAAACACAACAAAATGTACGTAGAACGGAAGACGCCACAATTTGATGCAGAGAATCTCTAATGCACTTTCTGGGAGAGAAGTTTGAAAAGGAATGTGCTTGTAGAGTTTGATTGCTAACTTAAGGTGGCCTTCCTGGGGTTGAAGTCCGGCATCTTAAACTCTCTCAAGGTGGCGTGTACTCCCTCACATAACTACTAAACTGAGAAAATTGTTTTTTCCTTATTATTCCGCTTGGGAACTTAGGGTCTCTACAAGAGCCTTCCATCGAACCCTATTTTGTCCCATGTTGTGTTCGCCTGGGTCAGTTCTTGGAGGATGGATGTTCTGCAGGTCGACTTGGGTCTGCCGATCCGTCTACTGCCTTGTGGATGGATGCCAGCTATCGCTATCTGCAGTTTCTCCATTTCTTCCTCGAACTGTGCTAATCTTGATGGTTCCTTAAGGGTTCTAACGTTCCATTTTCCTATTCGTGTCCGTTTTTGAAAATGCCTATGGACGTCATCGAATTTGGGGAGCCGTTTATGTTTAGTTCTCTTATGTTGCTTTCTGTAATCTGTTGAGTTTTTCGATCGAACTGGTGATTGGCCAGATGCGACTTACTTTCTATTAAGTAGAGAAGCAATTTTTAAAAGGGACGTTGGAGTGGTCATGCCTCTTGCCATGAGTGGGATTCGAACCCACGACCCCACGTTTAGATGGCAAGTGTATTACCCACTAAGCTACGAGGCCCCACTGAGAAAATAGATACTTCTTTATTTGTTTGTTCCATTGGAGTCTTTTGTTCGGATTTTGATCAGCTGGTTGAGGTTTTATGAGATTTTGTGCAATAACGACTGGTATGCTGCAGTCTCGATACTGATGTTTGGGGGTAGTCAAGTGGTCGACTAGGTAGAGCGCCCCCTCCCGACTAAGGAGCACTTTAGCTAAGTCGTCATACGTTGGGAAAGGAGCTGGATTAGTTTTTGTTATGACGCCCATGCACTATTTTAACATCTTGTGGGGATAAAACCCTAATCCGTAACAAAGTGCTCGATGTAGAAGTCACCGTTCTTGATTGAATGCAGGGAAGTGAGCAGCTCTGGTGTGTGTGATCAGGAAAGAGCAGCAATAGGTGGCAGCAATAGATGGCAGCAAGGTGTTACGAAGTAGCAGATTTACTTCATGTCGCCTAAGTAAGCTCCCTCAAAGTCAGTCTGTGTACTAAGACATAGATAGGCATTTTGTCTAGGCATGATCAACATTTTTTAAAAATTCTACCAAAATGCTGCAAAACTGAGCTGAGATTCATTTAGGTGTCAATTCCATACTGCTATATGGCACAAAGACATGGTGGTCTTTCAGGGAGTAACGCAAAAACTTCAGTCCCTTGCGATTTCCTTTACCACCCATTGGAACAGATGGCGTTCAGGCGATTCGTTTACAAAAGAGACTTACTACTTTGTTGCTCGCTGTTATTGAATCTCTAGTTTGGTGATTGGGCTGTACAAGCCGGGGCTACAATTTGAGATCAATTAGGCTTAGTTTTGGGGTTGTGCATGATATAAGTTCTTGCTCGCTTGGAATCATAAAGTCTAGGGACTTTTCAGCGTTTGGACATCGTTTGGAGATCACATCCCTATCTATATAGCAAATGGTTGGGCAACGCTCTTGACTAAATACAAATTATGGTTAAATTATATTATTTCGCCATTTAGAAGTCAGTGAGTCGGGCTTAATATGTCCACAAATATTTACTTGGGAATTATATGTTGCATATGCTGTCCCAACTGGAGGAGAAAAGGAGAATCTGGACTCCTGGACTCCTGATTTTCTTAAACAGATGATAATAGCAAAGCCACCATGGCCTAGACGTAAAACATTTTACAAAAAATAAAGTTCTATGGAGCGCCCCATGGCCTTGACGTAAAACCATTAACAAAAAATAAAGTTCTATGCAACGCTCCCCTTAGAGCTGTTAGATTTCGTAGGGGGCGGGCAGAAAGAAATCCAGAATAAATATAATTGAGCTAAACAAGAAGTATCTTAATTTTCGGCAGCCTGCTTCATCATACACTGTAAAGATGATGTTCAAGAATTACTGCAATATTACATTTGGTTTGACAATGTCATACAAACTGCGTCAAGTGAAGTTCGATGAGAGGTCCCCAAAAGTATTAACCAAAGGACGAAAGTAATTGTTATATTCTCAGTCAATTTAAAGAGCTGAAATAGAAGTATCTGCAGTATGTGCGTCTAACTTATAGTGATTGGACTTGAAAAAGTATTTCAAAACAAACTGCTATGAAGGAAGTTTAGGTGACAGGCTCTTCTAAAAGTTTAAGTGCCTAAGAGGAATAATAAGAGAAATGTTAGAAATCGAGCAGTTTCATTTACCGTCGCCTACTTGACGTATGTTTGGAAATTTGCAGTTGGATTCCCACGGCAGTTGGTCGTACACACCGGAATTGACGTAGGCCCCGGTCTGTCCAAGGACTGCCAAGCCCCCTCTGTTTCGGAAGCCCAAACTGCACCGAAGCAGCTACAGCAACAACATCCAGTTGGAAAACAAAGACCAAATTTAAGATTTTAGAAAATTGTAATAAAAGGCTTAATGTAGAAGTAAAATTGTATACCTTTCACAAAACAAATACCAAACTAAGATGGTAAAGTTGTAGGCAACCTCCTGCTGTCTTCGTTTAAAGCAAAAAACAATAGATATCAAGTTTAAAAGCCCCCAGACGTTAACTATTTTGTTCGCATTTTTTATCAAGTTAGGACAACAGTTTATTTTTAATCTCATTCGATTTATTAAAATTGAGTCTGCGCATATTGGAATTTGTACTTTGCCGAAGAACTGGTTGAGCAAGACTCCAACAATTTATTAAAAGACTTGGCAGCCAGTACCCTGCTGACTTCGTGTACTGACACTCACTCCACAGGTATAAATGCTGCGCGGAAAACAATCGTTTTTAAAAAAAGAAAGATTTCAGCTAGATAGCCTCTGAACAACCCAACTCAACGCAACTGATTAAGTGATATTCCAGCTGTATATCCAATTAAATGTACACCTGCTGTAAAGGCATCAAAAGCTGAAGCTTTGGCACAACACAAAGTAGCACAGCTAGCCTAACCCCACAATGAAAGCACAGCTCCACAAGCTTCTTAGTCCTTGTAAACCCCTCTCTCTCCCTCCCCCCAGCACACACTCCTTACAACGTCAGCAGTTTGTTGTGCTTGCCCATTTTTTGGTTGCTTTGAGTTTTTAGCCTTAAGCCAAATAAGTGTTTTAGCCCAAGTTGCGCCTCGACGTTGACGTCGTCTACTAGACTAGACATTGCAGCCGGAAGTTGCCACGACAGCTGCAGGAAACTCTAACTCACTTACACAAACAGACGCGCAAGCGTTTGCACCTCGCTCTCTATGTGTGTGTGTGTGTGTGTGTGCGCGCGTATCTGTGTGAGGAGTTACGTGTTGTATCTGTGTGAGTTACGTTGTATCTGCCCACACGTTCTGTCTTTGAATTGTTGAAAGTTAGCAATAGATTTTTAACGGAAGTTGCACATGTGCGCACGTGTTGGCATTGCCACAGCACTCCTCGAAAAAATGAATATAGCAGAGAATGTGCCCAAAGCCTAACCCCTGCTTAAGTTTTGCCGCATTTTTGGTAAAGCTGTAATTAAGGCCCGGCCATGGACGTGCAGGCGTGGTCCAACATTATTCTTCAAGCCGTTCACAGATTAGGCCAACGATTTGCTTAACCCCAAAAAATGCACTCTTAAGCTGTGCCCACTAAGCCATAGACAGCCCACTGCTGCTCCTGCTCCTGCGCCTGCCACAGTTGAGCTGCGTGTGTGCGTCTACTTAACGAAAATTTATGTCTTACTGCCGCTGACATATTTACCACTTTTGTGCGGTCTTAACAAGCTGCACAGTCGTCGTCGCTGACGTCACAGTTGTGCCGCTGGCGTCAGTGCAATTATGGCAAGCTCCAAAGTCGAGTGGCTGGGCCAGGATTGGGTTGGGTTTTGGGGCAAGCGCAAGACGTTACCAAACATTTTTGTGGTAATTTTTGCAATTTCCATTTGCACAAGCATTTTTCTTGAGCGGCACGCGAAATTTCTCCTTCTGGGCTGCTCAAGCCACTTGCTTGTACGACCTACTCCCACAACCAAACCCCAACCCCATACGAGCGAGCGCATGCCATTGTCAGCTGTGTCTGCATCTGTAGTTAATTTAATGGAAACAAGTCAGCAGCAGCAGCAGCTGCAAGGCTAAGCAGTAACGAATGGCTAATACTTTATAAGTGAAGTTAAGTGAGTCTTAGTAATTCTTTATTTCGAATTTATACGACTAGCGGGTGATTTTTTGTGTGTTTCGTACTTGCAATTGAAGGAAAAATCGAAAATTTAGTAGTCTTGTGTGACTGCTACAATAGGGTATGGGCATTATTATTCATGGAAAACTATTATAGGATTCCATTTTGATTACGGATTGCTTAAGTATATGCTTCTAGAGTGAAAGAGATTTATATTAATGAACTTCTTTCTGGCTGAGGTTTTTTACGAGCAAGCTTAAAATGTCTTTAAGAATCAAATTCTGAAAATCTATCTTTGACGAAAAAATGCTGACTTGGTTGAAGAAGGAAGATAATAGTACTAAATAATACTAGCCCTTCCAACAGCTACCTCTTTTTTAATAGATTATTTTATGTTCTAGTAGAGAAGAAAGTCAAAAGACACTTTAGAAAAATGTCTCAGGTGCATAATGACGAGTCCTTAAGATTCTTAACATTAATGCATGTATTGTTTAAAAATTTCGATGAGATTCATAGCCTGCTTTCAATTTATGGTTTGGCAGTACGCATTTTCGCAAAAAAACATTATCGTAAGCGCTGGAGTACTATCAAATGGGTCTCCCTTTTGCTGCCGTATTTTCATTGTATTGTAAGTGCTACATTGAGTCCCTTACAAGTGCCATTAATTTTTTTTTACTGACAGAAGAAATTTCAAAAGCGGATTTAATATTAAATGAAGCAACCCACAAATCGACACAAATGACTTAGACTGATCTTGTGCGGTTCCGTTTGTGTATCTTAAGTTGGCTAATTGCCTTTAATTATTCTTATGCACTGATAATTTTTCGGAAGAAAATCGATTCTATTCGACTGCCTACTCAACATGACAGACTTCGCCTTTGAAAGTTTTCCTTTTTGTCTTTACTGACTCTACTGATCTTGCTTATAAAGCAGAGTAACTCGTAATTTTGTTTCATTAGTCCTTCAATCATCTTGACCTGTTGATGCTTCCAAGATTGAATAACTTATTATTTTCGCACTTTCGAACTTTTTCAAAATACCTAAAACAAGTTCTGCGCTGTTTTCTACATTAATCACAAAGCTAATAGACTCGTCTCAAACTATTTGCCATAAATTTCGGCAAAAGGATGCCTCGAGTGCACCAAAATACAATTCGAATTGCACATTAAGCGAAGTAAAAGTGCGCGGGGAATGCGGGCAAGGACGATGCCAACAACAACCATTTAAGGAAAAACCAAATTAATGCATAATAAATGTAAGTTGATTTGTTAAACTGCAGCACATTAAGTATACGCCTATTTGTCATGATGCATACAGCAAGTGGTGGGGGCCAAGCAGGAGCAGCAGCACTACCATCACCTACAGAGCTGTGGCAATGGCGGCCATGTAAGCTGACTCTGCCGGCTGCTGTCTACTGTTTGTGTCACGCGTCGCCGCCGAACCGTAAAATGCGACACGGCAGGCATAGGGACAAACGCACACAGAGACACAGAATGCTTATACGCACATACCAAGGCATAGTTAATACACTGAGCGAAAAAAATGCGCCAAAAAATAAATAATTATGTTTAGAGATATCGAATTTTAGGCTGGCTTTTGGCATTAAAAATAATTTGAATACTTCAAAAATAGCTGAGATTAGCAAATTGTAGTTGGCTGCTAGCGAATATCACAAATCGTAGAATTGCTGGTTTTGTTTGAAATAAGCTGGGGAAATTCAGCAGCTATATCTATGGAGATCTTTATGAGATGTGACCGTTCCATTCTTGTAGCATTCGTTAAAATTTAACTTCCCTAAATGATCGTAGAACATGCCATGGCGTGTTGTTCCTGCATAAGCTCTTATTGGGTTCCTTGACTCTGTCGTATTTCTTAATAAAGTTTCTTTTGTCTTGCCATCCAGAGTTTGGTTCGGGCAGTTTTTGAACCTAGCACTACCATTTTGTGGATCCAATTATGCATGGCACAGTCCCTTTTGCCTATCAATACTTCGTATTTTCTATCATAACTCATCTCTCCTCGCCAAATCGCGCATCTTTGATCAATGACGTAATGTGAACTTCCAACTTGGCTGACGCTGTTGTTTTTGCTATTTTTTTTAAAAAATATTTAAACTTTTATGTTAGTTTCTGTTTTCATCTTTTATATTGTAAAACCCAAGCCCCAGTTGTGAGTTGGTACATAACCAGGAACCAGGGAATTAACTTATTCTTTTTATTTGAAGGCACTAGGGACAGCGATTGCCGGAAGTTAACGAATAATCAGCAGGCAAAGTGCACAAAAAGAGCGCCTACGTAGTAGACAATGGAGAGAACTGGTTGATACGCCCAGCAGAGAGACACATAGAGCAAAAAGTTGTCGCTTTTTTGTCATATTAGAAGAAACATGCAGTTTCGAGAGAAGGATGCAGTTCTAACTTGATTGTGAAAGAAAGTTGGAGAACCTCGAAAGTTATGTTAAGTATGAGCAGTATAACTAGCGAAGTTGTTATACCCAGTTGTCTGTCTTTCCATCTGTATGAAAGCCTAGTTCTTAGATTTGGTTAGAGCTGCATAGTATATTGGAATACAAAATATGTATTTCCCTTGACTATGGTCAACGCTCCAAAGCGGAGCTTGAAGATATCTCTGTGAAAAGTCATTCGAAGAAAACAGCAGCCTACAGTTTTTCGCCGAATCCGAACGAATCCGAATTTCCCTTGATAAACAGCGTCTATTTATTTGGTAGTTCTGCTCCTGCTGGACAAGTGCAGCAGTGTGGAATCGATTCTGCCACCCAGAAATTTAAAAAGCTGACCAAAAGACTTTACCAATTTACAAACAAAGAAGAAGATAAGTTAGAGCTAAGCTGCTTAGGCGATATTGAGAATTCCTTCATATATTCTTTTTTTTTCAGTGTATACACACAGATACACACACACACACACACGCACACACACACAAAAAGAGGCATGCTGCAGAAGACAAGGCAATGAGCCAACAGTCAGTTACTTAGCATGCGTCTGACTACACTTTGCTGCCTTGTTGTTCTTGTATCTATGTGTGTGTGTGTGTGTGTGTGTGTGTGTGTAAGTGCGTATGCAGCTGTGTGTGTAGATATCTGTGTGTGTGTGTGCGTGTGTAAGTGCGTTGTCTACTGAAGCGACTGAAGCTTTTGCTGCTGCTGTTGCCTGTCGTTTGCCATTTGTGCCTCAATTATTTAATAAAGTTGGCATTTTGCAGCAGCTCAACGCCGCTTTGTCGTTTGTCAATGTTCTCTGCCGGCACCTGGTTGCAGCACAACTACCTACCCCCTACAGCCACACCAGCCCTGGCCTCTCCCTTTACCGCACTCATGCAACATCATACTTGCCTCAGTTGGCTGCCCTTGTTTGGCTTAGAATTTATTAGTATTATGCGTGTTTTTGGCCATGATGAAGTAAAGCAGCTGGAGCTTCAGTACTAAACAATGGAGCTGTCAATTAGTGCTGGACGCGTGAGTGCATTTCTCACGAAATATCAGAAAGAGTTGAGGTACAATTTTAAACTTTAATGTAGATTTAATGCTTTTAGCATAAAAATTTATGGAACTCAAGCGGAATATGATTTATTTAATTTTTCTTAAAGAGCTATAAGCTTAACATACCAATGTAATATAGTGTATATTTTTGTAGTGAGCACAGAGCTAACTGCACTGGCAGAAGCTTGCTGTCCACTAGCTTGCTAGGAGTTTGCTAGCATGACAATGTGCTAGCATGGCAAATTGCTAGCAAGTTAGAAGACAACAAGATAGCAAGATTCTGCCAGAACTGCATTGTGGCCTGCTGCAATTCTACCTTTTAAACAGTTAAAGGGCAGATGGCGTCTTAACTATCAAAATATGTAAATAATTTTATTGAAAAATTTTGCATATTTGCTACAAACATTTCTACACACAATATCTGCGACCCATCACTGAAGAAAATGTTTTTGACAAAGGCACATTGAAATGTCTGTTCGAAGAAATATGCTTTATAAAAGCATTTAAATGCCAGACACAGTCATTAGTAGTTAGCAGTAATTTAGTTAACCCAAACGAAGCATAATCTCGAAGACAAGGAAGATTTTTTGCTGGTTTTCACATATAGGAGGCAGCAATTTAGTAATTATGACAAAAAGCGTCAGAGAACAACTATTGCACTTTATATGCACGAAGTTCTTATACTCTCTACAAATATTAAACAGTTTATGACTTGAATAGAAATTAAGATAATGCTAAATGTTGATGATTGTGCAGAAACAACAAAAAAAAAAAATGTTTTTCAAAACAATAGAGGATTTTGCTTAATATCTTACAGTTGGAAAAATAGACAAAATCTGAGTTTTTGACAGATGTCAATTGTTTGTGTAATATACACTGTTACCTTATATGGTGTATGTCTTTCTAATGAGCTTATAATATTTTTAATAAATAAAAATATTTAATTTATTCCTCTTGAGTATACTGTCATCGTTTCAAAGGGATGGAGCATGGAGATATCTCTATTAATAGTTTTTGCGGAGAACACGGATCTACTGCTTATAGCATTTGAATAAGAAAAGCAAATGCCGCCAGTGCTGCAGGACGGAATGGAACCTACGATTTTTGGAAGAAAGCTATTGCTTTGCTGCCGACTCCAACAGATTTTTCAACATATTATTTTAATTAAAAAAAAAATACATATAACGGCTTGAAATAACGAGGAAAAAAAAACAACAAAAGTAAGTAAAGAAAGATTGGGAAAAGTAATATACTTTTTTAAGCCAAACTTTGTCTTATACTAAAGACCAGAGAAACACAACGAATTTTCTTTCAAAATCAACTTTACAGTCAACATTCCCTATGTTAGCTTCAAAATATAATTAATTTTTATTATGTTTCATCTAGTTCTTGGGAACATCAAAAATCTGTTGAGTGCTAAATTTGGTTTATCCTAATAAATCAACGAATTGATCATTCAAAGCTTTCTGATTTCCCCAATAAAATATATATGAGTTTTCTTCTCTGACAATTCGATTGCTTTAGCTGCTACCATCGCTGAGATCTAGGCGTTCATATAGACGGTCAGCCGTATATGGGTATATCAACTTCTCGAGTTGTACTGCTCATATGACGTAACCTTGGGGGGTCTTTGCCTCCTAGTTGTTAAAATAAAATTTTGGATTCAGTACAAATGTTTAAATTTATAGTATTGCATTTCTTATCAAAAATTAACATTTCATAGCTTTTTTACCTGCAAGTCTTTTTTGTCTACCACTTTTTCATCTTAAAAGCTTTCTTATTAGTAACAAAAATTACATGGCTTTTTTATCTGCAAGTCTTTCTTTTAAAGCTACTTTATGGATTATCTCATAATCAACTCAACCATTTTACTTTCTATATTCTCGTAGATACTTCAAGTTATTGTTTAATATCTACATTATCTCTAAGTCTTCTGCACTATTATCGCACTGCTTTGTTCATACAGCAAATATCATCATCTTTAAATATTTTCAGTTATAATTGTCATTTAAGTCGCTTGCATTTTTGTTAGATAAAATACATTTTATCTGCTGCCATTAACAGCTATTGTCATCTTTCAATCTAACAGTTTTAATTTGAAATGTTAAGATACTATGAATAAAATAGTTATTATTAGATAGTTAGTTATTATGCATATTCATAATACATTATCTTTGAGAAGAAAATTTTTGCCATTACTTTACAATTTTATTATTAATTAAAAAAAAAAAAACTAAAGCCAGTTTATCTCAAATTTTCAATTATAACTTGAGTCCATCACATAGGAAAATGCACAAAAAGTGGAAATACACAAAAGCAAAAACTCAGCAGCTCATAAATAAATGTTTTTAGTAGACGTTAATTCATTTGTTCATTGGCATTTGGTCTCTACTTGATAGAAAATTAAGATTCAATTGTCTGCATTTCAAAGTTGTCAATGTTCATTATCGATGAACAAACGTTCAGGGTGTTGTCGTAATCGATGCAACCGTTCAACATGTCTCTGACTACTTTACAGTGGAACTTCGCATGAAGTGTTTTTATGTTTTGTTTTTTTTTTTTTAAATTAAATTGCACACAACGCTGTCTGTATCAGGGTGTATATATTGAAATCGAAATCTTTAGATGTAGAATGTGAATCTTCTCTTAGGTACTTCTATTTCATGGCTGGTTCTTCTTTTCAATACTTCTTCTGTCAAAATGCCCTTTTTGAATTAGCTCTCCCAATCCTAGCGTTTTCTGACAGGCATTACGATTCTTTATTACATTTTCGCTAATAGTACATTATTGAATTCTACGATGATTGTATATAATAAATTATATGATATGTTGTAAGAGGAACAGGGCCGCAAAAGTCGGTATAAGCTTAACATCATTGGCATAGCAAACATTATCTCCTTTTCCAGGTACTCCTGGAATGCTCGGCATCAGCATCGGAAAGCGCAGCCAATCACCTATCCATCTTGAAGTCTTTTGTTTTCAGATTTGTTTAATAAATATTCTGAACGCATTAAGAAACCAAGATTTTAAAACAAAATACCTTTTGTCCCGAACTGCGGCATTCGTTTTTTTTTAAATTGCTGATGACAATTTCAGATATCTCATACAGCTAGACCCATTTTTCGTCAAAATAGCATTGTATTTTTTAAACAAATTATTTGGGTTCAGAAGACTGGAACTTAAGTTCTTGCTGAATTAAGAGCAGCAAACATATGGCTTCAAGAGAATGCCGAAAATTTTAGATATGAAAAAAACCCCCTTGGCGCATCTGAGGTGTTAGTGAGCTAGAGTTAGTTTGGGTTAGATGTCCAAGTTTTGGAGATTTCTTTATTTTTTGCACTTAATTTTGCATTCCAAAATGCTAGCGAATATGCTGCATTTTGCCTACAGATGATGAAACCCTTCTCTTCAAGTTTATTTTGTAGATTTCTGAGCTGTTTCAGCATGCGAACCAACACGTCTGACATAACTGGCATGTCACTCAAGCCCTACTTTCTAACGAATTTCCTTTTAAAAAAAACCATTTCATAGCCTTAGAAGATAAGCAAAACGCAAATATATTTGCAATAACTAAGTCATCTCGTTAAACGTTGCTCGACTGTATATCATCTGCGTGTGTTTGTTTCTGTTGATGAAGATAATTTTGTCGACTGTCTGAGTGAGTAACAATCTAACGAGCCGGCGTTTGCTCATCAGACTTGGATTAGGACCCAAAATACGTAACAATTGTTACTACCAACTTGATATTGTTGTTGTTGTTGCATTGGAAATTTCGGACAATTCAATACACTTGCACTGGTCCAGGGTTGGCTGCACATTTGTGAGCTTAATGGACTTCGTATGTCATTTTCAAATTGCAATAGACTTTGTTGAAAGGCAAGCACAAGGAAGCAAGAAAAAAAAAGTATCTGAATGCCTCCTACAGTTACATCCATCCACTCACACGCACACCCACACGCACACACACTCGGATAACTGTCACCAGCAAGGATGGCAATTTTTTGCGTGTGTGTGTCTGTGCCTCAAATAGCGCTAAATGACCGCAAAGTGTTTTCATTATTTGTGGCTGCCAACAATTTATATCGTTCATTTAGGAATTTCTCTCTACACACTTCCCTCTCTCTCTCTCTCTTTCACTACGTGTCTGTATAGCGAGGGGGGAGGCAAAAAAAAAAGGGGCGCCCAACGAGAAAAAAAAGAGAATAAAATAAAAGGACTAACAGTGAACCCAATGACGGCCATGTTGCTGTGGCTATTGAGGGCAGCATGTGCACGGTTTCATTATCGCCTCAGCCATCATCTTCATCATCATCTGAATAGTTGTAACCATAGTTGACCGACCGACCACCAGCAAAATCGTTAGAAACGTTTACGGAAAGTACTCAAATTCAATGTAGGGCTTCTGGTTTATCATCTGACCTCCTTAATCTTAATCTCTCTTTATATAATTGTACACTATATACATCTAAGATGCATACATCTGTCTACAACACTTATCAAGCATAGCAACATTTCTTGCTGTATAATCTACAATATTTTATTCATCTCTATGATCTCCTTATTATTGAAAACGAATATGGCACATGTGAAAGATTTCAGTAAATCAATTTGCTCGTACTTTTTATCATCGTTTACCTAGGTCTTTGTTAAGTTCAGTATCGTCATTAACTTTGTATTTACTTATTTCATCATCTATCATCATCTATCACTTATCAGCATCTTCATATTTGATTTTGCTCATCATCTTCATATTTTTATACTTAAAGACTATGAAGCGATTGCAATACTGTTTTTGTTGTTAGATGGATAACATTATCCACTCAGACAGTCGACAAAATTATCTTCATCAACAGGAGCAAACACACTTTGTCGTCTTCAGTCTCCTCATTATATTCAGAGTCTTTATCCTGTGCATCATCTTGATTATATTTTATTTTTTATTTTCTTCGCTACTTTTTTGAATATATCATTGTAACATCACTGCACTGTGATATTGTGTCTCATTTTGTATACTTAATTCCCTACATCATCTGCTTCTATTTCGTTTTTTGCACACTTTAATCATTTCCATATTTTTACTATAGATATTGTCTTTATTATCTTGAAACTACTTTTAATTAAAGTTCTCTTTACCATCCACATTATTTTTGTCACTTTTATTTTGTTTTTCTATGTTTATTACTTCCATCATATTTATCGCTTTAGTTGTAGCTATAATTTCTCTCATTCTTTTATTTCAATTTGGCTTACCGTTGCCATCATTATAATAACTAGCTTATCATTCTTCTTATTTTCTTCATCATTCATCTGCTGTTATCTTCCCTTGCATTTTGTCCCAAATATAATTTTTGTTATATTTATCATTCTTATTGCTTGCATCACATGTATCTCGCCTCTCATCTTAACCAAGTTGCACACTCTTTCTCATTGTAGCTTGTTCATTGTCTCATTGTTCATTGTCTCTCTCTCTCTCAAACTCGGTTTTATCATCTTGAATCATTTATTTTCAACTTATGTTGTTTTCCATCATTAATGTTGTCACGATTGTCTTTATCATCTTGAGGATTTACATCATCTTACACTTTTCAACTCTTTTATTTAGATTTTTGTAGCAACATCTTCAGTTTCTTGCTAAATTGTTTTATTTTTTTCATAGCTGTTATCGCATCGCCCATATGCATAACATCCTCCTCTTCGTCAATGTAATCATATTTACTTTCTTCTTAGTTTCCGTTGCCTTTTTTTACAACTATCGATCAGCCGTGACGTCAACAAATTTTATAATTTTCAAAGCTTTGATCATCTTAGACATTGTTAGTTTCTTTTAAGTTTGCTCTCTTCTTGACATTATCTCGTCTTTATGATAAGTCATTATCTTTTCATATTATTTTTTGTCACCTTTTTAGTAGCTGTTTTTATCTGAGTTTCTCTGTAAACTTTGATCATCTCTGATCATCTGACTTTGATATCATCTTTATGTCTCTACTTGTATCATCTTTATCAACATGCATCATCTGCCTCATCATCTACATTATGTATGTCATCTCTATTTTCTTTTTATGTCGAAAACCCAACCAAAGTCCAAAATACCCAGAGAACCCGCACATGTAAGCAGCATGAAAATCCTTTGTCGGCTGCACCGTATTGAATGACTAGCAAGAAAAAGTCCGTGCAATTTCTGAACTAAACTGGACAATGTTTTGTGTAAAGTTTATAAAATGCCGTTTTGCTCTTGATGGCAACGATGTTGGCCGTATTAAGGAGAGCGGATATTTTGAGAAAAGAGCAAAGAGTTGGTTTTCCAGAATAGGCGACCATGTTGAGGATGGTAACGTTGGTGTCGTCGTTGACGTCGTTGTTATTGTTGGCAGCGGAGTCAGAGGTTGATGATAATGGTCATGGCGGCATCGCTACATAAGCATGTAGTGTTTGTGTGTGTGTGTGTGCGCGCGCGTCCTGATGCAAGGAATTTTAGTTGATAACAGCAGCAACAAAGAGCAGAGGCGACCAGTTAAACAGCAAATACACTCATACTCATATAACTACATAGTATTTACACAGCGAGAAAAATTATTTAGGCATTTTTCTAGCAAAATAAGGATGTTTGTAAGTCGTCAGATACAAATAGGTATACAAAACAGAAGATGATACAAAATAAGAGCAGGAAAACGTAATGTAGGTTGATCTTTTAAAAATCCCTGTAATTTGAAATTTGAATCGATGTTACGGTTTAACATTGTAGATCATTTTTAGCCAGTATCTCATAAATAAATTGGCCTACATTGCACCAACCGTTGCCTGCTTGTTGATATAGACGTGACGCTTACTTTGCCCTACAAAAAATAGTCTAGGAGTTAAGCCACATGATCTAGGCGGCTAATTAAGCAGCCCATACTTGAGCAGTACAATTCGAAAGATCGTTGGTTCCGTGCCACCCTGTTCAGCACTGGTGTATTTGTCCAGCACTAGCATAGCTAACAAATACATAGGCGCTATTTACCTAGTAAAAACTCTATTAATTGAAGACATCGCCATTCCGATTCGGCTATAAATTGTAGAGATCCCAGTTTTGTTTGAACATCTACTAATAGATGTATCTCCATACTACGCGTTTGGAGCGATGACCATAGTCAAGGGTCTGTTCAGCGAATTTGCCACTGAATCGAGCTATTATTTCGCTTTTAATTCAGATGCCGCAATTCCGCGTCAGAGATATGAAATAAATGGGATTGACTTATCGGGCAGGCATCTTTTTGGCGTAAACTTCGCAAACGCATAGATCATGTTCGTGAAAATATTGAAAAAATACAGCTTGTGGGGCTGTAACCTCTTTCCAAGCATATGAATTCGCAATCTTGAAGCTTGATTTACTATCAAAATGCGCGGTTGAGTTAGTCCTACAGTTTAAACTTACATTTATTCCAGCTGTTCTAACTGCAATCATTATACGCGGCGAAGAAGCCTGTATTTAGTTGTTCTTCTTTGGACCAAATGCATATCAAAAAGTGACTTATTTCTTATCTATGCTTCTGGTTGCTCTTCTGTCTGAATTAGAATTTTTCTATTAAAACCAAAAACACTCAGCCCATTGTGCCATACCGGAAAGGGAAGGGGTTAGATAATGGTTGGGAAGGAAAGGGAAAAAGTAAAAAAGGGAGAGAAACCCACTACACGAACCTGCTCGTCTCTTGGAGAAAATTGGGAAGTGACTGCAGTGATGATTTGTGTGCTCCATCGAGCTGAAGCAAATGGCTGTCCAAGGATACGCAGCCTTGTTCTAGAGAAAGCTGGAAAGTAGCATAGGAAGTGCTTGGTATTGGCCGCCCCGAGACAAGCCGTACATGTTGGGTCAGTTCTAAATCTTAAGCCAACTATATGTTGGCCACAAGCGTTGCGTTCCGTGATGAGCCACACCCAAGCTTTTAGATCCCTTCTGCCGAGATGTAGTGGGAAGTTTGCAGCTTTGAGTGAAGATCCTTTCACAACCTTCTGTAAACTTGCAGCGGTTCTTAGGGTGACTTTTTTGCTTCTCTTAAGTGATCAAGATGAAACACTGAAGGTATCATTTATACAGGAAAGTAATAAATTACGTATACGCAATGGTGTCACATCTGGGAACGCTAGGCAACAGCAGCTCGATAAGTTAAAAGAAAAGTGTACTACAAATACAAATATATTCTTAAAGTCAATGGATTACATTTATAGGGATATTATTTGTACTCTTAAGTGAACAAGATGAAAAACTGAAGGTATCATTTGTATAGAAAAGTAACAAATTACGTATACGCAATGGTGTCACGTCAGCCCAAGGCAGCTATAGTTGAATAAGTTTAAAATACATTTTTTCTATAAATACAAATATATTCTTAAATTCAACGGAGTACATTTATACGGATATTATTTGTACTCTTAAATAATCAAGTTGAACCACTGAAGATACCATTTGTATAAGAGACTCGAAAAATTACGTATACGTGATGTTGTCACATCTGGGAGCCCTAGGCAACAGCAGCTGAATAAGTTAAAAGAAAAGTATACTACAAATACAAATATATTCTTAAATTCAACGGATTAAATTTATAGGGATATTATTTGTACTCTTAAACGATCAAGATGATCATTTGTATAGAAATGTAAAAAAATTACGTATACGCAATTGTGTCACATCAGCCCAAGGCAACTCTAGTTGAATAAGTTTAAAATACAATTTTTCTATAAATTCAAATATATTCTTAAATTCAACGGAGTACATTTATACGGATATTATTTGTACTCTTAAACAATCAAGTTGAATCACTGAAGATACCATTTGTATAAGAGAGTCAAAAAATTACGTATACGTGATGTTGTCACATCTGGGAGCCCTAGGTAACAGCAGCTGAATAAGTTAAAAAATAAAATGTACTACAAATACAAAAAATATTCTTAAAGTCAACGCTTTAATTTTAAGGGATACTATTTTTTCTCTTAAGTGTTCAAGTTGAACCACTGAAGATACCATTTGTATAAGATACCAAAATTACGTATACGCGATGTTGTCACAACTGGAAATTAAAAGCGACTGCAGTTAACAGTGTTTGATCCATTTTGTGAAAGATTTTAAAATTCCACCAATCGAAATCAATTCAACTTGTCACTGACTTATCAAAACTGCCAAATAAGTGCGCTTAATGTCAAAACCAATGCTTTTATGCCATATTTTTGGCTCAGTGTATTTTTGAGTAGTTTGCGCTGTTGTTGCAATTGATGATAGTGTAGCTGCATGGTGGAGACCATAATACAGAGACTAGTCCATAGCAGTTGGTGTCGTTGGCATTCTCATCGCATTGCAATTGAGTTCGTTTGGTTTTGAATCGCAAGTGTCAATTTGGAAAATGTTTATTTTATGCGACACTTGGGTGTACTTTGCCATGCCTGCTGATAGCCGTAGCTTAGCGGCACAACATTCCCTCTATCCCATATATGTGTGTATTTTTTGTTTGTATGAGTGAATGTGTGCGGGTGTTGATAGCGTGCAAAGTTTTGTTCGCAAGTTTTGTGCCAACTGGCAAGTGCGCTTAATGAGTTGGCAGCGATTTGATAAGCCTGCAATTCAATTCCAATTGAATTTTCAATTTCAATTTTTACTCGAAAAATAAAAATGCAGACAATACGAAAAATACTTTGCTGAAAACGAGCAAAATGGTTGAAATTTCAATTGCAATTTTATTGAGTCATATGTCATGCCGGTCCATTGTTTCACTCCGCCATACACCTCCTAGATCTTCGTTTTCCACTGACATAAATAACCATAAATTTCGTGCAATGGCAGCTCAGTAGATAACTCTGAGCTCTAAAATGCAATATAAAATTGCAGAAAAAGACAGTTTCAGTTTATTCCGCTCAATTGAATGTAACTCCATTTGATTTTTTTTTGTGGGTTTTGAGTTTGCATATAAGTGCGCTGGGACTGCTTATTTGGCATAGTGCCTCAAAATTTTATCGTCGCAACTTAGCAGCTGCGGAGATTGGGATTTCTTTTCCTAATCTTTATGTATGCCAATTCTTTCGAGCTGCAAAGAAATCGAAACGGTTTTTGCCGCTGCATAACCTAAGCAATTTTTTGAGTGTTTCGACAATTTTAAGGTTATATTGAGTATTTCCTTACAATATATTTTTTTAAGGTTTTGAAGCTGCCTTAAATGCTTTTCTCTTTTCATTTCATTACTGAAAGTGCCGAAAAATATGTTCCATATGTACTTCCAACAGCTTAAGGTTTCTCGAAAAGATAAATGCTTTGGCGAAAAGATACATCTAAATATCGAAGGATATATTTAGATACATAATAAGATGATGACTGATCATTAAGACGAGGTAATGTCAAGAAGAGAGTAAACTTATAAGAAACTAAAATCAAATTAGTCACTTCCAACAGCTTAAGGTTTCTCGAAAAGATAAATGCTTTGGCGAAAAGATACATCTAAATATCGAGGGATATATTTAGATACATAATAAGATGATGACTGATCTTTAAGACAAGTTAATGTCAAGAAGAGAGTAAACTTATAAGAAACTAAAATCAAATCTTTGAAAAAGATAAAATTTGTTGACGTCACGGCGGATCGAAAGATGATAAAAAAAGGACACGGGAACTAAGAAGAAAGTAAATATGATTACATTGGCGAAAAGGAGGATGTTATGCATATGGGCGATGCGATAACGGCTAAGAAAAAAATAATACAATTAAGTAAGAAACTGAAGATGTTGCTACAATAATCTAAATTGAAGAATTGAAAAATGTAAGATGACGTAAAACCTCAAGATGATAGTGACAATCGTGACAGATAATGTTGATGATGGGAAAACAACTTAAGTTGAAAATAAATAAATAACAAGCATTTTGTAGACAAACTGAATTAAGAAAACCATAAACTCGCAATGACTGTCTTCTTTAATTGACGTTTACTTTTCGGCATTATATTAACCTTAAATCTTATGTATATTCTTATCCAAATAATTGTATCTCTAACATTTGAATTTCTTGTATTACTATTGTAATATTCTTAAATTCGTTTAATTTTTTGCGAGCAACAAATAAATGAAGCACTGGAGGTCTGACCTAAAAGAATGATCAAAAAATTAGGTATTCTTGTATTCTTTTCGGACTTGAGCTGTAGGTAAGTGACCTCAGCGTTCTACGGTAGAAATTCCGCTTCGATTTATTATAAACTCCAGAGCTATTAACGCATCGCATACACTGGTAGTTCAAAGTTCTTTTAAGTGTTTTCACTGCGAAATTCTAGAATTCTTTTGATTTGTATAATTTTGCAACTCAAGACATGCGGTACTACCAGGTTTTGAGCTAAAAGAACGATAAAAAAATATATAATCTTCCGTACTTATGGGTAAGTTACAAAAGCGTTCTGAGGTAGACATTTCCGAACCGGTAATTAATCGCATACACGGATCTTTGGAAGATCTTCAAGATGTTATTATTGTGAAAGTCTTGTCTATTTTTTTGGAACTCAGCAACTAAGTGCGGTCCACAAAGAAATTAAGTACTATTAGGTTCAGACCTAAAATAATGACAAAAAAAATATATACTCTTCCTAAGTCATTTTCGGACTTGAGCGACCTCAGCGTTCTGCGGTAGTCATTCCGATGCTGGGTGATATTGAAAAACTTCGTTTTTGGGGTAGATTTTGTTTATTGTAGATTCCAGACCCAGT
Organism: Chymomyza procnemis; assembly: GCA_035046065.1. NCBI lineage: Eukaryota > Metazoa > Arthropoda > Insecta > Diptera > Drosophilidae > Chymomyza > Chymomyza procnemis. The sequence continues at coordinate 33,233,506 of JAWNOJ010000021.1, read as the reverse complement.
AGCCAAACGCAAACACGGATCTTACGAAGATCTTGAAGATGCTATTCTTGTGATTATAATTTGAATTCTTTTGATTGTAACATGAGTTTTTGTTTTGAGTGTAACACCGAAGCCATAAAGTACTACCGGGTTTTGACCTAAAGGAATAACCTTAAGCGTTCACTGTTGCTAAGCTTGTACCTCGGACTCAATATGATTGTAGGTTTACCTGCAACTAAATGGTACTCCTTTACGGGTCTCCTACGCCATGCTAAGATTAACGAGAAACGAGAACAATTAAGTGCAATTTTGTATATTTTTTTTTGCTGCAATCTCAAAAGCTTCTCGTTTCAGAAGAAAATTTTGAACTATTTTAATTCCTCTTTTTATGCTTTCTAAAGTTACAGACTAAGCAAAATTTGTTCCTAATTTTTATGTAGCTATTGTAATCAATATTTTGAGGGTTTTCCAAGATAAGTGTCGCAATCTAACTTTGCTTAAAATGCGCAAAACAAGATTGTCGATGCCAAAAGTAAATAATTTTGCATGCAACTGCAAGCTTATGCAATCCAAAACTTGAAGTTATTTTGCAGAACTTATCATTGCCAATGAATGATATATTTTGCTGATACGCTCAGTAACAAAAAGATGCAGACCAGTCTTGCTTGGAAAAAAAAAAAACTGGAAATATATTTTTGGGTGAAGAAATTTAAGTAAAAATTTAATTGTGTATTTCGAAGTCTCGTTATACATTTTCAAAGAGCGATTTTGGACTAAAATACCCAAAGCTCATATTAAATAAATTTAACAATATATTGCGACAGATTATGGTAAGTTTTTTTTTTTTTAAATATATGTTTTTTGTTTCGTTGCTTATATAAAGATATTCCATATTGCTGCGTTGACTCAAATCGTTGCGCTGATTCAAGCTCTCAGTTGGGTCAAGTTTGGGAAGAAAAATGCAAAAAATTTCATGAAATTTATGTTTTTTTGAGGTTGTATCTGGATTATTTGCTTTCACTTACGGATTTGCATTTTTTTAAACCTACTGACGCGATTTTTGTTTAAGAATTGTGATGAGAGTAACAAACAACAAAAACAATGTATAATTATATATATATCCAGTATATATATATATAGATTTCCAGTTCCAAGCAACAGCAATTGCGAATTCCAAACTCATTCTCATTGTTAGGTCTTTTGTTTTATGGCAAACGAAACACTTTTATAAGCAACGAAACAACAATTTATTGTTACAATCGGTAACTATTTGCCCTAACTGAAAGTTATATGCAATTTCTTTTCGGGAATGCGCGATAACAATCTTTTGTTCTCTATCTCATGCAACTCCAACTCTTTTATGAGAAATTCACGCTCCCTACCAAGCTTTTCCAACTTCATGTTTGTAAGCGTACAATCGTCGGAAGTCACCTTCTTGCTGCGTTCCACAACACTTTCAACTAAAATACGTTTACGCAAGAACTGATCACGCTCTTTGGGATCATGGGACATGAAATTTTTCAATGTCGGATCATTGGCATGCTTCTTGAATAGCGTGATGACGGCGCGCTTGAGCTGCTCACCATCGTTCACATGGCCAGCGGCATAATAGATATCTTGGCACTTGTACTTTATGGTTTCCCATGCAGCGCGCGCGCATTGAGTTTCTGTCTTAAGCTCGGCCAGATTACTTTGATATTTGTCACGCATATCCTTCATCAGTAGTTCCAGCTGCTGTTTATTTTGATACAAACCTTTCAGTTCGTCCTCCATTTCGGCTAGATGCTTACGCTTATCGCTAATTTGGAATTCGCGCGGCTCGATTTCTTCATTGAGTTCGGTAATCTTGTGTATTAAAACCAATTTGTATTTATTCAGCTCGACATTTCGGCTCATCAGCTCCAATATGCGCTTCTCCTTAATGTTGATGGAAGCATCTCGATCGTTTATATCCTGTCGCAACTCTTTTGCATAGCGCATTTGCTTGGCCAGCGCCAACTTATTGTTTAAATGACCCTGCTTAAGTGTCGCCACCTCGCGCTGCACTTCATCAATCTCCTTGCTTAGCTCCTTGTATTCGCTGCGAGTTCTGCGTGCCCTACGACGCCAGATGAAACTTTCATGTTCTTCCGCTTTAAGCTTTTGCTTGTATTCGGTTATAATGGCGACAGTTTTGCGATCAACCTCATCTTCGACTGCAGCACAATGCACAATAAATATGGTTTTCTGCGTAAACATATCCACGAGCAGTTCACGCAGCAATTCCTGGCGCTCTTCCAGCTGCTTTTTACAATTCGCTGCCATCACCTCAACCGTATCCCGCAATGTATCATTGCAATTCTTAACCTTTTGCTCCAACTGCTCGCGCAGCAGCATCATGCTTTCACGCAACTGCATGAACTTCTGGTACTCGAATAGCTTACGCTCCGAGTACTCGGTGGCCTTGGATTCCAGCTCTAAATAGTTTCTCTTACGCAAATCTTCAATATGCTCGACTACATATTTGAGCTCATCTTCGTGTGCTGCCTCGATTTCACGATTCAAATGTCTCATCTCCTGCAGTGCCGTACAATAGCTACGATGCACTTCCGCATGCTGCTGTCCATCGGATAGCTCATTCTGCGCCAAGGTGTATTGAAAATCCTCTGCTTGTCGCTGCAGATTCTGCTCCAAGTCCATAATACGATTATTTATCTCAATTAGATTAGTGCGTGGTATTAGCACTTCCTGACCTTTCATTAAATCTGCATCCATGTACGGTAATTTATCCTCCACATTTTGCAATGCCCAAGCCACCACAGTGCCATTATGGGAAACGGCCACCAAGAGCTGGCCATCATAGGAAAAATGCATTTTGTTCACCTTCCTCTCAAAGAAACGTATATTTGTAAAATTTGGCTGCTTATCAGCCTCAACGGGCATCTGTAAATTGAAAAGATTTCCATCAGAATCGGCCACGAACATTAACTGATCCGTACGCGATAGGCACATATTCGAAATGCGTCCCTTTGTGCGTGATGGCAACGCTAATTCACGCATATATTTGCCAGCATGGAACTCACGTATAGTGCCATGCTGTGTGCCCACATATATCTTGATTGGATCAAGCGATGTGAAGCATTCTATTGACTGATATTCCATGCCACTCTCCTCCACGGTTTGTATCATAGCACCTGTATCTGCGTCCCACTGTATAATATTACCAGCATTGCAACAACTCAGCAGATATTTGTCATCCTTTGACCAGACTATGGACATAACATTGCCCTTGTGTCCCTCCAGATGATATCGTATGCCAAACGTATATGCGGCCGTGACAGTAATCTTACGGTTATATGCCACCGCCATCAGGTGTCCCAGTGTGGAATAGCGCACTTCTTTGCAGTGCGGAAAGTTATAGTTTTTAACAATCTGCAAAAAGCAGATTCGAGTTTTAGCTTTGCAAAAACAAAAAAAAAAACAGATACAAGAAACTTTTTTCCAACTTACATTCAAATCATCCATGAAAATTTTGGTTATACGCAGCAGATCGGAGAAACCTACGGCAGCCAATATGCCATCCATACTGAGTGCCACTATGTGCACGTCCACCTGGAATTTGCGTACAAGTTCAACCTTGGCAGTCTCATAGTTCCAAATGCGTATTGTCTGATCCTTGGCTGTTCGTTTGAATAAGAAAAATTTATTGTAATTTCAAGCAGATTTTGGTTGTTAAAATATATTGCTGAATATTGGGGTACAACAGACGCATGCCCGCAAGATTTATCAGATTTTTTGGGCTACCAGATTTGTAGTACTTTTCGATATTTTTGACTTAGCAATATGACAAAGACGAACGATTTACATTAAAATCGATACAATGCATTAAAAATTAAATTTGTTTGCGAAAAAGTCTTATCTTTTGATCGAGCTTTAGGATGCGGGCAACCAACTTAAGTTAAATTCGAAAAGTGCTTCTGAGTACCGATTTTTTTAACGAATTTTTTCACAACAAAAAACCTTGAACCGAATTTTGTGCATTTTTGTAAAATATATTTGAAGGTCAAACGAGTTTGTGCCATAAGGCTCAGCCATATCTGAAAACATTCGACTTCGCACATATTGGAAACGATTCTTTCGTGTAAAGCTCACTGAAACTGGTCCATGGCAAATCGAAAGGAGATCACAACCTGGGACAGAGTCTCTTTCGTAAAAACTATTTTTGATAAAATAACTCAATGCTCAATGATGGCCCTACGGTCAAAAGAGACCACTATTCTCTTGTGATTTGTTTCGTTTTCAGAGGTCAGCGAATATTTTTTGATTATTGAATCGGAAGCATTGACAAAAACAGTCGAATATTGTCGAATAAGCACTTAATTGTTAGAACAAAAATACAATTCTGGAATTTGCTTGTCGTCTTTGAATTCTGAAACCATTTATGAGCTCAAAAGAAAAATACATAAACGAGGTTTCGAAATAAGCTCCAAATAAGAGAGGTTTAAATGATTTTTTGAGTACCGAATCGAAATTTAGAGCGAAAAAAAGTGGAATATTGTGTAGACACTTAAATAAATTTAATTTTAGAATCTGCACGTGGTCTTGGGATCTATAATCCGTGCATAAGCTCAAAACCGGTTTCGAAATAACTACTGGTAAAATATATGCGTTTTCAGAGGTCAAAATTTTCAATTTTAATTCAAAACGATAGCAAAACAAAGTCGAATAATGTGTTGATATTTAGATCTATTCTAAATTGCAAGAAAAAGTAGTCAATTTTGGAATCTGCTGCTTAATCCATATATGAGCTTCAATGACCATCCAGTCGAGGTTTCGAAGTAAGCTCTATGACTCTATATATATCTACTACTGACTTATAAGTAGTATTTTGAATAAAACTTTGTTTTTTCGAGTTTCTCGGCAACACTGAAGTTAGGTCTATGATGTTGATAACATAATCATTTTAAGTTTCTGATTTTACGCTAATATTCTGCTTGTTTTGAGAAAAAAAAATAATTCCCGTATCAACAAACAAGCTGCGTGCGCTACACTATCAGTTAAATTATGCAAAACCTTAAAACGTTTTGATTTTAAAATAAACTCTTAAACTCTTGATGCGCTGTTTTTTTTTGAAAAAAAAAAAATGTTTTTAGTAAATAGTTTTTCGAATCAATGATGTGTTGGATGCTTTTGGAACAAAGTTATTTTCGAATCAAAGTTGTTTCTTCTACTTTAAGGATCTTTTAATGAATATTTAAGCTTTGCATAATCTTAATACGCTAGGACTCTAGAAAATACTTCATCGGATGCATTTGGAACGTATCTTGTTCGCATCAGAGTTAATATGTTGTAATCGTTGAGATTTTCGTACCCTTAGTATAAAAGGATTCCAGGAAAAATTACAAAAACACAAAATATACAACTGTAAGGATGTAAGAAAGACTTCTGATATGAGCTGGTCTTCAGTAAGAGAAGCATGCCAAGAATATCAACTTGTGCTGAGGAAGCATTCTAGATATTTAAACTTTTTTGGCTTTATACAGTTATGTGCTGTTGGGTTGTTATTAAGAAATCCATTTTCAGGTTTATAAACGTTTCCAAGGTATTCAAATTTACATATCTACAAGGCCATATAATCTTTGAGGTTATGTTTAAGCATTGTTGTGGATTTTGTAAAAAATGAGTATTTGGAGCTGAGACTATGTAATCTGCACCTAGAGATAATGCTGAAAGTATCTTAGGCATATCTCGAGTTTAAGTTGATGACATGATGCACAGTAATCTACCATTTAAGTTCGCCAAAAATTGTAAAAACACAAACGAGAAAAATCCACGAACCCGTAGGTACTTACAAGCCGTCATTATGATGGGCTTCCAAGCACATATGGATACATCCACCACCTCGCCTGAATGTATGGGCACACCAAGTGGCTCAAAATCTAGCATTTTGGTATTGAGCGTTTCGGGCACTATCAGGATGCCCACATAGATTTGCGCATGATTTGTGGTCACTACAACCGTCTCCTGCTTATGATCAATAGCCAAGTTGTTAATCTGATATGATGGCTCTGGATAAATACCCATAGGTACGGTTATAAGCGTCTTACGTTCAAATTTTGTCTTCGACAAGCGTTCAAATACGAACACCTTATTGAATATTGCATAGGCGAATCCTATCGGGAATACAGTGATGAACTTAACGGCGGTGTTATGAAGTGCGATACGGTCTCTGCAGTTTTGCTTCTCTGTTTCTAATTGTCTATTTATCCTATCCTGATCAAATGTTAGATCCACAACCTCAGCTTTGCTGGCACGTAGTATTAGCTTCTTCTTCGATGCCTCAACTATAATCGAATCATCGTCTGTGCCAATTATAACCAAATCCCCGGTGAGAAATGCAACCGAAGTCACACGTTGACGAATTTTAAGACTTCGGCTCACCACAAAGCCACGCTCCGACCTTTTCAAAAAACTCAAATTGCGCCGACCACCCACAACCACGGTATTAATATCATGCGGATGTGAGGCAATTACCTCGGCGCTGCCGTTGGAGCTGAAGACATTACCGCGTGCCTCAACCGTTAGGTTCGTGTCCAAATAGATCATGATAAGCGTTTCATCCGGCAAGCGGGTGAGCAAAAAAATGCAACGCGAATCATGGCTAAAAATCATTTGTTGAAATGGTCGATGTTTGTGCTTGTGCGGCATCTCCAAGACATAGCGTTTCTTTAGTATGGACAGCTCATAGACGGCTACATAGCGACCGCTAGCCTCCTTTCTGGTGCAGAACTCTAAGACAGCCAACAGCTTGCGATGTGGGCTAATGGCTATAATCTCCGGGCGCGTCTCCTCGGGCAGTCTGCATGTGGCATATACACATAAGCTTTAGAACTAAACGTTAGGCAGCAAGAGTTACGCTACCTGAGAAAACGCTGTTTGTTGCGCACATAGTCATGAATGGCCAGAACGCCCTCCACGGGATAAATGACTTCTCGTGAAAGATTGAAATGTACATTGCCAACGACATCTGTGCGCAGGCCAAAAACTAAATACGGACGTAGAGTTGCAGTGCCGGAAGTTATGGACGGGCGCCTAGCCTCATCCATTTTTGTTCTTCAGTAAATAATATATATACTCTACCTTAATAGGAATTTATTTATGATGAACTTAAAAACGGACTAAAAATTATTGTATAGACTTGATGGCTTTGACAAAGGCCTACTTCATATAATAAAATTAAAAAAAAAAAAGAAACAGTGTTGGAAAATTTTTATTGCAGTGTTGGTAAACGTGCGAAGCGATTTAGTTTAGTTCATGCACTTGGAAACTGAAAGCTTCAAAGTGATCAATGAGTCTGGCTTGCAAAAAATTGCAACTTCGAAAATGCTGACACAGAATTCTTAAGAGGTTTTCCATGTGCTTTGGCTCAAAGCTGTAACTGTTTTCTTAAAAAAAAGCCCATTTGCAGCTTCACCTTAAAGTGGCTTTGATAACCCCTTAACAGACTACAGCGGACCGCACTAGCTCTCGCTAGGCGCCCCAGCATTGGGGACATCTTCTACAGTTGATCACCTCAAATAAAGACAAGTCCGTCGTCACTAACTCTTTCCACCTGAGCTTTGATCGTTTCTTAGCTGGAAAGTCTGCGTCCATACGAACGACATGGCTGAGCCAATGTAGACATTGTGCCATGATATGCTAGACGGCATCTATGTCGTTGTAGGGGCTCACACAGCTTATGTTACGTTCGTTCCGCTGCGACATTCCTTCCCGAAACACAAGGGGTCGGAGATTTCGTATACCTCTGTTGAAATCAGCTCGTCATTGGCCGGTGGCTGTGAAATGTGTTGGTTCAATGGTTAGGGCTTTGACTTCGAAAATTCCAAGTCAAAATACATAGCTTTATGATGTAGTCAAAGGATTTCGTTCAAAGTCGACGCAGTGGTTCTATTTAAGTTATAAATTGCGCAAACACATCGCTTTTAAGATGAGTGCTTGGGGTAGCCGTGCATCATGTACCACTTTCTGGTGCTATTCTCTTCGCCCATGTTTCTGATATCTGCTACTACGGGGTTTTGTCCATGTATGATGCGGCCGGCTAAGTCTTCTTATCCGCTGTAGATTCCACTTCAAAGCTCGTGTGACACATATTTTTTCATTTTTTAAACTTTATCACGTTATTGATGGGTTAGTTTCTGGTAATGCTCTATAAGTCATCGTTTGCAAGTGACATGCGACGATTTTGTGAGAGGCGCCTCGAATCTTCATGTGCTACGCCTTACACAGCAACAATGATATCTAGATAGTAAAATTTTATCACGTTTTCAACGATTAATGTGATGAGATTTATTGTTGCTCTTAGATCGAAAGTGTTTGACATCTTCTGACTCATTAATTTGGTTTTCTTGCAGTTTTTTTCCGAGCCCAGCCCGGCGCGCTAAATACCATAATGTTAGTTTCTTTAGTTCTGCATAACACCAATTTGGCTGCCAGCGATACCAGAATGCCTACTCCGTTATTTCTGAATACTAAGTTAAACCAGATTCGTCCAACTTCCTTGATATAAGTCCTATAAGTTCAAGTCGTATCTTGAATTTTATGCTACTACGGAGTTCCAACATGTCAGGTTCCGATTTTAGAATTTTTTTTTTTCGTGTTCTATTTGGTATGTGTGATAGATTTTGCATCTCCAATTCCGATGTGTAAGCTGTCTGAACGCTACTTGAACTACTGGATAGACTGCTGGCGTGCCACTTGGAGTCCTAATGCCTAAATCCATTACTTTTTAGAAAAGCGCCAGAATTATATTCGGAGAGATATATTTTTAGCTTTCCTATCATAATATTAGCACAGCGCCAAGGGGCTATAGGACAACAGCTGTCAATTCAAATAATAACAAGATTTTTTTAGAGAGAGAGATAGGCGCTCATACAGACGCACATGAGTATGTCTCTCAGCTTTTCTGCTCAGTTTGATCATACTTTAGGCAAGTTTAAGGTAGTCCTCGGCTATTTCCCCTGAGGATTATATACATTTTCAACTTGCGCAAAGTTAATTTACTCTTTGTACTAAATAGTATATAGTATAAAAATTATCAAAATCTTCGCGTCACAAATTGATGAAGACTCTGACCATCCCTTGCAAACATAAAGTGAGGGGTTAATTTGCATGCCCTGATGAAATAAAAAATTATATTGTTGAAAGCTGTAGATAAACGATCCAGCAAATCTGCTACAAAACAATTGATAATCGGATGACAGTTCTGTCTGACATTGAGACAGTGCTCAAAAAAAATGCTGTCTAGGCAATGCATAAACTGATATTATGTAATTTCTAAATTTTAAGCTATTATAATTATATAATTCTTTCTCAATAATGCCGCATAAAATCATTAAAAATAATTTGTTAAATTTATTTATTTATTTTATCTAATTTTTATGCTCATCTGCCCATGGGTATTATCTCTTTCGATTGCTTATCAAGTTCAGGTCACCATAATATTTGCACTGAGGCTAGCCCAAAAAAGTATGCTACACTTTTTATTGCCCTCTCACGCCGATTGCTTCAAAATGGCGCTTTTTGTGTGTGTGAGCGACCATTTTTAGACATTGTCATTGCCTTACGCCATTCTCCACTCGCCGCTTTTTTGTGCAAATGTGCAAAAGTTTGATTATGAGAAAAAATAAAATAAATAAAAAAAAACCTAAACCTGGCAAAAGTTTCTCATTTTATAAAATATCATTTGTTTTATTGCGCTGCCAGGCTAAAGTTGAACAAATTACATGAGCTTGCAGACACAAACATATATATATATCTACGCAAGACAATCAGCAAAAAATAGTGTCTCAGAGCAGTTTGTATACAAAGCAAATAGTATCTGGAATTTAGAGAAAAAAAGTCGGATTTTCGGCTATAATGTCTCAAATATCTCTTAGTTGTGGTGTGTTGGGCATATCGGTATAACTTTCTTCTTCTTCCTTAGTCAAAAATCGAAATATCAAGTTGCTCCCAGTTGCAAATATACCAGGTGAACAGAAATCACTAAAAGTATGCAACACTTTTTTTAAAACAAAATGTCCGAATACAATGGCAACAAAAATAAAGACTTAAAAAGTGTAGCATACTTTAAGTTACTCGCCGCCAGCTGCTGATTTCTGTGCGCCTGGTACTTGAGAAACTCAAAGTAGCTGATTTTGCTTGAGCGCAAATCGAAATTTTTTAGTCTTAATTAGTGTATATCTCTTGTTTTTCTCAAGTTCTCTCTCTGGAAAAGTGAGAGCAGTTAAATTTTAAATTAAATTAGGCATCCCAAGCAGAAGTAAGAGCATTAATATTTATTATTATAAAGAATACGCATTGTAGATTCGGAACTTCTTTTTCAGAAATAAAAAATTTTTCACATTGGTCACTTTTTATATCTAAGATATGATATACTTGAAATATAATGGGCAGCAAAAAGTTGAATATTTCTGTAGAAGAACGATAAGTGGGAATTCGAGAACAGGCAAGATAACGAAAAATTAAAAATCGTGTGCAAATGTTAATTGAGAAAATGAAAAAGATAAAACAAAATACTCACATGGAAATCTTAGACAAAAATCAACTTAAAAAAAGGAAAAATAATAGATTTTGACACTTCTTAAAGGTAGAACAAAATGGTAGAAAGCAAACGCGTGAGTTGGATTCCACAAAAATATAAAATCCAAAAAGCAGAATTTGATGTTAGGATTGTATGAATCAGGAAAAATATTATTTATTTGAATATAGCGAATATGAAGAAAGACGTTCAATATTATGACGCTCTTACTTTCGAAAATGGAATATCACGATCGAAAACATTTCAATTGTCATTAAGGAAAAATTGTACTGCCGCCTCAAGATAAATAGTCAGATATATTCAAAAAAAAAAAGTATGATAATGATAAAATAAATAAACACTTCAGTAAAAATATTCGAATTGTCCATGTCCATCCACTTTATGGAAGATTTTGCGGAAGGATTTTGTTTTGCGTCAACCGATTTAATAGCTGGCAAGTGATTTATTCTCAGTTTGGTTTGGCAATTGAAGAATTGAAGCCAAACGATCATCAATCAAGGCGTAGATTTCGTCAAATGGGCCATAAACGAGAAGCCCTCTTCTGTTTTTATGGTTACGTCAACAAGCAAAACTGCCGTATTTGGAACGAAGCTAATCCTCAAGTATATGTCGAAACACCATGACATCCAGAAAAACTGACTGTTTGGTGCGCTTTATGGGCTTGTGGAATCATTGGTCCGTACTTCTTCAAAAACGATGATGGCCAGAACGTTACAGTCAATGGTGATCGGTACATAGATATCCAGGAGCTGTGGTTTCAACATATCACACAGCTCGTTCCAAAATCGATTTATTGAAAGATACGTTTTGGTGACCACCTTATTTCACGTTTTGAACCTGTGAAATGGCCTCCAAGAACTTGTGATTTAACAACGCTAGACTACTTTCTGTAGGACTATGTAAAGTCATTGGTCTATGCCGATAAGCCACGAATGCTTGACCATTTGGAAGACAACAATCGCCGTGTTATTGCCGGCCTTCTGGAATAAGTCATTGAAAATTGGACGTCCACATTGGACAATATCCGAGCCAGCCGTGGCGGTCATATGCCAGAAATCATATTCAAAATGTAATGCTACAGGATCATCATTCCTATAAATAATTGTTTTATTGCAATTTAAAGTTCTATACCTCTTGAGAAAATATAAGAAATACAATTTGAATAGTCCTTTTTAGTTTAAAATTAAGCTGCAAAAATTTAAATTTTTAAAAAATGTTTTCAAAAATTGTAATTTCAAGTTAAGTTTAAGTTTTGAATGGGAAAACCAATTTATGTAGTTTGTTATTTTTTAAGTGGCCGCTGTTTGTAAGGACATTTTTATGTACAAAATTTATAGATTCTAATTAATAAAATTTATTTTTAATTTTCGAACTAAAAATTAATTTAAAAATTGAAAATTTTATTGAAGAAATAATATATGTTAAGATATGTAGAAAATGGGGACGGCCTGGTGGATCATTCACGTCAACTGATAAGCAACATGTAAACGAAATCAAGGAATAAGTGCTCAAAAATAACCTTGCTGCAATTTCAGAAACATCAGGTTAAATCATTTTCAAGGAACACTTGGGCCTCCGAAAATTTAAGATTTGGGAAAAACAGCGGCGTCGCGTTGGTGTGGGTGAAGTCTTGCTTTCTGACTATCAAGATACGAAAGGGGGACACAATAGACTCATGGGGTTTGCAGTGCCGTAGGGCGTAACCGCAAACTCATTCATACATTACATATAAGAAAAGATGGATAACGCATTATAACTGCAGATAAAGCATGGATTTATGCTTACGAACCGGAAACAACCGATCAATCGAGCTGAGGTGAGGAAAGAAGACCGAAAAAATTCAAAGTGGTTCCAAAATCAAGCTCATGTTAACCTTATTTTCTTCGATGGTGTAGTGCGCTTTGAATTCCTTCAAACCGGATCAAACTGTTAATAAGGAAAATTATTTGAGTGTTCTGCAGCGTTCGCATGAAGCAATTCATCTCAAGTGGCCAGAATTATGGCCAAACAATAGTTAATAGTTTTGCAACATGATACGGCAGACTGCTTTACCCACGCACCCACCCAAATTTTGTAGTTCACCAAAACAGCTGAGTTGAAAACTGTGCGTTAACTTTCAGCAGGCACTGTGCAAATATATAAATTTGCAAGCTAACAAATGCTTATGGTATAAATCAATAAACTTATTCAATAAATGTCTGCTACGTTGTTGTCTCATTTCATAGGGACAATCATTATGTTCTGTTTTCCCCCTCTCCCCCCTGCCTGCTACACCTAGCACTTAACATCTCCACACTCTACTGTTGACAACTCCAACGCTTACATAACTTAATACAAAACGCATAATCGATACTAATGAAGCTGCTGAGAAGCGAGATGCGAATAGCAATTATTGCGACTGCAAGTATCTCTATCTGAAACTCAGTCGCGTCCGCTGTACTTCCTACTCCCTGCACTGCCTTGCCTTGCGTTGCCAAAAAAATTTCATGGTATAATAAATTGCCTTTTTGTGGCATACAGCTTCATCAATGGCCGCCTTAACCCAGGCATATAAATATTTAATGCGCTGCTTTGGATTTTGTTGTGCTTACTGCTGCTGCTGCGGATGCTGGTAGTGGTTTTGGGTGCTGGAGCTTATTTTTTTTCTTACTTCATTTTAAGCAGTGCCGAAAGATTTGTTTAAGGATTTACCCTCACCAGATAAGCTGCAGCTGTCGTTGGCAAACATTACCAGTGCGAGCCAGACCGGTTCAGCTTGGCAAGAAGTTGCCGAAAACACTTAATGAGCGTAGCCAAATGATGCAGATGGCTCGATAAGCGGTTGACAGCAAATGCTTAGCATACTTTTCAGCGTCAGACCAAGTGGTTATGTCGCGGGAATGTGGGACGTGCGATCAGCTCGTAAATTGACTAAGTCACATAATCGTCAGCAATAATTGGTATTGCTGTAAGAGATTTTTGTATTAATGCGTTTTCGTAGCTGCAAAAGCTGCTGCTTTAAGAAAAGTACTAGCTTGCATGGAGTTGCTTTTAAGTCATAGCGGAGACAGCTAGTTCAAATCTCTTAAATTAACTGAGTTTAATACGCAAAAAATCATCTAAACTCAGTGTAGCACATTGGATAGACTCAACGTAGTACACAAGAAACGATGTGTGCTATATTGGAGCTTAAGTTGTTGGCTGATTCATGCTGGCTGCGACCATTCACTCTGCTCTACAGTTTCGTTTTACCTGCAGTAATTCAAGGCCATTATCTGCATAGACAAAAGACAGGCTTTCAATGCATCGAGATCTCACAAGTAAACCGAAATTTCAAAGCAATCAGCTAACAATCGCACACACAAACACACACACACACACATAGCAGTTGGCCAACTTATGGTTGCAAGCCATAAGCCAATTAATGTTACATATGCAACAGAGCTGTAAAGTTACACATTGGCTTAAATGCTTTTCACCAATTTTGTTGGAAAATTTCATTACAGTAACTTTTGGCCTAAGGCCAAGCTGGGCTAAGTCGCTACAGTGGGATAATGGTAGCTAGAGAAAGAGAGAGAGAGAGAGAGGAGTACAAAGGCAAAACCAGATCTAAAGTCAAAGCCAAGTTAAGGCAGCCGTGTTATCTATGTATGCCTCTGTGACAATGTGTGCGTGTGCGTGTGTGCACACAGCGCGAGGGCAGACTAAAGAGTAGAGCTTAGTAAGCAACAGAAAGTGGTTTTTTGCACAAAAAATATTACATTATATAGCTTTGAAGTGTTAAGAAAATTGGGCAGTACTTTTAATGGATTTGCTCAAGTGGTCAGTTTGTTTGTTAGGATACGACTTTATCTTTGAAAATATCTAATATTTGTTGCCTCTTAACTAACTGCAGCTACGTTTTTCAAAGCGAGCTTAGCTGCTGCTGCAGCTTCAATTTTTAGTTCTTTTTTTTTAGTTCTGCGCTACCTCACTTCATAGCCACTTTGTAGAAGCTACTCAGTCAGATGCTGACGGAAATACAGAAGAACAATACAAAGATTGTTGCTATACGGAAATTTCTGCGAAGAATTTTGGGGCCGGTAAGGGTCGATGTAGTTAGAGTCATAATATCCCAATCTTTTGAAACTAGCTCTGGAGTAAGGCAAGGAGACAGCCTAAGCACATTCTCCACTTCATTCTTACGGTGGAGCAAATAGTAAGAAACGCTGGACTTCGAACCTCCGAACCAATATGGGGGACTTCAACTTCTTGCATATGCAGATGACAAAGATATAATCGGTACATCAGTTGTATCCATGAAAGAAGCTTTTGTGAAAATAGAAAAGGAAGCAAAAGAGGCTGGATTGTTAATAAATGAATCCAAAACAAAAATCCTTTTAGCTGGAAATTCGCACTGGGTGAGGCGGTTTGGACAAAATATAACCGTTGACGATTATAACTTTGAAGTTGTTGATCAGTTTAAATAT
Source organism: Chymomyza procnemis (assembly GCA_035046065.1). NCBI lineage: Eukaryota > Metazoa > Arthropoda > Insecta > Diptera > Drosophilidae > Chymomyza > Chymomyza procnemis. The sequence goes on along the minus strand of JAWNOJ010000021.1, from coordinate 33,218,503 downwards.
CTTGAGTCATACATTAATGCTACTAACGACTGTCTTAATGATATCAGAGAAAGAATTAAAGCTGCGAACTCCACTTTTATCTCGCTCTCAATTCACTTGAAGTCGCGTCTTATTAACAGGAATCTTAAGATCCGACTATATAAAACAATGATCCGTCCTATATTAACATACGGATGCGTATCTCCTGGAAAGAACAGAACGGAAATTTCTGCGAAGAATTTTGGGGCCGGTAAGGGTCGATGACTCTAACTACCGTATTCGTACCAACGAAGAACTGCAGGAGATATTCAACGATGCAAATTTATCCGGCTATATCGAGTCGCAAAGGCTAAGATGGGCTGGCCATGTCGCGAGAACACGCAACCCGATTCTTAAGAGAACGTGCCTTAACCGACCGGATGGAAGATGAGTAGTTGGGCGACCAGATTTACAGAAACTAAACGTCGAAAATTGGGAAGAAGCGGCGAAGGATAGAGACTATTGTTGCTAAAGATACTTTTTTTTTTACTGGTTCGCATGTTTGAAGTCATCATCATCATCAGCTCTACAACCCGGGGTTTTGGCTTTCTCAACAATTCTTCTCCATTCGTTTCTGTCATTAGCAAGAATGCGTGGTATAATCTCTTAACTTTGGCAACTTGCTTAAAAATGGTTTCTAGTGATCCATATCACTATGCTGATAGCTTTTTGGGGGAAGTTAGTTTTTCAAAGCACTCCATTGAAATCTCTTGAGCAGCTGGGGCGTGGAAGTCTCAGATTCTACGGTTAAGATTAAGAGTCTTAAGGTTTTTTTTTAGTTTTTGCCAGCGCAATCGTATTAAAAGTTTATAAATATCAACTAGAACCGCCAAGTACAGTTTTTCCCGATTGTACATGTTTTTCTTTTCACAAATTATGCATAGTACGAGCATAGCTGCAAACTGCGATCATGTAAGCCTGCAAAGCGATGTGTTGTTGCTATGCGAATTTTTGCTTAAGAGAATTAATAGAAATGCCAGTGTACAACGAGCTTTGAGCATCAATTGTATACCCTTGTGCCATAGAGATCATTCTCTAGGACTATCGCAGAAATAAGTCTTATGATCCATAATATTTGTAGTTTGGTGGTATCTTGCAACGTGATTCTGTGGTCACCGCGAATAGATACTTCTTCTTCTATGAGCCCAGACCAAACAATAGCCAATACCACTTACAAAACAGATCATTCTCTTAGTCTATCGCAGCGAGGAATTTTAAAATATGTAATAGTTGTAGCCTCATGGTTTTGCATTTATCATCTACAGTATCCTGTGAGCAGTCCACTGAGTATCCAGCTTAAATTCTTTCTCAACTGAAAGATTTGCTTGATATTCGATTGCTATTTGAGTCAAAGATTTTTAGTAGTGTAAATTAAAGCTGGCATCCATGCTCTTATTAAAGTAATTGTTTTGTGAAGTCATTCAATGCCATAAAAAGGTTCAGGCTGGTGGCGGCATCGTCACTTGTAAGCCCAAAGAGAAGCGTATGGAGTGCATATTTCTTAATTAAGAATGTTATCCGTTTGAGAGTCGAAGCATTGCCAGCGCAATCTTAAACGTTTCGTTTGTCTTTGCGCCAACCAAGTTCAAGTCAAACATGAACTCAACTGTTACTTGACAGCAGAACGTATTATCCATTCTATACATGAATTCTCTTTGGTAGGGCTATCAGTTTTCTAATTCTTGAAGAAAACGCTTTAAATCTCTTAAGTTTCTTTCTCTCCATTTTAGCCAAATTATTCTAGGCTTGACTGTAAGTAGTTCAATGTGCTATGATAGGATTTACCACAAAACCTAAGTTTTTTGCTTCGGATCCCAGCAAAGATGACAGCTGTCGTAATTTAAGACATGCAGCCTCTTAACCATATGACGTATGATCGTAGGATAGTTGTTTAAGACCGCCTCTTATTTGGAATAGATCTCTTCTTCTTATAATCTCTGCTCTTTCTGCAAATTAATTTAAAATTGATTGTATCGCAGTCTTTGAGAAACCGATCTTACATAGCTTACGTAAATTTCGCAGAAGATGTTTTGTAGATAGTTTTTTATCTGCTTGATAACTGCGCAGTTGGAAAGATTATTCTGATTAGAAACATGCTCTCAATTCTCATGAAGCACTCTTTGGTGCTCGAAACATATAATAGCTTGACTCCGTTCATTCTTTTCGGTTTATTTTAAAGAGTTCAGATAATCTCACTTATTTGCTATACAGTTCAATAAATAGCTTCTTGATCTACAAAATATAAATACAAAGATACACCGTAGCCTGGTTCAATCTTTAGCTCATACAGTACTCTTTAGCTTGCCCTCGTATGTAGCTATAGTAAAAACGTTTAGCAGTTGATATAAATACTTTAGTTTCGAACTAGTGATCAGACGTACTCAAAGCAACAAGCTGCCAATGATTATATATAAAAATAATTTGTTTTCCCTTCCAAAGATTGAGCATGTAGATATCCCTAATAATAGCTGTACAAAGAGAACTGGGATCTACAGTATCTAACAGAGATTCTCCTTGTTCTATTTATTTGCTAGACATGCGAGTGCTAGGCAAAATGCAGCAGTGCTGCAGTGTGGAATTGCATCAAGCAACTTGCATGAGTTTGCTACTACCACGCTACCAACATACACTGTTTCCTATGATTGCTGTTCTTTCAAAAACCCACGCTGCTGTTAAGTTCGGCTTCAGGCCACATTCAATGCTTGAAAGGTTTCAGCCTACTCTCGCTAGCAAGCAAGCCAGTGCAAAGTTTTTGGATAGCTCTAAAAAGTTTCTTTTACCCATATCAGGGTTGAAGGACGAGTTACTTACATTTTCGAGTGGCTCAAAGCAACTAAATTGGCGCTTAGAAAATTTTCTGTTCACACAAGTTTTAAAACCCGGAAAATTTTCTTACTCCTTTCAAGTTGCACTTTAGCTGTAGTGAGTGCTACAACAAGTTGCAATTTGTTTGGGAAAAGTTTTAACACTATTTAGTCGGTTTCATATGAGGACAATTAAGAGAACGATTAAATTTATATTATCAACAAGAGCATTGAGCTTTTAAGTTATATATATATATATGTATGCAGTCCATGTTTCGTACTTTTATGTGTGTTAAATTTGAGTACTGGCACACACTCAAACACTCTGGCACACCCACAAACACACCCACACATACTTTCATATTCATATTTAAAACTTTGCTTGCATTAAGCGCAGCAGGAGGTCTACGTTTTATTTTTCTTTTTTGTATCAAGCCTTGCGACCTCAGCTCATTAAATACACATTAAAGTTTAATTATAAACATTTTGCGCTTGCACTTGGCAGCAAATGACCAAAAATATAATAACAACAACAGCAACAAAAAGTATAAAAACAACAAATTCTCCTACAACAAAGATGAAAAGAAATCAAAAAAAAAAATGTATCCAAAATGGCGAAAAGTGCAGCGAAAGTCAAAGTAATTCACCATTTTGCGCTGCCCTAAATGCGGCTTATTAGTTGGCTTACAGCTTATCGCGAGTTAAAGCTTAAACACTTGAAGTTTTCAGTACGATTTGGGACAAGTTAATAGCAGCGAATTAACTAGGCAAGCAGCATTTGGGCTATTTGGCTTTGACCTTATGGGAAGGTAAAGAAAAACAGGTGATGCTAAGTTACCAAGCTTCTTGAGGCTAAGCGTGTGACGTCACAAGTGGCCTTTTTGTTGGTATTGTTAACTTTTTGTTCTTTATAATAAAGTTCAGTATTTTTTGAACCAAAAATGTTATGAAATGTATATCGTCATGAAAAGGGTCGTAGGTATAGGTCTCAAACACATTTTTGACGCATAATTGTTTGCAAAACTTTCAGCATGTTTTTTCCGACAAAGTAATCACGTCGCTCTAGACTTTTTTGTGATCTGTGTTTCTAGTTAAATAAGTCAATGTAATGTAATCTATGAACAAGGGCGGGCCTACGCCCTTTGGCACTGCGTCCCCCATGGGTCTATTGTGCCCCCTTTCTCCTAGCTTAGTTTAGGTGTTCTCGGAAACTGAGTCGGCTAATTAAACCAAATCAAAAGCAGCATTTATTGGAGAAGAACATTTCTAATAAGGACAACGCAGAAACATCCTGGGGCCTGACTCAAACAATATGGTTGACAGTATTACTTAATTTACCTTAACTTTACCGTAACTTTACCATAACTTTACCTTAACTTTACCTTATCTTTACCTTAGCTTTACCTTAACTTTACCTTTACTTTACCTTAACTTTACTATAATTACCCAATACAGCCCGTTATCAGCTTACAGCAGACCTCACTTGCTCTCAGCAGTGCCCCTACTTTGCGCGTTTCTTCTCTTGAAGTGAAGATAGCTGATCGTCCTTCACTTGGTCTTGGCATTTGAGCTTTAGTCGTTCCCTTTATTTTCTTTCGTCGATTGACAATTTTAGTTATTGTCAATTTTTCGTACATGGTTTTAAATATTAAGTCATATGGCACTCAAAATTCATTTAAAAGTTTTTTGGTTACAATAAACATATCATTTGGCGGCAGTTACATACTTCGATTGCTTCGATATGGCAAAAAAGCAGCCAGATTGACAATACCAGTCTTTAAAATTCTAGGTTCGACTTAATATGACAAAAGGTTTTTCTGCCAAAAGTGTCATCCCATTACACTTTCTTGTCGTCACTTAACTACAAATAAGTATACATATGACGCGATTAAAATTCTTGGACTCATTAGATATGACAAAGTATTTCCAGGTTAAACAATATTTTGCCATATTCTGTGATAAAACAATTGTTTGATAACCCTTAACAACCAAGGAAAATAAGCATATGATAGAAAAATATGACAAAGTATTTTGCTGACAAATAAATTTATACCATATTGTGACAACATGATATGACAAAGTATTTTCTTGCCAAACAACTTTCTTTTCCAAAAGTAGTTATCAGTTTGAAGATTTTTTTTTTAAAATCCTAAGTTTGACATAATATGACAAAAGCATTTTTTGCCAAAAATATGACACCTTAGCATTTTCTTGTCAAAGAGTATTCAACCGTTTTCTGCCAAAAGTAGTTATATGTTGCAGCTAAAACTACCAAGAAAAATAAGTAACATTGTAGGTTTGACCTCATATGACAAAGTATTATATTTGCCAAAAAGTGGACATCTTTGTTTGACAAAAGCAGTTAATTGTTGTCATTTTGATAGGGAAATATGACACAAATAGTGTTGTTGTATATAGATATTTGGCATTTCTATTTGACTATCATTTGCCATTTAAATGACAAAAACAAAATGTGACAGAAAATGCTTGCGAAAATATGACTATATGGCGTCAGTCAAATGGCAGAATTTAAATCTATAACAAATGTGTATTGCCTCAATTGGCAATGACGTAGTTATTCACGCCACTAAATAAGTAAATATGCGTCCAAAAGTAAATAAAGAGAGTATGATAATATGAGGGTAATTACATTCTTCCATTTAAGTTCTAAAGAACAGCAGTATCCAGCTTTCCACATATGGCAATATAATGTTATAAAAATCATATGATAATTTTCAATTAAAATTAAAAATTGTCAAGAAATCTAATTTAATAAATGCTAAAAAGTAAAAATGAATACTTTTTTCGAAATGTTGTACGCTGTATAATTATTTGTTTCGAAGTTAAGTATTGAACTAATTCAAATAAAATTTTTGCAGTGAGATAAGACAATATGACAAATGTTATTAAGATTAGAGAGAGTTTAGACTTTTCATGTTGCCATTTTGTGACAAGACTAGATATTCACAAAATATGGCAATGCTTAAAACTGTGCCACAAAAAAAAATGTCAAAAAATTAAAGAATATGGCGAAAATAAAACTCTACCATTTCAGCAATTTCTGAGTTATTTTGGCATATTATGCTGCTGAAAAAGCAAACCAAAAAATTGTATAAAATACAAGCTGGAAGTTTTTACAGTCAGTTACTATATATGACCCATATGACAAATGTTCAAAAGTGAAAATGAGTACTTTTGGTCAATAAGTTTTATTCCGTATGATACTTCAAGAAAATTCGTATCATACTAATTGAAATATAATTTTTGCAGTAAGATATGACAATAAGACGCACAGGAAACCTGCGTGAAACTTGGGACCACAGTGTGCCGCGTGAAGATATTCAGAAAATATGGCAATATTTAAAACTTATATGTCCAAGAAGAAAACAACAAAAAATTGGAGAATATGGAGAAAATACAATTTTACCACTGAGGTCATCATGCTACTGATGCAAGCAATATGCAGAAGTGACATATTTGCATGTACCAGATAACTATTAAAAATAATATGACTATAAGTACTTATCCGCAAAAGCAACTTTTTGATATTAGGATATGTGACTATGTGACGCCAAAGTGGTAGAACGAAATATTCTTATTATCTTTACCGAAATGTATCGATTTGCATTTTAGCTAAACTTTTTAGGTCATAAGTTATGCCATTTCTGGCATATACATAGAACTGTAATACCGACGGCTCCTTGGTGTAGTGCACATTAAATCCGCAGTAGCACAGTAATGGCCACATTTTGCATGCAGCGAAACGACGACCAAAAAAATTGGACGTAGGGACGTCGGGAGGACCCTGGCACGAAACGACTTTTATAAATGCCATGAATATTTTGGCCAAACATAATTTTTAACGCAGCATTTCCGTACTTTTTCCCAGGCCATGCCATTTGCCATTTGCCGGCTACTTGGAGCGCAGCCATTTAGCATTTAACATTTACGCCTGCATCCCATTTCGGTTGCAAGCGCTTCAGTGCTGCAGTAGGGGGGCGGCGGCGGCGGCGGCGGCAAGTGTTGCGTTGTGGCAGCTTTATGCCATTTGGGCCACTTGGTGACCTTTAAAGCGGCAGTGCAATGCCACAAAAGTGCTAATAAGCTTGCCAATTGCTTTAAAAAAAAAAAAAATACATATATATATCTACATGATGTCCTTGTACATAGTATATACACATTTCAGAAAATGCCAACATTTCCGGCCGAGGACAAGCAGAACAATGCGATGCTTATCATCGCCACTTAATGTGCAACCAAAATGTGCGTCGTCCGCCTGGCAGCAACGGGCGCCCCGGCAGCAGCGTCCTCGAGCAAGCCATCCAATGAAACACGCCCTGGACATGCACATTCAAGTCGCCCATTTGATACATGCGAGTCTATCGCATTGCCAGGCAAGCAGATAAGCAGCAAGAGAATCCCATAGAACCAACCAAGTCGCATGAACACCATGAAGACGAAACGCCAAAAAAAAAACAGCAGAAATAAAATGTAAGTAAAGTTTGTACAGAGTCGAATTTTCGATACACTGTAATTGCGAGAGTTCAGTTTGAGTCGCGCTTGAGCATGGTTAAGGGGTAACTACCAAGCTACCAGCATTTGGATGTTCAGACACAGCTAACTCTGCAATCAAAAATAATTTGGAAAATTAACAATTTAACAAATTTTTTATACAATTCACAAAAAGTCAATTTGTTGCTGTATTTTCAGTGCAGCTTTTATTGTTTCTAGATGTTGTTGCATTATTATTTGTTATAGTTGAAATAAAAAATATAAAATATTTTAAAAATAGTCTGAAAAATCTATAAAGAATTTCCCCATCAGTCCAGGGAAACGGAAGAGTTTTATGTTATCTTTTACTCGTTTTCATTTAATATTTATTAATTTTCACATTTTCAAATTAACCTTAAGGTCTTACTAAGTTGTAACCCTAAATTATAAAAATAAATAAATAATAACACTTCTTGTTTTTAAATCAATAATTTCTTTTTGATTAAAAATTTTCTTCATTTAATTTCCAAAAAAGAAAAATTTTTGTTTACATATTTGGGGCGTTTTTTTTAACTAAAGTCTATTAATTTTTATTTTAATTTAATAAGCACTCTAATTGGTTTGCTCACCTACCCGTGCGAAGTCTATATAAATAATGACAAAGATAGATTTATATTATATAAAATAAGTTAATTAAATTTGTTAATTAAACTATTTCAAAATTAAAAAATTGGTTGAACCTTCGTTTCGTTTTTTATCATGAATTTAGTGATTTCAATTTTGTCGTCTGTATTAGATAAAACAAAATTAAATAAAAAACTATTGTATAATAATAATTAAAAATAAATAAAAATATAACTATCTTAATAATAAAAAAATATCTTATAATATAAATATATAAATATTACAATATATATATGAAAAAAAATATGTATATATATATATATATATATTTATAAAAGATTTAAAATTATATGTTGTTATACATCATAAATCAATTTAAGAGATATAATTAAAAATAAATTCTTTTCACAACATTTTTTATTTTATAATTAAATTGTTTGAATTAAAATTTATATATATTCTTCATATTATAACATTGTTATTTATTAATTTTTAGATAACAAAAAATTTAAAACAAAAATCAAGTTTTAACTAATCCAAATAAAATCTAAATAAATCTATTTAAAAAAATAAATATCTAAATAAAAAAAAATAAATATAAATTTTTTATTGTACTTTTATACATTATGCCGTATTATAAAAAATAAATTAAATAAAAAATAAATTTAAAAAAAATTTAAATTTATACTTTTTAATATTTTGGTTTGAAACTTAAAAATCTGTTTTTAAAAAAAATTTTTAATTTATGTTTTAATGTTTTAGTTCGAAACTTAAAAATCGGTTTCATATTACAACCTATTTGTTTAATAAATAAACAAATAATTAACAGATATATTAAAACAAATATTAAAACAAAAATTTGTGTTAAATTTAGATTTAAAAGCTATAAATTGTTTACTTTAAATTTTTTTTTGTAATTATATACATTGTGCATAATTTGAAAAAAAATAATAAAAGTAGTTTAAAGTTCACAACTTTTTTACTTTATAATTTAATTTTTTTAATTAAAACTTACATATAGTTTTCATATTATGGCAATATTGTTTATCAATTTTAAAGTTACAAAATATTGAAAAGAAAAATTTTATTTAATTTAAATATTATTACATTGTATCAATATAAAAAATTAAATAAAAATTAAAAAAAAAACAACAGACCACATTTTTTGAATTAAAATTAAAATATAGTTTCATATTATAACAATATTGTTTTTTTTTTTTTTAATTTTTAAATAGCAACAAATTTAAAACAAAAATGTTATTAAAACTTTTAAATTGATTTAAGCACTTATAAATAAAATCAAGCACAAATATATTAGCAAAATACTTTAAAAATATTTTACAATCCTAAAATACTTAAAATGGTTGAAAAGGTTAAAAATCGCATTTTTTTGAAGGTTTATTGCGTGTGTCTGTCTAAAATCTAACTAGTAGTCCTATTAAAAATTATAATATAACAGTTTTTTATTTTATATTAAAATAAATATATAATTTTTTATGTGTAATCAGAAAATGTGTGCATTTTGTCATTTTTTATTTTTTTTTTTAGGAATTTTGTATATATTTTTATGCTGTAATAGGTCAATTAATGTTAAATAAAGTAAGCTTCAAATAAAACAATTGAATATACAAAAAAATAAATAGCTTATGTAAGTAATAAAAAAAATAAGTTTTAAATTAAATAATAACTTAATAAAAAGCTAGTCGTAGCCTGCCAATCCGGTAAGAAGAAAATTTTTTTAAAAAACTTAAAAAATTAATTGAATTGCTTATTAAAGATTTTGAAAATATTTAATAATATTAAATAAATAATTATTAAAAATTATTAGTAAAAAAAAAAATAATAATGCGAAAAAAAATTAAGAACTTAAAAGGTAAATAGTTGCACTGCATGCACTTCCCCCTGGTCGACAGTCGCGTCATAGTCTTGCACAAAATGCAGCTACCTTTTGTTAGAGTATTTAAAATAAAAGGGATACAGATATATACATTCAATATCATTTTACTTATCGTTTGGCCATAAAAATTGCCAAAGCAGAAAATTGTTTAGTCCTGTGCACACTTCCCACCCCCACCGTCACCGTATGCCCATGCCGCACTCCCTCCGCGCGTGTTCATATTGCTGTCTTTAGGCGTCTTAGGCGTTACGCGGTCTACACTCCCACCAAGCCAGGCACGATTTGTCTGGCACTTTGAGAGATTGCAAACTAAAGACGCTTCAATGGCTAAATGGCTGCTTGACTCAGTGCTGGATGGCTTGGTTAGTTGGGCAGTTTGGCGGGCTGGCGGCTGGTGGTGGCCGCAGTCAGTCTGGTTGGTCCTGCGTCCTGAGCCCTTTTATGGCTGCGGTTTGTTTTTCCTAAAGCTTTGGCCTCTCATTTTTGCTTGTCTATTTTTATGTTGCTCGGCAAATGTTTCGATTTATTTGAAGGCCAAAATCTGTACGCTGTTCTTGGCCATTTTGTAATTTTAGTTTATTGCAAGACATTTGTGCCTCTTGCCTGAGGCATTGAACTTGATGTGGCCCAAAGTAAGCGCCGCATTAACTATTTGTTGTATGCTGATTGACAAACTGACTGCAATGACTGATAGACAGACAGCAGGAGCAGACCAACTGAATGACTGACTGTCTGACTGTCTGACTGACTGACGTACGGACAGATTGTTAACAATATTTTGCTTGACAAAATAATTACCAGTTCATAAAACTTTCAAGCCACGTTGCTGTGGCATTCCCCGTTCGCTTGTGGTTGCAAGTTAGTATATTATGTACACATGGAGTTTAGGCAAGTTGGGGGCATCTCACTTCGGGAACTTTGGTATACGGCTGTTTTGTTGTCACTGGCAGCGGTTGCTTGCAATTAAAAACTTTTAAATTGTTGCCTTTTTCCCACAAATGTCGTACATTTTCCAAGCCAAATGGCATGAATTTAGCAAGTCCAGGCGCTGGGTATGTTGCCTGGTGTCTGTGTGTTGCGGGGCGTATATGTTGAATTTTATTTTGAATTTCTTTTTTGTATTTCGGCGGTCGGTCATTTCAATCAGCGTCATAGAGATTCAAATGCAAATTACAAAACTTAAATTAAATGTCGGACATGGTCAAAAAAAAAATATATATATATCTCTACGAGCGGCACTACGAGCGAGAGAGCAAAGTAATACAAATTAAATGAACTGATTTGGAATGTAATGAATTGGTAGATTTTGTGTGTTTTACAACACTGTGCACGTAGCAGGAAGATGGGCAGTGGAACTTTTTGGTTTGTAAAGCAAGAAGAGATATAGAAGTCGGTCTCTATACTTATTTTAGAATACTTATACATTTTTTTATACTTTTTTAGAAATCTCTCAAGTTGTATAAGCACTTTTGAGGTTTTAGTAAATAATCGTTTTGTTATCATTATAAGTTCTGGATTGGAATAGATGGCAAAGGCGACAAACAACGCCTCGGACACGCAGACTAAATAGCCCATTGTGTCATACCAAAGGAAGTGGGAAGGGGTTAGATAGTGGTGGGATAGGAGAGACAGGGAAAAAGTGAGAGGGAGAGCAACCCACTCCTCGTCTCTTGGAGAAAGTTGAGCAGTGATTGCAGTAGTAACTTGTGTGCTCCATCGAGCTGGAGTACATGGCTGCCCAGGGTACGCAGCCTTGTTCTAGAAAAAGCTGAACAATAGCATATGAACGGTATTGTCAGCCTCCTCTAGACAGACCATATATATTGGGTCAGTTCTTAATCCCATATGTTGGCCACAAGCGTCCCGTGTTGAGCCCACTAAGCTTTCAAATCCCTTCTGCCAAGACGAAGCCTTGGGTGAGGTATCTTTCACGAAGTATTTCGTAACTCGACAAACTGCTGTAAGCTCCCAATGATCGTTACAACTCTTGGTCGTTCGCCTCATAGTCGCCGCCTTACTGATAGGTATGAATGGCTCCAGGGCCTAGGCTGGTTTGGCCCATACTCGATTTGCCAATTCATCTGCTATCTCATTTGCTTGTATACCTGAGTCCAGGTGTACCAGAGGCGACAGACCTTTTCACGATGTGAAATCGTGTGTGGTCTGTGCTTGCACGAATGTTGTTAAAAGTCATCAGATTGGACTACATTCGAGTCAGCCTTGGCGGTCATATGCCAGAAATCATATTAAAAAAATAATGCCACAAGATGATCTTTGAGATAAATAAAATTGATGTAAATCGATTGATCCATTGTTGTTTTAGTGCAATTTAAAGTTGTATACCTCAAAAAACAACACCCTTTATTTTGTATACTTAATGTTTTACGCGACGCAACGTTTTGCTTAGACAAATATTTCTTTTTTTACTTTCTTAAATCGTTATTGCTTTAAAAATAGTTTTTCTAATCTAAAATATTATTATGTTAACTTTAAGCTGATTTTAACGCATACTTCATGAATTACTTATTTCGTTATGTTACGTTACATGATATTTTCTTCTTTTTTTCAATTTGTTTGCTTTACGTTACGTAACGTTATAGTTTTTACTTGTGTAAATCTTAATTTTTAGCTAATAATTCTGCTTAAATTTTTGTGTTATCTCTGAGCTCCACACAAATATGCAGTCAGCGTTAAAACCCCATTTGAAGCTTATTTTCTGATACTCGTAATGCTGCTTCAAAATCAACTTTACCCAACACTAATTAATTAAATATTTTATGGGATTTTTCTTTGGCCAAGAAGTGCCATAAAAGAGACGGCCAAGAGCCAAATGGCTTTTTCTTGGTGGTTTTCACAAAGGTTTCTATCTAATTATTTGCCGCCTTCTTCAATTAAAATGACTGCACTTGATTATTAAGTGATTTATGTTAAGTACCTTGAAGCTCCTACAAATACACATGCATATATAGTTGTGTTTGTGTGTATCTGTGTGTGCGTGTGCGCTTGTATGAGTTTAGATTGGCCATAAGTTGGCGCTGCTGCCTTGCAACTCAATTTGTAATTTGTGCTAATGAGTGCGTTAATTTAACGCCTGATTAAAGCCCTTCTCTCGGTGTATCTGGCGGGTGTGTGTGGGCGGGTGTGTGTGTGGGCAGGTGTGTGTACGGGTGTGTGTGTGTGTACTTTATTATGTGCGTATTTGTGGGCGTAACTGGCAGTTACTGGCCTGGTTCATTGGTCTGTCGGTCAATTGGATTGAAAAGTCAAAAAGCCAACTAATTGCCATGGCTCTTTAGGGCGGGGGAGTTCAAGTGAAGATGACGAAGATACTTGAATAGATTTAATAGTTAGTTGGTCGATTTTGTGTGTTTCCATTGTGTACAGTTTGTAGCATGTCATTATCGATAATTAGGTAAATTTTGTGACTTAATCATAATTAATTAATGCTCAATTTGAGGTTTACGATTAAATTAGTATTTAAATAGTTATTTAGTGTGCAACTTGTGGTCCAACATATGGGCTGTATAACACTTTAAATGGATTTATTCAAGGAGTGCATTATCAACTATTACTTTCCGCTTTCCAGTTCGAATTCCATACACTACCAGGGGTGTAAGTTGAAATTTGACCGGTTTTGTCGATAAACAAAACGCAGAATTTTGCAGGGGAATATGCAGAATTTTTTATGAAAAGTATTGACCATTCGATTCAACACATTTAGACCATCTTTTGGTCGAATTATGTTTGTCATTCCAATGAAATTTTGTTTCTTCTGAGGCGAAGAAACCAACAAACCACTTTTCGACTTCTTCAAAGTTGGCGAAGCGCTGCTCTGTAAGTGATTAAAAATATCATAATCGGATGGAACGAGGTCTGGAGAGTACAGCGGATGGAACAATATTTTCCAATTAATTCTGTCTTTCACCAATTTAGCTGTTTGAGCCGGCGCGTTATCATCTTACAAGATAACTTTGTCGTGTCTTTGGGCAATTTCCGACCGTTTTTCTGTCAAACGTTTATTTAAATTGATGATGTGTTGTCGGTAGCGATACTTTTTAACCATTTCAATAGATTTTGAAAACTCTTAGCATAACACACCAGACTGGTTCCACCAAACACAGAGCATTGTCTTACGGCCAAAGCGATTTGGCTTTGCAGTCAATGGACCTGCCTCACCAGGTGAAAGTCAAGTTTATTTTCGTTTTGAATTCTCGAAATACTCTATGTTTATCCATTTTCGTCCCCCGTGACAATATGATGCAGGAAAGATTTTCTCTTAAAATGTAGATGCAGCATTTCACAAACAGTTCTTCGATTTTCCATATGCCTAACATTTTGTTGGTGTGGTACCCCATTTTCCATACCTCTGGATCTTAGCTATGGTTTTTAAAAGTTAAGAAATTGCTACCCGTATCATATTGAGTGTTTGCGCACATTATTGTTGCGTTTGATTTGAGTCTTCATCCAATAGCGCCTGCAGTTCCTCCTCCTAGAATTTTTTCGCTGCACCAGAATGTTCAGGATCCGCCAAATCAAAATCGTCACTATTGCATTGACAAAACCATGTCTCACACCTTCCAAACACTGAAGCATGTTCCCCAAAAGTTTCTACCAGCAACCGATGAGCTTCAGCTGCTATTTTATCGTTGGTGAAATAAGAAAAGCAACGATTTCGGCAAATGGTATGTACTTGGAACAAAATTATACATGTTTTCTGTGGTAAACCACAACGACAATATTATTTTGGTGAAATGACCCATTTGTACTTTTAAAAGTTCTGGACAAAAGTCCAAAAAAAAGGAATGACACCTAAAGCAACTCAAAGAAATATATAGATACATATTGCTAGCGACATTTATCATTCAAATCGGCCAATTTCAACTTACAGCCCTGGTAGATGTACCACCCTGCATTTTGTACATTTTAAGCTTAATATCTGCATAACTGGTAGATAATGATTGATGGTCATAGTAATTGAGTGGGGAATAAGGAAATGTTTTGCTTTTGCATTGTTTTTGAAAGTAAACAAAAATTATTATGAAATATATTGCTGTTTTTGGAATCAATGCTTTGCTACCAAGGGAAAAAACGCAACGAACTATAAGTATTGTTGGAGCATATTAAGTATTTACAAAACAAAATGTTGCAAAATTAGCTTAAGGGGGTCCGGTATACGACTGTCATATACACTATCCTACTCAGCCTACTGTTTTTTGAAGCGATTAATTGACTTCTCTGGCGCTCCTTAAGAAAGTGAGCAAACAGAATAGCATAACATGCTGCTGGCATTTTCAAGGGGTACACGTTCTCGGGAGTACTACAAACAATTACCTGCAAGCCTTTTTCTATAATATTTTCAATTTTGCAATTTTCGAAAATGTGGATTTACGTACACTTAAGTCCACTCCACACAATTAATCAAAGTCTGCATATGTGTCTTTACTATTCAAAGTGAGCCGGATCAAGTTAAACTAAATCCGAAGATTTTAACTTGCAGTTCAACGTCCCTGTGGCTCTACAATTGTAATTTTGACATTATTTTGATTTCGTTATAAGTAAATATTTGTGTATTCGTAAACTAAATTGTATTCCCCTTCGCTATGGTCATAGCTCCAAGGGAAGCTCGAAGAGAATAGGGACCCACAGTTTATAGCTAAATCCACAGAGCGAATTGTAATTAAGACATTTAGACGTAGACCTAGAGACGGCACTTCTGGACAAATGCATCAGTGCTGCAGGGGGGAATCGAACAATCGACCTACCGGTTTAGAGGAAAGAAAGCTTCGACTACAACTATTACAATTTATAGCTTCGTCCTTGACCTTATGTGTGAAATAAAAAGTTGAGTAAGTCGGTACTTATGCGAAATATTCGATGCTGATAAAATCGACACCTTGAGCAGTTCTACAAAAGTACAAGGCAATTACTTCATCAGCTTAAGGCAAATAGCTGCAGTACAGCGACGTTTTATGAAAGTTATTGTATCTCAGGTCAGTTAGAATATTCAAACAAATTATCCAATGCAGAGCTGTCCCGTGTCACAGCTGAGCCTTCTATGCATCTCCAAATAAGAAAGAAAAAAGGGACGTGTACAGGTCATGCTATCAGTAGGAACCCAAGCAGTATTGTCCACATGGGACTGGAGTGGAATCCCCAAGGCAGCAGATGGATCGCAGAGATCTAAAGTGAGCTGGAGAAGTTCCATGCTTCAAGAATTGGCTCAGTCGAACATAATATGGAGCAGAGCTAAACAGATGGCGCAAAACAGCGCTCGATTGAAGGCTTTAGTAGAGGCTCTAAGTTCTCAAGCGGAATAATAAGGAAAAAAACTGCATCTCAGCAGTGCAACTGGGCAGTGTACTCACCACTAAGCCCAAAGGTCCTTGGGTCAATTTCACCCGGCAGCAGCTCATAGAAGGAAAGCACTCAAAAAGCTGAATATCAAACTAAACAATGTCATAGAAGCTACAAAAAGTATTAAGTGTTTAGGCTTAACTTTTTCAGCCAACAATAGGCTTAATCTTCTTACTGACAAATGTGTTGTACAATTTAATAATGCCAGGAAAGCCATTGCAAAACTTCTCGTTATAGTCAATCAATAAATGTTAAATTTAAAAAGCTCTTGTATACTGCTTACCTTAGACCCATTTGAACTCATGCAGTTCCAGTATGGGCTATTCTGTCCAACATCCCAAGTTATCAAATTGAAAAGTTTAGAAGGATAGAGACAAAACTAAGCAGAAGCACGTACGGCATTTTTAGAGCCAGAAACCAATACACATTCCATTTAAATCAGTTCTTTTATAAGACTATGATCGTCTTGATGTGCATTAATCTAAGCTCTCTATCAATTTTCACACAAAAAACAGCACGAGCACTCATGCATTACTTAAAGATCTTATCCAAATCTATCACTAGTAAATTAAGTAAAAATAAACTGAAAAGCACTGATTATATTTAAAACTTAATTTTCTACAATTACTTGATCAGTTTTCAGAATATATAAATTCTTGTTCCTTTTTAACTCAAGATTAGTTTCCTCTTTTTGTGCATATATCATCATCTTGGGTTGCCCAAAAAGTAATTGCGGATTTTTCGTATAGTCGGCGTTGACAAATTTTTTCAACGGCTTGTGACTCTGAAATTGCATTCTTTCTTCTGTCAGTTATCAGCTGTTACTTTTAGCTTGCTCTAGAAAAAAAGTGCGCGAAATTTTGTTTACATTTGTTTGTTTGTCGTCAATTTTAATATGGAGCCCACAAAGGAGCATTCTCGTCATATTTTACTTTATTATTTCCGTAAAGGAAAAAACGCAGAGCAGGTTGCTAAAAAGTTACGAGATGTGTATGGTGATAAAGCCTTAAAAGTAAGACAGTGTCAAAATTGGTTTCGCCAATTCCGTTGTGGAGATTTTTCACTTAAAGATGAACCACGTTCAGGTCGGCCAAATGAAGTTGATGATGACCAAATCAAAGCATTAATCGAATTGGATCGTTGTTACTACTACATTATTTTCTTTTCACACTCATAGCTCACATATCTTACAGGCGCTTCTGTGGCATAGAATAGTGTTTTAATCATAAGCATTGTTAATTGTTTTTTTTTATATGAATACAACAATATTATAAAAAAAGAAACTGTTTTTTAGTCAGCACTTATATGTTTGCTTTAGATCGCATAACAGCTCCGCTTGACGATTTTTGTATTATTGAAAGAAAGCTGTTAGAAACTTACCACTAAATGGATGACCCTTTATTTATTTAATATAAGTTGACTTCTTGTGTTGCAATAGTAATTGATAAATCGATCTACGATTATTTTGGCAATCATACAAAATCCGTTTAACTTTTGCTGTACGTTTTATAAAATTATAGTTTTACGACATGAAAATTTGTGGAACAGACGCATTTGCATATATTAAGAGTATAAAAAAAGCCATCAATATGCACTCAAATACAAAGATACATTAGACGGCATAAGAAATACACAAGTCTCACTCTCACATACACCTACACACACTGACACACTCCTACACCCACACTCACATACATCGCTTCATAATCACATTGATAGCCGTTAACAAAGTTTGCTATGGTTTGACTATCTGCGTGTGTGTGTGTGTGTGTGTGTGTGTGTGTGTGTGTGTAGATGGCAAAAAACTTTTGCCACATAGTAACTTTTACAGTTATTATTGAAAGCTGCAAAAACTTTGGCTTATTTCATTACGCAAAACTTTTCATTACGTTGCAAAAGGCAGAAAGTACCACATTACTCATACGCACTGTGGCCGCACGAGAGTGGGCATCTAGCTCACTCTTATCTCACTCAATGCCCAAGTTGTGTGTAAGTAACAAAGCGACCAAAACCAGCAGCAGCAGCAGCAGCTCGGATATATTTGGCCAAAAACAAAACCAAAAAAAAAAAAAAAAATAGATGGACAAAAGACAAAAGTAAACTGAAAGTATCAAAGTATCAAATGGCCAAGTTGCAAAAAAAAAGGTGAGTGCCTAAGTACGAAAGGACAAAAAGCCATTTGAGACGTCAAGCAAATTGAATTGAAAGACATGTGAAGTTTAAGTGTTTGCGTGTATGCGCGTGTGTGTGTATCTGTGTGTGTGCCGTTAATAGCGCTTATAATTTGCCATAAATTGGCAACACACACACACACACTGAGACACACACTTAGTGCCAAAAATATTCGCATTTGTTTGGAAATTGAATTTGACAATGAGCAAATGAGAAGCTTTTAACGTTTTTTATTACATTTCATTTGAAAAGAAAACTAAGCAGTTTGTTCGAAGATACTTTAGAAATTTAAGTGACACTTTGGAAAACCAAAGCAAAAGTGGCGTAAGTTTATGTTGGGGTTGCATGACTTGGGTATAGCCCCAAAGGAATCGTTCATATTGCTAAAGCACTTATTTTATTCCACTTGATTATGCGATTATCGCTCCAAAGGCGTCGCATTAAGATACATTTATCAATAGCTGTCCGAAGAGAACAGATATCTACAGTTTATAGATGAATCAGAATCTGATTTTCTTAAGCAAATAGCGTCTACCAGTGTACCGCTAGATGCTGCTAGATGCAATTGAAATACCGAACTTTGAGCTTAAAGATGAGTACGCTAGCGCTATGCTATCGAAGCCAAACTAAAGCACTTCCAAGCCCACAAAAACCAAAGATCCCTTGGCGATGTCTTTATCTGACTTTCTGAGGGTGTAGCCAGGTCAATTTTCTCCTGTTGATTTCGATGTTGATCGGAGCACTTTAAGAGAGTATCAGCAAGTTTTTGTTTGTGAGATTGTTTGGCCAGAAAATGCGGCCAACGATCCGTAGACATTTGCAGTCGTGGGCAGATTGAGTTAGTCGTCATCCACGTGTGACATCCATACATACCCTATTGAAGATGCGTAGTCTTGCTTGTAGAGTGAGTGCAGTGACAGTAGTTCAACACATAAAATTACGTTCTCTAAATGATCGTAGACAATGCCAAGGCGTCTTATACCCTGCTCTTCTTATCAAAATTTCCTTTACCATTCCAGACAGCGTAACTCATAATTTTCAACCTGTAGCACTACCATTTTAAAGATCGAATTATGCATTGTACGAACCTTTGCTCGTCTTATGCTTAAAACTCTAATTTTATTGATAATCTATCTTTTGAACGGTCTATTCAATTCAACTCTTTCTCCATTTTAACTCATCTTGATGCGTCAAATCGTGCATCTTTTACCAAATCCCAACTTGCTTAAAGCTAATCTTTTGGCCACTTTGTTATGAAATGCTCAAACTTATATGTTTTCTGTTTTCAACTTTTATGTGGTAAATCTAAATTCCCAGACCAGTCCCAGATATGAGACGTTGCAATCTGCAAAAAAAATCAACCACCAGAATCAGTTATAAATTATATTATTATATTTCTAAATTTGAATATTAATTTTTTATAAGGTCAATATGCAAAAAGTGCAGCGAACTAGTAGTCAAAAAAAAAAAACACTGGAACAACTCTTATGCTACCCTACTACCCTGCCCTCTGCACCTCGAGAACTAACTTACTAGGGACCAATGCTTGACTCACGCGCATAGGTAGCCCAAAGACCACCCCAGAGACCACCCAGAGAAACACACGCGCATAGTGGATGACTAACTCATTCATAACCACGATTCACAGCCGACTAATTCCGGTTCTACTAAGCATCACTCTGATCTATGTGCGGTACCCTGCTCTGGGGGCCTGCCTGCCTAACCTAACCTATAAGGCCAGCTGGACTGAGTTGTATCTCTAAATTATTAAATAATTAAATATATTGTTTAGATCTCGTAGGCCAAAGCGGTCATTGGTTTTCACTATTTTTATTGTATTTCTTTTTGAATTGAAAAATATTGTGACAAAAATTATTTTTGTCATGCTTTTAAGCCTTGCCAGGTGCTACATCATGTTTGATTACAACTGGTTGACTATATTTATTATGATAAAAAACGCTGAATGTTTACCTATTGCAAAAATGTACTTCGGGGTTTTCCTAAGTTTCCGACTTTAACTTAAGTTATCCTTTCCTACTGGCCTCGAGTTTTTTTTTCAAATTTTTTTAAAAATTTTGTACCTATTGCTTGATCGCACTTACTTTTCCTAAATCTAAGAGGTTTCCATAGAAATTCTGCCGACAAACATGAACAAATTTAAAGAATTTCGATGTTTCGGCTAGCTGCAGCTATTCCATTTTATTTTTCTATACTCTCAATTAGCCAAAAAAAACTTAAATGACTAAAAATAAAATGAAAACGCAAAAACCATACAAACATTCAATTGAATTTATGGTAACTTCATTTCGTGCTGACCAGCAATTAGTTGGCCATTAATAATACGCCATGTTGTGCGGTCATGCGGTGATAAGACAAACAATTACATAGTCATACACCTGCGTATGTGTGTGTGTGTGCGTGTATCTGTGCATTTGGAAGTGCTTGTGTGTGAGTGTATGTATGTGCGCGTGTGTGTCTTAATAACGGAATCAATTTTCATATTAATTTCATGTAATAGGTAAATGGCTTGCATGTTGCCAATTTGAAAGCATTTATACAGGTTGACTGATACCCCCCACCTGCTAACATATACAGGGTGATGCATTATGTGCTTTGATTTTCGCAATGCTATGTTAGAGATAAATTTCCAAATAGAGCTGGCATGCGATCGTCAACTTTTTAGTTGCAGCTTTGCTATTTACTAACTTGTCTCGTTCATCTTTTGCTGACATCAACAGCGCTTGTTATTATTATTGGTTAGTGTATATTAAGTCTGTGTATGCCGAAAATATATTATAAATTCTAATAATTGGCCAAATAGTAAAGATCTTTAATATAGGAAACCATTAAAATATGTAAGCAAAAAAAAAAAATCGTTTGCTGAAGGTATAGATAGCCTAAAAACAAACTAAAGGGTGTTTTTTAGGAAACACAGTTTTTTGGTTACTATCAAATAACATTTAATTATGTATAGTTTACAATAACGAATTTTATTTTAAAAATTCTTGTTCTTATGTAACTGTCAAACACGTTCAGTTACGTGTATAATTTTAGTCTGCATGGGCTTGCAAACGTGTAACATCTTTAAACTAAAAAATTTCATACTAAAAATTAAAAAAAACTCAACTGAAGAGCAACCAAGAGCTTTGTAAGAGCAACCAATGCTTGACCAAAAAATCATTAATTCGCGTGCTTCATATGCGGGCAGCATCATTGACATACGCATTTTATATGCAGAAACGTTATTGTGACTGACGAGATTTGCTGTATGATGCTTTTTTGCTCGCAAAATGTAGCAGTTCGAACTGGCCATCAACAAGATACATGCTACAGGTAGAAGTATAACCGCTTGAGAGTCGCGTTAGTTGAGCAATTTACTTTGTAGGGCTACGTGGAACCATAGCGACAATAATATTATAATATAATAATATTATAATATAATAATATAATATTTATTGTGTGTATATTTGAATTATTAAAACAAAATTATGCAAACTTAAAAAATAACAGCAATTAATTATATTTCAAAAATAAAAACCACAAAATGCTGAAAGAAAATGTTTAAAAATAAATATATGTTGTCTATACTCTGGTTCTTAAAAAAAGACTACATAAGAGTAGAACGAAACAATTATTGTCATAGCTGAAGTAAGTCTCAGCTCATTGATCTGCTGCACATCACTCCAAACTTATTAGCAATTTATTTCGTTGCAATCAAAAACTGCTTCGTATCTGGCTTTGCTCATCGTCTTATATACTAAAAATACCTTTATTATGACATAATCAATGTTATATTCTAGTTTGAATTCGTTTTCACTGCATGTATCCAATCTACACGCTACAAATGCTTTGCTGACCAATGTGTTTTAAGTTCTCAGACAGCCAATGCGGTCTTCTCAGTAAAGACTTAAAATTATAGACGACTTACTACCCTACGCAGCTTGGATCTTTAAAAAACAATTCAACAATTGCATAAATTTTTATTGATTTTTAGTTATTTTTCTTTTAATCAAATAAATTAGCACTTAAAAAATCACCCTTTTATTTGTGAATTCAATTTCGTTAATTCGACGAATTTCGCACTTTGCTTCCAGAGAATTACAATAGAGGCTGGCCAAGTAATCCAAAAGAATTGTTGCTCTAATTTCAAACATTGCTTAGTGACAAACACCAACAAATCCTAACTCAAATCCCAGCTTCCGCTCTTTAATCTTAAACTTATTTCTGAGCCTTGACATAACTTTAAAGCCTCAGCTTAACCCTTATGTGGCCCCACGTACAAATGTGCTCGCCCGTAAATAGCATTCATAATAAAACTAAACAAAAAAAAAAAATAAAAAAATTCTAATAATTGTAAGTGTCATTTTGTTAACGTTTTATTGTTGTTGTTACTAATTGTTTAATGATAAGAAAGACAACCGCATGACTATGTAAACCCTTTTTAGGAACCCCAACCAAACCCAAAACAACAGCAGGAGCAGCAGCCATGGCCGCCCTACCTTAGCATGAATGATACTTGAGGCCTGAGGTTCGAGGTGCTTTGGTTTGCTACGTTTTGCTCTGTGTGGATATGGGTTGGCGGTGGGTGCTGGCTGAAGCATTGTTTGGAAAAGCTGCTGAAAATGTGTTAAGCCATTAAATGAAATTGAAATTCTTGCCAAGTTTACTTGATTATACTGTCACCAATAATTAAATGTCGCAACAAGTTGCTAGACAGACAGACAGACGAGCAGCCAGCCAGCCAGCCAGCCAACCAACTGGTTTGGCATCCAACAGATGCCAGCTGCCAGTTGCCACTTGCCTGATGATGATGGCAGTTGATGGCAAGCAGCTTGCTGTTATTGTTGTTAGTGCTACCACCAGATGAGGATGATGACGATGATGATGCTCTTGATGAAGATGATAATGACGGGAATGCCGGCAAGGGTGACAAGGACAATGCCAACGGGTACGGGTTTAAACTGTTGGCAGCCCGCTGGCGCGTGATAAATTGTACTCATTAAAATATTTTAATTTACTTGCAAAGCGGCAGCTCGGGTGGATTTTTGCCACAAGGTGGACGGACTAAAGGGCTAAAGTGTGCGAAGCGGAGTGGAAGCCAGCGAGCAAGCGTGGGAGCGTAAAAGTCGGCACGGCTAAGAAGCTAGAAAGGCTAAATGTGACGTTAAATTAATGCTTAACACATTTTGGCAGCTACAACAAAGTTTTATTTTTCGGGAATCCCCCTTTTGGCTGCAGGGGTAAACTTTTGCCAACGAATCTGCATGTAATTGGTTATATTAAATTTTAAAATTAAAAAAAAAAAAATTACAATAAATATCATAACAATGGGCTGGCGCTTGTTTTTGGCAGCGCGGTATGAGTATTTTTTTTGTGGAATTGGGTATACGTTTTGATAGGCTTGGTTTGCTGAAAGAATCAGCTTAATTGGGAAGAGGCGCTAGAGTATAGATTATGAGATGTATTACTATTGAGAATACCAAATAATTAGCTCTTTTTTTATTCTTTTATTATTCAATTTTGGCATCTACTTTTTCTCATCTCTCTGTTATTAATCCTAAACACGAGTCAACTATCATTGAGCTATTGTGCGATTTCTTCAAAAGATCCAAAATGGTGACAAACGAAAATCCTTTTGCCATCATTGAGCAACCAGTAGCAGTAAGAAACAAAGTCTGAGGAAATTAGAGTTTGCAGATAATTTTTGAGCCATATTTGGCAGCGCAATTTCCCAGGGGGCTTGAAAAAGACTTGACTTAAGCTTTTTTGATAGTTTTTTTTTTTTTAAATTTTGCTTTCAAGTGGCAGATTCCAAGCACTATTCGCAATCATTTATCGTTAAGACGACTTTAGCGCATGCTCTTGCTGTCACTGTCTCACTGTCGGTCGCTAAGTTGAAAAATATTAAGTATACGACTAGTGACTCTTCACAAAAAAAAGATTTTAGTAATATTATTATTATTAGTTTATTTGGTTTTTGATTTTTAAGTATTAAGCTTATGTTGGTTTCAAATAGCAGATTGTCTTTGGATTACATACCGACCGCGCCAGCGGTATTGTCCTCTAGCCTAACCTTGGAGTAGTGTATCCAGCAACTTGTAGCCATTTGTATGTTGTTAGATGGACAAACGCTATATGATCTCGGTGCATACTTAATTCAAATGCGATAATGTGGAGCCACCGATTGTCCGACTCTTGGACCATGCGATTGGTTACCGCATTTTTTCTCCAGTTGCTCATATTATCCAGCGTGTAAGTAAGATTTTAGAGTGATATGCGTAAATGTAGCCGCAAACTCAATTGTGACCAACATACACTAATTTCATGCCATCCATTTTTGAGAACCCTTCCAGTACTGGGAGTTAAGGATGGCAGAAAAAGTATATATTATTAGAGTGTTTCAATGATTATACGTGAAGAACAAAGTAAATTGCAGCTTTGCATTTGATGGGATTGATATAACGTAAGGTACAGAAGGGGTATAACTCTGCTTTCCCCGTTTTTCAATCAGTACGTGCTGATCGATGGACATGCAATAATCACAGATATCCAAACATTTGTGGCTATATGTTTGCAACATAAATTCATTGCTGAAAATGTCAGAATTTGCGGCAAGTGCAACACTTGCTATTTCCTTACAATTCAATACGAAGAATATATAATGGAATACGTACGGCGAGGCTGCTCGTGGTGAAAGAACGTGTCCCGAGTGTTATCAGCGCTTCAAGAATTAGGATTTTGACGTTGAAGACCTGAAGAAAAGCGGTTTTCAAAGCGGTTTTCGAAGACTGCGAATAGAAAGCCTTACTTGACCAAAACGCATTTCAAACGCAAGAGGAATTGGCGGATACATTGTAAGGTGACTCCGCCAGCCAAAATGCCTTAAGGACATAGGGATGATTGGGAAGAACCAAGAAAACTTGTTTCCGTATGACTTACAACCAAAGTACGTTGCTTTGCTTGTGAACAACTATGTGCTTCAAGGGCATAACCGTGAGGAATTTCTTCAGCACATCATAACTGGCAACGAAAAATGGGTTCATTACGTTAATTCGAAGCGCAGAAAGTCTTAGAGAATGCCCAGATATGTCAACACATCTATAGCGAAACCCATTAGTCGTGCTTTGTATTTGATGGCAGCCTTTGTATTAGGCAGCTTTGTATTAGAGACCGAGCGCAGTTGAGGCATTTGCGCCGAAAACTAAAAGAAGAAAGCCTATAATACAAGGAAAGACATAATAAAGTCAGGCTCCTGCATGACGATGCTCGACCCCATGTCTCAAAAGTGGTCAAAGTATTTTTTTATATGAAAAAGTCAAAAATTGTATTGATTCTTGGATCACCTCGAAAGATGCGCAGGGAATCGATGCGTGTGAAGCGAGGAGTTAAAGAAAATTGGCCGCAATACGTGAGAAGACATGACAAAGTCATTCTCGTACATGACAATGCTGCATGCCACAAGGCAAATGTGTAGAAAGAAATTGGTGTCCTACGGCAGCCTTCACAATCTCCAACTGACTATCACCTGCTCCGATCGATGGCATACGATACAGCGAAGAAGCACTGCTGCTCATGTGACGAAATCAAAAATTGGATTCACCTCGCAATTTTTTCGTAGCTGTATCCGAATACTACCAGAGAGATGTTGCGAAAGGAGTAGCATCTAAAAACGGCCTGTTTTTGAAATATAATTTATGTAAACATTTTGTTACAATGAAAACTCAAAAGGAGCTGCATTCATGAGCAGTTCTAAACATTAATTGCTTTTTAAACTGTCAACATTTAACGAGATAAACAACTTTCCTAAAAATGTATGATTTATGTTTGTAATTCTTAGACTCCTGCCATTCAAGTTCAGATTAGTTGCATATAAATTGCATGGACTCACTCGATTTGCAAAGAAGGAAAATTTCCGAAGCTCAAAAAAAAAAGTTTCGACACTTTTTATATAATATAGCATTTTGGCAAACACAATTTGAAGTAAACGCAAATTGTGTGTAAATTACGAAATGCCATCAAGTCAATTTGGAAAATGAGAAAAGTAATCAAAGGCAATGGCAAAAAAAAGAAGGAAAACCAGCAAAACAAGCGAGAGAGAGAGAGAGTGGAAAAGTTAAGAGAATGTGAGAAACGCCAACGCGAAAAGTACTTAAAATTTAAATCACTTCAGCCAAAGCTGGAAAATCCAAATCCACACACACACACATACAGTCACAATATAAATTATATTTTGAGGGTAAATAAAACACTTAACGCCCTTTTAGCGGTTTATGCGCGACGCGCGCAAAACATTTGACACCCCATAGATACCTCCTCCCGCACCGTGCACCGTGCACAACCCGTACCCCAGCTGCAAAGCAAAGCATGACACGCTCTGTTAACGGCGCGACAAGGACACACAGGAGGCGAGACAAAACCAACACATTGTCGCAGCATTGTAACACCACGGGGGGGGTGGCATTTAAGAGCGCGTTAGATGGTACTGTGAGTTGGAAGTGTGGGTGTAGCGGGCGCTGAGCTCCTGGAGCTGGGGGTTTTTGTTGGGTTTTGTTTGGTTGCCTTTAAGCCATCATTACAAAATGGCATGCGGCTGGCAACAGACTAAACAAATTTGCGCTGATGTCTTCGTCAGCTTTACTTTTTCTCATAACTGTCGTGCCCCAACTTTTCCGCCAAAAACTTAGACGACGCTCACATTTTGACGAAAAACTTTGGCAGTTTTTTTTTTGTGTACTTTTTTTTTGCTTTTCCTTTTTTGGATTTACTTTTGAATACTCTATACACTATAGGGTCAAGGGTGTGACTAGTTACTATCTACAAGCTATCCAGCGATGTTGGTCTTTTCTGTGAGCAACTGTAGATCGTGCGAAGATTGAGCGGTTCTTCTTCTTGTTCTTTCTAAGAAAATTAAGTTCATTTAAGTTGAGCGTTGTCTTGGTTTACCCTATGGATGAGAGATTTAAAATCCACAGATGCTTGCTATTCACGGTAACCAAGTTTTTAACCGTAAAAACTTACAGCTTTGTTCACAGAAGCTCGCATGTACCCCCTTAAGGTCTAATGGGGAAATATTATTCACAACAAGGATCTGCATAGAAATTGTTCTTTGAAACCTATATGATCTACTGCTGAATACGCTCACGATTTGCAAGAAAGCCGTTCAACAGTTCAACGGAAGACAACGTGGCGTCGATGTTTATAAAAAGAAATTGTTCAATGCCTAAAATCATGAAATGAGTTAGGAATGCTGGCAAAAAGACAAGATCGAATGAAAATGCTTTTTGTACTATGCTCCAGCAGCAGCAGATAATAATAAATTTAGTCCATTTGTTGTTGCTGTCATAGCTTCAGAAGCGGAACGTTGGGATATCTTTATTAATAGCTGTTCGTAGAATCCTGTGTCTTTCATTATCATTATGTCAAGTACCAAAATCAACTGCTCTACTACTTCCTAAGCGCTGCTTAATGTAACAGCAATTTGCTGTTTGCAGTGTATTCCACAGTCTGCTACCAACTTAAGTGCTTTTAGAGATTTTCATTTTGTTGCTCGTTTAGCCGTTTTTTGTTTGGTCTGGCGCGATTTGACATTAACCTGTCAGCTCTGCCGCAGTGCATTTTATTTATGCGGGCACTGACGTTAGATCCTGACGCTGGGTCCTGCCACTTGTCGTCTAAACAGTCTGAGGTCCGGAGTCTCTATGTAAACCTGACTTACTGCCTGAGTAACAGACTGGCTGACAGTCTGTCTTTTGTTGATTTTGCCGCTGGTTGCAGCTTTAATGTGAAAATGATTAAGTGTGGCAATGTGTCTATGCAAAGAGCTGCAACATGCAACATGATGAAATTTGGGAGGAAGCAGCATAAAAATTTTATTTTTCTTTTGATTTTTGGAATTGGAAAGCTTAACAGCTGCAGCTGTGATGTACCGAAGTGAGTTTTGTGAGCAAAACATTTACTTTCAAGTCAAATATAAGGTTGTCAAATATCTCCCTTCCGCTTTTTTGCTCTTTATTCAATGCTTTATAAAAAGTGATACAGTGATCGGATTTAGTTCAAATATGCGCCGTTTTGTTCGATAATCTGTTTCCATCTAGACGGCAACTTCATAATACCTCCCTCGTAGAAGCCCCCCTCCTTATTTGCGAAGAACTCGGACAGCCACTTTTCACATGCCTCTTTTGAGTTCAACTTTACACCACCAAGGGCATTCGCCATGGACAGGAACAGGTGGTAATCACTTGGCGCTATGTCCGGGCTATATGGTGGATGCGATAAAACCTCCCATCCGAGCTCCCGTAGCTTCTGACGAGTCATCAACGAAGTGTGTGGTCTGGCGTTGTCCTGGTGGAACACTACACCCTTCCTGTTGGCCAATTCTGGACGCTTCTGGTCGATCGCCTGCTTCAAGCGGTCCAGTTGTTCGCAGTACATGGTAGAATTAAGCGTCTGGCCATATGGGAGCAGCTCATAGTGGATGATTCCCTTCCAATCCCACCAAACACACAGCAAAACCTTCCTGGCGGTCAATCCCGGCTTGGCCACTGTTTGGGACGATTCACCGGCCTTCGACCACGACCGTTTTCGCTTGATATTGTCGTATGTGATCCATTTTTCGTCGCCAGTCACCATCCGCTTCAAGAATGGGTCGAGTTCGTTCCGTTTCAGCAGCATATCGCAGGCGTTGATTCGGTCCAGAAGGTTTTTTTGCGTCAAATCATGCGGCACCCAAACATCAAGCTTTTTTTTGTATCCAGCCTTCTGCAGATGGTTTAAAATGGTTTGGTGACTAACTCCCATCTCCTGGGCGATGTCACGAGATGCCACATGCCGGTTTAACTCGATGTATTCCATGATTTGATCGGTATTTGTCGTCACAGGTCTTCCGCCGGCTGGCTTATCCATGGTGTCGTTTTCACCGGCTCTGAATCGTCGAAACCATTCCTCCGCGGTTCGAAGTGATAGAGTACCATCCCCCAAAACACCATTAATCTCACGGAACGTTTCTCTAGCGGATTTGCCTTTAACGAAGGAAAACTTTAAAATAGCGCGAATTTCGGCGTTAGTGAACTCCATGTTTACACGTCTATAACTGTTGAACGAAATATCCAAACTAACCATGCGTAGTGTCGTTTTGTAGGTTATGTCAAGACCTTTCAAATTATGTATAGTGTTGCCAGATACGAGCTCTGTAGCGCTTTGTACATAGCCGCGAAATTAAAAAGACAAAAAGGCGGAAGGGAGATATTTGACAACCTTATAGAAGCGCCTGATAATTGGATAGCTATGCAATATTATGCTTATCTTGGATCATGTGTTCAATATCTTTGCAAAATACAGATGTAAAAATAGAGCACACCAAATCTTATAGGAGGGTTTATATTGCATCGTAGTAGAGTCAAAAGTTTGCATTCAGTCTGATTATACTGCTTGTATTCATACATTTTCCGCTCTACTTCTAAATACTTCGATATAATTAAGCGGCAAAATCGTCCACATATATTATATATGATTTTTTTTTACTAGAGAATGTCTGGTTAGTTATTTAATTTACTGCTCAAAAAGATTTCTAGCTTAACGACTTTAATCCGCTGATTTTCCTGCCGTATCGTTTGTCAAGCCGAAAAAGGTTAACGATAATTATGCAAATAATTAAAAAAATGTCTGTCGATTTTAAAAAAAAGTGCGGTTTTTCCAGAATAAATCACAAAGAACTTCGTCTCGTAGACGTATTACAGCGGAAAAGATAGTATTCTAAAAAGTTACGCTTGCTTGCTGTTTTTTGTAAAAACTTAACTATAAATTAACTAAAAACTAACTATTAAAGTTAAGTAACTAATTCGGGCTATTTTATCGTTTATTGCAAAACCATTGCCCCATTATAAAGATTTCATACGAATGAAAAAGGCTTTGCAAAATATTTTACCACAACTCAAGCTTTTCTATCGATTGCGTAACAATATAGACTGACTAAGAAATAAAGATATGTCGGATTTGCCCCCTAATTTTACAATTATTGATATTAAAGTGCCAAAAGAAAGTTAAATTTTTTGTCTGCTATTTAAATTGCAAAACTTTCAGACAAACCTTAAACTTTGTTTTCGTATAGCAACTGACAAAGAAATAAAGATATGTCGGCTTTGCCCCCGAATTGAACAATTATTGACATTAAAGTGCCAAAAGAAAGTTAAAGTTTCCTGGATGCTATTTATAATCCAGGCTTCCAGACTGCAAAACTTCCAGCCAAACCTTTAACTTTGTTATCGTATAGCAACTGACAAAGAAATAAAAATATGTCGGCTTTGCCCTCGAATTGCACAGTTAGTGATACTAAAGCGCTAAAATAATTTGGCGGACTTTGGCTGCTTTTAATAAGAAGTTGCATACTTTCAGAATTCTCAGATCTCTGTGCACACAGTCAATCCATTTTTTATGGTTCTCCTCTTTTTCATTTTCCCAAAATTTGATACGAAAATATGATTACTATCGCCGAGCCGTCTCACATACATAAGCCATTGCATTCTGTTATTTCCCTTCTGTTGCTTTTATAAAAAATTAAATGTGCTTTGCTGGCAAAGCTTAGTAACAAATTAAAGCTTTTCATTCAATACGATTTTCAAAAAGCCTGAGGTCTGATTTACCCCCACTATATGGGGTTTCTTGGGAATGAAAAATCCTACGCAAAATGTTTAAGCAACAAATTATGATAGACAGACAGGTCGGTTTTGCCCCCAAATTCGCTACAAATTGACTTTAAAGCGCGAACCCAGTTGGCGTTACTATACACAACTGAGACTAGTTTCCCACTGTGGAACTATGCCGTCCAAGTTCCATGCTAATCCAAAGCTAGCGCTAAAAAGTATGCTAAGTTTTCGTATTTAATTTGTGCGCACATGAATCAAGTGTACCCACACACACACACACACATAAGCAGCTCAAGGACATTTGACTATTTTCGCATACACACACACACACTCACACACTCACTCACACACGCATACAAAACACACAGCAACGCACACACACACACAGTGCCATGCTTATTTGCTCGCTTTGCTGCCTTTGTTGTGCAACTCTATCATACACACACACACACACACGCGCGCGTACTTTGAAAACAGGCGACTACCCTGGCAATGTAATTAGTTGCTCGAGGTGTTTTAATTAAAATGTATATCCTTATTGCCCTTACCGCACAACGTTGGCATTGTAATTGTTCGTGTTACAATTAATTATGTCAAATGGCCAGGTCAGTGCAGTACCAGGATCAGCTTCTAGGCAGATTAGGCAGCTACTGTTAAGCGTCCTTTATGCAGCGCCCTAACCCTCGCCAAACCCACAACTAGAACACGCCATGGTACAAGCTCCTGCATCGTGATGCGTGTGCACACAAATCAACGGCACTGTGCCACACAGACGCGCTCACACTTGCCATTTAATGGACAAATTCCAGGCTACAATATTGCAGCTCGAAGCTGCTGGCTGCTCGCCAGTTGTCGAGCGCTGCTCCCACTTCGTAGCGCCCCCCTTCCCTCGCCCACACTACTGTCTGTCAATCAATTTGCATATCGATGAACTAAACATGAAACACTAAAACTGCGTTGTGGTCTGGTGTACATTGCGTTTTCAATAAATAAATTTAATAACTCTAAGGCTGCGCGCCGGGTGGCTGCCATATCCTGGCAATAAATTTAATGGTGTTGTTATTGTGATTGTTATTGGGTATTGGTAGCAAAAAAATTGGAAAGGCATAAAAAAATGAAATTAATAAAACTAAAAGGTTCCTTTAAAGGGGTTTACAGCGGGTAAGTTATTCCCCAGCGTGAATTGAAAGAATTGCATTTTGAGAGTGGGGAGCAAAAAACTGTAGCATACTTTTTTGGGCAGCATGCCCGTCGGTTGCGGGTAATGCCTGATCGTAGGGATAATGACATAATTCATGCGGTTTTGATCAACTCGTGGGCTGCACTAACCATCTGTTAATTTTCATTAGAGTTGATGACTAGGAAAGTCTTGCATAACAGGCATTTTATAGTGTGAGTTGGGCCTAAAGGCAAGCATCGTGGTAATTATCAGTAATGGCTTACGGAGCTTAGGTTGTTGGACATAGCAGCTGAATCTTTACACCATTAGAAAGCAGTTTAATACCTCTAAGCTCAAATCGTGAAGAATACTTCCCATCCAGCAACATAATCGCAACAGCATTGCAACTGAAATCTGTTATTCCACATCGTCAGACTTAAGTTAAAGGTAAGAGATTATGGTAACACTTATTCTCAAAAAATTCAGCAGAATCTCTATAGCATTGTGTATTTGCACAAATGTCTTTCAATCAGACTATCATACCTGGCAATGATTTTTCTTCCTAAAATCATATATCTCCGCTGAACCCAATACCACACCCAACTTTACTTTGAAACCCTCTGCTCAATCTCGTCTTGCACCATTACCTTTAGTATTGAATACCTTACTTAAATATTCCTAAACTTCATCTATCTAAAAAAAAAATCTTATAAAACTCTATTTTATATTAAAGGTTCCAATACTAATATCGACAACTGTTGTGACGTTGCTAAGCTCTCTTGGATTACTACAGTCTTTGTGAAGATTGTTAGATTATAATTGCAATACTATTGTAGTTCTTTAATATCGCTGAGCTTTTTTGGAAGTTTCAGCTCTTTCCAATAATGTTTTTGTTGAACAAAAGTCAACTGAAAACCATCGTCTACTCCTTGCTAAACTTATACTTATTTGGATTTTCTATCTGGCGTCGTTGGAAATCATCCTATCAAATCAAGTCCGGAAAATTATTTTTGAAGACTGAAAATCTAAAGCAAGTGAAGCCAGGTTAGTGGTTGTACATGGTATACAGTTCGGACTTCTACTTTTAAATGCAGCTTCAAATGATTTTGCTCCAATTCTGCGCGTCAGATCGTCTTTCCGTAGAGCGCTAAAATCTCAGAGTTGGTATGACTATATTATCGCTCCAAAGGCGAAGCGTCAAGATAATATTAATAGTTGCTCGCAGAGAACAGACAGCTACAGATTGTAGCCGAAGGCGGTTTCCTTGATTAATAGAGATTTTCTTAGGCGATCAGCTTGAATTTTACTTGCTAGCTATGCCACTGCTAGACAAATGCATCAGCACCGGATCACCAACCTTCCGATGTTCCAATTACACAGAATAACTTATAAAAATAGCTATTTTTTGCAAGTTTTGCCAATGCAGCAGTGTTACTGCAGGAAATCACAGCTTTGACCTTTGGTTTTGGAGCTGAGCTCTCTGTCTCTAACCGCAGAATCACAAATCGGTCGAGTGATTCAATTTTTATCTCCTATTTTTTCCAACTTTTTCCTACTACCATACTGAGTCGAGCTTAAGCTAAATCGTTGGACTTTATCTTATAATAATAACAACAGTTCGGTTGTTTTAGCCAAATTCGGTTGCTTTAGCCAAATTCGACACTTCACGAGTTTTTTGCTCTCATTCACTATATGAAATCTGATTAAAATCGGTTGACAATATCATACAGAATCCCTAAGAATCTTTCAATGATAAAATACTGCGAAAAACGTTTGGGTCATAAATGAACACGGTGACTACACTCCAAGAAACAATGACGAATTGCTGAGCTTAAATCACAGCGCAGATATAGTCAAATTCAAAAAATCCCAGAGGCTAAGCTGGATATATGACATATCCTACGGATATTGAGGATGACTTGCTGAAGATGGAAGTAAGGAACTGGCGTTCCCTTGCTAACAACAGAGACGAATGGAGAAGAATTGTTGAGAGGGCCAAAACTTACACCGGTTTGTAGAGCTGAATGATTATGATAATATCATATAGCTCCAAGAGGGCAAATCGGTCGAAGCATTAGATTTTGGCTGTAAATTCGTTGTATGTCTTTTTTTTCAACGGATCCCGAACACATTCGGTTTATAAAAGTATTTAGTTCTTTCCAAACTCTAAGCTAAATTTAAACAAAATCAGTTGATTATATCATCGGATCATATCATAATATACCTTTATTATTATTGTTGCCCCGATATGTCATATTTATAAAAAATTCAACCGACAGCTTATGGACTACTTTTTATTAATATATAATTTCATATTTCTTAATTTTTAATCACATATTAATGCAATAATATTTTTTAATTATAAGCTCAACTGTACTTAGTTGTATTCCTTAATTAATAAATAAATAAAATTGTGCAAATCGTTAAAAGGTTAAGGCTTACTTAAGCACTTTAACTGATTGAATTACAAAATAAATGTTGCGGCATATGCCAAAATCGTACCCTTCCGACTTGAAACTTAGTGCATTTTTTAAATGTTAATTTAGTCACATAAAGTAGAATTAAAATTAGCGATGAAAATATTTATTATTTTTTATTTTATTGGTAGTTCTAGAAAATGTATAAATGCATAAGTTCAAAGTTGCTTTAAAATTGTGTAATTTTTTCTGTTTTCAAAAAAAAAAAAAAATGTTTCACAGCGGAAAGTTCTTTAGAAAACCATCCATCAGCGCGATAAAGAGGCTTGACGTGTATCTTTAATCATCTCGCAGTTCATTCAAGCAGTTCATTGGTTTGTGATTTATAAATAATTTTCACGCTGCAAGCCAATTTTTAACAGAACTAATATAATATAAATTTAATTTCTTTTCTAGAAATAGTTTGGAAACAACTTAACAGAGTAGCATTTGTATTATTTTGTAACCATATTACTTTCAAATAAGCATTTTTAATATTGGAACTGTAAGTACTATTTGCATACAATTTATTCCTAATTTGATAATATTTTTTAAATAACAATTTTTTTAATTTAATTTAATTATCACATTTATATTTTACGTAATTTTCATTTTATTTTGGAAAATTTATAAAATCATGCTCATGGTCCAAAGCATAAGGACATCCGCTGCCGATGACGTCCAGAGCTGGAATGTCGACTTTAGTATGAAGGCAGCGCTCTTTTATGGGCAGCTCGTATAAGAGCGCGCGCAACATAAATACTGGGAAGAGTTTGTATAAGGCAAAGTTTTGGGAATGGTTCATAGACTGTGCTGGGAATAGCTATGGGACACTTATGGTTCTTGGCTTGCTATGGCACGAGCTTTGAGTATTTTGATGAAAAATTTATTTTTATATAATATGTATTATTTTTTATATAATTTATATATATTATTTATTACTATAATACAATTTTAAAAATTAAGCAATATTAAATTAGAACGAGGAAAATATAATACAAAACTAATTCGTAGCCTTAGACTGATGGTTGAATTTTTTTGCAGATATGCAACGTCTCATATCTGGGACTGGGCTGGGAATTTGGATTTACCACATAAAAGTTGAAAACAGGAAACACAAAAGTTAGAACATTTGGTAACAATGTGGCCAAAAGATTAGCTTTGAGCAAGTTGGGATTTTAGACTTCCTAATTGGTCAAAGATGCACGATTTGGCGCATCAAGATGAGTTAAGATAGAGAAAGCGTTGAATTGAAAAGACGGTTCAAACGATAGATAGTCAAAAAAGTATAGTCTGCGCTTAAGACGCGTGAGAGGATCGTAAAAAGCATAATTGTGTCTAAAAAACTTTAATGCTAGAGGTTGAAAATGATGAGTTACTCTGTATGGGATGATAAAGCAAATCTTGGATAGAAATGCGGAAGTAAGAAGCCGTGGCATGTAAACAGAAAAGTTTAAACATTTCTTAACAAAGTAGCCAAAATATCAGTTTTGAGCAAGTTAGGGCTACATAGTTTGTGATTGGTTCAAGATGTCCGTTTTGTAAGGGGTCAATTTTTAGTGATATTTTTGTAAAACTTTTAAGGTTATGAACAGAGTGATAGCACTTTTTGTATTCTCTTGCCTCAGTTACGTCTTGTCGCAGTCTTTTATTAATAACTTTAAGCGCTTAATTAAAGGTTCTTTTTCCAAGAGCTTATTTGAAGTAATGCCTTGGCAAGCGCGATAAGAAAGAACAAATATTTTGACAAACTGAATTGTACATCTGTTTTCTGCTTACTTTCCAACAAATAAGAAAAGCTGGAAAGCGTCTTGAACTTCCGCTTGTGATAATTTATTATATAGAAATATAAACCTGCCAATAGTAGGTGATCAGCCTATTGCAAGCCGTCGTATATTAGGTACCGACACTCATCTGATTATAGCTAAGATATTTCATTTTCGAATGAGTCCTCTTACTACGTAGCCGTTTGTCCTTGCAATACCCTACTTTTTACTTTGAAGTGTAACTATGATTTCAGCTCAGTTTCTAACTAGTTCGTGCAGTTAAATCGTGCAACTTGCATTATTTGTATTTTAATCGTTGAACTAATTAAAACTTTAGTCTAAAATACAGCTCGTTCTAATAGCTATGACCTTATGGCCCCCTATATTCCCCTTAGCATTTAACTATTATGCAAATCCAAGTTGACCTTTTGCCCTGACCATGTGCTTGGTGGCCTATAATTTTAACTGCTCGCCGCTTAGTGGTCATTTGCATAGTTCCCGTAGGACTCTTCCACAAAACTTTGGCCACTTATATGGATGTGGATGTGGATGTGCATGTGACTTTGTGCTGCCGCTGCATGCAAGTGAGTCTCTCGAGGCTCATTTCGAGTGCAACAGTGAGTAGAAAAATTATGCACACAGCAGTAAAATAATAAACGAAAGTTTTGTTTACGTTTAGGCAACACTTTAAAATTGAAACTAAAGGATAATTGGCATCGGGTTAAAAGTTCATAAATTAAGGAAACTAATAATTAAAATAAGTTGAGAGAATTTGTTGCCTTTTAGTTTTGAACATTTTGTGTGCTAGATAATTTCTTTTTTTTAAAGTTGAGAAGCACATATTTTTAAATAAAATAAAAGTATTTTGTTGGAGATGAAAGAAAGCACTGGGAATGTTGTACACTTTCTTTAAATTTTTTTACTGGAACTAAGAATAAAGTTGACAAAACAATATAGCATTTGCTATATCACGAATCAACCAGAATCTACAAGAAAAGATTGATTAGCTTTCCAAGTACGTCAAGTATTCGAAACTTTTGTTGAATTATGACAAATGCGTGTAAATAAACAAAAATATTTTTGCGAGTTTATTGTAAACTGTGCTTGCTTTTGCTTCTTTCAAAGCCGAAAATATAGCCTCAAAAGAATGAGGTTCCTATTTTATGAGCATTGTAGGTGCAGCACATGTAAAGGCGATAACATTATAAAGATTTGCTAGAAATATTAGTATCCGAACAACTGCTAAGCTACTCAAATAAGTCATACCCATTAGTTGCCCTTTTTTTCCTTGGGAAATCTGTATTAATTAAAGACATCGCCTTTTGGATTTGGCTATATTGGTTCACTGTTCTTATTGAGATTATTGTCAATACATTAGAGGGAAAATGAAGTCAGATGAAGATATCGCCAAGAGATCTTTTCAATGAAATCCGCAGGCTACCTGGCGACGTGGACGTCCTCGACACACCTGCATGAGCACGGTGCTTGTAGAAAGTCAGGTAAAAGCATCGTGGAATAAACTGCGTAATATCGCCAATGATAGAAGGCGCTGATAGGAGTTTGTGTCCGCCCTATGCTCCACATAGCAGCGTCAAATTTAACTTCATTAATTTAATACTTTGCTGTACTATTTTGACAAGGAATTATACTTTGAGGAAAAAAAAATGGTCGTAATTCTTCAGTTCCATCACGCTTTCGATAGAGTAGGGCAGCACACTGGTACCTAAAATTAAAAAATGTACTTAAAAAATTTACTCCTCAATCTTTCTTGTTACTCCTTTGTTACCTCAGCGTCTGGTCTATGTACAGCAACAAGTTGTGTATCAGCAGTTCTACGTTCAGTAAATGCAGATCTTACACAAGATGGTATGCTCGGCCCCAAAGACAGGAAAGCTAGGCGCTAGAGAGTCTCAGACACTCTAAAAGATTTGTGTGCCTTGATGCAGAAAGCTTTATCCTTAAATGGGACACAGCATAGGTCACTTTGTGGAGCATTTACAGGCCATTTTCGCTGCAACGACCACTTATACAAAATGGGCCTTTTTGGCACGTAGATTCTGTTAGGAGAATGCCAAGTCAAGGGAGCAGCTAATTACTAACTGACCAGCGCTGGTACGTAGGAGAGCAAAGCTGATAGGCAACTATATTCTCAGTGAGCACAATCTGATGTATATCTCACAGTGTGTTTCTGAGAACATTACATGTGAACACAATAGACCCAAGGTGGTTCAGCAGTGCCGAAGGGCATGGGTCCACCCTAGTTCATACAAATACAAATAAGGGTGCATGATATGGGATTATGATATTCTTAATTTATTTCGATCAAATTCAATGCAGTATTATCGGAAAACAAACGAAATGCCACAAATTTGGTACAATATAGAATTTTTGAACGATTATAGAGCAAATCGAGCTAAGTAATATATTATATTTGTAAACATTTAATTTAATAGACTAAAATTGTTCTTTCCAAGTTGATTGCTCTAGCTCTAACTATCTTTAAGATCTAAATGTTCATACAGATGCATTGACATATACACCAACTTCTCTCTTCGGTCTCTTCAAATGCAGATCTTAAACTTGTTCCTTAAACAAAAAAAAAAAAATTAGGAAGTTCTTAACAATTATTGAACTTATTATTCTTAAATTTTATACAATTATTTGTATTTTTAATATAAAAACGAAAACGGCTAGTGGCGGTGCGGTCTCGATAAAGAAAATTACAACCAACTCAAAATTTTATGCATTTAAATATTTGTTTAATTAATGCATTACTCTATAAATTTCAGAACATGTAATTCTTAAAATTTGTTTTTTTTTATGTTTATTTAAAAATAATTGCAATTAATATATAAGTGAAATTTTTTCGCACTTTCGTGATTAAAGAGCTGACTGAAATGCGATTACATTGTATGAAAAATTCAAATATTTTTCGTTTGTTTTTTAAATCGCTTATTAAAAGCATATTTTAGCCTAGAAAAAAAGTCAATGCCAGAAGGCCTTATGTTTTAATTTTTTTATATTTATTTTTTTTTGCAACTCTTTTGGGTTATTTACTTTATGCGAACATATTTGCTGCACATTTTGAGTTTCTTTGCATTGCACAGACACACACACACTATTTATGCACATGTTTATGTGTTTGAATGTGTGTGTGTGTGTGTGCATTGCATTACATAGATACAAACACATACAAACTCACAAAAAAAAATGTATTTTTTGGTACGTTGCGCTGCGCTTTATTTGAGTTACGTGACTCTACGTCATTGAGTGTAAAGTTCTCTACGACATGAACATTGTGTGCCATTGCTGGAACGAACTCTCATGCGCTTTCTCTAAGTGTATGGGTGACTGTGTTGGTGTGTGTGTTTGTGTGTGTGTGTGGGTGTGTGTATTTATTTGCTTGTACATTTGTG
Source organism: Chymomyza procnemis (assembly GCA_035046065.1). NCBI lineage: Eukaryota > Metazoa > Arthropoda > Insecta > Diptera > Drosophilidae > Chymomyza > Chymomyza procnemis. The sequence goes on along the minus strand of JAWNOJ010000021.1, from coordinate 33,178,705 downwards.
TGTGTGTGTGTGACTGTCTTGCTGGGCAGGCCATTACCTACTTCCACACATACATACAAAGGACAAGCGCATAATTGGGTTGGCCAAAAAGTTTGGACTGCTCCTTGAAACTACTGAAACTTAGATTACGCGAGAACTTTAAAAACTTAAATCACATTAATTTTTATATAAAATTTGTCTATTGCAATGAAGTGTATATTGATGGCAAACAGTCTCCGTTTGGTACATTGGTTAAATTACAAGATGAAGTGCTTTCAGTCTCCAATTGCAACTATTTTAAAGTTATCTCAAAGATTGTTGTACAAAGTTAAGGAATTCCTATGGACTAGCAAAAAGTAGTGCCATCTAGCCACGTATAAGTTAACATAGTCACTGGTGATCACTGATCAACGGTGGCAATTCCTCTCAGGCGCTGTTGTCAGCAAAATCATATTTCCCAACACAAGCGGCAGAACGAGGAAACGTAATACCACACACGTGACGCAGTGTTAGGGGATTCCAGCCTGGTTGCAGGCATTTAATATTAAGCAATAGGTAGGCCACATAAGTTTTTAATGAATGTCTAACAAGTCAGTTTTAGATCGAAACTCAAATAAAATAGGTAGATTCTCTTGTAATGAGAAATCCTACTTAATAAAGTAGGTCTCAAGAAGTCTTAATTTCTATCCCTATACTTAGATAACCCAAGTGTCTCATTTCATCTGTTTTATATCTATCTTGATGATCGAATTTTACGAACTGCCATTGAGAAGCTTTAACTAACGACCTTTATCCTTATCTGTTCATGGCTCTCATAAAATATGAGAACTGATAGATACACTTCTCTCCAAACCAAGTGGGGAACGCACAACCGATAGTAAGCACTCCGAATTGGTACCGAAGTAAAATCAGTTCAACTGTTGGTTCTGTGAAGCGTTAGACCAGACTCAACGTGTTATAACTACACTTAGTTTGCATATTTGAACACCGCAGTTTTGAGAGATGTCGCAATGCCGCCTAAAATAATGGAATGGATGGAACTTAAAAAATTGACTTATATGTGAGGCATTACCATGAATCGTTACAGCCGTCTTGCATTACGATGCGAAAAGAGCGTTATATATATATATATTGGTAGTGGTTGCTACTGGGAGCTATATGGATAAGAGGTCTAGAAGCTCGCCTGGTTCGCTTAGTTAGACAAGTCCAAAGAGGCAGTTCTGCCTCAAGCTCATCTCAATTTTGAAACCCGTTGATCTTAAGATATAGAAATATATATACTTGGATGTATCACATTTGCTTAAGAGGTACGATGGCTCGCAGGGATCTAAGCCATAACGCTGGCTGTGAATGGTATGCAAAGAATTCGATCTCGTCTTAAGCTTGACTTAAGCTTAGTGACGTTGACATCTACAAATAGACATACATTTACTTGGATTTTTGCCATACCAATAAGTGGAATGGCGGCGCGCTTGAGTTGCTTAGATTGTCAGAACGGGGCTTTATGTCTTAAAACTGGAAGTTTTGTAGAGTATTTTAACTTAACTCTAAAGACCGTTGATATCTGTAAAAATCCAGCTATTAAATCGGTACAACGAAAGGCTGAATAGACATCATCATCATCATAAGTGGTCAAAAGAGCTTTCAATATCCATCTAGGAAAGGGCTTAAAATAAAGATCAATACAAAAGCTGCACAAATTAAGACAATCTTGCTTTTTTTACAGGTAAATAAGGGGGATACACTGCTTGAGTATGTTTTAAAAAATTATATTTTTAACTTAAAAATTCTATTTTTTTCTTTATTATAAATATTTCAGAAAATTTTTGCAGAAAATAAATAACGATAAATATTGTAGGAGATCATTCTTAGTTGTCTTTGGTTGAGATTAATTTGCTTACTTAGATCGGCGACAAAAAGAAACTCATTTTCGATTCATTTAGCATTCTATGCGCAAATTAAACTTTATATAACTCAGAAAGTGTGTGACAACTGAAAATGTGCGCAACGATATTGTTTTAAGAGCTTGATATACATAGTGAGCAATTAGTGAGGGTATCTTTCTTTGATCAAACAATCATTTTTTGTATATATGTATAATATACGAACTTCTTTGTTTTTAAAGAAATATATTTCGTTTCCTAAGCAAAATTTTTTTTTTTAAATTATAAGGAAACTCCTTTGCATAGCTAGTATATTACCTAAGATAAAAAATGTTGTATTAATGATATAAAATTCTACAATTCGTGATTTTTTGCATTTCTATACCAACTAATTTTTTTTTTAACCAAAAGAAAACCGAGAAAACTTTTTGGCCAACCCAAAGTTCTGGCAAGCAGTCCAAACCGTTAGTGCGCCTTGTCGTGCAAGGTTGTTAAGTTCATTAAGGGTGAATAATAACAACAGTAACTACATTTTAAAGGAGCCGTCAGCGTCAACATGGTCCTTCTCGTAGAACTTCTACTCATACGAGCTTAACGTTCTGCTCCCTTGTCCTGCGACGTCATGGTATTTTTGTGTATGTGTGCGAGTGTGAGTGTGTGCAGGTGGCTCGATTTTGGGCTTGGAATTGGGCACACAAACATTGGCAATGGGGTTGTGTCAGTCATGTTAACTCGACTCATTACATATTACTTATAATGCCATTAAAATGAGCACATTGACTTTGTGCACAAGTTGTCCAAAATTAAGAAATCGTTGAGGGTATTTTTGTACTATCCGCAGATTTTCGGAAGTTGTGGGCAACGTTGAAAGGGTTGTCGCGCGAAAACAGTAAAATAGTGAAATTCTTTGATAATGGATAATGAAACAGATGATTTCCTTGAACTCTAACATTAAGAACATTAAACATTAGATAGAATTCTTGAAAGATTTGTCTAGCGTAGTCTACAGGCTAATGAGTTTTGGACTTGGAATTAAGAGTGGTACCTTCAGCGAGAGAAGCTCAAGATTTTAATGGGCAGAAATAATGTTCGAACACTTTAAAGAGTCAAAGAGTCAACCGTATAGTGCGGTGGTGTCCAGAAGCTCTAACTGCCGAAATTAAAATGCGAATCTGCACATAGAAATGCAGTGTATACCCAGATTAGGTGGGGAACAATTTTCAAAGCTACTCACAGCAGATAATCCTAAATAATTCTTCATTGGATAAAATAGACCGATACTACCTGCCAACACCTTGATGAAATGCGGTACAACTCAAAAACAACAAAGCAGCAGGGAAGAAAGGTATTGTTGAAAGGTAGCGTTGACGAACTGCAAGCAATAGCTACTCCGATTAAAATCTCAGTTTTATTTGCCTCATACGGAAGTGTGACTCGGCGTGAACTGCAAACTAATGGGAAAACTGAATTCGTACTGCAACACGCCGTTCGGAACGTATCTGTGCGTCTTTAGACGTCGTAAATCCAACATAGACTATAGACAATCTTCGTTCTACGTCAACTATAGGCAGAGATCTACCTAAAATAGATCGACACATATAATCTTTTCGCTGCATTCGATGCTCCGTTAAAGAAAGATCTGTATGCCAACCAGTCTGAGTTAGGTAATCCTGCCAAGTGGAGGCGACTTTGCAGAATGACATTGAGCACCACAATTAACTCTGTTTAGGTTTAAAATGATCTCTCCGTAATCTTTAATATCGTACAAGATTTCAGACGAGGTGCAATCGCTTCAATATTATAATGGAAGGGGTACTGCGGAATGCCGATGTTCATCTAACGGCGACTATTTTCAACCAAATTATCCAGCTCATGCATACGCACATGATATGTGATTATTTGTAGATCCCAGATCCCAGTGTTGTACTTTCAGCAAATGAAAAGCAGTTAGCGAAAGTGGGTCGAGGCAAGATAAACAGGGATACACCATACCAAGGTTCCCATGTTGACCAAACTTTTAGGGTAGTCAAAGGACTTTTGTATAATTCAAATCAGCCTAGAGACTAAGCGAAGAATCACCATGTCCGATAGGTCTTGCAATGGCCTCTATAAGCAACTGTCTATCCAAAGTTCTGCTCCAACCGACTAAATTAAAACTTCGTACGACCTACGCACGGATTATTACACGGATGAATGTAGCCACATTTGGTGTGTTTGGAAGAAAAACGCTTCATATGTTCTTCGCATCCATTGATGACTGAGCAAATCTAGATAAAGAAGGAATTAAAAGGAAAAGCCAATAGAGGCATCGCTCAAGTCTACGATTGAAAATTCAAGTGGTTCCTTAGTATGACTCATTGGTGAAGCTGCACACGCAGCAGAGGTTTGGCAAGAGGTGGTGTGGACAGTTGTATTCCGAATACGGGTTATGATTGCTAACAAAAGTAAACAAAGTCAATTTTCTTAAAAAAATTCTATCAAGTCTAACGGATAGCTGCTACCGTACACATAGTATCTAGACTAGAAATATCAGTTCTTCATGCAACTTAGTTTTCCAAATGCTCGCATTGATTATAATGCAACTATAAGAACTACTGACTTAGAGCTAATCCTATTCTTCAGCATACAGTGGGTCCATTAAGGCTTTATAAACCACAAATCAGAGAAACTTCCCCTTAAAGCCTCTTCTTATAAGCGTATGTAAACTTCGCAGGCTGAAAAGTAGACTCCTACCACATAGCTCGTTTCCTGGGAATTTTATTTCGTGTTCGTCTTGGTTTTTTTTTTTTTTTTTTTTTTGGTTGGTTGGTTGTCAACAACTGGAACAAGACTTTTGTCTTGGCAAAAAGTTAAATTTGGGCAGAACTTGTTAAAGCAGCACCTTACATTTCGACCCAGAAACACGGAACACATTGGAACAACTCTTCACTGGCATAATATTTTCAAGCTAATCCCGAAAGGTGCTGTTTGCCTTCATTCTGCACTCTACTCCCTCCACCCAACGCACTTGACTTGGCTCTTTGGTTGCATGTCGTCTGCTTGCTTGTTGGTCTGTCTGTCGTTGCGTCCGTCCGTCTGTCTGCTGCTTGTATGCCGCGGGCGAACAAACATCTTCAACCAGCCAGTCAGCACACATGTGTGCCAAAAAAAAAAAAAAAAACCGAAGAGAAAATAATGTCGAAAAAAAGAGAAATAATCAAGTTTCCGACAAACATCAACATGACGCCAAGATAAAAAGCTTCAGGATGCTGCTGCTACTGCTGCAGCAGCGCTGTGGCCCGGACTCTGCCACTGACTCCGGCACTGCAGACAAGATAAGACACATCAGCCGGCGGTGGTCCGGTTGCGTCGCTACTTTAGCCATTTCTATTACAGTTTGGTTTATTTTGGTGTTTTTTGTACTTGGTTTTTTTTTTGCTGTGGCGCTTTGGCAGTAGATTGGCTTTGGTTTCTGGTTTCGATTTTGCGCCAAGCTGTGAGAGAGAGAGCTTCAGTTTTTGGGTTCAAATGCCACAGCCGCAAAACATTTTGTGTGCTTTGTGGAAGGTGGGGAGGAGGGAACCTCAGCAGGGGGGCGCTGCAGCGGCACTTGGCAGAGAGACAGCTGAAGTTTGTTTGCTTTGAAGAGTATATTGGATTGCCAGCCTCCATTTGACCGTCCAACATTACGGCTGAGTTTCCTTCTTTTTATTTTCTGCCACTTTGGCATTGTACTGATACTCTAATGAGAAGTATTTTAAGTGCATAATAAGGAAGACGTTAAGTATGTTTGGTGGAGAAATTGCTGTAATGTGTTTGTATTCTTGCAGAAATTACACCAGCTCTGCAGACTTAAATTTTAGAAGATTGAAGCTATGGATAGAGTGTCAGACGTCTTGAGAAATGAGTGCTGCACAATCAAACCAACTGATGACCCACCCAATATGAGATAATTGCAAGTTGTATTATTTATTATGAATTTTAGTTTTTTTTCGAGTCCATCATTTCGAGGATATTATAACGACTTTTAGTTAGCCGCTTAGAAGTTTTGAATAAACAGATGCACGAATGGCTGGAAAGTTAAAGTCATAATATTTCTACAACAGATCCAAAAAAAAAGACTTCTTAATCTTTATTGTTTTACGGTTCAAAGTGAAATGGTTATAATTTATCATTGTTTAAGAATATGTGGGGTATGTGGAATTTTATGAATATTTCAAAACATGTTCAAGGTGGTGTGCTGTTCGGAATTTGCTTGGGATCCGACTATTGTCTAGCAGGCTGATGGCCAGTGTGGGTGCTGCTTCAATTCATGTACCTAGGCAACACACAGTTCGTTGTGAATAGTCATATTGTCATGGTTCTCCAAATTTCATTTTGGAGCCATTGTAGAACAATGTGGATGTTGTTGTAGCTAACTCAGAGCACCATGTATGTGGTTTGCTAGAAGTACATGAAAATAAAGAATTGAGAAAGTTAGAATGGATAGAGCACTTAAGGAGAAATCCTATCCAGTTCGAGAAAGCGAGCTGCCGCGACTAGATTAGTCCACAGTGAAGAGCATGTGAGTCTGGTCTTGTGTATTATGCCGACAATTACCTCTGCGTTAACTTGCGCCATGTAGCTGATTAAAAGCTTTAAATGACCTGAGCAGAGTTGGGACAGGGCAGTTCGGTGCTGCCCAGGTAGAGAGGTCACGGATGGGGAGTGCCCTGGGGCCCAAGACTGTGTTCGGTCTTCGGCTGTGGAAATGAAGTTACCCACCGACTCCATGTGGATAATTCGTTAATGTTAAGTGGGAGCAGAGATAGGGCAGAAATGGCAGGTAGTCCGCTGCGGATATCGATACGGACTGGCTTAGGTTTCTCTGACAGGGGCTTGAGGATTAAGGAATGGTTTGGATGGGAAGGTAGGGAAGTTTTGAGGAGGAATTGCCTGTACAGCATTCGGCAGTGGTCTTTGACTGGTAGGATGCCCACTTCTTGGTGGAGATGGCCACCATACGTGGCTACACGCATTTCGTTTCTCTAATGGAAGGGGTCCAGACCGGCGCGGCGTAGTCCAGAAGTAGGCATCTTTCGCTTTGTTTGCGGTGGTGAGTGTTTCGTTATCCTTGCCCCATGTACTAACGGCTAAGGCTTCCAGAATTCTCGTTCCATAGAACAATGTGGTTGGTAGCCTTGGTTTCTGTATGTCTATTTGAGTCTTATCTGAGTCTTATAACAGTTTTGGTTCGTATCTCTGCAGAAACAGTCGAAGCATTCATACCAAACTTTTTAATTTATTTTTAAATACCGATGGAATATCACATACCCTTGATACTTAAAAACTAAAATAAGCTTACATTCCGTCGCAGGTTTTTGGTCTACCTTTTATTTCCTTAAGCTGCAGTAGGCTGTAGCTGTAGCTGTCGCTTCTAGTAATAGATTCTTAAACGATATTTGTTCGAAATAATATTAATATATATTTTCCGTTTGTCTTTCATGCTTCTAATCATAGAATGTTGAAATAAGTTTTGCAGGGTATACAAATTTTAGGAAAGTGGATTACAAGTTTCAGGCAATCAACACAGAAAGAAATCTCTACTGATTTGCAAAAATGCAGCAAAAATTTGTGAGAAAAACTCAAATGATTTCATCATTTTACTGCTAAAGGGTATCTGCACTTTACCTCAGTCTAGACTATGACATAGACAATTTGGGTGCTTTGTTTTAATTTTGAGTTAGGCCGCAAAACTAAAAAGCTGCACAAAAATTTTTACGTTAAATATTGAATGGGATTCCACTTGAAATGTAAAACAAAATTATAACCGAATTGATATCACACAGAAAAGGGCTAACCAAGCAGCAAACTCGGACGAGATAGAGTGAGATACGGAAGTAGACTGAGGTAGGCTATGCTTGCCTATGGCATTGTCCAATGCACACACACACACACACACACAGATACACACCAGAGCACACACACGCACAAAATACCAACACACACACACACCCACACATGTTGGGTAAACAAAGCAAAAAAAAGTAGGAAAAAAGTGTAGCATACATTGAGGCGCTGTTTGAATTTCTGCTGAAGTTAACATTTTTATAATTCCATTAAGCGTTCCCAGCTTGAGTGGGTACTTGTGTGTGTCAGTGTGTGTGTGTGTGTCTGTTAGTGTGTGTGTAATATGAGCACACACTCACAAAGGGGTAAAGTGTCAGATTGAGGAGGTGCCAGCAGGCAGAGGAGGGTTAGTTATAGCAAAATGCCGTGCAAAGTTGCGCGCCACGCTTGAATGAAAGTTTTTGCCTTTCCATAAATCATTTCTCTACGCCATTTTAAAGGTGGAACAATACTTTTCGCTGAATTCGTAGAATTTCACAACACTAACAATAAGATTGTTTGTAGAAACTATATTACGTGAAATTGGTATTACACTTACTTACGGGAAAGACTGTATGCGAAACGTGGAATAGTTTCTGGCACGAAATTGACTGTATGATCTGAAAATGATAATTCTCTAGGTGCAGATTAACGAGATGATATCTAGAGACATACAGAGAATATCCAAAGACATATAGAGTTGACTTCAAAAAAATGAAGTAGAATAAATTATGAAAATGATCGTTTATCATGCAAACAAAGGCATCACTGTGAATTTGAAAACTTAATTAATAAACGGTTTATTTTGAGAGTTCATCCTACATGTTGTTTTCAAGATTATCTTGAAATTTTTAAGGTGCAGCAAAAAAGTCTTTAACAAAATTACAGCTCATTTAGGAAAATTGAGAAAAAGTGCAACCAAAACTAAATAATTAAAAATAAATAAACTATTGGGTGTGTTTCGGAAATTATTTATGCTAAATATATAGATTCCGAATCACTTTGACCTGCCATGAAGTTGGTAAGCTGGAAAGAGTCATGTCTTAGTAAGCTGAAGAATCTGTTTTAACATTTGGAGAAGTACTTTGCATTGTTAATTGGCAATATTCCAACTTTTGGTGATTTCGAATAACGTATCTACCTCCCATGAGTTTATGGTTTCGAAAGCTGTTGATAGTAGTCCATTTGGGGGATCAATTGCGTAGTGGATGCATGACATCATTTCTTAGTTCTTATATGAGAATGTTACTTAAACAAAAATAAATTCTATTCTTAAAAGTCATGAGGAAAAAAGTTAGAAGTGCCGAACTGTAGGCTTCCTTGATATGGAGTGCCGCAGAACGAAAAATAATACTAACAGGACATCATTTCGTTTCAGATAATAATAATTAAATACAGAAGAATGCTACAATTTACGGTACAAAATATTGCTCGTTACCAGAGCTTAGGGCGATAGAACTCAAGTAATATGAGAGCCTAAATGCTAGTTACCGCATGAACACGAAAAGGTTCGAAACTGGTGAATCAAGGCTTAATCCAAAAGTCAAAAAGAAAGCCGAGCAGCATTTTGGAAATCGCAACTTAGATTAGCGGAAAAGATAGAATTAGGAACTTTCATTTTGATGAAAAGAAATCAAATTGTAACTCTAGAAAAGCTGATGCTTACTGCAGAATAGCAAATTCTTTCAACTCAATTCTTACAACTAACAATTGGTACAAGTTAATGTATCCTCTGCACCCTACTTTCGCTGCTAGAAATAGTGCAACCAGACGTGGCATAGTCCAAGATGTAAGCTGGCGCTAAACTGGTTACCCGGTTTTGTACGGTAGCCCATGCCTCATGTTTCATATGCCACATTAGAGCAACGCTTCCTATTTGTGTGTGTGTGTGTGTGTTTTGAGGCACAGGTAAAACGTGCCGTGCCGCGTTGCCGCTTGCAACTTGTTGCCCACTTGCTGAACCCTTTTGCTATTGTTTTTGTAATATGCCTGCCACACGTTGTTGCTTGGCTTTTTCTTATTTTAGAGTTGCCTATCCTTGTCATTTTTAATTTATGCGCAGACTTACACACGAACAAGCCTGAACTTTGACATTGGCTTGGCTCGTTTACATCTACCGCAAAAACTTTGCTTGGGCACCAAAGTAACTTAACTTTTATCTTTTGTTTGCATATTTATGTATCTGCGCAAACACACACGTGTGCGTGCCTATATATGTGAGGCATTAAATTTAATTGTGGCTTTAAGTCTGTTTTTGACAACATATGTTCACTGAGTAGGTAGTTCGGTCATAGATATTGCCTATTGATACAGAAAGCCAGCCAGCTGGGTCAGTGTGTCTTTAGTTAAATAAATGCAAACTTAAGTATTGTTTGCTTTCTGGCCAAGTTGAGCATAAAATTTGCATTTAAATATTTGTACCTTAACTTTTTGTAATTTGGAATTGGCAGTTATAGGTATGAAACGTCTTTGCTTGGAATAATACAAGCGAAATCTGACCGAGTTAGAAATAGCTAAAAATTTGTGCAAAAATTGATGAAACATTAAAAGTGCTGCTAAGGTAACTATTGTATATTCACATAGGTAAGCCCTGTATTTAAAACGGCTCCAAAATCATACTTTTGGGACTACGGTAACAACATATCTTCCCCACGAGATACGGCAACAGCATTTCTTTCTCATCTTATTCATTCCAGCTTTAAGCAGGACGATCTATATGGGTTTTCCTAGTTACTGGAGAAGAGAGACAATGGGCAACTCTATAACTTTTGACGGAAGTTGCAGATCGTGCGTCACTCCAAGATAATTTATACCATGAAAAGTTCATACCAAAAGAACGCGTTAAAATTGTTCAGCTTTAAATTCAAAATAAATTTCACTGAAATGTAAAAACTAAATGCAAAAATTAGGCTAAAAGTGCATCCGTAGATAACACTAGAAGACGTTTATATGCAAAATTTGTGGTTTCTGGTATTGTCAGTAATGTCATCCAGACTACGCATAAGAAGTTTTGACCAAGATATTGAGGCAATGCAAGCCAGTGTTGAGGTGCAGCCGTGAACATCGAATTATCGCCCTGCTCAGTAATTGAGAATCGCTGGCACCACAATTCGCCGCATAATTTATGTCGATTTGAAGATGTTTTCGTACAAAATCCAAATGGCATAGAAAATAAACTAATTATGTCAAATGGACCTTGGCAATGGCTGAGAACGCACTCGACGTTTGGGAAAAAATACATCATGTCAGATGAAGCATATTTCAACATAAATGGAAGTGTGAATAAACCAAATTGTCGGTTGTATGCCATTGAAAAGTCTCAATTAAGTGAAGAACGACCTCTAAACGATCAAAAAGTAATTCTTTGGTGTGGTGGTGTGGATATAATCATCGGTGTCTATTTTTTCAAAGACAAAGATGGAGGAACGATAACTGTCAATGCGGAGTATTATCGAGCAATAATAACAGATTTTGTGATGTCTCGATTGTTCGTGAAAAAGCTTAGATGGATTCTGATTCCAACAAAATGGTGTCACAAGCCATACTGCACGTCAAACATTGGATTTATTACGATCATTATTGTCCTGACGAACCATATCGCAAAATAATGATTTTGACTGACCATCGAGATTATCCGATCTAATGCCTCGAGACTTTTGTTTGTGAGGCTCTTGAGCCAAGGACCATAGCTCAGCTTAAGCACAAAATGTGATGCGAAATTGTTGCCAAATCCATTTATACGTTGGCCAGAACAATGAAAAACGTGGAAAGAAGAGCACATTTTGTGCTCAAGGCTAAAGTTGCTCATTTGCACGATATCATCTGAAAAATTAAAAAAGCCGCATTGACAGTAACCAAAAAAAAGCACCCTCTATTTGGCTCCACTTGACTTGAGCTTCATTGCACTTGAAGCAAGCGCAACATTTTTGTGCCTTTTTAGCAGCGTCTAACAAGCGCCATAATTACAATGCATGTATTTCACTTCCGGTCTCACACTCTGACGCTCTCATCGAGACACACTCACATCCGGAGAGTATTTGCACATGTAGTAGCAGCGAAAAAAAGTCCTTCTTTCTCGTGGCTTGCGCGTCTTATTACTTTATTCTCGTCTTATTTTTAGCATACTTTTTGGTGGCGGCAGCAAAACTTTTAATTTTGCAAGTTTGAAGACGACGCGGCATATGTTGCATGCGGCAATTATTTTTATTATAATATTTATGCAAGCATTCGTATATATGTATGATGTCCTATGAAAACCGGAAATAAATATTACTTTTTTTTTCAAAATGTCGCGAGATGTAGCAGCTTTAGCTGTTAATTTTTTGCATAATTTGAAAGCAGAATTTTTTGTTGCCGAACTTAAGAGTTATTTGTTGATACCAAATAAAAAAGAAATAAATTCCTTCCTCTTGACTACGCTGTCAGCGTGCCAATGTTGAAGCATGGGGGTGTCTCTATTAATAGTTTTTCGAAGATCGAGTTATGGACGAATTTTTAAAGCGGTTTCTTTAAGAGATAAAATAAGGCAAAGAGCGTTATTATGTGAACCACGACAGTAGACGATTAAAGTGAACTAGAATCAACCCACCGAACTTTGGTTTTCAAAATTCAAATGAAACCAAAATGAAATATTAGAAATTCTTGGGAAAACTATTGGATGTATTTATTGGGTGCATGTATCTTTACTTTAACACAAATGAAACAGAGGGGCCTCCGGCATGCCATTGAGCTGGCGTTGTTTACGATTGTTCTCGAGTTCTATGTTTTTTATAAATATCGCTTGAGCAGAAGCTCTATTGCACCCTTGATGGCAGATTCCACATAACCATTTAGAACATGTAATATATGAAAAATAAAACTTAGGCTTTGATGAGAATATGGTTGCACAGGATATGGCCATGCATCCATGGAAATTCATTATTTTCATACAATTGCCTGAAGCTAAAGCTAACAAATTATATATTTTTGTCTTAAACTTGGAAATGATAAGAGTAACTTTTGGTTTCGCCAGAAAAGTATGTTTAAAATGTTCTATTTCGTAAGCATATTTTGTAGAAGTACTTCTCGGCACAAGTCATTAGTTCTAGACGAATTTTATAATTGAATATATAACTCTAAAAGCAGAGCTGCAACTTTTGTTTTCCAAAAGCGAAAAATGCAACCAGGATCTCCCGTCAGCACAATGAACTGCATTCGGTGATTGCTTGGGGTGGTTCGTTCATTTTATACGAACTTGAACTTCCTTTGATTAAGTTAACAAATAAATTTGATTATTATTGACCAAAAATATAGGCATTAATTACAGTTGTTGCCGCAACAATGGTAACAAAACAGCCTTCACACAGTTACACACAACCATCCACACACACACCCACACAGATATGTGTGTATCTAGGAAAATACTCATTCATGCAAAAAAAAAGAAGGCTACGCTGTCGACTTCGCTGCCAACGCAGACATATCGTTTTGCAAGCAAACTCTCATTGAAGCGCATTTGCATTTATATGCACATCCTTTGTGCCCAAAGGATATTACATTTTTCCACTTCAAGCACTTTTGCGAATTTAATGAAATTTTTAATTTTTATGTGCACAGCGGTTGGTCCAGCTGCAGAGCTGCAGAGCTACATGTAGCAGTTATCCAGTAACTATTCGTCCACAATGCCGCCGTCGCCCGCACCACCCCTAGCAGTTACGCCTCTGCTGGCTGACTGGCACTAGCAAGCCGCAGTATCTGTGTGGCTGCAAGTATGTATGCGTGTGTGTGTGAGTGTTTGTGTATTTGTGCAAACATAACTCGACGACTTTGCACAAAGATAAATACCAAAAACAAAAAAAAAAAAATATTTTAAAATGTGTGCAACTGTTTTAAAAAACAAAAAAAATATAAGGCATAAGTTAAAGTCAGGCCCGCACGACTTTCGTATACCCTTACCACTTTGCTGCTAAAGAAATAATTATATTTGTTAAGCAAAATCTGTTTTTTTTTACAATTTTCCAAATTGGATTTTGCCAGCCGAGTTTGAAAAATTTGAAAAGATTTAAATCTTCACATATTCTTCTTCAAATCAAAACTTCTTTAGAACGAATTTTTTGTTTTAATAAGTTATAAACTAAATACAACAAATTAGCAAAATTATACGAAATTTCAAAACCATCAGGGTAGCGAATTTGGTCATAATATATTAAAAAACAAACATGTTTTGTGGGAAAATCGATTATATACAGGTCTGAGGGATTGATTAATGATAACATGATTTCGTTCATGTGTATATGGTTGGAAGAGTGATTATAATTTGGATAGTGATGATGCATATATTGTAATAGTTGACGGAAAAGACTTGTAAATTTTTTGTCAAGAAAAAGTTCAAAAACAAACCAAATAAAATTAATTAATCAGAAAACTCAAATTTTTTTTTTTTTCACCGATACTTCCAGTATGATTTAGTCCAACGATTTTGATCAAGTTTGGTAGAGCACTTGGAAACAAATATTGTGGAAAAAAATGATTTTTTATTCTTATTGCCTGGTTGGAACCAAAAGATACATTCCACCGATTTTGAAAAAACTTGGCACAGCAAAAGAAATCTTTTGAGTAGCCAATTTGTGCAAGATATATTCAAAAAACAAATGAAAAATAACAAATATTGTAAAACAAATAAAAATTCTTGACCGATTTGTCCTATCGGTCAACCGATTTTAATCAAATTCGCTTAAGTACTTGGGCAAACCAAAAAAGGTAAATTGATTATAATATCTTAATGAACAATTGAATTATGTACCCTAAACTTAGATTTTTTAAGGGGGAAATACCTATATGACATATAAGCAATATCAAAAAACTTAAATAAAGTTGCATTCCGTAGGGAAACGCCAAGTTATAACCGAAAAGTTGCTGACATGGGTATATCAATTTCCCTACTCTGAGCATACTTTGTAAAGAGTTCAAACATTCCTTCTGGGTGTTAAACATGTCTGCGGTTTGCATAAACTTAATGTGCACCTTGTACCAAATGTTGCAGGGTATAACAGTGTTTGTAAAAATTCAGCTTGGTGGGATTTGAGTTTGTAGCAACTGTGGCTGTGGTACGTTTGTAGATACAGCTAGCGAACCAACAAAATCCAAACTCACTTTCCAAGCACCTACCTTATAGTGCTATGCAATAAGAGGTTGCGCTTACGTTTTAACATTTAATTGATTGATTGAAAGATTGGTTACAATGTCAAGCTAATTTTTGAAACCATTCAGTCTTTAGTTTCAAATGTTTTGATTTTAAAATGTATTGAAAAACGGCAATGTATAGGATGATATAACTTTTTAAACGTATTTTCATCTTGTGATCTTATGCGTTTTGAAACCGCATAGGAAATTCGAACAACAGACAGAACTTCCGGTGCTGATTTCAATCTGCTGAGACCATCCGATTATTTTAATTCGAGAATGACGAAAGTAGGCATACCTGCACAATGTTCTCTAATTTTTCGCTATTTGTCGCAGGTTTTTTTTTTCTTCTTTCAAGTTGCACAAACAAACATCAAGAATACTACCCGCATACCCTGAATATTATTAATTCCAATTAGTAACAACTAAGCCAATCAGTTTCATCAGTTGGTTTATCGAATGCTACGCTACAGTGCAGCAATTGATTAATCGTCTATCGACTATCGTTCCAATCAGCTGTAATCAATAATCAAACGCCAATTAATAAAATTAATGTCGACTGTAAAATGTGCAGCAGACCAAAAGACTGTAGTGGTTACTCTCGCCACTGGTGTCAGTTGTTTCAAGTTTGTGTAACTTGCTGGAAATGCTGCTCTTCTTGCTATTGCTGCTGGGCAGGCCACAGCTGGAGGCAAGTGCACTGCAGGCAACCGCTCTGTATCAACCAACGGCTCTGGCTAGGGCCACATTGCATGTCATCGAACGCTATATAAGCCCCAAGCTGAATACCCTGATCATTGTCGAGGTATACGGAACGGCGCATAAGACGCTACAGCAACCGGATCAACTGCTTTCCCATGTGCTGCAACAGCGTCAACCACAAGTGACGCTCAAGTTGTATCGTGACTATGTACCGGATCTAAATTTTGCCTATTATGTATTCATTGTGGACTCCATGGAGGCCTTTCGCAGCTTACATCTTTACTACTATCAGCCACAATTTGAGCGTGAATTTTATTTGCTTATAGTTCTCAACTGGGATTTACCCATTGATCACATGGAGAGCACTTTATACAATATGTTTCTCACCTGTCTGCAGTTGCATGTGCTCAATGCGGTTATTATGTTGGAGCAGCAGCAGCAGGTGCTCTTCTATAGCTACAAATTGTTTGGCGTAAATTGTAATCGCAGCGTAACGCTGCATCTCATCAATACCTATGCGCAAGAGCAGCTGCAGCAGCCATGGCTATTTCCGCCGCAACAAATGAATCTATTTGGCTGCACGCTCAGAGTTAGCTGGTATGCCCTCCCGCCGTTTGTGTTCTTCAATGGAGATGCCACGAATCGCACACAACTGGCGCAATCCCAGCGCATTACGGGCATCGATGGTGAGCTGCTCAAGCTGCTTGCCAGCGTCTTTAACTTTACGCTACAACTGCTGCCCGCCTGCCGTAAGAGCATTGTGGATGTGCATGGTAATGCCACTGGTTGCTTTGGCACACTGCAAAATGGTGAGGCCTCCATAGCTATTGGCGCACTCAGTGGCTCGCATTTGCAGCGGCATCTATTCTCCACCACCTGCCCGTACTATCAGAGTCCGTTGGTGTTTGTGGTGCGCGCCGATCGCAGCTATGGTACCATAGGTCATCTGCTGGCGCCTTACGAGCGACGTGTTTGGCTCTATGTGCTGGCCAGTTGCATACTGGCGCTGCTGCTGCGTTGTCTGCAAAGACGCAGCCTGTCAGCACTAGCTACTGGATTCTTCAATATCGTCTGCACGCTACTGGGCAATCCAATCGCTGTACCACAACTGCCGCGCCTTAGACGTGCACAGCTCATCTTCTGTGGCTGGTTGCTACTAGCACTAGTGCTACGTGGTGTCTATCAGGGCAGGCTCTTCAATGTATTCCGTGCGCCCTGCTATGCGCCACTACCGCGTAATGTGGGTCATCTGCTGGAACAGAACTATACGCTGTTGTCCGCGGAATACACGCAGTTCTTTCCGGCTAATCGTACGCGGCTTGTGCGTGGCAACTTTATGCATCGCTTTGATGAGCTGCAACGCGACAGACGTCGTAGACGCGTCACCACCGCACTCCTGGGCAATTTGGCGCACTACAATCAGCTCAATTGGGAGACGAGTTGTCTTACCTATATCAAGGAACCTATTTATATGTATCATCTGGTTATGTACTTGACCAGAAATTCCATATTAAAGTTTGCCTTTGATCGCAAGATTCGACAATTCATGAGCTCGGGCCTTGTAAACTATTTTGGTCGGAATTTTGAGATACGTAAATTTCGTTATCTAAAAATTCATGACCATGCCGATGATATACAGCTGCAGCTGCTGGCAGGACTTTACCGGATTTGTATTTTAATGCTATTGTTGGCATTGCTCATCTTTGCGCTGGAGTTGCTCAGTCTACGTTTGCGTTTCCTGCGTTACTTTTTCGAATAATTAAAACGATCTTTGAAATTATTTCTATAAAGTTAATCAATTTAATATTTAACGAAGTACAGCTTTATCAGAAGAATTAGTTATTTGAAATTCTAGAAAATTGTTGTTTGTTGCTATTGTTGTTGGCGTTGTTGTTGTTGTTGCTATCATTCCTATTGTTGTTCCCGTTTTGTTTGATGTTGCCATTGTTATTGTTGTTGTTGGTTGTAGCTATCTCAGAGCAACATATATGTGGTTCGTCAAGAAAGTTTATGAAAACAAAGAAAAGGAGAAAGTTAGAAAGTAATGGAGAACTTAGGGAGGAATCCTATCCAGTTCGCGAGAGCGAGCCGCCTCGACTGGGTTAGTCCATTTCATTTTACCTATTATTGTTCTTGTTGTTTCCGTTTTGTTTGTTGTTGCTATTGTTGTTATAATAAAATATTCTTTTTTCTATTAAATTGAAAAATAATGTGTGAGCTACTGTACGTAGGACATCCATAACTTCATCCTTATTACTGTTGTTTGGGTTGGTAGGTGTTGTTGGTGTTGTTTGCCATGTCAAAGTTATTGGCACTGTTGTTGTTGTTGTTGCTATTGCGTACCGGAGCCAAAAAACGACTATTGCTGGTGTAGTTGTTGTTGCTGTTTGCATTCTTATTGCCATTGTTGTTGTTGTTGTTACAGCGGGTGCTGCGCCTCTTAAAATGATCAAAAGAGCGGCGGCTGTTGCTGTTGTAGGTGTGGTAAACTACATTATACAACTGCCCGTTTGAAGTTGGTAGCACCGGTGATGGCACCGATTCAGGGAAAAAGTTTCGTCCAGGGCCAAAAATGTCTGATGGGGAAGTTTCACATATGTCACCAGCGGTGGGGTCCGGACGAGTCTTATTAGCTGTGTGAACACAATTGCATAATTACACATCAAAAATATCTTCAAATTGTGAAAAATAAAAAACTTACGGGAATCCATATTTAATTATTAATGGCTTCTTTTCACACTTTTCACAATAAGTGTAACACAAAGTAAAAAATTGCACCCAGCACAGAGCACGTGTTTCAGTGGCAAGTGTGACCAGCCCGCAATAAATGGCAAATACTTTTAAACTTTTACGATAATTACTAATAATCGGCTTTAGTTATTTTTTGTACATATTGTATACAATTAATCGTTTAAAAATTAATTTAGTGTTCAATTAAATTATTGACTTTCTGGTCTGGCAACTTTAACTGAACAATTCTACATTGTAACTTAAAACTGAAAATATGTTATCGTCCGCGCAAGCGCATTGATGAGTTCTCTATTGGCGTAAATTGTATTCAAATTTAAATAATGGGTCGCTTAACCTTCAAATATAGAAACAAATGTATATCAATTTTATATTGCTTCATAAGCAATAAACCTAAGTAAATTGTATATAACTTAAATAAATTGTTATAAATTATTTAAAATATCGTAAAATAGGCATAGCTCATTATGAACAATAAGCACTTTATTTCATATTTAATAAATACTAAGAAAAATACTTAGCAATTGTCTCATATAAAATTATGGTCACACTGCATTTTACCGCATTGCCGTACTCACATCTTCATTCGTTCTCATGTATTAGTGTTTTCTCGAATTTTCTGCCATATACCTTGTTCTACCTTATATACTTCGTGCATATGTATTATTAAGTAAATAAAATTCTTGGAAGTGGTTGAAATAAAGATTTACTTAATAAAAAATAAGTTTCAGCTCAGAATGCAGCATGATTATCGTATTGGAATATTTTCTTGAGCTTAATAGACCCTTACGAATTAATTTACAACAAATTTCCACTGAAATATGTGAGACATACCCTATAAGAAGAGTAAATACATGGAGACTTATGATTACAGCTAGAATGACGTGAATAACTGGATGAATTTTTTTTGCAAGAGTAAATTAGCCGCACTTTGTGGAACTGCCGGCGGTATTGTATCGGATTATTATTATTATCGCTGCAGAGCTGCTTTTTCTATAAAACACTGATCGGATATACCCTTAGCTTGACACAATGAGCAGATAAAGTTCTTTAACAATAAGTTACTTAATCTTCACTGTTTTTCGAATCCTCATGCTTGGCAAACGTTTACAATTCCATAAGCTATAGTGGAAATATAAAAAAAAACTATATATATGTTGCATTTATCGATTGTCAAGCGAAGAAGATGCCTGCATCTTTATTATTAAGGATTAGAACCTCTCCCAGTAAAATGTTGAATTTAAGAAAACATATTTAGCTGGGTTTTGTTAAATAAAAAATATTTACTTTCAACCTTCGATTAGGACATAATCAATGGCAACTCAACTACAATTTTAATTTGGGACCGGAAGAGACAGGTTGTTTTATAAGTGTTTCAGGGTATGTACTTGAATTACTTTCGGAATAGTTATAGGTAGTCCATTTTAAACTAAAAGATAACGGTGGAAATGTTCTGCTATTTACTTAGCATCCTTCATTTTCCAAAAGGCATTCGCATTTTCCAAATGTTAAAAATCAAAAATCAAAGTCTTAGTGAAAAGTTCTGAGGCTGCTTTAGAGAAAAGTTTCAAAATTGGTCAATATTTCATAACTTCTTTGACTTACAAAGTAACAACTTCGAATTAGATTTTGGTCAGACTAGCAATCACTCGTTGGTCACACATTGAGCTTAGAATTATGAGACCGCTGCCATGTTTAGCCTTAGAGAAACTGCTTTTGGCTCTTTTGGCCAGACAAGGAAGCACCGATACAACGATAACAACAGCAGCAACAAGAATCATGGGGATAAAAGTAAGGAACTAAAAGTGGTACAACAACATATGCTTGGCGTAGAAGTCATTAGCCTACATATCCGCATATTCCGCCTACATGTGCCACAAAATTTTGCAACTCTTAATCGCTGTCTCTCTCGAATATTCCATTGCCTTGGAGTTGGCCTGTGTCTAGCGTCGCATGAACTGCAATACCTTTACATACAGTTGGAGCAAAAAATATTCGCATAGCTTCAAATTTGTGGACACATCGTGCAGTCGGAAATTAGAAATAAATCCTATGGGAGTTCGTAAGAAACAGAAGAGCGGTATTAGAATAGTCACTCGCCATGACCTCTAGCATATGTATAATTTTTCTTAATCATACATTGGTTGAAATGCTACTTGTATTATAGCGGACGTTGTATCCAGTGTTTGGAATTTTAACTATTGTCAGGCAAATTTTTTGATTCCAATTTGATTCCAACAGTTTTTGCCAATCGCCATGGATGTACTTTTTCTTCTTCCATTGATTGATACTTTACAGAGAGGTGTGGCACTGTGCAGCCATCCTACCTGTGACTGGTAGTTACTTCATTTCAACCGCACTTCTCGTGTCAATTTTTTTTTAAGTCAAAGCCTATTTTCGAACACTGTAGAATTTTTATAAAGTGTTTTGAAAATAAATGAGTGATCTGAGGTGATGCAGACGCAATTAACATTGCTTCCACGATCTTATCGTATATCGGTTGAAATAGCAGAAGCAGCATTGACTTTAAACAGAATGCTACGATTTCAATCAGCCTTTTTTGAGATGCTGTTGAAATATGCTTTTATTCATAATTTTGAACATTTCCTCTGTAGATATCCAAGTATAATTATTGTGACTGCTTTTGCAGAATGCGTAGTTCTGAAGCTTTGCGCATAATTTTTGCCCTTACTGTCTCGAACTGTCTGTATGTGTGTACATATTTTGTTTGCCTAAATGCCGGAAGTGTTGCGGGCCACACAGCAGCAACCAGTGCTCCGGCTGGCATAACGCAACATGACCAAAGAGCAGCAAAGCACCAAAAAACCCACCCAACTGATCCCCCATCGAGTATGGACTACGTGGATTCTATTCTGTTGCACGTTGACTCCCCATGTCTACGCCCAGTTGTGTACGCAAGGAGCAAGCAGTGTGAAGTAGTGTGCTCACTACTGGAAATGGGAACTGTTGGCCAAATGGCTGTAAGCAACAAATGTTGTTGTCAACATGTAACATTGAATATATGATATGTAGGTCTGTGTGTAATCGTATGTCCCATTGTACCGTCATATTCCCTTTGGCTGTTGGTCATGGAGTTGTCTTTTTTTTTTTGGTTTTGTTTTGCTTTTTTGTACAGTGCTTGTTCCTGGTACGTCGCAATGCTGGTAGGCGTCTACACTGAGCGTAAATGGGTGGGCTTTTTTTTGGAGTCTTGGAGTTCTTAGAACAGCTGTAGAGGAAATTAGAATTCAGCGAGTTTGTATCTGACGCTTTAATGCATCAAGGCATATGTTAAAACGGGTATTTTTCAATTCTGATAATGTGCTGCTCTTTAGGAAACACATGAAATATATATTTATATGTATCTATAGGTATCAATATGTATCAATATATGTATCTATATGTATCTATATGTATCTTTATGTATCTATATGTATCTATATGTATCTATATGTATCTCTATGCATCTATATGTATCTATATGTATCTATATGTATCTCTATGCATCTATATGTATCTATATGTATCTATATGCATCTATATGTATCTATATGTATCTATATGAATCTATATGTATCAATATGTATCTTTATGTATCTATATGTATCTATATGCATCTATATGCATCTATATGCATCTATATATATCTTTATGTATCTATATGTATCTATATGCATCTATATGTATCTATATGTATCTATATGTATCTATATGCATCTATATGTATCTATATGTATCTATATGTATCTTTATGTATCTATATGTATCTATATGCATCTATATGCATCTATATGTATCTTTATGTATCTATATGTATCTATATGCATCTATATGCATCTATATGTATTTGTATTTATCCACATGTATCTATATGCATCTTTATGTATCCATATGTATCAATATTTATCTATATGTATCCACACGTATCTATATGTATCTATATCTCTCTGTATATATCTATATGTCCATCTATATCTATTAACGACTATCTATATTTATCTATATAAATATTAATTTATAATTATCTATATTTTTCTATACCTACTTGTTCCTATAGGTTTTCAGAGCTTCAGTTCGGTACAAATTATTCTGAAATCAGTAATAAAAATTCTTTATGAAAATCTGAAGAATCATTCCCGAATCTTTTAGCGTTGCATCACTTTCTTTTTTTTGGCTAGTTTTTTCATTTTTTAAATTACTGTTGACAGCTTCTTTTTCTTTAAATAACTTCAAAGTTCCTGCAGAAACCAATCACTATAGATATTATATTTTTTTATATTTTATTATATTTTTTTATAAGTGGGTAAGG
This sequence comes from Chymomyza procnemis, assembly GCA_035046065.1. NCBI lineage: Eukaryota > Metazoa > Arthropoda > Insecta > Diptera > Drosophilidae > Chymomyza > Chymomyza procnemis. The sequence goes on along the minus strand of JAWNOJ010000021.1, from coordinate 33,156,076 downwards.
GTGTTTTTTTAGTGTGCTTAAAATGTCTCGAAAAGCATAGTTTCTTTTTCAAAATGTAAAAGTCTTTTTAATCAGTATGACCAAGGAATTCATTTTAAAAAGATGAACACCTCAACGACAAGCTTTAAATCTTTAAAATCCAAAACAAAATCGATTATCTGTAGTACAATATATGTACCTTAAAAATATTTTTGAAAGAGTAACATTCGACATGTTTCTAATTATGGTAACACATTAAACATTTGGATTCGGAAATCCTTGGGCAGAAAATCTTGTGTATCGTTGTCGGTAAAAATGTCATTTGAATACGAGTAAATTATAATGATTTTCATACAAAAGAAAGTTGTCTACAAAATGCCTACGTCGCACAGTTTTTGGAACCTATAATTATTTGGAATTTTCTTTTATGCAGCATATAGTCTCACTTGAGCAGTTTCGCTATTCGGAATACATTTTGGTATATGATTTCGCTCAGTGCATATCGCGGCGCTGACTGTTAGGTCTACAACTCTTCATTATGACATTTAACAAGTAACTTTGTTGGGTTAGTTTGAACTACTTGACTGACAGTCAAACTTATCCAATTGTTTCTCCAGGCGATGGCCTACTAATATACTAATGATACCTTCTACAAGCGGAACAATATAGATACATCCTAATATGACATTTACAAATATATATAAACATGCATAGAAATGTACATAAAACAGCTTTTGTTGCAATTTTAATTAGATTTAACCTAATTAGATATTAATGAATCCACCACCACCAGCACCAGCACCAGCACCAGCAGCGACAAACACAAATCAAGTTGGGATTCCCCCATCCAAAATTCACTCAGTCCATTTAAATTCCACCAATGGGCTTGCTCTTTACAAACAGCTCGGCAGCTGCTATTGATAAGAGCACTGATAACAAAGGTAAACAAACTGGCCACTGTTCCTACCTTCTTGCCAAGCGTCTATAGAAAAAAAGCAACAAAACCTAACCAAAACAACAACAAAACGTGCAAAGACTTGAAGCAAATTCTTGGCGGGAAACGTTGCAATTCGTCGGCCTGGTCGGATGTTAAAGCGCATGCGTTAGACCTCGTAACACTCTAAAGCTGTTCGTCGTGCGTTGGTTTGATGTGTGCTGGGTTAAGGTATAAGAGTGGCAATAAAATTGGGAAATTTCGCAATCCGCATTTAGTGCTTTGAAAACTCTTAGAGTTGGTGTAGCTGTTTGGGAATTAATGCAATTTTATGCGCAGATCGTACTGGATCTTGCTTGAGATAAGATGCAACAAAGAAGCATTGATCTTGGTAGGCTACACTAAAAAAAATTTAAATGTTAAAATAAAGTTGCACTATTTGCTAATAAAATATGAGATAAAAAATGACTATTAAAAAGAAACAAATAAAGAAAAGTAAAAAAAAACAAAATAAAAAAATAATATAAAAATATATAATAAATTAGAAAATTCATTGCTAAAAACTTTAATTTGAAAGAACACCATTTTTGGCTTAGACATTAATGATGCACACCTAACTTTTCCAGCATCTAAATCTAAAATCATCTTGCCAATACCATTAAATACATTTAATGAAGCCGGCAAATTTCTTGCAGTGTATTAATTACAATAATTATGAAATGAGTGCATGAATTTCAAGTAGTTCACCCACTTGACAAATTTCTGATTCAATTGTAACCAAAAAATTATATGCATTTAATCAATTTTTAATTAAAATATGTACGCGCTTAGCTTAGAAGTGTTCTTGTGTATAAAAGCAACTGGCACTTGGATAAGTTGGAATAGTTCTTAACGCGGCCAGAAACTGATATTGTTTGACTCGGGAAAAATGTTCAAGTGTTTGCTGCTTCTGGCTCAGCTCATGGCTTTGACTGCCTTCATATCATGTCGTGTTATTGGTATGGCACCAGTTAACGCTTATTTACCTCCTACAGTGGAGATCAGAGCAGCGCCTGTTGCTACTTTCAACGACTTGGAACGCTATGCACCCAGCTATGTTAACTACGACTATCCAATTGCTCCAGCACAGTTGACTTCATCTTTTGCTTATGAAGTGGATGTGCCGCAGTTGACTGAAAAACCAAAACATTTGGAGGTAGCCAAGTTTCCAAAAATAAAATTCGAAGATTTTAAGCATGAGAACACTGTGAGACACAAGGAGCTCCTGGGTTATACCTATTAAAGCGCCGAATCTATATCATATATCATAATGCATTTTGTATGAAATTATTAAATGAACATCTGTCATATCTTTTATCATCTGTCTGTCATGTTTTACTGCGATCTGTACCCCTTTGTACCGTAGTACATAGACCTCTGTATGGTAATTGTAGGAAATTATATAATGATTTTGTTATTTTAACAAAAAAAATTTCGTTTCTAAAGCGACCAGTTGAGCTAACAATGAGTTAGAAAAATGTTGGTAATTAATTTTGTTTTGCAGTTTGCCAAATACAAAAGAATTTTTGTCAGTTTGGATATTTCGCCTTCCTACATACTAAATATTTGTTGGGAAAGATCACTTTAAGTTCTTTACGCTTATATTTTTTCTGGGAAATCCACACTGAAGTGGGAAACCAATGCTGTCACCATTAATTTATATATAGAGCCCTCGATTTTATAGTTCAAAGTATACTTGCTCTATTTTTGCCAAATATTATTAATAATTCCAAAAACTTGAGTCTCATAATGTGTAGATTATAAGCAAAGAGACTTTTGAATAGCTTAAAGAATATGATAATTCTTGAATTGAACTCAGTAGTAACTCAAAAAAATAATACAGAAGAATTGCTGTTTTGGATTGTATTTGTGAATGCTGTACGCAGGCCCTAGAATGGCGTGAATATGATGTTAGTTCTTTCAACGGATATTAATGTAGTCTTCGCAAATATACACCAGTTGCATGAAGCTAAATCAGGTAAAAAAATATATGGCAAGTGCTGATATAACTTAGTAATGTGCCAAAGGCGTTAGCTTCTTGGCTCACGAAAGACTCTAAATATGATGACAAGAATCTCTAGAATGTATTTCGAATATGGGTATGTTTTTGAGTAAATTTTGATACTTTTTCGATGTTCTTTTAAATTTTGGCTGGCTCAACTTTTCAACAGAAACAGCAATCTTTACAATCTTTTTGAAAAATTTTAAGTTCCTTCTTAGAATTGCAATGGCTTAGTTGATTTGAAAAACAATGGTGATCTTGTGAGCTTGTTTCATAATATCATTTCTATGAATGTTTAACCTTGCACAAAATTATATTATTTCTGTCTAAGTCTGTCTTTGTTAGAAATTCATTTTTGGAAATTTTTTTTGAAGCAATAGGCTGCGCCAGCAGAAAAAGATATTTTTTTACAAAATGCTGTTTCCTTTGCCATATTCTATATCTTGGAATGTTTTCAAAAATAGAGTCAAAATTAATACATTTTATATCTTCAACTCTGAAGCTCTCTAGTTCTTCAAAAACGTTCTGTGTACTGGATTTGTTGGTTTTAAAGCCAAGGGAATTCTTGCTGGTTCTACAGAGTATACAGTATTTGTTGTCCTTAAATCCAAGGAAATCCTTTCTGGAACGTTGTTTTATTGTATTTAGTTGTTGTGGTTGTTCTTGTTGTTAGCTTCATTATTTGCCAAGTAAAAGTAATGAGACTTTTGTTGCCTTGTTGGTTGCACATGAGTGCGCCGCTTTGTATAGCCACACAAGGCTTTTGCACTTGTGTATGTGTGTATCTGTGTGTGAGTGTATCTGTGTGTGTGTGTGTTTACTTGCAGAAAATAATGCAAGCGATGTGCGGTAACACACATTGGTTGTGTATGAATGTGCCTGTGTGTGTATGTGTGTGCTTGTGTGTGTCTTTGCCCTTTTGTGTATTGGGCAAACAAAAGCGCAAAAGCGTTGACAGACAGCACAATGAGGCGCAACTGGGTTGCATGGAGGCTTACAGCTGCAGTGAGTGAGGTAGAGAAAGAGGCATAAGAGCTTAAGTGGCATGGGGCAGCTGGGCAGCCAAGCGAGCAGCGCAGCGCAGCGATGCCAGGCAAACCAAATAAATGCGATATAAAATGCAAGCCAAGTGTTTGTTGCAACCAAGTGGCAGCTGCCATTGCAGCCTTTCTATATTGTGGCACTTCTCAGATAAAATCAAAAGGGCATTCTATTTTTCCCTAAAACACACACACACACACACATGCAGAACCATTTCAAAATGGCGTCTATAACCAATCAATTAATTTTGATAATAATGTATATAATTGCCTTGGTTTAAGCCTTTAATGCACAGCAGCTTGTGCTGGATAACAATAATAATGTTTGGGCTTACACTGGGGAGGGTATGAAAGGAATTGCAGTGGAAATTAGTTTAATCTTTGACCCACATGGGGAGTGCTGATATATGTGGGTTGTGTTGTTAGGAGGAATTGGGAGAAATGCTTTCTGAAAAGCACTACTAACTCGTTAAAAGATATAAATTTTGGGTAAACTTGCTTAAGTTTAGTGATATTTTTGATTTGCCTCAACTTTTTTATGTCTTAAGAGTAGAAAGTATGATATTTGCGATTCGGATATAAGGCTATCTTTTGAATAAATTCTGATTATGGTTTTCGCATTTATGCTGGAAGCTTTCGCACTCCCAAAAGTAGTCGTAGTTAAACTACGCATTTCCCGAAGCTTTCTTCAAATCATCACATCTTTTATGCTTAGAGCTCCTGTTGCCATAACTTGTTATGTGAATTTTTTGTGCGCTTTATAGGATTACTAGTTGGAGTCCCTACTTGAGTCCCACTATAGGGTTCTGTCTTGCTTGGAGTTTCTTTTAAGTCTTCAAAGACTGAGGAAAAAATGTTTTGTCCTTTGCTGTCTCTTTTTGGCAGATGTCGATACTGTTGCTTAGAGTTTGTTTGTTTTTTATTTTAAAGTGACACGTTCGGGTTTAATCGGAACCGAATATTGTTTCCTTATGGGAACCAACCGTAAGCTTTGGATTTCTGGAGTTTAAGCTATATGAATTGATATTTTTGTTCAATTGTATCTTTGTAGTTCTATGTACCACTTGCAACTTATATGCTTTGGGAAACTGTTCATTCTGTATGGAATATGTTATGTTGATAACGGCTGGTGCTGTCCTAGAGCTGTTTGATTTTTATTTGACAAAATATATAACTCTATTATAAGTTTTTATTAATAATAATGCTTGGCTATAAAAATTCTTTTTTCGCTTTAGAAAAGAAAAGGTTTTACGGTCTGTTAGGGAAGAGTGTTGCAATGAGCTTATCCTTAGATGGTGCGGGAAGTTGCATTTTTTTGCAATATATCTTTATGGGGCCTCAGACACTAAGGGGGTCTTACTCTAAGGTTAAGCTCTCTAAGAGCTTCGATCGATGTTTTCGAAGACGTTATGGGCTAGCCAGATCTTTTTAAGAGCAAACATTTTGGCGATTCAGTCTCCCATTGGGAGTAAGTGTAGTCAACTGAGGTGTTGCTTTCTTGTTTGCTCTCAACTCATGCCTCACGATTTAACGTATCCTTCTTGGAACTTAAGCTTTAGAGATACTGCCTGGCATTGTTTTCCAAAGTCAACGGCTCTTTACCACTTCGATCTGAAATGTTTATCGCGTCCTATCTACCTTAAGGGAACGCTGGCTGGTTGGTATTCTGGATTCCTCGTTGTACTTTGAACTTCTGCGGTAGAATTGAATGCTCTTTAGCTGTTGTAGTTGTAATTGATGTGATAACTTCATCAAGCCATCGGCTCTTTACAACTTAGTGCTCTGATTTCACTTTATTGAATGTTTGAATTCGACGATAGCTTCATCGCGCCATGGGGTTTCACCACACGGCGCGCATATCTAATTGTGATTCAGTCTTTTTTTTTGCTTCTCATCTTTTTGATTATTATTGATTTTTCGGATCTACTTAACTATCCTTTCCATTGCCACCCTCTTCCATCGTTAGCAACTCCATCACTTCCCGGAACTTTCCACTTTTAACTTTTGAAGTTGCTGACTTAGTAGGCCGCTCACCACGAAAAGCTTCCAATCTTCACAAGGATACCAGTCACTCGCATAACTGTTTTCGGAATGTCCAAGCCGTTAACTTATTGTTAGTAGTACTGTCTCTAACGTTATCACTGATGAAGCTCATTATCAGGCTGACGTCTATAATCTTTGCCCCAACATTGTCTGCAATGCATAACTGCTTACGTTTTCTTCGTAACTATGCCCCTGAGGCATGGCCAGCGCATTATATTGTATCAAGCGCCCTCCAAAGTAATATAATTCTCCAACTATACCTAAAAAGGCTTTCAAATTTAATTAAAACTGTGACTATTTAGAGAGCAGCTGCTTTTTATTACAAATTTAAATGCTTCAGCGGCTTCTTGGTAGCATAAGCAAAAAAAAAAGTAGCCAGAAACATGGTCAATGCATTTTGCGACTATTAATTTGAGTAAGGATTTTAACTACCACACATAAATTCATGTAGTGCCATTAATAAGCATAAAAGCATTTTAACCCCATCCGTATCCTTACGCCCCCTCAAGTGTCGTCTACTTTGTGCTTGTTGTCGTCGCCGTCGTCATCGTCGTCTGGGAGCACTTTATATTGCTTTGAGCTTTTGCTTTGGGCCAAGAGACGTTGGCTGCACTTCAAGGACTGCGCTTAAAATGTTTTCAATGCTGTTCAATAATTCTTACAAGGACGATGATGATGATGATGATGCTGCTGCTGCTGCTGCCAGCGACGACGACAACGCGCCACCAACCTAATGAGCATGATAAATGAGTGCTACTGGCATTTGCGGGTCCAGAGATAAGCCGGAGTGCCGGATTGTTTGCCTAAACAATTTTGCGCTCCATGAAGTGGTGTGTAAATAAGGACATTATATTTCAAAAGGCGCTTAAAAGCAAGACGCGCGCCCATTTACAATCTAAGTCAGCTCAGCTTAACTTGCTTACAGTTCAGTCAATGTCCTGGCTCAAGCTTAAGCTGAGCGCATGGTAAAGAGCATCATGGCTTGGCTGCAGTCTCATCATTTATAACGAAAAATACGACGACAATTTGCTGCTAATTATTTCTAGTCAACGTTTTAGTTGCAACAAATACCAAGAAAAATGCATGAGTTTTCATTGTTTTTTTGTTATTGTTAGGAGAGAGCTGGAGAGGGGGAGGAACTACCATGCTCCACATACAAAGGAATTTCCCAGGATTTGGCTTCGGCTCTGGCTCACATGCATGTCGCCGTTTAGAGTTACTTTAGATGATAAATGTTGTGGGGGCAACAAAAGGCAGAACTTACCTAAGGTCCATACGCTTCTTTTGTCATAGCCACAATTGTTGCTACCCCAGGCGTAACTGGAGCAGAGGTCTTGGGTGGCGGTAGCTTTGGGCAAAGCTTACTCTACTTTTAATATGTTAAACTAGCTGATGATGCCAGACCATGCTGTAGAGTACTAGTCGACGCACAAAAGTGTGGCATGTGGCATGCTTGGCATGTTGGGTCTGCATACAGCCTGCTCAGCTCGTAGTTTTTTTTTTTCGAATCCTTCTCAGAGAGTAACTAAATGTATACGACGAAGGTGGATTACACTGACGTGAGCTCAGTGTTTGGTTGAAAAGTGATTACAATGGAAAATTTTTTAAAAAGGGTGATCTTTGAGTAGCTTTTATTTTTGGCAGCTGTTTGAATTCTGCTAAGACAACATTATTATGTCTAGCTATTTTAAAGAAAGGGAATACCCAAATATAAATGTGATTGGAGAACGCTATTGTACAATGCTCACAAGCTTTTTTCCGAAATTGGTAAAGTTCAACTTGACTAGAATGCAGCGAGTTCGTTGAGTACTATATTTTAAACATGCAATCGATTGATAGATTATCAAGGTCATCTTATTTAATGCCTCGAGACTTGAAATTTGTTAGGCTTTCCTTAGGCTCATATCTATAGCAATATGCGCGAAACGATACAATGTGCACCGGAGCTCAATATTGATGAATATGCTCGTAAGATACCGGCTAGCTCTAGAAAAATCCGCCTTTATATTCTCGCTATAATCACCTTAAGTGTTTTTATTTTTAATCTGATGTTTATCTGATTATTTTTATTATTGAAATTAATCTGCTCCTAAAAAGTTACTCTTCACTTTCGCTCGATTAGACTTTTTGTTAAAAGAACTGACTCCAAGAATCCATTTTGGTAGAGTTATACTACAAATAGCAACAATTGCTTAAAGCGCATTGAGTCAGTCGGTCATTATAGTGAAGGAAATAATATTAGCCAGCTCCTGAAAAATTACCCTTTGTATTTCCTCTATATTCATTTCAACTACTTCGATAATTTCAAATCTGCTGCTAAAAAATTACTCTTATATTCGTTCTTGTAGAATTGACTCCATCTTATGATGAATGTATAATATTTTACCAAACATTCAAGCATGCTTTGGTTAAGTTCAGAGAACATCCTAAGTTATTAAGATCTATGCAGCCATAAAAGATTTCAATATATAGTCATTCAGAGTAACAAATCCGCTCATTTTCCAGCTAAACTTTGAAAGTAATTTCGATCAAACAAGTCTATTCACTGCATATGCTTACTTCCAATAAATTTAAGGGTATATAGAATTTATCCTGGTGTGTGTGTGTGTGTAAGGCCAAGCTTCAGATAACTAAAGCGAGTGCACAAAATTGTAGCCAAGCACTTTTTGATTTATAGAGCCAACGGGCGGGCGTCCGGAAGTGTAGACAATTTGTTAGAATTCATACAAAATAGGGAGAAAAAAATTTTAATGGGTATAAAAATATGAAAGAAAAAAAAAATGAAGCCAACGTCGTACAAAAATTGCAAAATATTTGTAGTATGTATTTATGCATGTATGACTTGGTATGGGTATGCGAGAGTTGCTACAAAAATTTTTGTATCTTTAGGAATTGCAGAAAAACATCTAATAAAGTAAAATATCTGAGAATATTATAGAAATGTTTCTTAAAATTTTAGGAAATTGAAGTTGCAATTCTCTACAGCTCAAGAAGTTGCGGTTAATAAAAATATAGATAAAATTGGTATAAATAATATATGTTTGCAGTTTATTTAAAAAATGTAAATTGAAGAAAGTTTGTAAAGCTTAAGCAGTCAGTTTATGAAACCAGGCTGGTTTGCAGTAGGAATGTATATAAATTGGTAACTGATGGCAATTTGCTGATCCCACGAAATATATAGTGCCAAAAAAATCCAAACGTGAGCGCTATCTGAAAATTCTAAGAAGTGGAATGCTGTGCGACTTTTCAAATGGCTTCAGCAAGCAGTTGAACGTTCTTTAAAAATGTAATTTCAAACTATAATTTGTCGTTCCAGCAATTTTTCTCGGTGTACACTGCAATATGAAATCTTATCCCTTCTGTAAGAGAAAACGCTCTGTTCAACTGCATTATTTATTGGGACTAGTCGTGATCAACTTTATGTCAACTGCTGTGCAAGCGCTACATAGGTGGCGCCAGCAAAAAAAAATGGATAAAGCAGTGCAATACGATTCTACTGAATCGGTTCCAATTTTCCGTTTCCGAAACAAGGCTAAATAATTTTTATTGCAAGGTGTATCCTTTCTGAATAAAAATAGGTCTATACATTGGTGGATTAGCACAAAAAAATACGAGTTACTCTGGATGGAATGATAAAAGATACTTTGTTGGGAATGCATTAAGAGTCTATGAGTCCGCGTAAGAGCTTATGTAGAAATGACATGCATGGTATGTTTTACGATCATTATGGGAATATAGTCTGATGCGGAAATAAAAATTGACTTAGTACCAGTATCAACTATCAGAAGGTCATAATGAGGACTCAAATTGCAAGAGAAATATTGCAAAATTGGACGACCGAAACAAATATATTTATTTTTTATAATCCTTTTTCTATCATTCCTAACGAATGGTTTAACGTTTATAGTTCCAAAAACTGAAATTTTATTTTAATTTTTCCGAAAATTTTTGTCATGTCAAAAATCTTGCATAAAAAGCGACAAAATTCCATATATGAAAAATTTTAATAAAATACGCCAAACGCATTGAAATCTTACAATCAAGCCATAAATGCGAAAGTTGCGGGCTTTTTGATATATTATTTTCAGATTTCTTTAATATTATGCTATAATTTATTTTACTAAATTTGCATTTTTTACATATTTATTCCGAATTTAAATACTTTTAAATTCTGAATTAAATTATCTGGGATATCCATAAATTTGGTATGCCAGCAATCCATTAGCCGGCACTATTCGTGGTGATTTCATTCAGGTTGGTGGTTATATTGTTCAGGGTGCTGTCCACATAGAGATTGCACTCTGGTTCCAACATATTCTTTTAAAATAGCTCGTCACTACTGGGAACATACAACCAAACCTTAAAATTAAAATTTTTTCTCCTTCACTTTGCTGTTATCGCTCCAAAAGCAGATGTGGCAACCTACAGTTGGAAGGCGAATCCGATAGACAAATAAATTCACTGTCAATGTTAGGCAGGTTTGTGGCAAGGAATCAATCTAACGATCTTCCGTCGAGTACGCTGCCACTATTCTACCGACGTTCACGGGATCAACCTTCCATCATTACAAAAATCCCTCCCCCTAGTGTCATCAATACTCCCTAACTAATTTTGTTAAATAAATCGCAAGATCATATAGTTTTATATAACACTGAAAATTTATTTGCACGATCAATTTATATAAGTGGAATTAAATGTCGGTTTTGTATGTGTATCTTGTAGTCCAGAACATCGCGAGGTCCGAATATTTTATACGCATTTTAATCACATCTACAATAAGGACAGAATACCATCAGAATGCCATCTCTTTACCCAGTGAAGCGGCTTTCTTCATTTGTAAAGGACAAAAGTTTATTGATGAACACTTAAAAAATATTACTTACTTACATTTTATTATTTTTTTTGGTTGTTGGTTTTGTTTTTATGGTTTTTTTTACATTTTTGCGCTTTTATTATTTTTTTTACGTTTCTGCGTTTTAAATTTTTTTTTTGGGTTTTTTTGTATTAAATTTTTTTTGTTTCTTTTTTTAGGTTTTAAATTTTTTTTTTGATTTTAATTTTTGAAATTTTTTTTTTATTTTTGAAGCTATCTAGAATCGTTATATCCGTACAAAATATAAAAGTGAATGAGTGGTTGTTTGTTTTTGATATTAATTTGTGAAATGCTATCTAAAATCGTTATATCCGTACAAAATATAAAATGTGAATGAGCTCTGTTGTTCGTTTGCTCACCTAACCGATTTGACAGTCGGTAATATGGCCAACTTGATTGAATACAAATAATTCTTTTTAAAAGTTAAAAACAAAATAAAATTGTTCGTTTCCTAACCAAATCGTTTGGACAGGTAAATGGCATTGAGTCGCTAGCCATGTCAGTGCTAGGCAAATACATCAGCGCTGCAGGTTGGACTCGTACCAACTTTGGGTTGAGAGGTTGAGAGTACGCTACCACTGGCTATTGTGATTCAGAAGTCTAAATTGCATGTACCAAATATCAGTTATATGAGTATATTTTTAGCGAACTTAGAGCTTTTGCTTGAAAGCGTTAATTTAATTGGTTAATGTTAAGATTATGAACCAATTTTTTGTCTTATGCTGCTCTTGATCGCAAAGTTGTTTTATAGCGAATTTTAGCAATACAAATAATCATTTGAGTTGTATGTTTTTAAACCGCTAAGCGTTTAGTTTAAGTTTCAAAAAATGCGTTTTTTTTCAATTTACTTAGAAAGAGCAAAATTGGCATACAAATCGACACAAAATCGAGCCATAAATACGCAAGTTAGAGATATTTTTGGACACCATTTTTTTTTTTTTTTTGTAAAAAAGCATATTTTCATCAATATTGAGCTAAACTGAGAAAGATTTGGGTTTTTATCTTGGCATTTTCTATCGAATGGCTTTCTTAGTTCCAACAACTAAAATTTTATTTTAATTTTTCGCAAGTTCTTGTGATGTAAGACCTCGTCAAAAATTTGCACTATTTGTGGTGATTTCTGCATTCAGGTTGGTGTTGATATTGTTCATGGTTCTGCTGCTGTTAAGTCTGCCCACATAGAGATTGCACTCTGGTTCGAGGAGTAAGAACTTCATAGCTCAACTTCAGCTGCCAACAAAGGTGCTTTCAAAGAAATAAAATTAATAATAGGACGGCACGTGCGCTTAGTTCGGCATTAGTCACTAGACTGCCCTGCTCTCTTTTAATTATTTGTCTTGCTTATATTTATGTTTTGTAAATGCTTCAGGCTACCATACATATACGAAAAATTTTCATACAAACTTAAAGTCTTTCGAAATAGTAGTTCCAAACGCTATCAAATTTCAGAATCCAGCCATAAGTGCCAAAGTTATAGACAATTGAATTTTGTGGATAACCGCTTAGTAAATGTATCTATGTATTGCTTACAAGTAATTCCCATTAAAATAGATTCACTGCTTTATTTTTTTTTAGAAAAGTTTACCTCAAGATTCAAGCACGATTGCTTGCAGATTAGTCAAGGATACCCGACTTTCGCAGTTTTCAGAGTAATCATAATGATTTTGGTTATCAAAACGTTTATGTTGCAAACGATTGGTGCGACTAAAAACACATCAAAAAACCCTCGCTAGTATTTAGAACATAAGTGCAATTTCATTTTAAAGTGCCAACAACAAGAAGAAATAAATAAGGAAGAGAAAAAATAATAAGAAGCAACTACCATAAGTACTTATATGTATATAAAATATATATATATATGTCAGTGCATATAAGTAGTATATAGAGTGGAAAAATTAGCAAAACAAATGCCTAAGCTTTCGTGTGTGTGTGTGTGTGTGAGTGTGAGTGTTCGAGCATGTGTGTGCGTGCGTGTAGCAACTGTGGAACTAATGATTCACTTGGCAACTCACAGCAGTCTCAGCTCCTTACCCGGACATATACAATAGCCTAGTTTCGGGCATAAACCCCACAAACATTGCACAGATTTACATGACATAATGTCATTGTTGTTGTCGCCGCCGTTGTCGTTGTTGCCGTTGTTGTTGTTGTTCTCGCTCTGTCTGTTTTTATGACGTCAATTATGTTTATGAGTGTCTAAACAAAAGTCCTATAAAGCCGTTGGTTGTCCTTGTTGTTTTTGTCGTTGTGCTATGCTTTGCTTTGCGCATATTTCGCTCATTTTATGGGCCATGACTGTATGCGAGTGTATCTATGTGTTCGTGTATCTGTGTGTGAACGAGTAGCTGTGTGCGTGTGTGTGTGTGCATCTGTGCTTGGGTAGTTTGAGTTTAAGTGAATTTATTACCATGAGCAAAATTTATTTAAGCAGTCAAATGCACGTGAAGTGCATCTCAAGAAAGCTGTCAGAGCATTCTCTTACATCAAAGTAGCAGCAGCAGCTGGAGCAGGAGCAGGAGCTGCAGCAGCAGTAGCAGGCAGCAGCAACAGGACCAACAGCTTGTGAGTAGACATTTGGGTAATTTTTTGACAACATCAACAATAATTTTGACTGTAAAATTTTTAGTTGTTTCAAATCATTTCAGCAATCGCGTTAAAAATGTTGAGATTTAAAGTTGGAAAATTGCTTAAAGCTTTAGAGGATTTGGTAAGGCTTAAGCTGTAGACAACATATAAAGATTATGTAGCAGCAAATGCCAAAGGTTCAGCTAAATTAAGAGTTTGCAATTAATTGAGCGTTTTAGCTGAGAAATACTTACTTAATCTACACTGGAGTAATTAACAAAGAATTCGTAATTATTAAAGAGATTCAGCTGAAGAAAAACTAAAACTTGTTTCAACGCATTGTTCGTAATCTGGAGTAGGTTGCATGATCTTGATATTGTGGAGTATTATTTTTCTCTAAAGCTAATATAAAATAACTAATTTTAAAAATATAATAAAAATTACAAAAATAAAACTCAGTTTTAGTTATAAAAAAATGGACAAAATCAACTGGCCATTTGTTCACAAAATTGTCTGCTATATTTTATTTATTTTCCTATTTATTTTTCCCAGAAAAGTTTACCTTAAGATTCAAGAAAAATTGTTTTAGATTAGCCAAGAAGGCTGATTTTTTTATTGAAATCGTTTCATAGAATTTGAAAAGTCATTTAAAATTTAGTGCCAGCATTCACGTGAAGGTCGAAGTCTAACAAGATTTTTACTAAAAAACAGCAATTAAAAATTTATCCATAGATCAGTTTCAAACAGTCTACTTTTTGGATTACACGTCGATTTATTAAAGCATTTTTGGTTCATGTCACAAAGAAAAATTTCAGCAATTATAAAAAATCTGGGAATTTAGGAAATGAAGGTGCGGTTATTATGTGCTGCAATTTTTTTGTTAGAAAACAATTTGTTCGAGCCACTACTACAACAGAAGAACCTTCACAGAGTTTCAAAACTAACATATAGAAATTTAATAATAAATAATAAATAATAATAAATTTTACTTAATTTCCAAATGTAATTGTTGAAAACTAATTTATCGAAATCTTGCTAGGGATCATCAGTCTTTTAGTCAAAATAGGCATAAGATATATTTTTTTGCATTGCTTGAAAAGGGCTTATCTTTGGATTTCAATGAGAATAAACTTATTACTGACATACCTCAACTTCGTAGCGCTTCGTACAAATGTTAATAAGATACGTTTGTGACAGAGCTAGGGCCTATGATGCTCAAGCATAGTTCGTATTGTCTTAGTTTTAGTTCTAGTCCGGCAGCAGTTCTTGGAGTTTCTTAATATCGCTGCAGTTGTAACGTTTCAGCTTGACTCGTTGAATGTTTTAATTCTCGCTGAAAGTCACAAGAACCAGAACACAACCGAGCAGTGCATAGTACAACGATAATATACACACTAACTCCATTTTATACATACACACAACACACACATAGACAAGAAGATGCAGTCCTAGTTGGGATTGCCAGAACCAGTTGGAGTTGCAGCTGCTGCTTGAAATCAAATCAAATGCCCGACAAACATCAACAACAGGACATGTTGTCATTGCTGAGTGAGTGTGGGCTGCAGCATGAACAGTGTTGCGGAGAAGGGGGGGCGGGTTAGTAAGGATAAAGTTGTGGGCGTGGATGAAAGGGCGTTCCAGGGAGAGTAGAGTCAAACGCTTGAATGAACTACGACATAGGGCCAAAGTGAACATTGAGCTGGCTCGCTGCAGCAGTCGATTTTTAATGCTAAACATTTTGCCAATTCGCACAGTGGACAAAATGTGAGAAAAATGAAACAAAAATGTCAGAGAGAATGTTTTTCTTGGAAGGTGGAGTTTTTTAAAGTTCTTAGATTTTTGTAAAAATCTCTCTTCAATAACTAAGTATCTCGAAGTTGCTGTCGCGTAAACGCATTACAGTAGCTTTGTCGCTCCCTACTCGCTGTGCATATGCTGCATCGCCTACCTTCTATGGTTCGTCAGTGCAGTCTGCTTGATAAGCCTAATCAACCGTCTTGTAGGCAAGTTCATAAACGCTTAACAATATTGTTTTGGCTAACTTCTCTTCTAACGTTATTCCCCGATAATGGGAAAATCGAACCCCTATAAAGCAATTAGTTTTATGTAGGACTTATGAAATTACAGTTTTTGTCGATGCAAAATGCAAAATGTTCCATTGTACAAAGTCACGCAAAAACACTGTGTGACTTAGCATGTGTTGATGTGTGTATATGCATATGTGGCCTATGTGGGTGCGCGATTGTGTGTGTGCGTGTGTGTGTGTGTGAATCATTGCGCCATTGAGCCACTCGACTGCCACTGAGCCACGATTTCAACTTCAACAGAGTTGCATGCAAATGCAGAGACGCCTTTTGCAATCGTCAACGTCATCATCGTCATTGTTGTCGTTGTTGTTGTTGGTGCTGTTATTGTTGTTGACGTCATTCTTGGTTAGTTAGCGAGCTGCTTCTGGCCAAGAAGCAGTTGGCTTGCGTGTGTGTGTGAGTGTGGCAGCTTTGAAGGATCAAGACGCGTAAATAAATTGTAGTTGTTCCGGCTGTTGTTGTTGTTGTTGTTGCATGTCCTGGCAGCGGTTTTGTTAAACAAATACACTTGAAGTGTATGCATGAAAGCCCTGGCTTGGCAAACGCTTACAAATGGGATTGCTTTGGTTCGGTCTGTATTGCGGCTCATAAACTTGCCTCACACACAAAAGTTCGCATGTGTTCGTGTTTGGTCTTGGCCAGGCCAAGTCAAGTTGAGTGTCTTTTGAGTCACTTGACAATTACAATGCAATTAGCGCTTTTGCATAGAAATGCGTAGGGTACGTATTTGCAAAAAGATAGAAAAAATGTGTTGCATACCCAAAAGGCGCAGATAATTATGTAGCTGAGATTGTCTGTGTGTGTGTGTGAGCAATATAGGGTTGTCCGTGTTGTGGTAAGAATTTCACAGCATCTCTGTTGCAACATATGAATCTACTCTTCTTCAAACATTAATCGCTTCTATGATTTCAGCAGCACCTATGTTTTAAATGGCGAACCGCTTTGTTTTAATATTTCATCCTCACACAACAAAAGGCAGCTCAGCATAATTTTCATCAAAAGCCACGACACAACAATTAAAAAATCAATTTCGAGCAGTAGCGACAAATGACATTAAAACATAATATTTTCTTCATGTTCACAAGTCGGATCTGGAAAAGCTGCAATTGCGGAAGCTATCACTACAACATCAAGACGAGACCTCAACTAATTTGTTTACTAAAATGCTTGAGATAATATACATGTTTGTATGCTGAGCTGTTTCAAATCTTTGCATCAGTAATTCCAATATTTCGTAGCTATAAATTAAACAAACTATTTTAAAATAAATAATTAATAAAGTTTACTGAAATTTATTGCTTTGACTTTAACTGCGTAAGTTTCAAAGGCCGACGCATTGGGTGACACTGGGTATGCCGTGAAAACTAATTCTAGCGCCGAAGAGTTGCGAAGCGACAAAAAGATGCTAAGCGACAAAGAGTTACAAAGCGAAATAGAGTTGCAAAGCGACAAAGAGATTGACATAAGTATGAGAGTGTGGGTTGTGATAAGTGATATCAATTTCTCGTGACAGTTCTTACGCTCTTGTCATTGCTTCGAAGATGGATAGGCAAGTTTTGTTTGCTCATGGACCGCATCGTTACTTATTGCGCTGGATTTCAGTTCATAACAAAAATACAACAAATATTAATATTTAACAGATAACCAGTAGAGTGATCGAAAGTGACCCTACAGAGAATGAGATCTGTGAGAATTTACAAGTGGAACACTTATAAGCCCACAAATAACGGAAAGATCCAAACTACAATAGATCTCGCGCAAAATTTTACATCAAAATACAAATTTTAAGTTGGTTTTTTGACGAACCACAAAATGGATAACTCTATCTTTATATGTGTGTATAGGTGCCATATACTTAGGTACCTGATAGCGCCATGTGTGTGTGCGGGCGGATGTTAGGGTATGCGTGTGTTGAGTAGTTCAAGTGCATGACCCTATGGTTGTAAGCGTGTAACTGTGTGCGTGTATCTGTGTGCGTGTAGCTGTGCGCGTGTAGCTGTGTGCGTGTATCTATGTGCGTGCATCTGTGTGCGTGTATCTGCATGCATGCAAGTGTATTAGTGTGTGATGCGTGCGTATTACATTTTTCGCACGATTTGTTGTGGAGTGCCTAACAGACAGACGCTAGCACCTTCAACCTCATACACACACTCACACACACAACCACGCACATATATACATATATTCATGGCCGCACCTACAATTTCCGCATGTCAACTGCACTTTGCATGAGTGCGCTCTCACGCACACTAACTCATTGAAACGCACACACACACACACACACACACACACACACACACACACACACACACACACACACACACACACACACACACACACGCTAACATACAGCTAAATCAGTTCAGCTGCCAGACTGTGCTTTTCTTATGCGTCATACCCTCACACACACACACATACACACCTGCACATATACTTATAAATTATCGCTATACACTGCCAAGGTGTACATAGAGCTACTATCAAAAGTTGATTGAATCTGTATACGTCTGTAAATCGTAAGTTAGTTGGTTCGACTTCACACTGCAGCACTGCTGCATTTGCCTAGCACTGGCATAGCTAGCAAATATATGCTATTTAGCTTCGCATGCATGCTGTGTCCCTGTTCCCTTCGAACAGCTATTAATAGAGATATGTCTATGCTTCGCCTTTGGAGCGATGACCATATCCAAGGGGAATACATTTTTATAGAGGAATTTAAATGTAGCATTTTGTATTTTTTCAGCTAAATGTCATTTGTCGTCTGCGAAAATAGATCGACATTATTTTAAACATTTAATATTTTTTTAACAAACCCATGTATGTTGGTTGCTTTCAACGAACTCACAAACGCTCTGCGAAAAACTAAATATTTGTATTATTTTAAGGGTATAAATTGGTCGCAGTGTTGAAGCTAATTGTGCAATACTACTTTTTGTTGCTGTTTCATTTATTTTTTTTCTTCTTGGTGTTGGTATTTTTTGTGGCATTTCCACTTGATTTGCAAAACTCAACTCAACTCTTCAAAGCGCTGCTCGGTCGTTGGCACTATATATGTTCGTTGGCAACAACAAAGTCAGCTAACCACAACTAACTGACTGAATCCAATGGATCCACAAACTGTCCGTATGTCTCTCGGTCTGTCTGTCTGTCTGTCTGCCTGTCTCTCAGTCTGTGCTTCAGTCAAACCTATAGTCAGACGTGTGGCATGACTTTGGCTGCCTTGTTGATTTATATGCACGTCGATTGAACGTAATTGAAGACGTGATCGAAATTCAAATTTTTGATTTTTAACACTGGTTCGTTGTAGCCGTAGTAGTGGTAGTGCTGTCCTCAGTATGGCTGTCTGCTGCCACTGCCTGACTGCCTGCCAGCCTGCCTGCCTGCCTGCTTAATGTGATTTTGGTTATACTTTTACTCTATTTTTTGGCTGACAAGCAAAAAGGGGTTTCTGACCAAAAAAACCAACGTAAAGTAAGTTTTAATCTCAAAATCATTCACTGTTTTCTCGTATAGTTGTTTGCTTGTTAATACGAGCATTTCGAGATTTTTTTTGGTATTTTGGGCAACAAGTATGGTGGGGTTGGAAATGTCAGTGAGTGTGTGCGTTGGTACAGGCATGCCAGTACATTACTCATACGCCGCGTAGACAGTCATGAACTGCTGCTTGTTGTCAGCGTCATTGTCTGCGGCTTGCCAGCAAATCATTGCAGCTTTGTCAATTTGGCATTTTATCAATGTTGCCATGCTGCCAAATTATTTATCTTTATACTTTGGCGTACACTTGCTATTGGCAGAGTTTATGGCTTTTGTGAGGCAGCCTTTTTTGCGAAGAGCCGAAGAGAGCAACATCATCATCGTCGTCATCAATTATATGTGTACATTTGGCTGCACCTTTTTATGTGTTTGCCGCTAGATGGCGTTACTTAATTAGTGTGGCATTTGTTGACTCGTGAAAAAGAGCATCTAAACTTCTATCAGCTTGTTTTAGATTTTTAATTCTGGTTTCGTTTTTTTTGTTTAGCAAAAAATTTCTTTTTTTTTAAATTTATTTTTGTACTGCGTTTATCGTCATACCATCAACTTTGTTAAATCAGCCATGAAAACGGATTGTGTGCATGCCCGGTTGCACCAGGCCCGCCCACAGTCGCTAGCACTCTTTATGGTAATACAACCTGGCCCCAGCTCGTGCAGTGACAGTTTTACCACAGCTATTGGCATTTTGCATTTTTGGCTATTTGCTCATTTTACTTCGGTGTGTGTAGGGGTGTATGAGGGCGTGTGTGTGTAGGCATAGAACATGGAAAATGGAAAATGGAACGTGACATGCCATGTCAAAGTTTTCAATAATAATGCGACCAACTGTCGACTGACAACTGCCGTGAGTCCTCGTCGTGGGTCATGAATCGTAAGGTAACGCAACACATATGCCGACGCCCAGTCTCTCAACGCTCTCACCAAACCAGCGTAGCACTCTTATACTTATTTTTATTAACATTGTCAGCAGCTTGGATTAGTAATGTGTTCAAGTTAACTTCAACACCTGCCAGTGAGACGACAGCAGCTCAAACAAAATACGCCAGGTACGGAATCAGCACAAATGCGAGTTGTTTTTTGAAGAAGAGCTAAAAGTCTAGAAGAATATGCAAAAGAAAAAAAATTTTTTTTTCAAACTAAAATTAGTTAATCAAATAATTGTTACAATTTTTGTAGCATATTTTTTGTGTTAAAACAATATGCTTACAAATTATACAAATAATTATTTAATTTATTATTTGCTCACAGCCGCTGGCTTACTGCTTAAATGATGCGCGGAAAAAATATTCGATTGTAGTTAAGTTAAGAAATAAGCGAGAAACTTGGTTAACAATTTCCCTCTACGTAAACTTGACGAACATTTATGTATGTTTTTCCCTTGACTATGTGGACTTTCCCTTGATATTGATTATACTTCATTTTTTTTGGAGATGATTACTAAAGCTGGTAAGAACCTGCAGACCCCATCGTACGGCTACGCTTATAAACTGTAGCTTTCTGTTCTCTTTGAACAGCTTTTAATAGAGAGATATGTAAATTTTGCGCCTCGGGAGTGTTGAGAACAGTTCATTCTACGTGTTAAATCTGATACGAATAATGTTAAGATTAAGCGTAAACTTTAGCTCTCTGGACTTCAAGGTTTCTTAATTCATTTTATGTATTAAATTTAAAGTAAATTCATGCATTAAAATGCATAACAATTTTAAGCAATATAAATGCTGCGCGCCCCAAAATAGACACACGCCGTGTTGAATCCGCACCTGACACCATTACTTTATGCACACACATACACACACAAAGAACTCCTAGAGTGAGGGCGGCAGCTTGTCAGTTAGTCATTTAGTCAGTTTGTCACTTTGCCATTTCAAAGCCTTGTCACATACCTAGCAATACGTGCAACATCTAGGGCGTCATCTAGCGCTGCCTCCGCCACGTCCTTGCTGCTGCTGCTGCTCCCTCTCTCTATCTCTCTCCCTCTTGGTGTATTCTTGTCTTTTGTTACATTTTGTTATGTATTTACATAATTGTGGTTAAAAGTAGCTTTTAAGATGTTCTTAACTCGCTGCGAAGGGGGTGGTAGGTTTTTAGGCATTTGCCATTTAGCATTTGGCATTCATTTTGTTTTGGACGGAGTGGAACCTTTTTTGGCTTTGTATGGCAGGGCTGCCATTTTAATGGCGGCAAAGAACAACACACATGACAACAAATGTTAGACGCCATTTTATTGCTGCGCGTCCTTTTTGTCGTGACATTTTAATAAAGCAAAAGGGCGTAACTTCACGGCTTTTGTTGTTGTTTTTGTTGCTTAATAAGTTTTGTATAAAATGTTGCAACTATTTGTGTAAAGAATGCGCAGGGTATGAAGCATAGGCAGTCTTTTAAGCGTAATTTGTTGCGAACCCAACATGACGAATAAAATCCAAATCTCTTATAGTTCTGGCATAGAACTAGTATTTTTTTTTAAATACAAAGTTTTTTATTTTTTTTTCTTATTGTATTTTTTTAACTATTCAAACAAGTTCGCTGTGCTGTGTGTGTGCGGCAGTGTGTTGCAAAAATATTTTTGGCAAGCCCCAAACATTTCATTTTGCAGTTGAGTTTTCACTTTTTGAATTTGTTGCAAAAATTGCTTTATATATCGAGCAGCAAAGTTTAAGCCACAAAATAAAATGCAACAAACCCACAAAAAGGATAACAAACTTTGAGACAGAGAGCGAGAGAGCGTGAGTGTGAGCTGAAAAAACCCCTAGTAGTTGCATATATATTGCACATGTTTAGATTTCCATAAAGCATATATCAAAAATTGTTGGTCTTGTTAGCAAAACGTTTAGTATAAAGCTTTGGGTGGGGGCGGGGTAGGGCGTTAGTGGGGTATATTGCCACAACCCCCATTACCACACAGCACGCCACACTATACGCTTTGTATGCAACCCAAACCGAGCGCCAATGCCGCCAAAAAACCACAAAAACTTAAACTTTTAGCAACTTATGCAACGTTCCACGTCTCTGTGTTCCTGGTACTGCTTGCAGCAGTGGATTGGGGCAACAGTTGGTGTATAACCGCAAAAAGCCAAATTGTGGCAGCTTCGCAAAAGCAACAAAGTCGACAACAATTAGATTGTGCAACAGCATTAGCCTTGGATACACTGAATCTCCATTAATAGCTTGGGAAATTTTGGAAAAAAAAATCCTTAATAATGCTGCACAAAAATCAGTAATGTTGAATTTGGAAAGCACATTTTCTCTAAGTGTAAACAACAGCAACAGCGCTTTGGTTAAGAAAACTGTGTGACGTCATAGCAAGACTTACTAAGTTGTTGTTGCCATTGGGTTTCGTTCCATCTGTATGTAAAGGTATTGCAGTTCATACAACGCTAGACACAGGCCAACTCCAAGGCAATGGAATATTCGAGAGAGACAGCGATATAGAGTTGCAAAATTTTGTGGCACATGTAGGCGGAATATGCGGATATGTAGGCTAATGACTTCTACGCCAAGCATATGTTGTTGTACCACTTTTAGTTCCTTACTTTTATCCCCATCGTTGTATCGGTGCTTTCTTGTCTGGCCAAAAGAGCCAAAAGCAGTTTCTCTAAGGCTAAACATGGCAGCGGTCTCATAATTCTAAGCTCAATGTGTGACCAACGAGTGATTGCTAGGCTGCCCAAAATCTAATTCGAAGTTGCAAATTTTTAAGTCCAAGAAGTTATGAAATATTGACCAATTTTGAAACTTTTCTCTAAAGCAGCTTCAGAACTTTTCACCAAGACTTTGATTTTTGATTTTTAACATTTGGAAAATGCGAATGCCTTTTGGAAAATGAAGAATGCTGAGTAAATAGCAGAACATTTCCACCATTATCTTTAAGTTTAAAATGGGCTTCCTATAACTATTCCTAAAGTAATTCAAGCCATAGTATATACCCTGGAACACTTATAAAACAACCTGTCTTCTCCGTTCCCACTATTAAAATTGTAGTTGAGTTGCCATTGATTATGTCCTAATAGAAGGTTGGGAGTAATTATTTTTTATTTAACAAAACTCACCTAAATATGTTTCCTTAAATTAGGCAATATACCGTGAAAGGTTCTAATCCTTAATAATAAAGATGCAGGCATCTTTTTGCTGGACAATCGATAAATGCAACATATATATAGTTTTTTTATATTTCCACTATAGCTTATGGAATTGTAAACGTTTTCCAAGCATGAGGATTCGAAAAACAGTGAAGATTAAGTAACTTATTGTTAAAGAACTTTAACTGCTGATTGTGTCAAGCTAAAGGTATATCCGATCAGTGTTTTTATAGAAAAAGCAGCTCTGCAGCGACAATAATCCGATCCAGTACCGCCAGCTTGAAGCTCATTGCAGTTCCACAGTGAGCGGTTGATTTACTCTTGCAAAAAAAATTCATCCAGTTATTCACGTCGTTCTAGCTGTAATCATAAGTCTCTATGTATTTACTCTTCTTATAGGGTATGTCTCACATATTTCAGTGGAAATTTCTTGAAAATTAATTCGTAGGGGTCCATTAAGCTCAAGAAAATATATCCAATACGATAATCGTGCTGCATTCTAAACTGAAACGTATTTATTATTAAGTAAATCCTTATTTCAACCACTTCCAAGAATTTTATTTACTTAATAATACATATGCATGAAGTATATAAGGTAGAACAAGGTATATAGCAGAAAATTCGAGAAAACACTAATACATGAGAACGAATGAAGATGTGAGTACGGCAATGCGGTAAAATGCAGTATGACCATAACTTTTTATGAGACAATTGCTTAGTTTTTTCTTAGTATTTATTAAATATTAAATAAAGTGCTTATTGTTCATAATGAGCTATGCCTATTTTACGACATTTTAAATAATTTATAACAATTTATTTAAGTTATATACAATTTACTTAGGTTTATTGCTAAGGAAGCAATATAAAATTGATATACATTTGTTTCTATATTTGAAGGTTAAGCGACCCAGAATTTAAATTTGAATACAATTTGCGACAATAGAGAAGATATCAATGCGCTTGCGCGGACGATAACATATTTTCAGTTTCAAGTTACAATGTAGAATTGTTCAGTTAAAGTTGCCAGACCAGAAAGTCAATAATTTAATTGAACACTAAATTTATTTTTAAACGATTAATTGTATACAATAGGTGCAAAAAATAACTAAAGCCGATTATTGGTAGTTATCGTAAAAGTTTAAAAGTATTTGCCATTTATTGCGGGCTGGTCACACTTGCCACTGAAACACGTGCTCTGTGCTGGGTGCAATTTTTTACTTTGTGTTACATTTATTGTGAAAAGTGTGAAAAGAAGCCATTAATAATTAAATATGGATTCCCGTAAGTTTTTTATTTTTCACAATTTGAAGATATTTTTGATGTGTAATTATGCAATTGTGTTCACACAGCTAACAAGACTCGTCCGGACCCCACCGCTGGTGACATATGTGAAACTTCCCCATCAGACATTTTTGGCCCTGGGCGAAACTTTTTCCCTGAATCGGTGCCATCACCGGTGCTACCAACTTCAAACGGGCAGTTGTATAATGTAGTTTACCACACCTACAACAGCAACAGCCGCCGCTCTTTTGATCATTTTAAGAGGCGCAGCACCCGCTGTAACAACAACAACAACAACAATGGCAATAAGAATGCAAACAGCAACAACAACTACACCAACAATAGTCGTTTTTTGGCTCCGGGACGCAACAGCAACTACAACAACAACAATGCCAATAACTTTGACATGGCAAACAACACCAACAACACCTACCAACCCAAACAACAGTAATAAGGATGAAGTTATGGATGCCCTACGTACAGTCGCCCACACATTATTTTTCAATTTAATAGAAAAAAGAATAATTTATTATAACAACAATAGCAACAACAAACAAAACGGGAACAACAACAACAATAATAGGTAAAATGAAATGGACTAACCCAGTCGAGGCAGTTCGCTCTCGCGAATTGGGTAGGATTCCTCCCTAAGTTCTCCATTACTTTCTAACCTTCTCCTTTTCTTTGTTTTCATAAACTTTATTGACGAACCACATACATGTTGCTCTGAGATAGCTACAACAACAACAACAGCAATAACAATGGCAACATCAAACAAAACGGGAACAACAATAGGAATGATAGCAACAACAACAACAACGCCAACAACAATAGCAACAAACAACAATTTTCTAGTATTTTAAATAACTAATTCTTCAGATGAAGCTGTACTTCGTAAAATATTAAATTGATTAACTTTATAGAAATAATTTCAAAGATCGTTTTAATTATTCGAAAAAGTAACGCAGGAAACGCAAACGTAGACTGAGCAACTCCAGCGCAAAGATGAGCAATGCCAACAATAGCATTAAAATACAAATCCGGTAAAGTCCTGCCAGCAGCTGCAGCTGTATGTCATCGGCATGATCATGAATTTTTAGATAACGAAATTTACGTATCTCAAAATTCCGACCAAAATAGTTTACAAGGCCCGAGCTCATGAATTGTCGAATCTTGCGATCAAAGGCAAACTTTAATATGGAATTTCTGGCCAAGTACATAACCAGATGATACATATAAATAGGTTCCTTGATATAGGTAAGACAACTCGTCTCCCAATTGAGCTGATTGTAGTGCGCCAAATTGCCCAGGAGTGCGGTGGTGACGCGTCTACGACGTCTGTCTCGCTGCAGCTCATCAAAGCGATGCATAAAGTTGCCACGCACAAGCCGCGTACGATTAGCCGGAAAGAACTGCGTGTATTCCGCGGACAACAGCGTATAGTTCTGTTCCAGCAGATGGCCCACATTGCGCGGTAATGGCGCATAGCAAGGCGCACGGAATACATTGAAGAGCCTGCCCTGATAGACACCACGTAGCACTAGTGCTAGTAGCAACCAGCCACAGAAGATGAGCTGTGTACGTCTAAGGCGCGGCAGTTGTGGAACAGCGATTGGATTGCCCAGTAGCGCAAAATTTGGTGAGGGGTTTGCAGTGCGTCGAAGCAAAAGAGAACGCAAAGAAAGAAGAAAGGAAGTAACTGCTAATTGAACGTGTGCAGCAAAATAAGCAAAACAGTGTTGCCAGTCGTTTGTTGTGGTGTTGGCGTGTGTGTGTTTTTCATATCTGGCAACGCTTTTATATACACTTGGTGTTTTTTTGGCAAAAGCGTCCCCATTTGATGAACAGAAGTAAAACATATATAATTCCGAAAAATGTTCAAAGTCTTTATCTGAATCAATAGATCGTTTGACACAATTTTTTGTGCAAAAAATAGTTTTTGGACGGCTTCACACAAAACGAAAACAGTGACCTCCTTGTTGCAAATTTAGGCATTTGCGGCTGGCGTTCTAGAGATTCTACAAACAATTTTGCGTAGAAACTCTAAATATTATACATTGGCCACTAGACGGCGCCAGAGCCAATCGTAGTTTTTCATAGGTCCATGGCACGTCATAGTTTTTCAAATATTTACATACAAGGTTGTTAACCATAGCTATTTTGTTACGGATGCATTCAGCGCGCTCAGAGAGAAGAGTTTTTGTTCGATCGCACAAATTTTCGAAATATTTTCAAGCGGTTTGGTTAGTTTTTCTTTCAATAGGAGGAAATTTTTGCCGCATCAAGCTTAAAGCTGCTTCCATTTTGCTTTGATTATTTGAATTTGTAAAAGTTCTATTAGAACAACTTTTAGCGTCGGCCTATTAAATTTAATACGTCATATTTTCATGTATTATATATATTATCCTGCATAAAGGATGTTATTATTTGGCGCATATTGATTGCGGCTCGGTAATTTTAATGCAGATCCAAATTGTCGGCCCAATGGCGAAATATTTATTGCATGAAAATTTGCACGCAATTACAAACGATTAAAGTGTGGAAAACAACAATAACAACAATGGAAAGAAAAATCAGCGAGAAAAACTTTTCCCAGCCAAAACACTAGCAGCAGCAATAATGGACGAACCCAAAATGGCCAGAAGAGAGAATTGCAGGAGCAGGAGCAGGAGCAGGAGCGAGCGTATGGCGCGATAAATGTAATCAAATTTAATTTCGACAAATTGCTTTTGAATTACGCGCGAAGGTCGCAAAGGCGGCAACAAAAACAAAAAAATAAACAGTGGGTTGTAGGGAGACAGCGAAAGAGAGAGTGGGAGAGAGGGAGTGGAAGAGAGAGAGAGAGATTGGGAGTGAGCGGTAGAGACACTGCCGACGTCAGCGACACAAAGGAAGCGCGATATAAAATGGCGCTGCTGAAGCGCAAAAGAGTTGAAATTGTTAAAATAATAATAACTTTTGTGTGTGTGGCGGCAGGTTTGAGTCATCGGAGGCGTCTCCTGCTGCCACATGCAGCAATCCATGGCCAACAATAACAACAGCAATTTGTGCTTGAAATAATGAAAACAAAGCTTCACCGCCATTGCGGGCGGTAATAATAAAAATTATGAATCATTTTACCAACTTTGCTCGCTGTCGCCGCTGTCGGTGTCTGGTGTCTCCTCAGTTGGCGTCTGTGTCTTGGCCAGCTTGCCATTTGGCTAATAAACAAATTAATTTAATTGCCACAAAAGCAAATCGAATGAAAAGTTTTGATTAAAAGTTTAAGCAAATACATTGTGTTTTCCTATTGTTGTGGGCGGGCTACGGTTTTTGCTTTTCAAAAGCAAGGCAGCTTGTTGCAAGTCTCGCAAAAGCAATTGAATTATCTCTACTATGGATGGCTGTCATGGAATTATTTCTATTGTAGTAGTTTTTTTGGCAAGCACTTTTAATGGATTGCTTATAGCAATGGAGTTTTAAGGTGCATAGAGTTAGATATGCTGTAAGTTGGCTTTTGGAATACCTAAAGCAGTTTGAGCAAGCAGTGCAGTCAGCAAGAGCGCAAATGAGCGCGTGAGCGATAAGCAAGCAAATGCGTGCAAAAGAGTTTAAACATTTGCACTTTGCGTGTGCTCATCAGCACTCAAGTAGTGTGAAATGATTCAAACGAAAGTTATTCTGAACCGGTCTGCATCAATCTAAACAAATATTTAGCCCTTATGACACAAAAATATTGCCTATTCATTTGATCACCTTCACCTGATACTCATTTCGAGCTCTAAATACTGAAAGTGCTGGAAGTGTCGTCGCAGTACAAACTTACAAAGTGGGAAGCACTTACGAGAAGCACAGCTCTTCTCTCTCTCTCTCTCTCGGTGACCACAGGATCATACTGCAAGATATCACTAAACTCATTAAAATATTCTCTGCGATAGGCCTAGTGCGTGGGTAGATGGCAGCATACTAAATGCTCAAGGATTACAGTGTACTAAATTCTCTTGACATTAGTATTTAGAAAATGTTTCATTAATGTAAAATTTTTTTCGCTTTTTATGCGTATTTTTTAATTAATTTTTAAGTTTATACATTCTTAAGTTTTTTTAAAATTGGGCGATGAAGAGAAAAAGCTAATATATTTTGAGACAGCCAATTTTTCTTTCAGTGTAACATTTTTATAATTATATTTCAATCGATTCTCAAGGATTACTGTATATCTTTTTAACACTTTATCTTCTTTATCTTCTGTATCTCTGTTTCTTTGTATCCTTGTATCTTTGTATCTTTGTTTCTTTGTGTCTTTGTATCTTTGTATCTTTGTATCTTTGTATCTTTGTATCTTTGTATCTTTGTATCTTTGTATCTTTGTATCTTTGTATCTTTGTATCTTTGTATCTTTGTATCTTTGTATCTTTGTATCTTTGTATCTTTGTATCTTTGTATCTTTGTATCTTTGTATCTTTGTATCTTTGTATTTTTGTATCTTTGTATCTTTGTATCTTTGTATCTCTGTATCTTTGTATCTTTGTATCTTTGTATCTTTGTATCTTTGTATCTTTGTATCTTTGTATCTTTGTATCTTTGTATCTTTGTATCTTTGTATCTTTGTATCTTTGTATCTTTGTATCTTTGTATCTTTGTATCTTTGTATCTTTGTATCTTTGTATCTTTGTATCTTTGTATCTTTGTATCTTTGTATCTTTGTATCTTTGTATCTTTGTCTTTGTATCTTTCTATCCTTCTATGAAAACCATGAAATTGCCTAATATGCTCCCAATAGGTAGCTCCTATGCCATTTTTGCCCAGATATGTTTTTTTTTTAATTGTTTATTATTTTAGAAACGAGGCCGAGAACTTATTTATTGACAATTAATAGCCAGGTTATTCTTATAACTTGAGCACTTTGTGGTCAGAGAGATTTAATCAGTAGTAACCTTTGTTCGATTATAGCCAAGTTTAGCAAGACTTTAATAACGTATTGCAAACTGCTAGTCGTTGTTGGCCAACAAATGCAAATATTATTTGTCTTTTTTTTTTGTGTCTTCCTTTCGTTTTTGTCTTTTTACATGTAATTTACATGCAAACAATTGCTATATCCTTTTTGGCCAACAACATGTACATCAACAGCAGCAGCAGCAGCAGCGGCAGCAGTAACGTCATCATTGTCATCATCAAATGGCAATTTTTGCCTGGCGCTTATTGCTCTCTAAACTGTTAACTGTGCACGCAAAGCATCGTCTGGGCCTGATAGGTTAGCCTGGTTAGTTGGCTGTCAGTCTGGTTGTTTGGTTGGCTGGCTGGCTGCTTGTCTGCCACATTTACATTTGACAACTGCCAACAGACGGATGGGCAAAAAAGTCAAACTAATCTAACAACAGCTAACAACAACGAGTTGCCCCACTGCCGCCTGCACATTGCTGGAACTGCAGCTGCTACGTGCTGGCTGCGGCATACTGACTGCAACTGTTTAGCGATAGCGCCAAGGGCGGCTCTCTCTTTCTCTCTTTTTCTCTCACTGGACAACGCTGTAAATATCATTCTACCTACTTTTATACAAAAGTTGGCAAACAAAACATTTTGCAATGGCCAAATACATGTATATATATGTATATATATATAATTGTGTGTGTGTGTGTGTGTGTTGACAATTTTGTTTGTCGTTTGTTGTTTTAATTAGAAAACTTTTTTACCAAACAACAAAAAAGCAAAACTCAGGCTCAACAACAATCACATCTACAATCACTACAACTAACATTTGGCCACACTTTTTTTTAGGTGTGTGTGTGTGTGTGTGTGTGCTGCTGTTGTTGTATTTGCATTTTCCATTTTGCAATTGTTGTTGCTGCTGCTGCCTCGACTGCCGCTGCCGCTCCGGCTGCTGTTTCTGCTTAGTTGCAAATGAATAATGAATTTTCTCAATGATTTTGTTTAGTTTTATTGTTTGCAACAATACGTTTGTCTCTGTTACACGCTACAGCCTAGAACATGCCATCACGCTCGCACTTGCGATATTTTTGATAGCAAATCTGGCAGATACATTTATGTATTTATAGATACATCAAAAGCGGCAACAAAATGTTGCACGAGCCACAGCATGTCTATCTAAAATTGTATCTTGCTTGTGCATAAGAGACGTTTATCTTGGATATGCCACAAAAATTGCATTGACAACAAGAAATTTGTTGCTATTTTGTGTTTATTTTGCAAAATTAAATCCAACAACGTTTTAGTTTTATGACCAAAAACTTGCTTTGATTGCACAAAAAGCGAATGAATGAAAGATATAGATAAATACATGTTGGCGTTGAGGGGGTGTATGTATGCTATGTGGCATGGCAGTAAGCACGATAGAATAAAAGTTGGGAATGAAAGACAGTAGCAGCAGCAGCAGCAGCAGCAGCAGCAAGTGGCAAACAACAAAATGGCAAACACACATAGAGAGAGCAGCAGCGCACTGCGGTTTGTTGTCAATCTCGTTAAAAACGAATCCTTTCGTAATCCTTGTGCTTCAGCTGCAGCTTTGCGTTATTTTTGTTACCCTCAGCAACCAATAATTCCCCAAATACACACTATAAAGCGCTCCCCCGCTTCGGTCCATTTTTTTCTCCTATTCCTGCCGCTTAATCCGGCAGCACTATCAAGATGTGCGTCAAGCCAAAAAAAAAATTGCGCGCAAAAAATCGCTTGCTCTTTAACTATTTTATTACAGACTCA
Organism: Chymomyza procnemis; assembly: GCA_035046065.1. NCBI lineage: Eukaryota > Metazoa > Arthropoda > Insecta > Diptera > Drosophilidae > Chymomyza > Chymomyza procnemis. The sequence continues at coordinate 33,124,930 of JAWNOJ010000021.1, read as the reverse complement.
CGCAGCGTTTGATAAGCACTTTAGGCTTATTTGCTGCTATCACTAAAGCCTTAAAGTAAGTACATTCGGTCTTATAGCTAAACACAATTCCGCAAGGCCTACAGACTACTAAGCATAAATCATAGACGTGAAGAGCTTGGATTTTGAAAATCATATAAAACTTACATTTATTTCGTTATACTCTTAACATAGTATAATGTTTATTGCAAAAAAGTGCTTTAATTTAAATATATCATGGGCTTCGGTTGCATCGTGGTAGAGTGCTCACCCGCTGCTAAACCCGAAGGTCGTTGGTTCTACACTGGCATATTTTTGTCTAGCACTGACAAAGCCAGCATATAGACGCTATTCACCTATAAAAATCTGTTTTAGTTTAAAACAATCCCGTTCTAATTTCGCTATACATGATACTAGACTCTAAACTGACGTGTCGTTGGTCCACTTTGCAGCACTGGTCCATTTGTTCGGCACTTGCATAACTAGCAATTAAATGTACGCCATTTAACTGAGCAAATTTCTGTTAATTAAAGGCACCGCTGATCCTATTCGGCTAGAAACTATAGGTCCCTGTTCTCTTTAAACATCTATTAATAAAGGTATCACCATGCTGCGCCTTTGGGGCGATCACCATAGTCCAGCAGCTTAGAGTTTTCTCAAAAAAGGCTTTCACGAAACCGTCATGAGTTTAAGCTTTGACCGAGAAGAAATATTGGCCCAAGCCAGGGTGTTAGTTACCCCCAGCCAAGTTAACGTTTTCTCTTTCGATCCTAATAGAACCCGTACTTTATGGTTATACATACCGCAGTGTGTTTTGGATCCCTCACGAAAAATTATAATGTCATTTTACCAACAAGAGAGCATTGGATTTCTAATCCATCTTGGCGATATGACGGCGCACACAAAATGGTTTGCAGATGGATTCAAAACATCATCAGGGGTAGGAGCAGGCATAGTGGGTCCTCGCACACACATCTCTCGCTATCCAGAAGGCGGGATACAAACTGAATAGCAAGCAGTTGGCTGGAATTAACATTTCAATACTCTCCGAGAGTCAGGCAGCTCTACAAGCAATAAGCAGCTATAGCTACAATTCAAACTTCATATATGAATGCCACTGCGAGCTTGATGAGCAGGCAACGAACAACAGGGTCTCTCTGGTATGGGTGCCAGAGCATAAAGGTCACTCAGGTAATAAGGCTGCAGATGATAAGGCTAAGTCAGGGGCGTAAGTAGGGGCGGTTTGTGGCCCCAATTCCGATGTTTAGTTACTCCAATAACAGACTCAACGCTGACATTACAAAACGGAGAGAAGACAGTAAAGTAAGGCACTGGAACAATTTAGAGGATCTCAGACGCACAAAAAGATGTGTGCCCAGGGAGCTCTATCCTTAAATAGGATACAGCGTAGGATAGTTTGTGGAGCGTTGGTAGGCTATTTTCGCCGGCAACGACCACTTACACAAAATGCTCCTTATTAGCAGCAGAACATGCAGATTCTGTGAGGAGAATGTCGAGTCAATGGAGCACCTAATCACTAACTGCCCAGCCTTGGCACGAAGCACTATATTCTCAGTGAGAAAGAAGGAACTGATGTATATACCGCAGACTGGTCTGACTCAGTTTCTGAGTACATTAAGCCTGAACTTGTAGAAAGGGGGCACAATAGACCCATGACAGACTCTCAATTTGCACTCGTGCTTACGACACTCTGAACGCAACCACAGTTCTCTCACACGTATTTGGCTTATTGTTGCTCTCGCTCTCATTTACGCTCTTGCTGACTGCAGTACTCACACAAGCCCACGTTTGCTTGCAGGAGCTGTACACCTTTCAGACTTTCAATTTCTCTTGTTCTAGCAACAGTGCGCAAACTTGCACACAAAGCGTGAATACCCTAACTTTATCAATATTGTTGTTAAAGTCATTTTACAAATTTTAAAAAAAAGAAATCAAAAGCGTTGCTATTCATTACAACAACTACAACAACAGCCATCATTTATCTCAAACATAAACATTTCGTTGTTTACACACACACACACACGCACGCACACACATATATTTACACACAGATTTTGTTTGCGAGTGTGGGTGTGTGTGAGCTTAAATATGATTGATGACACTTGTCGTGTTACATAATCGCTGCCATGTGCACATGTTTGCGTGTGTATACGTGTGTGTGTGTAGGTGTCTGAGTGTTTGCTAGCTGCACCTTGTTCTGCGACCTTTTTATACTCTTTATGCGGGCAACAAGGCCACACAAAGTTTTTGCGACAAGATTGTGAATTTTGCGGGTAAAGGAGATTTATAATGTTTGGAAGAGACTATATAAATTTTATTCATTAACTAAATAAATTTGAACCAACAATAAGTACCAAGAAGACTCAATAAGAAAAAATGTTGTAGCTGTAATGCATGCGAACGAGTATGAGTACAATGTCATATGTAAGAAATGGTACCCGGAGAACATAAAAAAGGCTCATAATAAATTCCAATTGTTTTCAACATACGGAAAAGGTACGCTTACTGCCAATGATTCTGCGAGTTCAGTTTGCATTTGGCACGTATCTCGATACAATAAAGCCACCAATTGTTCAACTTCAATCTTCTTGGACCGGGTTGCTCTTTGTACTTATCTTTGAAAACATCGAAACCACTCTCTGCAAGACCTATATTCGCAGCAGACTATCCATAAACTACCATAAGCACTTGTAGCGCCTAAGCTGCACTTATTTTTTCACTTTAAAACAATGAATCAAAAAGTTTCCGCAAATGCCAGCTATTAAATCGAAATCTGCACATTTAACCATAGAGCTTTGGGTACAATTTAAATTGTTAATCAAAACGTGCGCTCTGGCGACTCTATGATTGAATTAACCTGGTCAACGAACGAAAAACGTATCTATCGTTTCACCCGAGTGAAAAAGGAAGTTGATATTATCCGTCGTGTATAGTATTTGGAAAATTTTGCGTAAAAATTTTAGTCAAAAGGCATAGAAAATGTTCTATAGTTTATTTATATATATAAAAATCCATATTTCGAAAGAAAGTTCAAAATAATTCTGTATAAACGTTTGCCATATTAAGCAAAATGCAGTGTATAAAATAGTCGACGTATTGCAATCCTTGGTAGCAAACTTGTTTGCTATGATATTGGATATATCAACATATTGTTGTTGTTGTACCTGAGTGTGTGTGTGGGACTGTGTGTGATTGTGTCTGTGTGTGTGTGTGTGTGAGTATTAGTAAAGTGATTTAGATAATCAACATCAACATATTTTGTTTGACATTATCAACAGATATTAGTTGGTTGTAATGACAATTTGTAGAAGAGGTGCTTTCAGGTAAATCAAAATCTCTCCAAGTGCGAGGGTTGGCTATACACTTACGAAAGCTCATAAAAAGAGTGACATTTCTAAAGAAATATGCTTTATTTTATGCCAAGCAGCAGTTTTTGTTACTAGATTTCATTTCTACTTGGTAATTTGAGGCAAATCAGACATGGCAAATATATAGCACACATAAAAATTATTCAAATAGTTTGCGATTTTGTTTTTGAAGCCTAATAACTTTTGATGCAGTTATGGTAGAGCAATAATTTGATAATTAATTTGAATTAATAATTTTTGAACAGTTAAAAACAATTAACAAAAAGAAGATACAACCTCAAAGAATACGTAGAAAAGCCTACAAGAGCAAAAAAGTGCCATAATTTCTCAGATTACCATATATTGTGTGTCCTGTTTTTGCAAATTTAGTATCCTTATATGCTTTGTGCAAGTGTTACAGTGTTTGTGCGTGTACGTCCTCGGATTCCTCAGCACTTCGTAGACTTCAACTAAACACTAAGGTATTACCCATTGGAACCATAAAGTTATTTCAAAACTTAGCTTGCTGGGTACTCCTGAATACTACAGCTATATGAGAAATTCTTGGAGCGGCATGTCTAGCTAATAAGCGAGCCATATCCATTAAGGCGCTATCACTACCCTATAGATCCAAAAATAAGCTGCTTCGCGTACGACAACAACATCACAGCTGGATAGCTAAACCCTCGCTAAGTATATGCGCCAAGAATTTCTGTGCCAGTGAGTCACTCCTGTCGGGCTCCAACAATAGCAACTGGTTAAGAACAAACCGGCAGATTCCACAAAGTAAGATTTACTCTGTGGTTTGTAAGGTTTTGCAACACATTTTTTTTCAAATATTGTGAAAAGTAGAGGTAGACGTCTCTTTCAGCTTCCCAAGTTTCGTTTAGCTTAGCGATAATTAAGTAATGCATCTAAAAGTCGGTTCAATATGGGATAGACAATAATCAGCGGTGAGTTCTAGTGAGTATGTGTGTTCGTGTTTGGAAAGAATAGTTCTCAAATAAAGGATTACTTCGAAGCCTTCTTTAAAAGCCGTATTAAGGCTGAAAAGGCCTATTATTGGATGAGAAGACAACACAAATGTAGGTGCTTAGGCTACAAAAAATAAATGAAGGTCACCTAGGGCCCTAGCCCTAGGTATAATCCTTTGTTACTTTTATTTTGTTTATTATTCGAATTTTTTATGTTAATAATAAAAATTAATTTTGTACCATGTCTGCGTCCAAAGCTATTGAGATTCTAAATGAAAAATTGAAGGTATTTGAATAATTGTTGTCTTCATCAAATGTATACAATGCACAAAGTACTCCATCAAAGCTAAAAATCTGCCTCTTGTTGGGGAAGATGTGCAACTCAAGTTATAGGTTTATTAAGTCGACAATAAGCTCGACTTTAAACTTATTTTTAATTTTTAAATTATTGTAGCTTGTCTCACTTTGAAGGTACGAGCACAACTCAAATGGAAAGACCAAGTGGAGTAGTAGTAGTAGTAGGCAAAAGTAGGCGCGCCTGACGTGAGTTAGTTAGGTCGGCTGTAACCCGATAACCCGGGCTGTCATGGCCAAGTAAACTAAAGTCTCCGATAAAACAACAACTCTTTCTTCAGTTTTATGTAAGACTTCAAACTTTCAAGTTACCTCATTTATTGATTGATATTTTAAAGCGCGATAGATGCTTTACAAAAAGAAAAAAAAATTGCCAAAAAAATTTGAACAAAAATACCTAAAACGTTGTAATATCGATAACAGGATGCCCAGCCAGACGACAGTCAGACCAGAAAAACGCAGACTAGGATACGGATAGAAATTGTAAGATATATAAAGCAATAGAGAGACGACAAGGAATATCTTAGATTAATCAATGAGGCAAAAACAAACTGAATGAGCAAAGCCAAACAGGCGGTAATAAAATACAAAAAAATAGAGGGCAAAGGCAAACCAGGGCGAGGATGTGGGTAGCAGAAAGCGGCGCATGCCAAAACAGGGGACCAGGTAGCCTATTCATGTGGAAATCGAATGCGGTTTTGCACTAGACAAACATAAACAGCAAAAAAGGACAAAAAAAAATTGAGCGAAGTCGAAGCAAACCAAATGTTGGAACAAAAAAATTCCAAAGCAAATGAAGTGGATTTGGTCGTTGGTGGAATACACTTAAAAAATTTTTTTTTTTAAATTAATGAATTTGTTCAACAAATTTTGAATACAGTAAAAATATTACAGATTACTCGTTGACGATCACAGGCATTACAAAAAAATAGGACACGTATTGAACAATGGAACGTTAGAACCCCAAAGAGGTAGACATCCTTCAAAAACTGGCCCTGGCGAACACAACTTGGGGCAGAGCTAAAACAGGCTGCAATGGAAGATTTTAGGTTCCCAAGCGGCATAATAGGAAACAAAAAGATTCAAGGAGGTCGCTGTGCCGAAGCGCATCCTCGTTCAAACATTGTCTCAATGAGGTAAAACTTCTGTTGAAAACAGGCCCACCAGAATGGCATTACATTTTTACTTAAGTATTTGGCAACACTTACTAAAAGTTTTCTAAATTTCTTCCGCAAAATCTCTGTTACACTTCCTTGAAGTTTGCTTGAAACCAACTTCAATAAAAAATTTAGATTAAACTCTAAAAATTATTTTCAAATGAAAACCAATTTACCAGGCGAACCAAAATTTATTCAAAATTGGAACTTGGAACTTTAAAAAGTCACTTTTAGGCAGCTTCCTGCTACAAATTTATGTCTGCCTGATATTACAGCTCATGGACGTTTCAATTTTTAGCCATTTTAGAGACATTTCCAGCAAAGATATCCTAAGACGCATTGCCTAAGGAAATCTCCTGTTAATTAAAGGATTTTGTTCTCTTTAAAGAGCTATTAGTAGAGATATCTACATGCTCTGCCTTTAGAGCGATGACAGCATAACCATAAATTTATTTTTTTTTAAATTTTAAGAAGTAAAGTTTAGCAGTGGCTTACTATTTTAGTATCTATTGATTAAAATATTAAAGCAATGTTGAGATATGATATATATATTGATGTATATATTTTAACACGTTACAGTTTTTTACATAAACTAGGGGGCTTCACCCGCTGCTTGCTTCGTTAGGAACCGGCGATTTTGGAGACGGCCCTCTTCAACTCGAATATTTTCACTTAAGTGGTTATGTATTTCTTCAATTTCATACAACATTTTTGTTCGAGTACCTCTGAATATTTATTTTAAGGTTGCAGTACGAATTTTTCTTGATAACAATAGCAATGTTCTGATAGCTACACTGGCCTTTTCGAAAGTAAGAGCATTACAATATTGACACTGTTTCTGCATATCTCTATATTGAAAAATTCTAAGTTTTTTCCTGCTTCATACAATCCTAATATCAACTTCTCTTTTATGGATTTTACACTTTGATACGAATCCAAGGCACGTTTCCTCCTTTTGTCAATTTGTTCTCCCTTCAAGAAGTGTCAAATTCTAAAATTTTTTTTCGTTTTTTCAAAAGTTAATTTTTGTCTAAATTTTGTTTTATCCCTTGTTTTTTCTTAATTGACATTCTTTCTCGATTTTTATTTTTTCATATTCTTGTCTGTACGCGAATTCGAACTTTTCGTTCTTCTTTAGAAATAAACAACTTGTTTCTACCCTATCCATATTTGGAGTTTATCTTATACATAAAACGTGACCCAAGTCAATCATTTTATTATGTCATTGCGCGAAAACGTCATCAATTTAAAAAAAATATATAGTTACTAATTACTCTCTAAAGTTTACGTAAAACTGAGTTGAGGTTTTTCAAGCAAAAACCTAAAGTGCCAAAACGAACTATACAATCCAAAGCAACAGTTTTGTAGAGTATAAACGAATGCTAGAGCAATCGAACGATAGACAGTTCAAGTTGTGGGCACATAAAAAAAAAAACAAGAAAAAAAACAACGCCAAGTAAGGGGAGAAGTAGAGTAAATGCCGCAACTGAAACTCTAGCTGGATCTGGGAGCACGTAGGTGGGGAGAATTGGGCGGAGTGCACACGCGTACATGTGCGTAAGCCGCAGGATATGCGCCATAATGATATGAGTCATTGACTGACATGCTGAAATCGCGGACCACATTCTGGGGAGGGGGTGCATAATAATCGCGTCTTATGCCAAAGCGGGAGGCATACGCAGCATCAGCGATTGACGGCGGCGTTGACGTCCATAAAGTAAATCAATTCTATGTAACATTTTTGTATTTATTTTTCGTATATTTTTGTATATATTTTTTTTCCTGCTTATTTCAGCAAATTGAGCGCCCCGAGAGCGCGCCCCTGGCCCCTACACTTAGTAGGCGTGTCGCTGTGTGAGTGTATATATATTTTGCTATTTACAATATCGACAAGCATATAAATAAATTATTAGCAAAATAAATATTTAGCTGTTTGTCTGGGGGATTGTATTTGGTGTGCCAAAGTTCCGGGGGGGCATAAAAATACGCAAGAAATTACGCAAAAAGCGACTTTAGTAGCGCTTAAGTTCTTAAGTTTGGAAAACTGTGACGTCATTGAGCGTTTGTGCTGACTTAAGAGAGAGAGAGAGGGAGAGTTTCGTCGCCTCAATTTATTTATTTATGACTAATTTAGCGGTAGGACTAAGTGAAGTTGAGCATATAATTAAAGAGTTTTAAAGTTAAGAAATATTAAATTAGAACGAGAAAAATTTAATATAAAAAGTAATACGTAAGCCAAGTCTGATGGGTGAATGTTTTCGAGATATGTAGCTTTTAACATCCGCGGCTGGCTAGGAACTTAGATTTGCCATGTAAAAGATTTATTTATTGGATCTTCTTATTATGAGACCACCAATAAGTTTACAAAACTTAAAAATTTACTTAACAAAAAATCACTATAACAACAGATATAAGTTTATGGTACTCTAATATTTAAGTCTTTGCCATTTTAAGTCCATCGCAATTCTATACGGATGGGCATGTAATTTGCTGTGATATTTTTACATTTGTTGTGATATTTTATCTCTCACCGAAAGTATGAAAAAATTTAGCATTTTCGATTGGGCTCTTTGGGTGTCTTCTACATTGCTGTTATAGGCGTTCCCCCATAGTTGAGGACTATGAGGAGTTTTAGAGCAGAACCTTATATTCCAATAGGGGAGAGCGTACACTAAGAAGCCAATGGAGATTACTAGCTTTCAGCTTGAGGTGTGTTTTATGTGTCTACGCTATGTGAGTCGACTTGACAGACGAATACCTAGCTTCGGAAGTACAGTATTACTATGAGTGAAGGGGTAATCTTGTCTGTTAAGAGTTATATACAATAAAAAAGATGAAAATATTAAATAACATAAAAGCTTAAACATTTCTTAACAAAGCAGGTGTTGGGGTATTCTAGTTCGTGATTGCTCAAAGATGCTTGATTTGGCAAATCAAGATGAGTGCCGATAGAAAATGAAATGAATTGAAAGAGCGCATAAGACGCGAAAAGCAGCATGCAATGTATAATTGGATCTGCATAATGGTAGTGCTAGAGGTCGAAAATTACAAGTTATACTTAAATGATAAAAGTAACTTTTTTAAGAACTGCTTGCGCTACAGTCAATGATACCGACTAAAAGCTTATATAAAAATACCACGCCTTGACGTGTATAAGGCGAAGTCTATAAGCATAACACGGAAATCAAATGTTAGGATCCCAAATTTCAAACGCAAAGTACAACAGTTCTAAAAAAATATAGCATACTTTTATGGGCGCCAATACCAAAAAATGCGACAAATGCGTTATCGAATAATCTATCGAAGAAGAATTGTTTTTATTGTTATTTTTTTAATATTCGTTGTTTTAATGCACTTAAAATATTTATGCAACTGACAATTTGTTTGCATGTAAATGTTGAAATTTGCAGCATAAAATCCTTTGGGCCGCGCCATTTAAATGCCAAACAAAATGGCCGAGTGTGACTGAGAGAGAGATAGAGAGAGTGTGCGCTGCTGTTTCGCATATTTAACAAACAATTTTTGGATCACTCTATAAAACGCAAACTGATGCATATCACATGATGAAGATGAAAAACTACTTCATCATATTTGTTGTTGTGGAAAAAATTTGCATACGCCGCATAACAATAGAGCCGGGTGGAGGAAAAAGAGCTATGCGAGTGCAACAGAAGGACAGTGGCTGTGTGTGTGTGGGAGAGAGAGAGAGACACATAGGGAGCTGCTGTAGCGGAAACAGCGGTTGCTGTCTTTGACAGAGAGTGGCAGTGGGTGAGAGAGATTGGTGACGTCAGCCGGCAGCCAAAATGAAGTTTCTGGCTCTCTGTGTGTGTGTGTTTGTGTGCTTGTGTGTGTGTGTGTGTGTGTGTGTGTGTGTGTGTATGGAGTGCCTGGCAGTTGTTGAAAACTTGACGACAAAAGTTTTTAACCGAATTAGCATCTTGCAGACAGTTTCCGGTTACCAGCAAGCACTCGATGGACACACGTACTCCGAGCGAGGGGTAGAGGCAGCGCAGCAGAGACACAACTTCTGGCCACAAAAATTTCCATATGTATTGTGACGTCAGTCATTGCCTAATCCAATGCATAATCCCATCACCATTCCTTTCCAAAGCATCAGTTCGCGCTCATTTCATTTGTTTGTTTGTTGTTTTAATTAGAAAACTTGACGACTGACGACTGTCCAGCCAGCCACTCGCATCCTTGGTAATCAAATTTTCGCATACACTGCACGAAATGTTGCAAAAACTAAGTAAGTTCGAATATATTTGTTGGCAGACATTGTCGGTCATACATAGTTTGTGTAATATTTATAATTTAAGCAAAGAAATTTTTGCTTTGTATTTTGCAAACAAATATCCCCGATTTTGGAGATATGGTTTTAAGTTTAGAAAATGATTTAGTTTGTTAAATGTTGCATAGTTATGGGCTAGCTTTCAAATGTGCTGCCAAAATGCGAGCTGAACTTAAAAAATTCAATACAAAAAGTTGAATTTCTTTTAAAAAATCTTAAAAATCATTTTTAGGTTTGAGATTTTTCGAAATGCAATATATACAGAATATGGTCTAAAGGGAAAATAGAAAATGTTTTTTAGTCCTCTATGAATGCGGTACAGCGGTATTGAATAATTGCTTAATTTTCAGCATAAAATTTGGTAACCAGGCTTTAAGTTTGGTATTTTATTTATCTGATTTAAAACATTAAGTAATTATATTTTTTTATATAGTTTTAGTTCTTAATTTATACATGCTTGCTCTCATTGCATACCCCTTATCGGCCTTTCAAAGGCTGTTTGTTTGAGTAGCCAAAATTATGCAGCAAACGCATTGGAAGACCTTAGGCCACCTGGAGAAGATCCATCCTTCAAGAACTGACCCAAGCGAACACAAGGCCTATAGGGTTCATAGAAAGGCTCTAGTAGAGGCCCTAAGTTTCCAAGCGAAAACAAAGGAAAACAAATCATTATCAATTATTTAATTTTAGATCTTTTTGTTGAAAAAGCTCGTTGGTTTACCATTTTCATTTTTAATTTTACTTTTTATTTTTGGAATTCGTTTTTAATAAATTAAATAAATTAAAATATTTATTTGTTAAAATTATGCTGTTTGGTATCCAGTAGCTTGGTCTTAGCTTTTAGTTCTTAAATATTCTTGTAAAAAATTTTGCAGCAATTAGGTAGCAATTTTTTGTCGATAGTGTGGCCTACTACTGACTAGTTACTATTGGGGTCTTCTTACATCAGATTTTGGACAAAGTGAAGCTAGATTCTTTCCCGACTTTGGGTAAGTCAATGAAAATTCTCTTGCGCGTTTGCCTTTGATGGCATGAATTTTATAAATTATTTTAGGTATTCTAGAGTTGTTTAAAATTTATTTTTATAAAAACTAGTAAGCCAGCTTGTTCACGTCGCCGAAATCTCGGGCTCTTTGCGGTTGCTCTAGATACGGCAAGGCATAGTGTTGGTTAATTTGCTAGAAATACTAGCTATGGAAATGTCGTATTTTTGATCATTAAAATATTTCTAATATCAGCTTCAGCCAAATATAAAAGGTGCTTTTTTTTTTAAAGGTATAGAAGTTTAAATTGCAATAAATCAACGATGGATTATTCGATTGACATGAATTTTATATATCCGAAAGAAAATCTTGTGGCATTACATTTTAAATATGATTACTGACATGTGACCGCCACGGCTGGCTCGGATGTAGTCCAAACTGAACTTTCAATTTTTGAAGACTTTTTCCAACATTTGTGGCCATATATCTTTAATAGCACGGCGTATGTTGTCTTCCAAATGGTTAAGCGTTTGTGGTTGATCCGCATTGACAAATGACTTTATATAGCTCCACAGAAAGTAGTCCAGCGGTGTTAAATCACAAGATCTTGGAGGCCGATTCACAGGTCCAAAATGTGAAATTAGGCGATCACCAAATGTGTCTTTCAATGAATCGATTGTGGCAAGAGCTGTGTGCCATGTTGCGCCGTCTTGTTGGAACCACAGCTCCTGCACATCATGGTTGTTCAATTAAGGAATGAAAAAGTTAGTCATCATGGCTCTATGCCGATCACCATTGATTGTAACCTTCTGGCCATCAACGTTTTTAAAGAAGTACGAACCAATGATTCCACCAGCCCATGAAGCGCACCAGTCAGTTTTTCTGGATGTCATGGTATTTCGACATATACTTGAGGATTGGCTGCACTCAAAATGCGGCAGTTTTGTTTGTTGACGTAGCCATTCAACCAGAAGTGCACTTCGTCGCTAAACAAAATTTGCCTATGAAAACCGGCAATCTCACTTTGGGCGCATTCGAAGAATCTACGCCTTGCTCGATGATCGTTTGGCTTCCATACTTTAATTGCCAAACCAAACTGAGAATAATTTACTGCACAACTGTTAAGTCGGTCGCCATATCGAACAGTAATGCCAAGGATTCAATAAAAGTCTTAGAGATACGAAATTTTAATTTATGGCACATAGATTTTGAAGATACTTAAAGACTTAGCTATTGCATATCCATAAGATATATATACTATTATGAGTTCCCAATAGACTAAGTTAACTAAAGCATTTCGTTGGCTTATACATAAAGTGGGCACAACTTTTCTAAAATTTATCAAAATCGCTCTAGAAAACAGCTCGAAGTTTCTTACAGTTTATGTCAAAGGAGAGTTGCCTGCTTATACATTTCGGACAATGCGAATTTGAATGAAATTAATGAATTTTTCGCTATGGTTCCGTTTACGCTTTAATAATTTCAAATAGTCAAACTATGTAATGTGACGCAGTAACTGTGCGAGAAGCTATCGATGTGGCCTATCTTTTTGGCCATAAAAATGCGCCCGGCCAGAAAATTGTTTGGCAAATGTGTTTGTATGGCGTGGCTTCTTTTTGGATTTATATGCTTGGCCTGCTGCGCATGCCAAAAGCCAACATCTATTACGCTTTCAAGTTTTATAGCATTCCTTTGGTTGTTGCCCGGCCTTTCCCAGCTACCAACCCTGGCCCCCTCAAAAATACGAATGAGTTGCAATTGTAGTTGAACATCTTCCAGCTCGACCAATTAACAATGTGCAATTTATGTTCATATTCATTACGTTTCGTTCCGTTTCGTTTGCGCGCAATTTAATTGCAATTTTTAAGCAAGTCCACTCCAAGACCACTCCAAGACCCACTCATTATTAATGAGCACATCATAAATCTATTCGGGACATAGTCTTTGTTTTTTCTATTCACTTCATGTGCCTGCTGACCTCTGCTAAGTATCCTGCCAAGGCTCATAATGTTGTTGTAATGAGCTTGGGTCATTTTTTGTTGCATACTTTTCGGCTGTCACGTCAAACACTCTCACTTTTAATTATGGCGCGTCCTTTTTTTTGGTTCGCCTTTGTTGTTGTTGTTGTTGTTTCTGGCCAGCACAAAAATTAATGTATCCTGTCATGTTTGCTGCAACAACAACAACTATGTGGGGGGAAAAAGCATTTAAGTGAAGTACAAACTTTAATGCACTATAAAAATTTTTATTAAATTGTTTTTAGTTTATTAGTTGGAAATGCAGCATTTGGAAAATAATTTAAAAATATGATTTCATAAAATTAAATAGCGCCAAATGATGAAAAAAAAAAATAATAAAAAGAAGAACTTAATATAAAAATCAAACAATATGTACAGCTGGCAAGTGAGCCTCATAAAGGGTGGACTTTTCGATTCAATATTTTTGTAATAATTTCATTTCATTGAGAAGGCAAAATCAATTTCGCTAAATTTGTCAATCCAACTTAGTGTAGTCCACTTAAGCATTTAATTGGAAACTATCTTCGCGCCGTTGGGTAGTTTGAGCGCCATATTTCATGCCAACATCTATTTCTAAATATATCTTAGTTTACAAAAAAACTTATAGGATTGCCTAAATTATTCACACTGACCAATTTTTGAGTATGTCTCAGTTCCTTTAAGATATTTTTACTTGTAAAATAGTTCAACGGCGCTAAATCGTAGTTTTTCTAAGGCCAATTAATATCTCTTTTTTGCGACAAAGTTTGCGACTTCAAATGAATGCTGTACAAGTCCTTTTCTTCAGTTTGATATTCAAACTCACGCTCATCTTTGATAGCTACGGCAAAGCCATTTTTAATTCGAACAAAATTGGGCTGTTGTCGCCTTAAAAACTTAAAAAAAATAATTCCCCTTGATCGCTCCAGGGGCGAAGCAAAGTTTGATTTCAGAAAATAGCGTCTATTTGCTAGCCATACCAGTGCTAGGCAAATGCAACAGTGCTGCTGGGTGGAATTGTACCACTGGCCTTCCGATTTAGTGGTGAGTACGCTATCACTCACGCTACCGAAGCCCACAATGAAAATATATTCATTTCTTAAAAAAAAAATTATTGAATAAGCTTCTCTAAGCTTCTCTCAAGTTCTATAAGTAGTTGTCAATTTTCGCATGAAATTCGACTGTACATGGGTATAAATTCCAATTAATTAATGGACCACGCTCCATTTTATGCAGATAATAAGGTAATACAAGGTAGTACAAAATGAGAGTACAAAGTACCACCCAAAAAAAAATAGATAAAAACCACTTATAATTTGAGTTATATTGAGTACATCTGCTGTGCTAGGTTCTTTGGTCTTTTGACTTAACTTCAGCAATTAATTCTGCTATGGATTTTTTTCTTTCCTTTTTGGAAGTAAAAGGTCAGCTAATCTTTAAAGTTTGTTTATTGTTTCCCTACACTGAGGTCATCGGGTCAAATCCTGAAGTTATTCTTATTAATATTGGCTAGCAGTGCCAGTGCTAGGCAAATGCAGCAATGCTGCAGGTATGCTCCGAAGGCACACAGTTTAGCTCATAATTTACATTAAAATTTTTTTGTCTCTAAAATCTTACTACTTTTCGATTTAGTTATTTTACGAATTTTTCAAAAAATGTTCGGAAAATAGAAAAAAAATCATCTTTGGAATACAATACACATGTTATCTTGCTGTGGGCTTAGGTGACATTGTAACCTTTGCCCCAACTTGTTTCTGGATTATATTTAATGTTTTACAGCATGAAATTGGAATAATCAATATAAATTACACTGTCGTGTTTGCCCCGCCATTACGTTGTTGTCATTCAGTTACCGTTCTCATTTTACTAACTGGTCAGGCAGCAAATTTGCTCCAAAAGTAATATCCAATTTGGTGAGAGCCAAAGAAACACAGAAAACTGCTGAAATAATTCTAATAATATTTTTTTAAAACATCTGTCTTACAACAAACCTATATCTAGTCTGTTTTTAATTTATGCGCTTAGGTCGTGGAGCTAAAAATCTCGAAAAGCACTTAAAAGAAAAATCCACTACATTCAGGCAGCACGCAAACAGTTATCATCTCAATTCTCATCTTGAAAAAATAAGTTTGAATTTATTTTAGAAAATATCTTTTAAAATTTAAGCACTTGAAAGGATCATGCTCCAGTAAAATTTTTAAAGTTTGATAAAACTTTAAGGTATATTTCACAAATTTAATTTTTTATTTATTGACTTTTATTTTATTCTAATTTTCCATGTTTTCACTACTGTTCCGACGCTTAGTTTATTTTCACATGTTTCGAACAAAAATTAATCATAAGATCTTTATAGAATGTTGTTCAATTAATCCCAAATTGTGGCTGATCATTACCACCCGTTATCGGGTTACAACGTCATCAGCTCATCAGCTATCGCCAGGCGCCCCTGCCTAACGCGCAACTTCACCAGTTGGTTATTCCAAGGGAAGTTAGGGTCTTTTCAACTGAGCTTTGATCGTACCCAACGTTGAAAAGCAATTATATTTTTATTATCATCTGATAATATATCCTTAAGCTTTGTCTCAATTCCGTAATACTATTTTTAAAGGGTATACAGATAACAACGTTTATTTTTGCACAAATGACAAATGTTTGGCCAGCGCGTACACAAACACACACATACACTCACGCATAGAGTTAGAAGGATGCACACACCCACACACACACACACGAGTACAAAAGGACATTGAGACAAGTGGCACTTTATTAGGTTTAGGTTGGGCTTTTGTGCCATAGAGTTGGCACTTTATTAAAATCAAACTTAATACTCAAGCAAATTAATTTTCTCGGCCAAGTAAACATTTAAGCTATGTCCTGAATTCTATTGTTATATTGTTTGTGCTGTCCTTATTGTTGTTGCTGCTGCTGTTAGCCAAAAGAAAGCAAAGACAGCTGTCAGAGCAAACTGGAACATACTGGACACGGTCAAAAAAGCATTAGGAGTGTGAAAAAACAATCTTTTTGTTTTATTTTATTTTATTTATACATTTTTGTCCTTTTGTATTTTGTTTTTTTAATAAAGCAAAATTGTATTTCACCCAAAAACGAAAAAAAAGAGAATCTGTTTGACAGTCATCTACCTTTTATTATGTAATGGCTCTTCCGGCTGCTACGTGTTTTTTTTTTTTTTTTGTTTTGGAAATTCATTTCGACCCTGCTGCCGGCCGCACTTGATAAGGGTCATGCAAAACAGGATGCGCTATAAGCAGAATAAAATATTCCCATTGGGTGGCCGCAACTTAAAGTCTTTGGCCTAACTTTGCATCACATTGCAGAGATTGCAATACCAAACAAACAAACAAACCAAAAAATATGAAGCCGACCAAGAAATCCAGAAATCCAGTAATAATAAGCGAAACCAAAGCAAGCGTTTCATTAAAAACTTCCAGGCTATTAAGCAAAACTTTGTGCGGCATTTGCCAAACTGTGTGATAAGTATCTGGAACAAGAATGCAAAGCTTTTGCTGTCACAAACACACAGCAAGGACTTTCAGGAGCAGCAGCGCCCCCAGTATGACGAGCACGACAAAGATGATGATGTCGACAGCTGATGAAAATCGCGCGTTTTACTACAAATCACAAATTTTCGCCGCAAATTTGTTCGGAACTGGCTGGCAGCTGGGAAATGCAAAATCCAGAACTGCAAATTTGGCATACTCTGACGGAGCACTGAAGTAAGAGTAGATGGTGGAGACTATTGATTGAAAAATTTGAAATATGAAAAGTACGTCTTTTTAAGGAAGTATTCCCGATAGTTTGACAGTTTTCTTTTAAAATGGAATCTTGGAGTAATGCAAGCTATGTCTATGGCGTGTATAATGCCGACGCAGCAACTTAAGGACTATTAGGCGTATACTTTTTTTTTTTTTTGAAAAAACCTTTTTAGACAGTTTTCGCTTACAAACTGCTATTTAATATCGGAAGCTAGATACCCCTTAGCCAGGCTTATATTCCTAAGATACTTTTCATGATAATGCGACATGAGAATACGTCTAAAGCAGTTTGTTATTAGAATCCAAAGAGAGGCCTTTAGAAATATAATCCATCCAGAATAATGCCTTCCACCTTTCATTATTTTCTAGTGTTTTTAGTAAAAGATTCAAGAATTTACTAACTAGTATATTTGGCAGCAACGATAGATGATGCTGTGACCATCGGTAGCATACTCATCTCAGCATATAAATAGACATATCATAA
Source organism: Chymomyza procnemis (assembly GCA_035046065.1). NCBI lineage: Eukaryota > Metazoa > Arthropoda > Insecta > Diptera > Drosophilidae > Chymomyza > Chymomyza procnemis. The sequence continues at coordinate 33,107,549 of JAWNOJ010000021.1, read as the reverse complement.
TCGCTTATAATTAGAGACATCCGCCGTTCGGATTCGGCTATAAACTGTAGGTCCTTGTTCATATCGAACAGCTATAAATAGATCTATCTCCGCATTTGGAGCGATGGGGATTTTTACCTTCCAATATGCGACAATTTTGTTTGTCTACTTATCCAAGGAGTGAAAAAGCTGCTTCAGCGCCTAAAAATTTGAAGCGGCAGCTTTTACACGTTAAGTCTTAGATAAAGAATCCCAAGCTTAAACTAAATATTTCATTATCGCATGACAGTTCAAATGGATAATTTATGTAGCATTCAAAAAAATGTTGTCAAGAACGTACCACGAAATGGATAATCCTTTAGTTATGTTAAAAACATGCACTATTTATATTGCAAGAGAAATCTACGACGGATTTGGGAGTCACACAAAATCCGTTGAATTTCGGCAAGCAGCAGAAGGTCAAAACTGCTAGCTAACTCCAGCCAAGAAACTCGCAGTACTTGTGCCGAGGATGCCTTAAAGATGCCTAGTTCTGCTAAAATGCTTGGTTTTTAGACTTGCCAGAACCGTTGAGGAAATTTTAGCAGCTTCATTTTTGTCTTCTTTGCCTAGCACTAGCTTAGTTAGCAAATTTACGCAATTTTTCTTTAAAAATCTTCCGTTAATTGAAGACACCGATCGATGTCCTTATTCTCTTCGTACAGCTATGCATTAAGATAACTCCATGCTACGTTTCGGTCATTGTCATAATCAAGGGAAATTACTTGATTTGTTTTTTAATATTTTTCTTATAGAAGGACACTGCTTATGAGTAAAATCTTCAATTTGTAAATTTTATTGATATATAGTCTAATTTTTTTTAATTAATTAAAAATATCTTATAAATATATATCAACGTTGAAGTATGCGTGTTTTCTGCTTGAAATAATACTAAAATTAATCGACTTTGCTTTCCTGAGCATTGTGGATTGTATGTGAGGCATAAGAACCAGCAGCACATGAATCTTTTTGCCATCAACTATTTAGTGCGGTCCCCCCACAGCGCATACCAGAACTCTACACAGTAATTTCCTTCAATTCAAAGCACATTCAATTAATCAAAAAAGAAAAAAACTTTCAATTCCCTTGACTATGCTCTACAAAACAAAAGCGCTTATTGCGAGAGTATTAAGTAGTTGCAGTCTGAAAAATAAAATGTTTCACAAATGCCGCCAAATTATCCAAACTTGGACGTCAGCGACACTTTGTCGTATTTTTCTCTTTCAAAGATTCTGCAGAGATTTTAACAATAATTGAATTGCAGTTGTAAAATGGCGTGACAAGAGCGCGTGCAAGCTTAGTGAAAGCCAAGGCAAGTGTGCGGAGTTAGAGCAAAGTACAATAGAGAAATAAACTAAAAGGATAAGGGGGGAAAAACCGGGACCAACAAAACCAAACCATCAAATGCGTCAAGTGGTGCGTTAAGCCAAATAAGGAGCAATAACAACAGCTGCAAGGATCGCCAGCGACCATGAAAGTTGCCTTACTTGGTATTCCAACGACGGTTTGTCGCCATCTTTCCACACACTCTTCCAACGTTATGTGACTCCATTTTGTAAACGCCATTTTGTCTTTGTTTTTTGGGTGCAGTGCGTCAATGAACTTAGCTTTCGCTTGACGTTTTACGCAAAATTGTTGTATTTGTCATAAAAAAAACAGCACAAATGCAGGTGTTGTCGGCCTCTTCGCCAGTGCAGCGAATGATTTATAATATTGGCAATGACAGCCAGCAGAGAGGGCACTGACTCAGGGGCAGCAGCAGTTGCTTGGAGACAGCCAAGACAGCAGAAAACGGAAGTTGGGCAAAATTGTTGCAATTCCTAAAACAGCCAAGACACTTGATTCTACGGCAAATTAACGCCCAATGGATTTTTAAAAATTTGGGAATATCATTTCAAATCATAACTTTATGTGCATGTAGGGATGCTTCCTCACAATACGCAATTAGCTTTAGCCTCAACTATATATACAACCGCTCCAAACCTAAAGGATGACATAAAGCATGATCTTCAATAAACAAAATTTAGTAGGTTTGATAATTTTAGATCATTGACATTGTTTGGCATAAATTTCCAGTGCGCAAGTTACAAAATATAGATAGGCCCCCTCGTTGACTTATAACCGCGGGTAACCCTCAGAGTTCCGTTTTGGCAACTATTCTCTATAATATCTTTACAAATTATCATAAATAGCATAACTTCCAATTTCATAGCGCGTTGACAGTATCAAGCGTCTCGTGAAGAAGCGCTTTAAATTGTTTATCAGCCAAAGAATTATCGGTGAAACGCTATGATTATCTGTCTCGCCGCCACTTCTTCGTTTTGATCAACTTCATGAGCTCTGGTGCAGTCCGGTTGCTAAATTTTGGATGCCAGCATTCCATTGGCCGGCACTATTCGTGGTGATTTCATTCAGGTTGGTGATATCCATGATTGCACTCTGGTTCCAACAAAGATTCTTTCAAAATAGCTCGTCACTTTGCTGTTATCGCTCCAAAAGCAAAAGATGTGGATATCGCTATTATAAGCTGTTGAAAGACAACGGCAACCTACAGTTGGAAGGCGAATCCGATAGACAAATAGATTCACCGTCAATGTTAGGCAGGGTTGTGGCAAGGATCTTCCGTCGAGTACGCTGCCACTATCCTCCCAACGTTCACGGGATCAACCTTCCATCATTACAAAACTCCCTCCCCCTAGTGTCACTACTCCCCGAACTAATTTTGTTAAAAAAATCGCATGATCATATCGTTTTATATAACACTGAGAATTTATTTGCACGATCAATTTATATAAGTGGAATTAAATGTCGGTTTTGTATGTGTATCTTGTAGTCCAGAACATCGCGAGGTCCGAAAATTTTATACGCATTTTAATCACATCTACAATAAGGACAAAATACATTCAGAACGCCATCTCTTTACCCAGTGAAGCGGCTTTCTTTAATTGTAAAGGACAAAAGTTTATTTAAGAACACTTAAAAAATATTACTTACTTACATTTTATTATTTTTTTTGGTTGTTGATTTTGTTTTTATGGTTTTTTTTACATTTTTGCGCTTTTATTATTTTTTTTACGTTTTTGCGTTTTAAAATTTTTTTTTGGGTTTTTTTGTATTAAATTTTTTTTGGTTCTTTTTCAGGTTTTAAATTTTTTTTTTTATTTTAATTTTTGAAAATTTTTTTTTTTATTTTTGAAGCTATCTAGAATCGTTATATCCGTACAAAATATAAAAGTGAATGAGTGGTTGTTTGTTTTTGATATTAATTTGTGAAATGCTATCTAAAATCGTTATATCCGTACAAAATATAAAATGTGAATGAGCTCTGTTGTTCGTTTGCTCACCTAACCGATTTGACAGTCGGTAATATGGCCAACTTGATTGAATACAAATAATTGTTTTTAAAAGTTAGAGTAAAAAATAAAATTGTTCGTTTCCTAAACAAATCGTTTGGACAGGTAAATGGCGTTGAGTTGCTAGCCAAGTCAGTGCTTGGCAAATGCATCAGCGCTGCGGGTTGGACTCGTACCAACTTCGGGTTGAGAGGTTGAGAGTACGCTACCACTGGCTATTGTGATTCAGAAGTCTAAATTGCCTGAGCCAAATATCAGTTATATGAGTAAGATTTCAGGGAATTTAGAGCTTTTGCTTGAAAGCGTTCATTTCAATTGGTTTTAATATTAAGATTATGAACCAATTTTTCGTCTTATGCTGCAGCTATTGATGGCAAAGTTGTTTTTTAGCAAATTTTAGCAATACAAATAATCATTTGAGTTTTATGTTTTAAAACCGCTAAGTGTTTAGTTTAAGTTTCAAAGCATGTATTTTTTATCCTATTACTTTGCTTAGAAAGAGCAATTTTGGTCTAAACATCTTCCATATCTTCCATAAATATCTTCAAAAACCAAGCATGTTTGCATAAATATTGAGCTAAACCAAAAATGTTTTGGGTTTCTATAATCCTCTTGACATTTCCCATCGCATGGCGTTCAAAAAAAATTTTTTTATTTTAATTTTTCGCAAATGATTCGCTGTGATGTAACAACTCCTTATTACACAAAAATCGACACGTTCCATATGTGAAAATTTTAAAGCAAACTTATAGACATAAGACATAGTAGTTCCAGATGCTGTCGAATTTCAGAATCGAGCCTTAAATGCGGAAGTTACAGGCATTTTTGAAATTATTATACTGCTCTTGACATTCCCTGTCGTTTCGCGTTCATGGTTCCAAAATTAACATTTTATTTGAATTCCTTTTCTATTACAAGATTCTCTTTTTTTTGTGCTCAAAATGTATCTCGCGATTTGTTATAATATTCCTTGTAAACATTAAAAAAAATAATATCTGGATTGCCTTAAAAGCCACTATCTTTCAATTTGTTTGGACCTTTTTTGCATATAGGGTGTTCAGAGTTGCTTCTATAAAATAAATTTGATATCCTCGATTTGTAAACTTCTTATGCCAACCCTATTTCAGAAAAATTTTACTGGAAGCTTCTGAGTAATGGATGGCAAATCATTGTAGATTTGAAATGGATAAAGAACAGAGAGTGTTTCACGAAGACCATAGTATTTATGCCTATCAGCTCCACCTGTGTCAGCTTCTAAATTTGCTTACTTCCCACTCTTTGTTTCATCATCATCAATCAGCTCTAGAATCCGGGCTGTAGAGCTCGAATCGTCTTTGTTGTAAGCAAAGTTCCTTACTTCCGTCCTTACTTTCAATCTTTGTTTATGATTCTAAAATCTTTAGATTTTTTTAGTCAATACAAAATTGATTTATCGTATCGGGGCGCTTCCTTCTCAGCAAATCTTGTCTGAACTGATTACTGAGAATACTTTCTGGAATTTGCTTAAACACTGCCAACGGCATGCTCACATTACATTTGCGATTGTCATTCAGATTTTGGATCAGTTCATCGCTGAGACCCATTTGACAAAACACACTTCTGTATGGATACGCTTTATTATTGATTTTCTTTTTAAATTGGCGGTGATCTCCAGACTTATTGTCCATTTGCATACGCTGATATTTGGTAGATCTTTCGAAAGTTAAGGTTGTGCCTTAGCATTGCCATACAGTGTACATAAGTATCTGGAACAAGAATGCAAAGCTTTTGCTGTCACAAGCAAACAGCGAGGACTTTCAGGAGCAGCAGCGCCCCCAGTATGACGAGCACGACAAAGATGATGATGTCGACAGCTGATGAAAATCGCGCGTTTTACTACAAATCACAAATTTTCGCCGTAAATTTGTTCGAGAACTACAAACTACGCATACTCTGACGGAACAGTGAAGTATGAGTAGATGGTGGAGACTATTGACGGCGTACAACTAGGCGTATACTTGATGGGTATGAATGGTACTTCTGTTAAAAGAAGTATTCCCGATAGTTTGATAGTTTCACATTAAAATGGCATCTTGGTTATGGCTATTGGAATTCGGCAAACTGTGTCTACTTCCTCTTAACTAAATATATGCAAATACCGCGTAAAATGCCGACGCAGCGACTTGTGGACTATTAGGCGTATACTTCATATTTTTGAAAAAGTGCTTTGACAGCTTGGGCTTACAAAACTGCTGTTTAATAGTAGCATTTGATCCTTCAAGCTGGAGTTACACGCCTTCCATAATCTTCCTGATAATGCCTCAAGGGATAGACGCATTCGCTATTACTTATTTGTTTCGAAACAGAGTCCTTTAGAATGCAAAATGTATAATTGATACGAAAAAATAATGCCTTCCACTAATTTTTTCTATCTTATGTCTTTAGTGAAACATTTAAGTATCTGTCTCTTTGACATACCGTGCCTACGTAGGGACAACTATGCGTATACTTGATTTATATGCATAATGGTTCTTATGCATATAGCAACTCTTAGAACATTTTTGTATGTCAATGTTTGATTATGGATAATATCATGAGCGCAGTGGTAGCATAGCTAGCAAATGCTTAGACCTTCCAAAATCTGTATTAATTAAAGACAGCGCAGTTTGTATGCGGTTATAAATTGCATATCCCCATTTTCTTCGAACAGCTGCGCATTTGCAGAGATGATCATAATCGATTTTTTAAAATGAATAATTTTTTAATGGTTTTAAATTAAATCAATTGCTGCTGTATTTTAAATTCGGGTAAAATTTTGCTTGTTTTTATTTAGAAGGAAGAAGTATTAGAGAATTCATTTTCTTTAAAACCTTACCTACTCTACAATATGATGTCATATTGTGCCAAGAATATCAACTTAACTAGCGCAATAGTTTCGCACTTTAAAATCCCTTTCTTTCGGAAGGGCATTCAAAAGTCGATACTGCCCAGCCTGCTGTTTGTTTTCCTTGCCTTGAGTAAATATGTTAAATAGGCTTTTTGACATTCCACCTGTCTGAGCTGTTCCAGGCTGCACGCCACAAAAAAAGTCAGCTGTACAGAGTTAGAACCTGCCAGTTCCAAAAAAAAAAGAAAGGGAATACCTATGTTTGTGTGTAGTTGAAGCAAAAGTTGGCAGCGCCTGCAGCTGCTCTTGTGGTTGTTGATTTACCCAGTATCCTGTGCATATCCAGTTACATTTCATTAAATTTCATTTTTACGTGTCTGTGCCGAATGTCGACGACGGGTTTGTATCTAAGTGGGTGAAGGGGTGGTGCGGGAGCGCTATTGGTATATTGCCATCGAAGGACTGCTGTGCGCAACCTTTGGCATTGCGTGTGCGTGTCCTTAAGCGGAAACTTCGACAGGAAACACCTGATTCGTAAAATATTGAAAAAGTTTTTTTTTCCTTTTTTTCAGCTCATATAGCATTTTTTTGGCTGCCTCTATTTGATGATTATTGCAGCTTTATGTATGATTATATGGAATATTATTTTAATGCGCTAATATGGGCTGGATAGGTGGTATAACTATGAACTTAGTTGGGAATTGTTTAAGGGAATTCAGTTATTTTAGTAAGCAATATATTTTGAAATTTTTCTATTATTAGTTTTGATTTTTATAAATTAGCTCGCGCCTGCGTCCATTTTGTAGCGCATTTTACAGTTAGTCTAGTGTGACCAGATATTAAAAAGTTGTCAAATCGCATTATGTACATTTCGTTGCGTAACAAAATCCTGCCGCATAGCTTTTGACTTGCCCCATGGATATAATATTTGCTTGCATTTACCTCAAGACGTTTAACTTTTTGACTGTTTTTGTTGATATTTCGAGATGTTATGAAATTATTGCAAAATAAATGCAAATTGAATTTCTCATGCATAATTTGTTTAGAAGTTTACAAAAAAAAAAAATGTTTACTCTCTTTGATGTATCGACACACACGCAGAAACTTTTATATATTTATTCACATATTTTATTTCATTTCGTTTCTTTTATTTATGAAACTTTATAGAAATGTGTTTTGAATTTTAATGCGCTCAAATGATGCGTGGGCACAGCTAATGCGGGCCAAGCCTTTACACATATAGATCCCTACATAACATACATACAGCTATTTGTATATAAAAACTTACATATAATATTATATATATACTTTTATTTATTCATTTGGTTTTTTCTCGCTTTCACACGCACATTAAGGCAAAACTTTGCGTAACAAAACTTTTCGATTAGTTTGTCATTAGAACTTAACGCGTATTAGTTCGAGAACTTCTTAATTTGGTTAGTTTTATGCTACTGCCAGCAGTTGCTTCGTTTTCTGCAATAATTTTAATATAAATCAGCTGAATTTGTATTTGTTATTTAGATAAAGTAAGTTTGCAGTTTTTTTTACAGGGTGGGCCATTTAGAGTGAAAGCAACGGGCAACTCCATAACTTTTGACAGCAGTTACTAAGCTGGACTAATGTCATCAATAGCCTTGAAAACATAATTCCCAGATTAAATTATCTTAGATTACCCTGCAACAATTCACACCAAAAAAACTCGCCGAAAATATCCTGTCCTATATTCGTGCAGAAAATAAAGTTAAGAGTGATGAATTCTGGTAATGTTCCATACAGACAACAAATAAGACGTTCCGATCGAAATATTGAGGTCTTGCGAACCTGCATTGTTCGCAGGAATTGGGCAACTCTCAGAGCACTCTTCGGTTATATAATTCGTGTCGATTTGCAGATGTTTCCGTACAAAATCCAAAGGTAGTTTAACTAAGCCCAGCTGGCCATACGTGTCGGTTTAATTATGCCAAAATGCACCATTGAAAAATAGGCATCATATCAGATGAAACACATTTAAAAAATCAAAATTGTCGGTTCTATGCCACTGAAAGCCCTTAAGTAATTGAATCTATACGATCAAAAACTGACTGTTTGGTGTGATGTTTGTAGGGATATGATAATCGGTTCTTATTTTTTTAACGCCGGTAATGAAGCAATGACAACAGTCATTGTAAATCCAAGTTCCCATATTCAAATAAGCCCGAATCGGAGCATTCGCCGAAGAACACTAAGATTGTGAGTCCCTAAAAGGATTGACAGAAGAAAAATTGTCAACAACACATCTCTATAAAGCTAAGCTATTAAAAAGTTTTGTCAACCAACTCGAATACCTCAAATTCATAAGCAAAAAGATGTATATTTATGATTAAAAAAGAATATTTAAATTAAACTTAAAGAATTTTTAGTAAAACATTTTTCAACTACTATAAAGGGGGTTTTTTTTTTGAGACATAGAACTTTAAGTTGGCATTAATGTTCAAGATGGCGACCGATTTAACAGTTGTCATGTGATTTATTCTCAGTTTAGTTTGGCAATTGGCGCCTGAACGACGCTTGCAAAAAGTGCAAGTTTATTTTAAAAATAATGGTTCTGTGTGGAATACGTATCACGCACTACGTTCATTTTATCGGCGATCATGGAATGAGCCGATCCGCCATCGAACGTCAATGTCAATCCACTTTATGGAAGATTCTGCGAAAGTATCTTGGTTTGCAAACGATCATCAACCAAGTCGTAGATTCGTCGAATGGGCCCAAAAGAGTTTGCTGTTGTGTCCGATTTTCATAAGCTTATCTTTTTTTGCGATAAAGCAAAGGGTAAAGGGTAAAGTAACGTTTAATAGTAACTTTTCTACTGCTTGATTACTCAGTTAATTTCTAGTCGCTGTGACAACTGTTCCGCATAGATTTTGCTATTAGCAAACTTTAAATTCCCTTAGTATGCTATCTATTAATGTTTTGAAATCGAATCTAGCTCTCAGTGTCCTTAACAGAACCAATATCCAAGACTGCGAAAATTCTAAAAGAACTTTAATTCGCTGCTGTTTTTTAACTTCTTAAATAATGATACGCATGTTTGAAAATAAATTTATTATGATTTTTATTATCGTTCAATCAAGTTGGCCATATTATCTACTGTCAAGTCGGTTAGGTTAGCAAATGAACGACAGAGTTTATTCATATTCAAAATTTCAGTAGCTGCACAACGCATTCAGAAAAATAGAAAAAAAAAATTTAATTAAAACCTAAAAAAAAATATTAAAACTTTAAAAGAACCAAAAAAAATTCAAAACGGAAAATCGAAAAAAATTTAAAAAATATAAAACCGCAAAAAAAAATTTAAAAACAAAAAATATAAAAAAAACTATAAAAACAAAACTTAAAAAAAAAATAATATAAATCATAAAATCAAAAAAAATTATATATAAAAAGTAAGTTGGCAAGTTTTAGTTTGTATCCATAATTAATGAACTCTTTTTCCCATACAAATAGAATAAACCAAATTTGAAGTATACTAGTAAGACGTTGTCCTGCTAAAAAATGCTAGAAGTGACTGTTGACTGTTTTGCTAACTCAGAGAGATAGTGGTCTATGTACATCGTTTGTTCGTTCTTGTTAAACAAAAATTCAACAGAAGGATGTACCACCACACGTTGACTTAAAAATACTTTTTTCGGAGATTGTACATTTTGGATTGGACACAGATGCAAAGCCTATTAACTGATATTAGACAAAATTAATCGTGCAAATAAATTTTTAGTGGATAAAACTAAGAACTTGAGATTTTTTTTAAAAAGAACAAATCTGTATCAGATTTGTATGCATTGGTGGCCATATGCCTAGCACTGACAGCAAGTCGGTGCTAATTTTTGCCTGTATTGAAGAAATAGATCGAGATCGATGGATCGATTCCTTGCAATGGCAACGGTTCTCTACCGAAGAGATAATTGGGATGATTGATTAGTTTCTGTATTATAATATTTGTTAAATTATTGTCCTTTCGAATTTTATCACTGTGCTTCCTCCCCTGCAAACGGACTGCCGCCTGTTCGCGTGTGTATTTCAACACGTTTCTCATATTTATTTTGATTAATGTCCACTTAGTGTCCCTCCCCTTTTGCCACTGCCAGCAGCTCGACACGATTTCAATCTACAATCCTTGTGTGCGCTGCGAGAATGTTGCACGTGCACAGCCAAAAAAAAAAAAAATTGTCTAAAGGGCCACCAAGTTTAACTCGAGTGTTGCCACCAAAATTGATGGGCCACACACTTTTCAACATTCTAGCTTGCCTCCTTCGAGGACTTTTGGCCTCCTTTGGAACTTTGCTGCTTGCACCTGCAAGTAACTTGCTACCAAACAACTGAAGTGTATAGTACAGTGGTGGGAGGGGAAGCATGTGGTATACGGCGGCTGGTTGAGTGTGTGTGTGTGTGTGCGGCATGGACGTAGCTGACCCCGGCACGGCATCAGTTGCATTGAATGCGTACGTGTTCGCACTTGCCGCGCACGTGACTACCCAAAATGGAATTTATTGAATATTTGCCATTGGGCTATTTGATTTCTTATTAACGTTTGTCTTCAACTTTGGCCAAGCAACAGCGCTGCTCAATGGGGTCCAACTGCTAGCGGCATCAAGACGCAACGTGTTTGGCGAGGTGTGGCTATCAAATTTGGTTGTTGCGTCGTTTGATTAGAAAGAATAGAGGACTACATATCTCTATTAATAGGGTGCTACAGTTTAGCCAGTGCTAAGCAGGATCTAGTCGAAGCAGCAGACAAAAAGCGAATTTCAAAGGCAATTAGCGCAGACTTGCTAGCTGTCAGTGCTAGGCTTATGGCCACCAATGCACACAAATCTTATACAGATTTGTGCTTTTTAAAAAAAATCTCAAGTTCTTAGTTTTATCCACTAAAAATTTATTTGCACGATCAATTTTGTCTAACATCAGTTAATAGGCTTTGCATCTGTGTTTCAATCCAAAATGTACAATCTCCGAAAAGTGTATTTTTAAGTCAACGTGTGGTGGTACATCCTTCTGTTGAATTTTTGTTTAACAAGAACGAACAAACGATGTACATAGACCACTATCTCTCTGAGTTAGCAAAACAGTCAACAGTCACTTCTAGCATTTTTTAGCAGGACAACGTCTTACTAGTATACTTCAAATTTGGTTTATTCTATTTGTATGGGAAAAGAGTTCATTAATTATGGATACAAACTAAAAATTGCTAACTTACTTTTTATATATAATTTTTTTCGATTTTATGATTTATATTATTTTTTTTTTAAGTTTTGTTTTTATAGTTTTTTTTATATTTTTTGTTTTTAAATTTTTTTTTTGCGGTTTTATATTTTTTAAATTTTTTTCGATTTTCCGTTTTGAATTTTTTTTGGTTCTTTTAAAGTTTTAATATTTTTTTTTGGTTTTAATTAAATTTTTTTTTTTCTATTTTTCTGAATGCGTTGTGCAGCTACTGAAATTTTGAATATGAATAAACTCTGTCGTTCGTTTGCTAACCTAACCGATTTGACAGTAGTTAATATGGCCAACTTGATTGAATCAGCATATTATTATTTTAATAGTACATTTTCCAACCAAAGGGTTCGATTTGCTAGCTATGCCAGTGCTAAGTAAATGCATCAGTGCTGCAGATTTGAATAAAACGAGCGACTTATGTGTGTTGAAGCGTATGCGCTACCGCCATTTGATTATCTAAAAAGATATTTGCACTATTCTTAAGTCTACGCACGAGATGATACAGAATTCGGCAGAGTTTTCCCGCTCATAACGTACAACATTTTTTTTTTTTATATTTAACGTTAAAGCAACTAGCTTCAATCTTTAAGCTTCTTATCAAATTTACTGCATTGAGATCTGAGACAAGACTGGACTAGTTTTATCAGCATCATACTGCATTCCTAGTCTAAGCAGGAAGCTCAACATGGCTACAGATGTTTAGGAAATAGCCAAAGTCTACAAGCGTCAGTCACATTATATATCCACTGCTCATCAACCTGCTGTAGAATAAGAACGCCTACGGCTTAATCGGTTTCACTCCCACACTCGACCTGTAGAATATACTTTCCAATGTACCCACGCCCCCATACCTACTACCCCTTCTCCACCAATGAACCATATACAAATTAACATAAATGTTTGCTTTTCCTTTGCTATTAAAATGCTCCTTCCTGGGCAGTTGTAAATAAATAGAATACAAAAAAAATAATATCGGTAATGTTTTAGAGGATATGGCACTCCTACAATAAGTTTATAATTTACAGCTTAGGGGGTTAGCGGTGATAAAAATCAAAAAAGAAAGTTACTTTGTGTTTTGCTAAATAAAAACCAAGTTTTTGCTTGTAATTGAGGTATAATCAATAAAAAATGGTTCTAAAAATGTATCTCTTAGGATGTGTATGCTCTGCGCCTATTAAATAGAAATGTTATAGTAAGTACAACCTTTGGCAATGTAGAGCAACTACATACCATACCATTTCTATAACTGGCTTGGACTGTACAGGTCAGTTTAGCAGTGATCTTAAAGCAAACAACGAAATACCACTGCAGATTCAAAAACAGCCGCCTAATGACTTCGATACACAACACAAAGAGTTCTTTTGATTGCGAATGTTTGTTAAAGGACAACAAGCATATGCCTGGCCAAGTTATAAAAAGAAGCTTTTAATAGAAATACCTTAGAAGCAGAACTTCTTCTGAAAACTACATATATAATTATGCACATATGCTACTCCCTAAACTACCCTCGTTTTGCTGTGTCTGCGTATGACTTTTGCTTATAAAAGTTACTACCCAAAAGTTTTTAATGCGCTCAGCTGCTCTGCATGCCTTTGGCAGCTGCTGCTCCTCTCGAGCTTTAAGGATAACAACAACAACAGCAACACCAGCACCAAACATATCGCATATGCTAATTTAAAATGGCGAAAGAGCAGCGAAAAAAAAAACAAACGCATTCTCCACAGAGGCCGCCAGAGAGCACTCATAAAAATGTGAAATGCTACAGCTACTTACATAATTAAATAGAGATATGCCGCATATAAAGCGTGCCCCACGCTCACACACAGTGAAACCTTCCTCCCCCTCCCACAGAGACCATGGCAATTGCAATGGTTTGCTTTCGGATTTGTTCGCTGATGCCACCAACAGAATCCAGCGCATTTGGCATTTATCTGTTGCAGCCTTGTTGCCCCAGCCTTTGGTGGTTGTTGCAACCGTTGACGACCTTTACGCCCGAAGTGCAAAAAAAAAAAAAAAATTAAAATAAATAAAAATTCAGGTGCAACATGGCAGCAATGCGTGAATGCATATTTGCCGGTATTTTTCTGATGTTCTCTTTAAGCCGTAAAAAATATAATCAACAACTGCGGGACACTTAGGCTATCATCGTGCACGAAACAAAATAAACATAAAATGCCATTTAAAGTGAAAGCATTTGGTTTCAGAAATAATGTTTTCATTTATTGCGATTTAAGGAGATACATTTAAGCTACTCTTTGAATATGACATCCCCTTTGGCCTTGAGCACAGAATGTGCTCTTTGTTTTTGGCAATTTTTGTTGTTTTGACCAAGGTATCGATCGATATGGCTGTAATTTCTTGAGCTTTGGTATAGAGTGTTCGAGAGAAAAGTTCTTTGCCAAATATTTAGTGCCTTTTGTATTGGGCATGACTATCATATTCTCATAAACCATGAACTGTATGAGCTTGTCTTGTATGACATATATATTGTTCAAAGTTTTACGGCACAACGGCTGCGTTGGCTTGGACGGTTGTCGATGCGATGAAGGGGATGAGACCATAGCTGAAAAGACCAAGTGGAGTAGGACCTATCTTCCACTGGAGTGACCAACTGAAGAAGTGGCGTGCAAAGTATTGGCACCTACCAATCGCCAGCTTAAGTAAATTAATCATTGATTCACATATTTAGGCTTTAGAGTGGCATACGAATATAGTTATCAGAAAGAAGATTTAAAGTTGATCCTAGTCTCGCCAGCTTTGCTGAGATTCCATTGCCTGTCAGGTTTGGTTGGCCTGCCCACCAGATGAGTCTAATAACGTACTGTTGTGTCTTGTCTTGAATGGATTTGCGGCAGTAGCTGCTTGGCTGTCTCCAAAAATGTTCTAATAAATAAATTAGAATTATTATATATGGCAAGGACAGTTACTCGATAATTGCAAAGATTGCCGATGGCAAAGTTCTTTTAAGAAGACAACACTTCTATCTTGAGTGTGAATGCTATCAGGTTGAACCCACTGTTTTCGTCCAAAAAATGCATTTTAAGAAATTTAGCAAGATTTAGCAGAGGAGTTGCTGTAAGTGTCATTGCAACACTAGCAGCGCCAACTTTAGTGGTTTTCAAGTTCGTAGAGGAATTCATCTTGTGTTGTGTGTCATATATCATATGACGAGCGATACAGAAACTTATGGTGAATTTTATGGCTTTTCAGTGCTTATATCAAATATAAAATATTTTATATTTTACATAAATCGAAAGTAAAAAATTGCCAAGGTTTGTTAAACAAAAATGTAATGCGAAAAATCGAGTCATTATCTTTGTTGCAAGTTCGAGCCAATGATGAGAGATCATCTCTCTGTCAAATGAACGCATAGAGGAAAAAAAGTGTAGCATAGTTTTGTGCGCGCTGCGACTCTGTAATTGTATTAGTAAGCAGCAGCCACAAACTAATGCTTGCAGAGAGAGGGAGAGAGAATGAGTGTGTGTGCGTGTGCGTGTGCGCGTGTGTATATCTGTGTCATGGCATTTGATGTGTTAATCATGCGTGAAATTAATTCGTTCCACAATGTCTCATTAGTCTGCATTAACTGGTGCGACCTCGTGGCCACTTAACAGATATAAACACACACGAGCGCGCGCTTACACACACACGCACACACACACACATACACACATGGAACTGGGCTCAGTAGGACTACGCTGTGACAGCTGTGGCTATGCCTGCTCATATATTATTAACTTAATCCAATGGCTACACATAAATTCTGTTCATTTGCCACAAAACAAGGCCGCATTGCAAGACAATTGGAGTTTTGCCTTAGCGCATGAATTAGCATTGAAATTGGCTTTGTTGCAAGATCATTGGCGCGCGCTAAAGTGCTTAAAATTAAATAATTAATTAAACTGGATTTAGCAGTACACAAAGACACAATATTAAGCATACGCAGTGTGGTCTCGCTTAAATTGTATCTGTGCTCGTTGTTCTCAACAATTGTATCACTTTATCACAATGCAAGTCACATCTGCGCTTAGCAACTCATGAATAACGTATTAACTTTTACTTTTTGTACTCTCCCACACTCTCGCAACTCTCCCTCTTGACCACAACGCGCAACTGTGTGTGTGTGTGTGTGTGTGTGAGTGTGTGTGTGCAGGACACCCAATTCTAGCAACTGTTCAATCAAAGTCACTCAGCTGCAAATGCTACGTGCATGAAGTGACTACATTTCAGCGTTTGGCAGCTGTTCTCGAGAACCCGGCTCTGAACCGGACTGACAAGCGGTTTTAAATGCACCAACTGAAGCGTCTAACGTATGCAAAGAGTTAGCCTCGCTATCGATAGTCTGGCGGCGCACAGCATGTATCCGTCTGCTTGCCTGTTGGCCACAACAGCCGACTGACTGTCTATCTGGCGTTGTTGCATCCGCCTGAGTGTGAGTTGTCGCATTGCATGATAAATGTCAATGTGAGCATCTATCAATGGCGCGCCGACAATGCAGGACCCTTTAACTGACCGCATCAAGTCCGGGTGGCAATTGTTTCCATAACCTACGAAAGTTCACGCTAATAGCGCTCCATAACTCAACGTTCAAAAGAAACTAAACTAAGGTTGGTTCATGTGTGCGGCCTGCTTGGTGACAGCGGTTGTAGCCTTTGGTTATTTGTTATGTGTGATGATGACATCATCAACGGAGAGAGCTATTCCTTGACGAAATCTCTGCGTTTTGCGTTTTCCTAAAAGAACACACTGAAGTCGGGAAAAGTAATGAGAGCAAACAGCTGGTGGGCTGATCTATAGGAGCAACATTATAGATAGGTGACTACGAGTAGAAGAGCTCATCAAGTAAGATACCATAAGTCAAACAGTCGTGGAGGTCAAAGAACACCCTTTACATTGTATACCTCTTTCATGTGCTCAAAGTTCCCACTCAACTCAACTGATTATCGTATGCGTCGTGTACACCCAAAACTGCCACAAAAATGTGTCATATCTAGCTTAAATGAACTTTAAAATACAGTTCTTCTCAATGTGGGCACTTTCCATTCGAAACCTTCAAAGTAGAGTTAAAACATGACTAAGTTCCAGCTTTAAGCTATTAATGTACCCCACTCGCTTTTATGATTTGCTTTAATGCTTAACAAACTTCTTGATCAACTTTTATTTGTAAGACCGAAAAAAACAAATTTTAACAACAAAAAAACATGCACTACTTGAAGCGAGTAACACAAAAAAAAATATATATATCTCTCTGCCAGTTTGGCATTGTTGGAAAGTACACGGTAGAAATGATTTATGCGCGTTAAAAAAACTTTGTGTTTTACTTTTCGAGCTAGAGGCTGCCCGCCAGCCGGAAACCATAAGCAGAAACCCCTAGCTGCGGGCCCCATCTGTGGCTAGCGACTACTAGTGGGAGTTGTTGCCAACTTTAAACAAAATATTTACCAAAGGGAAACAATGTCAGTCACAAATTCGTAAACGTTGTGCAAGAAAGCAGATACAAAAAAAATTTGCCTCTAATCAAAAATATTTATATTACAAATATTGTGGTAAAAAACTTTATCGAAATGTTACTTTAATTGAGAAGTTCACTAAACTCTCTGCGTGTGTGTGGGGGGGGGGGAGGTCGTCTAAGTAAAGGTAACTCACAAAGTGTAGTCGTGCACTACATGGCGTATGCGCAATATTTGATATGAATAAATTACACTTCTCTACAAATTGCTGCGTATAAATGAAATAACATTAACATTGAATACACTATACGCTGAGGGAAAATTAGTTTGAATGAGCTAAATTAGATGGAAAATTGCTGAAATCAAATGCTTAATTAATAGATTAAAACTGAATTTGGTACGAAACATGTCACAACACACGCACATGCACACAAAGTTGGCATTTAATTGAAACATAAATAATAATTTCGAACAACAAATCAATTCAATACTTCAGAAATAATCTAACAACAATAACGACAACAACAAGGTCAACTTGAATTTAATATCCCATATTTAGATGCGGATTGTGATTCCATATTCAGTTTGAATTCAATTCAAATGAATTCGAATTAAGCAAACATGAAAATGAATATAATTACAGCAATTGTTTGTGGCGCATTATAATATGAGATTTAGTGAGTACTAAGTACTTGTAATGCAGACGTATGTACTCAGGACTCACTGCTCACTACTCATAAATATATCCTTACAAAATAATGCCGAAATGTTAGTTTAGTTGAAGTGCATTTGCACACTGTGAGAAACAGTTGAGTGAAAAGTATGAGTGAGAGAGAGAAAGACAGTTTTTGGCTATCAACGTGGAGTCTATTCCCCATAGACCTTCACCGCCTTCCATAGTCATCATACAAGATCGTCATCATAAATATTAAACAACGATAAGCTAATTCATTTATTGTAGTCAAAGCATACGAAGCTTGATAAACAATAATTATAATGTAATAAATGAAAGAAGACTTAAAAATATTCACGTTCTCATTCTCTCTAAAAGGTAAAAATAGATATATATTAATCATGTGGTAGGGATACTTTTTTTTAATCTAAACATAGTGCATTCAATGATGGAATTAATATGCAATAAAAATACAATCGCTTAATAATGACATGGAGAAATACACGTAGATGGCGCCAGCAAAAATTCGAGTCAAAATTTTTAATTTTAGAAGTAACGTATTCCAAAAGCGCAGCTGACCAAAAAATCATTTTAAAAATCACTTTAAATTATTTTGCAATACTTTTTTCTCAGTGTTAGGTATCGCAATTGTCTGTGTTTCAGTTAAATGTCAGGCTCAGTTGCTGAATAATGATTAAAACCTTCGCATGGATGTTGCCTGCGAATATTCGATTTGGGTTTTAACTTTTATATATTCAAAAGCTCATTTTAAAATATATTACAATCCTTTTTTTTTGGTGTAAGATGATGATTCTGTAATTCAGCTGAAACTTGAAAGTTCAGTCGATTTCAAATTCAGGTAAAAATTTTCATTTGGCTTTTAAATTTTATCTCATCAAAAGCTCATTTAAAAAACATATTTCAAACTTTTTTTTTAGTGTAAGAAATGTCGTTTGTATTGCTGGCGATTGCCTGTGATTCAGCTGAAACATGAAAGTTCAGCAAAAATTCAAGTAAAAATTTTCATTTGGTTTCTAACTTTTTCCTAAGCGCAGCTAATCAAAAAAAAAAAACAAAAATGCATTAAAAAATTATTTTTAAAAAAATTAGTATTTTTTTTCAGTGTAAGAATTTGCATATGTATTGGTGCGTCTGTGTCTGTGTTACAGGTAAAACTTGCAAGTATTTGGCGTTTAATGGAAATTGTGCGCTTTGCTTTTGTTAAGTTTCACTGCATATGTGTATTGGTGAGTATCTGTGTGAATCCTGCACTCTTGTACATGTGTGTGGGTGTGTGGCTTTTTCTAGCCGCCAATGATTACCATTGATTATAAATATATTATGAAGCTATAATGAAATATGGCCAACACACACTCACAAACATAAGTGTGAGTGTTTATTTAATTGAGGTGTGTGTGTGTGTGCACATATATGCATGTGAGCGTGTGTGTGTGTGTGTGTGTGCTAATCTATGTGATTACGTATTATTAAATGTGATTTTAATGACTTTATGTTGTTTATGCGCATTAGACTGTGATAAATAATAATGTCCTTTTTTTGTTGCTGTTGTTGCAGTTACTATTGTTGCACCCACACACTCTACCGTAGCAATAGTTGTTGTATTTGTTGCATATATATATCTAAATGTTAACTTGGTTCCAAGCAACATTAACTATGGCTAATATAATCAGCCAGCAAATACAACAAGGACGTTATAGCCGTCGGATATGCGACAATGATAGCAATGCTGTCACATAAAACTATCCACAGATACAGATGTATATAGAGCTGCATAATACAGGGTTATCCATTTCGTGGTGCGCATTTCACAATACACTACGTCCATGGTACATCCAACTATATGTTAAACAGGTTTTCAGATGGTGTCTAGCACTTCGATGAGGATTTGTCATTTAACAAAAATGAATTGTTGAACTTTTTAAGAGGGAATATTAGAGTTGTCGAAATTTAAAACAAAAATGGGGATTCAAATGTTCTCAATCGTGAGCTGTCTAAATAGCCAAAGTACTCCAACGGTTTAAGTTCTTATGTCACAAATAATCATATTATGCATATTATGCTATTTTGCCTATGAGTTGCAGGACAAAAAATATAAAATTATTGTATATTTCACAGAGAAAGGCAAGCAACTTGTTTAAATAAAAATTAAATGAATATCTAACGATATTAACACCTTACACATTCCCGGTCAAAATATAGACACTCGGCAAATGAAAGTGTTGCTGATTTTGACTTTATTTGATTCTAAACAAAAATACTGGGTAGCTCATTTAAAGCGTATGCAACGGGCAATCATTACTTTTGACAGAAGTTCTAAGATAATTCATGTGCTGGAACAGTTCATGCTAAAATAATCTGCTGAAGTAGATAATATGAATGATAATGGCTAATCCCGAAAGCTAGGTGACTAGGGAGGCAAACTTTAATTGGGATATCTTTATATGCGAAGCTTTTTTCATAGCCTTTAAGTAGAATGCCCACAAAGGAGCTTAGGTATATCGTCGAGTGTAAATTTGCTCTACTTCGTAGATAATTCCGAAATCAAAAAGTCTAAGGAAGCCAACTTTAATTCGATGTTTCTTTTGACCGCTGTCATTATGAAAATTATTATTCCGGCATGACGGTAGGTGATATTTTACAATTCTCGTCTATCGATGGTTCACTTTAGGCGGCTTAACTCTAGGCAATCCTTTGCCAATAACCGCTCAAGTTTCAAGGATAACCCTGTATGAGAGTAATATGCAACAACAAGTTGAAGCAAAATGCAAATGTTCTTGTGGAACGTAGTAGCTGTTTGTGTGTGTGTGTATATATATTCTGAACAAATGAGAAAACATGACAACGCAACGATTTGTGCATTTCTAATGCGAGAAATCAAATAAAAGGACCTCCACGCATACCCACTAAAACACATTTATGAACTTAACAGCGCAGCTCAGATATATAGCGTCAAGATTGAAATAATCGAACGGTCTTGTACGAAATCCCCAACGAAGTGAGAATGCAATTGCTAAAGAACTAAGAAATGATCTGAAACCATAGGTCAGACTTAAGGAAGCAAGTTACTTCGCTTGAATTAAAGTCATACATTTTCTAACATTGTGATTTCTGACGAGAAAATTTGCACAGTTTCTTCAGCAATTTGTAAGCTATGAAAACGCTAGGACTGACAAACCGCACTTGCGAGAATTGGAGTCATCGAAGGCCATGAGTTGGCAGCATCCACCAAAGATAATAGATGCAGATGGGCGCTTCTCAATCGTTTTCATTGAGTCTGGTGTCAAGGTAATTGCTAAATATCTTCCGTACAAAAGAATGAGACAAAGTTTGTTGGCATCTAAATCTGCCAGTTTCTATTCCACTGAAACAAAAGATTACAAATTGTCCTTTTGGGTGTACAACAAGGAATCGCACTTATCAACGGACTTCTCACTACAATCTCATTGAACCATAATTACAGAAACACACTTCAAGCCGTAATATTTTAAATGTTTATAATTGGAAACTATTGCAGGCTTGGTATGGAATTTCAGCAAGTCCAAAACAATCAAAAGATGTACTGCAGCTAAAAAATTGGCTGACAGTGCTATACGACCATACATAACCACAAGATAACGCTGTCAATATCTTCAAGAATTCGCACTTTATAATGTCCACACACCAGACGCAAGTCCAATGGATTATACTCATGCAGCCGTCATGCAGAGCAATGACCGAACTACAAGAGATACAGCAGTGTCGACGACCGAAATAGCTACATGTCACATTTGTGCAGTTTGCGAGTCATTTTTAGATCGTCTCAAGACCATAGTTAAGAGGCAAAAGGAGGTCATGTGAAGTAAAAGTGAATTGTCTCTGAATTTTTTATATAGAAGTAATTTTCCAAACGGAATTTATGACTTATATGATTTCCATTTCGAGTGAGTTTCCTCAGCAGAACACGGCACTTTTCCATAAAACTCCAATAAACCAAGAATGGCTAAAAAAACAACATTCCAAACTTTACAATGTGCACACAACAGAGACAAATGCAATGGATTATTCTCTATGAGCTGAAGGTTTAAACTGGAAGATATGCCAGGATCGAGGAACTGAAAAAAACTTGGGCGTATGATTCTCTTATTGCTTCAAGGCCATAGTCAAGAGATAAAAGATGCTCGTATCATGTAAAACTGAATTCTCTTCAAAATGTATACTTTAAATCGAGTAAAAGTAATTTTCCAAAACGAATGCTAAAAAGTGGAACTTCTTACTTCTGTAGTTTTTCCATCATCGCCTGTTGAAAGTTTATACATTCCAAATATTATTTCATATTATTCAGCTGCGCTGCAACGTACCTTCCATAGTGCTATACAAGAAAACAAATATTTATATGTTTTTATTTTTCTTTTTGATAAAATTCTCGTTGATATATTATTGCACAATGCGTTGTGAATGTAGTTGTCAAATATGTAGCTGTGGTATTGGGGGTGTAGCAAGCCGGACTCGAGGACTACATGTTCATGTAGCATATCCTGAGGCGTCAATATGCGCAGAACAAATCAATTGGATTAGAAAATTGTCAACGTTGTGTGGTACAGGAGGTGCCAAGTGGGCAGGAGTAGCAGTGGAAAGGAAACAGGCAAACAGCGTATAGCTACAGGACAACTCGCTTACATTGATAAATTATGAGAGAAATGTAAAACAGCAGCAAACAAAAGAAAGAAAGCAAAATACAAAAAAAAAAAAAAGTTGCAATAAATATTTATGAAACTAATGAAATGACATCAGCGTTGGTTTATACTGAGTGTGTGTGTATCTGTGTGTACTTAATTTATGTGTGTGGGCTATGTGTGTATGTAATTGTATGTGTGCTCGCCGTATGTGTGCTGGACTACGATTGCATATGGGCCAGTTGGCATATTACGCATACGCAGCGTTTTCCACTGAACGACTTGAAAAACCTTTTAGAATGCTAATGTCTTGTCACAGCGGCAGAGTGAGCGAACGGAAGTGTCTGCAGAGGCAAGCGCCTCTCAAAACTTAATTCAAGGTAACTTTTTTGAAAGGGGGGCGGCGGGCAACTTCTAGAGCCTAGATGCTCGAAACAACAAATGTAAATGGCCTCATAAATGGCAGACTCATGGCATTTTATTGTTGTTGTCGTTAACATGACAAGACAAAGGGGCGCATAATGGCATCAGAGTTGCCTTAAAAGCCTCAGGGTTGCGGCACCAGTGAAAAGCTATTGCCAGCTAAAAGCTAAAGACAAACTCTGCGTGTTGCGTAAGACAAAAAAACAAAAAAATAATAAAAATAAATAAATAAATATAAAAGCAGCAGTAGAGTGAAAGGCGGGACGGAAAATGTGTAAAGCTGAAAAGGCTTAACCAGCAAACAACAGCAATAACAACGAAAAACTTTTGTGATAATTAAAATATGGCGAACGCAAACACACACACGCACACAGATACTCAAACACACACACACAGATACTCACCCACACAAACATAGCAAAGTCAATATAAGAGTAAAGCGTGATTCGTGATCATCAAAATATCTCTTAATGTCCTGCGGGAAACAGTATGCAAAATGTTTTCTAAATGGAAAACCAAACCCATTATGATTGAGACATTTTGATTTTGTTGTAAAAGTTATAAAATTTGAGAAATAAAGCTATTATTATAAACTTAAAGACAATTCTAAGACAGCCTTGAATAACACAGTTTGCACAGTTGCACAAAAATTCCGCATACGCCAGGTTGACCATATTTTTCTAGATCTGCATTTACTGATATTTCTTGATGTTCTGCCGATGTAGACAGAGTGTAAAATGCTTTTTAAACTCAAAAACCTAAGCCCATAATGATTAAGACATTTTGATTTTGTTTATAATAAATAAATAAATTATCCACCCATTCTAGGAGCTTAAGGTTTCAACAGAGGATTTCCACCTGCTCTTATGTCTAGCAATTACTTGATGCGCGTTGAACGATTAGCCAGTTTCCTTCTGAACCGTTCTTCTTCAAGTTGTTTGGGGTCGACAGCGTCATCTCGTGCCCTGCAGGTTCATCTTACTCTATCATAAGCTTTTCTTACAACTCTTGGTTGTAAGTTTCGCTATGCGCTTCATAGTTACCGCCTAACTGATAGGTTAGGATTGGTTGGCCGTTTCGGCATTTTCCCATTTCATCTGTTATCTCATTTCCCTAAATGTCCATGTACCCAGATTAGACAGACCTTATTACGCTTGCAGTCTCTGCTTGCAATTATTTACTATGAGGGAGGTCGTACATGCGTGACGAAGGGGCGCTCAATGCAGCTTGACTGTCACTACAGATACAAATTTATTTAACTTCAAAATAAAACTAGAACTATTTTTATTTATATTTATATATAATACCGCCATTTTCGTGTCACGCGCTCAGTGCAAACATGGGTACAAAAGTCACAAACTACGATGTTTGATATTTATTTAGCAGCATGAACGATGTATGGCCTTTGGCATTGTTGAAGGCTACGTTTTGGAAACAATCAATAACTGAATGCTTTGTTTTTAATTGAAACATATTGAATTGTAATTTGTATCTCTGCACAACACTGTCTGTGTGTGTGTGCGAGTGCATTAGCACACTTTTGCAACTTTAATCGTTTTAATTAATTAATCTGTAGCTTTCTAATGTACTTCGAACACGCAACACGTCCAATACAATGCCAACAGCAGCAGTTCCAGTTGCCCTTTGCCAGCAGTCAAAAGCTTAGACATCAAATCACAGCCAAACCCTTTTTTTATTTATTTATTCTTTTTTTTTTGGATTTTGGCTTTTAGCCAAAAAAGGATCCATGCTTGTGCTGCAAACAATTGATGAGGCGCGCAATGCTAGCTGACATTGGGTAAGTTGAGGCAAGGCAGCAGGCAGCATGTGAAGCTGGAGCATGTGTCTGAAGGCCAATGTAATAAACATTTAACACCGACAGCAGAACAAAAGCTTCCTCTGCGGCAACGCACATCACTGGCCACTTTGTTGCCGCTGCCTGACCACAACAGCTCCTAACCTCAAAAGCGTGCCGGCAAGTGCAGAGTCAATGAGCCATGACGACAAAATCGATTGTACTGCAAACCGCAACGAGTTTAAGTCGATGCCCTAAACAGCTAATATGTTTGGGTTGGACTCTTTTTTTTTTTTTGGGTTACGACTTGTGCTGGACTAGCGCTAGCAGCAGGATTTGAGGGGATTTTGTTTTTTTGTTTTTTTTTTCTTTGGTACGATTTTTATGCCACATTTCTTGCTGGGTGAAAATCACAGCGCGCCCAAATCAATTTCATAAAATGCTTGACAGTAGCTCGACGTTCATGAGATAGCCCTGGGAGTGTGTGTGTGTCAGTCACGCATATAGCCTCTGCACAAAAGAGTAAGTAAGATGGAGCATGAGTATGGGGCTGGGTGGGTGGTTGTTCCCTGGGCTAGGCAGTTAGGCTGCTAGTCAGCCATCCATCACAAAAGTGTTCTGCGCCTGGAGCGTTAATCGTTGTCAAAACCTGATAAAGACTGATTGAGTGCTTAATGGCATGGGCCAGAAATCAACAGAAGAAAAAAAAAATCGCAAGATATAGAAGTAAATTTTGAGGAAAAAGTAAGTTTCACGCGCCAAAAGCTGCATACTCTGGAAGACTAAGGTTTTGGGTTTTTTTGAAAACTGTAACCTGAATTAAGCACAAATTTTTTGAAAAGCTGAAGGAAATTCTCGTTTTTGTTTGAAGATCTTTAAGTAGAGGCTATCGACTGCGCTGCATTCGGGCTAAGTAGCGTTAAAAATTAGGTAAAATGTTTTAGTTTTAGATCTCGAATTTTGTTTCAATTTCAAAATCGCGGAAAAAATACTTGAAAAGCTTGTTCGTATATAAACTTTGAGTAGGGGTGATCGACCAAGTGTTTAGAATTAAGTAAAAATTTTCAGTTTAAGGCCGCGAATTTTGTTTCAATTCCAAAATCGATGAAAAAATGCTTGAAAAGTTTGTTCGTATATACACTTTGAGCAGGGGCGATCGAAGAAGTGATAAGAATTAAGTAAAAAAATTTCAGTTTAAGATCGCGAATTTTGTTTCAATTTCAAAATCGCTGAAAAAATGCTTGAAAAGTTTGTTCGCATATAAACTTTGAGCAGGGGTGATCGACCAAGTGTTTAGATTTAAGTAAAAAATTTCAGTTTAAGATCGCGAATTTTGTTCCAATTTCAGAATCGCTGAAAAAATGCTTGAAAAGTTTGTTCGTATATACACTTTGAATAGGGGTGATCGACCAAGTAATAGGAATTAAGTAAAAAATTTCAGTTTAACATCGCGAGTTTTGTTTCAATTTCAAAATCACGGAAAAAATACTTGAAAAGCTTGTTCGTATATACACTTTGAGTAGGGGTGATCGACCAAGTAATGGGAATTAAGTAAAAAATTTCAATTTAAGATCGCGAATTTTGTTTCAATTTTAAAATCACAGTTTGAGTAAGGTCGATCGGCTGCTCTTCATTTGGGTTAAGTAGTCCCCAATAATTATGTATAACAATTTTATTGAAGCTTGCGAATTTTGCTAAATTTTAAAAGCTCTGAGAAGCTGCATCAATATCTTATCCGTATCTCATCCACTTTTAGTAGAACCAGGCGAGTAACTAGTTTCCGTTTGAGTTAAGTAGGTAGAGATCGGTTGAAAACCTTGAGGCATTTTCTAATGCCCAATCGAGCATGAAAGGGAAACTCGAATTCCAGGTGCTTGGTGTTTCAATAATGATGAGATAAGTCTGTTTGCGCAGATCAGCCAGTTCTTTATTATATAGATTTTCAGCTACTGCATGTAAATACTTTGTACGTAAAAAATGTTTGTAGGAATCATGCATACCGATCAGGGACATCTTTAACACAGTATACGCTATTCTTAAAATTATTAAGGCATATTCTCATTAATTGTTCAATAACTTAGCCTAACTTTCGTATTTATGCAAGTTTTTCTATACCCTGCCGCCATATAGTTTAGTTAATATACAATTCGGTTTCGCTTAAAAGATTTCGCTCCCATGCTGATTTCGATTGAGTATTTCTAGAGTATGATCTCTCTTAACTTATTTGCAGCTTTGAGACTAAATTTGGCAGAATTTAATTGCATTTTTAAATTAAGCTTTTTTATAAAATAAAATTTTCTAATTTTAAATTAAAACCTAGTAGAAGCTTTTTGCATAGATGTATTTATTTAATTAATTGAATTTAATTTAATTAAAAAAAAGGTTTGAACAAAATTATAAATATATTATTCTTTTATTTAATTTTAATATATTTTTAAATTTTATTATTTTAATATTTTCATATTTAATGTATTTTATTTTTTTAAAATAAATTAATTAATTAATTCCATAACAGCAGTACAAAAATTATTTTTAATTTTAATTTTTTTTTTTTATAATAATTATAATAATTTTTCCTTTTATAAACAAAGCAAACAACATTTACTTAAAAACAATATATATAACAATAATTATTATACATTTAAAATTTTATTTTTTTAATTTTAATATATTTTTGTATTTAATATATTTCATATTTTTTTAAAATTAAATTATTTAATTAATCCCATAATAGCAGTATAAAAATTATTTTTAATTTTAATAACAATAATTTTTTTTATCTTAAACTATTAAACGAAATTTTAATCAATTATAATGATTTTTCCTTTTATAAACAAAGCAAACAACATTAACTTTAAAACAATTTAAAAAGAAGAACAAAGAAACTAAAACAAAAAAAGTTTAAAAGAAATATTAAAATTAGTAAAGGCATTTATTATTTATTAAACGAAATTGTTTTATTTCTTGTAGAGCCTATAGCCTTAACTTTATTTTTAAACCATTCGTTCGTCAAAGCTCACTACTTTAACCAACTTTAAAATTAAAAACATATTAATTAAAGTTTATTTAAATTAACTATGTACAAGTTTTTATACTTTAAGCGCTTTAAGTGAAAAAAATGAAGTTTTTGTTAATAAACTAAAATTTGAACACATTTTCTGGAATTTCGAGAAATTTACCATACAAATAACGAGTCGTATATGTGACATCTACAAAAAACTCTACAAAAAAATAAAATTTTCTTCAAAAGAAAAATTAAAATTTAAAAAAGAATTCATTATTTATTAAACAAAATTGTTTTACCAAGCTATAGTTCTACTGTATTTTCAAACAATTTGTACGCAAATACTCACTACTTTTCCCAAATTCAATAGACCTCCGCTTTTGGCACAAACTACAGCTTCAATCTAATATGCTCGATTTGTAGTGTATCAAGCATATAGACTGCGGCATTAAAACACAAACTTCAGCCAACTTGGCTTTGATAATCAAGCTGATGCCATTTGGCTTTGGGAAATGTCGTGAAAATGGAAAATGAATATCAGGCAAATGAAATGCGCGGCCAAGAAGACAAGTCGGTCAATAGCGTCATCATCAACAACAACGTCCCCGTGCTGCGCATCGTTGAAAATACAATGGGGCTAGCATCATCATCATTATCGTCATCATCATCGTCATCCACATCATCACCATCCACATCTCATCGTATTGATGTCAGTCAATTCTGATGAAGATTGAGCGAAACGGCTGTTGCATAGATGGATGGACTGCTACAAGCTACATAGCTTTTTATACCAAATCCTGCAAAGGTAACTAAATTAAATAGAATATTTACTGCAGATTTGTGTTTAATTTGGCAAAAAAACTTTTTATGCAAACTTAAATATTTGCGAAAAAAAAAACTAAAGGTGTGCTTCGAGCTTCTGCTTTTGCTACTTGACGATTTTTTTTTGCTGTTTTTGTCTTTCGAGATTTTTGAATATCTTGATTTTTGTTTTTTTTTCCGTGCACAGTGCATGCAGTATTTGCATATGGCTTGTTGACTGTTTTAGAAAATGGCGTCGACTGGCTGCTGTTTAGGTGTGTGTGTGTGTGTTTGTGAGAGAGTGTGTGCATAAGTGTTTGTCTGCACATGCAGCACAAACAAATACACCAACTTACACACACTCTGCCAGTGGGTTGCATTCAGCCTCACTCAACTAATCCAAATGCAACTATTTGAGGATAAGACCAATGAGGATATGTCGTGAGTTAGAGAAGTAAATGCTGTACGTCAGTTAAGGAGAGCAGGACTCTTCTAAAGACAAAAATAAAAAAAATGGAATGCAAGTACACAAATATATTTTTAATAATAGTAAAAGTTAAATTGAAATAATATTTATTTTACTGCCACTATAATAATGGGGATTCTGGTGTACGAAGCGTCTCCAAAAGCCTCTCTATACAACTGTCAAACTCAACATTCGATTGGTGTCCCCTGTTCTTCGCTAATGAGGCAATGGCTACCGAGTACTCAGCAGTATATGGTATCTGAACTTCTTCATCAGGGGAAAGACTATAGTAAAGAGTTTTTCTTTTCGAGACATAGTACTTCAAATTCGAAATACTTGTTCAAGATTGCGACCGATGTAACAGCTGTAAAGTGATATATTCTCAGTTTGGTTTAGCAATTAAAGAATTGAAGGCAAACGATCATCAAACAAGGCGTAGATTCGTCGAGTGGGCCCAAAACGAGATGGCCGTTGTTCCCGATTTTCATAGACGAATCTTCATTAGCGATGAAGCGCACTTCTGGTTGAATGGCTAAGTCAACAAACAAAACTGCCGCATTTGGAGTAAAGCAAATTCTCAAGTGTATGTCGAAACGCCATTACATCCAGAAAAATTGACTGTTTGGTGCGCTTTATGGGCTGGTGGAATCATTTGTTCGTACTTCTTCAAAAACGTACAGTCAATGGTGATCGCTATAGAGCCAAGATTACTAACTTTTTCATTCCTGAATTGCACAACCATGATATCCAGGAGCTGTGGTTCCTACAAGACGGCGCAACATGGCATACAGCTTGTGTCACAATCGATTCATTGAAAGACACATTTGGTGATCGCCTAATTTCACGTTTTGGATCTGTGAAGTGGCCTCCAAGATCTTGTGATTTAACACCGCTGGACTACTTTATGTGAGGCTTTGTAAAGTCATTGGTCTATGCGGATAAGCCACGAATGCTTGACCATTTGAAAGACAATATTCGCAGTGTTATTGCCGATATACAAATGTTGGCAAAAGTCATCGAAAATTGGACGTTCAGTTTGAACTACATCCGAGCCAGCCGTGGTGGTCATATGCCAGAAGTCGTATTTCAAATGTCATGCCACAAGATTATCTTTCGGATATATAAAATGCATGTCAATCGAATAATCCATCGTTGTTTTATTGCAATTTAAAGTTCTATATCTCTAAAAAAACAACCTTTATAATTAATATTTTTTATTTGTATTTCTTAATTTTTAAAGTTAATTGGTTTTCAAACATGCAACTAGTCTGCTGGCAGTTTATGGCAAGTAAATGAGTGAATAAAGCTATTACAGCAAACTAGTTTCTTAAATGGAGTAGTTTCCCAACACTTCCGGAACTAACATTTGTTTTTTTTTTGCCAGCAAAAATACTCATACCAATTTACTACGGCAAAGGCAGCGCATAGTTCCTGGTACTTGGCTCATGGCAGGCAACATTTTTTAAGCACGAAAATATATGTGGATATTTTTTGTTTGCCTTCAGAGCCAAAGCAAAAATATGAGCATAAATATAAAAAAAAAATACTTTTACACTTAAATAGAAATAGTAGAAAATTTAGAGAATTTGTAACTTTTGTTTTAGTGGTAAAAAAATGGTTGGATTTTACATTAGCCACAAATTGTGCTACCCCAAAGTGCTTGGGGTTTTGTAACGAAATTGATAATTTAGAAAATGTCTTGAACAACTAGGAATAGGAATTATTGACAACTTTAACAGCTTAAATCGCCAAAAACTTAAAAATTCATTTGGAAAAAAACTACTTCACATTTCTCTCAGAAATTTAAAGCTTGCATTCACTTCTTATTACAAAATAAATCCATTTCACACTACGGGTCAGCTCCAGTTATGCATTTATTTACTACAAAACCGATAACAATAAATCGATGCGCTACAAAAAAAAAGACAGATATATAAATATATCTATCAAAAACCAACTAACCCAAAACACTTAACTTTAGATACGAACAAAACTGCAATCATTTTATGGTAATCAATTTCAATAAACAATGAATGCATTCATTCAGCATTCGAATGAAATTTCTTGTACAAGCTTAAAACCGTAGCTGGGGGCCAGTTTGACCGCCCGCTGGCCATACTGGACAGGATAATAAAGCTAGCAAGTTAACAGAGGTTAGTTTTTGGCTTGAGTGCGGATGCTGTTGACAACGCAACGGGCTGCGGAGTTGGGCTAATGTCAGTGCAGCTTTGTTTTGTCTGTTGAAATGCACACAAAATGCCACTTCAATGGCAGCAAGTCAGAAATTTATGCATGTCCACTTACTTAGGCAGACAGTGATGATCCCCACCACCACTACCACCACCACCCAAACAGCTCCAACCTGCAACTACAGCTCCGTGGTCACACGCACTTGCTCTCTTTCACTCCTGATGAGCAGTTATACCAGCAATCATAGATTTCAAGCCGTACGTATTCACGTCAAATGCAATGGCAGCACAGTGCAACCAACTTGAATCGGGTTTGAGAATGTCGGATTCTGTGGACTGGTATTGGGCTGGCTGGCAGTGGCTGTAACTGCGACTGCAACTGGAGACAGAAGCAAAAGGTGTTGGCATTTTGCACGCTTGCAATCAGCTGCCATGTGCGTAGATTTCATACTAACCCAACAACGTTGCGGCCAGCTCAAGTGGCCCGCTGGTGTGCGTAGCGGAAGGAGGCCGTATGTATGCGTAGCCGTAGTCATAGTTGAAGTCAGAAACAGATTGAGTATAATATGGCACTACGGGACATGGATGTGCTTATGTGTGTGTGTGTGTGTGTGAAGGTAAGGGTATGGGATTCAGGGATGAGTGCAGTGTTTGGTTTTGGCGCTGCAAGTTGCATTGTTATATACCATGTACAGGGCAGTTGGGGCATTCGCATAGGTAAATACATCATTAAACATGTAAGGCAAATGCATTGTCAACAACAACAATTGAATGCATCTAATAGACTTGCAGTGACTCTATGGTTAGATACACTATAATATATGCCAAAGAGAGTCCATGCATAATCAGCAGTTTTGCGTTATGCGAGTGCGGTATGTAGCAGGCCGAAAGCAGTGTTCGCTAGCAAACAGTTTTAAGTGTAGTACGCAGATGGCAATGTGACTCTTTGAGTTCAAAGAAACTAGTATGGCATACAGACCTCCGCAGAGCGCAGCTATTTCAGAAAAACGCAATCCAAGTGTTCATTTGATTGCAGATGGTTGCTGCCCAATGAGCTGTTGGGCGTCAATCAGCTCATCTAATGAAATCTGCTCTACTATTGAAGATAAAAGCATCCCAAGTGTTTATTCTATTCTGAACCCAAAACGTTTAGAAGCAGTTCGCAAACGCCAAGACAAAACAGATATATCCCTCTCATATACTCTAAGGCATATGCCTTTTTTCCGCGCATCATTTATCCAAATGCAGATACCGAACAATTTAATCGAGACTTAACAAGCGCAGTGACCTTAAAGCTAATTTGCTAATTGTTTGTCAAAAAAAATATACAGAATTAGACCAAACCGGAACGCCAAACGTTTTGCCATCTTTTTTTGCTTCTAAATGCAGCATACAGAATGTGTTTTATTAACAACAAACTTACAAAAGTATCTAAAGCTGCAAAACCAGCGTTTGCTAGCG
Organism: Chymomyza procnemis; assembly: GCA_035046065.1. Taxonomy (NCBI): domain Eukaryota; kingdom Metazoa; phylum Arthropoda; class Insecta; order Diptera; family Drosophilidae; genus Chymomyza; species Chymomyza procnemis. Next base: position 33,075,124 of record JAWNOJ010000021.1, on the reverse strand, counting down.
GAGACGTTTAAGCGCAGTACGCAGACTTCAGAGTCTGCTCAAAGCTCAAACAGCTGTTGGGCGTCACATCAGCTTACTTCACGAAATCTGCTTAAAACAAGGCCGGTTCACAGCTCTGCGAGCGCAGCTATTGAAGATAAACGCAATACAAGTATTTATTCGATTGAAGACGTTTGCTAGCGAAATGGTTTAGAAGCAGTACGCAGATGTCAGAGTGTTTCTGTAAGAGCTAATGGGCAGGCGAGATGAATTAATCAGGTACTCGTACGGCATACAGCTGCCATTGCATATAAACCCAATATAGATGTTTATACGCTTGAAGAAATGAATGTTCGCTAGCGAAAACCTTTGTAGGCAGTACGCAGCTGCCAAAACAAAAAAGAGCTTTTGTAGGCCATACAAGCCAGTTCAGCTCAACGTATCGACATACTTTTCGTTTCTAAAGCAAACAATTCAGAAGTCTTTAGCACATGTGACATACTGCTCAGCATATTTGTGACAACTGTTAGTAGAGTATCGCAAATATGAAAGAAAGGTTTTACTTGTACGGCTTAAGTTGTTGTTGTTGCTGCTACGGCTGCTGATGACGTCTATGTCGACGCCAATTTCATATCCAATGACGATGGCGATGATGATAACGATGACGCTGCCAAAGTTAACACTGTGCGTTGTGGTCGCGCCCTGCTGTTGTTGTTCTTGTTGTTGCTGTAGCTCGACTTGACTCGAATGTCCACGGAAAACACCTTCAACAATTGAGGCTACGTGCTCAAGTGTCCATTTGGCACTGCAATTGACATACGATGTGGGTGTTTGCTGCTGGGTGTATATCTGTGTAAGTATCTGGATGTGTAGAAATTTGCATTTGGAACTTAATTCACATTATGTTCACTTCAACTATCATTATGAAGAACCAAATGTTCCATTTATAGCAAGATGGCACTTATTTTCAGCTATTAAACGAGGGCAGTTTCGTAATTTGTTAAATAAATTCAATCAAAATCAACATATGAATTGATAGATAACCGCTTTATGCAAAATTTTTGAAAAGAAATTTCCATTTCCAGTTGGAAGCGAAAGCCGACGCAGCCGTACAAGGAGTATACATAAGATTCCGGCGAAAAGATCATGTGAAGAAGTAGCTATCTTCGCTTGATCAAGCTTATTGGAGAAAGAGTACGCAAGACAGGTTTGCCTGCCAGGGGCCGGTGCCCTCCAGTCTAAGCCAATAGCAGTTTACAAGGGTCATTTGAAGTATTACGAGGAAAAATAAATATTTTAAGTTCTTAAGCGAGCTTTCGAGGTGGCTAAATATTGCTTTTAAATTGTGGAATGTGGCGAGAGGATTAGCTACCGGGAGTAAACTATATTTATTAAGACTAAAAAACTAACGTTTATTTGAAAGCAAAATTAATATTATTATTGAAAAACCTTGTTAGTTAAGCTTAAAAATATTGTATTTATTATTATTTGAAATGCTAATCGGAAATTCGCGTTAAGCTTCCGCAAAAACCCCCATTTGATTCAATAACTTAAATTTTGATTGATGTTCTTATAATATAATTGACCGCTAAGCCAGAGCCTGCTGAGCCTAACTGCTCGCCGTGGCGAACATGTGTCCCATCGAGGTTGAAATACGTAGAAGAAAGTGTATCTGGATTGGCCATGTTTCAAGAAGGCCGCGATTCGATATCGCTAGTTCAGCACAGGAATGGAACTCGCAAGGATACAGGAGACCTGGTAGAGCTCGTAACACATGGTTTAAAATGCTGCATGGTGAGGCTAACGCGCTGGGAAAATTCTGGAACCAAGTCAAACTGATTGCCAGGACGTAGATGAAGACAGTTTGTTGATGCTCTATGTTTACTTTGAATGTTTTATATATATGATGATGATGATGATGATGAAGCCTCAGCCTAGGTAGCAGTTACCATAGTCAAGGGGAATAAATGTATTTCTTCAATGCTAGACTAGAGCCTTTTTTAAAATCACAAATGGGCCAACTCAGCTTGGACTTGGAAATAAGAATTGCTAAGTCGGATTTGTGTCTATAAAAAATTGATTAAAAACTTAGGTAAGGTCAGGCCGGCAGTCCCGCTGGGTAGCGAACCATACATGGATTAGAGTGACTCTCGGAGGAATCGGAGTTTGTCGGCTATGAGTCGTTTTCGTGGATGAATTATCGCGAATATAGTAACGATTATTAAGTCACATATTTCTCTACCCAACAAAAATAAAATTTTAAGAATTTAGGCGTTTTTCACAGTTTGCACATTATGCGATTTAAGAAAACATGTAGCTATATCGAATTGTGATTATTTAGAGAAGATAATTCTATACAAGAATAGCACGGCAAACGAATGTTGGGATGCCAATTTAAGTCCCGAAGAGCCAAAAAATTGCTTTTCGAGTTGGTAGGGAGGGCTTCGAAAAGTTCGAAAAAAAGCGAAAATTCTTCGAGTTTTACGATTCTACGAGGCATTACCTTATCAAAGCTCTATATTTAATATTCGGTTTGGCCAAAATATTTGCAAGATTTGAAGAACATATCGATAGATATTCAAAGTTTCTTTCAGACATTTGAGGGTTCACTTTACTGGCTGTAGCAGCAGCATGGGCGAGTAAGCTTTTGTGTATATTTTGCGCAAAGTAGCTGACTTATCAAGCTGCCCTCGTAGTTAGCAATGAAACAATTTAGGACTATTCGGCTATTTTCCAATGAAGTGCAGAAATAATCCAATACATGGTTTTGGCTTAAACTTTAAGATGGCTTTAAATCATGCAACTTGCTTGAAAAAATGACCAACTTTTTTTTTGGACTAGTTGTCTGCTGTATGATGTGTGGGTGTATGTGTGTGTGTGTGTGTTACGGAAGTGGTTTTCATTTAAAACGGAAATTAAAAAATGTCAACGCAACAACAGGTCGTGCGTGTCCATATACGATATATGTCTGTTTGTATGAATGTAACAATCCCTGTAGAGGGATTAAACAACTCGTTGTTACCGTGTGTGTGTGTGTGTGCGACTCCATTCAGCAATCCCCAAACGCCATTGCTTTTGAAAATACTCTCGTAAATGTAGTGCTTGGAGTACTTGGCTAAGCTGGCTTGAGAAATGTTCCACTTCAAGCTCATAAAAATAGTCGAAATACGTTTTTTGATTTTATTTTCATTTTGTTTAAAAAATTTTAACAAAAATCCACGAATCCAACAAGCCAAAGGACTACGTTTGCCAAACAAATCGCCATTTTAGTTTTTTATATCTTTATCGGTGACTATGTCACTTCTATCTTCAGCTTCGGGCAACTTTTCATTTATGTTTTCTACAAATATAAGCATAATATGCCGCATAAATAAAAATGTTTACTCAAGTTGCTTGGGAAATCATCTCACCATCATTTTCCATTGTATTATCATCATCTTGCATTCTCAAGGCGCGCATAAGTTCACCGCCAACCAGCCAGCTGGCTAAATTAAAATCCTCATCGGGCAAAGGTGATGGATATAATGAGGCTACCTCACAAAAGACATTATAACGCTCTAAAACTTCCTGCGCTGCTCTGGGTGTTTCGCCGGCAAGGCGCATGCTATGGAAGGCGGCATACATAGCACCAAATTGGGTAATTTTGCACTTGGGCAATAGATCCTCTACAATACATTGACGTGGACACATTTTTACGTGGTACTTGAAATAAATGGAATAAAATTTCGAAAAATACGTACAATAAACTTCTAATTTTTATATATATTTTTTTTGAATGTTTTTATTTCCAATTAATCTGACACAAAATGTGAGGAATATTTTTTCAAAATTTTGGTGACTTAAAAATTTTTTCGAAACTAATCGGTAGACGATATTGCTCATGGTAAACAAAGCACTGCAAAAGTTTGTTTAGTGTTTTTTAAGTGACTGTGAGTTTCGTTTCAAGCAAAAGAGCGTTAGCTCTCGCGAACTTACCTTATAACAACACCATGACTTAAATTCACGCATGACGTCACTGGTTAAACATTAATTACCTGCCATCTATGCTATGTCCGCCATATAAGTTGGCTATACTGCAATAAATTGGTCACACTTTCTGATACATACAATATGTATCATCTGATTTTTAGATGTTCTGCAGCGATATTATGCCTACATATGCTCAACTTAAGCCGAATCTTGCAAATAAAAGTGTATTCAAAAATAGCATTGTATTGCGGTGCATTTTCAGCTGGTTTTTGCTATTTCGTCATGTCCTTCCTGATACATCCAGCTGGGATAGTTTGTGTCTGTCTGCATAGGTCTTGTTGAGTGAAAGTGTTACCTTACCATACAGAATGCAAAAGGTTGTTTATTTATACGCCACATCCCGCCCCATATAGGCTTATTCAGGTATGTAAGCTGCATATACACATGAATCCATATAGTATACAGCATGCCACTGGCCTTATGTGCAACATTTGGTTTTTTTTTTTTTTGTAATTCAAAGAAATTCGAAAGAAACTTGTAGCTCCCACAGCTCTTCTGTTTAGCTTTCGAAGCATTAGTAAGGGAATGTTTTGTGTTTTGTGATGGGACAAATCCGTGTGCAGTTCATTTCAAGATTGCAGCGATTTGACGATCTTAATTTTTTAAGAAAAGAAATGAAGCTACACTTACACTTTACGGGTGCATAATCTAGAAAATCGGAAATGACTTTTAGCTTTTCAACAATTGATCTCAGTTGTAACACTTTTCTTGTAAATAAGCAATATGAGCAAAAATATAGCTCTCTCTTTTGAAATTTTATTTTTTTGTTGGCTTTTGCATTGATGCTACTAGAGAACTGTAATTTATTTGTAGAAAAAAGTCGGATACTTTGTGAATTACTGAAAAACTTATAGTTCAGCCTAAAAATTCGAAAAACATTTTCATAAATGCTCTAATTGGGGAAACCTATACAAGTGAAAAACGTAAAATCAATAAGGTTAATTTAAAAATTTTCTTTTATAGTTGTGAGAATATAACTGCTAGAAAGTTATACTTTCTACAAAGCTCTGAAAAGGCAGCTAGCTGATGCCGCAACCAATCCCTTTAATTATTATCCAGTTTTTAAAACTTAACTTTACTTGCGTACTTTTGTAATCTAGATTTTAAGTTAGGATATGTTAGATATAGTCTTGTTCAAAGGCAGCTGTGTAATCTTACCATCAGTTACTTATAATTTCATACAGCTTTTACTGACGTCACCTGATTATTTTACCATCTTGCCATAGTATACAAACGATGATCTCCATGCTAATGTGGATGAAAGTTAATTCTTGTCTGCAAGACTGCAAGGCTTTTACTCTTAAGCTACTTTTTTTCTTATGCCATATGCTCAACTTCAAGTGGTATATCCTGAAATTCGTAACTCAAAATTTGGTTTTTCGATGTAGTGCACTTTGAGCGTGTCGCTTAAAATCGCTTAAAATTACTTTGAATTCTGTGACGTCTGCTGCTTAGAATTGGGATTCTTTTGCTATGACAGAATAAACACCAGAAATAGCGATATGATATGATTTAATTTATATAATGATATAATTTTTTTTTTTTTGAGTGAGTCATTTGGATACTTCTGCTTTGACAGAATTAACAATACAAATAGAGACTTACCATATGTTTTTAGGCAGCAGAATAGTTAGGGGACTAGGATCAATATTTTTTTTTTATAATCTAAGTGCTTTCTGTCATACTTAGCTCTTTATACTTTCATAGTTCGTGATTGGGTAAATATACCATGATGAGTTAAGATAGAGAAAGAGATGAATTGAATAGACCGTTTATAAGATAGGTTATTATAGTTTGCGCATAACTGAAACTACAAAATGTAAACCAAGTAAAAGCTTATAAAAAAAAGTCATTTTATAGGGCGAAGTCAACAAAAATAGAACGTCAATCGAATGTTAGGATTCCAATATAAATATAACCATTTGTATACACTTGAAACAAAAAATTTAAAAATGCTTTTTAAAAACTCAAATGTCTGGGAATTAATCAAAAAAAAAATCTAGGTTTTTGTGAAAAGCACATACGATAATTCCCGGATCAGCATTTCTACTCTCTTTTTTTAACTCTTTTCGTTTGAATGAAGTCAGTCTTCTTTTAAAATGTCTGCCATAAAAATTATTTCTAACTTTGTGAGAGGATAACTGAGAAATTTACGTCTTCCCGTCAAAGTTCTAACTTTTATGTAAATGCAGAAACTCTTCAAAATAGCTTTTTTTTTTCTTTTATTTCCACTGCTTGGCACGACACAAATATTAAGTTGTTAAAAGTTCTAAAAACATATAAAAACTGCAACTCCTAAATTCAATCCAATTCAAGCTATATGCATCTTCTAAATCAATTGTTTTTTCTGATATTATTTAGCCCTATATTCCATTTGTTGCATATATAGTTGGAAACCCTTTAAGAGGTTTCCCTTTGTGTTCCTAACTTTATTATCAAAAGTATCGTTTGATAAAATATGCTGCTGCCGTCAATTTCCCACGCTGCATTTGTAAGAAAATATTGCCCATATTCTAAATGAATATGAATGTACTCATGGATGGATGTGTGTGTTGGTGTGTGGATTGGTGAGACGCCTGGGAAATGTGGCAAAGGCAGCGGCAACATGCTTTGGTCGTGCCCCATAGGATCATAAGGTGGCTTTTATTCAATGCCGTGCAACATTTGTCTTCAAAGTCTATTTATGGCGCACACTTTATCATCATCGGCAATGACACCTTCATTGATGGCCTGAAAGACTCAATGACTGAATGACTGAATGAATGAATGAATGAGTGAATGACTGACTGCCACGGCGACACGTTATTGCATTTTGTTGTTGCTCACACATACACGGAGACACTCTCAGCTTTACAACTTCAATCAAATTCAATTGAGTTCAATTCAATTGTAACGTATTGTATTTTTATTGAGGCATAAAAAAGGGAAGCTGCCACATGCCGCATGCCGCATCCTGCATGCCGCTTGCTACCACCAGCCAGCCTGTAACATATGACAAGCCATACTGCCATGTGTGTGTGCGTGTGGCACACTCGGATTTAACAAGTGCGACATAATGGCGCTGACAAGCAATGCCAATGGGTATGGCGGCCATATCTGTGTGAGTGTGCATGTGTGTGTGTGTGGTGAGTAGAGAGAGACGCAAGCTGTGCGGCAGTGGGCTCTGTTACCGGCAGAGCTTTCCAGGCGCAATCACTGACATGCGGCAACGTCTTTGGCGACGACTTTTATGACTTCAATTCAATTTGTTTACGAGCCAGCTAAACCCGCACTGCCACCGCCCCACCCCCTCCAACCAAACACTATAGCCCACACAGCAACCGCTCATATATGTCTCTCCCAAAAGTAAGCGCGAATGTTGCCTTGTGTCATATTCAAAGCCTTATGCTGCGTTCACATCGCACTGCCGCAAAATTAGTGTGACCAGGTGTTTGCATTTTTGTTGCTTTAAATTAAAATTGTTCTATTTATTTTTATGCAATCTAGTTAGTTGGCCATATTTATTTTAAAAAACTACTGCCAAAGCGCTTAGGTTAGCAAGTGCACAATATAGCTCATTTAGATTTTAGACCTGCAAGCAAAGCAACTAAATTAAAAGTGTAGAAAAAAAAATGTAACTTCAAAAAAATCAAAAAAAAATTGAAATAAAAAGACAAAAAAAATTTAAAACAAAAAATCCGAAAAAAAATTAAAACAAAAAAGGCAAACAAATTTAAAACAAAAAAGACAAAAAAAATTTAAACCAAAAACAATAAAAAAAAAAGTCATAAAGTAAGTCTGCGTTTTTCATTTTTGAGTGTACATCAATAAACTTTTGTCCTATATAAATAGAAAAAATAAATTTGATATGCATGCCGTAGATATTTGGATACATTTTGCCTCGAGAAACCCTTTGTGGAAAATGTAACCATTAGTGATGGAAGTGAATGTATTGATTGTAGTTTGTGTACATTGCTAGTTCGTTCCCGTTCTTGTTAAACAAAAACTCAACAGAAGGATGTACCACCACACGTGAGATATAAATAATTTTTCTGTCATTGTACATTTTGGATTGGATACACATGCAAAGCCTACTATAAACTGGTATTGGACAAAATTGATCGTGCAAATAAATTATACGTATTATATAAAACTATGCGAACTTGAGATCATTTTTTTTTTTAAGAAATGTAAGTTCTGCAGTGGTAGCGTGCTGAAAGGATTTCTTGCAACTGCGCTGGTGTATTCATCTAGCACTTGCAAAGCTAGCAATAAGTTGTCATTTTGCTTTGAAAAACGATTTTCGGATTCAGTCCTTAATGTTTTCGAACAGCTTTTAATAGCGATGTCGCCGCTTTGAAGCGATGATAGCAAAGCCAATAAATGTGAAGGAGATCAAAAATCAGTAAAATGCATAAGTGTATTTGCCTAGCACTGGCATAGCTAGCAAGTAGGAGTTCAGCTAAGAAGTTTCTTCTCGTCGAAACGGAGTGCGGACTTGTTGTTTGTAGACTCAACAGCATCAGTGCCGTGAAAGACGAATCTGAATGCAGAAAGCTTCCCAAGTAGTTGGTGCTGGTCTGGAGCCCATCCAAAACCATTTACATTTCTAATTGAAACCGTAGTATAGATCATTAAAGTTGTTCTCTCAACACTTTAACTTTTGCAAAATCTGCAGAGTTTATCCATGGATGAAGTACTTATAGTAGGAGTTAAATTTATTCAGATGTTCCATCGCACTGCTCAGTAAGAGTTCAACCAGTGAATCAATATCAGTATTTTGCTCTTCACGAAGAAAGCTAAAATTGTTTTTGAAATAAATTAAAATGACAGCAAAACAATGGCGATGATGAATATTTTGATTTAAATATTTTCAAAGTTAATATAGCTTTTTTCAGCGAATTGCAATAGTTTTTGGGAAACACGATAGAAACTCTTGCCGGATATTTTTTTGCTGCATTTGTAGAAACTTTAGGTTGCGCAAACCCCTTATGACGCTGTATTACAAGATTTCAAGCATTCAAAGCGATCTTGAATGTCATATATCAAGCATGAAACCACGCTTACCGAGGCTAGTTAGTCTAAAAGTTTCATTGGTCTTGACAAAATTCTATTGAGATTCCAATAAAGTTTTTATAGAACAAATTAAGTAAAATAGTTCTCGCTGGATTCTACGACTACTTTAGTGCGAAACAAACACAACAAACAAGATTCTATTGTTCAAAGCTAAATAACTTGAAAGAATGTCGATGGTTGTTCTTAAAGCATGATTAGTCTTATTATCCGAGTTAACTCCCTGGAGTTGGATAGATTCAGCTTTGCTAAGTATTGAAAAAGCAGCTTAAAAAATTGCAGATGTCTCTTAAAGAATTATATTGAATTGAAATCTATTGCTGAAATATCTGTAATATAAAGAAACTAAGGCTTCCGTAGGCACACATATGTAATATGCGATGTCTTCAATAGGTAAACGCAGGTATTATGAGCTATAAAGTCTGAAATCCCTACCCACTTGGCGTATTTAATGAAGTAAAACAAGTCTTTAGTTTGTATACGAGATAGTTTATTGAGACTGTAATGAGTGTAGGCGTTTTAAGTATATTAAAAAGTTTAGACTGTAATATCTTATAAAACTTGTATATTTTTTATATTTTAATTTGTTAAGGCGGACTTACAGCCTAATTTTATGTTTAAGTAAACTTTTTCAACTTAGCTTTGTTATCTAAGCTATATAACTTGTACAACTTTATCCTTATCTTTAATTTTTTTACTTAGCATTTAAATTGAGAATTCTCTCAACGCATACCTGCTTATAGGATAGCAGGAAAGTAAGCCTTTTTAAGAAAGAAAAGCTTTGCCGCTCTCACTGTGTCACCATCTTCTCCATCACTTTCTCCGTCTTCACCATCTGTATGATCTTCACTATCTCGACTACCTCCACTATTTCCACCATCTTCAATGTTTTCACAGTCTTCACTGTATTCTCCATCTTTACAGTTTCCACAACTTGAACAATTTTTTTGGTCTTCACCGTCTTCAGCATTTTCACCATCTTCACGGTTTCCACCGTCTTAACTTTAGCCACCTTCATTATAAACTTTTAACTCGTTGCTATGCCTACACAAAATGTATATAATTATAAATAACTTTTCGTCATGAAAGGGGATCAACAGCTTATATGACCAAATTTTAATAGCGTTTTCTTTAACAATTTGACTTAGGTAAATAGCATTTACTTGCGGAGTATTACAGTCGGTAAAAAGTATACTAACGCTCCAGCAATACTGTTCGATTTTCAGCAATCAATATTCATACAATTGGTACAAAAATATTTTCTAGTTATGTTATAAGGAAACCGGAGTAAAGCAGTTGTGAATTACAACGATCGTGCCGTGCATAATTCAAATGATATAGTTGGTTAGGTTTCTGGAATTTGCCATCAAGTTGAGGGCTGCTCTGCAAGCAATTTTCTTAAAAAAATATAATTTTTATTTAATTATTTTATAGTTTTTAAATTAAAATGTTTAATTATACAAAAAAAATACGTTTGGTATTGTGGTTAAGTTTGAGAGTTTTCAAACTTTTACTTTTATTTATAAGCAAAACCAGCTAAAAAAACAATAAAAAAAATGTTGCATGAGCCATGCGTTTATTAAAACCAAGCACAAATTTAAATAAATATAAAAATAAATATAAATAAAATATAAATGTTATTTTTATTTATAGTTCAAAATGAACATAACCGATAAATTAGTTTTGCAACAAATTACTTGTATTTCGTTTGTTTTTCATGTTATGCTAACCACATATGGCTTTGAATTTTATATAAATCGTGTGACTTCATCATATAGCTCCGACAGCGCGACCGTTTGAAAAATTCTAGTATTTATTTTAATAGTGGAAATCTTAACTTTGAGCAGTTTTACTGCAATAAACAATAGTGCATTGTAAGCTATGGTAAGAGCCCTACAGTGCACGCAATACTAGAATTTCGAAACATGTTACGGAAATAATTAAACTCAGAATATTCTAGAACAAGGTAACCAATATATTAGGTCAAATTTAATAACCCTAATCGACAGATAAAAGCAAAGATATTTCAACAAAACAAAGATCGTTGGTATCGTATCTTGAATAAAAACTCCAAAACCTTTTGGATATTTGCGAAAATAATTAAGAATAAAAAAAAAACATTATAGTCTCAACTTTTGCTATAATGTCCGGTAGCAACAAGTGCAGATAATTAGAGAAATCTATAAGCAGAAACATCAGTTAACTGATGGTGTGTCTGATGCAGCTACTATTGAGTTAGTTAGTTTTTGATTCTTTAACATTGACGATTCTGTCATTGATTATTTACTAACAATCTCTTATGTAGAGTATATAATTCGTAGTCTTCAGAACAATAAGTGCCCATGAGCCGATTCTTTACCAACTATTTGTATCTGACGAATAATCGCTTTACTTTTAATAACTTTAAATTTTGAATAATTGCTTTCTATTTGGCTATTTCCCACGAAAATGGAAGTTATTTAAGTTTGCCGCTGTTCTTAAACCAGGCAAGTTTCTCGACTTTCGGAAAATTATCGCCCAATTAGTTAGTATTTTGTGTGCATAGTATATCCTAGCTCTGAGCTTTGCAGATATCACTATCTCAAACTGCTTTGTAAGTAAGTGTAGCATTTTTTAAAGAAACCTTACTCCAACTATAGAATCAGAATTTTATCAGACTAGCTTCTTCGAGGTTATTTTTGATAATGCTAAACTTATTGGGCTGCCCAAAAAGTAATTGCGGTTTTTTTAAATGCATTTTTAATAAAACTTAGAATGAACTTGAATCAAATATATAATTGCCATTTTGTTCGATAACCTTTTGCCATCTTCCTGGCAAATTTAGTATTCCACGCTCATAGAACTTCTGGCCTTTATCTGCAAAAAACTGAAACAAGTGCGATTTTATAGCCTCATCATTGCCAAAAGTTTTACCATTTAAGGAGCTCTGCAAAGATCGAATGGTGCAAGGTCAGGGCTATATGGTGGATGCATCAAAAGTTCCCAGCCAAACTCACTCAGTTTTTGGTGAGTGACCAAAGATGTGTGCGGTCTAGCGTTGCCCTTTACGATTGACCAATTCTGGTCGCTTCTCCTTGACGGCTGTATTCAATTTGTCCAATTGTTGACAGTAAAAATCCGAATTAATCGTTTGGTTCCTTGGAAGCAGCTCAAAATATACCACATTTTTCCAATCCCACCAAACAGACAGCATAACCTTCTTTTGGTGGACATCGGCTTTTGAAGTGGTTTGAGCTGGTTCACCAGGCTTGGACCATGATCGTTTTCGACTAACGTTGTTGTAAACAATCCATTTTTCATCTCCAGTTATGATTCGTTTTAAAAACGGATCGAATTCATTGCGTTTAAGGTGCATATCACAAGCGTTGATTCAGTTTCTTAAATGAATTTCTTTCAATACATGTGGTACCCAAATATCCAGCTTCTTCACCAGTCCAAGACTTTTTATGTGATAATGAACGGTTGATTTTGGTATATTTAACTTCTCTCCTATCTCACGTTCAGTTGCATGACGATCCAATTCGATTAATGCTTTGATTTGGTCGTCATCAACTTCATTTGGCCGACCTGAACGTGGCTCATCTTTAAGTGAAAAATCTCCAGAACGGAATTTGCGAAACCAATTTTGACACTGTGTTCCTTTTAAGGCTTTATCACCATACACATCTCGTAACTTTTTAGCAACCTGCTCCGCGTTTTTTCCTTTACGGAAATAATAAAGTAAAATATGACGAAAATGCTACTTTGTGGGCTCCGTATTAAAATTGACGCCAAACAAACAAAAGCAAGCTAAAAGTAACAGCTGATAACTGACAGAAGATAGAATGCAATTACAGAGTCACAAGCCGTTGAAAAAATTTGTCAACGCCGAGTATATGAAAAATCCGCAACTAACTATTGGGCAACCCAATATTTCCAAAGCAGTGTCAAGAGCAAAGATTAGTATTGGTCATAGACAATGCTTAAAAATGTCATGAGTAAAGATGTTAGAGAATCTTGTCTTGATTTGAAAATAAGTTATAAAGAATCAAATTGAAAGCATAGATAAACAATATATTCTACATTTTAAAATTAAAGTTTGTATAGTCTATAATTCGTTCAGCTAAAAGTTAAGTAAATTAATTGAAATTTTCGAGTATTTTGTCAATTTTGCAAAAGTTGGCAGTGTAAACATAGCATACGCACACATACGCAAGCTCATGCTCTCATAGATACACACACACACACACAGACACTCTCGTGCACTCACACTCTCTCGTTAAATAAGTAACTCAAAAGTAGCAAAAATAACAACAACAACAACTACAACAATAACAATAACAACAACCAGCAGCAGAGGAGCAGGAGCAGCAGCAGGTGATGAGCGTAAAATTTATGCAGCGACATGTAAGGCAGACGGCGTGAAAGTTGCCCTTCCTCTGCCACCGTCCGTGTCTGAGCTGCACGACGACGCGACGGCGGTAAGGATATTTTTTATATATAATTTTTTTGTTGTTGTTATATTTCGTTTTTTTTCAAGGAACATTTTTCGGTATTATTGTCACGTCACGTCCCGCGGCATGACGCTGGCAGCGCTGCAGCAGCATCACTGTCAACGGATTTACTTCTGCCGCGCACGCGTTTCCTTTCACACTCCTATAGGTTTCCTCATCCATCAAGGAAACTCTTTCCTGCTTACTACAGTCAAGGCGCAGTTGTTGACACATTAAAGCAAGGATTCAATCCGTGTGTGTGTGTGTTGTCAGCGTTAAATATTGGCATGGACGGAGATTGTCCATATTTCGTTTATTTAATTATCCGCTTATTTATTAAAATCATATATCCTTTAAGACTTAAAGGGTTTAATGCTCTTAATAGGATAAGAATTGTGCAGTTAATTTTTTTTGGGTAAGGAAGTCACAAATTGTTTTTACTGCTGGCGCCATCAAGTGGTAATTACTGTCAATCAGCGGCACTGTTGGCTTGACAACAATTCGCAGGATTAAAAACTTACTTTTGCAAAAAACTGTAGCTTATATTGTTTGATGGTAAAGACAATTTTAAGAAATGCGTCACTTATAGGGATTGAATTGGCATGGATCTTATGATAATTATATTGCGGTCTATGAGTTCAAAGGCAGACTTGGTCGAAAATGTCTGGAATATGTGGGGACACCCAATAAATTTGTTTTTTTTTCTTTTGTTGGCATAGCGCACTATTACTCCGATCACATAAAAAGCTTTCATGCCTTACTTTTCATTTCAAAGTAAGAATTTTTTTTAAGTAAATTTTTTAAATGAATTTAAGGCATTCCTTCATCTACAGATGCAATCTCATAAAGCCTTTTGAGAGATCCTTCTAAATTAACTGCCAAGATTAAATGCACCGAATCACAATTCACTCAGCACACTTCGATTTTGATTGATTCAAGCTTGTCCATTCGAATAACGAGAATTGTTTTCAATGGCCACGGGTTCTTTTTATTTTCGTAACTGACTTACTTGAAACTTACAAGATTACTCGAAATATTTTTGAAGTAAAAATGTATGCAGATTTTAATCGTTTCTTCGCAATGCATAGAATTACACGCGTATATTGGACGATTAACGCATCCATGATCCTTGTAAGGTCTCCCTCTTCTCTGGGTACCTGCCGGCTTTACCTAAAGTAACCTAATGCATAAAATGTTAAGATATATTTCGATAGTAAAAATTATCCGCATGCTTAAGTTGTTTTAATACTATAGGATTGTTTTGGAAGTAATTCATTGTCTTTGAGTCCAATGGTAAAATTACACAAAAATGTCCAGAAATGTTATATTTAAGGATATGTACGCAAAAACTTGGATTTTCTCTTGATAAACGGCGCTGTATATTTTAGACAACAGCAGCGAGATTTCAGCGTTACTTTTGCCGGATTTTTATGCAATTTGGGAATATATTGTTCAAAAAATGCTATTATTTTTCGGCCAGTATTATAATTTACATACGCTCATCTTTCTGACTTTCTGGCAAGCGAAAACCCCGTTGGAAACACTGCCAATCTTTCGTGGTGATTCAAGTATCCATCAAAATTTTAACTTCATAACTAGATCGTGTGACGTCAATCGGAATAGCTGGTGGTCAGTTGGGGACAACGTTTGGATAGTATGGCGGGTTGGGTAAGTACTGCCATTTCAGCGTTTTCAAGTATTTTTTAATTGGTTTTGTGACACGGGATTGGCCTTTGTTATGCTGGAGTATTACCTTGTCATATCTGTGCTTAGATTGTGGTTGTTTTTCTTTTTGTTTTCGGCTCAATCGCAACTTCTGCTTTCGCTATCGATCTCCTGGGCTTCAGTAGCTCTTAATACATCCTAATTAGCTGGTCTCATCAAAAGCAGAGCTTGACTTTGACGCATACGAATATTGCATTTCGTTGTGAACGTGGAGATAAATCCGTGCATTCCCCAAGACTTTTTGTGCTTTGCCTTTTCGATATGGATACAATGCGTCATAGAAATCCCCTATGATTTTGCCTTTGGAGGAGCTGTACACAAGCAAAGAATCGCCGTACGATATCTTTGGATTTTAAGTCACACACAATCTACCGATCTTCAATGTCCAAATCATTGCTGGAACTACACGCGACACGTTGTTTTACTGAGAGCATTCTCGTCGTACATATACAAGAGCAATCATTGAGCTTAAGTCGCACTTTTCTTTAAATTTAAAAAAGAAAAGGCTAAAACTACACTTACAACTTCGCCTCAAAAACGGACATCTTCCATCAACAATGAACTTTTGAACAAACAGATATGTCTACGATTGTTTTATATCGTTTTCAATCGATTAAAATCGATCAGCACTTCCACCCTCTCTATCTCTACAATCTAATAAAAAAAAAAAATGCCAGCTTAATCAAGTGTCTCAAATGGCGGGCTCTAAAAGTATTATGTTCGCGAAAGCTTTGCCGTACTTATTTAGTTTTAACAACCGCAGCAGCCCACGCCAACTAATTAAGTATACGCCGCCTCAACCCAACCGATCCACGCTCATAAAACGCCTTGCGACGACTTGCAGTAAATGAAGCATAAACTTGCAGCCAACTTGTAACTACCTGCAACACACACCCTACCTACCACAATTCACCAAGTTTTATTAACACACCGTACACCCCTCGTTGCAAGCCAAGTACGCTGCAGCCACCAAATGCCGGCCCCGCCGCAGTTGCCTTTGTAAAGATAAATTAGCGCAAAATTTTTGTAACAAGTGCGAGAGTTGCGAGGGTTGCCACAACTTGACGCCAATAATTGCCACAACTTGCACGCTGCTGCACTTTGCCTCGTACTTGCAACATTGCCCAACATCGTGCAGCCAATTAAATTTTATGGATAAGCACAAAGGGGGAGGGTGGGTGTTCGACAACACTTTGCGTAAGTGTGTGGGAGTGAGTTGAAGCGGCAACAGCAAAGGATGCTGCGTGGCGGCATTTGACTGCTGAGGTGACTTTGGCTTTGTGGCCGCAAGCTGTGGCCAACATTGCAAGCAAACAGCGGCGGGATGGGGCAGTAGGTGGCGACCTTAGAAGTGGCGGCGACCCAAGCCGCTGGCTTTTTGAACTTTGTCGAAAATTGAATTTTCAACAATTTTTGCCACGTTTGCGTTCTGCTTTGTTTGGCTTGAATAAATACAAAAAAGTCAAAAAAAGTAGAAAAAGCGAACGAAAGCTGTATTCAAATGGACGAGTAGATACGCTGAAAAAAGGCAGCAGCTCTTGCTGTCAAAACAATGATTGCGGATTATTTAAGAGGGCAGAGCTTTTAAACGTCGTAGAGTATTTCGTAGTCTACTTAAAACTGCCATCAAAATCCGCATAAACTATAAAAATACTTGATATTAAACTGTAAGCAAAAGTTGGAAAGTTTTTACAATAATTAGGCTACTATGTGTATGTGCTTTCCTTTTAAGCAAAAAACAAATTAATTTTTACTGATTTCTGGACTATCGATATGTATCGATATATCGCAGCTTTTTGATGTCCAAAAAATAGGCTTCCTCAATACTTTAAGTTATAGAAATATACAAAAGGTTTATAATATGCCAAGGCAGCTAACAATTTGCATGTGCATCTCTGCATCTAAATCTAAGATACTCGTTATGGCATGGAACGTAGAGTATAGAAAAAACAAAACAGGAAGTCCGAACAAATATAAACAACAAGAGAAAACGTTGGCTTTAACAGCAATAATAACAGCAAAAAGGACTAAAGGAGTTGGCTGGCAATTGTGGTTTCCAGTGCTTGCCGCAATGCCTGCTTGACTTGACTCAGATAATAAAATATTTCCACTTACTTCCTTTCGGAAAAGCAGCTTTAGTTTATCATAATGGGAATAAAGACGGCTGCAAAGTGGTTTATCACGATAGCTTTTCGAAAATATAAGGCAAAGTAAATACCATACTTGAAGGTGGTACGAGATAACAATTATAAGAGGGATTTGGAAAAATGATTTGCCAACAGAAAAATAACAATAATTTTAACAAAAATCGGCAGCATAAAATACGCAGTGTATGACTTAGGTTAAGTTTAGCTTAAGCCGGCAGGAAAATGTAACTCATAGAATAAGTTTAGTTGTTCTTTTTTATCACTAAAATGTTGTTCTGTTGTTTCGTAAAAAAATATAATAAAAAGTATATAAAATATAACCTAAAAACATCGAATCATCATATTTCAGCTCTGCAACCCGGATTAGGTTTTGGGTTTCTCAAGAATTCTTCTCCCAGTTTCTTACTTCCATCGTCAAGCATGTCATCGTCAATATTGTCAAGTAGGCGCTTACTTGGTCGATCCCTGCTTCCTGTGGAGAGCGTTGTGTATGCCAGCACATGGTTTTGTGCTCTCTTCTGGTCCATTCGTAGGACATGTCATATCCAAGCTAGACTCTGGCATATAATGAATTCGACATCTTCCCCATGGAAGAACAATTCGAACGATTTCTTAAAATGTAATCAACGAGTTTATTTCTTTTGGGGCCAAATGTTTTTCGCAGTATTTATCTTTCAAAGATTTTTAGGGATTCTTTGTCTGCTGCGGTCTAGATATAAACTTCTGCTTCATATGTTATTATTGGCCTTACGATGGAATTATAAGTTCTTAGTTTGCATGCCCTCGATAGCAGTTTTAACCTGAATAAAAAAAATCGAATAAGTTAAAAAATTTGAGACTTAGAGAGTTGAGAATTACAATGAGTTTGAGCTACAAAGAATTGAAATAACAAGAAATATAAGCCGTGAAGGATATTAAAATATAAAATAATACAATTAAAAGCCAGCAACTGCACATATGGAAATTACTGAATATTAGGAACAAACAAGGCCTATAAATAGAGTTTAAGAACGAACAACTTTATACAAATCGGTCACTGAATAAGAAACGGAGCTGAAGCTGAAGATAAAAAATGTAACAGTTCAAAACTTAGTCATCAACAGAGATGTTCGATAAGGATGCATACTATCTCAAGATAAATGGATTTTTTATAGACAAACATTATATATGCAGAAGTCACAACGCTCATAGCTGATATGAGATGATCTTCAATCCAAGATTTTGACTCATTCATGAACATCAAAAAATTCAAATTCATGATTGTCAGTAAAAAACGATAACCCTATACATCGATGCTACCATCAAAATTGCAACTGGTGCTATTGTACGAGTACCTAAGTTTAAATATCTTGGTTGCTGGGTAAGTCAAGAGTGCACATCACATCCGGATTAAGATGGCTAGAAGCTCCTTCTTCAATTTAAAAAAAAGTTATGTGCAATCCGCATTCGCTATGTTAAGTGTTATGAACTTTAAAAATCTTAACAATGAATAGAATAGAAGCTTTTAAAATGTGCTGCTTTAGACGTATATTGAAGGTTCATTGGACTGAAAAAAATGTCAAATGAAGATGTACTAAGTATATTGGGTAAAGATATAGAACTCCTAAATACCGTTAAGACGAGCAAACAAACAGATTTCCTTTTGTTTGTTTTAAGAATAAACGAGAGTTATGCCAAAAACCTGAGCGGGATTATTATTGAAAGTAGTTATCATAATTTATGAAACTTAATGCTGATTACGAAATATAACTAATAGTGAACCTAAGTATAATATTTATATATCTAAGAATTTTGAAATTTCTTTTTCAAAATTACATTTCTATGTTAATATTGGTGATCCGATTCCAGCTAACTTGAAAATGTGGATTGGTAAAATTGGTTGTACACGTAACTTTCGTTTTCAAAAGGAATTCGACAACAAACGCAATCCGAGATTTGTGGCAATGTGCACTCTCCGTGAGAAATACCACTGCAAAGAGTACAACTGCGCATAATAAAATGATTAATCTGATTATTTTCTTGTTTATTTTTATTTGTACATAACACGAACTTTATTTAAAATATTTATTATAAATTGTAAAAAAAAAGAAATTAATTTAAGCACAAGCACATCAACAAACATTTTTTAAAAAATTTACATATGCTTTTTTGTGAAACTAATTTTCGATTTTCAGCCATTGTTTCCGGTAAACCATATAACTTCATAAAAACAAAAAAAAAAAGGAGAAATACTGCAAAATAAAAGAGCGTAGAGCAAGAAGAAGATAACACAAACTGGGCAAAAAACAGTTAACAGCATTTTAAAATTACAAACAAACAAAAAACTAAATCAACTCAACTCGAGCAGGCGACGATGACGTCCTGCGAGAGAGACAGAGCGAGCGAGAGCATACAAACCATGGTAACCCTGGCAGCTAGGTGTGGGTTTTGTTGGTATCCTGGTAGTATGCTGCTTTTAAGCGGCAATCTCGTTTTTGCACAACTTTTTCAGACGTAATAAAAACGTTAAACTTTTACCGAGTGCCTCAACACTATTTCGCCTTGCTTCTTTTTGTGCTCTCTACTTGGGGGGCAGGGGGGGTTTTGCGCAAGGATCCGTAGAGAGAGCACAAATCGAGTATGAGTTTTTGTTTTTTTTTTCAAGGTTTACTTTTTTCCAATCTCTTTTATTTTTAATTTTTTGTTTTTGTTTTATTTTCATTTGCTGCTGCGGCTGCATTTTGCTAGTTGGCGCAATTTTCCGCGTTTTCATCGTTTTAATCGATGTTGGTCAAAGTTGCCGCCAGACTGGCAGACACTCCAACCAAATTCCCACAACGGGCTGCAAATCCCCAAACACCAATACCCAGTAGCTGCGCAGCAACTGTGGCTGTTGCAGCCCATTGCATCGGCAAGGACTAAAAATCTTTGTAACCATAATTAAAAGTTGCTCTGCTCTTGTGCATGTTTTCGTTGTTGTTGGTGTTGTTGGTGCTGGTGTTGCTGGAGTTTTGCTTGCATCCTTCGTCCTGGCCCCACTTGTGGTGCAAACAATAATTAATTTAAATTGAAACATTTTAGCGCGTTTTTTCTTAGCTCCACTTGCAGGTTTTTTTTTTGTTTTTTTTGTAAATTTTCTTTGGGACTCATGCATCTTTCCTTTTTCCCTGCCATCCTTTATGTCCTTGTCGTTGTCTGCAACGTTTTACTACTTGGCTACTTGTGTGCAAGTTAGTTCTTAACGTTGTTTAGCCCTAATGGCTGCTTTTATTGGCATAAGCATTTAAGCCAACTACGGCCAGCCAACGAGGACATTTGCCGTAAGCCAAGAACTTAACTTTTGCTCTCCGTTAGGCTTATTGGGTTCAACACCTTTTAAAGAGTTTGCTTTAGTCCTTTGACGCGAGGGATATTTTCGTTGTAAAGGTAAGGTATAAATTAATATTTTTTGCTTACAGAATTATTTTTTAAGTTAACGGAAAAATTTGTGAAAATATAACTCGTAAATCTCTCGTATCTCCTCGATTTATCGCTGAGAATTAAAACATTTCATTTTTTGACTAAAATTTGCAGCTTTGGCAACACTTTGCCACAAACTGAGTTCAGATTAATTTTTATTTTTGTATATTATTTTTGTATTTACTATATCTTCTATTGTTTAATCCAAAGCTTAAGCTTAAGCCTACTGTAGCGCCTTTAATTGTTGTTGATGCTGCCAACTTCTCCAACTGCACATTGCGTAAGAGTTGCCAACTTAATTTTATATCCCTATATGCTGAGTCTTTTATTTTATTGAGCATTACCAAAGTGAAAGAATAGATAGATAGTTGGTGATAGTAGCCCATTGTGCCATACCGGACAGACAAGGGGTTGGGATAGTGGTTGGGAGCGAGAGAAAGCGGAAAAGTGCAGGTGGGAGGCAAACCCACTATACGAACCTCCTCGTCGTTCGGAGAACGTTGCAAAGTGACTGCAGTGGTAATTTGTGTGCTTCATCCAGCTGGAGCACATCGCTGTCCAAGTATACGCAGCCTTGTTCTAGAGAAAGCTAGACAATAGCATACGAAGTGCTCAGCATTGTCAACCTCCTCGAGATAAGCCGTACATGTTGGATCAGTTCTTAAACCCAGGTTAACTATATGTTGGCCACAAGGGTTGTATCCCGTGATGAGCCCCACCAAAGCTCTCAGATCCCTTCTCCCGAGATGGAGCAGGAAGTCTGCAGCTTTGGGTGAGGATTCTTTCACGAAGTATTTTGTAACTCGGCAAGCTGCTGTAAACTTCTAGTGGTCCTTACATCTCATAGTCGTTAGTGCCGCTATGCGCCTCATAGTTAACGCCTGACTGATAGATATGAATGACCGATCCTCGATTTGCCAATTCATCTGCTATCTCATTTCCTTGTATAACTGACTGTCCAGGTACCCAGAGGGGATAGATCTCATTGCGAAATCGTGTGCAGTCCGTGGCAGCACTCACTAACAATGAGGGAGGTTGTAAATGGGCTACGAAGGGGCGCGCAATGCATCTTGGCTGTCATGTGCCTTGCTTCTTGCTTGCTTCTTAGGATGGCCAGGATCTTTGTTTGAAAAACCGTGGACTTTTTTTCTGTTGAGTAATAGAAGTTGGTATTCTCGTCAAGATACCAGATACTAAGATACCAATAAAAGAAAGTAATTTTTTTATAAAACATTTAAATGATTTGTTCTGTTTTAATACGATTTTGGATCATTGTGGCCAGAGCTTAACGCTGTGATCCCAACCGCAAGAGACTAACATGAGATGGGAATGATTGGGCGAGACACAGGTTATACAGCAAACCCAGTTGGGGATAAACTAAGCTAAAGTGTTCCAATGCTTGATGGTCATGTCGCGTGAGACCGTGACAATCTGACGGATGTCAGCGGAGAAGGCTATCCCTCGAAGCGACCAGTAGACAGACGAGATTTGTCAGCAGTCAAATCGTTTGCTTGGTGTGTTCCCCATAGCAATGAGTAGACGATATTTTTCAGCAGCCAAATCCCACAAAGTCTGAACTCAGGAGCTACACAGAGCGTAGTTGCCATCGGATGGGAGCACAACATCGCCGATGAAGTGTGAGTAAGCATACGGGCACTGCTGAGGATAGTCGTTGTTGGTATGCTTATCGCGGGTCTACTTCCAGACAATCAAGGTCTTGTCACGAGAAGCTGAGTAGATGGTATCAGGATCTTTGGAATCCAGAGTGGTAGCGGGAGCGCAAGATGGCACGTTCAACACACCGCAACTTATGTAAAAAATATAAGACACAAAAACCACCAGATACCGCATTCTCTGGTTCTTTACCAGAACTTGGGCATCCTTACAATTTCCATTCATAATCAAATCAATTTAACTTTCTTCTCTTGATTATCCAAGGAAATTCTAAAAAGCAACAGACCAAGTTAGATATTCCTAAATTGTTGCGGTTGCATGCAACATAAATGAGTGGTACAATTTCAAGGGTGCAACCTTCAGAAGGTTGTTGTGTTGCAATTTTGCGGTCTGTGACAGGGAAATTTTTTATTGTTTTGTTACTGGTATTATCTTTGCCGGGTCTGGAAAATGCGAGAAAATCAACAAAGGGAAAATGTAGCATGAATTTGGCTGTCAAATGCCGTGCAATTTGCGATGCATGCAACAAAATGGAGCCCAACTCAATCTCAGCTGTGGCAGCTGCAGCAGCAGCAATACAAGCAACAACAACAACAACAACAACAAGCCAGTGGCACAATTGAAGGGCGTAAATTTTGGGAGTTTTTTGAGGAGTGGCTGGAAAGTGTTTGCGGGAGTTGCCGGCAATGGCAATCTATCTCGAGTGCTGCCATGAATTTGTCCAGAGACTAGAACAGTGAGAAAGAGAGCGATTGCGTGAAGCGAGAGCGGAGCGTGTGTGATGTATTGCTTTGTGTGATTCTGACAGAATTAGCAGCTGCTGCAGCTACGACGCATTCAGTACCAACAAAATGAACTTGGCAATATGGCGGCAATTTGGCCATTTTGGCAATACGGGCCATCCAACAATCCATGAAACTGTTAAACCCGATGAGCTTCCTCTGCTGCACTTGTTTTCACATTTTTGCCTAAACTTGGCCAACTGATGGCAATATACATATGTTGGCTTGTCTTGGCCGATCGGCCAAAGGCAGTTAATTATGAAGGAAATATACTTAAAAACGATTTTATGGCGATTTACAGGATTGTTTTTTTTAGTATTTTCTTGGATGTCATAGAGTAATGTATTTTATCGTTGGAGGAGACTTGGACGGTGGTGTTACTATCGTCAACTCTGGAGCCAACTAACAGACTGGTAATTCTGTTGCTGTTGCTGTAGCTGTCTCGCTGCACCAGATATAGTTTGGGCTTTCGAAACAGAGGGGGTTTGGCAGTCCGGGGCCTGCGTCGATGCCGGTGTGTAGGATCGACTGCCGTGGGAATCGATTCCGCTGCTGTTGTTGTTGTTGTTGTAGATACCTCAGGAAGCACCATGTATGTGCATTGTCAAGTTATATGAAAATTTAAGGAAAAATGTTAGAAAGTGATGGTGATAGTAACTTAGTGAGGAATTTTATCCAGTTCGCGGAAGCGAGCTGCCTCGACCGGATTAATCCACACAGAGGAGGGCGTAAGTCTGGTGGGTCTTGCCAGACAGCTCAAGAGGTGTTGCATATTGTGTGGGCTGCAGCCGCATTTGGGGCAGGAGTCAGCAACCTCTGCTGCGGTTTCCACGTCAGTCGGTCCCACAAATCGGAACCGACGCTGGCTCCAGCCTGCCCAAGGACTGCCACATACATTCTGCTGTTAAGGTTACTGTTGTCCCTGAGGTTTTTATAAATCAGACGAGTGATCCATCGTCTTCTCTAGCCATATTGGCTGGTGTAGCGTTACCTATTGTTCCCTTAACTATGTCGCATTCAGCATCATTGGTTGCAGTCATTTGCAATCGAAAACATTGTAGAGCAATACGGTTTTGAGAAGCTTCCTTCGAACTGTTCACTTGTAGCGTAGATTTTAGCTCCACATGATATTATTTGCTCTGAAACCTGGCTTAATACAACAGTTGAAAATTTTGAGATTTTTTCCAAATCTTTTGTAATATGCACAGGTTCGACCGGTCTTGAGCTTGTGATGGTTGAGTTCTGTTTGTGTAAACGTATTCTTAGAATATCATCTACAATCGTAAGTTTCCTACAGACATTTAGTTTGTCGCTGTAAAAATTCAATTTAATAATTTCATACTTTATTGACCCTGTTCATATATACCTAACCTTGTCGGTACTGGGGAGCAAATTGTTGTCTTTACTGACTTTAACCAAACCAATCTATCTTGGCTAAGTTGCAACAACTCGAACTTTCTTTACCCTTCAAGCCATCTTGAGTTTGTTTCAGAACTTATCGATAATAAATAAAAATACATAAATAATTTGAAAACATATCAGTAAAAATTCATCTTGTTTTCTTTGATTGTCTATACACTTTTAAATAGACAAGCCTAAGTTTATAGCCCTCCAGGTGATAGATAAATTCCTCCAACAGCTTCGTTTTCGCAAGCTTCTCAGTTGGTCAGTACAACCCATTATCTGGTTATAGCCCAACTCCTTGCTTATGGCAGGCGCCATTGAGAAGGCGTGCCTCAAGTTAGTCACTCCAAATGAAGATATGTTCCGCTCCACTTGGTCTTTCCATCTGAGGCATGCTTATGCGCTTCGTCTTTCTGTATCATCTGAGCTTTGTTCATCCACTTCGTCTTCTTTCATGCTTGTGATGAGGGAAGCTTGAAATAATTCCAATTCTACAGATCGTATGGATTGTTTACAATAGCGTCAAGCGAAAACGATTGATGTTATCAGTCTGGTGAAATTTTAAAGAGTGTGGTATATTTTGAGCTGCTTCCAAGAAACCAAAGGATTCATTCGGATGCCTACTGTGAACAACTGGACAAATCAATGAAATCAAATTCAATCGTAAAGGTGTTATATTCCAGCAGCACAACGCCAGATTGCAAACATCTTTGGTAACTCGCCAAAAACTGAGTGAGCTTGGCTGGGAACTTTCGATGCAGCCAACATATAGCGGTGGCCTTGCACCCTCGGACTATCATTTGTTTCGGTCTTTGCTCATTGCATGGTATCTCTTTTGGAGATAAAGGCCAGACCCTCTATGAGCCTGAACTAGAGAACTTGTAAAAAAGATGGTGCAAGGTCATCCAACAAGAAGGGAAAATGTATAATTGACGAAAGTGCATACTTAAATTTAAAAAAATATAATTACTTTTTTTCAAAAATTATCGCTTTCTTTACGGTCAACCTAATATACACACTTCACAACAGCAAATCACTCAAGTCAGCAGAGTATTCCACTTTCGGCCATTGTCACGAGATATTTCGAATTACATTTTGACCTTAACTTTGACTTTTGCTGGCTGCTAATGTACTTGTTGTTGTTCTTTCGGTCTCCAAGGATATATTAATTTGGTTTTTATGTAGCGCGCTTTTAGGCGCAACAGTGCATGCAATATTTTTTTATGTTTATTGAGCCATTAGTGGAAATGGCCAAATATGAGGCAACCTGCCAAAAAGTTTTCTAATTAAAACTTGATGCAAAATTAAAGGTAACCAAAGAAATATCTATATGGAAATTATTGTATAAGAAAAGTTTCATTTTGTGCTTAAGCTTTGAGATTTTCTCAGAATGGAATGAAAGAGCTTTGCAATAATAAACTGTATTTATTGAAGGACAATTTTGGAAAGATTTTTTAAGCATAAGTTTTTTTCGAGTAGTAAGTACTTTAAACTTATATTTGGTGTGACCGAAATCAGAGCATATCATTTCATATATGCTTTCAATATTAGAAACATTTACACATTGGTGGCAATATTTGAAATTCAAAGGTAAAGGGTGTTTTTTTAGATGTTTAAAACTTAAAATTGCATTAAAACAACGCTGGATTATTCGTTCGACATGAATTTTATTTAACCGACAGATAGTCTTGTGGCATAACATTTTACAAATGATATCTGGCAAATGACCGCCACGGCTGGAATGGATGTAGTCCAATCCGGATGTGCAATTTTCGATTACTTTTTCCTACATATGTGGCTGTTTATCGGCCATAACACTTTTGTTGTCTTCCTAATTGTTAAGCGTTTGTGGTCATTTTCGCATAGACCAATGACTTTACATAACTCCACAGCAAGTAGTCTAGCTGTGTGAAATCACAAGAACTTGGAGGCGAATTCACAGGTCCGAAACATGAAATTAGGTGGTCACCAAAAGTGTCTTTTGATGAATCGATTGTGGCACGAGCTGTGTGACATGTTGAGTCGTCTTGTTGGAACCACAGCTTCAGCTGAACATCATGGTTGTTCAAATCAGGAATGAAAAGTTAGTAATCATGGCTCTGTACCGCTCCCTATTGGCTGTAACGTTCTGGCCGTTTACGTTTTCAAAGAAGTACGGAGCAATGATTCCACCTGCCCATAAAGTGCACCAAACAGTCAGTTTTTTGGATGTAATGATGTTTCGACACACACTCGAGGATTAGCTGTTTGTTGACGTAGCCATTCAACCAGAAGTGGGCTTCATCGCTAAACAAAATTCGCTTAAGAAAATCGGGAACAAACGGCAATCGATGAATCTACGCTTTGTTTGATGATTGTTTGGCTTCAATTCTGCAATTGCCAAACCAAACTGAGAATAAATCGCTTGCCAGCTGTTAAATCGGTCGCCAACTCGAACAGTAATGCCAACTTAAAGTTATATACTTAAAAAAAAAACACCCTATATTTGCTGATAAGTCAGTATCCTAGCTTAACTTAAGAACAACATACAACGCCAAATTGCAGGCAGATCGACCGATATGTAAGCCAAAAAAATGGAAACTGCCTAAGAAAAGTACATTTTGCACTCAAGCTCATTAGTAGTTATTTTCGCGATAACTAAATCAAAGAGTAGCTTAAGCATATCTCCATCAAACGACATAAATGAAGACAAAAAGATGTCTTTCTTATTTCCTTTTTTCAAAATCAAATGCTACCCTGTATATCAATTAAAGATAGTTTTTATTTAAATAGTACTGTCTGAGATATTTTATCCAGTAGCCACGTTCTTCTGAATATTTGTTAGAAAGATGAGTGTTATAAGTACAGTCACTAAGAGTATAAAAAAATTACCGCACTTTTGATAAAACTGAATTAACTTAAATAGCAAAAATTTGCACAATCTTTGTTGCTCTCTTCCCATGTGGATGTCGCTTATGTTGCCTTCAAAATTCTCCATTATTGCAAAATGCAAATTCCAAATGAACTTAGTTTACTAATTCTTTACGAGTTATTGAACAAATTTAGTTTCAAATTACAAACAACTTTCGATTTCCATTTGTTGGTTTTTTTATCTTAGCTTTTCGTGAGGAGACTTGCTTGCATCATCTTCGCGCTCCAAAGTGTATAATCAGCTGCAGCATTTCAATTTGTTAGTTCTGGCAAATTGTTTCATTTGTTGTTGGGCAAACTGCCAAAGAGGAGTCGAGTCCAGTGGCAACAACGGAGAGTTTTATCAACAGCAGCAGCAGCAGGAGCGACACTTAAGCTGTTGTTGTTGTTGGTGTTGCAAGTAGACCAGGTAATGCACTCGAGTGGCATTTACTTTGGGCCAAGTTTGCTGTTTGCTATCAACTGTCTCACTTTTGGCAGCTGGCGCCACTTGCCACCACTTTTTTTTTTACTTTTACTAACTTGGCTTGCTCAGTTTTGTGCTTTTTGTTGTTGTTGTTGTACTTGTGGCATTGTCTAGCTGGCAGTGGGTAGCTGCTTGGTAACACCAAGCTTGCATTTCATTAGCCTGCCTCAGAGCTGCAGAGGAAGTGGAGTGGTGGTGCAAGTGCGAGTGCGAGTGCGAGTTGAGGTCTTTCACTTTTTGCATAAGTTAGTAAATATTAAAATTGTTGTTTAGCATTGCAACAACAACAACAACAACAACAATGAGTTGACAAAAGTTGTCTGCTTTTCTTAGTGAAGGCAAAAGTTTGCCGCTTTGGTTAGTACCTCTCCAGCCTCAACTTCCGTGCGAGAGTCTTTTATATTTTTGTTGCAGCCACATCCGCTGCAGTCCAAAAACCTGTCAGCAACAGCCTGGTAGTAATCCCAGCCCAGCTGACAATCGCTTTATTTTTTTTTTGTTTTTTGTCTAGTTCTGTTTTTGAGGTAGTGCAACATACGGCTTTAAGGATTCTTAGCTGCAGCTAATTGCAGCTCGGTTGGCATAGATAATTTGCGAATAGAAAAATTATTTGAGAAGACAATTAATTGCTTTATTTAAACAAAAATGAGATAAATTATGCCATAGTTTTTGGTACTGCTCTAAGTTATTCTACGCAAATGCGAACAGAAAAGCATTATCTTGCGCAGAGATTAGATTATTGTATGTGGAAAGTGTTTTAAAAAATTGGGCGGCCAGGATGCGGCTGGTCAACTGCCAGCAATCATTTTCAAATTACTTTTACTTTACTTAAATTGGCCAGCACCAGCCGCTATACTGTCGATATGGATAAAACGAAACATGCGCACGTCCAACACGCTCGATGCAATTTGGTTCTTTGTTTTTTGATCGGGGAAGAGCCGGGTGGCCTTGTGGATAACGAGTTGTTGAAATTTGCATCTACTACTGTCATGTTACGCATTGCGGCGAAATCGATCAGCCTAAGGCCGTTATTGGAGGTGTTCTCCTGGAGGCTGGGATTAAAGATACGTTGTCGTCCAACCTTGCATTCAAGTCCCCGAGAATGAGCTTCATGTCATGGGTTGGGCAGCGGTCATAGATATACTGGAGTCTCGCATAGAACGCAGCTTTCACAGTATCATCAGTTTCTTCCGTAAGATTACAAAATTTTGATTTGACACGTTTTGCAGCCAGCTGTCATTCATTCACAGATGTAAATCTGGCGACGTGGTGGCGAAGACACTCCGGTTTACTATCAATTCTTATTCACCAACCTTGCTTAGAGTAAGCTTGTTCTGTCCATCTCATTTTCTGTACGGTGGTTATATCAGTCTTTACTATTTCGAGGGCATCCGCCAATTGGATAGACGAAACATACATGTATATCTTCAAAACAAGGGCATCCGTCAATCGGATAGACGAAACATACATGTATATCCTCAAACGTAATAATTTTTTCGTATATGCTGGTCGTCAGCAATGGTGTTGTACTTATTCGAGGCTTTTATTTTAGTATTCTTTGGGCTGGTTTTTATTTTTACAAGACGAAGAATTAATCCCTGCGCACAAGGGTTTTATCGTTCGGATGACTCGCTGCACACATAAGCTTAATATTTGGAGGATGCCAAGTAAGCTTTCCAAGTGAAGTCGGTTGTCAAATTGCAATCATTTGCACCAGAGATCGCTGTGGTTACCGCCGAGTTGAGCGCAACCAGAAGATTTGCTTAGTTCAAATGAGAGCCAGGCCCACCCAACATCAATTAGACTGATTGTCCGGTAGTTTGCACATGTCGTCGGCTTATCCTATTCTAGTACAGCACAAAGTACACTGGGATTCCTTCAAGCCGCTCAAGCTTTTTGCTAGCCAGTGGAACTGATCATCTATCACATAGCAGCTCGTCCAGTCATCTTCACCAGCTGCTTTGTTGTTTTTACCTCGCAGTATTCTCTCTCTCTCTGACTTCATTTTGGCTAGGTGGAGTAGCATCCACATTCTCGTCGATTAGTTGTGTCGGTACGTATTCTTCAATGATGAGATTTGTCACAACATCGCCAACTAGCAGCTTGGAGACATGTTTCCTCCATAATCTCAGTGTACACTTTGTATCTGTAAACAGATTTCTTATACCAACTCGGCAGTAAAAGGCTCTGGGCTTGAAGTCAGACTGTTGACTCGTTGATGGCATTTTCGAGCTTCAATTTTGCCTCGTAACACCTCGAGTTCCTCCAACTAGCGCCTGTTCGGCTTCCATTATTTCAGCGCCTCTCTTCCTTTCTCTTCTCCCAGTAGTTTCCCAATATGACTCGCCTTATTGTAGGCGGCGCTCTTCGCTGCAATTACAGTAGCTGATCATCTATCACATATCATCTCGCCGCCACCAGTCTTCAACAACTCTGTAGGCAGTCTCCATCGGCCACGGCTGCATTATATTACTGTTTTTTCTAACCCTTTCGAAAATAACAACAATTTAGTGGTATCTAGTTCACTTCCAGTCTTTCATAAACTACGCACAATGGTACGTTTTTTGAGATAACAATTAGTTTGCATATCTTGTCGGGTTATTCTATTGTAGTAGAGCACAAAGTACATTAAGCTGCGGCTTTCTTTGCCTTATTAACCAACTTGTCCACCAAGCAATATATTGAAATAAAAATTTCAACGAAATACCACTCCACATAATGGACGACCCTGTTTTTATTGTATGCGAGTGCGAAGAAACTCTTCTATTTAAGCCAATTTGTATTTTGCTGCTGTTTTCAGACATTAAGTGAGAAAACTAAGCCAATGGTCAACTATGAATATGAATTAGGCTTATTAGTTGTTAACATTTGCATAAATAAGTATTATATGCAAGTACAGTTGGACTTGGCCAAACTATTAACTTGGCAAATAGCTAAGTACTTGAAGTGCGGAAGTGGCATACAGAGAGAGAGAGAGAGAGAGAGAGAGTGGAGCATGCAACAAAATGTTTGTGGCCACACATCTTGTTACCAGGCCACTTAAGGTTACAAGTTCCATAATGCATATGCAAAACTCTCTGGCACACACACACACACACACACATACAAACACACAGATACACATGCATACCCATGGGTGTTTGTGTGTGTGAAATCGGCAAAGTTGAAAAGTTGTTTGTTGCGCCCAAGTTGTGTGCAACTTTGCACCAATTAAACTTGTTAAAACGCTCGTTTTCGGTTTTCCAGCACTGACAACTTCACTACACAAAACTCTAATTACATTTTACGAGTGCACACCACACACACACACACACACACACACATGCACACCACCACATACACAGAGCCACACACATACAAGTGCAAAAGTCAATGCAAGTTTTAGTTGTGCGTAATTAAAAGTTATTTCATTGTGTATTCCTATGCAGCAATAGGCATACATCGTTTTGTATCTTCCATATGTCGTGTCACGAACACGACCACCAACTATCGGCAGAAGTCACGCTAAACTTAACCTTGGAGATTTTATCTGCAAGTTGCAAAACAGCTTCTCAGGCGAAGCTGCAATGTTTGCAGTTAGAATACAGCGAATACCAAGTAGAAATGCTTCAGTGGAATTCTTCTAATTTTCGTAACATTTTTTCCGACTAAAAATTTAATTGTCTTACTTTTTTTCGCATAAATTAGTCATTGACTTTGGCTGCGGTTTGTTAGTTCTGACGGAAGATTTTGGGCTTTCAAATTTCAGAATAAAATTTTCCAAATATAATGATTTACTTTGCTTTAGTAATGGTTTTTCTGATCAAAATATATGGTAGCTGCTTTACTTTTATCGATAAAATAGCTTGACTTTGGCATTTTAGTAGTATTTGCTGCGATTTGTCAGTTCTGACGTCATGTCATACGGCTAGTAAGACTTCGTTCTTCGAATTTCGGAATGAAGTTTTCTGATATAAATAAATTGATTTCTGATCAAAATATGTCTTTAACTTTCAGAAAAGTTACCATGAACTTCGTCATTTAGGTAGTGCTCGTTGTGGTTTGACGTCATGTCCTACTACTAGGAAGACTTCGTTCTTCGAATTTCAGAATCATTTTATAATTATTCATTCTTTTTTCAAACAAAGTTGCCCTTCACATTTAAGTTGTATACGCTGCGGTTTGTCCATTGAGGAGTAAAACTTAAAATCATCCATTTTGAGACAAATATAATGAATAAATTTTCTTTATCGCTGTGGCATATTTTTCTTACGTCTTGAGATATGACTTTCTCAATCTTGCTCCTTTTCTATGCATTTGGAAAGGCGTAAAAATTTATCAACCAAAAACAGTTCGAAAATTTTAAGAAGAATCACATGCATGTAATGATGATCATCTATCTCATCATTACTCATCTCATTTTTCTCATCTAAATCAACGTTGGTACAAACCTCTTGATTCCTGTATTGAAAGTGCTCGTGTACACTTTTCCAGTTTCCTAGTTTTTAAAAAGCCTATATTGCTGATTGATTATGTTTTTGCACAAATCGCACGTAAAAATATCTCAAAGATCATCTTAGAATCTGCGTACTATAACTAGTACGCGTTATTTCGTTTCTTCGATGCACTACGAAGAGACGCGATTTGGGTTGAGCTAGAATCGAGAGGTAATAAACTAATAAAAAAAATAATAAACATTTCAAAACTCATACGAGTGGCTGCATGCCGACTAATTAAGTGAGCCATTCGAAACCACATAAGGGGTTTAGCAAGGCAGATCACCCACCTTGATATGCTTCTCGATGTTTCTGAGTTGGCCAGACAAGGGATTCAGTAGAAACCGCACGAAAGACTAAGCAACCTAGCCTATGCCGACGACATTATTCTGCTATCCCATAACCACAGCGAAATGCAAGACATTCCCTTGCTGCTATCACCGCAATAGCTGGCTTAAAAGTAAATATTGATAAATCAGAGACCATCCAAGTCAATGCCAGAAAACAGACTACGCATCTGATATACGACTGTACTCTTCAAAATCTATAAGAATTCGAATACCTGGGCAGCCTACTCACACCAGATGGTGGCAAAGTCAAACGTGCTTACGCCCAACTATTCCCACGTATGGAGAGCTGAATTTATAAGAAAGAAAACAAAACTAAAAATCTTGAATGCAGGTGTCAAAAACGATCTTTTGTATGGAAGCGAAACCTGGCATACGTCAAATAATATCTTAAGAAAACTCCAGAGTATTGTCAACCGATGTCTGGGGCGCATTTTTGAAGTGTTCTGGCCCTGAACTATATCCAGTGCGAGGTTAAGGGAGATTACCAAGCAACGGCGGGCATCAAAAGCGGCATATCGATCGGAGAATATAGAGGGATCAGATACACCCTCAGCAGCGACAACAGGGTCTCTCGAATGGAAGCCCATTGGCGATTGTCGCAGAGCGCGTGCGAAGACTACTTGGAGGCAGACAGTGCCTAACGTTTAACGAGTCAATGATTTTAGCCGGAAACTACTTGCAAATAGGCTTAGTTCTTAATAATTTATTATAAGAGAGCGCACCAATTAGAATAATAATAATATAAATCTTCACATTCGACAACTGAAACTATCATATTTAGCATGATTTTAGTCAGAACTCAGAATCAATTCTGCAAAACTGCTATTAATATGCAAAGGATTTTGCTTGAATGGCATAAGAAACTGCAGTGAGTCGGTCGTAGTTTGTATAAGGTCTGGTCTGCAGCAAGCATAATTTGAGCAATCCTTTAGGAAGGTTAAGTGCATATTAAACATTGTAAAAAGACTTGTAAGGATTAGTGTAACTCATTGGATGTAGGGTAAAGATGTTGGCATGAATTCAATAGAAATTGAACTACCAAACGCCACGTCATCATCACAAAGAAAGCCCGCTTAGTTCAGTGACTCTCCCACTCGTCTTGGTTGCAAGACAACACTTCCTATTGACTTTGACTTACACTTTATTCTGCTTACTATTTGCTTTTGTAGTGTATCGAGCAGCCGCAGAAATCACTTAAGGACTACAGAAGCAATTAACCCCTTGTTGTCTAAATAGGAAGTAAGTGTCCAACGGCATGTTTGGGTTAATGCGGTTCTGTAGCTTTTATTGCTGCCGTTGGCCAAAACCAAATAGCCAAGTAAACAACAACAACAACAGCAGCAAATGAAACAAGCAGCCATATGAAGAAAGTGCTGCTGGTACTTGATTGTCCTGCGTATGAGCTAGTGTGTGTGGTAAAAGGAAAGTTTTTATACCAAAGGTTTTTGCCCTAAGGAGATACTTTGTTTATAGAAATAAAAATGAATTTTCGTGAAAAAGTTAAAATCAATAAGCATTTGTTTCTGAAATTGCTTACTGCACTTATTTTGATTCGAGCAGATATCGATTTGGTGGAAATATCGCTTAATTTGTTGTCAAGTTGAGGCCTTGTCTTATAGAGAGTATATCTGGGATTTTGAATATACCCACAAAAAACCCTGGCTCAGCTAGATCAGGTGATTTCGGTGGACAGTCATAGTTACCATTTTTTGAGATGACTCTGCAGTATGCCATTCGACGTCATTTTTTTGCAATTCAAACCGTTTTCATAAGTCCCATCACAAAATCAGTTTTTATTGCTCGATAACGCTCGCTATTGACGGTTCTCGTTGCTGCATTATCGCCTTGGAACAAATCTGGGGAAAATATCCGCACAAACGCCACACCAAACGGTCACATTTTGTTCATAAAGAGGCTGTTTGTCGAGACTTCAGACTTAACGCAAAATGAAATATAATGGGTTGCTCAATAGTTGGTTGCGGATTTTTCATATAGTCGGCGTTGACAAATTTTTCACTTAAAGATGAACCACTTTCAGGTCGGCCAAATGAAGTTGATGATGACTAAATCAAAGCATTAATCGACTTGGATCGTCATGTAACTGAGCGTGAGATAGGAGAGAAGTTAAGTATACCAAAATCAACCGTTCATTATCACATGAAAAGTCTTGGACTGGTGAAGAAGCTTGATATTTGGGTACCACATGTATTGAAAGAAATTCATTTAACAAACCGAATCAACGCTTGTGATATGCATCTTAAACGCAATGAATTCGATCCGTTTTTAAAACGAATCATAACTGGAGATGGAAAATGAATTGTTTACAACAACGTTAGTCGAAAACGATCATGGTCCACGCATGGTGAACCAGCTCAAACCACTTCAAAGGCTGATATCCACCAAAAGAAGGTTATGCTGTCTGTTTGGTGGGATTGGAAGGGTGTGGTATATTTTAAGCTGCTTCCAAGGTACCAAACGATTAATTCGGATGTTTACTGTCAACAATTGGACAAATTGAATACAGCCATCAAGGAGAAGCGACCAGAATTGGTCAATCGTAAAGGGCAACGCTAGACCGCACACATCTTTGGTCACTCACAAAAAACTGAGTGAGTTTGGCTGGGAACTTTTGATGCATCCACCATATAGCCCTGACCTTGCACCACCAGACTACCATTTATTTCGATCTTTGTAGAACTCCTTAAATGGTAAAACTTTCGGCAATGATCAGACTATAAAATCGCACTTGGTTCAGTTTTTTGCAGATAAAGGCCAGAAGTTCTATAAGCGTGGAATACTAAATTTTCCAGGAAGATGGCAAAAGGTTATCGAACAAAATGGCAATTATATATTTGATCAATGTTCATTCTAAGTTTTATTACAAATGCATTTACTTTCTTTTAAAAAATCCGCAATTACTTTTTAGGCAACCCAATAGTTCATTTGTAGCTATTTCACTGATTTATTTGGAATTAATTGACTCGACGCGGATAGCCAGCTGAGTATAGTTTGTATGTCATTCAGATTGATTACGAAAATATCTTTAAATCGACATGAATTGTGAGGTGAAGTGTGGCCTGAGCTTTGCTCAAATCTTGAGAAAGACGATAATTCGATATTCGCTGCACCTTTTTCTTCTCCAATACTGGCTGGCTCATACGGTTGGCATTACTAAGATTACCGGAATTCACAATTTTTGGGTATAAACGTCTTACACAATTGAGAAGTTATTTTTGATGTAAGGCTGAACAATTCCGCGCGTGCTTTCGGTGTGAACTGGTTTCATGATATGGATTGTCTTGGCTAGATGCTGCCAAAGCGGTATGATAACATTACTTGAGCTGTCACGTTTGCCAAATGTTCTGTAGTTGTCCTCAACACCAAAAGAATATCATTTACTTTTCTCAATCCCAAAGTACAATAAATAATAAATATCAAAAACCAAACTTTATAGAATAAATTTAAACAATTTACGTAAAAAATCACCATATTTTTTTCCCGGAACAATAAATGGATTTAATTTGAAATTTGTCATTTGTTTTTTTTTGGGAAATAATATTTGTCGGGTTTGTTGCTGTTGTTGGAGCTGGGAGCTGGGGCTAGCATTTAAATGAATGAAATGAAAACAAAGCGAGGCCAAGTTTGACTGTCCATGGCAGACAAACTCTCGGAAAATTGACAGCTTGCAAACACCGTCAAGGGGGTGCACACTCGCACACACACACACACACTGTAGTGGGTACACTTGAAAAGTGAAGTGTCGCAATGGTACGCCCCATGCCAATACATTGTACCCCCAAAACAAGCAGAGAACAAACAAAAGTTTGACTGAGTGTCTGACGTGCGAAAGGCCAAGAGCAATGGCCATGACTGCGGGGACTTCCAGTTTGGCGCGCACATTGATTTACGCCGTGCACTGGATTCGATCCCATGACGGGAGTTAAAGGGTCCCAGCGTGGACAGTTTGGGGCCAGCCACTTAACGTTGCACACACGTTTCTACCCATTTTTTTTCTGTTTGGTTTTCTTGTATTTTTTGTTTTTTTTTTTTTTTTGTATTTTTTCATAACTGTCCGCCCCCCTGAAGAGAGGAGGAGAGCCAAAGACCAGACGATGGTAACCCCACTCCAACATTCACCAATGTCCACACGCACAGACATTTTATGGAGTTTATTAATTTGAGTGCTTTTCACCCTTGTGACATGTTTTACCCAACAAAATGGCAATACTTGTTTTATTGACTGCGAACAACAAAATCAACTGCAATATACCCAAAAAAGCCTGAAATTTAAGGAGTAACCACGAATGGAAGGTGCTCTGAGTTGAGATATGGTATGGAATATTTTGCAGATAGCTTGAGGTAGAAGCAGGCCTGGGAATGGAGAATATGCTTTAAGTTTTTGCAGGAAGTTTTCTGGGTTTTAATTTTGTTCATAGATAAGTTTAGACTGTATTATCGGTAATGTGGTGGTGCTTCAGTAAAATCTTGGAGGTCCCACGTTCGCACGTACCGTACGTTGCAAAAAACATCAAAGCTTTATAATTTCCGGCACTCCATTTTATTGTAGGCTTCATAATATTATCCCAAATCTTCCCTCAGATAGCATGGCTTGGGCCCTAAAATAAATTAAAAGCAGCGAAAACCTTTGTAGGACTGCAAAAAAACCTACTTGGAATCATGATTCTCGTATTTAAATAAAAAGCTAGACTAGTCCCAAACATCTTAGCAGAAGTTCCAAAGTTTTAAAGCTTACAAAATAATGTATAAGTAAAGAAAACCTTGAACCTTATTATAAAAAATGAAAGCAGGACTGCAAACCAAAGCTGTTGGAATCATGATTCTCGTATTTAAATAGATAGCACTGGTCTCAAAGGAGAAGTCCTAGAAAAATTAAGTTTATTTTATCATGAAAACATGAAATAAAAGTATAGAAAACTTTCAAACAAAAGCCGCTGGAATCATGATTGTTGTATTAAAACAGATGGCCTTTGTATTCAAGAAGTCCTAGAATAATAAGGCTTATTGTATCGAGAGAAAATAAAATAGAAATAAAGAAATTCTTCGTAGGACTAGTTGGTATGCATGAGACTTGAGATAGATAGATAGATAGCTCTGGCATCTAAGAAGAAGTCCTAGAGGAATAAAAAGTTGAGATCAATCTTTTCGAGATACTCAATTCAACCCCTCAATTTATTAAAAAACAAGCAGCACCACAATTAAATAAAGTTTTCCAACAAAAAATATACGAAACTTTGCGGAACCAAGGCGCAAAAGATATACCATCTACTTAAAAAAAAGAGAAACAATATAGAGCGCACTTACCCAACTTAGCCTCCAAATGATGTCTCGAGGATAATAAAGTTATATTGCTTTCTTTTCTAAGTTATCTAACAATACGTATACCTGCAGCCTGCTGTTTATAGGGAAGAAAAAAAAACAGATTTTAAGTCCTATTTAAAACCTCTTGTGGGCATGCGTAGCGTAGTGCTGGCAGACTCGCAGGTCGTTGGTTCGATGTCACTTTGCAGCACTGGTGCATTTGTCTAGCACTCGCATAGCTAGCAAATCGATAGATGCTATTTAGCTGGGAAAATCTCTTTTAATTAAAGACACCTAACTATAGGTCCCGGTGCCCTTCGAACAGCTATTAATACAGATATTCCCATGCTACGCCTTTTGAATAAAACCTTCAAGGTGATCAGCAACGCCATGAACCATGAACAATTTGTTTCCCATCAGCGCCCCAGGATCGCCCTTAACCGCAGTAGTTATAGAGAAATAACAAGATCTTGTATGTCTCTCTGGATCTAGATCTATGCATCTGTAGCTCTTACGCTCGAAGATGCATTCATTTTCTCAATTATATATTTCTATACAACAGATTGTACCATATTTTCAGAGCCATCGCATTATGAAGAAGCAGACAAATTCAAATAGAAGGATAACTAAGCTTGCAGAGCCTTCCAAAAATATAGATAATAGACAAAGAACTCGCTGGAAATTTTGCAACCAAAACAAAAATCACTCTCCATATTGCCAATTGTTAGTGTATATCAGAAAAAAAGTCATCGCTGGTCAATTGATGTTGGACATGGGGGCCAGGCAGCAGCAGCAGCAGCAGCAGCTACAGCAGCAGTCGGGGGAGCAGTACAACGCATGTGTCGCAACTGTCAATGAAAGTAAACGGATTGGCTTTCAAATGCAGGCAGTCAGCGTAGAATTCTACTCCAACCATTGCAGCGGGACCCATCCATAGCGTATGGAGCGTTCCATATCTTCAATTCTATAAAACAGCTGACGGCCTGTCTGTTGCTTCTGGTGCTGCTGCTCTACTACTTGGAAATTGATTTTCAACTTGGTCACGTAGTTTAAAAATATTTTATAAATATTGACAAAAAGATTACCAGCTCTCAGTGTCTGTGTGAGCGAGTGTTTTTATTTTTTTTTTGTTTTTTTTTTGCTTGTTTGTTTGTGTGCGAAAGTCTGTGCAAATAAATCACGTATACGCAGCATGGACGCAATGACAGCAACAGACTTGGAGCACAATTAGCGCGCAATTAGACAAGAAGGCGCCATTTTGAACAGCACATAGATGCACACACATACACTGCTACAAAGACAAACAGACACGAATACACACATTGAAACATACACAGATAGACACTCACACTCACACACATTCATAGAGATCTGCATCTTGGGCACTGCAATTATGTGTTTTTCCTATAAAGTTTGCATACAAAAGTTTTTGATTTGTGTCATTGTGTCGCACACTTGTTCCCTTTCCTGCCAGCAGTGGCATGTTCTTTGCTTACCCTGCCACTGAAGCATATGGGAGCATTCTAAGGTTATTGTAGCGAAAGTTATATTCTCAACAATCACCAAAAGCATTGAAATTGTAACTTCATATAGGAAATTTCGGGGCTGCTTATACCAAAGTGAGCAATCTCTTCGTTAAGCAAATATCTTTGATAACTTCACCAAACACTTCCCCAGCTTTTTGAACTACCCTTTCAGGGTATTCCACTGTCGCAGAATCTTCACACAATTTCTCAAATTTAGTTCCAAGCGCGTGTACGTGCACAAGTTGAGTTTTCACTCGATTTTTTTCTTAAAACTGAGCAGTTGACAGCACCACGCTCTGCTCTTTCGCCCTCTCTACGCTTAACCCTTTTTTCGCGCTCTGCGCTCTTGTTTGATTCTCCTCTCTGTCTCTCAATTACAGTCAGCCGCGAACTTTTTAATTGTTTTGTTTGTTTACGAGTGTGAGAGTGTGCAGGCGAGAGTTGGAGAATTATTTGTGCACTGCTTGCTCTATGTTAATAACTTTTACGCAATTTCTCCCTCGCATCTCAAAGAGCAAATCGTAAAAATCTTTATTATTTTGAGTTGAAGAATCACAAAAACTTGAAACTTTTGGCTAATGGAATAATGTCATTTGGGTTTGGTTTAATTGTCACAGCATCTTGATTATGTGATGAGCGTTTGTTGTCTTCTTTGATTTGACTGTTAGAAGTTGCTTCCTGCCAATTGGCTAAGATTTGTGGTGATATACGACACAACTCTTCGCTGACTTTATGCAAAAGTTGCACTAGAGGGCGCCAGCAGTGATAGGCATCGATATTGTTGTCTGTGTTTTTCGATCTGTGACTTTCCACAAGGTGTATTTCAATCATAAAAATTGTAATAGAGGGCGCCAGCAGTAGAAATAAACAAATTAATAATAAGAAAATGTAAAATAAGTATTGCGCATTGCCTACCATTTCGGCAGCTCCCTTTTGAAAGTAAAATGTTTGCAAGAGGGCGCCAGCGGTAAAAAGTGTATAAAATACACTTTTACTCAATACTTAACTCTTTATCAGCGTTTTTCAACACTCTTTCTAAACGGAAAATTGCAACTAGAGGTCGCCAGCAGAAAATAAGTTGAATAAATTCCATGGCGCTCTGCAACATTTTAAACTTAAGATTTATATTATAAAGAAGCTGTTGAGCCAAACTTGTTCGTTGGCTGTGAATTAATAAAATCATTTTAAAGTGATTAGAACTAATTTCGTAGACTTAAGTTTGAAAGTTCTAAAGGTCGATGCATTGAGCGGGTTTACATTGACTACACTTCACACACCGGGTATGCCATGACAACTAATTCTAAGTAATAGTGGGCGCCGGTCGCCGGCAGCGCTTGCTTGCAGATGGGAAGCGACAAAGAGATGGAAAGCGACAAAGAGATGGAAAGCGACAAAGATTTGCAAAGCGACAAAGAGATGGAAAGCGACAAAGAGATGGAAAGCGACAAAGAGTTGCAAAGCGACAAAGAGTTGCAAAGCGACAAAGAGTTGCAAAGCGACAAAGAGTTGCAAAGCGACAAAGAGATGGAAAGCGACAAAGAGATGGAAAGCGACAAAGAGTTGCAAAGCGACAAATAGATTGACATAATCTTGGATGAGTAGGTTGTGATAAATAAAAACCACTTCTTGTGTCGTGACTTATGCTTTATCATCGCCTGGAAGAGTGATAGACAAGTCTTGATGGGATATGAACGGCGTCCATACTTGTTGGGCTGGGGTTCGGTTCATAACTGCACAGGACTGTAATCTGTAATCATATCTTAAGTAACTGTTGCATCTGACTCTATACAAATCTTGCCTAGAATTAATGTTTAAGGCGAGAGGTGATAGTAGCTACAGTTTGAAAAATGTACCCTAGAAACCAACCTAAAATTATTTATATTCGCAATATATGAGCTATGTTATTTTGCTGTTTTGTTTAATTTAAGGCGTTACTGAAAAAAAAATGCTGATTGTTGTGTACCTCTTTTGTATATCTCTCTGGCACGACGGAAAACTACACAACTTTCCAGGCGATCCAAGAATCAACCCAATTTCTGGCTACTTCATAGAAATGGTAGTGCCTATTAGGTAGATTGTGCGCCATCGATCGAAATAGATAAAACCCAGATAGAAAAACGTCTGAAGAGTATGGCGCCTGGGGTAAGAGCTAAAACTTCAGCATTTCCAAGTAAATTTTGAACGGGTCGAACATTGTCATGTTCAAGAACGACTTTGTCATGCATTGCTTGTATTGTGCAAGTTGTACTCTTAGTTCTCGCCTCAAATTCCTCAACTGCGTTCAGTATTGAGTCGTTGTGGTAGTTTTACTTGGCTTCAGCAGCTCACAATATGTCATATCTAACTGGTTCTACCAAATGCAGAGCATGACTATGATGCCATGAATATTGAGCTTCCTTACAGGACGTGCAGGCATATACGGAGCATCCCTGACAGTTTCTGCGCTGTGGATTATGATGCTGTACCATACACGGCCAGTTGCGATGCGATGAAGAAATGCCATCTACGAGTGTTCGCCATACAAGATGACGAAGGGTACGCCATAACCAGACGCACACCTTGTGCCGTCGTTGTGGACGTTGCTCGTATCACATGCAAAAGTCCACTTGTGTCCAGTGCGGCTATCCGGCAGACGCGTCCATACAAATGGTCTATCAAGGCCAAAAAGAGGATGACCACTGGCACTGGCCGTGTACATTACCTGAAGATGGTAGAGCGTCGTTTCCGCGAATGTTTCCGTGAAGGCGCTTAGATTAAGCCACGCAAGTCAACCCAGATTGGCAAATAAACCATGCAAATCCTAAAAGCAGCAACAGAACCAACACGAAAATGTTAAAAATAAATAAATGCCTATGGAGAAGTTGTTCTCAAGCAAAGCAACATCGTTCGTCATCTTTTAGTTTCAATCCAAACGCAACCCAGTATCCATGCTGCTGAATCATTCCCACGGCTTTGGAGTCTTTGGACACGGCTGAGTGAGCCACAAGCATTGTCTCTGTCGATTTGAGTTTGAAAAATGTCTGCTCAAGTCATGCTTCCAATTCTACATCTTCGAAAAGTTTTTACCTTTTACTGAAACTACTCTCAACATGTTAATTCACAGCGAGCAGTCTCACTTTTCTTCGAAATTTAAGAAAAAAACAACACTTTCCGCAAATGGAGTGAATTCGGCTCAATAACTGACAAATTCAATCAACAATGAATTTATAATGCAAACAGATATCCGCAAATGTTCTGAAGTAATAATCAGGACGAATGTCTACGATTATTGCGTATCGTTCACAATCGTTTGATATCGATAATAAATTATTAATAGTTTTCGCAATTTTTTAAAGCATTCAATGTCTCGCTCTGTGTAAATTGAATTACTCTTCCATCTTAGCTAGTACTTTCACAAGGCACACTTAAAGACTTAATTCCAAATACTTTTCTTCCAAAAGATTTTATACAAATTTTTTTTTTTTTTATTATTTCTGGAGACACAACAACAAAGCAGCCACAAGCTAAATGCTACAAATCGCCAGACAGAAGACCAAAAACGATAAAACATAAAACAATTTGCCAGACGCAGTACCAGTACCTGAACCAGCACAAAAGCTGAACTTTTGCGCCCCGTAACTGCTTCAAATCCCAACTATCCAACCGAGCAGACCTCAAACCAAAACAAAACCACAACAAAGTGCAAATTTATGCCACAATAAATTTTCAGTGTCTATGTCTATGGCCATGTCTAAGTTTGGCGCCAACATCCATTGACATTCTCCATAATTATGAGCGGCACATTCTTAGCGAAAAAGCTGGAAACTTTTGTTGGTCAGCTATCGTCGAGGCTCTGGGTAGGAGTTGGCAGACCGTAGCTTAAGGCATACTGGCAACGCGCTTCTAAACAATTTGATGAAACACCTTGAAGGCCGCTCAAGCTTAACCCATGTTGGCAACAATACACAGCGCCATAAATATAAGTCTGACTGGGGCACTTGGCCGTGGGGCTATGGAGAAGTTGTATGCTATCGGAACGAAAGCCTGGACAGGCAACGTCCAGCCACTTGAGCACACCTTTGCCACCGCATTTTAGCCATAAACTGTCAAGCATCAGTAACTTATCGACCCTTAGCTTTTAAGTGGATGATTTCAGGTTTCAGATTTCCGTACACACACACACGCGCTGCATACACTGACACAGACAGGGGCACGGATACGAACATGGACACGGGCACGGACACGGACACGGACACGGACAACGAGACACAGCTGTGTTTATAACGTATTTTGTTTTATTTCACTTTCTAAGCGTTGCTGTACTAGCTCTTCCGTTCCATTCCATACTATATCTATTTTCTTTATGTTTCTATTTTAGCAGCAAAGTCGTCGTCATCGTCATTGCCGTCATCATCATCATCATCATCATTATCATCTGCTTCAACCTTATCCTCAGCCTTGTCGTCGTCAACGTCGTCATTCTCGATGTCGTCGTTGCCATCATTTTATTTTATAAACTCCACTTCCACTTCTGGTCAACTTGACTGACTTTTAGTTTAGCTTCAAGTGTTTCATCCGCACAAAATGGAA
Source organism: Chymomyza procnemis (assembly GCA_035046065.1). Taxonomy (NCBI): domain Eukaryota; kingdom Metazoa; phylum Arthropoda; class Insecta; order Diptera; family Drosophilidae; genus Chymomyza; species Chymomyza procnemis. Next base: position 33,030,807 of record JAWNOJ010000021.1, on the reverse strand, counting down.
CCGGTAAAAGCCGTCACTGTGGTGCAGTTTTCAATAATTGTGGCAATTTTTTGGTAAAAATAAGTTTTTGAGCAGAAATTGCGTTATTTGCGAAAGGTGTGGCTGAACCTCATCGCTTGCGGTTGAAAACGTACAGCGAGACTTCTCTTAGTGAAAGAACGCGGAAGGTTTTAACGCTTCAAGAATTACGATTTCGAAGCGAAGAATGCTTACGAAGATGCAGAATTGAAGGTATTTTCTTGACCAAAAAGTGTTTAAAATGTCAAAGCTATTGGCGGATACATTGCAAGAGAACCAGCCAGTCGTATCAAAACGCCTCAAAAGCCGTGGAATTGATTCGCAAGCAAATATACCGTTTTCTATTAGACTTGATATCGAGAGATATTGAGCTGCTTTGTTTTGCTTGTGAACAACATCTCCAAAGGCTAAATAGGCAGGGCTTTTTTGATCACAACTTAACATGCGACAGAATGTCTTAAGGAAAGACCGAACTTACACCTACGCGCGCAGCGAAACCCTCTATTCACAGCGCCGAGTCATGCTCTGCATTTGATGGGAGTAACTAGTTGGTACGAGCTGCTGAAGCCAAGTTAAACTATCACAAGGGATCTATACCGAATGCAGTTGGTGGATTTCAGCCAAGTACTAAAAAAAACGGCCAAAATAGAAAGGAAGACATGGCAAAGTCTTGGTCCAGCAAGCAAAAAGCTTAACCCCACGTCGCGAAGGTGTTCACAAAAAAAATATACTTGCAAATGCTGCAATTGGAGATTTCATCTCAATCGTCATGTTCAATGCCACAGAACCTAGCTAACGAGCCCTTCTGTTCATATGAAAAGATCACGAATTGGATTTATAATTGTATCACCTCGAAAGATGAGCAGTTTTTTGTTACGAAATCCGTGGGCTAAACTAGTACCGTCGCCCCATCGGACTACCATTTGTTGCGATCGACGGCACACGATCCAGCTACCTGGCACTTTCGTTCTTATGAAGAAGTCAAAAATTTGATTGATACAAGCAAAGGTTTGACAAAATCTTTTTCCAACATGATAAAATTAACCTTAAGGCAGATAAATATTCAAAAAATACTTGAAAACGCCTAATTGGGATATCTCATTCTATCTGCCATACTCTTCAGACGTTGTGCTATCTGACTATCATCTATACCATTCGTTGGGAAACGAACTGGCCTATAAGCATCTCCGTACATATAAAGAATTCGAAAACTGGACTGCTACTTTAATCATCTCGAGAGATGAGAAATTTTGTCGCCACAGAAACTGCATACTGCCAGAAAGTGGGGGGTAAGTAGTTGATAACAAGGGTCAGTATTTCGTATAGGGTATTACATCAAATTAATTTGAAGAAATGGGAATGCAAGGTTGTAAATTGAAGAATAACGTAAGCACAACTAGAAGTTTAAGGTATTCCGTATCCTATTCGAATTCAATTCCCATTCAATGATAAGCGACAACGTTCCAATATGTGATCATATTTGTTGCCTCCAAATGGTCCACTGTGCGGGAGCTCTTTGTCGCCGCATACGTGTGTGTGTGTGGGGGGGGAGGAGGAGCAGAGTGCCTGAGGTGAGCTGTTTGCGGTTAGTTGCACGCTCTCCTTGTTATTATAGTTGCTGCTGTTGTTGTTGTTGTTGCCACTGGCGTGCACGTCAAGTGTCCTTAAAGGGATTAAGGGTGAATGATAGCGGCTTATGTCTTAGGTGTGTCTGGTGTCCTTTTGTAAAATAACTAATGCCCGAGTTGTTGCTGTTGTTGTTATTGTTGTTGCTGCCCTTGTTGCCTTAATGTTTTCACATTTTATTGCCTTTTTTTTGCTGTTTTTGTTTTTTTTTGGGTTTTCTTGGTTCTTGGAAGCCCTTACGCTTTTGGCCATTTGTTGAACAAATTTTGTAGGCTGCTTGTACCACGTAAACCTACTGCCATTTATTAAGAGCAACTCACTTCATCTAAGATGTATTAGCTCAAGTAAATGATTAGTTGATAAAATGTAAATGCCCAAGTAATCTTAATTAGCAGATTCCCAAACAAACTCCATCGCACTTAATTAACTCCGAACCACTAACTTGGCACAGTACGCAACATGTAATTATCTCTTTTGGGCTTTTATACGCTCTCTTTAGTCCTTGTTACATAAAGAAGTACGAAAGATACAAGCAAAAAGGAGAAAAAAAAGAAAAAAACGTAAAAGGATACAACAAAACCAAACAAGATACAAAAGTAAAAAAAAAAAAAAAAACTTTTGTCATTTACTAACAAGTTTGCATTCCTCGAGTGTCGTTTATGAGAGTCTGCTTTCGGAATTTTTGCGAAATCGTAAGTTGTGAAACGTATTTGTAGAAACACACAATAAAAGGCGAATAGAACCGAAACATGCTGCGGGATGTATAACCACAGAAAACGAGATCTATAAGCAACGAAGGAGTTAACGTTGGCTTTGCTGGTGAAACTAACGCCCATATTTAGTCCTCAAATTCCTTCTCTGTCAGAGCTATCTTGATGAAGCTCTAAGCTGCAGTTAAGTGCACACCTTCCCCTTGACTATGGTCAATGCTCCAGCACCGATCCACGGAGATATCTCTATTAATAGCTGTTCGAAGAAAACAGTCAGCTACAGTTTGTGGCGGTGTCTGTATTTATTCAAGATTTTCCTAGGTATTTGCTAGCTATGCCAGTGCTAGACAAATGCACCAGTGCTGCTAGCTGAAATCGAACCACCGAACTTACGTTTTAAAGGCGAGCGCGTTACCACTACCAAGGAAGCTCGCATATATTCAGATTTGTTAGGGAAAAAAACAACCTAAAACTTCAACATAACCGCTTTAAATATTTTCCAACAACTAATGTTTCCAGTTTTTCTCTTGCATAAACATGTTTTTTCTCACTTTTTCAAGTATTTTCTTTTGGTAAGACTTGCTTCACAACTCTCTTTACTGCCATATAGTTTGCTCCCTTTGCTGCAGTCCAGCTTAACTCATTAGGAAAGCTCATTATTGTCAATAGTTGGATAATTTAGCCTTTTATCGCCCTTCGCTCCATAGTTTCACCAAACTAATGCGCCAGTCCATTTGCTCCACATCCACTGTCTTTATATTTCACTTTTGTTATTTTATTTTCAAAGTCATTACAAAAGTTTGCCTCTAAATGGATAACCAAAACAGGAATCCACAAATACACAAGCACAGACAGAGAGAGAGACTGCTAGACAGAGAGACGACGAAGAGACGCACACACATATCCATACAAACACACAGGAATTCCAAACAGAACTTTGTCATCAAAGCAGCAACGCTGGGTCACAAGAGTGCGAGGTCAAGGAGCAGACGCCGTTACAGTCTCCCTATCGATAAGCCCGATAGGCAGCAGCCAAAAATGCCAAATGAGCCAAACACTTTGCAAAAACCCAACAAAGCCGTCCCAGTAGCAACAACGACAATAACAATGACAGCCAGCAATCCTGGAATGCATGTTCCGATAAAAGTTCAGACCAACTTCCGTGGCAAACTGTTAGCAGCGTTTCGGATACAACAGTTGCTTTTTACCTGACCAAATGCTGCTTTTAGTTTGGACGGTCTCTCGCAGCAACCATGCTGCAGGATGGTGAAATTTCCAATTGACTGCGAGTCTCAGCAATTAATTGGCAACAAATGAGCACGAAATGCATTGCTCATTGTCTGGAGCAGTAATTTTGATGCCCTACACAGACAGGGCGCGGGTTACGGGTTGCTTAGGACTAGCAATATTTGGTGCAGCTGGAGCTGATCTTGTAGCGCAGAATGGACTAGTATTTGAAATTGTTGCGATTAGCGAAACAAAGCTTCATAATATCATTTTTTCGTGGTACTTCAATGATATAGTTTATACATAAATGTAGACGCACATAACCAAAACGATGAATTTCTTTCGATTTCGGCTTGGTATGCTGTTTCATCTGCTCAGGTCCCCACTGCTGAGGTCAAAGTCTGTAATTTTTATACTTTAACTTCTAAGTAGTAATTAGCAATATTAAAATTGAGATATCAAACTGATTTTTACAATGAAACACAAAAAAGGTATTCACGCTGTGCAAGAGTGCAATGATCGAGTCTCTCCAATGCTTTGTTTGCCTCCAAGGTCTGTCATTTTGATAATTGCACTCTTTAGGCGTAGTAAAACACGCTATTTTGAAATAAACAAAAAAACAAATAAATTTTAAATAAACAAAAATAAAAAATAATATTCAGCTTGTTAACTTTCAGGTAAAAAATAAACTGATGCTTGCTTCGAATATATTTTAAACAATTTGCTAATAGCAAACTGCTCTTTACAATAAACGCACAAAAAGGGTATTCACGCTGTGCAATAGTGCAACGAGCATGCTCTTCAGCGCTTCGTTCATCTCCAAAAGTCTGTCATTTTGATAATTTAACTTCTTATGCGCATACGTGATACCATTTTCCTTTACGCAACACAAAAAATTAATAGAATAATTATTTATTCGCTTAAAAGCGGCTTTTTGTAATTTAAAAAAGAAAAAAATTATAATTAAAAATAAAAAAATATATTTTGTTTTGCTTCAGTTTGCGGACTTTTAAGCAAAACTAAACTTACTTCTGCTTCTTGCTAAATCAAATTGCTTTGCGCAATTTAACACAAAAAGGGTATTCACGCTGTGCAATAGTGCAACGAGCAACAGACAGAAAAGCAAAGATAAAGTGCAAATCAATTAGAGCAACTTGTTATGGTTGTTATAAGCTTCTATAGCAAAAAACTTGTTAATTGAAAACACAACAAGTATACGCAACACTAGCTTCAAAAATAATTTAAAATAAAAATGGTTGGGTTCTTGAGTGTGAAGCGCAGTCAGTGGCAACGCCCCAAGCTAATCTCTGACATGTTGCACGACCGACTGAATTAACACATTAAAATTATTTTTTATTACAAGTCAAACACTCATTCAGTGAGCGCAGCAAAGACAGCGGGGATGGAGAGAGAGGAAGAGAGAGCGGGAGAGAGAGAGGGGCAGAAACTGAGTGAGACAAGGACAAACCAAACAAAAGCACGTTGCATTCATACAAAAGTTGAGTAATAAAAACGAAGCAAAAGAAAATCCACTCACACCCAAAAATTAGCTTAAAGGCTTCGTTCAGCATGCGTGTCCTTTTCAGCAGACATGTTCACACACACACTCATACACACCCGCACACACACTCAGGTGTTGGGTGTGCATTGCGTGTCTGTCTAATATGTTCCACTGTGCGTGACTGAATGTGAATGAGTGTATGTGTGTGTGTGTGTGTGAAAGCAAATAGCCCCAACTTACTGCCTTGAACAATCACCTACCCCCACACATACACACACACACTTTCACACACTTTCACACACATAAACCCCAGACGTACCTGTTTAATCTGTGTAAAGCAGCGCATAAAGACTAAATCACAGCAAAAACAAATCACAAAACAACCAAAGCGCCAAAACGATCGTTTTTAGTGCCAAGAGTCGAATTGCAAATACACTGTAAACATTTTTATAATATGATTATTTTCAGTTCTTTACTCAGCCGAATCAGGCGTTTTGGTGCTTCTTCGACTTCTACTCTTGTATCTTCCATGATTTTTTGAAGGAAGTTTTTTTTTAGAGGTATAGAACTTAAAATTGCAATAAAACAACGAGGGATTGTTCTTTTGACATGAATTTTATGTATCCGAAAGATAATCCCGTGGCATTACATTTTAAATATGATTTCTGGAATATGACCGTCACGGCTGGCTCGGAGGTCATCCAATCTAGATGTCTTATTTTCGATGACTTTTTCCAGAAAGTAGTTTGGCTGTGTTAAATCAGAAGAACTTGGAGGCCAATTCACAGGTTCAAATCATTTGTGGCATCATTTCAAATTAATTGTGGCACGAGCTGTGTCATGTTGTGCCGTCTTGTTGGAACCACAGCTCCAGCTGGACATCATGGCTGTTCAAGTCAGAAATGAAAAAGTTAGTAATCTTAGTAATCTTGCCTCTATACCTATCACCATTGACTGTAACGTTCTGACCATCATGGTTTTTGATGGAGTACGAACCAATGATTCCAGCAGCCCATAAAGTGCAACAAACAGTCCGTTTTTCTGTTGTCTTTCGATGTTTCGTCATACACTAGGGGATTGGCTTCACTCCAAATATGGCAGTGCACTTCCTCGCTGAACGAAATTCGCTAATGAAAATCGGGAACAACAGCAATGCCAACCTAAAGTTCTATACTTCGAAAAAAACACCCTTTACTAGGTAGTTCATACTCTTGCATGAATTTTCAGCTTGTCCAACGTGATAAACTTAGTACCGATATACTGAAACTTTCCATAATTGTGGGTACACATTTTCACAAAATGAACTAATTACTTATATTCTTACTAGTTGAACTACGATTTGAAAGTTGAGCTTGGAGTCAAATGTTACTTCAAACAACTTACCCTTAAGCTGAGTAGTTTTGCTACTTCCTGCTGTTCTGCTCCCATTCTCCTAAGTCTGCAGCTTCTTGTAAGGGGTATTTATGACTGACTGCCTTGGCGAGGTCAAGGCTGAGACCCACATTCTTGCAACAGCCACTAGAAATGTGTCTTCAAACTTGTCTATAGATATAATGACGATGTTATCCGCCTATTCTGGGCGATAGTTTTTCGATTAGTTCGTCTACTCATAGATCCGATGGCATCTCTACTTATGGAATGTTTTTGTTGCCGTTACTGTGATACCATTAAGGAATAAGGAACCAGCCTCTGGCGACTAGGCAAACATCAGCACGATAGGTTCCCGCCTATATAGATCTACATCTGCGGGTGGTTCCGTTACAAGCCTTTTTTGTGTCGTAATGCTTTGACACCACTAGAAGAATCTTTATCAAATGCGCTCTGCATATCCAGAGAGGCACACAATGTGACTTCCTTTTAATTGATTCAATATATCTAGATCTTGCGGTTCTGAAGGCATGTTACGTCTCCAGCGATTGTATCAAAAGCATAGATTTGCTTATGGGTTTTCTTCCCTGTTAAGGGGATACAAACAATCCAGCTAAGCTTTATTTCATGCAGTAGGAAAACTGCTTATTCTCATGGGGTTCAAGAGGTTTTCCAGTCCTATTTGAAGAAGCACTTCGATAGAGTGAACTTGACTCGAGTACTACGTTTAAGTCACCAACGAAAGCTTAGTCTTTATGCCCTTCCTGTCTTCAAGCATCATTGGCCATGAGCTTTGCTGTGTCTCCAGACCCCATTTAGGCAAATTAATATACCATTGATGAACCGTAAAAACTTAAAACCCAAAAAGCATAACGTTACAGCCATATATCCTTTGGAAAATTTATTACCAAGACAGATAGAAGATGATTGTCTTTGGCCTGCCATTAAATAATTTTGCTCTTAAATTATTTTTGCCATCTTCATAATGTCTTGCAATTTTACACATGCCAATGATAAATGTCCTTCAATACTTTTTCTCCCGGCAAAAAACAAACAAACAGCATTCAAGAGCCGAAGAGAGACTGCATGCAACGTGGGTTGATGTGAAAGTTCGAGACAAGAGGGCAAAGTTTCACGTAGCTCGCTGACAAATGCAAAATTGCCACCTGCATTATTAGAAAACTTATTTATTTGCATTTGGCAGGTAAACGGTTGGTAGCGAGACATGTGGAAGGCAAGTGGATTGGAAGCAAGTAAGTGCAGGGGCTGGATAGAGTGGTAGCTACGAAGTTGGGCCACGACAGAAGGTAGCAATTGTCAGCTGCTTAGCTCAGCAACGAAACCAAAAACCGAACGTGGCCTGCAGCAAAATAAAGAGAGCCGGTATTGGGGTAGCGCAGGCCATGGGCCATGAGTGAGTGGCGCATGGAGGTAGGCCATGGGTAAAGGCACAGGTACATTGGCGACATACAAACCAAGAAGCGCTCAATGAAAATGAATTTGTTTGCGAGACCAACAAATTAGAGTTGCCAAGCGGCAGCCAACGGGGCGAAATGGAGATTGTCTGGCGTAAGGATGACAATGAGGATAACAACGTGGCACCGCAAAATTCAATTGCACGCTGTGTGTGTGTGTGTGTGTGTGTGTATGGGTGTGGGTAGAAGCCACAATCTACAAGCCGATTTCGATTTGGATTTAGATATGGGATACGGTAGACGACGACGGTACAGCGGAATATCAGAATCGGATGGCTTGCAATGGGAATTGCAAAATAAAAATGGCGGCAGTTGCCATAAGGTCAGCTTAAATTCAATATGCAAAATGTAATTTTGCGTAAGGTACAAGGATGGCAAGAGTAGCAGTCGTGCAGTCGAGCTGAGCTACACAATGACTGCGATAAAGTTACCAGAAAAGATTGTGGGCCAAAGTTGGTTGCAAGATACAGCAGGATACTTGTTACTAAAAACTTGTTGTTGTCTGTGGCTCTGGATGCAATAAATTTCACGTTCGAGCGTGAAAATTCAGATAATGTTTACACCTGAAAACCAAGAGTTTACTTACACAACACACACACACACACACACATACCAGAAGGCACACTGGCTGCAACAGGAAACGGATATTGTGCTTTAAACTTAAGCGGAAATATTTGTGTTGATAAAATTACGAAGCAAGAGCCAAGCTAAATAAGTTAAGTAAGTTGGCAGCACTGCAACTTGTCGCTTTGTTTTGGGCCTTTGACGAGTATAGCTTTAGGCATTGGGGGACTTACTAGGGTCCTTGGCAGCAAATGCTCATTGGAATTAATGAATTTGAAGTGCTGTTCGCTGGTATGATTTTTCAGTGGTCAAGAAAACTGCTCGCTGAGAACTTGAGTATTAGTTTCGTCTTTCAATTTACTGCGGTTCTTTAGAAATTTCTTTCAATCGATTTATTTCGCTTATGCAGGAACCGCTGCTCGCCTTGGAGCTGGGCACACATTAACGGACATAATGAACTCAATTATTTTTTAAATAGCTTTTCAGAGAACTGTGGGTCCGACTTGGTAACGTAGTGGTTGCGCACTCGCCTCTAAGTTGGAAGGTCGTTGGTTCGATTCCACTGCACTGGCACAGCTAGCGAATAAATAGACGACATTTACCTAGGAAAATCTTGATTTGACACCGTCGTTCGGATTCGGCTATAAACTGTAGAGAGATATAGATAGAGATTTGAAGTAATGACCATAGTCAAGGGAAATGAGTTAAGTTTTTGTATATATAGCTCGGGCGATCTCTAAGTCTTCAGTGATATTACAGACGAACGAGCGGATACGCGGACATAGCTCAACTGCAACTTAAGTTTTAAGAAGCATTTCGGTAGTATTTCATGCTGCAGGTTACAAGGCTCCACTACGCTAAGGAGGCCAACTATTAATTGCCAAATAGGTGGCGCTAATAAGAGAGTTGCGCTTACTAACAGCTTTTTTTGCTGCGCGCTAAAATGAAATGAGTAACGTTTCGCAGCTTTTTCGGATAGTAATCGCGTTTAAAAACATCAAACAGGCATTTTTGACAACAAAATTTCCTGTTCTAAAACTGAGCATAATTTCATAAATATCTAGCTAAACTGAAAAAGATTTGAGTTTCTACAATGCTCTTGGCGTCTTCTATCGAATAGAGTTCATAGTTCCAACAACTAAATTTTTTTTTTAATTTTCGCAAATTTTTATGATGCCCTTACTCCTTGCCAAAAATTTCGCACAAAAATCGACATATAGCAGATACGAAATATTTCATTGCAAACTTATCGAATGACTCGAAACACCAGTTCCAAAAGCTGTCGAATTGCAGAATAAAGCTATAAATGCGAAACTTACTTTGACAATATATTATTTTCCGATTTCCTTACTATTATAAGACATTTGTTAGATTTTCCTAAAATTACATTTTTTTCTTTCAAATTTAAATACTTATTGCTAAGCAATCACTTAATTTTTTGTATTTGGATGTCTGCCCAGATGGCGCGCATAGAAGTAATACCTCTTAGTGACGTCCAATGTATTACAGATAATTTTCGAATATTATTTATTTTTTTTACTGATTCGATTCTACATAAACTAAGTAGGCCTCGATATCTTTGTATACAAGTAGTTCAATAAAAAACATTAATTTACTAGCTTCAACATGGCGACTCTTGAGACTATAAGAGATTTTATGTTTTTCGTGTGTTTTGCGTTTTTATTCAATATTTTTGCTTTATATGGCGATGCAGTCTTTGAATGGATTAGTGAGATCGATGTGGCCGCAAAATTATCCTGCATAAATTTAAAAAATTTCGGATGGTGTCTGGTGGCAGTTATCTGTACATTTACCGGTTGTGCCGCTTATGAGCTGATTGTATTGAATCGCATCCCTATCGAATTGCAGATGACTGAGGTATACGAGTCGGAATCACTTTGGGAGCTCGCCAAAGACTGCTGGCAATACTTTAAAGCTTGGAAAGCCAATTTCCGGCTACCTTCTTGGAGAGCGATAATAAAATTTAAGTAGAGACAATGAATGGCGCTTGCATTAAACTTGAGATGTGTAACAACTAATTGTAATTGTGTTTTATTTGTCTTTAAGAAGTTGGTAATGTAGCTACGAGTTTTTAATTTTATAGTTATATGCTTTCTCTTTAATCTGCTGATGGAGAGTGTCATAAGAAAAGCAGGTGTTCATCGGACGGGCACAATATTGACGAACAGATGTGCCCAGCTCCTTGGCTATGCGGATGACATTGACATTATCGGCCGCACCAAGCACGATGTCACAGGTGCTTTTGGTGCTATTAAGAAGGAATCGGCTAGGGTAGGTCTAACGGTGAATGAGGGCAAGACCAAATATATGATGTGCTCAAGCAGGGAATCGCGGCGTCTTAATTCTGAGCTAAATACGGATGACTGTATATTTGAGTCTGTCAAGGAATTTGTTTACCTTGGCACCGCTGTGACAAACACCAACAATGTCAGCCTCGAGATTAAACAAAGAAAAACTCTTGCCAACCGATATTACTTTGGGCTCAGGAGGCAATTGAACAGCAGAGCCTCTCTCGACCAACGAAAATCACACTCTACAAGACGCTCATCCTCCCAGTGCTTCTTTATGGTGCGGCAGCCTGGACAATGACACAAACGGATGTAGCCGCTGTTGGAGTATTCGAGAGAAAAATTCTTCGTAAGATCTTCGGTCCGGTGTACATTGACGACGACTATCGCATAAGATGGAATAACGAGCTGTATGAGCTATATGGGGACATTGACGTTTTCAGGCGAATCAATATCCAGCGTCTTCGCTGGATGGGTCATGTCGCCCGTATGGATGCCGAAACTCCGGCTCATAAAGTTTCCGAAGCGGTGGTTGGCGGTCAGCGGAGGAGAGGCAGACCAGCTTGCGTTGGCAGGACCAAGTCGGAGGCGCGCGCAGAACAGAAGCGCCTGGAGGGAAATTCTGCGTCAGGCCGAGACCCGATAGGGTTGGTATGCCCAATTAAGAAGAAGATGTTATATGCTTTCTTTTGCAAAGAGGTCACCGAATAACGCTACGGAATTCGTTAGACAAATTTCTGAAAGTTTACCCAAACAAACAACTCAGCTGGCAATCACAGTGATCTACTGGAGGCATTCAAGTTGCTTGGGGTTTTGAAATAATCGTGGGATTCAAATCGACAAATCTTTATCTGTTGAGACCAAGAGGCAGCGTAGAGTAACCGCTAAGAAGTGCAGATGGCTTTCAAGTTTGGTAGGCCAGTCTCTCTGTAGAAAGCTTTGCTTAACTCTCCAATTGCTGACATGGATTGATTCCAATTCACTGCACATTTGCGTCAAGGAGTTCAGTCACTCTGAAAGCTGAAATCTTAGCCCGTAACGCGTGTTTCAGAAAACTACTTTGAGAAATATTTTCGACAGGTATTGCATTGCCGGTTTATGTTATCGCTGAGATCCATTTGAAAAAGGTAAGGTTTTTGGTATTTATAAATAAATATATATTATTATGGACTTTCTTTCATTTGGAGCCTGTCAACTTTGATGTTTCGAAGATCTCTAAGACGTCATGATTGTGTCTCAATATGATGTTGCTTGCCTGTATCCACCAGTCCTCATAAAAGCCCCTCTTTCGCCAGGCACAGATTACCGTGGTGCTTGATTCTTTCCCATACACCACACAGGATATATTGCGTGTAGCCAGATTTGACGGCCAGGAGAGTTTTGCTGTGTGTTTCGTTGGGAATTATCTAGTATGAAAAAAGCCAAAAATCTTAACTTGGAACTCAACTGTCAGCAATTGGTCCATCTGAAGGAAGTAATAGAATAGAATAGAAATTGTGTTCCATCAGCACAACTCCAGGGCACACACATGGATAGTGACTCAACAAAACCTCTGGGTGTTTAGTGGGGAGATTCTTAGGCATACACCTTATTGTCCGGATCTGATACTAAGTGATTGCCGTATGTTTGCGTCTATGGCGAAGATTTTTGCTTGTGAAAAATTCGCTTCAAGAGATGCTTGTCAAAATCGGCTGACTCAACTTTTCTTCAAAATCAACGAGAGTTTCTATGAAAGACGCGTAATGTAATAACCTTTAAAGTTACGTTTAAGCTATCTGGCAAATCGACATATATTCGAACTAAATCAGATAACTTTGACTATGGTAATTAAAGTCTTCAATTCTATGCAAAAGTAATGGATTACTTTTTACTACCGATATATTAATAACCCGGTCTTGCTTAAACTGAAACATGCTATGTTGGGTACGTTGGTTCTCAGGCTTTCAGAAACTTGTCGAACTGTTGCCTGTCATCAATACAAAAGGTCGAAATTAAAAATCTAGATGTAAAACCTTTCTGCTACCACGAACAGTAATTTGGATAAACGAACTCTTCAAAGTGTAGAATCACTGAAGATTATTAAACCAACCAGACGTATTCTCTGCAACAGCACAGCATGGGTGTGGAAAATAGCTTATCTTTTGGGAATGGAACAGATTGGTTGTTTAGCAATTATGCCCATTGATCTTCATACGAAAGTACATTTGGCTCGTGCATAACGTGTCCTACGTTGTATATTGAATTAAAAATTTGATTATCGAAAGAGATTCTATTGATAGAGATTGTTTTGAAAGATATTGTGATGTCTGTTCCTGTCAACTCTTTTTCTGTCTGCAACATTTTTCGCTCTTTTGGTAGGGAATTATCTACTATGAGCTGCTTTCATATGGCACAACTCCTAACTTGGAACTTCAACAAGTGGACCAACTGAAGAAAGCTTGGCTTCTCGTCAGAAGCTTCGGAAGTTAGGCTGGGAGATTCATATACATGCAGCCTATAGTCCGTACCTGGCACAAAGTAATTATCATCTGTTGCTGTCTATGACGAAGAATTTTGTTGTTGATAAAATTCGCTTCAAGGAAGGCTATTAAAAATCGACTGTTTCAATTTTTTCCAAAAGGAACGAGAGCTTATATGAGTGAGGCCTAAAGTCTATTACTTTATATGGGATGTATTATTTATTATGAATATCTATTACAAATAAGTGCATGCTCCTAATAAACAGTCTATTACTTTAACTTTCTTAGTATATCTTGAAATGGATTACTTGCTATCTCTTCAATGCCATAAGATGGGTTCTTTTTCCATGATTTCGGGCATATACAAAATGTGCCAATTGAGTTATCGTTTCTTTTGCTAAAAAATAAATAGTTTCTTATTTATTTTTTTTAAATTAAAACGTTAAGTTTACTTCAAAAGTCAAGAATTAAAAAAAGGCTTCCATGTGGGTTTTTGAGGAAATTGTAAATTCCAACTATAATACTTGTATTTATTTCTTTCCAGTGCTACGACAATGAAGTGGTTGACTTTAAATTTCACTTAAAAATGCAGAACATGTCGGACGCAAAGGACCAAGTAGCGACCATATGTTCAAAGAGCGTGCAACAGAGAGAGAGAGAGAGTGAATGAAAGAGCGAGAGGCAGCACGCAAGTGAGATGTGGCAGCGACTTGAGCTGAATAAATATGTGAAAATAATTCAGTTCCTGTTGCTACAACAACAACAACTACAACAACAGCTGATGGTCCATCATGTTGCATGTTGCTTGTTGCTTGTTGGCTTTGTTGTGGCTGCTCCTGTTGCTGTTGTTGTTCTTGGTATGCATTGGACGTAGTAGTTTGTTGCACATTTCTATGGCTTTGACTATGATTTTCTAATTCAATTATTATTCAAATCATATAATTTCATTTTTACTACAACGTGTGTGTGTGTGTGAGTGAGTGTGTGCCACATGCCCCCCACACGCACACACAGCAAGCAACGCACTGGCAACGACTGTGCGGCAGTAATAATAACATTACGCATACGCGCTGTATGACAAACAGAACAACGAACATTGCAAGACCAAGAAAAACTCAACGGGAAATCCAATTTCAACGACAACAGCAATGAATGAGTGCCTGCTGCTACTGTTGATGCCACAGTACACTGAAAGAAATTATATGCAAATAGTAAACAGTTGAAAATGTTGAAGAGTCGAAGCAGTTAAGGCGTGCATGTTTGCGGTATTAGGAAAAGCATTTAGAGTGTTGACTTGTTATCTTGGCATTATTTCTCTAAGTGTAGTGCCCACATTGCTGCTGCATCCCCTGCCGTGTGTAGCATGTTTCAGTTCCTGTCACGCGTATCTTACATTTTGCAATGAAATTTGTTTATAAATCTTCCTCATTTACATTTTGCTACTGTTGCTGCTTGTCCTGCAGCCTGCTGCTCAGATTATTCTTCATTTGTCTTTGTATTTTCACTTTGTGCTTTTCTTCTCGACCCACCAACTCCCCTTCCCCCCCACCTACATTATTATTATTATTATTACATGTATATATATATATATGATTTTAATATGCATTTATTGTTGTATATAATATTGTTAAAAAGCGCGTGCCGTGCTCTGTTAAAATTAGCATCCATTCATTCTTTCATTATTGAAACAGTTGCGGTTAGGCTCAAGAGCCAGACAGTCCAACAACAGGCCGGACGGACAGCAGACGGTTGACAGTCAGTATCAATTTACGTACCGGAAACACGCGCATGCTGACGATATGTTTTCTGTCAACCAGTCGCCAGTCGCCAGTCGCCATAAGTCCACAAAGGCTACCTACCCAGTGTGGGGTTGTCACAGTGCAAACACGAATTGAATTCATATGAATATCTGTACTTTTGGGGCACTTATTAAAGTGGAAATGCTGAAGCTGTATGGCATATTGGGAATAGATGTGTACTTTTTATAAAGCAGAGGCATTTTTTCGAATATTTTTTTTGCAGAAATTTATGATATTTATCTGCGAAAACCGATATATTTTTAGCGAATTGATTTTTATACTAAAGTTAATCGAGCATCAATAATTTAATAGTAGCAAGACGTGCAACTGGGTAAAGTGGTGGCGTATTTGCTGCTAAAACCGAAGGATTCGATTTCACATTGCTGCATCTGCCTAGCACTGGTGCATTTGGCTAGCAGTTGTGTATTTACACTGACATTGCTAGCAAATAGACAATATTTGACGAATATATCTCTATTAATTAGGACAGAGCCATTCGAATTTGGCTAGGATCCGTTCTACTTAACGAATTGATTTCTTCTTAAATTCACTTGATCCAGTGAAGGGCTGTTGACGAAAAATGCAAAAAAAAAACCTTTCAACAAAACTTTCCTAAATGAGCATCTTAAAATTATTTCTCATAAGACCGCTAACCATAACCTCCCAAAATCGATTTTATTTTCGCTTTCTTCCTATGTAAGAGTCACAAACGAATTGAATTCTCCTTGATTTCAGTTGATCCGGTGACGGACTATTGACTAAAACTAGAGAAAAGCCTTTAGGCAAAATTTTTCTAAATTACTAAGCATACCGCTCACCAGAGCTACCCTTAACTATTGCAAGTTTTTTAGCTTACTAGCTCTCATTTTGCTTTCAGCTGTCAAGGAATAGTAAACATCTTTTCCTTTCAACCTAGCGAAATCTCTATTAATTACAGAAACCACCAAGCCAAAACGGCTATTAACTGTAGGTCCCTCTTCTCTTCAAACAGCTATTAATAGGGAGGTATCTCCGTGCTCTGTCATTGCAGCGATGACAGCCAGGTAGTAGAAATAAATGCAATTTTTGAAGCGAGATATATTGTAGATTTCGATTCTGATAAAACTCTTGAAATCCACGTGTACCGTTCATTGCGATTCTGAGTCTCTAAACAAAACTTATTATTTATTTTTGAAAATTGTTGTTTTCCAATTCGCACAAATTATGCTTCAATCTTTTTTTTTGAACAGCTGGTAATGGCCAGCTTAAGTAAGTATATTGTTCGTTTAGATTTGCATGCATATTGTCACCAGTTTGGGAGCTATTTAGATCTTGCGGCACTGACTGCTTCGGCCTAGTTCTCAAGTTGGCTTGAGCGTTTTTAGTAGCTTGAAGAGATCAGTGTAGCTCACCAACTGAAGTAGTTCGATGGTTTTCCATCACAGCGTAGCCCTACAATATGACAGTGCGCCGTCAATAGTTTCTGTTTTTTTTACTACGTTCCCTCTATATGCTTTGGCCGCCTGTTTATATCACATCAAAAAGAATCCTTAGGCCTCCATGTGATTCCTATAGTTTTCGTAATTATTCTGCCGCTAAACTTAGAATTCATTAAAATAGTTCCAAAATTCGTTATTTCGATTTGTAGATCTCAGCTAGTTCGCTGTTCTAGTCAAGCATGCCAGCAGACATATAAGTTGTTGCTACTTCCACAGTGTCTTTGTCGCTTTGTTGTAAGTTTTTCCAGTTTTTCTTTTTTTCGCTTATTGGCAAAGGAAAATAAAAAATAACGTAGCATTGGAGCCGTGGAAATCAATAAGAGAAGAGCTATTGAACGCAGCAGAAACAAACATTTCAGCTGGCATCCGTCAGATACATGTACACACACACACACACGCAAACACACAGATACACACATTCGCCTAAAGAAACTAAGCGCATAAAAGCAGCGCATTCTGTTCGAGGTTACCCAGAAGCTTTTAGTTATATTAATTTCAAATCAATCCAAAGAAGCAGCCAAGTCAGAGAGAGAGAGAGAGGCAGCCGCAGCGGCAACATAAACGTTCAACATTTTTCATGGCTTTAATGTGCCACAAAAGGCGTAGTCTAGTTTTTCTTTTCTTATTTTGCTGCCATTTTTTTTTTTTTGGGGACGGGGGGAGTAGCCGTAAAACTTTTAGCGCCAACATTTATGAGCAATTTTGAGAATGACCCACTTAGCCTCGGATAATTCCATTGCTGAATTTACAACAATTGCGCACAGACCTTGAACCTGTCGGTGCTGTGTCGCTGGGCTGGCGTATTTAGCCTTGCAATTGATCTTGTCGCATAATGCTGGAGCGTGCAACTCGGTGCTGGCAAATTGGCCAAAACGATTTATCTTGTTGCCAATTAGCGTTGCTTCCAAAAAACAATTGCCGTCGGCGTTTTAATTAGAAAATACGCTATCACTGGCTGGGATGCCAAGCGGCAGCGCCTTGCACTACTCTGTTGGGTGAATCCACAAAGCCATGTCGTAGTCGTAGTTCCTTTTTTTTTTGTGATGTTGCAAGGTGTAAAAACTAATTACATTAAAACTGCCACAAATTCAATCGCGTTTTTGTGTGTATTGCAGAAGCCAAGCAATTGCATTGGCATTGGTATGGAGCAGGGTTGCAATGAGCAGCTGCCCAGACATATCCTGCAGAAAGTCATGCTACTTGGAGAAAATACGTTTTATAATTCGCTCAGACGGTTATTGTTGCCACGACAACTAGTTTGGTTATAAGAATAGTCACTAGGTAGTTATTGGTGCCAGTTGTTTGAGCTGTCAGCGCAACTAGTTCAGGTGCATGGTCAATGCTATTAGGCGCAGAATTCTGATATAAGTTTCACTAGAAGTGAACTAACTACCAAGAAGTTGTCAAGATTTTCAAAAACCTTAGAAAACTTAAATTCCATGCAGCCAGCGCTGATAGACACTATCTGTAGGATTGTGGCAGACTGTCATTGACGACTGATTGGGATTGCTCACGGACCATAAGGTCCACTGAAACTTTTTTTTTTTTCAGAGCAGAAATGTGTATGAGAGAACTAATAGACTTATATATATAGTCGCTTCGGTTTTGAGGCCAGATCTGTTATGAAAACCAATCATAAGCTACACAGCCCATAATGCAATGATTTATCCAAAAGCTGAAATCCTTTTATGAGAGTTGGGGTGAACCCATGGCAGCCATGGGGTCACTGCTACCACCTGGTTTTGCTCGTGAGAAAAAATGCAATTTTTTATTTCTAAAAAGTCCCTTGCCCCCGGCACTATGTCTTTTTTGTACCCGCTTCAACTCTTTTACTTTGATTTCCGCTACGCAACGGCTGGAAGCTCTGAAACTTTTTGGGGATCACTCGTATTTCGCCTTTTTAACAAAGACATGTGTGCCCTGGTCACCAACAGCTGGATAGCTGTCCTGGCTATCGACTAGAACTACAATCTTTCTTGAGCCACCGATATATCAATTGCATATGTCTATAATCATTTGTTACACACTCTTTAGAAAAGATGTGCGCTCTTCTGTCTTTCAACATTTGTCCTTGTTGCTACATCAGGAAATTATGTCAGCTTTTTGCCTTAAGTTTGTAATGCCTCAAATCTTCCTTTCTCCAGTGCGTTGAAGTTTTAATAATAATTATATTCATAAAAAAAAACAAAAGAATCACTAAGCTAAGGCTCCAAAAACAGTTTTGTACTTGGTTATGTTTGAAATACTAAGAGTTCCGTTTTGATGTAGAAATATGGCAAACAAACCATTTCAGTTAATCCAAATAGCTTTTTTCTATATCATTATGGGCATACTGTGTATGGATCTTGATAGCGTAGTCCTTCCGTATTCACCTCTAATCCCAAAGGATGTTGAATCGACTTCTTAATGATGCCTAGTACTGGCATAGCTAGCAAAAAATACGCTATTAGGTACACATTATTAACTACTTACTTAATATACAATTTCTTGGTATATTAGCAATTGTTTTCGATCTATCAGCTTGAATCTCTTAAAGAAAATCGAAAAGTTAAAAAATATGTTAACAAACAACAAGTTTACCCCATCTACCAAATATGTAAGAGTTTTTCTTGGCAAATAAAGCAGAAACAATTTCTTTTGAGAATTGCACTAAAAACTGCTGGAAAGCATTACAAAACCAAAGATATGATATTTCTTAGTACAATTATTTTCCAGCTTGTGTCAATAGCAGCATGAATTTCAAATAAGAGATGATAAAGACACGAGTTTAAAAATTTTACGCTATCTTACAAACGAGCAATAGTTTTTCTTGGCAAATAAAGCAGAAACAATTTTGCCATTAAAAAGCTTTACAAAACCCACCTACACACTTTCTACTACTGTGCCATTTTACACCAGTTGGCAACCAGTTACTTGTAAACTAGTTACTCAAAATCTCGCTGCACTCTATTGATACCTTTGTTTACGTGTTCATGCACCTTAGCGTGAGTGTGTGTGTGTGTGTGGTTGTAGTGGCATGAAATTGCAGCGGGCACACAAGTGTTGCATACTTTTGGGGCATGCCTTAATCAAAGTGCTGCTTGCCTTGCCAATTATATGAGCGCACATCGACTGCAGCTTTGTGACGTCAGCAGCGGCATCTGCAACACTGCGTATACGTGTTATTATGTTGTTTGTATTGGTGTTTCTTTGTTGTTGAGCTTTGTTCTCGTCTTTCTGGTGGTTGTTGTTGTGTATGTTGTTGTTGTGGCTGTGGAGGTTGTTGTGGTTGTCGACTGCCTTCGCTTTCAATTGAATTTGTATAAATTACTCGCGATTTGCAATGTCAAGTGAATTTGTATCAGTGTAAGTCTCTGTGTGTGGGTGTGCTTGTGTTTGGGTGTATGGGTGTGGCGGGTAAGTATAAGTATGTGTTTACTTATACAATTTGATTGAATTACTTGCTTTAGGGTACAAGCTACAGTAAAACCTCAAAAGTGCAATTACTTCAGGCTGAAGGGTCTAACAATTTATGTACAAGTCAACTGCATCAGAAACTTCAACTTCATCGGGTTAAACCATTTACTGTGGTATTCAAATTTCCGGCTCCCATATTTAGTGAACAAATTAGATATTAGCAACAACTGGAACGTGCAAATTTGGAGCAGCTGCTCTAATGCATTTACGATCGAGGACTGCAAAGCATGCCCATGAATCATAATCCGTTGATAAAGAGCAGTCAAGGCTGGAAATCGATCGATGAATCAGTCAAATACTACAACTCAATCGGGCTTTGCAGCTTACTGCGATTCTCAAATTTACTGTACTCGTATGGCTTACGGAGGAATTTCACGGCACAGCGACCCGCATGGGTCTATTGTGATCCGTTTCTGCTAGTTTAGGTTTAATATTCAGTCAGCGCAGTCTGCGAGATATTTACCAGGTCCTTCTCACTAAGATTATAGTTGTCTGGCAACTACTGATTAGGTGCTCCATTGACTCGGCATCCTCCTCACAGAATCAGTATGTTCTGTTGCTAACAAGGCCCATTTTGTGCAAGTGGTCGTTGCAGGGAAAATGGTGAATAGGGCTTCCTTGGCTCTTGCTGCATCGAGGTACACAAATCTTGTTGAGTGTCTGAGACCCTCTAGATTGTTCAGGTGCCTAGCTTTTCTGTTTTCTATCCATTTTGAGATACCAGTGTTGAGTCTGTTATTGGAATAATCAAACATCGGACTTGGGAATACATAGCCTCCACATACGGTAGCTCCAAAGTTAGACTTTAAACTTAATTTTAATTTGTTTTGAAAAAAGCTCTATTTTTTAATATACTAACATTTATAAGTATTTCCAAAATATCTGAAACATCGTTACTTTATTTTGCAGCAAAAACTCAACACACACACACAGCAAAAACTTTCCCATAAAAAAATGTACTTTTTAAATTTTGCTAGCTCAATTGATAGAAATTTATAGACTCACCTGAATTAACAATTATTTTAAAAGTATTTTGCATAAATTTTCGCTTTAATTATTTTTGATTGTAATGCTTTACTTGAAAGGTTTCACTGTAGCCATACTTGAGACTACCTCTAAGATGTTATCCTTGTCATGGCACTGAGTTTTCGTCTGGCTACTTGAAATTGTTGTGACCTTCGTTTTGGGCAGACAGTAGAATTTCGTGCATAGTACTGGCATTTTTGGAATATATTATATATAATACAATATATATGTATTTCATATAATATTATATATAAGACTTACAGCCGACTTCGTAGCCAAATTTAAACAATCGATGGGTTGTTCGCAAACATTTTTTAAGTGCATCGAAGTCTGAGGCAAGTTTTGCTTTAAGAGTAAAATTTTTTTTGTTTGAGCTGCCGTCGATGGGGTTCCCCGTGGTTGACTTGGTGAAGCGCAGAATCTTTTGACAAAAGCGAGGTACATAGTTTTCGTACGTATATCTTAATACTCATAAATATAGGGTATGCACATATTTGAGATATGTTTTTAACAGTTTCCATCAACAAGCGCTTGAAAAACTTTTAATTTTTTGTATTTGCTAACAATATTTTTATAGACAAATTAATTTTTCTGATTTGAACATATTTTTAAAAGTACTTGAATTAACTTATTTGATCTGATAACTATATATTTTTTTCTGATTATCAAAAATTTTTGAGTGCTTGAAAGCTACTCAAAAGCATCTTAAGGAAAATGTTCTAACAATAGTTTCTGTAGACAAAGGAATTTTGCTTTGAAGATATTTAAGACAAATTTTTTAATTATCTGCTCGGTTCCGAAAACATTCTAGATTCTTGATCTAGGCTTAGAATTCTGCTTGATTATAGTCTCAGAAAGAGGAACATACACAATGTAGACTATTTTGAGTACAGATTACGATGTCTCCCTGTCAATGTTATGTAGCTTTCATAAAATAGGTGTATCCTTTGTGCTTAGCCCAGAGTAGTTATACAAAGGCAGGGCGCAGCCAACAAAGTAGAAATAAGGATTAGGAAATAGTAAAAAACCCATAAAAAGATTACAATCTTTGTGAAACTCATAATGATGACATTTATGAGATCATAATCTATTGTCAGCTAGAAACATTGTAAAGCTCATAATTTAGGTGAATGGAACGAACTGTAGCCAAAAAGGATTGCTGTGTGTGGCATGCAACAATCTATGGTGCATATTTGGTTAGTACGTCAAGTTGTTGATTTCGTTTTGACGGATTTTTAAGAGGACCGTTGCTTTGACGTGACTTCAAGAATTTGACAAAAAATATGTGGGAAAATGAAAAATATGGAATTTTGAAATACAAAGCTCATTATCCCACAACCTGGTGAGTTCACCATCGACCTGGTACTCGCTCTATAACAAATCCTATGAAAATTAGATTGACATATATTAACTCTTTGTCGCTTATAAAGTTAAATACGATACCGCGATAAATTAACCTGTCCGAGTTAAGAATTTCCTCGAAATCCAGCAACACCTGCTTATATATTTTAGACAAAAGGTATAATTAAGAGCTTGGATAAAACTTGTTTTGAAAAATATTTTAACTTGAAGAAAAATTTTTTCATCAACGAGTGCATTCCACAAAGCATTAAATATTTTATAACAAAGAAAACAATTTTCGTTAGATATTATAACTTTTTAGAAACTATTGCCTATTTTTTTTCACAACTTTAATCATTTTAATCTTTGAAACAAAGTGAGTACATACTTTCGATAAAAAGCCATCTCAAAGCGCTCTATATAATCTTAAAGTTGCGTGTTTAAGTCAACTTATTCCGACTATATTATACATATTTCTTTTTGATTGCGCTAAAATACCAAATTTGCGGTGGCGCCATCTACTTATATTTTGTCGGCATATTAAAGTCGTAGCCTGACAACTTTTGAGGTAAATCTTCCCCACGAACAATAAGTTTAATAGGGATACAGTTTGCATCTAAAGCATTCAAATCTGTTAAATATATTAAATTCCTTATATCAGCAGAGGTCTCACACAGCAACTAAGCAAAATACCAGAAAATTTATTTACGGAAAAACCGAACAATATGATAATTCGTTTCACAATTTTTGAGTTGGATTGAATGATACATTGAATGAGAATTTTAAGAAAAAAAAAATTCAACAAATGCGAATAAAATGTTTCGATATATATACGAGGTACAGCTGATGATGCTATAAAATAGTTTATATATTTGATTCTTAAAAAAAGTCAAGCCCCGACGATGCTGAGACATGCTTTAACACTTTTCTGCAAATATTCAATATTATTACTCAACTAGTAATTGGTTATAATTTCTTTTGAAATAAATATCTTTGGGAAAACAACATTTTCTTCAAAAATTAAATTATAGTTTTACGATTTTGAAGTACCGACATGAGTCACAATATTTGATAAAACTTACAGATAACAACGAAACTAGCGCAAAAGATATAGCCGATTCTCCGCGGTTGAAACGTTGCTGACCAAACCGCGTAAATCGAATGACATTTCTTTCTTTGGACAAACCCACGTAAAGAGAGTCCGACTTTACTGGTCTGGACCGTATGGCGTTGCAGGAATAATTTCTGCAAACTTTCCTCGCGATACTTGTGAGCTTCGTTCAAATTAGCAGATGCCTGTTCACCTTTAAATTTTGGGCTATGTTGGGAATGACTTTGCTTAAATCACTGGAACCAGCCGCGATTTGCGTTAAAGGATCTTTCCAACCGCAGTAGAAGACTGCTTTTGATTTTCAATTTTATATTACAACAACTATTAATAGACATTCCCGTGCTCCAAATGCAGCAACGAACAGCATTGTAAATCAGGGAGTTATTTACAATAATCTAGAATATTCGTCGGAGCGCATAACTCAGACACAGTCTAGTCATTATTCTAGGAAGTGGTGCCTAGACAGCACAAAGCTGTGACCGAAATTTGACGATATTTTTCCGACATTAAGAAAAAGATTAGTTGCTTAGATTTTGATTAATTTTATGATATCCTAAATGTGTTTTTGTGCGAATTTGGATATTGCTTGTACTTCCGCTTTCCCATATGCCTTATGGTGCGCTGCCTGCTATCTAACTTCCCGTGGAAGTAGCTCAACCTCTTGATTTTCCGGCTTAATACTTACAAGTATCATAAGTGCTTCGAATATCGTATAAAGATGGCACAAAAGGTAAGCGATTTTGTTCAAATTTAGTATAATACTTGGAAACATAAAAAAAAAACACTTTGAGTTGGTTAGAATATTTTTACAAATTGGCGGCTCATGCATACAAAACTTTTTTACAAAAATGCTGCAACGGTGCTAAGCACCTCCAGATGAATCGTATTTATGGGATTAATATGAGTAACTCATATACTTGGAAAGAATCCTCACTGTTCTTACACTAAACTCTTCGCATAAAGCGGCTAATAAAATGATTTCCAAAAAAAAAAAACAGCTAAGCTCAAAAGCAAGCAACTTCGTTTAAAACTTCTAATATATTTGAAACAAAACCCCGAATTTTTTTCTTTTCTTTTTTTTTGTGGAAAATCTTTGTATTCATTTGTATGCAAATGAAGTGAAAATCTAATTACTGAAAATATGCGCGAAATCATATGAAATGAAAAGAATCTGTCAGATAATAATAAACACACAGATTTTTATAGACTTCAGCGGGTATGGTGAGGGGGTGGGGGGTGGGGGGACATAAGCGCCCTCCCCACCCGCACATATGTTGTTGTGCCTTTGTGTGTGTGGGTGTGTGTTGGTAAAATGAAAATGTTTATATAATGTGACTGATTACATTATGTGCAGCCGCGCCATATAGAGCGTCTCCAGACGCGAGGCTCTCTCATATGTAGGGAGGGGGCACCATCCAACACACACGCACACTCACACAGACCACATGCCCCACACATATAGGCGCGCACCAAGACGACAATTTGTAATGCGCCAATAAGAATTTATATCAACGGCTTTCAAGGAACACGACGAGGCAGCTGCCAACGAGGATGACGCCGATGCCGCAGACACCGAACAACGACCAGCTGGAACGAGTCCCAACGACGACAACAACAACAACAACAACAACAACCAGCCAGCAGCAGGAACCACAAGTTTCCCATGACGTCGTCGTCTTCAAGCGCTTAGTGATAAGCAGCGACTCCGCCAAGTAACGCTAAGCGGTGGCAACACCAAACAGCAACAGCAACAACAACAACTCCAACACGACTCCAACAACAACAACAACAGCGCAACAACCAAATGCTGCACAACGTCAGGCAGCGCTGATTGCCAAACAAAAACAATAACATTTGTTGCAACAACAACAATAACAACAATGCCATGGCACGTGGCACGAAGCGCTCTAATTCGCTGAAAATGCCGCCTGCTTGGCGCACGCGTCATCTTCTGGCCACCAGCTGTGCACCCGAATCCTTAAAACGAAGCCCAAACATACATTTTCGTTGGTTGGGAATTTTATGCGTGCGTATAAGAGAGCGGGCAATAGAGAGTGAGTGCGAGATTCGTTGTTGCTTTATAAGAGAACCGAAAAACCGGTAAAATACTGAGTAGAGTGTGAATGAAGAAGGTAGAGCGGTGGGAGGTAATGCTAAACGCTTGAAACGAAATCTTCTGCTCGGTAAATGATTTTTGGTGGATCCAGAGACCATACTCCTGGAATTGTAACAGGCAAGTGCGCAAGTAGCAATAATTTGGCTTGTAAGAAAGCTAATTGGTATCTGGAAACGTATTTTCAAAATAGGGCGGCCTTTAAGTGCAACTCGAAGTTGCTTCATCAATATCCGATTAAGAACACAAAAATATGCGAAGAAATATGGCGTGAGTGTTGGGGTGTGCCTTATGGATCGAATTGAGAACGTTGGACTCACGCTTTCACTTGGCAGGGATATATGTACCCAAGCGACGCTTCAAGAACTTCAAAGCACGCTTATCCTTGGACTGCTTCAACAATTCCCTGGCATATTTTTCATAGAGAGCTCGCGACCAGCGCTCGTATTGCACTCCCGATCCTGACGAGCTTGAATGTTCTTCAAACTGGATGAACGCAGATACTTGGCTTGCTAGCCGTTGTACTGGACGTTCTAGACCTTGGTTGTCTTGTGGCCTCAGTTGAGACCGAAGTACAGCTCGTAACACTTTACCTTGGTAATCAGCTGGATCACAAAAGGTAAATAATGTTATATTTTTTTAAAGCACAAATAAACCTCATGAACTAGAATTGAATAAAGTTGTATATTTTTTGATTCTTTTACAATTTTAAAGAAAAAAATATTATAATTTAATGTTGCGTCTTTGTGATACCTCTACTAACCTTTTTGCAATGGCACAATGTGCTATTTAGCCTGAGTATCTGAGGCGGTGGCTTTGTCGTCTCTGCCATCCTCACATCTATCTATCTTACCTTTGAACGATTTGCCTAAATGTGATAATGTCAACCGATTTCAAACGTCAGGGTGCGCCATTTCTTATGACGTTGACAACCGATAGACTTGACTTTACATATTTTGTAAACGTTTATTCTTTACAATTTCAACCATGTAATACTTCACACCTAAAGAACGTGCCGAAAACAATCTTTCAGTTATCTTAACTCCAACGTTAGATCGAAAATAACACGTCAAACAGTCACCGTTTGACAACACTATGCGCTTCAAGTTTTTTTGAGCACGGCACAATGGTAGATCGTGCACAACTCGTTCATCAGCAATCAAGACCTGCCAATGATTTTATTGAAGCGGTTAAAGAGAGTATTGCCGAGAACCCAAAAATTTTCTACTGTCACCGCGCTCAGCATCAAACGGTCGAAGGAAACCGATATTGTTGAATGTTGGCTCACTATATCTGCCCACAAAAAGTCTTGAAGATTATTGGTTCCAACAACACTGCGAATACAACAAGCGAGTTACTGCAACGAAAGTGCACACCTGTTGTCAAAAAGCGGTGACATTGAATGGCCACCAAGCTCTCCGTATTTGACCCCCCACGGACTTGTTTTTGTGGGGTTATTTGAAAAGCAAAACCACATAGAATTCAAGAGCTCAAAGCAAATACTCGTGCTGAAATCATTGCTGCAACAGCCGAGATGCGCGAAAAGATAGGGAAAACGCCGCAAAAAGCCACTTGTTTGATATTGTGCTCAAAAACTAGACTAAACTGGATAAAATGCAAAGAATCAAATTGAATAGAAATACCTCACATTCTGAAACTGCTTGTTTTTTTCATTTCTTGTTATTCAATGCTTACATGCCAACATAAGCAATGGCACACCCTGTATTGTGCAAATATTTCGACTACAGGGCCCTAATAATATATTAATAAATCATTTCGTTCCAAAAAGTTATTCCAAATTACAAACATTTAAAGCGATCAAAGTGCGCTCAAGTCAAAAGTTCACTTGAAAAAATTTCCCTCAAAGAGACAGCAAAAAAAGTACCACTATTATGGTACTCATACGCAGTGAATGCCAAAACCGGTATTTTATAAGATGGCAACTGACCTTAGTCTGTGTGTGTGCGGGTGTTTCTGTGTGTGTGTGTGTGGGACATTTTGACAACAGCTGTTCTTGTTGTTGCTGCCGCTGCCGCTGCTGCTGCTGCCATGACCGGCAAAGGAAAAACGTTGCATATCCTTCGGCGCTGATAGCAATGACAATTCAGTTTAAATGCGGATTCAGAGATAAACGGACGCGTAGCGCGGCAAATGCAAGTCAAGCGAAACACAATAAAAAACAAGTGACTTGAGCAAAGCGACAGCAACAAATCGACGAACGCGACGAACTTTCAAAAAAAAAATTTTATTTATTTGTTGTTTTTTTTTTTTTGTTAATTTTTTTTTGCTGTTACGACAAACTGAGAAGTGCGCGCTTTGAGAAATTAATTATAACAATTAATTAGTTGCAATTTGTAGCTGGTTTGTGCCAAAGATATATAGTAATTGTTGTTGAATGTTGCAAATGGAAGATAATACAAGAAATTAAATTTTAAGTGCAACAACAAAGCGCAGCAACAGCAACAACAAAGCGCAAGAGATAACCGAAAAAAACAATAAGCGCGCCATTTTGAAATGTAGTTGCTGCTGTTGCTTTTGCTGTTGTTGCTGTTGCAAGCTCTACTTCATTTTTGTTTGTTTTTTTTTTCTGGCTTTTGTAAAAAATGACGGAAATGAAGTATGCAACTTGTGTCCACATCAAAGAAAGCAACGGAAATTAAAATTTGCATGTGCACATACCAGCTTGCCACACATTGTGTTTGCTGCAGCAGCAACAAAAGAAGCAACAACAAAACAAAAAAAAAAAAAGTGAACCCAAAAGCCGCAGCCAAGTCCAAAGTCAAATCCGTGACAAATGCAAAAACCTAATACGAGTGCTAACTTGCTGGCAACAAGAGCGCTGCCTGCCACAGAACTAAGCCAAAATGTGTGGCAAGAACTTAGCTAGCAAATCCAAATGAAATCACCTGCAAATTCTTCGTATTCAAAACGCGTGCAACTCCTAAGCTGTTTTCAATAAACTCCACTGACACAGCTAGGGAGCTGTGCCCACCCCAAAAAAAAAAAAAAAAATCCAAACGAATTGAATTGAATCGACAAAAAATTGAGTGTGCAGCGTGTGTGTGTGTGTGCAGCATGTGTACGTGTGTTAGTGTTTAACTAAGCCTCACTGCAGACACACTCATCCAGCGTCACCTTTTGGAGACAGCCAGCCAGACGGCCAGCCGGCCAGACGCGCACACATACACAGACACAGCTAGAGCAAGAGCCAGCTCAGCTTCAGACCTCAGACGCCTAAGCGCCACACAACGTACCCACCAGCCCAGCCCCGCCACCCAAAGCAGCCATTTTCACGATCGAGCAGAGTCTGCAGCTAGTGCAACACGTCTGGCACAACGCCGTCCTGACCAACTAACCGAATTTGCTCTGGCGCCACATACACAGACCGGCGTGTCCTAGACAGACAGTCAAGCCAAGCCAAGCCAAGCCAAGTCGGACCGACATGCCGTCGCCAGCGCACACATTTTGTTTCTCCTCCTTTGGAGTTATCGCTTGCTCAGCAATCGTTCTGCTCTGTAGTTCCGGTAAGTGAAATACACACACACACACGCACACACACACATATACACCAAAACAAAATGGTGGACAACATCAAGACACAAACACAAACACAAATACAAATATAGCCATGACCACAAGCAAGTCCAAAAATTCAAAATGAAACGTAACGAAGCAAGCCATTCATTCAGCCATCCATTCGTATATCCTAACGGCATCCATACTACACTTGTCCAGCCAGCCATCCAGCCATCCATCCATCTATCCAGCCATCCATCCATTTGGTTACTTGGCTCATTCATTCCTTGCAAAACAGATGAAGTTGTATTTTTTGAAAAAAAAAAATCCTTTAAAAGGCATCTCAGCTTTGTCGCACAGTTTGTGCTTCAGTTTTCATGGTGAAAAATTTTCGCGGTATTGTATTTTTCGAATTTACCAAAAGTTGTAGATTAAGTGTTTCGGTTTTTCGAACTTATCAAAAGTTGGAAGAGTTTAAGTGTTGGAATTTGAAAAGAAAACTGATTTTCGAATATTTTTTGTGAAAAGACTACCGATTCCTGAATTAGAATAAAAATATTTAATAATAAACTTAAAATTAGAGCAGCAGTCACAGTTTCTGGCAGAAACAGCAAATAAGAGTTCGGTTTATAATAGAAAAGAATACATATTTTTTGAAATGTTATGCTCATTTTTTCAATATTCTTCAAAAATTGTGAATTTTTTAAAAATAATATTCGAATCTTAATTTTTAACAACAAAAAAAAAAAGTTTTTCGAGTAAACAAACTGTTTTTATTTATAAGTATCTGATATTAAAAAAAAATAAAATAAATGGTAAAACTTTTCAGTCACAATATTTTTTTTTTTTGAAAAATAAATTATTTTTGAATAAACAAAAGTATTTTTTTTTTTTGCATATAAATAGTCTTAGATATAAGATATTAAAAAATAAATATAAAATTTAAATGCCCACACTTTTTAGTATTTTTTTTTCTTTTTTTATTAATATATTTTTTATAAACAATTTATTTATTTTTATAATTTAGTGGTAAAACTAAGTTCAGTTGATCTTAAGATTAAACAATTGGAATTGTTAAAATTAAGAAATATTAAATGATAACGACGAAAGTTTAATATAAAACTAGTCCGTATCCCTAGCCTAATGGGATATCAGGGATATACATATTTTTACAGATATTCAGGGTCTCACATCTGGGACTGGCGAGGAACTTGGATTTATAGAGTGAAAGATGAAAAAGATGAAACAAAGCAACCAAAAGATCAGCATTGACCAAGTTGGGTTTTCATTGTTCGTCATTGGTCAAAGATGCTCGATTTGGCAAATCAAGATAAGTTAAGATAGACGAAGTAATAGAATGAAGAGACCGTTCGTTGTTAAATGTTAAATTAGGAGTTACTCTGGACGGAATTGCGAAAGAAAATTTAGATTTCAATGGAACCGAGCAAAAGCTTATGAAAAAAAAATAAATAAACAGAAGTATTTTTTTTTAATAATTGCATATAAATAAATAATTATAAATATAAATTATAAATATAAAAAATAAAAAAATATAGTGTCTGATATAAGGTATAAAAAGAAATATATATAAAATTTAAATGGCAAAATTTTTTAGTCGCAATTTTATTTTGTTTATTTATTTTTTTTTTTTTTGAATAACATATTTTTTAAAATTAAACAAAACGAATTCTAAATATTATTTTTGCCATATAAAAATTAAGTTTCCGTTATTAAGTTCTTTACAAAATATTATTATTCACTCTTTTTTGTCTATATTCATTTATAATTTATATAAAAAAAATAAACTATTTATTTATTAGCAAAATTTAAGAAACGTTTTTTTAGGAAAGTTTGTGCTCTACTTCAGAAATTCTATTCATTGGAATCGAAATGGTATTAAGTTAAATAGAACTTCTGAATTTCTTGCTGAATTCCTAACTCAAGAACAGTTCGTTGATACTCCTTGAATTTAATAGTTCCGTTCAGAATAAAGTGCCTTCTTCAAAATTTCTATAGAACAAATATTCCCGATCTAACTCTTTTCGAAATTTCTATAGTATAAATATTTACGTTCTAGTGAAAACCCCTTTTATATCGAGCCAATATACTAAAAAGTGTTAAATTTGGATTATTTATGCTCAAAGTGGTGTTCCCTAAAAATGTTACAGATATTTGGAAACTTCGTACTTTCTATTACTTTGGGAATAGTTTCACCTAAATGTTTTTCAAAATAATTACATAATAAATATTTTTCTAATTTTTTGCAGTATAAAAAATTTTCGAAACCTTTAGAGATTCATTTTATTTAATTGTTTATCTTAAAATCGATCGACTTGAATAGAAATTCACTAAATTTCAGTTAAGTACACAGAAGAGTTCTTCGAGTACATTTTTTAATTTATTTATATCATATACAATTAAATAATTAGAAATACTCTTACAAGAAACGAATTGGTAAATCAGAACCTCTTTTTATATATTTCTTCAGAATAAATATTTTCAGCAATATTTGTTAAAAAAGTGAAATTAAACAAATTTATTTTTCTTGTTTTTGTGCTTTCATGATTTCGAAATTTTCACATGGTCCTTAAACATTAAGAGATCTAATTTTTAAAAAAGTTTACATTATAATTAAAAAAAAAAATTAATTTTGTTTAAATTTTTAGCTTAAATCTATAGACACTTTTTATTAGAATTCCTCATAATAGTAACTCATTTATTTCAAATTTAATGCAAAAGGAATTTGCAGAATCTGGCAAAAACTTTGAATTGGTAAATCAGTGCAAAAAGAACCTCTTTTTATATATTTTTTCAGAATAAATATTTCAGTGCGCGTGAAAAAACATTTTATTTCGAGCTCGAGAATATTTTGGCACAGAATGAACTTCTTTGAAATTAAAGTAAATTTTTTTTTAGTTTTTTATTATTCAAATTCATTGCATTTATTATATTCTACACAAAGTGCAACATTTTTCAAAAATTCTATAGCGTTTCGAAAATTTTTCATAACCCAATTTACTGTCAGTTAATTTAGAATTAATTTATAAAATAAATCTTAACTCGCGCATAACGAGCTTCCAAAATAAATTTAAACCTTTCAATCAAGGCAATTTCAAAATACGCTGGACTTAAAATTTTTAGTATTTGTGCAAAATCAAAAAAATTATTTGAAAGCATTTGAAATATTTTTTAAAATGTAATTTAATTTAATAATTTTTTTTAATTCCTACAAAATTAGTCTGTTTATAATAATTTACACATTTTGACGTTCGGGTTCAATACGATTATAAAATAAAAATATTTTAGATTAAATATTCTTATATTTTGTTTAAAGTGAAACATTACTTGAAAACGTTTGATATATTTTGTTAAAATGTAATATCGCTTAAACTTTGAAAATTATTTTTATAAGATGAAAAATAAAATTTTTTAATTTTATTTCAATTTGTTGCAATAGTAAAATCAAGACCATGTTAGTTGCATGGTTACTTGTTTTAATCCTTGTACAATTTTGTTGCCACATCCTCGAATGTGGCTTTCCCCCCAAATCCCAAAGTCCATTGAAAAGCTAGGTTTTCTACAACGTCAGAAAGGGAAGGGCATTTATTCAGTATATATAGGAAAGAGTATGCGTGTGTAGATCTATAAGTGTTTGTATATGAGTGTATATGTGGCATGTGGAACTGCAAGCGACATAGTAGAGTTTCATAATAATAGTGAAAATAATACTGAGGAGAGTCTGCAAGGTTTGTAGATTGACTGGCGATGGCAACAAATACTTGAAAAACAAGTACATTGTTGGTGGATCTCGAAACTTACCGATCGTTTCAAGGACTATTAACAGCCGATTCCTTACAACCTTTAAAAATTATATACTCAACTCGTTTTGGTAGATACGATGAGATGCAGTCCAAAAAGGCCAGACGGAAAACTCAAACGTGAGAGCTTAAAAAGTAAGATTACAAAATTAATTTCACAAATATGTCATCCTGACATATTGTGTCGTATATTAATTGCAAAATTTATCAATAACTTGTGCATATTTTAGTGCAATATATATAAAAGTGGAAATTGTGTATTTGGAAATTTTTTCGAAAATATATTTTGTTGCAAAAGATTGATTTTTTGGGTTTCTGCCGCCACTGTCCTGCGCCAGGTCATTTTTAGTCTGCCTCTATCACTGAAGCTTTGGGGATTTCAAACCAGTACTGCGTGGGGGATTTTTTCGGAATTTTTGCTTTCGGTAAGATCCAACCACACATATTAGCGCTTTGAGTTTTCGTTTTCAATGGGCTTTTGCTCGCAAACTTCCCAGAGTCGTTGGATCTATATAGTTCTGGACCGGTAGTTGCGGGCGTTAAAAATTTGAATTCTAGCCTTCTGATGGACGTAATTCAACCTTGAGAAGTTTTTCGATTTACCTTATGCAGCTTTGGTTTTTTGAATTCTTCTATCACTACAAACTACAGTTCCTCCATTCTTCTTCAATAGGCTGCCAAAAGACTCGAATTGGTGTACTTAAATATTAAATTAAAAAATTAATAACAAAAAGCTACGAACTTTTATTTGAATCTTAAGTTAAACACTTTTTTTGGAAAAGTATTTTTCACGAAAATTTGAATAATTAATTGTGATATGTTTTTTTGGCAAATTTTCTAAAACCCTTTTGTAATTCTAATCAAAAAAAAATTTTAAATATAAATATCATATAATTAAGGTTTCACGTTGAGATCCTACACCAAAAGATTCCCAAATTTTGTGCAATATTAAAA
The DNA here is from genome assembly GCA_035046065.1 of Chymomyza procnemis. NCBI lineage: Eukaryota > Metazoa > Arthropoda > Insecta > Diptera > Drosophilidae > Chymomyza > Chymomyza procnemis. The sequence goes on along the minus strand of JAWNOJ010000021.1, from coordinate 32,996,938 downwards.
AAAAAACCGAATTAAACTAATTTAGTTGCTACTTTTTAATCACCAATAAAAAAATTAAAAAAGCAAATTCAAAATTTCTGTAATATTTAAAAAAAATAAATAAATAAATTAAGCAAATTTATTTTTAATATTTTTACAAATCAACGCTATGTTTTCACACTTATAAAATGTATACTTAATAAATTAAAAAAGTTAAATTGAACAATTTTATTTATTTAGGCAAACAAAACTATTTAGGCAAATACAAATATAATTTGTAGTAATTTTTTGAAGTAAAATTTGACAAGGAATTAAAAAAAATAATTATTTTAAAATTTTAGAAATCAGCAGCAAGTTGATTTCTATTTAAAAATTATAATTGAAACATTTTTGAAATTAAAATAATTTAACAAACATTTAGATTGAAAATAAGATATTTGAAACTAAATATTTTTCTTTTAATTAAATTACGTTAATTTAAAAAATCATTTACAATTGAAATTGAAATTTTCAATCATCAGCTCAGTTGAATTTTAAAATAATTGAAAATTAATATAAATGCATTGATTGAAAATGCATTTTTTTTTCATTGAAATTTATTTATTTTTAATTTTAGTATTTTCACAAAATTATTTAATTTTCCTCATTTGCTGGACCAAATATTTTGGAATATCCTTTTACTTAGTTGGCATTTCAAATAATCAAAAGTATTTCATTAAAATTTTCCTATTTAGGGCTCAGCATAAGTTTTTTTAATTCAGAAAATTATTGTCAATTATAATAATTTAAATGAATTATTTTAATTTTCGCATTTTTTTCGATAAAGTTGGGATTTTGAATAATTAAAAAGTTATTTGTCTTGTATTTTCCCCATTTAGGGTTCAGCATAAATCAATTAATTAATTATAATTCAAAAAATTTATATTCATTTACAATAATTTAAATGAATTGCAGGAAAGTTTTTCGAATATCCTTGTGTAGCCATTGCAATGTAAGGGTATTCGAGCGAGCGAGAGCTGCTACCAAATAGAGTTAACTTATCCTATGGATAGCTCTTCAATTCGTGCCGCATGTGGCATGCCCCTTGGGGCACCTCCCACGCCCCTCCCTACGCTCCGGCTAGGCATTTAACATGCGACTGTTATTGTTGACGTTGCATCTTGCAATGAAAACGTCATCGAATGTAAAATGTTTTTGTTGGGCAAGTTTAAAAGGATTTTCCTATATGCATATGTATGCAGCGAGTGTGTGTGTGTGTGTGTCAGTGTGTGTGTGTGTGTGCAGCACACAAATAAACCGACACTTGCATACAAAGGACAACTACAACTACAACAACGTCAGACAGAAAACATAAGCGTCAGGCGGCGCCAGTTAGCAGTCACAAGTCGCCAGTTGGCCCAGCTGTGCTGCCAACTCGTCTGCAGTTTCAGTCTGCTCGCCTCACTCCTTTTTGCAGCGTATTATTGGGTGCGGTGGGCGGCGGTACAAGCTCTCTAGTATGCCAAGAGTTGAGTTAATGCATTTTGTTGCACAAAAACATAAATATTTTTACACAAAAAAAGGCGTTTTTTTTCCAACGTGCCGAAGTTCCTTAAGGTCCTTTCGCTCTCTATGTGTGTGTGAGTGTGTGTGAGTTACTTTTTATTCGAACGCTTCGAATTTTTGTTTCCATTTCAAGTTTTTCTCGCTTTTTTGCGATTTTATTATAGCATTTGCTGAATTTTTGCTATTGTGTCATGAAATGTTAGAAAGCGAGAGAAGCATTTACAGAGAATGGGCGTTTCAGGATACGCAACAAATTAACTTTTAACCTGGTAAACTACCGTTGGGTACATTTATGAGCTTGTAGTCGGTCCAAGGCGGTGGGTACTCAAGTAAGGTATTTATGAAGCATATCATATATGGGGCAACAGCTGTGTGCGAACACGATTTCTTTTAGAGATTTTACGATTTTGTGCAAGGATTTTTAATTTTTCGCTGCACCAGAAGGTGTTGTTTATTGCAAATTACTGTTTGTTGTAAAAGAATTAATTAGAGAAATATATCTAAAACAGTTGGATAGTATTTGTTATAGACAATTTTTCATTTTTAAGTTCTATTAATTGTAAAGGGTGTTTTTTTTTCGAGGTATATAAGTGGGCATTACTGTTCAAGATGGCGACCGATTTAACAGCTGGTAAATGACTTATTATCAGTTTGGTTTGCCAATTGAAAAGTTGAAGTCAAACGATCATCTAACAAAAACGATGATGGCCAGAACGTTACAGTCAATGGTGATCGGTATAGAGAGTCATGATTACGTACTTTTTCATTCCTGAATTGAACAACATGATGTGCAGGAGCTGTGGTTCCAACAAGACGGCGCAGAATGTCACACAACTCGTGCCACAATCGATTTTATGAAAGACGCGTTTGGTGACCACCTAATTTCACGTTTAGGACCTGTAAATTGGCCTTCAAGAACTTGTGATTTAACACCGCTGGACTACTTTCTGTGGGGCTATGTAAAGTCATTGGTCTATGCGGATAAGCCACAAACGCTTAACCATTTGGAAGACAACATTCGCAGTGTTACTGCCGATATACAAATGTTGGAAAAAGTCATCGAAAATTGGACGTCCAGATTAGACTACATCTGAGCCAGCGATGGGGGTCATACGCCAGAATATATATTTCAAATGTAATGCCACAAGATTATCTTTCGGATAAATAAAATTCATGTCAATCGTATTATCCATCATTGTTTTATTGCAAATTAAAGTTCCATACCTGCAAAAAAACACTCTTTATAAAATGAAACTTACCTTTTAGTCTTATGAACTTAATTAAAAATAAATACACTAAAATAATATTTTTCTAGTTCAACTTAACAAAAGTAACAATAATTTTGTGTGTAAAAAGCATGATACTCTTGTGGTAGTAGTAAGGAAACTAAAGGTAGATGGCGCCAGCAAATATACGGCTGTTTAATTTTTTTTAATAAAATATGTGTAGCTTCTGTTGAGTTCTCGCGCTCAAAGACTTTGCTTTTAAATAGGTATAGTATATATGTAAGCTCAAGTAAAAGTAGATGGCGCCAGCAAAAATTCAGGTTTTGTAGCTTGAGAAAGATAGTTCGTATTAAGTACCACTAACTGTAGGGTTATTGCGCTCAAAGACCAAAATATCTAAGCTAAATTGTGAGTAGGTGGCGCCAGCCAAAATCTAGCTATGCGCTTTTTTTATAAAATATATGTAGTTCTTGTGAAATTCTTAGGTTCTAAGAACTTTGTTTCATAAATAAATATGGAATTTGTAAGCCCAAGTAAGAGTGATGGCGCTCTCGAAAACAAATACTCATGAAATTGTGCGTTTTGAATTGTAGCTATGCAAGGCGCAGCTAAATGTTAATATAAATACTGATTTTGCAGATTTTACATTTTTTAATAAATATAAGGAATAAATAAGAAATAAATATGTAAGCTTAAATATGAGTAGGTGGCGCCAGGCAAAAACCCGGCTATGCGCTTTTTTTTATAAAATATATGTAGTTGCTGTAGAGTTCTTGAGCTCTAAGGCTTTCTTTTAAAAAAAAACCAATATTGTAACACTAACTTGAGCGTAGATGGCGCCAGCAAAAATCCAGTTTTGGTAACTTTGGCCAAATGTTGACATGTTTACTCAGAAGTCTGAAGCAGATTTAAATTTTTAGCGTATTATGTGCCAGTAGGGTTGATATCTGAGCTTAATTGTAGCAGTAGGTGGCGCCAGCAAAAAAATCATCAAATCTGTTTGAAATTTTGCGTTTTGGATGCTTTATTTTTGGTAGTTTCATATATGTAAGCTCAGCAGCATTTCTGCGCTACACAGTTACTGTTTTTTTTTTTTTTTTTTTGAAGTCAAAGTCGTAGTGCTTTTTGAAATCGAAAACATTTAAAGCTAAAAATGACTGCACAAGTATTTGTTTTGGATAGCACCAAACCTCTTGGCTGCTGAGCACAAAGGCAAGCCACTCATTGAACCAAAAAATTTAACCTCAAGATACTTATATGCCAAATAAATTGTTTTACTATTTCAAGGACTCTCTATCTAACTCGCCCTGCGCTCCCGCTCAAGGATGCATTCCTACTTAGTTACATTTTCGAATGCAAATATTTATGCACAACTTAAGAGGCAAAGTGCATGGAAATGCACGCATTGTCTAACATATTCAGGTTCACTGCATCTTGTATTTCTATTTAAATGGAATATCCGAAATCTAACAAATTTTTAAATCACTTCAAAAATTTAACAAACAAGACAGACTTTTTTTTGGCAACAAAAACAACAACCAAATGCATTGTATAATACATAAAATGCCGAAACTAAATATTATTTGAGCAAACATACATAAAAATCAGTTACGGTTGTAAGCTCTTCAAAAATGTTGTAATAAATTTTGGCAAAATATGGAAAATGGGGTTTCGCCCCCTCCATGCAGCAGAGGCAACAACGACAACGAGTGGCTAAAACAATTTGTACAAAACTTTATGGGAAGGCAAAAGTGTTTGTTTTTTGTTCCCCCGACTTTTTGTTCACTCGGACTGCATTTTATCTGCAGTTTGTACACGCTTCATGCATTTGTTTTTGTCCCTCCCCCACTATATATGATATATACGATATATATGGGGCGTTTGGGGTTCACACTTTGGTTATTACAACATAAAGTTAAAACCACAAGCGACAGGTAAAAAAAAAAGCATATATACATATATGCATATGAAACAATAAATATAATATATGTATAGGAGTGTTCAGTGTCGGATCTATAAAAGTCAGAATTCGGGCAGAGAACGAAGCCTAAATGCGCTTTGTACTTTAAATCGAACTTACTTTGGAAAAACTATTAGGAAAATTTTAATTGAAAAAGATTTTTGAGATTTGTATATTTGGTGCTACCAATAATTTTTAATGTGATTTGAAAACGTAAATTATTTTGCAGAAAAATTTAAATCTGCCACAGGTTTAATAACTGAAGATTTTCTCTATATTATTTTGTCATTTGCACTAAACTAGTGCGAGTGAAAGTTTGGAATGGCCAGGATGGATCCCTCGAACCCTTAATAGAAACAAATTAAAAAATATTGTTCATTAGTTTTGCCATATTATTTATATTTTTTACAAAATATAGTTTTTCGGAATATTGAGTTGGTGCTTATTAAACAAAGTGCATAGATTCGTTAGATTTTCTACATAATTTTGCCAATATAAGTTAGTTTTTGGAAAGATTGGGATAACGATTATCGAAGAAAGTGAATAGAGCGCTGGACGCCTAGTTTAATTGAAATAAGTTTGCATATACTGTTCGTTAGATTTTGTTCTTCAGGTTCGTTTTTCGTAAGAATTATATTTAAAATAAAAGAAATAATTTATGGGAACTAGAGTTAAGTTCGCTTTGATTTTAAGAGTTGGTTCTAACAAAAAGTTGTGACTCAAAATTGAACCGATTGGCCATTGGATTTGACATCTGCCATGAATTAATGTCTGTTTCTGACAACAAAATTATATTTTGCAACTTTAAAAATTCCCGAACTAAACGGCATTTGCGGAAATTTATGATTTTCTGTTTGTATGGTTTATATTTTTGAGAATTATTCAAAATTAGGTTTCTTGAAAGACTTTATGTCTTAAGAAAGGATATCAGTACCGAATCACTACTGAAACAGATATGCTGTGACAACCCCCAAGATGAAAAAATACTACGTTCCACATCGACTTCAAATTTTGCCTAGTGAACAGTTGTGTTAGCGATTACATCGACGCCAAAGCCAAATTATTATCGTTATCGACTATAACTCAAGCACTTGAATTATGCCAATCCAGACTGAGTACTCATTTTAAATAAATGGTAAAAAGATGGGAAAAAGTAAACCACAAATATTTTGAAAGATGTATTTTTTTTATGTTCTTAAACATAAAAACGGCTCCCCGAATTCGATGACGTCCATAGGCATTTTCAAAAACGGACACGAATAGGACAATGGAACGTTAGAACCCTTAAGGAACCATCATGATTAGCACAGTTCGAGGAAGAAATGGAGAAACTGCAGATAGCGATAGATGGCATCCACAAGGCTGTAGACGGATCGGCAGACCCAAGGCGACCTGAAGAAGATCCATCCTCCAAGAACTGACCCAGGCGAACACAACATGGGACAGAGCTAACACAGACGGCGCCAAATAGGGTTCGATGGACTCTTGTAGAGGCCCTAAGTTCCCAAGCGGAATAATAAGGAAAAAAAAAATTTTTTTTTAAATATTTTCATTAAAAAATCTTCTGGGAAACACAAAAGAACCGTACTAAATAAGTTTAGACTTTTCTTAAGAAAAGGAGCCAAAAGATGAGCGTTGACCAAGTTGGGGTTCTATAGAACGTAACTTAAGAACGACGCTCGATTTGGCGAACCAAGTGGAATTAAGATAGAGATAGAGATGAATTGGATAGACAACTGTTCGTAAGCTGGAAAATCGCTAAGCTTAGCGCTTAAAGTGCGAAGGGAATCGTGCTATGCTAAATTGGATATACAGAATGGTAGTGCTTGAGGTCGAAAATTATGAATTACTTTGGATTGTCTTTCCATCCAGGAAGGCAACCTTGTTAAGTAGTGCGTTAGAATCAATGAACCTAAAGTAGGAGCTAATTTGTTAGAGTGAAGCAAGACTCTAAGGCTACTGCTCAAGAAGTACTTGATTTCCACTCTTTATAAGAAAACGTTTCAAACTGAAGTGCTTGATTTCCGCTCTTCAAAAAGAGTAACCAAACAAAAATTAATCATTACCATTACCAAATTATAGGCATGATAGCTTGTGATCAAACTGAAGCGATAGCGCACTAAAATGCATAGCCCAATATATAGGACAACAAAAAATACTACGTTTTTGGGTACATACTCTTATATATACAAAATTCCAGACATTTTCGAGCATCTCTGCCTTAGGCAGCTATTTACTTTCAAAGAAATCCATAGCATTTTAAACTTTATTTGTAGGCTGCTTCGATGCCATCCTGCAGCTCTGCTGCATTTCCCTGTATTTAGTAAATCTCGCCTAAATAAAGACTCCTCAGTTCAGAAGCGGCTAATTACTATAGGCCTGTATTCGCTTCGATCAGTTATTTATTAAGATATCTTCATGCTTCCAACTTTGGAGAGATGACCATAGTCAAGCGGAATAAATTTAATTCATTCCAAACTTTATCAATATGGAGTATATAACCTTTATAACGCCGGTCAACAATTTCTTCAGAACGCCCACACTAAAGGACCAGTTGATTAGAAATTACCAAAACGCAGCTAAAAGCCTGACAGACGGATCTAAAATGGATGCAGTAGTAGGAGCAACGGCATGCTGCATAGAGCCAACAACGAAGGCGTCATTTAAGTTACTGGAGCAGCACATATAGGACTCACTTTGCAACATCTTCTGCGGCAGTCCATGCCATTAGCTCAAAAAATGTGTACTGGCAAGTAGGATTTCACTAGATGTATGCGCATCTTCTGGGTTCCCAAACATTGATGGAAACGAAATGGCCGGAAGGCTAGCTAAGGGGTGTGCCGCATCAACACGTACGAGGGCTGAGAACTAAGTGATACCTCTTAGGGCTCTAAACCACAAATCGGTGGAAAGTAGCTGCCGACAAAAGGTGACACAGCACGACGAACTGTAAAACCGACCGCATCATGTGTGCGAAAACCAACTTGAAATTAGACAAGCACCATCATGCAGCTCTCCAGAAAAGACTGCAAGCTTATGCTGAGCTAACCAAATGGGCCACTGTCTGGCCAAAAGACTGGGCTCCAGGGAATCAGTAGTCAAAGAAACTTTAGAACACCTTTTATGCAACTGCCCTACCCTCTGCAGCTCGAGAACTAACTTTCTAGGCGAACCAATGCTGGACTTGCTCGCAGAGTCAGCTCAAACCATTCCAGAGATTGCTGGCTTTCGCGAAACACAAGCGCATTGTGGATGACTTACTCATTCATAACTCCGGTTGCACTAAGGATCACTCTGATCTATATGAGTAACCCTCCCCTGGTAGCGGGGCCGGCCTAACCTAACCCAATCTAAACTTTATTATTAAAGTATTACATAAAATTTCATAAATTGCGATTTTGACTGCCGAAATACAATACGAAAATCGAAAAAACTCTGTGCAAAAAACAGTGCTACTTTGATGAGACAAACAAACAATTATCTCAAAAAATAATTCTGCAATTTTCAACAATATCAATTTCAAAAAATATATATTTATATATGATATATCACGATTTCTGACGATTTTTGTATGCAGCACACAGACAAAAAGCAAAACCACTTCAAAAAGAGAGTGCATAAAATTTATTAACTTGGCAATGAATTGCGGGTTTTATCGCCAAATTATTATGCCATAAATTAATAAAGGTGCGGTGGGGGCAACGGGGCGATGGGGCTTGGTGACAGCAAATGCAGCAACATGATCGAAACAAGTGCAAATACCATACATATATATGTGTGTGTGCAGGATAAAACAAACGGGTAAAGGATACAATTTAATGCGCGGCGCCACACCCCGCGCTGTGTGGCAGGACGCAAGGAGGCTGAACAAAAGAACTAAGCAAAAAACTGTAAACAAGCTAAAAGCTCTGGGCAAATGGCGACAAAATATGAGAAGAGAGCAGCAGCAGAAAACAAAACCACAAAAAAAAGCGAAAAAAAAATGGAATTGAGAAAATAGAAAACAAACTAAAAGAGTGCGAGGAGAGGGGCAATGGAGGAGGGCTTGAGGGTAGAGAGGGAGCGTAGTACAAATAAAAAGGATGTAACTGCACGCAGGACAATCAACTTTATGCTGTAACGAGCAGACAACACAGACAGACACAGAGAGAGTGTGTGTGTGTGTGTGTGTGCCAGCATGACTAATGTGCATGACATACTTGCGTGTGTGTGTGTGTGTGTGTGTTGGTGTGCTGGTGTGCGTGCGTGTGTTGGTGTGTGCGCTGCTTTGCTTTATGCAACCATTTAGCCCGAGGGGTGTTTTGACAAATTGTGCAAATTATTGTGTTAAATTTGCCCTTGAGGTGAAAAATCACTTTGACATGAGTATGGCCACCATTACGTTTCGCCCTTTTATTTTTATACACACACAAACGCACTACACACATATACACACACACACGCACACGCATACGCACAGAGGACATGTTTTTTTATGACTGTGTGTGTGTGTGTGTGTGAGTGCGTTTAGCTGATTGTGCCTTTGACTGTCACATTACAAACGCCAATACATATGTCAGCCGTAGGCAATGCGCTCTCACACGCACATAGACACAGAGGCAGACACACAGATACACACACACACAGTTATACGCCTCTAGTGCGCACACTTCGGGCCAAATGAATATATACAAATGACTTAAATTAGCAGAGCAAGCAACATTAGCTCAATCTATCAACTGCTAGGCATATGCCTTGGCCTAAGTTGAGAGAATACGCCAGAAAAAATGTTTCACTTTTCGCCAACAAATTGGCACTTTTGTAGCCAATTTATTTTAAGTGCCGTATTTGTTCAAACTGTTTAAAATTTTGTTTAAGTTGCATTATTTATAAATCTAAGATGTTTAACAAATATTAAAAAAAAAATCAAGTACTAAATTTAATTTCGATTGTAGCGAATTTCATGGAATTCCTGCAATTTAAAGCCAGTATTTTACTTAGAAAAAGTTTGCTCACTGAAACTGTTTTCAAGTTTTGTAAAAGATTTTTTTTTAAAAATTGTTATATATAAAAAATTTGTTTTAGTTTAAATAAAATTGTAATCCACATTTTGCGAAACACTGCTGGCATGATTCTACATCTTATAATGTTCAAAAACAAGTATTTCGCATTTCTGCCATTCCAAGCAAACTTAAATGCAAGTTTTCTACTTACAAAAAATTGGCGTGTTAAATTATTTTTAATTGCCGCAGAAGATTTTTCCAAAAATTTTATATTAAAAAAAAAACGTTTTAGTTTAATTAAAATTGCAAGCCTTATTTTGCGATACACTGCTGGTATGATTCTAAATATTAGAATGTGCAAACATTTTGAAAAATAAAGCTTCCGAGTTTCGATTAAAGCAAAAATTGCGAATTCCAAGCAGTTCCAAGCAAACTGCATCCACATCGATGAATTCAATGCTTCGGAAAACGAATTGAAGTGCAAGTTTTTTTTTTTTTCAAAGACAAAATTTTATGTTCTCTAAACTTGTTTTTAAGATCAGCAACAGATGTTGTCATGTAATTAAAGAAAATTTTATATAAATTTGTTTATAATGGTAAAAAAAAAAAGGATTTTATATTAATTAAGTTAAAAATTCACATTTTGCGAAACACAGCTGACAAGATTTAAAAGCTGTACTTGTTTAAAAAATACTGAAAAATGAATTTTATAATAATTTTCGATTAGTTTCGATTAAAGCAATTATTTTGGAATCCAACAGTTTCAAGCAAATTCCTCATAGATTACTTAATACTGGAGCAAACAGTGCATGACAAGTCTTAATAAATTGCTGTCTTCCCAAAAAAGAGAGAAAGTTCTGACCAAATGCAATCTCTAATCTTATCTATGGAATCAAACACAACAGACACCAGCACTACAAGTGATCTCAAGCAGATAATGCGACGAATGCTAGATCAAGAACTGAAATCCACTGAAACCTCCAAGTAAGCCGAAAGCTAGAAGCAGGAGCAAAATTAGGAGTGCAAGGTAGATCCTTATAGAGAAAACAAGTTGAGGCCCTTTATTATTCTTTGGAACATTTGAGTTTACGAGAAAAGAAATACAGGCCAAGTGGTGTATATACTAGACTAGCGCAAGATAGCTCCTTGTGGAGAATACTTTTGCTTCTTTGTGCCGTCTTGAAACATTTTTACTCATAAAAAATACATAGGCCTTCAGGCTAGGTGGTAATATACAATATGTTTCCATAAAAATATTAGTTAAATACATTTCGGATTTTTTTTTTTAGAAGATAAAGCTCAAAGATTAGAGCTTTGAAGAGTATAAGAGCAGCTGCAGATTAAGCGATGCAACAATCTTTCTACTTTGGCTATCGGATTTGGCAATAAACTGTAGCTGTATGCTCCCTTCGCACAGCTATTAATAGAGATATCTCCAGCTTTGAAGCGATGTCAGAATTGTCAAAGGGAATATGTTTATTATAATCTGCCTGGAGCATAGGACAAAAAGCATTTCCATTTGAACTTGTATTCTTGCTAGCATTGCAACTCATTTCATGATTTTAAGAATTTATTTATTTTTTTTTTAAGACTTCTGCTGGATCTTAACATTTAAATCTAGCTCGCCCCGTACTGCTTCCTATGTGCGTTTTCGCATTGAACACATGCTTTGCTGTAGTACTTCGACCAAAAGTACGGCAAAGCACGCGCACTCTCCAGTTGGTTACTAGATAGATCTTCCTGCACTTGTTACTTTCAGCTGTGTCTATATCGCACCTCCTTTATCGGCGTTAGCATTGAACATCTTCTTTGCATGGAGTACTTCATCCAGTATTACGACAAAGCTAAGCCAGCGTAGATGTTGTGGCGTAATATGCTGGATATCATCATCCTTGCCGTTATAAAGCTCATACAGCTTCTGCGCCATATAAGAGCTACGGCAGGTCGTATCTTTTGAGTTCTTTTGTCGGCTTTTGCATCTGACACCTTACTTGCATGCCGCCTCAATCTATGGCCTCGTAGAACTCATACAACTCATGGCTAGATCGGTTGCGATAGATAACCTAAGATTTTGCATTTGCATCTTCTGTAAGATCATTATAACTATCGAGCGTCATCTGTTTAACTGAATTGCCTGCTCTACTTAGACAATGAAGAAGTGACATCTTAACACTTTCGAAAATTATCTCAGAAGGATTGACTGCCTTAAGAAGTCAGAGGTAATACTCGAGGGTCAAAGTGATCTACTGAAATAACAATTGAGAGCACATGCACTGTTTTAAAAAAACTTAAACTTTCACAGCCTCCAAACGCATGACACTATTCCACTGAGGCTGCCAACTGAGATACAAATGCACTTGTATCTAATCTGCTGGACAGCATTGTCGTTGTAGTTGACACACACACATACACGCCCACACACCCACCCACACATACGCAAAACGCACTTTTCTGTGGCAAACTTAAAGCTTATCAAAAATGTAACTCTTTAAAGGCCAATGCCACATAATTTGAAGCCACAATGTTGCCACAACCGCTAATTGTGGCAGAGAACGAAGGTAGCAATGAAAGGAGAAACGAGTGCGTGGGCGTGGCATGCTAAGGCGTTCTATAAGAAACATATAAGGCCAAGTTTTTTGTTGCTGTTAAAAATTTCGACACGATTTTGTATGCAGCGTTGACGTGACTCGAATTAACTAAGCCCAAGTGCATGCATATGCATGCACACGTATCTGTGAGTTTCAGTATTGGTGTGTATCTGTGTGAGTGTATCGGTGTCTGTGTGTGTGTGTGTGACCGCCTACTTTAGTAATGCTGTTGCTTATTATCGAAATTGTATATGCCACAAAACTGCTGCAAAGACTTCCTGCCGACAACTTGCAGCGACTTTGGTCTTTTTTGGAATAGTTTTTCGCTTTTTCAAGGGAAGGGGAAGGTTACCTCAGACGTAAAACTTTTGCACCAACATTAAGATAGTTGCACGTCTAGACTGTTTTTAGTCAAATTATGGTTTTCAAACGTTGTGTTACTGTATTACTTTCCCCTCCCACCAGCCATACCACCCGCGCTGCAACAGCATTTGCTGCCCTCAAAAAATACATTAACCTTAGCCAGGTAGCCTTAGATCCACTTGAGCTGCCACGTCATACAGCTTGCTTGCTACTTACATGACTTTTTGTGCAACAAAATTCATTCACTTGTTACAACAATTATATTTGACTCTGCCACAGACACACACACACACCATTACTCTACTGCACTTAGCCAAGTTGCCACAACAAGTTGCAACATAAGCAACTGCTCCTGAACTCCTGACCAAACATACTCAATGTGGGTAATTCTTTAACAAACTGAATGTAAATATATGTTTGAAATGTTGCCGCTTTTTCGTTAATAATTAATAATTGCAGAAAAGTGCAATTTTTGAACTTTTATTTAAGCAAATTTTTATAACATTTATTTTATTTTATTTTTTAATGAATCTCTCTTTGGCTTCAAGAGTACTTTCGTCGGGGAATAAAATTTATTCGAAAAAAAAATAATTAACTGGGTTTGATTTCGACGATCCTATTGGAAAATGTTTACGTTATAAATTATTATTATAATTGACATTATTTTGGGAACTTAGCCTATCGACCATCATTTTCCGATTTTGTCTATACTAAGCTAAATATCTTAATTCAGTTATCGACGTTTTGGTTTCGTGCATAAGCGAACTTCCACACGTAGTCCTAGGGCGCTCCCTGCGTCAAGTACCAATGGGGTTTTAGGTAAGAACAGGGTGTGCAAGATTTTCCTGGCCTCTGCGCAGCTCAATTTTCGTCTATTTTATTCAGTTCACACCCATAATCGCACATTATAGATTCGACTAGGCCCGCACATACCGACTATGCGCCCAAGAAATCGGTTGACGTAGCACTGTAGCTGTTATTTGATGATAGCATTCGTCAGATGCCAAGTCTCGCTAGTAGTAACGTCTTAACGCAAACATAACAACTTTTCAGCTTGGTTGATCTTCTAATGATAGCGGATCTCCAAATTCGAGAAAGCGCAGCAAAACTACGCTAAGCTTACTGTAGCCGGTTCTGTACATCACTCATGGTATCACCATTCGGTACCTAGGTATTCCAACTCGTCTCTTAACTCTAAGTTAAGTTTGCGTACAAAGAATGGTGGTTTACTACGAGAGTTTACGTGCATGGTTTTCGATTTACCACATCAGCATAACATCATCTTTAAGCCATCTTTAAGAGGAACATCAGATAGGGAATTGATCATACTTTGCATCACACTGTGGTTCTGTGAGAGGAAAACTATATCGTTGGCGTAGGACAAAGACCGCTTTCCAGCTAAGTAAAGCCAACCCTGCATAACTTCTTTCATAGAAATAGTACAACACCCCTATTGTGCTGGGCATTCTCCTCCATTCCAGAGTACAATAACGATCCATCATTTGCAGTACTCTTTTCACCTGTTCCGCTCCAACGCACTTCATCTAAGCCGATGAGATCAATTTTTACACGATCACATTCTTAATTATGCTTGTCAGATTGCTACATAGTTCGCATGCCCGTACATCCAAATCGCGTCCGGGTACAGTTTCGTAAAGGGTTCGTTGCCGTCGAGCCGTTATCCGATGTAGCTCTGGAGTTATCTAACTGATTTCTTCTAGTCAAAACTCGTATCAAAGGGAATTCAGCAAGCAAGAATGATTGGTCGCAGCTGCCTAAATCGATAAAAAATTTGTAGTAAGATTAGTCTAGTGGGCTGCCGATCCTATCTGAGACCTTTGTCTGATAGTAGCCATTTTATGCATTCAAAAGTCTAAGGAATCTAAAAAGCTAAGTCAATAATATTTATTGAATGCTGAACTTGAGAGATCTATTTAAAAACCATAATAGTCATAAATGTGAATTATAAGCATTGGATAAAATAAAAAGTTTAAATTGGTATCAAATGAAGAATACGAAGAAATCAAACAATAAAAAAATGAAGAGAGAAAAGCATTGTTTACATAATAAAATTTAAAATATTATTTTGGTATAAAATTTTAAAAGTAAACGGAAAATTAAATTAAATCTGGCTTTTATTATAAGTAACTTAGCAAAAGTGGGAAAAATAGAATATCAAAAAAATACATTTTTTAAAAATTTAAATTTACATTTTTTTAGAAGCTTAATCTTAATAATTTGCTACAATATTTTAATGACTTTCTGTCTTTGGAAAAGAAAAAATTAATGTATATAATTTTAATACACTTTAAAATATTGAAAATAATATAAGAAATGTTCAAATTTAAACCAAGTGGACAGAGTGAGAAAAATCGATTCCAAAACTGGACTAGATTTATTTTTTAATTTATCAAAAACAAAAAAAAAGAAACCACTTAAAATCCCAGTTAAGTTAAAACAAAAATATCTACAGATAATTTACAAAGAACATTGTTCATATATTCATGACCTTCTCGCTGAAACTAAGCCCGTTTCGCAAAGAACTACCCACCAACCGCATAGGTGCTGTTTATATTGGCGTTTTGGCCAAATTGTAGCATGCCTTAAGGCGCGTCGTTTAGATAAAGTTTACGAAGTTAAAATGAAGTCATGCCTGACTCCTCGTGCCACGCTTAACTTTTGGCCTTATTGCAAGCGTGAGGCGCCATTTTGGTCAAAGGAGTGTATGTTTGGCGAAACTAACAAGACATAATATAATATTATGAGTATTTATTTTGGAAATATTTGATCTAATTTAACTGGTGTTCATGCTGTGCTTAAATAAATAAGTTAATCTCGCTTTGTGGATCGTGGTAGCGTAGTCGCAGCTGACTTGCCTCTAAACCCGAAGGTCGTTGATCCGGTTTCAAGCTACAGCATTGCTGCGTTTGCCTAGCACTGGCATGGTTAGCAAATAGACGGTATTTCCCTTTGTAAATATCTATTAATTAATGACACAGGCGTTTGGATTCGGGTATAAACTGTAGGTTCTTTTAATAAAGATTTATTCATAACGCGCCTTAGAACCTTAAATTGCAGTAAAACAACGATGGATAGGTTAACATGAATTTTATTTATCCGAAAGATAATCTTGTGGCATTACATTTCATACACGATTTCTGGCATAGATACGGCTGGCTCGGATATATGTTACTACAATCTGGACGTCCAATTTTCGATGACTTTTTCCAAGATTTGTGGCCCTTTATCGGTAATAACACAGCGAATGTTGTCTTCCAAATGGTTAGGCGTTTGTGGCTTATCCGCATCGAGCAATGACTTTACATAGACCCACAGCAAGTAGTCCAGCGGTGTTAAATCACAAGATCTTGGAGGCCAATTCAAAGGTCCAAAACATGAAGTTAGGCGACCACCAAATATGTCTTTCAAGAAATCGGTTGTGGCACGAGTTGTGTGTCATGTTGCGCCGTCTTGTTGGAACCACAGCTGCTGGACAACATGGTTGTTCAATTCAGGAATGAAAAAGTTAGTAATCTTGGCTCTATACCCAGCACCATGGACTGTAACGTTCTGGCATTGTGTTTGAAGAAGTACGGACCAATGATTCCGCCAGCCCATAAAGCGCAGCAAACAGTCAGTTTATTTTGGATGTAATGGCGTCTCGACATACACTTGAGGATTAGCTTCACTCCAAATGCGGCAGTTTTGTTTGTTGACTTAGCCATTCAACCAGAAGTGTGCTTCATCGCTAAACAAAATTCGTCTATGAGAATCGGGAAGTACGCGGCCATCTCGTTTTGGACTTCTACGACTTGCTTGATGATCGTTTGGCTGTAATTCTTGCTCGAGTTGGATTTTGTAAGCAGGCATACCAAGATCCTTCCGCAGAATCCTCCATAAAGTGGATTGACACAGATCCAATTCCTGTGCTCGATGGCGCATGGTCTTCAACGGGTCTTCCTCAATGTTACGCTCTACAGCAGCAATTGCTTCTTCTGTACGCAGCGTACGGCGCCTCTGAGGATGTGAGTTATCAATAGGAGAAAACGCGGTCTGAAAACGGTCCATAATTAATCGATAGACAATCGTGTTGCCGATAACATGAACGTGTTGCGCGATGCGTATTCCGCACAAATCCATAGGTTTCAATATAAAATTTCACTATTTTCAAGCGTTGTTCAGGCGTGAGCCTATTCATGATGCATTGTCAAACCAAACTGAGAATTAATAACACTTAAATCGGTCGCCATCTTGAAAAAGAATACCAACTTGAAATTCTATAGCTCGCAAAATAACACCCTTTATACATGCAGTCTTATCCGATTTTCCAAGTGTACGATTTTATGCATTTTACTTATGAAAATATATTGTTTTTTTTTCATATATTATAAGTTGCACTGCATGCCATATAGTTAAAAGCTCATGTTTCGCAAAATAAATCCTTTAAAGTTTTATATTCATTTTTCTATAAAAATATTTGCAGCATATTTCAAACAGCTTAAAATAAAATTGTTTCATATTTTATTTGAATATTTATATGATTTTTTATTTTTGTAGCATTGCTAATTGGCCAACTTTTAAGCCTTAAAAATTGCTTAATAATTCAATAAGTGCAGCAAATGCTGAGCTGCAAGACTCACTTAAGTCTGCTGAGTAAACTCTTTGAATTTTCTTAATTTATTTTATGGCCACAGGAGCGCATTTAGCACTTGTGGGAGGGCGGGGGGTGGACTAAGTGTGGCCCAAAAGCTGAAAATTAAATTGCAATCACTCGCAAAGTGTCCTGTTGAGCAGCTGAGTAGCGCTCTACGCGTTCTCTCTCTCTACAGCTCTCTGAGAGCAATTAAGTAACAATTGCAAAAAATAAACAGTTTCAGAAGAAAGCAACTGTAAACTTTTACTGTTAACTCATTGCGTGAGTTGCATATTTTGCCGATGTTGTTGTTGTTGTTGCGTTCGTTATAAATAAATTTCTTTTTGAGTTTTATTTGCAAAAAACAAAAAAAAACTGACCTATTTTTAATTTACCAAAATAAGCGGAGCATGGGGCAGGCAAACGCTAAAAGATGAAATTGAAGTTTTATTTGAAAAACAACAAAAGTATTTCACTTATTTTTTTGCTATATATTTTTTTATTTTTTTTTGGTTTTATTTATTTTTTGTTTTTTAAACGTTGCCTGCCACAAAACCAAATTGAGCTGACCAAAATGTTGCCTCGCTTCTGGGGCCAGTTGCAACTTTGTTTGGAATTTTTCGCATTCTTTTTTTTGTTGTTGGTTTTGTTGTTGTTGTTGTTGTGCTGCACAGTGTGGCAAAAGTTTGGCAAACATTTACAAAAATCATGTCTGTCGGGGTTCCCTTTTTTTTTTGTTTTTTGTTGCTGTGCAAATTTGCTTGATAATTAAGTTTAAAATGCGCAAAAAGAACAAAATAAGTTAATAAATACAACAAATAAAAAATTAAAAAAAAATTGTTAACAACTTTTGCCTGAAGGCTAATCAATTTTAATGTGCTGACATGCAGGTCCTTGAAATCGTGAGAGAGAGGCAAAGAGAGAGTAAGAGCCTGCAAAGGCGTGAATATCAACAATAATAGCGCAACAAGGAAATAAGAAAAACTGAAATGAGTGCAAATAAAATTGGCAAACGAGCGAAAGTTAAAACAGTGCAAAATTTTAGCCAGTATAAAATTTTTAACAACGAATTGGAGATGTACTAACTTGGAAGTAAAGGGTGTTTTTTTGCGAGGTATAGAATTTTTAGTTGGCATTAATGTTCAAGATGGCGACCGATTTGGGAGCTGTCAAGTGATGAATTCTCAGTTTGGTTTGAAAATTCAACATGAATAGACTCAGAATCATCAAGCAAGGCGTGGATTCGTTGAATTGGCTGAAAATGAGATTGCCGTTGTTGCCGATTTTTATTAGCGAATTTTGTTTAGCGTTGAAGCGCACTTCTAATTGAATGGCTAAGTCAACAAACAAAAGTGTTACATTTATAGTGAAGCTAATCCTCGAGTGTGTGTCGGAACACCATTACATACAGAAAAACTGACTGTCTGGAAGCATTGGTCCGTACTTCTTCATATATCAAATGTAATGCCACAAGATTATCTTTCGGATAATTATAATTCATGTCAAACGAATAATCCATCGTTGTTCTATTGCAATTTAAATTTCTATACTTTTTTTTCTTTTTTTAATAAAAAAATCCTATTTAGACGGATTATATATAAATCTTTATTAAGCGATCCTACAGTTTATTCCAAGATTTATACAAGAAAATACAGTCTATTTGCTAACCATGCCAATGTTGAACTGGCTCTAAACCTTCGCGTTTAGAGGGAATTAAGAAACCACTACTATATATTTTACAATTTTTAAATTAAAATCACATGGGATACAATAACATTTTTAAGATGATGATCCCGAGAGCAGAGCTTTCAGAGTAAAACGAAGAGAAGCTAAGCTATTGTATGGTAAGCCGATCATTACTGATGTGCAGACGAAGGCAAGCAGTCAGTCAAAAGTTGAAGTAACTAGAAGATGTTAGGCAATTTTACACTTTGCGGCTAATCTTGGGCCACACCAGAAAAGATTTTATCAAAAAAAAAAAAAATGCATTCGGCAATTTCATGAATCAAGGTATGAAGCCTTTTACCCAAAGGCGGAGTTTTAGCTATTTTTTTTAGGAAAAATTTACAATCAACAAGCATGGTGAGTTGGTCATGCTGGCGCAGCATAGAGTTATCTCTACTAAAAACTATTCGTAGAGCTCATGGTTCTATAGTTTCTAACCGTATCCAGATGATGTTGCCTTCAATTAATGCCTAACATCGATGACAGATAAGCGTGACTGACCATCTACAATTGGTTCAGAAAAAAACTACAGCTAACTCAACAATAATCACAAAATCGCCCACATAGCTAATAAGGGAATTTAGGTTTTTATTTATTTTTTTGCAGTGTATTAGTGGAACAGCAAACGCGTGAAATGAAAATAATTGAAAATTCATTGAGTGCTTGGCATGCCAGGACTGCAGCTGTATGTGTGTGAGTGTGCAGCTGTGTGTGTGT
This sequence comes from Chymomyza procnemis, assembly GCA_035046065.1. Classification (NCBI taxonomy): domain Eukaryota; kingdom Metazoa; phylum Arthropoda; class Insecta; order Diptera; family Drosophilidae; genus Chymomyza; species Chymomyza procnemis. The sequence goes on along the minus strand of JAWNOJ010000021.1, from coordinate 32,977,220 downwards.
GTGAGTATCTATGTGAGCAACTGCTTGGAGCTGTGTGTGTGTTTGTGTGAGAGAGTGTATGTGTGTGCATCAGACAAGCAATTGACTCTTCACTTAATTGCCACAAATTAACCCACGTTGCACGCTGCATTGCAGTGTATACTCAATATACTCAGTATACTCATTGTGTACTCAAAGCATTCATTGCACTCATTTTACTCGTTTCACTCGTATTTTTTTTTCTCGTTAAGCTGCCTGCCTGTTGTTGTTGCTGTTGTTTTGCTTTCTTTGGCGCTGCTATATCCGAGCACTTAAATGTAATGCAAAAAACTTTCAACAATGCCAATAATAAAAACAAACAAACAATTGAGCAAATAAATATGCCACCTCATGCACACTCCACACACACACACTCAGCCACACACACACTTAGCCACACACTCAGCCACACACACACACGCCTACACCCTAAACCACATCCACAACGCTGCCAACACTCTGAGTCATTGAGTGAAAAGTTATGCCGTCAATCTTGGCCAGGCGACATTTTGATAAACTGAGACGCCTATTGCCGCCGCCGCCGCCGCCGTCAGACCATCCGTTCATCCCTCGCCGCTTCCACAGCGTCACTCCGCGCTTCAGATACTAATCAGCGCTTTGGAGCGCTTAACGGAAGCAATAAATTTTGCGCCATCGAATGATTTGGAATGGCACAGTTTGGCACGGCATATGGCATTGGCGCTGGTATGCATGCATGCGTGCGTGTGTGTGTGTGAGTGTGTTCCTGTGTGTGTGTGTGTGTATGCGTGCGTGTCTAGAAATTTTAATTAAAAGCGATGACATAGCGGTAATTCTATATCAAAATGTCGCCTATTAATTTTAAGGACATTTCCTTTATTGATTCTTTGTCAATATTATATTGAAGCCATAATTTACACATAAAAGGGCTGTCATCTATCCATCTATTCATTTATCTTGCTCCTTATGTGCGTCTGTATGTGTGTGTGTGTGTGTGTGTGTGTGTGTACGCTCCTTTTGCGGCTTGGCCATTGTCTTTGCGTGCTTACTATAGTTTGCTCTTAGCCAAGAGCTCTCTTTATACATATATATATATTTCCCTAAACAACAAAAAACCTCATCTTACACTCTGCCGAAGAGTATATTGGCTTTACACAGTCATCGTTAAGCAACTCTCTTTGCTTTTACATATTCCTTAAATCGTAAAACGATAGAAATTTATTTGTATAACGAACTTGCTTTCTACTATAATAACATATAGCCAGAGATATTCCATCTTACTTACGATCTATCTTTGGAATACCCCAAGTACCTGTTGGCAGAAATTAAATTTTAAGAAAATAGTTAGGATTCTGTAATATCCAAGCAACCTTTAGGTATATAATGTAATACTTGTAAATCCTTAGGATTCAACAAATAAAAATAGGTTGTTCAGCTGGTATATAGATTTAGTTTATATGTGACTGACTAATTAGAAGAAATATATGCAGCCGTAATCGTATATCGAAATGTGCAAAGCTAGCATAGCATTTCGCTTTGTATATTTCGAAAGCAAAATTATCGCTGGCGCCATCTACATTTGGTTAGCTTTCCCACAGCTTTTGAGGGCAATTTTTCACGACCTTCCAGAAACGTAATGCTTGTTCAAAACAAGACTCCATCTATGTAGATATCTTAAAGATACCAAACATATTAAGAAAAATATCTATTAATTTATTTAGGATTTATGGCCATTTGAAATTTGGCAAATAAATTTACTTCGATTGGTTCCTAATTTAGCTTCAAATTCAGATTTCGTCAAGCTACAGGAATTGAAACTATCAGCTAGTATTCAGAGTAATGGAACTTTTCTTTTTAAGCTCTTCGTTTAAGATTTATGGCTATTTGTAGTTTTGAAAGTATATTTCCCTCGTTTGGCATAATTTATGCAAGGAGTTCAGTTTTCGTTCGATCAACGATTTTTTGTGTTTTGGAACCCTCGGGTTTATTGGTATACCCAGTTGAAAAAGGTGAACACAAGTGCAGCCTATTCTGGCTCTACGTTTCTATGTTTAGCATTTAGGCACATTTAAAGTTTGAAATAAAAAATTTCATTACAAATTTTTTTCAATTGATTCTATTTTTGCATCAAATGCTGATTTCGTCAGTAAATATTTTTGCTGCGATTTGAGTCTGTTTTGGCATCGAATGCAGATAGATTTCATAGATTTTGAGTATAAAGCTTTGCACACATTATTTTTGCCTATAGATCATAGATATTCCCAAAAAAAACCATGTTGAAAGTAATATCAGTAATATTATTACTCCCAGAAGGGAGGGCAAGCACGTACATCAGAGAACTTACTCGTTCATGACCAAAAATAAAACCTACGTTTGACATTTTTTACATATCATTAATCGGTATAAATTTGGCATAATTTCAAGTTATAATTGCATAAAAATTTTTTGATTCCTTAAGTCGTTAAAATGTTTATATGTCTAAATATATAGTGAGTTATAGAGTTTTTTCAAACCTGGTTTGAATTGAGGATCTTATAAGTCTTAAGGTTTTTACATAAAATTATAGAAAAGCAAGCAATTTTGCAGACAAAGGTGATTCCATTATGGAAAGCATATGTTTCAAACAGATTTCTCGAAACAGTCTCGAGACGCAAGGACAAATTTTTTTGAATTCGATTAGGCTTAACTTGTAAATTTACGATAAACAAAAATAAACTGTATACATTTTTCTGTATCATAAAATAGTTAAGACTTTCAAAGAGAGAGAGAGAGAGTGGAGAGAAAGAGAAGGAGCGTATAGAGAAAAAAGTAAGGTTTATTGGTATCCCAGTTAATTTAATGGCATACGACAAATAATATCTTAAGAAAACAAGAGAGTTTCATCAACCGAGATGTGAGGCGCATTTTTGAAGTGTTCTGGCCCTGAACTATATCCAATGCGAGATTATAGAAGATTACCAAGCAACGGAGGGGCATGAAAAGCGACATAACGATTAGAAATTATAGATAGATCGGATACTTCCTCAACAGCGACAACAGAAATATAGCACATGCAGCTCTCGAATGGAGCTCCATTGGCAATCGTCGTAGAGGGCGTGCCAAAAGTATTTGAAGGTAACTTCCAAATCGTTAAACGAGTTAAGGTTTTAAGAAGATCGCATGTGACGAACGAAAGCAAAGCGTAGCACTTGTACGATTTTATTTTTGTGCTTTCAGGGTATCCAAACTTCGCCCGAAAAAGAGTCATTGCCGAAGTTGTCTCATTTCCCTTGCCCTTTGTTTGTTTGTTTGCTTGTTTAATTTATTTAGACATTCAGTCGTTGGGGCGTGTTGCCTTTTGATGTGCGGCGCCATTAAGTGCACACACACACGCCACACACACACACACACTGATAAACAATGCGTATGCGTGTGTGTGTGTGTCTGTGGGTATCGCGTGTGCCTTTCTTTGACTTTCGCTAACGAGTCCGTTGTAGTTCGACTTGCCTTGTCATTTTCATTGCCACTTTACGGTTACTGTCTGTCTGTGCGTTCTTGTCCGACTGCCAACATCCTTTACGCCATTTTCATGCACGCAAACAAATAAACATACACACACACACGCACACAAAGAGGGACATAAAGTCAAAGAGACGCACACACACAGGGCGAGCATTAACTGGCTTATCTTTGCCGCACTTTATTTTGATTTAACGTTTATCGTAATTACGATAACAAGCCAATGACAACAATCAAGCTTAATTTAGCCATCTAACTGCAAACAGTTATCGACATTATTAATAAATCGTAAGCACTTGTGGGTGTGTGTGAGTGTGTGGCTGACACACAGATACACACACAGATACACGCACAGATACCAGTTACATGCAAGCCATATTGTTCTATAGCTTCAAAGTCAATAAATCTATTTATTAGATTTTTGTGGGTTAATTATATGCCACTTTGTGGGCACAGAGTTCTCTCTCGAAACCCTTTGTCTCTCGCTCTACTTCTCTTCCTCTCTCTCTCCCTCCCTCTTAGACTCTTAATTATTTAATAATATAGTGAAATGTATATAGTTAATCTTTGTTTAACTAATATATGCAAGTTAAGGTAAAGCAACTACAGATAATTTCATATTAGTCTCTCAGCTAAACAAAGTAAGTCAGCGACTCTGCTAAATCTTTCTTAAAGTGCCTTAGCTTGGGCGACATCAGCAACTATCTGCTCTCGCCGTTCAGCACTTACTTTTATCTACCAAATAGTTACTTCATTTCCAGCTAATAAAGGGTGTTTTTTTGCGAGCTATAGAATTTTAAGTTGGCATTCTTGTTCAAGATGGCGACCGATTTAAGTGTTATTAATTCTCAGTTTGGTTTGGCAATGCATCATGAATAGGCTCACGTCTGAACAACGCTGAACAATGGTTTTGTGCGGAATACGCATCGCGCAACATGTTTATGTTATCGGCAACACAATCGTCTATCGATTAATTATGGACTGTTTTCGCACCACATTTTCGATTATTGATAACTCGCATCCCTAGAGGCGCCGTACGCTGCGTACAGAAGAAACAATTGCTGCTGTAGAGCGTAACATTGAGGAAGACCCGTGGAAGACCATGCGCCATCGAGCACAGGAATTGGTTCTGTGCCAATCCACTTTGTGGAGGATTCTGCGGAAGGATCTTGGTATCCAACTCGTGCAAGATTACAGCCAAACGATCATCAAGCAAGTCGTAGATTCGTCGAATGTTCCCAAATCGAGATGGCCGTACTTCCCGATTCTCATAGACGAATTTTGTTTAGCGATGAAGTCCACTTCTGGTTAAATGGCTAAGTCAACAATCAAAACTACCGCATTCGGAGTGAAGCTAATCCTCAAGTGTATGTCGAATCACCGTAACTTCCAGCAAAACTGACTGTTTGCTGCGCTTTATGGGCTGGCGGAATCATTGGTCCGTACTTCTTCAAACACAATGCCAGAACGTTACAGTCCATGGTGCTGGGTATAGAGCCAAGATTACTAACTTTTTCATTCCTGAATTGAACAACCATGTTGTCCAGCAGCTGTGGTTCCAACAAGACGGAGCAACACGTCACACAGCTCGTGCCACAACCAGTTTACATACATTATATAATTTCACGTTTTGGACCCCCGATTTGCCCTTTAAGTTCTTGTGATTTAACACCGCTAGACAACTTTCTGTGGGCCTATGTAAAGTCATTGTTCTATGCAGATAAGCCACAAACGCTTAACCACTTGGAAGACAACATTCACCCTGTTATTACCGATATACGATCACAAATGTTGGCAAAAGTCAACGAAAATTGGACGTGCCGATTGGACTACATGCAAGTCAGCCGTGGCGGTCATATGCCAAAAATCATATTTCAAATGTAATGCCACAAGATTTTCTTTCGGATAAATGAAATTCATTTCAATCGAATAATTCATCGTTGTTTTATTGCAATTTAAAGTTCTATATCTCTAAAAAAAATAACACCCTTTACTTCCAGCGCTCAGAGCTCTCAGCCCCATCTGCTCATTTGGCAACAAAACTTGGGCGAGTCCAGCCAGCACTTGGCATATGCGACCACATTTAAATGGGGTTGCTGTCCAAAAAAAAAAAAATTGTACTAGTGGCGACAGGCTGGCTGGCCGACTCTCTGTCTGCCTGATAAATCGAAATGTTGGCTAAAATTGTTTTCACAATAAATTAAGTTGCTGTTTGCAGCAAGCTCCTTTAGATAATGATACAATACAAAAGCCAACGAAAAAGCATAAACCGGAATGGCATTCTCTTATTTTCAAGTGCGGGTTACCCGGCAACCGAAAAAAATAAACCTAAACCCACCCGCCGCTTAAAGATGTGCAATCTGTTGACGAATCATCAAGCAAATCGAAAATGCAAACACCCCAAAAAAAAATCCCTTACCAAACCATTAAGTAGTTTATAGAGATAGTTCGATGGCTGATAGTACACTGAGCGAAGAAATGTTTAACTTTTCGAAATGCTACAAAATATGTAGTAGGCTTGAAATCTGTATAAAAAGATAAGACTTATGAGACTTATGAGAGAATAGTTGTTTTTTAAATATTTTTTCGGAAAAAAACCAAGTCAGATTCAACTTTGCAGTGGACATTGTTAGTTATTAAAAAATATTTAAAGAGGATTGCCGTTGGTGCACTTGCAGAATCAGAAATTTTTCCAAGCCAATTATCAGGCAAATCTTTGGATATTTCTCTAACTAGCTGAGTTGTACTACGGCTCAAACTACCCGATCTCTTAGTGGGGTCTTCATTCATTTTAAGTCGAAAAAAACTTGTGTACAGCATAAGTTCTTTTTCAATAGATTTTCATAAAAAGCTTTCTATATCAAAATCAAAAAGGCCGTTCACGTAACTCCCTAAACTGTGCACTTCTGTCCATATGGAGGTTTCGGTAAAGCAGCTTTTACGTAACGCCAGTAATAGGATCAATACCACTGGAACTTCCAAATACCAGGATAGGACGAAGATTAATCGAATTACAAATGAAGGGATATTTGAGAAATTGGTTATTGGAAATGCCTTCATAGAGGTTCATGGCTATCTATTTTGAAATATTACCATTTGAGAAATTGGTTATTGGAAATGCCTTCATTGAGGTGCATGGCTATCTATTTTGAAATATTACCATCTGAACTCTGTAGTGGCTGTTTTATTTTATATTAACTTTGCAGAGGGTTGATTGAAATTCCATTTTTGACATAATGTTCGTACCATCTAATCTATCTCTAATACCAAATGTGAGATTTTCATAGTGCATTAAAAACAAAATGTTCGTAATGCTGGTACTGAGATACCTGAAGAAGCAAGTTTTCCGAATTATGATTAGTGGGAAGAACGTGAAACATATTGACGAAAATGCCGTTGTCCGAAATAGTCAGAATAGATGTTCGGAAAGAATAATTTAAGCAAAAGCTTCTAATGATCAGTATAACTCATTGGAAGTAAGATTTTTGGTAAACCGATTTATACATATAAAATAAAGATATTGGAATGAAGCGAATATATTTTAAGTTGAACTACCAAATGCGGAAAGTTCCTTAAAAAAAAATTGACTATAGATTCTGGCAGATGTATGAAAATAACTAAATGGGATCTTCAGTTATTGGGCTTAACGAAATGCTCTGTCATTATTTGGACTCCCTATTGGGTAGCGGATTGGTCTCCCTAACGCTACTTCGCTTATCTTATCAAAATTTTTGCAATGGAACAGAGAGTATTGTGTCTTCCAAGTTTCAGGTGAACGCTGAGTCACATTTTGACTTGCCAGAAAAGCGAATTGAACTAAATGCTACCATCGAGACTCCCATCTTCAATATCAAAATGAAAGAGAATTTTCGTGATTTCACTATAAAGGCTTGCAAGTTTCAGGATGGTCTGACGTTTATCCGTGTTATGGAACTTGCACTTTTGATCAATTCGAATTGGAGACTCTTTAGAACTCGAAATCGCTGCTTTGCAACTTGAATGATGTGGCTTAACTCTTTCTCTTGGTTCAGGTGCCTTAGGTAGCATAATAACCTACCAATGGGCAGCTTCATAAGTCCGTAAAACCGCAATTTCGCAGATTTTAACGAAGTTTCCTCAACTTTTCTCTGTGTGTACGGTTTCCTTTAGTTATTGCAAGTGCAAGCAATACCGTAAAACATTTTCAAATTTTTATTGTTTTTATGGCGGTTCCTTGGTTACTCTCTCGATTCTACGGTTTTATTATCCTTTTGAAGCTTCACATTTTTTTCCTTTCATTCTTTTTTTTCTTGCTGCTTTTCCTATTTTAGTGAGTCAGTTAGACGCCAATTTAATAGCATACTTTACAGCGCTAAGCAGACAATAACAACAGAAATACAAACTATGACAGCCAGGACAATGTACGGGATTCCTTTTTTTCGTTTTTTTTTTTTTTTTTGGTGGACGCTTGTGGTACGGTTTGGCTTGCTTTGGTTTGGCTTGGTTTGCGGCAAGCGTGAGACAGCAGGCGCTGCCAAAGGGAGGCATAGCCGGAATAGTTGTAGAGCAGCCAAAAATAACGCCAAACAAACAAGCTGAAGTGCCGCAGCCGTAAGACCCGTTGCCATCTGACGCCGCAACCCGCTCATGTCACACGCTGCAAATGTTGACGCAACGCAGCCGCCAAGCGGACGTTCATTGTTATGCTGCTGGGGCAGCGGGTAGTTGGTTTTTCGTGCGGTATTGAGGACGCACTGGCGCACTTTTTGGCAGTCAGCCAGCCAGCCAGCCAGCCGTAGTTGTTGTCAACGGAAAATACGGAAGCAACAACGATTCTCCAACGACTCCCTTTTTGAACTTCCGCTTGCACCAATTTCTTTGGGCTTTATTGTCGTAGCACAACCCCTGCTGCCCAGCACTGTGCTCCGTACGGCACGCATATAGCATAAATTTTGAATACGCTTACTGAAGGCGGTTCGAACACATACCCATCCATTGCCATGGCGCAAGCGAGCAGTGGCTTGTATGGAAAGGGAGCAAAAAAAAAAAAGAAAGAGATTGCGAAAATTGTCTGTCGCTTGATAAAGCGGAAGCAAAACTTGGCCATAAACGAAATGTGGCAACTGACTGTAAACTTTATTGGCGCCAGTCTGGCTGGCGACGTTGTCAACCCAGTCCCAGCCAGCCAGCCAACCAGCCAGACAGTCAGCCAGCCAGCCCGCCAATCCAACAACAACTACTCACTTTTCTATAGAAGCGCTACGGCGACATTGACGTTGGTTGACTCGTGCCCAGAGAGCAGCCACTGCAGCGGCGTCTCAATGGCTCGCAGGAAAATCCAACGCAGCCATGTCACTTTGTTTGTCCAAAAACTGCTGCTGCTACCCCCAAAAGTCTGGCCCCATAAGCTGTTTATTTTGACTGTGTGTGTGTGTGTGTGTGTTGGCACTGGGGCAGCGCCGGCAGCGCGGGTGTTATGGTTTCTTATTATTTTTTTTTTTTGCAATAAGGAAATCTTACATTAGTTGATTTCATGCGCTGTTTACATTGCCAGCGAATTATGCGCATTGAAAGGACTCAAGATTTGGCTGCCAAAGTTAAGACCTAAAGATGCCCCCCTCCTCACATCACCCAAGTGTCATTGACTTTGCACCGGATCTGGAATTTGTTTTTTTTTTTGTTTTTCTTTGAAACGTTTGGTATGTGTGAAATTGAAACGCCTCAACTCACCTGGCTTAACGGCGTGCGGCTTTTATTTGAGGCCGGATTGTTGACTCCGGAAAATAAAAGTTACACGCAGATTACATGACATAGAAACACTACGTTTGCCATGTTTTCCTTGAACTAATTCTTTATATTTATGTGTCTTGTCTATTTGCAGAAGTACTATCGAGCTGGGAGGAATGGTGGACTTACGACGGTATATCCGGTAAGTTAAGGTTGCGTCTGTCAAAGAATTGAATGTAAATGAAAATATTTTGGTAATAAATATTGAAGCTAAGACGATGCGTATTTGGTTGTATTCAATGCAACTTTTGAATGTTGCTGCTGGCGAAGATGATGTGATTTCCGCATGGGATAAGTCTACCGACGTAGACGAGTCAAAAAGCAGATGCTTTGTAAGCAGTTTACTATGTGAGCTGGAAAAGAGATCTATTGTAAATACCATTCTCAGGGTTATACTTTGAAGGCGTTGTCACAACTGACAGGGTAGAGTAGATTTATATTGGTTTTATAATAGTTTGGAAAAGCAGCAGCTTGAGTCTGGTTGTAAGTTGTCTCAATCTCTGTTGAGCTTTTTGCTTCTTTTGCGCAGAATGTGGGGATATGAGCTTCATCGCCATGTCTGCGAGCCATACTCAAGTATTTAAGTGATGTTCCGCGTATATTAGTTCCATTGAAAGTAACCGATGCACAGTTTCCCTTGTACGTATGGATTTATACTCATTCACAGTAATGTTCGAGGGCATCAAGCTGTCCCTGTAGAATAGCTGAGAGGAGTAGGCGGTTGCTAGAACATTACTGACAACAGTTCGACACTCGTCTGTGATGATTAAAATTCCAATCGAGTTGAGCTTGAGCAGATAATACGATAATATAATTTTATACGCGTACTTGGAAAAAAGTACAATTTTGTAAGATTACTGAGAAGAATAGTTTTTAGATTTAGACAGCCGATAATGCAGTTAACAAAAGTGCGTTCGCTTTTTCTGTAGGAACTAACCGAAGCTTCAACCAAATGTCAAAAAATAAGTAGAAATTTATTTGAAAAAACTTCCATGGGTCTTGAAATAGCATCATAGTAAGCACAAAGTTCCTAGCGTTTCTGCTAGGAACAGCGATTTGCTGACTAAACTCAACCCCCCATAAAACCGCATTCAAAACGATCATATATCGCCAATATCCCAGAAATAAGTTTATTTATTTTTAAATCTTTATGCATTACGAAGATTTTAAGAGCTATTTGACTAAGCCAGCTGAATCTGTAGCCGAATCTACAACCAGACGGCGAAATTCTCGAAATGATGTATTCTCAAAAAACCTGAAAAAGAATTCGTTTAACGAGTCTTTCCAAAAACTGTGTCATAATAAGCAAAACATTCTACAAATTAGTTTACCAAAATAGCGAATTCCCAGGTTCTTAAGTCATAGCAGTGCTATGAAGTACTACGACTTATACGGCTACTTATTTTGTATCTGCTCATAAAACGGCTTCAAAGACAATAAAATAAATTTTTTAGGGACTGTTATTTTATCTATATTATTGAAGTTTTCCCAGAAAAAAAACGTGTAGCTAGCAGCTGAAATGCTAGTTCGTTATTATGGCAACGGTTATATTATTTCAAACTTCTACGAGTAGAAACAAAGTTAGTTACAACTTTCTTGGAAGTCTAGGTAAGTGCAGCAAATATGATTGGATTTCTTGAACTTAGCATTCGAAAGTAGAATGACCGTAATTCGCCTACTGCTAGGCTAAGCAGACGAGCAGGAAAAGTAAGGAATCACAAAAAAGCTGGATAGCACTTCTAAAAAGAGAAGCAGAGTTAGTGGCAGCTTGTGCGCTTGAGAAAGCCCTTGGATTTTCAACTCCACATAGTAGTCTCTTTTATAAACTTTGTCACAGTATTCCTTAACTCACGCGATACTTTTCTGTTGCGATTCGGCAACATTTTCTACCTCAAAATTGAACGAATCGAACGAAGTTAAATTAAATTCGAGCATTTTTCACTTCCTTGGAACACAACAAGGCAGAGCTGCGCTTCAAGAGACTTACTTTCTCACCATTTTCACGTAGACAATGACATAGAGCTAACCAACTTCAGCACGTGCTGCCCACTACTATCTGTCTACGTGTTATTCCACTTATGCATCCGAATGCTTCCAGGTCTTTCTCTATTAATGCATTCCATTTAAAATTTATGTACTTAAAGTCTAATTTTTCTCGATAAAAAGCCTCAGGCCTTGGAGTGAAACTTATTGCTGCTATAAATGCTGCAATTTTTGGTCATATTTGCATGTCTGGGCCTCCTAAAGAGTGTTGGCATTAAAAATCATGCAAATTGCCATCAATAAGGCCAGGCCAAGTGCAAAACGATTTCAGGGCGAACTCAAAAATAAACATACACACACAAGAAGTACTCTGGCAGGCATTTTTCACATGCGAAAAGAAAAACAATTAAACTCAATTTCATTGCAAACATATGAAAATCTGCATGTATTTTCGTTTACAGTAGGACCACAATTTATGCAATTTGGAAATTTGTTACGATTACTATAATATAGTATGTGTTTATTGGTTTTTGTAAATTGTGGGGAAGTTGTTGCATGCTAGGTGGCGCCAGCGATAAATTCGTTTTTCAGCGCAGGCATAAAGTAATCCGCATTAACTGGATCGCTATAAAGCAAGCCACACAACACGACGGGCCGGATAGCCACCAGCTTCAAACCAACTTGAAATTAGTCAAGCACCATGATGCAGCCTCCTAGGAAACACTGCAGGCTTATGCAGGGCTTACTAAATGGGCCACTGCCTAACCGCAGCACATGCCAAGCGGCTGGGGGGCAATACTGACAACGACTAATGCAGGAAGCGCAGGAAGCCAAAGAAAACCTGGAACCCCTTTTATGCAACTGCCCTACCCACTGCACCTCGAGAACTAACTTTCTAGTGAGGTCAATGCTTGACTCGCTTCCCCAAAGGCCACCCCAGAGAATATAAGCTTTTGTTAAAAACACGAGCGGGTAGTGGATGACTAACTCAACCATGACCACGACTCACAGCCGACAAACTCCGGTTTAACTAAGGATCATTCTAATCCTGCCGGCCTAACCCAATCTAACCTAAACTAACTGGGTCGCTTCTTTGAAGTACGACTGATACGGTGTTGAACAGATGGACTCCGACTTCAAGTTATAGAAATTTATCATGACTTTTCACTATGAAAAAATATTTCAAGAAATTATTTCGAACACGAAATACCTTAGCCTGTAACTTTCACAATTGTACAAAGAGTAGAAAGCGTATTCGTTCTTTTTCAGAACTTGGCTCGTCTTGCTGTTTAATGAGCTTCGATATTTGCTATTTTTCGAAATTGTGGGTATTTTTCATAACTTGTATAACTTCGTTTACGCTTCGTAGCCAATTCTTTAATTTGTACACTTTGCACTTTTTAGGCAATTTCGCAATGTCACTGATAAGTAGATGGCGCCAGCAAAAAAATTGTTTTTAAATAGTACACATTGAACAGCATATGAATGGATTTGATCGAGTTTAGTTTTTTTGATTTCCAAAGTAACGCTTTTTTGCTGCTTGCGTTTACTTTCTGAAACACAGATGGATGCAAATCAGCAGTGGGGCTGAACCACCGTTTGTAGGCTCAAGGCTGATGTTTGGTTATTCCAATAACAGACTCAACACCGATATCACAAAATGAATAGAAGGCAGGAAAGCTAGGCACTGGAACTATCTAGAGGGTCTCAGATACTCAGACAATGTGTCTTGATGCAGCAAGAGCCAAGAAAGCTATATCCTTTGAAGGCGTTGACAGGCCACCTTTCCCTGAAACGACCACTTACACAAAATGTCAGCTACAGAACATGTAGATTCTGTGAGAAGAATGTCGAATAAGTGAAGCACCTAATCACCAGCCCTGTCACGAAGCAGAGCAAAGTTGCTAGGCAACTATATTCTCAGTGAGAAGAACCTGATGTATATCTCGCAGACTGGTCTGACTCAGTTTCTAAGAACATTATGCCTGAACTAGTAGAAAGGCGGCGCCATAATAGACCCATGGAGGTAGCAGTGCCGAAGGGCGTAGGTTCACCCTCGTTACTTTCTGAAAAGTTTTAACTGTTTGTTGTAGCGCTTCACCACCAAAATGAATTTTTCCAAAAATTAACATACATTTGTGATTCGATTGTGTCATTTATTTTTTCACTTTTGTAGGAATATTAACTTGCCTTGCCTAAATAGATCTCTGTTAGTTAGAAACACTATTGTAGCATTGGAATGCCTTCCGAAGTACGTCGAAACCGTGAAGTCCACGCATCAGAAGGAGCATAAGTGTATCCCTACACGCGATTTACTACTGTAAATGTATGAATGCATTCCGTCCAGATTCACTTGAATGTAGCAACAATAGAATGACGGGCAATGTTCAAATTTTGTCATTCTGCTGATTTAATTACATTTCAGTAAAAAAAAAATAGAAAACTAATAAATAAATAAAAAAAATAACAATAACAGAAGGTTTCCAACATTTAAGCTAATACAAAGCGCAGTTTGTTGTATATCTGTATGTGTGTGTGTATCTATGGGTATGCGTATCTGTGTTATATTGGACTTGTGTGTGTTGGTCTTGTCAATACTGTGTATGGGCTGGTCATTTTTGATATTACGTAGCCGCCGCGTTGTCTGCAATGCAACATGGAATGTTATTTATGCACAACAGACAGGCCCCAAACTCACAAAAAAAGAAGCGAATCAAATATATAAATAGAACAAGAGCAACCGATACATATACAGAAAACATGTATATATATGTATATATATATATAGGCAGTGCTCAGTTGCCTAAAGCAGCGGTCAACGAAGTAGGTACTATCAGCGATTTTTGCGATAACTCATAGCTTGTAGTTTTGTAGAGACATAGAATGATTTGGTAAACAACTTTTCTACCATTTTATAATTTAAAAAATTAATATAAAATATATTTGGAAGTTCTGTATTTCGCGGAGATATGATAGATACTCTGCTGGTTTATACTTATTCGTGGAAACTTGGAAATTCATCTAGTGATTTTCTATATTTCAATAAAACTGAAAAGTATCTTTGTAGCAAATTGATGTTAGGGGTTTCAAGATTTAAATCTTTTGGAAAAACATAGCATACTCTTTGGGGCAAGTCTTGTGCCAATTTTTTTTTAAGAATTGCAGGCAAATGCGATAATTTGGGTGTAGTAAAAGGAAACCCAAAATTTGTTGAATGGTAGGTGGCCCTAGCATAAAATCTCAAATATGCGCCGTTTTGTTCGATAATTTGTTGCCATATGAAAGATTTCATTACGACTCTCTCAAAAAAGCCCTTGTTCCTATTGCGAAATAATTGAGACAGTCGATTTTCATAAGCCTCTCTTGAAACGGATTTATTATCAGCAAAATTGTTCGCCACGGAGAGGAACAGATGCTGGTAATCACTTGGTGCCACATCTGGATTATAAGGTGGAAGCATAAGAACATCCCAACCAAATATTTTTTTTACCTTGTTATTCCTCTTGGGAACTAAGGGCCTCTACTAGAGGCTTACAACGAACCCTGTGTTGTGCCGTCTGTTTAGCTCTGTCCCATGTTGTGTTCGACTGGGCCAATTCTTTGAGGATAGAAGATCTCCAGGTTGCCTTGAGTCTTCTAGAAAATATAGCATACCTTTTGGGTACAGTAATGAAAACACTGTTTTCAAAAGAAATACAGACAATTATAGCCTACCTTTTGGAGTGAATCTTAAAACAAGTGCTGATATAAGTTGATAAAGCTGATAAAGTTCATAAATTGACTTAAAAAACATGTACAGCGATTATAATTTGAAAAGATTTGAGGCAATGTTTTGCACAGAATAATAGCAAATGATTTTTTATGATACAAAAATACATCTTTTGGGACCAATGTTGGGACAACTTTTTTCTAAATAGAAGAAAGAAGAGAAGTTGCAATACTCTAAGCTCGAAATTTGAATTTTTTGCTAAAATTATGGCAAAACTTCTTGGACCAGACTTGAGAAAATTTTTTTAAAAGAAATTCAGACAAATGGCGATTTAATAAGACTTGGATTTAGACTTCAATCTTTTGCAAAAAATGTAGCGTACCTTTCAAAGCTAGTCTTGGGACAAGGGAAATTGCTAATGAAACAATATTGTAACTATTTTATTTGATATTTTGGGAAATTATAATTTAAAAAAATGCGTAACAAATGTTTGCACTTAACTCTAGCCAGTGATTTTTTATAATAAAGAAATGTAGCATATCTATTGGGGTTTTCGCTGTGAGAATTTAACTATGTCCAGTTTACCTTAAACTTAAGAAATATTAAATTAGAACGGGGAAGTATATAATATAAAACTAATCCGTCACTTGCATTTACAATCTGTAAGATGACAACCAGAATTAATATAAAGCTTCAAACATTTCTTAAGAAAGAGTTATAGATCAGCGTTGATGAAGTTCGGTTTTTGGCGCATCAAGATGAGTTAAGATAGAAAAAGAGGGTATTATAGTTTACGCATAAGTCAGGAAAAATTTGTATGATTGGACGAAAATTACGGATAAGTCTGAATGGAATGACTTAAGAAACTTCGTTAGGAGACAAGCAAAAGCTTTTGCAGAACTAACACGCCATGACATGTTCTACAATCATAGAGAAGTTAATCCTAAAAGGCGAAATCTAACAGTATAGAATATATCATGAGCTATTCTGAGGTATTTGCTGTTTTCATGTAGTGGAATATTTATTCAGAAATCATTTATTTATAATAAATGTATTTATTTATAATATTTATATAATTAATAATAATATTATTATTTCTAATTTTTATTTACTTACAAAATAATAATAATAATTACAGCACAAAAAAAAATATTAAAAAAAATTATTTTGACAAAATTATTGAAAACAAAAAATCCAAAAGAATTTTTCATATAATGTTATTTATTTTTAAAAATAATTAACATTTCTTTGAATTATTTAAAATAAATTAATAGTTAAAGTATATTGAAACAAATTTAATAATTGAAATACATTCCAAGCAAATTTTTAAGCAGCATCCTAGCAAGTAATATTTTTTAATAAAAAATGTAGCATACCTTTTGGGGTGAATTTCCTTGTGTGAATTTTTTTTTAAATAAAGCTAAATATATTTTTTACAAATTTAATTTACTTATTATATTATTCAAATAAGCTATTATTCATTGCTTTTCGTTCAAAAAAGTACAACAATTTAAAGAAAATTAAAATTACAACAATTATAGAATTATAATAAAGAGAAATGCAATTACTCTGCTAACTAAGAAGGTATTTTTCCTACATTTTTTTTCTATCATATTACATATTTTTAAAATCTCTAACATTTTAACAATAATAAAAATTTTTAAATACATTTATTTAACAATTTTGCCCCGAGTTGTAGTTGAGAAATAAATGAATGAGGCCGCAACACAACGAACGAACTCGCAGCTTTTTAAACTTTGGCATTTATTGCCTCCATGTGTCGGTGTCAAAACATACGACACACTCTCGCACTGTCCCACTCTACCCCCAACTTCCCTACACCCACCCACACACACACAACCTAAAACCAACAGCAATTGTGCAAATGGTTTTTATTATAATCCATCTACTATATTAGTTGTATTCATGACTCACTATTTCTAGCTCGACAATGTTTTGCTGCTCTCTGTGTCTCTCGTACAAATATTAAATTTTATATAAAGCCGAAATTTTTGAGAACTCATTCCCAGAACTAGTTCGGCAAACAAACAAACACACACACACACACACACACACACACTTATGACACTATTTTTCGTCAACCACAAAGCTTTGTTTTAGAAGTTTTGGACAGTTGGGTTGTCACATCAAATTTAACATATTTCATGTTAGTTAGCAATGGTTTTTGGAACTCATACTGCTTCTGGTACGCACGGCCAACATATTTAATTGCTGTTTTAAAGCGTCACCATGTATGCCATGGATAGCAAGGAGTCTAGGAGTCTATTAGCTATGGGAAGCGCTATGTGCAGCATGGTATAGCAGTGAGCAGGCTAAGAAGGAAACAGTGAGGAACTTAAGCTGGTTATGTGAATTCGGCAATCGGCCATCTGGTTCTTAAGATTTTGACAGCTTGGATATCAGTGCGCCAACTAAGGAACTGTGAAAAGCTGAATTCAGGATTAGGCAGCTGGCGTTAACCTGCCTTTTTTCCATCCAAATCTTATTTAACAGCTTTGGAATGCGTGGGAAAAATTGGCATACAGATTTAGTAAAATTTCAGCACAAATAGCTAAGAACATCAGCATTTCGTTTTTTGGGATTGTTACGGAACATCGCCGCATAGAAGTATATTAGCTTAGCTTCAGTTGGTTGTTTGTTGATCTCATGGGCACTATGCATTTTTTTTCTTGATTTCAAGGTTTATTAAGTTTTACATGTTTTTTGATACCATCTTAGGTGGGATAACTCTAGGCGAATGTTTAACACCTGAAGATGCCAATATATCAGCTTCGTTTCAATATTTACTATCTTGAAGTTAAGGAAACTAAACTAATTTTTTTATTTCATATAAAAAGGGGTTTTTTTTTGAATGATAGAACTTTAAGTTGGCATAACTGTTCAAGATGGCGACCGATTTAACAACCGATAAATCAAATGATTTATTCTCAGTTAGGTTTGGCAATAGAAGAATTAAGGCCAAGCGATCATCAAGCAAGACGTAGATTCGTTGAATCTACCCAAAACAAGATTGCCGTTGTTCCCGATTTTCATATACAAAACAGCTAAGAAGGCAATACTTGTAAAGTTTTGCGCAATGGAAAACTAACTAGAACTCCTTTGAGACCACATAGCTCCACTTTTGTTCATAGTTGTGCTGGATTGGGTACTGGAGAGATTTTTGATTATGTGAATCATGGCATTACGTGTAGAATGTGTGACAATCTCGAGGATCTTGAGTTTCGACATCCGGAAAAAATGATTGTTTGGTGCGCTTCATGAGCTGGTGGAATCATTGGTCCGTACTTATTCAAAAATGATGATGCCCAGAATGTTATTATCAATGGTGATCGGTATGGAGCCATGATTACTTACTTTTTTAATTCTGCACTGAACAACCATGATGTGCAGCTGGAGCTGTGCTTCCTTTAAGACGCTCCAAAAAAAACACCCTCTATAAGTTTTCCTACAAACCCAAAACTTCTAGCCGCTAGCTGTTATGAGCGAGTTCCTGTCAGAGTCGGCCCCCAAAAATAGAGCATTCGCAATTCGTTACGAATCAAACTTTCCGCTGTCTCTGTCGCATTATTGGACATTTAATGCAATGTTTGCATTTTACAACTGAATGCATTTGACACAACTTTTTAGAATGATTTCAATTTTAATATTGTTGTTGTCGTTGCTGATTGTTTGCATTGCTGTTTCTCTGCAGGACCAAGCTTCTGGGGCCTTATCAATCCACAATGGAATATGTGCAACAAAGGACGACGTCAGTCACCTATCGATGTGGTGCCCGATAAATTGCTATTCGATCCCTACCTGCGACCGCTGCATATCGATAAGCACAAGGTAATGTCAACGACCATATAACAACAAGGACGCTGGTGCAGTAATATAATAACATCCTACTGCGTCTCACTTCAAACAGGTTTCCGGCACACTACACAATACAGGTCAATCACTTGTCTTCCGCGTCGACAAGGACACAAAACAGCATGTGAACATAACTGGCGGACCACTGGCCTATCGTTATCAATTCGAGGAAATCTATATACACTATGGCACCGAGAATAGTCGCGGTTCCGAGCACTATATACAAAGCTACAGTTTTCCCGGCGAGGTAAGTTCAAAAACAACAACACAAAAAAAGTTGCAAAATATGACAGGTGTGTGTGTGTGTGTGTGTGGATTTGTTTTGTTTGCAGATACAAATCTATGGATTCAACAAGGAACTGTATCACAACATGTCCGAGGCACAGCACAAATCACAAGGCATTGTTGGTCTCTCATTGATGGTGCAAATTGGTGAAACGCCCAATCCCGAGCTGCGCATCATAACGAGCACATTCAATAAGGTGCTCTACAAAGGTAAGTCCATGTTGTCTACCCCCCCCCCCCTCCCCGCCCCCCTCACACTTGCCCTTGGCTACCCGTTTGCAGCCGTGCCCCATTTCATAGCTTCATTTCCGTTACGCAAAATGCTCCGGAAATGTTTCAGCTTGCTGACGCTTACGCATCGGTCAAGCCAGAGTGCACAGTTCCGTGTCCAGTAGCTCTGACTGCTGCAGTCACAATTTTATGATGTCATTGAATCGCTGGCAGCAGCGACAACAACAACAGCTGAGCATAATTATGCGCCGCAAGAGAGAGAGTCGACTTGACCATAAAATAAAAAAAAAAATGCAAAACTCGACGAAAAATCCGGCAAAAACGTGAAAAACTCTGACAACAAAAGCAAACACGCGAAATTGCTGCAAAGTGCAAGTGCAAAATAAAGCAACATAGCCTTACAGTAGCCCAAAAGGCGCAAAAAGCAGAAGCCAGTAGGTGGGAGTCAAAGGTAGCCAGAAGCAACACAACGCACACAAACAGGAACAGGAACTGAAAAAAACCAACAGCACTCCGTACCAGACGAAAATGCGAAATGAAACCTCGAATTACACTAAACCGACACTTAATAATTTTGAGCCGACAGTCAACGTCAAAGTCGACATTAACTTTATGTGCCTCCACTGGTCTGGTCACCAGGTAGCCGGGCTGCACGGCTACCCGGCTACACACCCAATCCAGTACAGTCACTCACCAACTGACTGACTGACTGACGTACTAGCAGTACGCGGCAAGGCAACTTCTGACCAGTTTAATAGCCTTTTTACAGGTCGTACAACTTTATGTGCCACAAGGTGCAACATGGCAATTTGTAGAATACAACAACAACAACAACAACAAAATGGCTATATAAAGAAAAACCAAAGAAAAGCAACCCACCAACAAGAAAAAATAAGGAAAATCATAACTGCAAATATGCGCGATAGGTAAATAATATAAAAAACTCAAGGCGTAGCTTGTTGCCAATTTTCATATGCCGAATTTTCAATGCACTCTTTGAGCGTTTGGCAACACTGAAAAATGTGAACTACAGTTGAGTGCGATCTTGAGGAAAGAGTTTAAAGGCAGCTCTACTCATTTCGAAACACTTAGTCGTCTACGAAAATGGTTTACTTTATAAAATAGAAAATAATATTATGCGCCTAAGCCAATGTGTCGAAAAATAATAAAGCCTTAGGGCCAGATAACTTAACCAATGAAAAAATTTAAGCTCATCGACGAGGAAAACCTTAAGTGCTTAGAAATCATTTTAAGCAAACAACAGCAACGCTATTTGGACTGCAAGTTCTCAAACAAAATTGTCGCAATGGTAATAAAGATGTTTTTTTGTATTTCATCGACCATGTGAAAGCCTTCGACAAAGTTAATCATGACAAGCTATTTCTGGTTCTAAGTACAATTGACATTAGATTTCAAAAAAACATAAACACTTGCATCAAGAACTTGTACTGGAAACAGTCGGCACACATAAGCAACAAAGACGGAACTTTGAGAGATATCAAAATTCTGAATGGAGTATGAGAGGATTGTATTTTATCACCACTGCTATATAATTTGTACGCTGAAGGCATTTAGTCGGAGGTTCTCGATTCTATAGAAAAAGGTATAAAAGCAAATGCAGAGTTCATAAACAACAGACGAGACGTAGATGATACTATCATGTTTGCGAATAATATACAAGATCTGCAAGAATTAGTAAAACGAGCTGTTGATGCCAGTAATCAATCAATCGAAATGTTAAGAGCTCAAAAACGAAGTTTATGATAGAAGAGAATAGAGAAGGATCGCATATGACAATGATGTATTAAAAGTTGAAGACACACCAATGGAACAATTTCAAATATCTTGGCGCGTGGTTAAATACTGATTGGAACTCTGATCTGACATCAGTTGCCGCATTGAAATATCTCATAGTTAATTTTAAAAAATTCAGACAGCTCTGCACTAATAGACAACTCAACTTTCAACTGAGACTACGCCTCTGGATCTATAGACGTATGCTTAACATTACTTGGGTCGACCATATCATAAATAAGGAAATCCTCAGAAAATCCTCAAAGTCAATAAAAGCAGGGAACTTCATACAGTTATCAAATGCAGAAAAACAGCATATTTTGGTCATGTAATGCGTAGCTCCAAAAACCAACTACTTCAACTCATTAGAGAAGGCAGAATTGATCGGAGAATGGACTCCAGTGCAGTAAGAGCTGAAGACCTTGTTAAGCTCACTACCAACAGAGAGGAGTACTTCAACTTGGTTGCAAATATTAATTGATACAAAAACACAAAAAAAAATGTAATTGTAATTTAGATTTTTAATAAATTTCATAGTCTCGCTTACATTCTGTATGGGATCTTAATGTAGAAAGAAATAAACTATGATCATCATATCTTTATTAATAGCTGTTCGATGAGTACCGGGAACTACACTTTGTAGCCTCATCGAAACGACGATGTCTTTTATAAGTAAAGATTTCCTTACGCAAATAGCGTCTATTTGCTAGTTATGCTAGTGCTAGGCAAAGTCAGCTAGATGCTGCAGAGTGGAATAGCACTACCGACCTTCGAATTTAAAGACAAGAGAGGCGCTACAACCAAATTCTTGTAAATTCCGTAAAGAATAATACAATTTAAATTATTATATTTTTAACGTCTAAGTAGAAGATGCTTTGGACCGCAGCTTCAGTACGATACGAAAAAAATGAGGAAATATTTACCGAATCAGAATCTAAAATTTGGAAACACTTACTTTAAAAACTGAAATAGCAAGATAACTAGCATTTCAGTTGGAATCGCCAATTCCGTCAATCGTCCGATGCTTGGGTGTTGGCCTTCCAAAATCTGTCTTTTGAGCATAAACACATGTTAATATTGAGTTTGAAGCTTCTGAGTTTATAATTATTCCGACTTTGTAAAAAAAACACGACTTTTATATATCCTTCTTCTATATATTCATATTTTATACAAATTTCCGGACCGCAACAAAATTGTTACAGTTTTGTAAAAACGAACTGACTTGAAATCTTAGAAAAAATTTCTGTGAAAAAGTTATGTTTTTTTTTCAAAACAAATTCACAGATTTCAAAAAATTTTTGTTGCATTTTTTACGATAAACTTTTCTTTAAGTTATTAATAATAATATATAAATAATAATATATAAATATAATTATAAATTTCTAAAGCTAATGCAAGAGAGTTGTCTGAGTTGTTGAGTATCATCTTGAGCGCCATCGTTCGCTGAAATTTTCACAAACTTTCTTTGAAGAAAATACGAGCGTGATAAGAAATTATTATTTTATTATTATTTCTTCAAACTATTTTCTTAAGAAATATATTTTGAAATCGCCAAAAACGCTTTGTAATAGCCTCCTCAAGAGTAATCCGAAACAAAATCTATTAATGAATCGTGTTACTCAAAACTGTGCTTCAGCTAATTACAGTATTTCAAACATTTGCATTTAAAAGTTTATCAGAAAAATGTTTGCAAAATATAAAACTTTTGGCATCTATTTTTTAAATCTTTTTTTAAATAATAAAAAAACAAAAACTAAAAAGTGAAAGTAAAGAGCTTAAATTAAATAAACAACAACGAATTTTTATTCAAACAAAAAAACAAACCAGCCCATACACAGCCAAAAGCTTGCCAAAAGAACGTTTTTCAACACTGCAAAGCAACACTGCTTGTCATAAATCAGCAAAGCAGTGCAAAAAGTAGCAACATGGCTAACAAGTACCGTTGAAAGAGTATAATAACGGTGAATGCAAAATACAACTAAACACAACTAACTGTAAAGTAGCGTGTGCAAAAAGCAGCAAAGAGCAAGAAGAAGCAGTAGTAGAAAAAAAAATGGAAAGTAAAACTAACACTTGTGATGCAAATGTTTATGCCAGCCACGAACCGCTTCATTTCCTGCTTGAAAAATGATTTGTATGAGTGCAAGTGGGAGCCGAACAGGATGACAAGGACGAAACCGAAAACGACTAGGAATACTCGTACCAAAGGCAATCTCCTTACACAACAAGCCAGAATTTGAATTATTCATTACATTGGTTGCGAGCAGACGACGGCAGTTTATAGTAAAGTATTTTAGTTTCTATTTTCGATCGCAATATGTGCATAAATTTTTATCAAAAAAAAAAAAAAAACTATAGTGCCTGCTATTATTATGATAGTTGTTGCTGTTGCAACCGTCAACTTTTTGAGAGAAGCGGAAAAAAATTGATAAACATAAGAATCCATACAACTTTTAAACTTTTGCATAAAACTTTGGTATTTTCTCACTTTTTTTTACTTTTAGGCTTCTCGACGCCCATACGGCACATATCGGTGCGTTCACTGTTGCCAAACACAGATCATTATATAACCTATGAAGGTTCCACAACGCATCCAGGTTGCTGGGAGAGCACCGTCTGGATAATAGTTAATAAACCCATCTATATCACTAAGCAAGAGGTAAGTCAACGGAATTGATAAAGTTGTCACAACTACGAAGCAACTCAAGCGAATACACTGGCTCGTATTGCAACACTGTTGCGTTCATCAATTGTTAAAATGTCAGAAATATTTCTATTGTGAGTTGACGTCACAATGAGTTGTCAACCATTCCCAAAAAAAAAAAAACTCAAGAAAATGTCAATGTTGCCAAGACGTTAAAAATTTATAAATAGCTTTGTTCTACCGCTGACTCCCTCCGAAGCAGATAAATCTTCGTAGCAATTCTTGCGTTTTTCCCGCAGACCAATATACGCGAAACATAAAGAAATCGCCAGTGTTTCCATTTCACATAATAAGTCTTAATCCCAACTGTCAGAAGTATGCGCGCTGTTCGCAACAAGCTCTTCTGCCAACCATCCCATACCTATCTACCATAAACCACAAATCCTAAAATACAACCCAGACACACAGAGCGTAATATAATGCTGAAAATGCAATTAGAGGTTTTTGTACAAGGGAATTATTTGCAACTGACATCAACAAATATACAAACAACAAATCGCTATTTGCATATATATATATATTGTATATATATAGATATAGTATGTATTGATGTTTGTCTGGCTAGGATACATATGTAAATAGTGAAATGCAATTACATGCTTAATATATTGAAAAATTGCTCATCATTAGCGCGGATCAATCGGAATTGGATTGTACATAATTAAAAAACAATATTTGATTATTTTAATCAACTTTTATGACTAATAAAAATGCAGGGAAAAAAATAAAATTGCGGATTTCATGTGGGAATGAGTTCGCGTTGGCGTTGGGACTAAGTGGGATGAACCATCCTATGATGGTCATCATTTTAATTGGCCACTTAGCACACTTGTAAAACTCATTGAAAACCAATTACAACTACAATAAACAACAGTATCTCATTTGTCAAATGGTCTTCGATTGTTGTTGTTGTTGTTGTTGTTGTTGGTGGTGTTGAGGATGCCTATGTGTCCTTGTTGTTGTTATCCTGGTTGTTATTTTAACTGTTATCGTTATATGGCTATTAATGTAACCAAATGATATATATAAATTCTTGCATTTTAATTGTTTGCATGTCATTAACACTCAAAGAGCATTAACTAACACTTGTCACTTTACAACACTGGCAGAAAAAAAAGTACTAATTGATTGTTTGCTTTAATTCTCTGTTCGATGGCAAGTTGTTTGGTAACTAACAACTATGGTCAGTATATTTAGACACACTTGCATTCTTGGAATCGCAAATTTGTAAAGATTTCTCCGCTTTGAAATTAAGAATTTTGAAATCCTGCGCTTCATATCACTTCAGAGCTTCGAAGAAAAATCCATTTTTAACAGCGATACTTACACCTTTCTCGTAGATCCATTACTTGTTTGTAACCCGAAATCGCTGCGAATGGGCAGAAAACTACCGCCTAACTTTACTCTTGTATTGGGCGTTATTAGGTAACTAATCTGTTTGATGTCTGAGAATCTTTGGATCTTTACGAGTGCTCTTCGCTTCAAAGTGCAAAAGCACATCAGAGCTTTAAAGACAAATAAATCCATCCCGACACTTACCTCTTTCTCGTTGATCCTCTACTCGTTAGTAGCTCGAACTGTTGGACACTGTGCGAGCACAGAATCAATCTTTGCGACTCGGCAATACACTACTCAAACATTTTTTTTTTGTTCAATTTACGACTTCTAAGCTTCCATATTTTATGTGCTATCTTCAGATCGGACTTAGTAGAAGCTAAAGTAGTTCCGCAGCTAGCAATTCGGATTCCACATCAAAGTATATATATATATCCTTTTGCTAGCACAAAATCTACTTTACTATATTACAGTGTAGTCTACAGACTCGCTTCGCTGGCCAATTCCCAACGATCACTTCTTGATAATCCATTACCGAAAGTAATAGCGTTATATTATTATTTCTTTCTTCATATTCCCTATACCCAAAATATCTAGTATTTTCCTGCTTCATACAATCCTAACATCAATTTCTGGTTTTTGAATGTTACATTTTTATAGGAATCCCTTCAAGTGTCAAACTCAATCATTTTTTTCGTTTTTTCAAAAGTTGATTTTAGTTTCAATTTTCCACGCGAGTGTCTGTTCGCGAATTCCAACTTATCGTTCTACTTCCGAAAAAGTCAACTATTTTCTACCCATTATATTTTAAGTTTCATAGATAGAAAATGTGAGCAAGATCAATGAACTTGTAACTAAGGAGTTAGAATTAAAAAATTGAAAGCAATATATTTAAATATTTCAGTTCAACTTTAGAAATAAAGTTCTTAAGCGTTCTCTACAATTGGAGAAGCGCAAATTTTTCAAGTAAAATTTTGCTTCCAAGACAACTTCTACGCAGGAAAACTCACTTTTCTCCTTATTTTATATAAATTAGTAAAAATCTTTTTTAAAATATATATATGACCGATGTCAAAAAACTTTATTTTATATAATAGATGGATATGTATATTTAAATTTAATCTATAAATTGTTTGCCTATTTCAATGCAGTTATATCAACTCCGACGACTGATGCAAGGCTCCGAGAGTACACCCAAAGCTCCATTAGGTAATAATGCGCGACCCGTGCAAAGTTTACATCATAGAACAGTAAGGACGAATATAGATTTTAAGCGTAACAAGGTGAGTACAAATTTTAACTATTTGTAATTTAAAAGTTTACCGAAAAAATAGCAAATTCGAAGTAGTAGTTTGGAAAACTTCTTTTTTTCTTACAGTGTGAATAGAAATAAGGTTAGAGGTGGGATTTTTGAGTATTATTAACGATAAAATTTCAACCTGGTTAAGATACCTAGTTGGGATAGCCTTGCGTATTTGCCTAGCACTGGCATGTTTGCCTAGCACTGCCATAGCTAGCAAACAGACGGTATTTGCTTTTGGAAATTCTGTTTTTAATAAAGCCATCACCGTTCGGAAACGGTGCCTATTTTCTTTGAACAGTAATTCACAGAAATTCTTTGCCTTCAGAGTGAGAGAGACAGAGAGAGAGAGAGAGAAGGAGAGAGATAGAGAGAGAGAGAGAAAGAGATGACAGCATAATCAACGAGAGATAAAACTGATAACACAAAATGGAGTCATAAAATGCTACAATTCCGCGATAATTTGCCTAAGTATATCTCTATCTCTTGGCTATAAACTGTAGATGCCCATACTCTTCGTAAATCTATTAATAGAGATAGCATCATGTGCCTTTGGAGCAATAACAGCAAAATTAAGGGATATAGAATTGATAATTGCATATAAGATCGATTAAATGCTTAAATTCGGACTAGCTTTGGAAAAATTTGGTAATCTATAAATAGAAACACAAACTCAAAGAGATTTTAGGTCTGAAGGTAGAAAAATTTTACATAACATAAAAGAAACTCAGAACTGTTCTTAATATAATAAATATCGATAAATGTCGATAAGTTTAGCAGATACGTGAAGTGCTAGTAATCGGAGTGAAAGATTCTCAAATGAATAAAGGAAAAGAGATTTTAGACTTAAGAATAGCAGCATTTTACAAAACATACAAAGAAGTCAGAGGGATTCTTTATAAATGAAACATATTACAGTAAATCCGCGTAGCTTTGAAAAAAAATGCAATTTAAATTTAAAAATTAAGTCAATCCTACACTTTACATAAAGCGTACTGCTTTTCGGAGTAGTTGGCAGAAACAGCGCAAGCTACAATTAAAAAACCTGGAACTCTTTTAAAACATAAAGTATTTGTTTTTCAATATAAATGTTTTTTAATTAATATAAAAACCGTTTCATAGAATTTGCATTGAAACGTTGTTCAACCTATTTTATGAAAATTAACAACTTTTTGCTCTTCTTTCTTTAATATCTTTCATGCAACAGAATCAAAATGCATGCCCTTCGATGTACAAAGATATGTATTATCGGGCGAATCGTTGGTCCCCGGATACGGGTCTGTTGATACGTTGACAATGCCAGCCAAATTGCAGACAAAATGGCGAAATTGGCAATGCCAAAAGTGGCAGCTTCAACAACAACAACAGCAACAGCGCAAAATTAAAAACAGAAACGAAGAACGAAGTAACTGCAATTAAAACAATTACAGTTATAATGACAACAGTTATAACAATAACGGCAACGGCAACAGTTAGAGCAACTGAACGCATAACGGCAGTCAGACCTACAAAAGCATTTCATATTTTTTATTCAACATTAAATTTTTATATTAATGTTTATAATACGAACTCAGGATTCGTTTGGCTTGCAATATTCCTACAACGGCAAATAAAATATTATTATTATTATTTTTTGTTTTTTTCTCATTATTAAAAATGGCAAACTAACAAAAACAAAATTATAAACAAAAAAAAAAACTACATACTATATATAGCGCAAAAAAACAAAAAAAAAAAAAACAATAACAATAGTTTGCAAAATAAAAGAAAACAAGAATAATAAAACGAAAATATATAAATAAAAAACGAGTAACAAAAGCAAATGTTAAACTATGTAATATTAAAATAAATAAATTTATAAACTAAATACGATCACAGACAGCATCACACACCAACACACACACACATTCACACACGCTTACACAAGTAGATTTATTTATAATTTATTTTTACATTAACGTTGAAAAGTCAGTGTCAGTCAGTGTGCAAATTTTTACTTAGTAATTATTTTTTAATTTCCAGCAGAAGTGTCTTGTTTTCAAATCTACAACTGACTACTAAAGGGTGTGTTTTTCTTCGAGATATAGAACTTTAATTTGGCATTGCTGTACAAGATGGCGACCGATTTTGCAGCTGCCAAATGATTTATTCTCAGTTTGATGTGGCAATTCATCATGAAGAGACTCGCGCCTGAACAACGCTTGCAAATAGTACAATTTTATTTCGAAAACTATGGTTCTGTGCGGAATATGCATCGCGCATTTCATCGGCGACACGATCGGCTATCGGAGCAGTTAATTCAATAAATCATGGACCGTTTTCAGACCGCGCTTTCTCTTATTGACAACTCGCATACCCAGAGACGCCATACAGTGCGTACAGAAGAAGCAATTGCTGCTGTAGAGCATAGCATTGAGAAACACCCAAATTAGTCCATTCGCCATCGAGCATAGGAATTGGACCTGTGTCCATTTACGTCACGGAAGATTTTGCAGAAGGATCTTGGTTGGCGTTTTTACAACATCCAACTCGTGCAAGAATTAAAGCCAAACGATCGATCTTCAAGCAAGGCGTAGATTCGTCGAGAGGGCCCAAAAAGAGAGTGCTAGTGTTCGCGATTTTCATAAGCGAATTTTGTTTGGCGATGAAGCGCACTTCTGGTTGAATGGCAACGTCAACAAACAAAACTGCCACATTTGGAGTGAAGCTAAACCTCAAGTGCATGTCGAAACATCGTTACATCCCGAAAATCTGACTCTTTTTGTCCATACTTCTTCGTCCGTACTTCTTCAAAAATGCTGATGGCCATCACGTTACAGTCAATGGTGATCTCTATAGAGCCAAGATTACTAACTTTTTCATTCCTGAATTGCACAACCATGATATCCAGGAGCTGTGGTTCCTACAAGACGGCGCAACATGTCATACAGCTTGTGTCACAATCGATTCATTGAAAGACAAGTTTGGTGACCGCTTTATTTCACATTTTGCACCTCTGAATTGTCCTCCATGATCTTGTGATTTAACACCTTTAGACTACTTTCTGTGGGACTATGAAAAGTCATTGTTCGATGCGGATAAGTCACAAACGCTCAACCATTTGGAAGACAACATGCGCCGTGTTATTTCCGATAGACGGCCACAAATGTTGCAAAAAGTCCAATTGAAAATTGGGCAACATCCGAGCCAGCCTTGGCGCTCATATGTCAGAAATCATATTTCAAATATAATGCCACAAGATAATCTTTCGGATAAATAAAATTCATGTCAATCGAATAATCCATCATTGTTTTGTTGCAATTTAAAGTGCAATACCTCTAAAAAAAACACCCTTTAGCATCGTTTCACGTTTCTTAAGTCACAGCAGCTTTAAAATACTTAAAATTATTTTAAAAAATTAAAAACTGGAATTTACGCTTTTTTAAAAGAATAATTCTTAAATTGAAACAAAAGTTGATCCCTAGATGAAGTTGTAGGTTAATTTTGATTAATTTTAATTTCGACTTCTAAATAGGTTATCAAATTAAGCGCTATTGTACGATTTATAAAACCTTAAAAATAATTTAATTTATATTATATAATTTCACTACTGTTAAAAAATCGACGCTCAGTGTGCAATAGTGTGATCATAAATTGTAGTTTGAGTGCAAGGATTTCGGTTAAATTTCTACTTAGTGTGCAATATTTTCTTAAATTCTTGTTTTTCAAAACTGTAACTGACTGTTGAGTGTGTTGCGTGTTTCTTAAGTTTTAATATCTTTCATAAACTAAGAAATCTACTTTTTCTAAAAAAAATTTTCTTAATAAAAGCCTACATACATTTTACTCAAGATATATTTCTTAAAATTTTGACTTCCAAATATGTAACATAAGCAAATTATGCGCTTCGCTTCCGAACTACGCAGTTAACCTTATTTATTTAAATTTGAAGCTCTATTAAATAAATAGTAATTATTTTCTTAAAAATTCTTTTCGCATGCTTATAAAATTTATTCTAAAATGCAGCCAATTTCAAAAAATTTCTGCTATGCGCAGACTTTTCCCACTCAGTGTCAGCATACCTTCAACTAGCTAAACAATTACTTTACTGGCTTTAATTTTTCATTAAAAAACTAGGGGAATTTATAAAAATTGAAAACATAATGTTTAATATTCAAAACATTTGTAGTTAATACATAAAATCAATATGCAAAATAAAACCTAATCAAATAATTGATTTATTAAATCCCCCAAGGTAAATATTCATTTATTTAATTAACAACAATTTATATCGAATTTTGTGAAGCTCTATTAAATAAATGGCAATTATTTTATTTATTTTTGATTAAGCTCTAATTTATGCAGCGGATTATTTATTATTATTTAGTTTTTTCTTTTTTTATTGACTTTTAGTTTAAGCTGGAAAAAAAGGCAATTAGAAAAAATATAAAGTCAGACATTCATCTAATGACGACACAAAAAACAATGCAAATGCTTAAATTTTTAAAGAGTATTAAATTATTTTAAAAATAAAAAATAAACTTTTAAAAATGCAAATTGAATATGATGAATGAATGAATGTTGAAATGTGGTTTTTCGTAGTAAACTTAATCCCAAAAATAAAACAAAAATATTTTCAGATATATTGACAAATACGATAAAATGAACTTTTGAAAAAATTAAATTTAGAATCAGCATCCTAAAAAAAACTTCAAACGAACATCAGATAAGATAAGCCTTGACTTTCGCAGCTTTCGGAGTAATTTCTTTAGGAAATTTGTTTTTCCATGACAATGTTTTTCTACTTTCTGTTTCATATTTTTTAATTTATAAAATTGTTTCGAATTTCTCAGGTATTTCAATATAGATCATACTAGTAGGCACATTTGGTCCACAAAATAATCTATACTCATATTATCTTTGCATAAAATTTGCAGAAATTTCATTAAGAAAATTTTGATGTTAATTTTTTAAAGATTTAACAATTTTTTTTTAATTAAATGAGATTAATTCGGATTTTTCGGATATTTTAATGATATAGAGCTAGTGTGACCTTTTGAAAACGTATTCCTACAAAAATGTAAAATCCAAAAAGCAGAAATTGATGTTAGGATTATTATGAAGCAGCAAAAAAAGTAGAATATTTTGATATAGGTGCTGCTTGGCGAGCCAAGTGAGCAGTGGGCGAAGCCCCCTAATGATTCTAGTAAAAAATGCGCTTGCCTACTACGCATGAGACCGTGGGTTCGAATCCCACTCATGAAGAGAGGCATGACCTTCGCTTACGTTTCGCTTAAAAAAGCTTTTCTACTCAATAGAAATACAATGTCATTCAACAATTTCGGCAACGCCCCCTTGTCACCTTCCTCACCCCCCTGCACACTAAATGCAGGACTCAACATATAGAACTGAATCGCCCAGCCTTTCCACGTTTATCAAATCTACGTGTCACATTTCACAAAAACACCCAAAGCAATGGGGTAATCGTAGACGCCACCCCCAGAAGACATCAGGTCTCAGCCCCACCACAGGGTTAAGTCGCATTTGGTCAATCACCATTTCGAAAACCCAAACGATTACAGAAACCAACGTCAATAGGCTTTCGAAAAACGGACACGAACTGGATATTAGAACGTTAGATTCCATTAAGAGGAATACCTTAGGCGAACTGGAGAAGATCCATAAGTCGCCCAAACGAATACAGAAACCAATGGCCATAGGCACTTCAAAAAACGTCCACAATTGAGTAGTGGAACGTTAGAACCCTTAAAGAGGAATACCTACTAAGGTGAACTGGCGAAGATCCATCCGTCGAGAGCTGGCCTAGGTACATACAAAATGGGACAGAGCTAAATAGGTGGCGCAATAACAGGATTCGATGGTAAGGTTCCAGTGGAGGCCTTAAGTTTCCAAACAGAAAATATAAGTAAAAAAAATTTACCTAGGAAAATCGCTATTAATTAAAAACACACACGCCGTTCGAATTCGGCTAAAAAGTGTAGTTCTCTGTTCTCTTCAAACAACTATAAATAGAGATATCTACATGTTACTCCTTTGGATCGATGAGCATAGTCAGTGGGGTATAAATCTATAAAAAAATTTTAATCTATATTCGTATATACGTACTATACGGATTTAGTAGTTTTTGAATAGATCTTTGACAAACAATAATATTTTTTTTTAAATAAATTCTCCTACAATTCATAGTCGACATTAAAGCAATATTTAAAAATAATCTCAATTCATTTAAAATTGCCTTTCGTACAGCAAAAATCTTTTAAATTTTTTGCACATTTTTAAGCTACTTTCAAAAAAATTCCCTAGAGCAAATCCAAACTCAAATCAAAGCGCATAACTTTAAGGCTTACTGCATATATCTATCCATCTATATATATCTATTTTTCGTTTAATTTCTTATTTTCATTTAGTTGGTATTTATTTCAAGTCTTCTGTGTGACAAACATAACAATTAAAACAATATAATAAATAAAACAAAATATATACAACAACAAAAAAAAAAACATAAGAATTTCCGTAAACTGGATGGGTGGACAATAACTAAAGAGAAAATAAAAATATATAGAACTTAAAACAAAAGAAACAAAACCTAAATATGCATATAAATATACATTATATACAAATACATATATATATATATATATATTTATATATATATATATATACACAACACATATATATAAATATATATATAGATCGAGACAGGCCTACATATTGAAGAAATTTTTTGGAATTTCAAATGCAAAAATTCAAATGACAAAAAGCGTAAAATGCAAATAAATGAAACAAATACAACTACAAATCTCACGCACATATATATACATATAGCGAAAGACATAAACATATATATATATATATAAGAAGAAGCAGCAAGTTCTTTTTTTTCTGCAATACCCTAACTAAGCT
The DNA here is from genome assembly GCA_035046065.1 of Chymomyza procnemis. Classification (NCBI taxonomy): domain Eukaryota; kingdom Metazoa; phylum Arthropoda; class Insecta; order Diptera; family Drosophilidae; genus Chymomyza; species Chymomyza procnemis. Next base: position 32,943,842 of record JAWNOJ010000021.1, on the reverse strand, counting down.
ACATCAACTATTTAGCGCAGTTTGTATACAACTTTGTGCTCTTCAACTGCTACACTGTCGTACAAATTAATGGAGACGAAAATAATTAAGTGATTTGGTTTTTGAAATCTAAAATAAATATATAATAATAATTTTAAACAAAAGTGAGTGACTTGGTAGTAATTCTACTTTAATGTTTTACAACAAAAGTGGGAGTTTATCTGTAAGTTGATGAAGTTAATTAAAATAGCTTAAATTTTTTAAATTCTACTAATTTTAAAAAAAGATTTCAAATAATTTATAAAAGCCAGAATAGTGTGTTTGCCTGCTTAGAAGTTATCTTGAAATCAATTCTACTCAAATGTTTCAAACGAATTTTTCTTTTCTTCTTTTGTAGAGAACTCATAAGAACTTAATTTCTAAAGTTGAACTGAAATATATTCAAGTATTGCCTTCAGTTTTTTAATTCTAATTTCTTTGTTATATCAAAAACAAGTTCATTGATCTTGCCTCACATTTTATATCCAAGAAACTTGAAATATAATGGGTAGAAAATAGTTGACTTTTTCTGAAGTAGAACGATAAGTTCGAATACGCGAATAGGAAAGCATAAAAAAAAATTAAAATCGCGAGAATGTCAATTTGAGAAAATGGAAAAGATAAAAGAAAGTGCTTGCGTGGAAAATTAAGATAAAAATTAACTTTGGAGAAAAACGAAAAAATTGTAGAGTTCGATACTTGAAGAGAAAACAAAGCAAAAAAAAAAGAGGAAGCGTGCGTTGGATTCGTACAAAAATGCAAAATCCTCAGAAATTGATGTTAGAATTGTATGAAACAGGAAAAAATAAAGAATAAAGAATATTTGGATATAGGCGATGCGAAGAAAGAGCGATCGTAGTAGGGGTGTGGGTTGGCGCGTCAAACGAGCAGTGAGCGAAGCCCTCAAATGATTAAAGAAACAATTTCAATTATTAACAAAAAAGAGAAAAGTTAAATCCCAAAACAAATCGAAGTGGTTTCTGCAAACAATACCAATTGTTGCATAGGATAGGATATGTGCAGTTGAGATGTTGAAAAAAAAATTGAAATACTGAGTCTTGAAGATGAGGTTCCATGTCAAACAAATTGGATAATTTTCCAAAGTTGGCGGAAAGTTCCCCGAAAAGAAGACGTTTCAATGTAGTATGAGCAAGAATAAGGCTCCTAATGAATAATGGCAATAGAAACAAGAACTAATTCTTTTGCTTCGGCCAAATATGCAACACTTTGAAGCCATTTTAGTTGTAAATTATGAAATTTGAATTTCAAACAAAATTTTATCGTCAACTCGGGCTCACAATCTTCTAAAAAGAGAAGATTTTAGAATGAAAAAAATAATTTATCTAACTTTTGGTAAAAGACAAATTTTAGATTTTTAATTTTAATTTAACAGAAATGTCAAAGAAATATGTTCTTTCTTTATAAGCCAATGTTGATTTCTATCTTATAATCAAACAAAAGCATGAAGAAAGGCGACTTCTTAGAGCTGTGGGTGCTCAAATGTATCAGAAATCGCTAGAACAAAAACGTAGACTTACATTTTTGAGCAAAGCATGAGTTTAACTCTACCGAACTCTGTTTCTTAAGCCTGCTACTCTGAGGACATATTAAACTCTTAAGAGATGCAAACTTGTCTCTCTTCTATGTTGTTTTGTGTGAAGTATTCCTTTTATTCTAGACAATTTCTTTAATATCCTTATAATTTTTGGACAATTGCTACCTGTTTAATACTCTTCAAGATGTTTTCTATTTTTAGACAATTACTACTTGTTAAACACTCTTCAAAATCCTTGCTATTTTGAGACAATTACTACTTGTTCGATACCCTTTAAGATTCTTACTATTTTTAGACATTTACTACTTGTTCAACAATCTTCAAGATCCTTAATATTTTCAGACAATTAAATCCTTACTATTTTACGGCAATTACTACTTGTTCAATACCCTTCAAGATCCTTACTATTTCTAGACCACTACTACTTGTTCAACGCTCTGAAAAATCCTTACTCTTTACTTTTTACTTACTTGACATATCGCTGCTTAATTTCATAAATTAACAATATTACGTTATCATTGTGCAATTAAAGAAAACTAAACAAAATAAATTAGGTCACCAGAGAATATAGGAATTCTCTCTAAAGTGAACCACATTTTATATGCTATTTGAAAATTAGCCCAACTCTCACAGACGTCAAATATCTAACTGAAGCAAATAATCGGATTACTGCAGCAAATATTCAAAAAATAAATTCTATAAAAAATTGCATATTTTCTTAACTGACAGCAAAATACCAAAAAAAAAAAATTTAAGCATAGCAACAAATGCAGTACTTGCTGATTTTTAAGAAATTAAGTATACGCAGTGTACGCTTGGCTAGACAGTTTGCAACAAAGCTACTTAAAAACGTTTCTATTTTTTTGTCCTACAGTGTAGAGCAGCATATTTAGTAAAGCCAAAAACCCAAACGAGCGCTATAGCGAATATTTGCTTGCATTACCTAAGTAAAAACTCGAAATATAGGTATTTGAAAAAAACTCCAGCAACAGAAAAAATACGCATACGCATAGTAGTACATAAGCAACTTATATATATAGAGCGAAAGTGAGAAAGCAAGCGTAAGTTTAATTAGCCAGTTGCATACATAGAAACTATATACATACACAGCTAAGTATACAGACGTCTAGACAGTACTATACAAGTATATATATATATACACAAATAACTACGAAACTATTGTAACTTAGGCTTAATTATGTTAACTTTTTTTTTTGTTAGTTAAGTAAATGTATTTGTAAATGAAGCTAAATGTATTGAATGTTTTTGTGTAGAAAACATAACAAAACTTAACTAGAGTTGCGTTATATAATAAATAACTAGCAAATATATATTATATACATAGTAAATATATATATATAAACCATGTACTATGTCAGAACTATGGCTTGTAATATATAAGTTAACTTTTTTTTGTGTGTGTGGTAAGTCACAGACAGCAAAAATCGTGCAATTAATTTTTAAGCGTTAAAAACCAAAAAGCAAATAAATTATTACACATAAAAAGAAAATACAACAAATTGTAAAAACAATTATTATATATACAAAAAAAGAAAATTAATAAACAAAAACATAAATAAAAGCTACTGAATGGAAACACTTGCTATGACTGTAAGTTACTAACTACAATACATAAAATACTAAATATATCTATATATATATTGCGTTGCCATTAAAAAAACATAAATTAAAAAAGAAAAAAAACAAGCATATATATACAAAAAACAAAAGAAAAGCATATACAAACATATTACATTAAAGCTATGCGCATACTTTATGCACACAAACACGCCTATGTGTTAACTATAAAAATAAAAACATTAAACAAAAAAAAATAATGTGTATAATTTAGTGTGTGACAAATTACGAATGCAACAAAACTATATATAAAAAAAGAAATAAAAACAAAAATTATTAAAACAATTTAGGCGCAATTTATTATTTCCAATTGGTAATTGCAAAATAATAAAAATAATATATATATTATATTTAATGAACACATGAAAAGAAAACACAAAAACGCAAATTAATAAAACGAAAAGAAAGTATTATATTAAAATGGAAAAACAATTAAAAACAAACCAAACAATAAAAAATAAAATTACAAAAAAAAAATTACAATAAATTATGAAGTCTTTTTTTAAAAATTAATTCGTGCTTACGCGCTACAACGAACTGCAGTAAGTATGCAATTTATATTTTTAATTTAAAATATTTATAATTTAATGTTATTATAATATTTATAACCGCGGTGTACGTTGAAATTTGCCGATTTGAATGATAGATGTCGCTAGTAATATGTTTACATTTCCTGGTGCCATACCTTACTTTTGAGCATAACCTTCAAAAGTACAAATAGATCATTTGCTCAAAATAATAACGTCGTTGTAGTTTATCACAGAAAACCTATCTATATTTGTTGCAAGTAAATAGCATTTGCGGAATGTGTTACTTTTGTTATTTCACCAACGACCAAATTGCAGCTGAAGCTCATCGGTTGCTGGTAGAAACGTTGGGGGAACATGCTGCAGTGATAAGCAGTTGTGAGGTATGGTTTCTTCAATAGTGAAGATTTTGATTTGGCGAATCCTGAACATTCTGGTGCAGCGAAAAAGTACAAGAAGGAGGAACTGCAGGCGCTATTGGATGAAGACTCAAATCAATTGCAAACAACAATGTGCGCAAACACTCAATATGATACGAATAGCAATTTCTCAACTTTTAAAAGTCATGACTAAGATGCAGAGGTATGAGAAATGGGTTGGCACACCAACAAAATGTTAGGCAGATGGAAAACCGGGGAACTGTTTGCGAAATGCTGCATCAACGGTTTGAGAGTAAATCTTATCTGCGTCAAATTGTTACGGCGAACGAAAAATGAATATACATATAGAGAGTGCCATATCCATGTTGCCAAACGGTTATGAATCATAAGCCTAGAGCAAAACATAATCATAACACTACGATTAATTAACGCCAGTTCGTCGGATAAACGCGAAACAGCGTAATTTGAAAACATGTCCTGCAGATGCTTGGACGTGCAGCTGAATCAATAAAATGTTGACAAATCTAAGCGCGGTTGGCTCTTGTTCGAACAACGAACATCGGCAAAACCGACGTTTCCTGAATAAGCTAGTATCAAGCATCGGGCAGTCTTCTTGTTATTGTAAAAAAAAACAGTCATTGTACTATCGCTGCTAATGTATAAGCCTTGATATTGAGTTTTACTCAACAAGCCTATATCAAGCTTACTTACTTAAGATAAAGTAACGCTTTTATAATTAAGAACTGCCGGTTTTACCTAAGCAGTTTAATATTAAGACTCATACATAGCAACTTGTGTTTTTTTTTTTTTTTTCTTTATTATTCCGCTTGGGAACTTAGGGCCTCTACAAGAGCCATCCATCGAACCCTAATTTGCGCCGTCTGTTGAGCTCTGTCCCATGTTGTGTTCGCCTGGGTCAGTTCTTGGAGGATGGATCTTCTCCAGGTCGCCTTGGGTCTGCCGATCCGTCTACTGCCTTGTGGATTGATGCCAGCTATCGCTATCTGCAGTTTCTCCATTTCTTCCTCGAACTGTGCTAGTCTTGATGGTTCCTTTAGGGTTCTAACGTTCCATTTTCCTATTCGTGTCCGTTTTTGAAAATGCCTTTGGACGTCATCGAATTTGGGCAGCCGTTTATGTTTAATTCTCTTGTGTTGGTCTCTGTAATCTGTTGAGTTTTTCGATCGAACTGGTGATTGCCCAGATGCGAGACTTGTGTACTTAAAGAATAAATTACTATTTCTTTTATTTCGTAACAAGCCCACAGTTATTTTACTATAAATATATTGTATTTCGAGAAACCGAAAGGAAAAAAATGCATGGCTTTTGGCCTAATGAGCCTGATCCATTGACTGACACTGTGTTTGTTGCAAAGATATTGGCAAATATTGTTCCACCCGCTGTACTCTCCAGATCTCGCCTCGTCACATTATGATATTTTCGCATCAATGGGACCCTCACCTGCAGAGCAGCGCTGCGCCTACTTTGAAGTTGTCGAAAAATGGCTTGTCGGTTTCATCGCCTCAGAAGAAAAATAGCTTTATTAGGATGACATACATAATTTGCCAGAAAGGTAAGCCAAGTGTGTAGAATCAAATGGTCAATACTTTTAATAAAACAGTTTGCATGTTCCCCTAAAACTTCAGTGTTTTACTCAACGACAAAACCAGCAAATTTCAACTTATTTTCTAAATAATTTTGACGAAGTAAGTTGGTGCTAGTCCCATTGTAGTTCAGGATTCGAGAATGGGCGGCGACTTGACAAAGATCGTTCAGAAATAAGTTAACAAACAGAATCAACCACAAAGTTTTCAGTAACATTTTGATTCCAATAATATTTAGGGATTATAATTTGTGCGTTTTTATTACTTTATAGATGGAAATATTTAACTGGAATAAAAATGTTACTGAAAATTTTGTGGTTACAAATTATAAGGATATTATGTGCTTCTCTTGGAATCCCTTAGAAATAACTAGCATCTACTGAAGTTTTTAAACAATTTAACATTATTATAATTACCAAATTCTTCCACTTTCATGGCTTCAATTATAGAATTTATGGTAACTCAACATAAAGTGTTTATCTCTAACTGCCTGCCATATCACAATCCTTCTGTAGAAATTTGCCTTTGCTGATTTTTTCATCCATATTGTAATAAAGTCTCATTTAGGTAAAAAATTATCGGCGTTAGTTACAGGCATAAATCTCCGTAGAAGGCTATGGCAGTCCGCTTTGTCGGCCTACGAAAATCTTCTTCACTCTCCTAATACCTTACCAACCCGAAACACCATAAATATTTATTCGTATAAAAATAAAGGTGGAAAACGTGTACCATTAGCAGACAAGCAAAGAATTCATATTCTTCATGATGTCTGCCATAAAAATAAGCTGCTTATCATTCAAAAACTAAATCCAAATAATTAAAATAAAATTGCTGCAAAATGAGTTTAAAATAAAATACAAATTCCAAGTAGCCAAAGTGCTGGAAAACATGAGAGACAACATAACAAATCCTTAACAAATAAACATTTATGTATTTCCGTTGAGTTCACTTAGCAGCGGCTACCCAATGAGCCGGAGTTACTGCGGAGTCAGTCACCCGGTATACACTGCTTAAATATGCAATTTCAATTTCCGAAAAATGAAACAACAAATTCGAAAGTGAATGCCACGAATACCGAATAACAAAATAATGAATGCCGCGTGTTGCACGCAGCAGCAATGATTGGTATGGGGATGGGAGCTCTGGCTTTGCCCCCACCCTCCTGGAATGGGTCGCGGAACTGAGGCGAGAATGTTTGGGGTTGGAAAAAAAAAAAAAAAAAAAACTAAAGAGTTTGGGAATCAACGTGGCCGCATGTTTAATTGGACGCAATTGAAACTAAACTAGCGTAAAATAGAAATAAAAATACACGCACACGAACAAAACAAAATGTTTCGAACGGAACGAAAGGAGTCGGGAGTGCGGAGTCCGAAATCGTTACTGGTCAACAATATGGCACTACAAATTCATTTGCGTAAAAATTAATTACAAATTAATTTACCATAAATTGAAATAGCGCCCAATGTGCACGAAGCGGTTATATGAGTGGCTGAGCATGCGGTTTGATGAGGATTTCCATTTTTTTTTTTTTTTTGATCTGAGTATTTGGCGGATGGGTTTGAATTTTGGTTTTGGTTTACGTTTTTGTTGGGGCTATGATAGTCATTTAGTTTGCGTGGAAGTGTGCAAATCGGATAGAATTAGTCGAGCTTACTACGATTGTCATAATTACTTGAATAATCATTCTTTTATTTTGTATTCCAGCAAAATCTTTAAACAGTTGACCACTTTTTTTTGTTCAATCATTCCTAGTCATTTATAAAGGGTGATTTTTTACGAGCACTAAATTTTAATTTTTAAAACAAATGGATTTAGCTTCATATTGAAAGATAATTTTAATTATAATTTTCTTCATACGCTAACTTCGATTTTGATATATCGTTTGGTATCTAACGAACCAATTCTTCAATGTTGGCTTCCAGCCGGCAATCGTCAGTATAGCTATCAGTAACTCTTATAAAGCCCAAAAAAAAAGGTCTGCATTATAAATTACTTGATATAGACGGCCAACGAAATCCCGAAAACTTAACGTAAACAGGAAGTACCGAGATGAATAGAATCACAAAAACTTGCAAAAAAGTAGAATTAAGTTTTAGTTGTTGGTACTATGAACGCCTTTCGAGAGGAAATGCTAAGAGGATTATAGAAACCCAAATTTTTTTCGGTTTAGCTCATTATTTTTGAAAATATGTTAGACTTATTTTTTTGAAGAGGACATTGTTTTTGTCAAAAAAGCCTGCTTACCTTAGCATTTATGGCTTGATTCTGTAATTTGATAGCGCTTGGGACTAATATTTTGAATGATTATAAGTTCTACGTATGTTGAATTTTTCATCCAAAGCGAAACCTAAAGTCATGCTCTGCATTTAGTGGGACAACGTTTGCATGATATATTATTACAAAATATCAATATTGAAGTCGGTTGATGTATTCCAGCCGTGAACTAAAGAAAAATCAACCATAATACAAGGAAATACATAACTTAGGTAAGCCTCAGCATAAAAATGCTCGACCCAACGTGCTAAAAGTGGTCAAAAAATAATTGAAAACGCTGAAATAGGAAATCTTATCCCAATCTCCATACTATCCATACATTCCCCTATCTGAGCAGCAACTTATCCGCGTGATTGCCCACTATCGTTGAATTTTGTTTTATTTCAAATTTTTTAGTTAAAATATATGCAGAATTTATAGTACGTCACTATAGCCTCACTGGCTATTTTGGAAAGTGGGAAAGAGTTTATCGTACCATTTTTGACGCAGAAAGAAAGAGTATCACATGTTATTTCTTAAATATAATACGAGACAATCGTAAGCCAATATATGCTGCTTGCATTTTTTATTTTATATTTCAAGTTTTTATACGTAAAATTTAAAATCCAGTGCTCAACGGTGAGTTAGGATTATAGATCAAACTTTTAGCGGAGCGCTACCGATGATTTGTGATTCTTTGTTTAAGCTAGGCAGATGGAAAAGTCCCGCGCCTAACTAAGAAAGCCAATTTTTTCCCAAAAATTAGCTTATATCTTTGAGCATGATCTGCATTTAGCTCGATATATCGATTATAACGATCCTCGTTCATTTCAATACCCTTCTTCTAGTAGCTTGCCAAAACAAATAAGCGTAAGTTTCGGCAATGACTTGACTTCGTTGAAGTGGAAGCGCCTACCAGCAAGCCATCTCTTCAGGTTTAGGAAGAGGTAGTAAGAGCAGCAAGCCGACTCTGTTGAATACGATGGCTGTGGAAGCATTTCATAGCCCAATTTGGTCATCGTTTTCACAGCTTTGTGAGCTGGCGTCTTGTTCACACGTGAGCACGTGCGGCACTCAACGCGCGAGGAGCTTTCGCATAATATAATGGTTGTGCAAAATGTTGTAAATCCGTCCTAATGATATGCTTACCGACTCAGGCAGCTCACGCAATTTCAAATTTCGATTTCCAAGCGAGAGATTTTCGATTCGGGCTGCCAGGAATATGATTCCTCAATTGTGCTCGAACGATCCAACTTAAATTCTTGCAACCAACTTTTGACAGTCGTATTCGATGGAGCAAAGCTGCCATAATGTTTACCAAGCCGCTCCTTTGCTTTCTTGGCTAGTTTTCTCTTTTAAGTAGTTGTGCGTGTACGAAATTTAATTTTTTCCATAGGTAAAAAAAGGACACTGAGGTGATGCACCTAAGCTAGCTGGTAGGAACCAAACAACTTGACTTATACTTATACTTGTGGTCCCCTCTATATGTCAGGCCCGAGACTTTTGAAACTGCCTAATAACTTCCCAAATAGTGTTCGTTACAAGCACACTGCTTCACAATTCATCGAACTATGAAAAATGCTACGAAAAATGAAATCCAATTGTAATGAATTTTGCGCATATAACATTTTATGCTTTAGCTTTTGGAATAGTTTTTAGACCGAAATTTCTATGCCGTTTGGGTTCGCAATGGGCTGGGCAATTATCATAACAGTCGAATGCAGATAAAGTATTGTAAAATAAATGAAAATTTATTGTTGCAAGACATAAATAACATAGTCAGTCCACACACTACTAGTTTTGTTTATTATTATTTTTGTATTTCTGCTTTTAATATTTTTTTTTTTTGCGTTTTTGGTGTGTTAAAAATTAAAGTTGAAACCACATTTTACGAAATGCGGTCAAAAGGACTAATTATGCTAAATGCCAAAACCGCAGCTACCAGTTAGCCATGGCCAAAGCTTTTTTGATGCGATAAACTAAAATTGTGCGTGAAGCACACGCACACGCACACGCAAATGCACAAACACACACACAGTTGCATACACATGGTCAGTCTAGCAAGCGGCCATTTCAATTAAACAAACACACACAGCCGCATAGACACACACAGGCACAGCCACTTGCATACAAACATAAAACAATATAATTTAATTGAATGGTCATGAGCACTGCTCCTCGCTCGCCGCTCTCACACACACTCACTCACCACACACACACACACACACACACACACACCCAAAATCACACACAATCTCACTTACTTTCACACACACTCATAAACGTATACACTCTCACGCACTCACACACTCACTCATACTCACAAACATACACTCACACACACTCCAACACATTCACACTCATTCACATAGATACACTCACACATAGATACACTCTTGCATAGGTACACTCTCACACACACTCTCATACACACTTTCTTTTACACACACTCATACACACACCTACTACACTCTCATGCTCACCCACTCACTCACTCTCTCTTACAATCCCACTCACACTAACACACTTAAAGCGCGTAGAAAGTTGCCTCAGCGCTCTCAGTTTGTAAAAAAGTGTTGCATACTTTTGCGCGCTGCTCAAACTGCATGCAAATTAAACGCACTAACCCAACCGCACGCACACACACACACACACCTACGCACACGCACACACCCCTACCCTCCAACACACACCCACACACACGCACCCCCTCCTCTCCCCCCCCCCCCCCACACACACCCAGAGCAAAAGTTTTAATTAAATTTTAAATACAACTTAATTTTTGTGTATTTTCATGCCATACACGAGCAACTACAACAAAACAAAAAAAAAATAAATAAATAAAAATGGCCACAAAAATTTTACAACAAAAATAAAAATATAATAAAAAATTTAAAATAAAACTAAAATAATAATAATACTTAATGGCAAAAATATATTTGTATTTTATGCCAAAAACGTACTGCATTTACTATGTATTAGAGTTTGTGAGTGTATGTGTGTGTGTGTCTCTGTGTATGTATTATTTATGGCACACACACACGCACACATACACACGCTCGGCGAGTGAGGCCAGCGCAAAATGAGTTATAAATATTTAGTTGTAATTCATGTTTAGTTTGTATTGTTGCGGCCGTAAAACCAAATTAATATTCATGAACCAACGACGCGGCTGTTTAAATTTTAATTAGAAATAGATATATATATATAGAGCTGTATATATATATATACGCACCCATACATATGTACATGCTGCCAAAATGCATTTGAATTGCTGCATGTTGACATACCAATTGAGCTTAAAATGAAAAAACCAAAAAAAAAAGATTTAAATCCTAATTGATGTCAACGCAGCACTCTCATCAAAAAAAAAAAAACACACAACCTAAAATATAATAAATTTAAATTAAATACTATAATTATAATTAATTTTTTGATTGAAAATTTTCAATATGTCTGGCAGGACTGAGTCAAACAGCTGTAACTTATAAACAGATACACTTTCTTTGCTGCCTGCGATAATATTTAGCTGGCGTGTTAAGGGTCTAAAGGGAAAACTAGTGAGTCAACCTTACCATCACATGAAGTATGAGACTCTAAATATGGTTCAAAGGTCAGTGTATGAGATTGGTTACCGGTTCGGTTGACCATCGGCTGTACTTTTGGTATACGAACATATTTACTTTTGTCGATGACTGTGAAGTCCGCAAATAAAATGAGCAGCACAACAATCTTTGAAACTCCTAAAGAGAGAGAACTAGTCAGTCAACTTTACATCATATTGAGTCTGGGACCTTATAGTTCGTCCAAAGAACAGTGTTGTATGAACGAAGGTGGGCGGGCCTACGCCCTACAGCACTGCTACACACATGGATCTATTGTGCCCAGTGTTTGAGATTGGATATTAGATCTGTGGACTATCGCAGTTAAAAAAGCAAAGAACTAAGACATTCCTTTGGTATGCAGACATATTTACTTTCTTTGACGCACGTGATTTCCGAACATGTATTTACTCGCATGGCTGGCATATGAAGCTAATAAAGAATCTAGAAAACTAGTCAGTCAACCATATTGAGTCTGAGACCGTACAAAGATCACTTTAGGCGATTAAGTAACCAAATCTGTTGACCAATGGCGTTCGATCATCTGAATCGGGTGAGTAGTATAGTAGCCTGAAGCATCCTGTTGTACATACGGGCTATTTTTTCTAACGTTTTCTATCAGGGATCATTCACAAGCATCTCGGGCGATATACACAACACGTACTAGCAATTTCCGACATAAAGTCAATTGTTGCAGTTACTGTGTGGCATGTATCCTTCCATCTTGTTGGAACCAAAATCCAGGCCTTTTTCAAGCATTTGGGATACCATCTAAACCGATTCCTGTTAGTAGTCCCACCGGGTCTAAAAAAGCATGAGGATTTGCAAGCAAACACTCGCAGCTTCGTTAATTTCATTTGAACTGGGATGGGATCTGCTACGGACCCTACTCTAAACGGCATGGTTTTTGGAGCGATACTATTTCGGCGCGCCCTTGAGGTGAATAGCGATATATGGTAAGCATATAGCAGAAGCCAATCGGTTGAAAATTGTCAAAGTTATTTAACTTTTCTATTGACCCGATTCAGATAGCGCACCAATTATATTTACTAACTTCGACGGCTGTGATATTCGTGAATGAATTAAACCTTAAGAGAGAAAAAGTCAGTCAACCTTACCAACATATTGAGTTGTAAGACGTTACAGATCGTCCAAAGATCAGTGTATGCGATTTGTCTGTAGACCTACGGCGTTATAAGGGCAAACGATGGAGTCAAGCAGCTGAACCTATGATGCTTCACATTTACTTTCTGCGACTTCTGTAACGTTCGGAAATGAATGCTATGCACATAATCTTGGGCTTGCATATGAAGCACGAAAAAAAGACTACTCTCTCCAAGGTAGAATGTTTTAATTGATACGAAAGTTGTTTTCGAATGGTACCAGGAAGCTCATGTGAACAGCCAACAATGATTCCGCAAACTTAAGAGTGCCTCTGATTTGTCTTTAATATTTTTACCCTCGGTGGGAGGCCTTACAATAAGTTTAGATAATCTATCTCATTCCATCTGCACACAAAAATTCACTTTTAAACCGAAACATAGTTGCAGCAACTAGGAGCAGTTCACTTTAAGAATTGGCGCACCACAACTTAAAATCTTGCAAAACAAATCTGCACAAAAAGTAGCTGCAACTTTGTGCTCCAATATTAATTAGAATACAATGGCAAAGTTGGTTGAGCACTGCCAGACATGGAATAACATTGCCAATGGCAAAAACATCGATGATAGTTTGGAAATATAATACTGATAGAATCTAGAAAATGAAGCCATATGAGTAGCACCACTGCTGCCAATCCGATGATGTGTTGGCGTTGGCGTTGGCTGGCAAAGATGCAGCCACCAAGACCGGTATATAGATATATATATATATATATATATATAGATATAGATATACCAAAATCCCATTTTCAATTGTTATAGCAATCATCAAGAGCAGACAAGCATCCAACCACCAACGCACAGCAACATACACACTGGGAAAACCTAAGCCGTAGCATAATGCAGCAACAAAATCAACGCCCAAGCGTTCCGGCCGTGAAAGATATAGAGGAAGAGATTGAGAGAAAGTTGGAGAGGGGAGATGTCTGTGGATGCCGGTTTGTGTGTGTGCGGAATAATGCCAATCACAATCACGTGATTTGCAAGTAATCATGTTGTACATTTGCAATGCACACGTCGCATATTGATGAGTTGCAAGTAGAACTGGATGCCTTGGTCGATGGATGACGGAGGATGTCGTTGCCGGTGCGCTAGCTTGGTTGCAAGTAATAAACGTTGGTAATCAAAACCCGAGCACATGCAACAGCAGCAACAGCAGCAGCAGCAGCCGCACAATAAAAACTCCCCAACCACCAAGAAGAGACTATCTTGTAGCCATCGGAGCGGGAGCAGCGGTAGCAGCGGTAACAGCCGGAGCATGTGTTACACGGAGTGCCTTTGGAGCGCCATAATTCAAAACGGACGCACGACCAGAACGAATCCTTGCATTTGATTGAAATGCAACCAGGCGCAGCCAAGGCCTGCAGACTAAAAAGTTACCTGAAGAAATCGCATGAGTACTGACTACAAATTGAATAGCCAGCAGAAGAGTCACCAACAACTTCAAAGGTCCTTGCGCTGCCTGTTGCCTGTTGCCCATATGACTTGAGCATTTAACAATGGGCCAACAAAAATATACGTAAAAAAATTTGCCATTAACAAGTGAGGCGGTTCTTGGAGTGGCAGACGTCGACTTTGGGATGCTCTTTAGTAAAGTTCTGGATAGAACTGGAAACGTACAAAAACCTACTAGGAATAATAACTGCAGTGGCGCTTAGCTATGCACGGGAACACGGACAAAACGTCTAGTCAACAAAAGTGAGCATCTAAAGCTTTGGAGCAACCTCATATGCCCACTGTCAGTGTATGCCTTGCCATGGAACAATGTGAACGCGTAATGAGTCCAGTTTGGCTGCAAGACCCATACTTAGCAGATAGCAATTCTTTAGCAACAAATTTCCCAGCGATCCAAAGCAACGACAGCTTTGCAATTGCAGTCGGTCATGCCATGGAGCTCCAAAGCCCTGCGAGACTATATTTAAATTACGTGACTTGCTGCATTTGACTTTTGGAATGGCAGAGCGCAAAACAAAGGAACAACTCCAACAACAAGAAGTGCACTAAGAACAACTGCTTCAACTTGTGGTGCTGCCTAGTGGCGTGGCAGGCTAGTAAGCCGGGCTAGTGCCGAGGGCCACGTGCCACAGCCACATCCATATCTTAAGACTGGTCGGGCACGATACGATACGACACGCTTGGCAATGCCAGCGGCGTGGGCATGCTTGCTGCGCCGCTTCCTTTGACTTTTGTGGGAGAGCACATGAAGCTAGGCACATACATACTTGCTGCAGCTGGAATGCGGTTGTGGATTGGTTTGGGTATTGCTGTTGTGGTTGGTGAGAAGGGGACGCGGTGGCGAGTTACATTGCAGTTTTTGGCAAATTTTTTATACTTTTCACGCCAGGCTGTTTTATAGCGTGCATAAATCAGACGCCCAACAAGCTGTCCCAAAGGCTGCTTTCAGCTCTGGGCGTGGCAACAGGCCAGTTCCAACTGGGGGAACTAAAAGGCGTTAAGCTATGAAACTTTAAGATGTGAACACTTTTGGGGAATTTTTTTTCCCCCTTTTTTTTCGAGTACTCAAGGCTTTGGAGAGATTTTCGCAACGTTTTGAAGTCTCTCGTGAGCAAGAGACCTTAAATTCTGCTTTCCTTAAAGTTTCACACAGCAGAAGATGCATCGAAGCACAAGATACATGTATCGCACAGTCATACACAGAACTGAGCAGCAAATCAACACATAATAACTCAATTAAAACTCGGTTGGAAGAGCCATAAGGCGTTTTAGGTGCATAAGCAAAAGGATTCCCTCGAGGAACGAGAAGTCTAGCGTAAACATAAAGCTAGGCAGGCATTAAGCCAAGAAAAATAATTCGAGGAGTTTGGCACCTTTAGGTTCCCACGGATTAAAGCTCTAGAAACTTTTGACAAAAAAGATATTGGAAAAGTCTTTGAGTCCTTGGATTAAAATGAAAACTTAAATACAACAAAAGGCTTTAGGCACTAAGGGAAAAAATATTTTTTTGAAGCAAAAAATACTTTGGAAATGTTTGACGAAAATTGTACCGCCGTCCAGAGATGTCATTAGTTTTTCCCAATGACGATCATAGTTTCTTTTTCTCATATTAAAAAAGACTTAATTTATAATATATGATATATATTTCTGAAAGATCGGATTTCTGTAACAAGCGGTTACGTTTTTTCCTTCTCTAAACATGCCTCATATTTCGGGCTGATTGGTGTTAAAGTTGAAAGTACGACTCTGAAATAACAACTGTATTACAATGCCTTAACTAAATCTAAAAAGTATTTTAAGACTTAGATAAGTTGGTTACAGGTCAAGTTCAGCTAATAAAGACTTCACAATAACAGTTCCACGGGTAATATATGCTGAGCTGGAAGGTTTATGAACTCATCCAAAGCTACAACCAGTGAGACCCGCAGTTAATTATTATATTACCCTGAAAACCACAAACTGTGCATATAACCAACGATTTTTTCAAAACTTTGAGAAATATTAGTTGATGATGGCTTCTTAAGCGACACGATCAGCAATATTTCATCTTACCTTTCGGCTGGCATCAGAGACCTTAACATATGCTGGAGAGCGTGCACTTGTAAATATTTTTCTAAAAAAAAAAATAATGAAACATTAGGTAGTGTTAAGCCCACGCTCTCCAAAGAAAAGTTCCATCAACCAACTTCAAGTAAAGAGTACTAAATAGTCCAGCTTCCAAGGGTTTTATATACATTAAAAGAGCGCTTGTACGCTTTGGAAACTGCCTGGGGCGTTCACTGTCGTGGAGCTCATCAACAGACTTCCAAAAAATATACTGCTTACTATAACTATGCGATAGTCGTCAAAGGGCATACTTTCTTTTAAGATTTGTGCCTATCTCCTATCTATTTATTGTTTCTACTAAGATTTATGCGTTTCTCCCTTTTACCAAAATAAAAAAGTCTAACTACAAATTAACAAAAAATTCCATTCCGGATTTTAACAAAATCATAGCATACATTTGGGGGCTGCGTAGGAATTACTTAGCAAAGATCACTGCTAACCCTTAAACGATGTAATTAAGCGCAGCTGGATGGCAGCTGTATTCCACATACAAACTTTCCAAAAAACAATAAAAATCTTATACTTTAACAATCTGTTCTCAATATCTCAATAATAATCTCTTAATATGCTTATTTGCTGCAGTTCTTCAGAGCCGTTCGCAACAGGCCATCTCACTTCTTCCCGACACACAAACACACGCACACCCAGCGAGTTTCAATAAGCGAATTTATTGCTTAAACATGTTGGGCCCTAACAACATTATTATTACTGTAATTGCCGGCTATGGTGGCTGAGTCCACCATTGTGGACTGACGTTTCCGCTGCGCAAATTGTGCTGCATACTTTTCGGGGCACCCCCAAAGAGCAAGTGGAACTGTCTTAGTCCTTCCTTGGCACATTCACACAGACGCGCCTATGCAGATAAAGGAACGAATTTGTATCCGTATGTCTGGGTATACGAGTTGTTTTTTTTTTTAAGGCGTCCGGTTCGGGCTGCTCCTTGTGCATATGAAAATTTAACGCAAAAGCCAAATGAAAAATTTTACACCCTGAAAATGTTGGCTGCAATTTTGAATATTCTGTTTCTACTGCGTCTTGTTTTTTGTAACTTTTTGTTTTTTATTTGTTGAGCGAGTGAGTGGGGGGAGGTTGAGCAAAAACATTTAGGCAACTTGCCCTTTGAAGGCTCGTGGTCATAAATTCTTTTCTCACCACATTTCCTTTTTGCTGGAGCAAACATTGACGCACACACACACACACAGACACATACACATGTATATCTCCTGGCAAAGAGAAGGTGCAAAAAAAAAGCACACAAAGGGAGCAAAAAAAAAATGTGTGGCAGCAACACTCAACCAAAAAGCCATAAAGCATATTTTTCGACATGGTTTGACTTGACTTTTGGCTGCTCAGCCTGGCTAAGCTTAGGACTTGTGCTCCCATGCCAGCCAGCAGTTTGGCAGCATGGGAGTGCTTCAGCCAAGTCAGTCAGTCAGTCAGTCAGTCAGCCAACAAGCCAGTAAGCGAGCAACCGGTGGCAAGCAGCACAGGCAGCAGCAGCAGCAACAAATTTGATGCTCTTGAGCATCCTTAAAAAAAAAAATCGTGGTGGCCATGCAATTGTGGTACAACACGAATCCTTGAGACACTGTATGGTTACCGCGTTTTGGGTAGGGAAACTGTTATGCATCCTGAGGTACAGCTTCTTCGATTAGTTTTGTTAGTTGTAGTACAATTTCGGATGTGCTCTGCGAATGATCGATTAATGTTGATAGTACAGTTTCCGATTTTGAAGACTAGCTCTCAACAAGACTGTTACGCCTTTGTTCGATTAATGTCGATAATACACTTTTCGCAACATTTACGCGATTTTCAAGGCCAACTGTCTGTAGCACTTGATCGATTATTGTCGATAGTACAGTCTCGGCAAAATGTAGGCGGTTTTAAAAATTAAATTATTATCGATAGCACAGTTTCCGCATCACGTAGCGATTTTGAAGAGCAACTTTCAACGACACTGTTTCGCTTACGATTACTTCGAATTTGCTGTTTTCAACAACTCTGCTCAGCTTAGTATCTATTGACTTCTTCGATTATCGTCAATAAACTAATTTCCGGTTAGTTGAAGTTCAGCTGTCCAAGAACTATGTTTCATGTATGATTACCATCTTTAGTTATATGGATGTAGAACCAACAACACGGCTGGAACTCTTTGCTTACTTCTTAACCTTGAGACACTGCGTATATTATCCAACAGAACCAGCTGAACAACATAAACAATTCAAATCTCAGCTAGCTTTTCTAATCTGCACATTTTAGGAGCAGTTCTACGCAAATCTTTCGGCGATTTTTCTGCTGCCTGTAGACAGACATTTGCATAAACCGAATGCACCCCTTAGCTCCAGATATGCAGTGTATAAAAAGAAAACAAAGCTTAAGGTAAAGCAACCAAAGACGGCAGACAGTCGGGCAGTCGGAGCTGCCGCTGTAAGGCCAAGAAATAAGGAATCTAAAATGATAATAAAATATTCATATTAATCTGCTTGGCTCATAAAATATTCAGCTCTGTAATTGTCGGCATTACGTTGGCCGCTTGGCAGTCATCTTACTCATACACTCAGATACTCTCTCTCGCTCTCTCGCCCAATGGCTGTCTCACTCCATCTCTTTTAACTGCTGGTGTCCTTTTTGTCTTGTGTCTGTGTAGCCAACTATGACGACAAGCGGGAAGGCAGCAGCAGCTGCGGCAGAGCTTTGGGGCATGCAGTTCTTGTTTTTATACACTGTATCCATGCTTAAGGTCAAAGGGTATTATAGATTTATGCAGCGTTTGTGACAGCTACTAGCAGGCGCTATGGACACTAAGTTCCTAAAAAAATTGTTTAAAGTTACCTTAGCTAGCGCTTTGTCCATGTGCAGCTATTTCATCATCAGAGCTAAAGTCTCTCTTGATATACGGCTAGAGTTTGTTGTTTATCGTTTTATTCTCATATCCAAAAATTCTTTGTGGTGTAATGATGGGTACAATTCTGGTGATAAGGAAGTTCGTCAGAGCTTCACAAGTTCTTGAGTACGCGGAAACGAATATTTGGAGTCAGTGTTTACCAACTACAAATCCATCAATGTATTGTTTCATTCTCAAAAGAAAATGTGGAGTAAGTAATGAAAGCTCACACAACTCTAATTGGAATTGATGGTGGTAAGATGCATTTGTGCATTTGCCTAGCACTGGCATAGCTAGCAAATAAGTATGCTCTATTTAGGTAAGCACATTTTTGTTTATTAAAGAAACCCCCTGTTCTCTTCGAAAAGGTTTTAAGAGAAACATGCTCATGCATCATGGTCAAGGGAATTACACTTTTTTAAATTTTAAATAAAGTAAGAACAAGAAGTTGTTGTTGCAGCAGTTTGGGCTTTTGAGAGGAGGCGGTTTGACAGTGCTTGGGCAGTCTGCAACCATTCCGGTGGGAATCTACAAGAAGTTGTTGGCATAGATGCTGACATTTCTTGTCTCTCCATACCGTCTCATTTAAGAATTAACCGGAGAGCTGCAGCAATTAGGTCTGCTATGGGATAATTCATGGGCACAACTAAGCTATTAAAGAAAGTATTCCCATGAGACAGACTATAGCTCTAACGAAAATTGTCGTAAATAACGCAAATAGTATATATAATGAAATGCTGGCTCTGTTTCATTAAAACTCATTGATGTATCTTCTTTCACTATATGTACTTCTCGTGTAGTATACAATCGGTTACATTCACTGGAATATCCTCGGTTTAGTCACCTACAAATTATGGGGTATAGAATCCGATCTTCGGGTTAGGTACATTCAAAGACGTGTACTGTACCAGAGTAATCTTCGTTAGATTACACATAAGCTATCGATGCTTGAACATCGTCATGTTCTATGGACGATGGGTCCAAAACCATATGCAGATCATTGGGCTTTTGTAGCTGCTCCTTTTAAGTTAGCAGACACTACACATCTCTGGGAATCCTTAAATCGTATATGTCGAGTTTACACCCCCACGGCTACGTCTCTCATTTGCCGTGATCATGGTTTCTTCGTTAATTTTTATGTATCAACTCAGAACTTTTAAATAATTATTATAAGCTGATAATATTCAGGTGTTTCTGGGCATGGAACGTTACTGCAACCAGCTCTGACTCTAGCGCTGCTTGTATTTTTTTCCAAGTAGCATTGTTACACTTAGCCTCTTCACTTCGCCAGCTCCCACATCGTTCATGCTCTCGTAGATCATATATAAATAGTTCAAAATTTTCAAGTTGGGAATATAATATTGGGATTTCATTGTCGCTGAATAGGATTTTTTATTTAAACGGAGTTTCGAGACCCGCTACTCTAATCATCACAGCAATCTGCAGTGGTATTGCCCACGGCCTAAGTAAGACATGTTCAGCACCCTGTTTTACATCATGGACCCCACTCAGCAACGCAATCCCAACGCTTTCCCAAGCGTATCCCATAGTCAACACCTATGCAGCCAGTTTTACATTTTTGTTGCCATTTTGCGTTGTTTTTTTGTTGCCTGGCCAAGGCAGGAAATGGCTGCAAAAATCTTAGAAGTTTGTAATTTACACCTGGCTGAGTTTTTTACCTTAGCTGGCATGTCCGTCCTTGCCACTGTCAAGTTGCCAGTTGCCAAGTTCTGCCACACTCCATGCCCGTGCCTTTTGGCTTAAACACTACCCTGGCTTTAGCACATTTTCCGCTGCTTTATGGTCGACAGCAATAAAAAAAAAAAAAAACAAAAGGCAGCCACCACATCCATTCGTGCAATAATAATATTATACCAAAAATTATACAAATTTAAATTTTAAAGTTGCAACTTTAAGTTGCAACATACCCGCAGCATGATGCTGCATGTGGCATGCATATATATTTCTGGGCATAAATCTCATTAAGATATTCATAATTGCTCATAATTTTGTTTGATTTCATTAGCATTTGCAACATTTAATTTTGTTGCATGCAGCTTGGGTGCAGCGCAACCACTCTTTAAGCCGCTACCCCTCGCCCGCTGCCGCCGCCGCCACTCTCACTCACTCACTCTCTCTCACTCTCTCTCTCTCACCACACGCATTTTGCACTTGTCATCATTATTATTATCATAATCAATGTTATCATCAACGTATGCATAATCAATGATGGCTCATTAACCTGCCTGCCTGCTGGTTCTTCTTGTTGTCCTTGTTGTTGTTGTTTTGCATACCCTTACAACACAGGGTAAACGGGGTACATGAAGTTTATGCAACAAAATAAACCAATGTAAGTAAATCAAATGAGTAGTCTACTGCGGCTATGGCGTAGGGTATAGAATGAGTGGTATGTACAGGAATTTTCAAATACAAAAAAGCGGAAATTGCCTAAATTAATTTGCATAAATAAAAAAATTAGGAATTAAGTTACACAAGTTTCTATGGTGAAATCCGAATTGAATTCCCATAATTTAAACAAATTCGATATGTTCTGGTTTATATATAAAAGATTTTGATCTATGATGTAATCCATAAACCATTACTCTAAAAAATTCGATGCCTTTATCTTGCAGAATCTGGTATATAAAGGGTTATTTATTTAGAGAAAGAGCACCTTAAATTGCAATAGAATAAACTAGGGATTTTTCGATTGACATGAATTTTATTTATCGAAAAGATAACCTTGTGGCATTTTATTCTAAATATGATTTCTGGTATATGACCGCCAGGGCTGGCTCGGTTGTAGTCCATTCTGGACTTCCAATTTTCGATAAATTTTACCAACATTTGTGTTCGTATATCGACAATGTTGTCTTCCAAATGGTTTAGCGTTTGTGACTTATCCGCATAGACCAATGACTTTACATAACTCCACAGAAATTAGTCTAAAGGTGTTAAATCACAAGATCTTGGAGGACAATTCTCAGGTCTTTCAATGAATCGATTGCGACACGAGCTGTATGACATGTTGCGCCGTCGTATAGGAACCACATCTCCTGCACATTATTTTGTGTTGTTGAATTCAGATATGAAAAAGTTAGTAATTATGACTCTCTATACCGATCACCATTGACTGTAACGTTCTGGCCATCCATCACCATTATTGAAGAAGTACGAATCAATAGTTCCGCCAGCCCACATAGAGCATCAGTCAGTTTTTCAGAATGTAGCGGTGTTTCGACATACACTTGAGGATTAGCTTCATTATAAATGGGGCAGTTTTATTTGTTGACGTAGCCATTCAACCAGAAGTGCGCTTCATCGCTAAACAAAATTCGTCTATGAAAATCGGGAACACTGGCACTCTCGTTTTGGGCCCTCTCGACGAATCTACGCCTTGCTTGAAGATTGATCGTTTGGCTTCAAGTCTTGCACAAGTTGGATGTTGTAAAAACGCAAACCAAGATCCTTCCGCAAAATTGTCCATAACGTAAATGGACACAGATCCAATTCCTATGCTCGATGGCGAATGAACTCATTTGGGTCTTTCTCAATGCTAAGCTCTACAGCGCCAATAGCTTCTTCTGTACGCACCGTATGGCGTCTCTGGGTATGCGAGTTGTCAATAAGCGAAAACGTGGTACGAAAACGATCCATGGATAAGCGAATTAACTGCTCTGATGTACGATTTTGTCTATGGTAAAATATATTTTATAATAAATATGAAATAAAATATAATTACACTTTTTGCAAGCGTTGTTCAGGCGTGAGTCTATTCATGATGAATTGCCACACCAAACTGAGAAAAAATCATTTGGCAGCTGTTAAATCGGTCGCCATCTTGAACATTAATGCCAACTTAAAGTTCTATACCTCAAAATGAAAACACCCTTTATTATAGATATCGATCTATAATGTAGTACTAGTCCATATGCCATTATTTCAATAAATTCGATGTGTATCTTACACAATCTGCTTCAACGCAGCTCTAATTTTTTTTTAAAAGATAAAAACTCTTTCGATTTTGCTGCATTTTTTGCAAAAATAATCTAAAAGATGATTGGCATCGCCCGAAAATCGCAGTGGCGCTTGCTGCAATTGAATAATTGTTGCGCGGAAAAACTTTTTGTGTAGAGAAAGACGTAAATTGGTATGTGACGAGACTAGGCTTCGCAGTCACACTTTTGGATATTGTATTTCTATATGATTTCATTTTTAAGTTAGAGAACATTTTCGATTTTCAAATTGGTAGCCACAACCAATTGTTTCCATTCAAAATATCTTCCGTAGCACGACAGAAAATTCAATTAAAAAATATTAGCAATCAATCAGTTCATTTCATTGCACATATCCACCCAATTATCGGCATCTCTACGATCCTCAACAGAGCTACATCATTGTCCTCGACCATGCCCCCACAACGCTAATATCAACATCATCCATAGCGCCAGCGGTAGTTGTACCAAACGTTGTTGAGGACATCTGAGCCAAATGTTCTTGCTTATGCTGTTGGCAAACAGGTGTGGTTCCTTTTCATCATCATCACCCTTGGCGCTACAGCTAGAGTTCAGCTTTGACCTTTCGAACAATTTCTCTTCAATAGTCTCTATCCTTCGCCGCTTCTTCCCAATTTTCGACGTTTAGTTTCTGTAAATCTGCTTCAACTCCATTTATCCAACGTGATCGCGGTCGCCCAACTACTCTTCTTCCATCCGGCCGGTTAAAGCACGTTCTCTTAAGTATCGGGTTGCGTGTTCTCGCGACATGGCCAGCCCATCTTAGCCTTTGCGACTTGATATAGCCGGATAAATTTGCATCGTTGAATATCGCCTGCAGTTCTTCGTTGGTACGAATACGGTAGTTAGAGTCATCAACCCTTACCGGCCTCAAAATTTTTCGCAGAAATTTCCGTTCTGTTCTTTCCAGGAGATACACATTCGACTTTCTCAGAGTCCATGCCTCGCATCCGTATGTTAATATAGGACGGATCATTGTTTTGTATAGTCGGACCTTAAGTTTCCTGTTAATAAGACGCGACTTCAAGTGAGTTGAGAGCTAGATGAAAGTGGAGTTCGCAGCTTTAATTCTTTCCCTGATATCATTAAGACAGTCGTTAGTAGCATTAATGTATGACTCAAGATATTTAAACTGATCAACAACTTCAAAGTTATAATCGTCAACGGTTATATTTTGTCCAAACCGCCTCACCCAGTGCGAATTTCCAGCTAAAAGGATTTTGTTTTGGATTCATTTATTAACAATCCAGCCTCTTTTGCTTCCTTTTCTATTTTCACAAAAGCTTCTTTCATGGATACCACTGATCTACCGATTATATCTTTGTCATCTGCATATGCAAGAAGTTGCGATGAAGTCCCCCATATTGGTTCGGAGGTTCGAAGTCCAGCGTTTCTTACTATTTGCTCCACCGTAAGAATGAAGAGTTCTGTGCTTAGGCTGTCTTCTTGCCTTACTCCAGAGCTAGTCAAAAAAGATTGGGATATTTCGTTTTGAATCCTTATTACATTTTGGCTTCCACTTGTAGCCATCCTTGCTAATCGTATTAGCTTGCATGGTATTCCTTTTATTTTCCAAATATTATCCATTATATTATAAATAATTATAACAAGTCATTCCCATTGAAATTAAGTGAAAAACATTCGTTTTGTTGAATTAGAAAAAAACAATTGTTTGGTTTCGAGGCTTTTTTTATGCCGATGAAAAACCTCAGCCTAATAAGATTATAGTGTATTCGATAGTCTATAGCTTATGCCTAGAATCAATGTTATAGCTGCTGTTAATTACAAAGCTCATATGTGGCCATAAAATACATATAAAGCAAAAGCCCTGCCGTTTTATATCAAAATGATGCCGATTAACACCTCATCTATGTTGCCGCATATGCTGCATATATACATATATATATCTATATATTATGTATATATATATATCTATGTGTGTGTGTTTGTGTGAATACCGTTAATTGGTTTAACGTTATTATAAAAAAAAAACCACTGCCGTGTGTGGCAGGCGGCATGCTTGTATTGCGGATATGTAACCCCCAGTACCCTACCGGTGTATGCGGCGTATACGTAATATTTAAACATGTTTACGCTCAACACAAAAAATAATATTATTAATGCGTATTTTCCACCATCGATTCGGCAGGGGAAAGGAGAGAGAGATACTTCCTGCCGCACGCTAGATTACATAAGCGCAGTGCGGGGTATATAGTAAGAGGTATGTAAGTACGATATTTATTATGAGACATGTGTAATCTGCGCAAGCAACATAATGCCACTCTTTTTTTTTAAATCCTTCAAATATTATCTTTTAATGATATATGATTAAATCAAGAGTTTTTTTTATTTTTTACTTCGTTGGAATTAAGTTCTATCAAAAGGAAAACAAAATTTTTAGCGCTGCGGCGTATGGAAAAGAAAAAATGTAACATTTTATAGAAAAAAAAAATCAAATTGTTGCTGGCGCCATCTACACGCATGTTTCTTTCTCTTGATTAACTCTGCTTTGCGCTCTTAAAAAGAAATTGTTCACGTCTTTTAAAAGTATGTTTTTTTTATAAAAATAATATATAAAAATGAAATATGATAGACTCCAAGCTTATGCCGAAATAACACGCCATGGCATGTTCTACGATCGTCGTGTGATGATAACTTTATAAGGTGAAGTCAACAAAAATAGAACGGCAAACGTATCTTAGTATATCAATTTAAACCCCGGTTAGCAAAGAGTAAAAATTGTTTTTGAACAGACTTATGATAGTGTTGGTATTGAACGCTCCGAATGCAAGCGCGATATTCCAGTATTGGACGGACGAACGATTCATACAGCAGTTTGGTTGTATCAGGCTCATTGTATTCATGGGGCTACCGCTTATAAATGGAAGCAACTCTCTAGTTTTATGAAAAAGATTTTATAGTTTATTTATATAAAACCCAGCTGTTGCGAGATGCGTTTGAAATGATTTTCGTACTCGCCGAAATAGTAATGCACGGATATAGAACTTGGACGGCTTTTAAAAGCGATTCGCCAGAAAGAGAGAATTGGATAAAACATGGGTTTGCCTTTTAGCTTGCATCAGTTTCTGACAATTGCTTTGGGACATCATGCATTTTAACAGAGAATTATTTTGGTTTTCCATTTATGTCTCTGGATGACAAAGCCTTTAATTAAAGCCTGGATATATGATTGCCTTCAAGGTTCAGTGGTAGACACAGTCATAAGTAGTTTCTGCTGAAGAGTAGGGAATTCAGCAAACAACTTGTACACATAATGGCTTTGAAGATATACAGTTTGACGAATGGGCCAATAACCAGACTGCAGATCATAGAACAGAGCACTGAACACTGCCGGTGAGCGAGCGGAGAAGACTCCAAGAGCTATTTCGGAAAACGATAATAGAAAATCGTGGGATTATTAGACGCCTCAAAAACTAAGATGATGATAAATTTACATTATTGCGTAGAATCGGTAATTGTTTTGCGTTGGTTCCTCGTGGTAAGAAGGCTTCGGACTAGTACTCTTTTTAAGAGTCTCTAGATTCTATCCCGTGCACCATAGGGTAAACGTTTTTTAACCAATTGAAATCTTGAAAATTTTAAAACTAGTTAAAATATTTAAACTTATTATGCATTATATTTTCAGTCTATGCCTATAGTAAGATGGAAAGTGGGAAAGTTAGACGGATCGGCAAAGGATTGTCTCCCAAAGTGTACCAATTGTAAAGTATCGATGGCTGTCATACCAAAATAATAATTTTCATGACAGCGTACAAATGTAACTTAGAATTAAAGTTGGCCTAATTAGTCTCATTGCTTTCGGCGTTATTCACGGAGAAGTCTAGATTTACATTCGGAAAATTTCCAAAGTTCCTTTATGAGCACCCTATTTGAAAACCTTGAAGAACATGCCATGTAAAAGCAGACGGCTTTTATTCTAAAGTTGTCAAGGAATTCACGTATCTTACAATTATATCAGTCCGAAGATTAGACTAAGAATCACAATTTCTGATAGTGTTTTTATGCGGATCTTCAAACGCAAGAGCAATATTCCAGAATTGCATGGATGAGTGAAGCAGACGGCAGTAAAAAATGGATGAACCCCTCTCTAGCTTTATTTCATTTTTATATTTTTAAAAAGTCCCTCAGTAACCTCAGTAACTCTACCATACCCCAGTAGACGGTTTCGTTACATTATTTTAAAAAAAATTCACGTCCACCTCTAAGACTAATTTTATTCTAATTATTTTGTGCTCAGCTAAATCTTACGTTTTTTTCTGAGCTTTAAAAATTTAAAGATTTCAAAACGCATAATTTTATCGAAATCGCTGCATATGCAACAAGTGCCTGAATTTATTGAAAACGTTCCACTATTGCTTACATAAAAAAATAAATTTAAATAAATTGTAACAAATTTCATGCGAAATATTCGCACCTTTTTTTTGCCAATTGATGTATTGATTTTTAATTGACTTGACATAAATATTAATTAGACACAGTTTGTTGGCCTGCCACGCCCCATGCAAGTTACGCGTGTCAACTTATTGTTGGTAAATTAATTACATTCGAGTTCATTTAAAGCGATAAAAAAAAAATACACAAATGTTTAACAACTGTTTAAAAAGAATAAAAAAAGGTTAAAATAAATGCAAGATTAAATAATTGGCTTATCAATTGCATGGACAAGTGTTATCTGTAAACTTTGCTCGAGAGATGATGGCATTTCATGGAGTCCGTTTAAGTCTTTTGAAATATTGTTGACATGTTGTATTTTTGTGTTGATGTAGGCTTTTCCGGCATGAAGCTTTTCATAATTTTCCATTTGATTGCAAAGCAAAATGTATTTCATTTCGTATGCGAGGAATGTTCTTGAAGTTTTTTTCAGGGTTTCGATGAAAATGCATCAAACTGAGAAAAATTGATATACAAATAGTTTCAAGAAAAAATATTTATTATAAATCTTAAACAAAACTAATCCCCAAGTATGATCTCAAGATGTTCTAGAAGCCATTATAGCTTATATTATACTAGAGCGCTGGAAGATTTGACTAGAAAAGTTGCTATAGATAAATCCGTCCGTATGAACGTTTAGATTTCAGAGAGTGTAAAAGCTAGAATGGCCAACTATTTAGAAAAAGAGACATTGCTTTCATTCTACGGCTTGAAAGTTTACTTCAGTTGTTTGATATCGGAAATATATAATATATCTGCAATGGGAGTGTTTTGCACCAATTCAGGTGATCTCGATGGCCAAGCAAAATCACAATGTTTCGATATGACTTGTCCGGCGAACAACGGTTGCATTAAATCCATTCTTTGACATGCAGGATAGCATGTTGCGCCCGCTTCTTGAAACCAGCAGACATTCAAACAGATTTCACCAAAACTGAGGCATTACAAAATCTGTTGTCGTTGTCGGTTGTGACAATAGATCGGATGATATGGATGGTCAGCCAAAATCATAATTTTTTCTACGTCTCGTCTGGGAAACAATGATTGCAATAAATCGATTGTTTGGCGTGCAGCATGGCATGTTGCGCCATCTTATATGAACCAGAAGCCATACATACCATTTTCATGGAAAATGTACATCACAAAATCTGTTATCATCTCGACAAAGCTCACCATTGACAGTTGTTGTTGCTTCATCATTGCCTTCAAAAAAAATAGGTACCGCTGAACATATCCGCACAAACAAAAAAGAGTCACTTTTTGATCGTATAGAGGCTGTTCTACACTCAATTAGGGATTTCCAGTAGCATCAAACCGAATACTTTAAATACTTACAGTTCCATATAACGTGATATGTGCTTAATCTGATATTAAGATTTTTTTTCCAAAGGTCGAGTTGGTTCTTCTCAACCTTTTCGATGATCCATCTGGCATAATTGAGACGAAGCGAATAGTCCGCTCAGTTTGGTTTGTGCAACATTTGGATTTTGTACGAGAACATCTTCAATGCGACATCAATTATGCTACAAAGAGTAGTTCGAACGATGCCCAACTCCTGAGACAATAAATTTATTGGATATCGGGATTTTATAATATACCTTCCACAGCTCAAAAAATTCGAGTAATCATAAAAGATATTTCAACAAAATTTGCTATCCAAGAGTATTTTGATGTTTCCACACACAATGTTGAATTTAATCAAGACAATTTTGTCTTATATAGCTCCTATGGCGCAAATCGGTCGAAAAATTCGTTTCTGGCAGCAAATTCATTGAATTTTATTTATTTGAAGCTATCTTCATCAAAAACAATATAAAAGCAATATATAATATAATATAAAATATAAAAGTGGAATTTCCATCGAAATTAAGCAAAACCGGTTGTCTATATAGCTCCTATAGTGAAAATCGCTTATAGAATTTTAATTTTTTCAAATCAAAACAAAGAAAATTTTGATAAAAAAAAAGTGTTTTATTTGATCCAATTCATTCTCTCCCTTTTCACAAAATTTGCAATAGATTATTTGTTTTTGCACATATTATGGCGATTTTGTTACTGTAAGGATTTTTACCATCATATTAGAATCGTTTAAAATCCGTTGAGAACCGATATTTTTTATCAATCTCATGGGGCATCCGGATAAGGCTTCATCGTTCACAACAGTGCCGACACAACACAAATTCCTACCTCCATGCAGAGGTTGCCAGAATCGATCTAAATGTAGTTGGTGATCTTGCCGCTGGCAATATCAAACTGGACAATATCATGCACCTTGCTCAAGAGATTGCGAAACAATTGATGCAACCGTCGTGTGTTATCAGGAAGGAGACACCCTTGGCACCCAATTATATCTTTTGCACTTTGCCCAGCTTGTATTTGGCCTTCTCGCCGAAAATACGATAAATTGTAAAATGATGCTTGATATCGTAGATCAAGCGGAAGACTGTTCTTTTAAATGTACATATAGCTGGATAGCTAGAATCTTAACATCAAACTTGATCAAACGCTGCATAACGATTTTGTTTATCTGAGCAACGTTCCGAACGTACTTGAGATAGTTTCTCAAGAAGATCAACAAGTTCAGCGATTCACGCAACTTGTATGGAACGGTTGTGCTCAGTCAATTTGTTCAAAATCCATGCTTTTGGTGCAGCTAAATGCTTCCTGGATCCCGGCTCCATCTTGTTAGATACGTTGGGCGTCTCTCGAAAATTGTAATGAATTGAATGCCGAAAGATAAGTTCATTTAGATGAACTTTAGTTTTTAAGTTTCAATTTTTCAATTAATATATTCTTGAACGATTTTAAAAGAATAGGCAGCAAGCTAATTGGTCTGTACAAGCTTGCAATAGAAGCGCTCTAGTTTGGTTGAGGAATCGCGATAATTTGTGCAACTTCCCATGCTTTCTGAAGGTATTATAGTCTTATGATCCCATTAATGCGCTATCACATATAGAGCTTACTATAGTATCCGATAGTTATCTTATTATTTTTTCGCTTATTAAGTCTTATATAGGGTATTTCATTTATAACTTTAAAAAAGTAAATTAAAATTAGACACACTCAGAATGAGAATTTTTTGTTTGAACTTTGATGTCAAAATTAAGTTTGGATTATGACATTATTACAAATGACCAACAATGACTTTCTCGCAAACCTTCATCCAAAACAGCTAATTAACGATGGCTTTGCAGCACTTCCAAGGCGGCATCTCGGCCATAACTTCACGAATATTGTCTTTCAAACGTTCAAGAGTTTGTGGATTGGTCGCCGTAGACTCGAACTTTAGCGTAGCGCCATAAAAAACAGTCGAAAGGATATAAACGACATGATCTCGATGGCCAGTTCACAGTACCAAAATGTAAAGTTATGCGTCCTTCGAATTTCGGTCCTTTTGTGTGGCATACGGCGCCGTCCCAATGGACCGACTCCACCGACTCCGTATCCATGTCTTCTATTTTATATTAAAAAAAACCGTTTAAATATGTGCTTGACAAGCCCAATTGCTGAGTACATCGTGGAATCGTTGCATTCGGGTCTTCGTCATCACTAGCAACAACAGCAAGAATATTTTCGCCCAGCATTCTGATGGTGCACAGGTCTCACAATATCTGCTTCGTTCGTATTGTTGCACTACCTGTCCAAATCTTTTTGTAAAGCGCTGGTTGTTCACAATATCTTTCACAAAAAATGCTCAAATCTTTTCGTAAAAACCAAACTATCCATATTGTAGAATGGCAAACATTCAACTGATGATATAACGCTTTGGTTGACAGACATGTCCAACAGCTGACAACCACAGCGTCTTTACTTCTGAAAGACCACAATTCTGCTTGCGATGTATTGCATCATCGGGAGTACCTATTGGATGCGGCAATTTAACGTTTCTATTGTTCATGCAATTTTGTCAATATTTTTCTAAATTGAGCAGCCTGAGTTGCAGAGTTTGTTGCTTCAAAAGCTGAAAGAGTTCAACCAAAAAGCAAGTTTACGACTTCCACAAATTCTACAATCAACCGTCGCTGCAACAAAATAGAACTAGGAATTTGGCCAAAGTCAGTATTGTGTGTATTTAAAGACAAAATTGAGTTCCATCGTTAGTCTAATTGCATTTCAGGATGGCACCAGTAGCAGTAGCCTTTAAATATGCACTACAGCACCGAGATACAAGGATGCACACACGCCCAAAGGCTGCCATTGTGGCATGCATGCGTGAATGTCAGCAGACACTGTCTGTGTGTGTGTGCGTGTGTGTGTGTGTGTTAACTTGGCCACGTTGTGCTGATTGCATTTTTTGGTTATTAAGACGATACGCCTTTTTGGCCTGCAGACTGCATTGTCATCAGTGCAGCCGCTCAAGGCAGCGCACACCTACCAGCAGGCACACAGACACACCCAGGCACGTGTGTCGCACACAGAAACACCTAAGTGTGTGCGTGTGTGTGTGTGTGTGTGTGTGTAATAACTAGTCGTTTTGCAACGTTTATTTTACACACAAGTCTCTGCGGGCTGCTAACTTTTGACTTCTGACTGCTCTGCCCCAAATGAACCTGACCAACAATAACAACAACAAAAGCAACTGTTGCAGCAACAAAAATTGCCACAAATGTGTCGCATTCAAATGAAGCAAAACTGAATTGTGCACCAAAAACTTGCAGCTGCTACTATCCATCCCCCGCTGCAACTGCTGCTGCAAAAAAATCGAAAAAAAAAACACAGACATCTCCAAGTTAGACGCACATTTCGTTGTAGATTTTTGATATTTTCATTACGTTCAGCTGGCAGTGTGTGTGTGTGGGTGTATGAGAGTGTCTGTATGCCAGCCTGGGTGTGTTTGCATATGTGTATGAGTGTGTGCAACTACTTGCCCAGTAGAAACATTCTGCATTTGACGCCTTCTCCATACTCAGATTTTTAACTAATTCATGTCCTGCTTATATGGTAAGCACTCAGGGCATAATAGATCTATGGGGGTCACAGTGCCGAAGGACGCAGGCCCACCCTGGTTCATATGTAGTTACCGCTCCAAAGACACAGCAAGAAAATATATCTTTAAATAGTTTTTCCGGGAGGATTATACTCGAATCCAAACGGCGTTGTCTTTACATAATAGCGATTTCCCTAGATAAATTCCTTGCATTTATTTGCTAGTTATGCCAGTGCTAGACAAATGCACGATGGAATCGAACCACCAATCTTTCGATGGAGTCGAATACGTTAACATTACGATCATGTGATTATAATTTAAGCAACTTGGAGGTGTCTTCAAATTTTCCTTTTGTGTGTCTCATACTCTTCTCACAATAATAAAAAAAACCAAGCAATAATTTTAAGAAATCGCATATAAGACATCATCGTACGTGGCCATATTCCTTGAAAATCTTTGGATTGTGCATTCAAAAATAAGTACTAAAATGAAGGAATAAGGAATACATTGTCGGTGGAGGGTGAATTGGTCACTACACACGATGCTGGCGTTCTGCCAGATGTCACACGATTCGATTCATCACGTGATCGTAATTTACCAAATAAACTCATCATTGGCGATAAGGAAATTATATGCGGCTGAAATGAGCGGATTACTCAACTGAGAATGGGTCAGTGCGCTATATTGATCTGTCCCCGGGTTATGCATACGGCACGCGTGGATTTCCTGATGCCATACCACCCAATGCAACTGGTCTAGACTTTGAAAAAAACTGCTAAGAAATGCAAGAATAATTTCTATGTTCAAGTGTTTCAATCAGATAAATCACTTCTCGAATTCAAAAGTTTCCAAAATTTTGGAGATGAAATAATATTTGAAAGGCAATCCTAACTGTTATAGATTTTGTAGAGAACGGGTTTACTCTTGTTACGTTACAGTTTCTGAAGATTGCAGATTTTAAAGTCAACATATAATAAATGAGAATTTCTACATTAGCGTTCAGAGAAATCACTTTGGAACTAAGCAAAAAAAAAATATATTCGATTTTGAAAGTTTTAAAATTAAAAAAAAATAATTAATTTAAAATTAATCATTTTACATAAAATTTTAAGCGCAATCCAAACTACTCTAGATTTTGAAGAAAACTTCTATAATCTGAGAGTTTACTTTCTACGTTTAAGTATTCAAATTGTAGGCATTGCTTTGGAAATATTTAAATATCTGCTAATTGAAAAGCTTAACAATGTCAACAAATGCAAATTATGGTTATTTAATTATAAAGCTCTTCTAAACTTAAAATAGCTAAAAGTTGAGGTTTTACTCTCTAGTGCACAAAATTTGAGAAACGGCTTTGAGAGGACAAAGTCTTCGTTCTTCCAAAATAGATTAATTCCTGCAAGTGTGCTTAAAAGTAGATATGGTAAACTTTAAGTATATTAATACTTACGAACTGTTTGGGTTTTCTGCATGGGCTTTAAATTTTATATCATAACTATCTATCTTGGCCAATTGATTTCCTGGCCTGACAAACTTAGCTATGCAAACAATATTACACTTTTGTAAGACCTACAAAAACGCCAATAAAATCTTAATCACAAGCCAAAATTTAATAATCTTATGTAAAATTGCTCTATGCTTCACTTAGCGGTACAATTTTCCATTGTTTGGAGACCTCAAGACCAAGCAGCTTTCTTGACGGAGTCTGACACGAAGGATGGCAACAGCCACATAAACTTGCCCCCAATATGTAATTCTCAGGTTATTTCGTGAAAATCACTTTTTAAGAATTATGGTAAAAGAAGAGCGATTTGTGCGCTATTTGCGTACTCGTCTCCATCTTCAAAAGTCGATGGTTCGCTTACACCCTGTAGTACTGATACATTGGCCTAGCACTAGCATAGCTAGCAAATAATAATAAATTTTTATTAACCAAAGTGACAGCCGTTCGGATTCACCCTAAACTATAGGTTCCTGTTTTCTATGATCAGAATTATCCGTATAGCCGTATATTTTTTCAAAAACTACTGTCAAGTCGCTTAGGTTAGGAAACGAACAACAGCGCTCATTTCGGTTTCAGATTCGAAACAAAAAATACTACAAAAGCAAAAACAAATTTTAAAAACATATAACACGAAGTACCCTCGCTATATAAAGAGAATCGTAAGTACTGTCTTATTTTATTTTGTTTTTTTATTGAAGTAATGGAACCTTCGTCTTGTAAAGCAACTTTGGTGAATACAGAAGCGGTTGACTGATCCTATTTGTATTCTCGAGTTTTCCATGCACAAGCCCGCGAAACACATTGCGGCATTATGGTTTGGGAAATCGCTCTGCTTAAAGCTAATTGGGAGAAATCGGTAAATTGGCAAGTTACGTCATTGGTATTGTGAGACATAGCACGAGTTCTTCAACCTTGGATGGGGGTTGAAGACCAATCGTTCTTGTTAATTAAAAATACAGACATTCTGGAGTGATATTGGTTGTGCTTCGATTGTTTTATCAAAAAATGACAAAATATATATATTGCGTATAATTAAAAAAAAAATACGTACAAACCTCTAGCGATTTGAATTTAAAGAAACAAGTGAAGCTCGTCCATCTATCGGTAAAATCTAAATTTTTTGTGTAAATAAATTATCAGTACAAGACTTGCGGATTGTTCTTAAAATGTAAATATTCGAGCAATTACAACTTGTAACATAGCTGTGGAGAATTGTGGTAATACTGTATACCAGTATTTGGTAGCATTACTGTCATGGCCAACAGTAGCGAAGTGAATTTGTACAAGCACTGCTGCATCTATGCCTAGCACTGACATAACTAGCAATTAGACGCTATTTGCCTAAGTGAATCTCTATTATTTAAAGACACTGTCGTTCGAGTGAGGCTGCAAAATTTAGTTTCCTGTGCAACTTAATACTTTTCCAAACTGTCGAGTAGCTTGCCTAATTTAGGAATTGTAACAATTTTAGATAACTTTCATTTTCGTGGAACTGAGCCAGATAGCATGCAATGCATGGCGATAACTATTTGTTCGAAGAGAGCAGAGTTCTAGAGTTTATAGCCGAAACCGAATAGCAGTTTAATTAGTAACGATTTTTCTAGCTAAATAGCGTCAATTTATTTGCTAGCTATGACAGTGCTAGGCAAATGTGCCAGTGCTGCCGTTTCAGAAGCGAGTGCGCTACCACTACTACTGGGAAATTAACTTGATTTAAAATAAAAAGCTATCTGGTAATCAAATATTTTTTGTTATACATTTTTTGTATACAAATTTTTATGAGTGCAAAATTATTACAAATTTGTGATGGCTGACTTTATTTTTTGTGCATTTGTTTGATCAGCAGCCTTATTATTGCTACGGTAACATTGCGACAATTTTAACGATTCCCACTGGGTCTCCCTCGCTCTCTCTCCCTCTCTACTCTCTCTCTTCTCTCCCTCTCTTCACGCATCTAACTGTTGCTCAACCAAATGTTTGTCTGCTTAATCTCTGCTGACATCTCGTAGAGCATGAAGAAAAATGAAAAAAGAGCTGTAGCAATCAAGAGCTGTAGAGAGAGAGAGAGAGAGAGAGAGCGCAGAGAGCACACACACAAAACACTCTGCGAAACATAACCAAAAAGTAAAATAAATTAAAACACAAAAAACGCAAAAATAAGTATACGACCAGATGGCCGGTTAACCCACTGACAACGGACTCAACTGGCAGCTGTCTGTCTAACACTTTACAGCCTTTTACAAGCTTATGAATAAGCCAAATGTGTCAGTCCAAACTTTTCTCTATGTGTGTGCAGGGGTGTGTGCGGGTGTGTGTGTTGCAACAACAAGTAAAATACATAATTAAAATTTGTACAAGACGAAAGATTAAACAACAACAACCAGGGCTGAGTAACTTTTGTTGCATGTTGCTGCAACAAGAACTATGCACATAACCACAAAGCATACATGAATACATAAGTACTTATATATGATGTTGCTATGTATAAATATATATATATGCACATAGTAAAGTACTTAAAAAGTAAATAAGTTTTTAAAGTCGGATTTAAGCAGATTTCGAGCAAAAAGAAACTTTATTTTTACTTTAAGTAAAAGCCTGCAGCGGATTAAGATGAAACCGATAAGCATGTTGTATGTGAGTTCGATTTATGGCAACTTATTGCGATAACAATTGCAAAACAAAGTTGGCATAACGATAAATCGATCAACTTCGATAAGCCTGACATGTGGGCAGTAAAAATTGCTGACATGTTACCTTCTTTTTAAAATAAAATTATTCCAATTAACTATGCTGTCAGCGCTCCTAAGAAGCTGTCACTATTGATAGCTGTTCAAGTGGCACAGCGAACTAAGCTTTGTAGCCTCAACCGCACGACGGTGTCTTGAATTAATAGAGATTCACTCAGGCAAATGGCGTCTATTTGCTAGCTATGCCAGTGCTAGACAGATGCAGCAGTGCTAAAGCAAGCCAACGAACCACTGAGCTTCGGCTTAAAGGGAGATTACAAAATCACTACGCTACTGTTGGCCATGACAGTAAAGCTACCAAATACTGGTATACAGCATTACCACAATCCTTCTCAGCTTTCTGACAAGTCGTAACATGGTGTATTGTGTTTCTCGCAGTACATTTTAATGGGTTCTTTTATTCGCCTATCAAGCCGTTCTGGAAGCTTTCCGAGTTCTCTATTTAAGCCTCTAAAATATTTAATTACTTTTGGAAGCAACAGTATTTTGCAATGTTTTCGTGGTCGGCTGGTTTCTTGCTCTAGAAGGCATAGGCGGCCTGACTTATATGTGGCTACAAGTCTTTTTTTAGTTGTTATCCATACCCACGAGCTGTAAAATGGAAGGGAAGATTACTGAATTGATTGATTGTCGCTTAAGAAGCCAGCGTCAACTGATATATCCTACTAGCTCTTTGAGTGTGCTTTGAGCGCGCCATCTCCAGTTGGTCACTCCAAGTGGCGATAGGTGCTCCTCCACTTGACCTTTCTATCTGAGCTTTGGTCCTCCCTTTCATCTTACTGCGGTGGCTTTAGCATTGAAAACCGTTTTCGCTGCTGCATCATTGTCCATAAGAACAACATGACCGCGCCAACGCACACGCTGTGCGCTAGACGACATCTATGTCATTGTAGAGCTCTTACAGCTCATGGTGCGCTCGGATGCGATGCACGTCCCTAGCCGTGTGCTTGTTTATTGAACATTAATTTAACTTTTTTTGTAATTTTTAAGTATAATTTTATACGCACTTTTGCTTATGGAAGGAAGTCAGCTCTAAATGCGGCAGATTTTTAAACAAACTATTCAGCAGGAGAATAGCTTACATGAACATGTAATACAGTGGCGTAACCACTAGAGGATTCCCTACTTCCAGATAAACCCGCAGTAATGGGAAAGCTATTTTTAAATTGAACATTCATTGTGCCCGCAGCCACTCCACTTTTCCATAACAGTTTTTTCACATTAAGCTGTGTATTTTTGGAGGATTACAAATTCTCTAGGTCGTTGAAGACAGATCTGATGCGCAAAATTTGAAGTAATAACCCCATTGAGACCAAATCCTGCCAGCGCTACTGCGCTACGTAGTCATCAATTTGCGTTTACTTTCAATGTAAATGTTATATATAAAAATTAGACGCTTGACACGCTCAAGCCTCATTAAATGCTATGGAGATTCCGGTCACGTGACCATAACCATTTAGTTACTCTGGACGCGCCACATAAATGCCTGTTTGGAAATTGCTACGCTTCATTTAGGGCGCAACTAAGCAGCAAAACAGTTGCAATGACATTGGTACGGTTAGCTGCGTTCCTGACCTCCGCCTTTTTGCTGCACAGCGTCGTGGCGCAACAATCCGAGGAGCAGCTGCAGCACTTGGCCACAGCCATTGTGGAAATGCTAAGCGTTTGCTTTGTGCAGGCCAAGCACAGGCGCATGTTTAACTTTTATGCACATGCAGCATCCCCAGATACAAAGATTAGCGATTTGTTGTACTTTGGTGCACTCATAGATGCAACGCTGCAGCAGCTTTGGCGCAACGGCAGTGAACCCATATCCACGCGGCTGGGTCTGGGCCAAATGCTGCCGGACGATATAGAGCGTCACTATACACTGCTGCTGGTGGACTCCAGCACAGCGTTACGGTTGGTAGTTATCACTTTAGGATATTTCATCCAGCTCTAAGCACACAGTTGTGCATTTCCAGATTCGTTTACGACAAGCTTTTCGAGTATCATCTACACATTGGTGGCTTCTTTATAATATTACTTAGCAATGCGGAAGAGCTGCTGCCTGTCTTTGAGCTCAACTGGTATGCAGGCATTATCAATGTGAACGTGCTGATACAAGGATTACCGCAGCAGGTACTACTATATACGGCCATGCCCTTTCAGGAGGAGCGCTGCTTTAATTACGAACCCCATGTAGCCAATCGATATGAGTTGGGGCGCTGGCAAAGTGGCAATACTGTAGAGGATTTTTATCCTGGCAAGTTGGTAAACTTCTATGGCTGCCGCTTACGCTGTGCTGCCAGATCGGGAATGCCATATATACAATTGCAGGAGCAGCAGGATCCGAAGAAGCTGCCCACGCTAGTGGGACTTGAGGGCAAACTGTTGGAGTATTTATCGGAGCGCTTAAATTTTACGTTGCAATTTCAATGGCTCAACGAGCAGGAAGTTTTGCAAACTGTGGATGAGAATAGTGAGCTCCTTCATGAGGTGAGTAGCAACATTCAAGTTGTGTGGTGGATGGAGTGGCAGGCGCTAAAGAGTAGGTCTAAGTTTAACCTTGCTTCGGTGCAGTGCATAAGATGCAACTTTTGTACGGTGAGCTCGGAAGGTTCTGGCACAAATGATAAATCTTTTTTGTGGGATAATCCATTTTCAATCCTCATTCATTCCCTTGTGTTTGGTGAAGCAAAGCTTTTCGAAGCAATACTGCTGTTAAGAAGTAAGTACTTCCCATTTTTTGTACGATTTCCTTAAAGCCCTTGTTCGGTTGACACTACTACCGAGAAACAACTCAAAGGTTGGGTTTGCTTCAGGACACTGAACCATTGGGATTTTGGCTAAGGAGATTCATATGACCTACGAACACTTCTGTGAGGCAGATATAGAAAGTGTAGATAACCTGTAATAGGGCTGATCTGCACGTACAGGTAATCGCATTCAATATCTTAGAAAAACACTCCTTGAAGAACTGAGCAGTAAGACAAACCTGCCCTTTAACTGGTTCAGTGCTCACAAAAAATGCGGTTCTCGCACTCGCTTGTCAACTCCCCCCTTAATATCTGCTGTTCGCATCACCATAGACAGTAAGGACTGATGATACTGGACAGCTCACTGACATCATGATGCTTAGCCCAAGCTGATTCGCTTGCATCAGTCCTTCTAGTTACCCTTCCATATCACATACACTAACCACTCCCTTTTTCTCTTGCAGCTCTTTTCCACGGGCACAGACTTTGCCATTGGCGCCTTTCACCATCGGCAGAGACAACCACAGGATCCCTATGTGTTAAGCACTACGTACTTCTTGAGCACACTGCGCTTTGTCGTCAGCTCACGCACCACACCGTTTAGTCCTTTTACAAAACTACTCTTACCCTTTGCGCTGGACGTTTGGTTCTCTCTAGCCAGTTGCTGTCTCATAAGCTTACTCCTGTTTCGTTGCCTGCGTCTGCGTCGGCTACAACGTTGGCGTTATCTGCTGCTGGGCGCACAGAATCCTTATCCATTCTACAATATGCTAGTACTCGGACTAGGCGGTACGGTGAGCACTTTGCCAGCACCAAATCTGGCACGATACCTGCTGATCCTGTGGCTCATGCTGGCGCTTGTCTTACGCAGCGCTTATCAGGCACTTTTGTATCATTTCATACGCATGGACGTGCAGGTGCCGCCACCGGAACAAGTGGATCAGCTGCTGGCACTTAACGTGACACTATTGATGTCACCATCGGTTTATGCTGCCGTCAAGCAACTACGCCGCATAGCACGACGCGCTCAAGTCATTCAAACCGCAAGTCTGGAGAGCTTTGAGCTGTTGCTTAGCAGAACAGAAGAACAGAGTGCGCTGCTTATAGGCAGCGAAATCTATCGGCATTTTCGTCTAAGTTATCCCAAGCGTGTGCAGCACTATCATATGGTGCACGAGAGTCTCTTGACCCAGCAGCTGGTCATCTATATGAGACGCAATTTCTACATGTTGCAGCGCATTAATCGCTATATCAATGAGTATGTCAATAGCGGGCTAATGAGCCGTTGGGTGCGCATATTTGTGGATCCACTTTATATGGAACGTAGCGCTAGACAAAGCATGGAGGAGCAGCCGCAAGCCATGAACCTAAGGCAGCTGCATGGCGCTTTGCGTCTGCTACTGCTTGGCTATGTCTTCAGTCTATGCGTTTTGCTCTGGGAGATTGGTCGTCATGGCATGCTGCGTCTATGGCATCTATTGACCCAGCATATACGCAATGCATTCCAGGCACAGGCATATCATATATGAAACCCACAAACGTACACCCCATACATATGACTAATGGTAATGGCTGAAATAATATACATATAGTAAGCATGCATGTCGTTGACAGTGGGTTGATTGTTTTAAGGAGTATACCAAGGGGGTTGGGTTGAGGGTCTGACTCCCTGTCACATGACATGTACAAGCTGTGCTCTTTGGTTTTCCGTGGGGCGTGCAGTGCCATTGTTGGTGCTAATTTATGGTTATACGCCTTATGCATAATACTGACACTGAAACCTGTCATGGACACCTCCAATGCACACAAACCTACTCACTTGCTGAAAATCTGAGCCTATGTAGAGTTGACGCGCGGTAATAGCTAAGACATACACTTTCGCTGAGTTGGTAAAAAGCAAGTTGTGATTAGGGAGTATCCAATTTTATTAAAACCTCGTACTGGAACAGCTTTGAAGCATTTTTATGTCGAAGCTGTTTTTAATCACATATTCTCTTCATTTAGGAGTCAAATCTAAGATAGCTTAGGAAGAATTATCTATGGAGCCGTATCTTTTCCCAAACAATTATTGTTTTCACTAATCCGTGACTAATCCGTCACTTCTAAAATGAAGCAATACTAATACCAACTATCTACATCAGTTCTAGCTAAGTTTTCTATGAAACCGATTTTAATTTGTTACAAATTTATGCAGTTACTCCTTCCTATCTGGCAGATTTTTCAGAAGATTTCTTAGTCACGATTTTATTGTTTTGAGCAGTTACTCCTTCCTATCTGGCAGATTTTTCAGAAGATTTCTTAGTCACGATTTTATTGTTTTGAGTATACGACAATTAATTTAATTCTGATCAAATCTTAACCAATTCAGACATTTTATGGTTTAAAGGAATACTTAAATGTTTGTGAGCGAAACAGAGAGAATCGATCTTAAGACGGGATGGATTCCATAAAATTACTTTGGAAATATGATACTTGTCCATAAACTTGCTGTATTAAATATCCTTCAAATATCCCACATCTCTCGTAAACTGATCCATACAACATTTTACCCACTTCTTTGCGACCAACAAATTTACAAAGCATTTCTAAGACGTCTCTGTTTTTTGCTGTCCATTCCCAAAAACCAGAACACCCATTGTGCTGTTTGAAGGCGTCATAGTCTTTACTGCTTTCTCTGGTTCCCTAGGAATACATATAAGAACATGACGCTAATTGCAACACGCCTCTTATCCCAAAGATTGGTGGTTCGATTCCAGCCTGCAGCACTGGTGCATTTATCGAGCAGTGGCACAGCTAGAAAATATACGTTATTTTCCTCAAAATCTCTATTAAAATCGTTCAGATTCGGATATAAACCGTAGAGAACATCTCTTCGAGCTATCCGCTATACGCGATGACCTCATGTCAAGGGGAATAAATTTAGAAGTTTTAATTCTAAGCACACCTGTGGTTTTTCCAAAGATGGAGCACTTATGAGATAAGTGTAGATCCATCGTTTATACGAGATTATTATCATGCTTTTATTAGTTGACCCACAAAAAAATGTAGATTCTTTAGAAATTAGTAAGGTTGAGCACTGCCACCGAGGATCTTTCCGAACTTACTCATATTCAAAAGCAAACGACTTCGCTTTCTGCATGAATAGTAGTAGTTCCTTCGCTGCTGTGCAGATTGCTCGATTGCCATTCTATTGAAGAAGCTCTGCCGCGTACTAGCGATAGACAGTCACAAGATCTATGTCTTCGGGACAAAGTCTACATTTTATCGTATGATACATAA
The DNA here is from genome assembly GCA_035046065.1 of Chymomyza procnemis. Taxonomy (NCBI): domain Eukaryota; kingdom Metazoa; phylum Arthropoda; class Insecta; order Diptera; family Drosophilidae; genus Chymomyza; species Chymomyza procnemis. The sequence continues at coordinate 32,900,997 of JAWNOJ010000021.1, read as the reverse complement.
CGGTAGGGTATGATGTTAGGATAAGCTATACGGAGCTTGACGTTCGTTGTACACATATGAAGGCTTCACAAATGCCTTTTCTTCTCTAAGCACCGGTAAGTGGAACAAATATATTCTTTGTTCCTTTGCAGCCTATTTGTTTACCATGTATTTGATCGTTGACCAACCAATTTCACTGAAGTGGGCAAATTTTTAGAACTTGAAGCACTCTTTCGTGCTAGTTCATCAGCAATGAGGTTCGCAGCTGTTGCCGGGTGTTGGGCGCGAATAGGAGTGAGTGAAAGTCCTTGACTATCTTAGAAGAAAATTCCCAGAATAATCATGTCCCTAAAATCGGCTTGGCTATACGTTAAAATTAAAAAAAGTATACGTCTTAACAAATAAATAATTCATAGACCTCCCACGCGATCTAGAGTACGCACTATCGGAAGTAAGACTTTGACAATACTGACAGAATCGTTATCTTGAAAGATATATTACAAAAAACGTTAATGGAATTTGGCTCATGTAGTAAACAACCCACACCATAAGGTTTCACAGTTATATCCTAAACATTTCGTAAAATCTTATATGCTTTTTCGACGTTTATGCAGTTCTAGTTCCAGACCAAGCGATGTCCATTTTAAAGAATGTTTTTAAAGTCCATTTGCTTTGATTGAAACACGCTTTATGTACAATATATTGAATCCTGAAACGTAAGACAATATAATTTGAAGCACGTCGAAAACACAACAAAAAATTCAAAGAGCACTCTCAACCCATAGTTGTAATCCAAAGAGAGTTCTACTTCCCCAACACTTTTAAACGAATTAAATGCAATTGAAATCGAAATGCAATCAATGCTCCAACTGGGGAGCACTTACAGGTAGACCCACAATTAGATCAACTCACAGCAGTTGTGCCAAATGTCCATAAAAGCCGACTTTATGTGGACTGAAGTGTGTCACTTGCAACATGTTGCAACACCGCACGTTACTGTATGTCTGTAGCTGCTGCTGTCAGCTGCTGGTCATATCAAATGCCTACAAGTTTACCATCGATCCAATGCCGACACATGAGCTCAATTTGGTGGAGCAGCTCTCAGAGACATTGGGTCTAATCTTGGAGCGTATGTGCGCTAGCCAAAACATGAGCGTCTTCATCAGCACCAATCATAGGCAATTGACTGCAGTACAGCTGGCTATGCAGCGTCGCGTGCTCAGCAAATCCATACGACGCCTGGAGCAGCTGGTGCCACTGGTGCTGGGCGAGAGTCTACAAGCGTTACAAAGCAATCGCGTGCAGCTGCAGTTGCTTTTTGTACAAAACGCCGAGCAAGTGATGTATGTTCAAGGAAGAGTGTTGGTGGATACCGGTGGTGGTAAACACCGAAGTTACACTTTCCTGCCACACATGCAGCACTGTAACAATCTTCCTCTATTTGCAGCGAGAGCAGCTCTACCGTGCACAAAACTAAATTTCTTATCGTACTCTTTGAGGATCAATCAAATCGCGTGGAGCAACAACGCGTCATGTCCAAAATCTTTGACTACTTTTTAATGCAACATTTCACCATCGATGTTGTGGTGCTACTAATGGATATGGTGCGGCTCAGTCTGAAACCTTATACCTTCTATCCGTATACGGCAAATGAATGCGAGTCGAAAGTACCGGTGGACTTACCAAGCCGTGCGTTACATTGGGGCCAACCATTTCCATTCAAGCTGAATAATCTGCATGGTTGTCCACTTACCGTGGTCGTCTGGCATATACCACCATTTGTGGAGTTAGACTGGAACGCCAGCAAGTCTGCGGCAATGATTGATGGTCTCGATGCGGATATACTGAAGGTTATGGCAGCGAAGCTCAACTTTAGCATTGCACTTGTGCCCAATGAGCCGCCGGAATTAATAGGCGGCTCCAGCTATGACAATGGCAGCATGACCGGCGCCTATCAAATGCTGCACACGCGGCGTGCCAATATAACGCTGGGCTGTGCCGCCTGCACAACATCACGCAGCCATTACCTAACGCCCACCTTGCCCTACATACAGATGCAGTACATCATTGTGCTGCCTTCGCATAACCAATACAGCACCTATGAGATTATGTTGGTACCCTTCGACATTTATACCTGGCTGCTGTTTGTTGCATTCGCAGCGCTGCGTTTAGTGGTGCAACGTTGGCTGGGCTTTGCGCTGCCACCCATGCTGTGCAAACAGCTGCACTGCATCTGGCTCATAATGGCCTTTGTGCTGCGCAGCTCCTATGAGGGTTCCGTCTTTGAGTTTGTGCATAATGCACCAACAAAACCGCTGCCTCAAACTCTACAGCAGCTTATCGAGAAAGATTATCGTGTTATAACAGATCATGCCACCTTTCGCATGACAGAGACCATACCGCGGCTGCATCAACTAACCGAAATTGTGCCCGGCCAGCCGATGGATGTTTTCGATGCACTACTTAACTTTCCGCCAACAACAGGCGCATTTTCCAGCAAAGCATTTTTGGCCTATCATTTGACCAAAAAGCGACAACAACGTTCCAAATTTCTGATCATGCACGAGCAAATTGTGGACAGCATGATCTGCATCTACTTTCCCAAGGATTCATATATGGCCTCGGCATTTAATATGCAGCTGCTGAATATGCGCTCCTTTGGCATATTCAATCAGTTTTTCAAACGCTTCGATTATGCAAATCTGCCACCCACAACGTCGTCCAGTAGACGCAGCACAAGTCGTGCCGACGGTGCCACTGATCCGAATAAATCCACCAGTTTTATTATGGCTGCGCTCAACTGCTTGCTCTGTGCTGAGGCCATTGCTATGGGCATCTTTTGTTTGGAATGTTTGACGAAACGCTGTCGGCGTTTAAGCTGGCTGGATTGGCTGCTGCGCCATCTATAGGCCGAAAAGTGCAACACAAGGCGTAGTTTAAATGTGAAGCGCATAAGCTTCGAGAGAACATCAGAAGCTGATCCTTAGTTTTAAGTATGTGCATTTTTTATACTTTTAAGAAGATTGGATGACGTTCACGTGATGTGGATACTTCTATATTCTATTGTCTTAAGTAACAAAAAGTTCGCTCTCTTTGTAAGTTCCGTTACTTCAGCATCTTCCATGGGCGATATTCGGATGCGTAGAGTCACCCTAGACAAGCTCTAGATATGTGCAGAAAAGCTTTTGAGCTTGTTGGCTGTAAGACAACAAAATCCAAAGAAAACCCGACTCCGAAGTCCTTAGTGAGAAACAAACTTGAACTATGTATGACTTCCTCTTGCGGGTTTTCAGCCTGTCCTATCAACTTTAACCTATAATATTGGTTTATGAATTTGACTTGACTTAAAATTCACATATTCGAACACAGTACTCTAAGAATCTCTAAGTTAGGTCTTTGTAAGGTTATTTCGAAAGTAGCCTTCGAATATTGCTCTGGACTATGGGCATCGCTCTAAAGGCGAAGCATGGAGATATCTCTTTTAAGAGCTGTTCGAAGAGAACAGAAACAAGTGTGTCTTTAATAACTAGAGATTTTTTCTAGGTTAATGAAGTAAAGGGATAATGAAGTCAAGGGTAAAACTTGATGACCGATCTTAAGGTGAAATCTTGTACTAAATTATTAAAGAAATAAAACAAGATAATGAAAATAATAAAGCTAGAGATTTACAGCAGGCATAGAATATGAGTAAAACTTTAAGCATTACAACCCACTCAAGACCATATCAGTGCAGCACCAAGCAGATGTCCACATAATAGCGGGTAGGTCCACTGATGTATGATTTCGAATTCTAAAATCCGCTGGACTGTCATAATCCAGACATTTAATATTGACAATTGCATTCTCTTTGTTCTCAGCACTATGGTGCGAAGCTTGAAATAGATCCACCATTTCGTGCCTGTCTTTGGAGAATGCAAGGATTCAGCTGTTCGCTTTAGATAACTTCTGGACCAGAGACTACGACCAGAAACCTTTCACTCCTATTCCAGCGGAATTACCACTCTAATATGCAGCACAAAGTTCTGTAAAATCGGGACTTAAAAATAAAACGACTTCCACCTGTTATAAACGGTTTTAAAAATACAAGTTAAGAAACAATTCGAATATATATTGTATTGTAACATTAAAAAAGAAACATTGGTAAATTATTGGACTTAAAAAAAAAAAAATCTGTGTATATTTCTATATTTTTAAATCTTATAATTTTCAAATTTATAACATTCTCTCATGCCATGAAGTTGCTAGTTCTAGGATATTCTACAATTTGGTTCTTATTATACAAAAAAAAAGTTTTAAAAAAGCCGTGAAAGCTAATGGAACTAGAACAGAACTTAGAAGCGTTAAATCTATATGCGAGTTATACGAATATCATATTCAAAAATAAACTAGTTTTAAAATAGCTTATCGAACAAAGTTATCCGAAATCACAGTTCAGCCCATCGAAATTTTTTCGTTGCTTTAAAAATATTGAGTTTATCGAGCATGAACCTCAACTTGCAACACTTTTGCGATCTTTAATACGAATTGAAATCTATTAAATTCCACAAATAATCATGTTCCATAAAAAGCGATTTATTTAATTAATATTCGCGTTTTATTATAGATATAATATAATATTATAAAATGTACCTAAGCTAAAGTTTGGAGTATAAATATGTTCTTGGAGTAGTTTCGTGAGCTAACTGGCATGTAGCAGACTCCAATTTCGATAAAATCACTCGACTTCGACTGTTTTTATCGAAATCGAAATCTACAGCATGGCCGCATATAACTTATACACTATTAAAAAAAATATATATTTTTAGATGTTAATATAAAATATATGCAGTAGAGATATACGTTCCAAATCAACCGACTTTTGCTTTCCATACCAAAATTCCTTCAAGCCATATATCGATTGACCAAATCCAGTAACAGACGTAAACGCGGCCTGCGCACTGCCCACAGTTCCAAGCCAAAAACAATGCATGCCAAGAGCTGCATACTTGCGTAAACTATAAAGACTCCGCTCAGCCGCCAAACGTTTAAGGCCAAAGGACGCATTAGTGTTCTAGGTGGACGATTACGCTCCAAATACATTTGTCTATAGCGATCCACAATTCCCGATGACATCATGCCCATAAGCAAATCATCAAAACGCTGCTTCAGATATGAATGTGGACGCATGTAGATGGTTATGGGCGCTATCATTAATTGTTCCGGCAGCACAGTCAACATACGTGTACCCGGCGCCTGTAGTGCATCGAATTGTGCCACCGATGGGCGTGGTATAACCAATGCCAGATTATCGGCCATATCATCTCGCAAACGTGCCAATAATTGCTGCATGCCAGCTTCACCATTTGTAACCAGTGCTATGCGTACATTGGGCATAACAGCTCGAAAGATTACCTCCAAAACGGGTAGCATAAAGATGATATAGTCCTGCTCCAAAACCTCGCCCAGTGATTCTAATGTGGTGCGCAAGCGTCCATCCTGCAGCAATATATAGAGCTCTCCCGAGTAGGCGGTGCGCATGACCAACGTATACATCAGCCAGATAAGCAATAAAGAGCGCGCAAAGGTGCCACGTGGCGGATGAGTAGCCATGCCCGCAAAGAATATGGCCCAGGTATTCATGCAGGGTTGCCAGTTTGTCTCGCCAAAAACGAACTGACGCAGCCAGCTATTGGCGCACATTTGGAGCACGCAAATTAGACAAAGACCCAGTGAGAGGCTGGTTATCAAACATGTCCAGATGATATAGCGAAAGGGTTTGATGATGCGCTCAAAGGACGACATAGGCTTGCCAGCCGGTATGCACAGCACTATGGGAAAACTTATATAACTTATGGTAGGCAACATAACATCGGTGCGATCCTTGCTGTACATAAAGCAGACGAAGGTAACGTTAGCGTCACCATCCATGACCTAGGTATTTGATAGTTAAATGAAAAAAAAACTCCATGTTAGGTGGTGCTAAGATTCTAGAAAATATGTAGCAGTTGCTTCGGAAACACAATATCATAGTTATTTACAAAATTCTGCAGACTTCTAAAGAAGAGTAGATTATGCTGACATATCGGAACCGCCTACGTGTACATTTGAGAAAAGAAGTAAAAAAAAACTCTGCTGACGAGAACGAGGCGTATCTTGAACATATTTGACGTGGTTATCCATGTAATCTTCTTCTAAGAACTCTAAGAAGATCTGTAGCGTAGTGGATTTAATTCATTTCTAAGCGTTGAAGGCTATAGAAATCTAAATGGATCTTTTTGCTCGTAGCTCAGCATTTTACGCATAATTTGCATTCCGACACAAACAAAAGCCAGCAATATTATACAATCACCTAGCAGCCTTGAGTTGCAATGTGATGCATTTTTATTAAAGGAATAAATGATGCTTCATGTGAAATGTGTCGTGTGAAACTCCTATTGGAATCCAAATCGGTCGACACTATAATACACTGAAGACCTATAACTGCAAAAGCAACTCAAGAACTGCACAAAGCTGCCAGATTTGGTGCTACTCACACAATCGCCAGATCACGCAGATTTTTAAAATTATAGTTATCCCAACAACTGGGTTTGTCTTTTAAAAAAACGACGGTCAGTCACAGATACTTCCCTTTTTTCTTTCATCTTCGAAGCTTTGGAAGAAATCTGGCTGGTATGTGTGCGTGCGCTCAGACATCAGGCTAACGAAGCTCTGCTGATAAAAAGTTGCGTTGTCTATTTAAATATTTTTTTCATGTAAAAAGGAAGTTTAGTTTGTAAAATTTTCTACAAAACATGCGATTCTTAGCCATCCATAAGTTGATAAATATCCGGAATTTTGAAATATTATTTGAGATTATTTATAATATTATCACAGTTGGTCGAGCGAAAGTGGCAATTGATTTTACCCTGAAGTTTTTACCTTAATTCTTTAATATTGCTAGTTGCTCTGAATAGGGAACTTGCTTGCGGACTTTTTTATTTACTTTCTTTTCCCAGCTTAACGGGCAGCAAGGACTTCACATTACTAGCTCGGTTTTTAAACGAATCAAGGAAATAATGGAATCAATAACTCCCGCATTGCAATCTAACGATTTTTGCGATCTCTAAAAAAAATACAGTTCCTTACCCAGCAAGGTTGCTGAAAAACTGAAAGCATTTCGAATGACGAAGCCTAGGTTAGCCTTCATGGATTTCTCACTTCTTAGTTTGTTTCTGTTCTCTATATGTGAGGTATCCCCATATGACACTAAATATGACCGTTTTTTTTTACAAAAGTTTTGCTTTCGACAACTGCAGAGCAATAAAAAAACTTCACAACTTAACCACTTACCCGCTTTATAGCACCAGTGGTGGTGCCATTAGGAAAAATCACACCACGATCTCGATTTGGTTCAACCAGAACTCGTACAGTAAAATTAATCTTCTCTGCCAGCAGGCCAAAGAGCAAACCCTCTATGCCGTAAAGCAACTTTCTGCTCGGATCATTGGGATCTGTTTCGATGACAACATAGGGACGTTGCTCAAAGGTCGACACGACCAGTTCACAGCCATGCATATTATCTAACTTGGCTGGGAAAAATGGTTTATCCAGACTAAAGTCTGGCGTGCGCACATGCTGAAAGGAGGCGTAGTGCATGGGCAACGAGGCCTGACACTTATTGGGCTTATACGGATAATACGTATACATATGCACATTGTCGCGTATGGTCAGAAAAATATTAACGTTGATCATATAAATGGCGAAAAGTCGCTTAAAGATTTCGCGTATTATCTCGAGACGTGCACGTTCCATGCCGGTATAAACTATGCAGAAGTAACCATTGCGCGCATAGATATTATTACGATGCAGCATGTGCCGCTCCAGAAATCTGCATATATGAGAAATTAGTGGTAGTTGATCATAAACTCGGAACATAGCTACACACACCTGAAGGCCTTCAAGCTATCCAGAAACCATATAGCCGACTGTCGTCCATAGAGTCCACTACTTGACGAGGTCTTATCATCTTTAATAACTTTTTTTTGCACATCATTCTCCTCGTTCTCCAGCAGAAAGCTTATATAGGAGTCACGAGATGTTGCCTGCCTCATGATCGCATCCATAAGATCATTATGATAATTACGACTATCCGCATTCTTTGCAAACTGTGATATGGCCAAGGGTACGGCGGAATACTTGGCATAACTATTCTCTATGCTCCAGACAATCGCATAAACCAAACTGATATTATGCACGGGTAGCACATTAAGCGTCAACATCGAAGCCGTATGAGGAGCTGCGTCAAACTGTTGCATTAGTCATACAATGCCGCACTTTTTTACCAGCTCCTAAGTAACCTAGTTACAAACAAAGCGGCATGTCCTTGCATGTGCAGGACTCTGCTTATCAAAGGTGCACATCAAACAAAATGGGCTTTTAAATGGATGCGCTTAATGGATGGACTTGCATTTAAATGCGACAATCCAAACAAACTATCACATGACACACACAAAAAAAAAACCCCATAATATCCTTTGACAGAGAAAGTAAACCATTTTAATAAAAACAAAACTGTTGATTTCGAAATTTAAACAAAATAAATAGTTCTATTAACGCATAAAATGAGATGTAAACTCAGTGGGGGATTATAGTCGGAAACGGTCGATGAAATTATACACTAAATTTTACATTAAATTGAACCAAAGCATATTCAAGCTAACAGACATTTAGTTACCAAAATTATGATTGTAGTAACCAAACCATTAGCTTAGGTTAGGCCGGCAGGCCCTCACGGGAGGGGACCTCACATAGATCAGAGCGATCTGGAAACCAAACCTTTTGCTCTAATAAAAATTGAACTGACGACCAATTAACTTTGTGATAGTGAAATTTTGATTGCTATTCGATACCCGTGAACATTTGAGACCGATGGCAACCAGCCGAAGTTGAGAAACTTCCTACCAAAACCCACTTCAAAGTGCATAAGAGATACAACTCGATGTTTCTGAGTAAAGATTCGCTTTCTATCAGGAAAATTGAGAAGATCAGCTATACCGTATTTCGAAAAGAGTATGCTGGAACAGTAGACATTGGTAGAACTCGTAAAATCGATTTTCTTTAATCTTAAAAACAAGTTCCCAGAAGTGATACAAAATTATATTTGTTGATGATTTAAACTAGACGTGCGTGACTGTACCATTAAATACAGTTCAGCTTTATCGCAGGGATAGGGACCACGCGCATCATATTTACAGGGCTGAACTAAAATTAAAAGCATTACTTACATTTTGCTCTGGAACACTCTCAAAAATTAAACGACTTGGCGGAACTGAAAAGGTTTACTTCCAATCCAGAAACGTATTATTGAAAATATTAAAATAAATAAATTACGTACTCAGCTTTTTTTTGTAAGCCAGTTCCTCCATATCTATGCGATACTTATTTGAGTTCAACCAAACTTGATGTGTTCTCCAGGCAATGTCGAATGCGGGTCGGAACCATCTTCAATGACTCTCCCATTGCCATCAAGTATGCGCTCAAACCGACAGCCATGTACACAAACCAAGTGAGAGCGACTGGAAGCAGATCTCCGACAATGTCATGTGCCTAAGATGCTAAAAAATTTTAGAAAAAAAATGAAAAATTATTTAAAAAAATGACGCCAATCTAAAGTGAGACATCATACGACGATTGATGCACAACCCACCGACAACCTTCCTCAGCAGCACGACAAAGACGCGAGCTCAGTCGCTAGAATCAGTACCAGGAGATTTGCCGGCAAAAACTAAATCGAAATAACTGGCGCTTCTTTAACGATTGTTTGAATTTACGGTCTCTGAGAACGAACATCTGGCGTCTAACGCGAACGACGCTCTAAGTCGTGGCTTCTGCACATGTCTGCCACCATCATCAGATCCACACTTGAGATTGACGCTCTCTGGAGAATCTCTATCGAAACAATTAAACTCTCAGGAAAGCAAATTTTTAAAGCCACACTGGGCAAGGATTTTTATAGGAACGTAGTCCTCATCAACTTTGCCATCACCAGCAATTGATGAAGAAGCGTCGATTTGACAATTAGTTGCCATAATTGACGACTCAGAAAAATAAATAGAATCTTTTCTAAGTCTAAGAAGAAGTTGTTGAACTTACATCTCAAAATATGCAAGTTTTTTCATACAATTTTTTGATAGATTTTCGAATTAATTCTAGAACAAGATGAAGCACTGACATTTCTTGTAATCCAACCTTCTTCTGGAAAAATGCGGTCTTTAAGAAGTCATGCCGTCTTCTTGATATCTAATGTTATGATATTGAACATAAATTTATAGACACTACGGGCCAATATGAAATGTAGTAAGCGAACCACAGTGGTCTGTAGAAAATAGACAGGGTCTTAGGAGGTAGAGCTACCGACAGCATCTGCATTCATAAAAAACTAGCCGCTATTTCTTCAGAAAACGTAGTATCAGAAAACTCATAGTTTGATTTGAAATTATCTTAGGTAAACTAAGGACATAAATAATTACATTCATATTGCAGACTGAAACCGTGATCACATGCAGTAGGACTAATAGCTTCCCACTACGAAATCTGCTGAAGTTGTGACAAAGAGTGAAGACAGTGAAGCACCTTTATCTGTATAATTTTTAAGCTATGTCAGACAAACATTTAGTTTCTCAAGTCAGATTTTCTACGAAACTTACGCAGCTCTTCAAACAAAATACCCACAACGCTTATTCAGGCAGATTCTCAGACTCATCGGAGAAGACTGAGTTGGAGAATGGCTTAGTATAACGACATTGAGGATGTCAGTGCCTTTCGTGAGCTGAGCCGCGAAGTTGCTAGAAGTGCTGCAAAAGCTACTTGCATTACGGAAAAATCCGCGATTGACACTAACAAAAAGTATATTTTAGTAGGATGTAAGATGTTGCAGATCTGCAAAATAAGGAAGAATCTGCTCCAAAGGGAAATACCTTAACCTATAAATCAGCTCTTACAATGATAGTAATATGGCTCAGTCAGTAACTTTCCTAGAATAGAAAAGTTTGTGGAAAATATCTGATCTTACTTCAAATCTTTATGCAGTAACAACGAAAGACAGCGCAATGCAGAGTCTTCTTCTACTCCAATATTTCAGTGCATGATGGTCATCCATTTGACAGCATTTTATCAACTTCTCCTAAACCAGCCAGTATAGGTGGAAACTTAAGGAGTTCCAGAGATCCATTCAGTTGTGAATCCAAGTTTTTAATAACTTGAGACGCATGTTCAGAATTTAATAGCCCGAATGCATCTCTAACAGTGAGCTACGGACGAAGGCACATATGCCTTTAAATGACACCTATAAGGCAGCCGACGGACGGGTAGTCCTTTACAACATAGCGAAGAACCATTTATGCCGAACTAACACTTGCGACCTGCTTGGCTCATAACAGTACACAGTTCAGAGTAATTGCTGAGGCACTAAGTTTCCCTAGTCAATTCCTGTTTGAAACGACTTAGAATCACTACATATCCTTAATTATGAATTCAAGTTTTTACCTGCGGGAACTACCTAATAAGAGGTTGTTATTTAGTGACACTTACTCATGCTCATGGAAGACACCCACTTAAGCACCAACTAAAGGGTTACCATGTACTCATTTTGTCAAAACTTGGTCAGCTCATTAAAGCATATTAAGCAGATTTCCCAAGGGAGCCCCCCAAAGCTAGCAGACAAGGCTCTGGCTGGCCAGACTTTTCAACTAATATCGCACCAGACAAGTCATGTTGCGCTATGTCTTAACTTTGGCACTGCTGCTATGCTTGCAACAAAGCAGCACAGAGGAGCAGCTTGCCACAACCATAGAGCTACAAGCCCAAGCGTTGTCGAGTGTGCTGCAGCAATCCATAATGGCCAAATCTCAAACTTTATACGTGCATGTGCAGGTAAGCTCGTCGAAGTCACAAGACAAACTCAATGAGCTGCTAACCCGGCTGCTGCTCCACTTGCCTACATTGCCTCGTTACCTGAGCTTACAACGCAGACTCAAGTACAAACCATTTGCCCATGCTGTGCTGCTGCTGGTGGATGAGCTGCAGTCACTGCAACGCATCTATGCTGATGAAGAAGCCACAAGTAATCTGTCTCATACACTAATCTATATGGCACAGCCGGCGGATGCATACCATGAGCATGTGCAACAGGCCTTGGAACTGCTCTGGCGGCTAAGCGTGCTTAATGTGGGTTTGGTGTTGCACACAGGCTCAGAGGGTCTGGGACAGCTGGTAATGGTTAGCTATTTTCCATTCAGCGCTACCTATGGTTGCCAGTTTATACGTGCGAGTGTGGTCAATCGTTATGATATGACATTGAAACGCTGGGCCAGCGAGGATTACTTTCCCAAAAAGTTGCGTAACTTTTTTGGTTGCCAGTTAACTTGTGCCACCTGGGAGGATATGCCTTATTTGGTGCTACAAAGCGATGGTAGTTTTGTGGGCATTGAAGGTTCCTTGCTAGAGTTCATGGCCGCCAATCTGAATTTCAGCGTAGGATTGTACTGGATGAACAAGGCGCAGGTGCAGGCAACATTTAATGAGACGGGCTGGATATTTCAAGAGGTAAGCTGTAAAAGTCTAAATTGAATTTTTTGATGTTTGCTTAAATCCGCACTGCAGATCTTTGCCAATAATGCTGACTATGCGCTGGGCGGTTTTCACTATAAACCAAAATCCACGCAAAGTGAAGCCGCTCCAGCTCCCTACTCACAATCCACCTACTATCTAATGAGTCACATCATGATGGTGACCAACTTACAGAACGCATTTTCCGCCTATGAAAAGCTAGCCTTTCCCTTTCATCCGCAACTCTGGTGGGCAGTGGGCTTGGTGCTAACACTGGGTTGTCTCATCATATGGCTGCTGCGACGTCCACGTTTTCAAACTGTCTGCTGGTTTGTCATGGGTTGCAACAATGCCACGCCCTATTTTAATATATTTGTATTGGCTTTCGGTGCCAATATACCCACACAACTGCTGCCACGCCGCAACTTTGCGCGTTTTCTCATCTGCGTCTGGATGCTGGCCACGATGGTCATACGCAGTGCCTATCAGTCGGGCATGTATCAGCTGCTGCGTGATAATATGCAGCGTAATCCTCCCCAGACTATAGCTGCCGTACTGTCACAACGTTATACAATACAACTTATACCGGAAAATGAACGCTTCTTGAGCAGTCTGCCGGAACTGCGCCACAAACAGATTAGCTATCTTACGGGAAGTGAGCTGCAAGCCTTTCCAGCCTTAGCCGCCAGCAGTGGCACATCCAAGCGTTTGGCAATCATAACACCATACGAGTACTTTGGTTACTTTCGCAAGGCGCATACCATGAGTCGTCAGTTGCATGTAGTGCGTGAACGCATCTTTACCCAACAGTTATCCTTCTATGTGCGTCGGAATTCGTATCTGGTGGGTGTGCTCAACAAGCAGATCTCACAGGCACATGCACTTGGTTTTCTTATGCACTGGACCAATAAATACGTCAGCCCAGTGGATGAACCCGCTGAGAGTGTAACGCGTATAACGCCTGTACCTTATGCAACATTGTTTGACGACACAGATGAACCGCAATCCGCCACGGAGACGCAGCTTAACGTGGATGAGAGATCTGTCAAACTCAATGTATTATCCATGAAAGAGTTAGAGGCATTATTCTCGCTGGGCTTATGGGCACATCTGTGTGCAGTTGTGATTTTTGGCATAGAGCTGCTGCTAGTTCGTGACAGCCTCATGCGTTGGACTCAATGGGTTTCAGGTATCAAAGTAAGATAATGCTAGGAGTTGAATGCAAAAATGCGACTTTATAATGAATAAAATTTTGAATCTGCTTGAAAGTTGAGTTTTTCCAGAGGTAGGACATGGGTGTGAGTTCTATGCAGTCAACTTGCCAACTTTTTCCAACAAAAAATCAAAATCTCCTCTGCTCTGAAAAAATGCTTAAACTATTTTCAACGCGATTTGATTGGGAAACCCGTTTGGCATTCGCTAGCACACCATAAATTATATTGCACTCCAAGTGGCTTGCTGTGTGTACAATTTATTTACGGCATGGAACAGCCTCAGTCTGGGGCTTGGTTTTTAGCTTTTCCACTTGGCGTTTTAATTAAATTACTTCATAATCCAACAAAAACAAAGGGCATCCTGCAGTGTGGCACAAACAACAAGTCGAGAATCTATTTAACCATCTAGTAAGCCAAAACCCCGAGCAGTTATAGTTGTTTGTGGTTCGATGGTTGACTGGGTGGTGGTGGTGGTGGTTGGTTGATTGTTGCTTGGGTAAGGGGGAAAGTTGGGGGCCAGTTGCAAAGTGCGCAGGGTGGCTCATATCGTAAAAACGCAAAACGCTTTATCTAAAAGCGATAAATTTTCAAAGCCAAAACTTGCAAAACGCCTGCCGTGCCACCCACACATGCATACGCATAACCCAGCAGACCATTTTTATATTTGTGGAAGTTGTGGAAACTCCCTTAAGCGTTTCGGAGTTGTTTGTTCAAGGAAGGCTGCTCGGCGTTATTTCGCTGCTGCTCCTCAGATGGACATTGTTATGGCTTATAAGTACGGTTGACATTGGCTTTTAGGTCATCTTATCCATATGTTTGCACATTGGTGAATAGAGTTGGCTCTCTTAAATTTTTCATACGATAATACATAGTAGCATCTTCAAGAATGAAGTAATTCTTCTTTCAAATTTGAGGATCTGTTGAATGTGGCTCTGATTTCCCGAACCAAAGTTAATCGCATTTGGATTTTTCGAGAGTAACACAATGTCTTTTCTGACGCTTTATGCCCTAAATAAATTGATATATGTGGGACCTCGTAACTTAGTGGGTAATAAACTTGCCTTCTAAACGCGGGGTCGTGGGTTCGAATCGCACTCATGGCAAGAGGCATGACCACTCCAACGTCCCTCTTAAAAATTGCTTCTCTACTTAATAGAAAGCTTTTCTCCATTTGCACAATGCCTTTCAACAATTTCCGGCAACCCCCTTGCCCCACTCTTCACCCCCCCACGCTAAATGGAGGGTACACCATAGAACCAAGCGCCATTCATAGCTTTTCGGCGTACAGCAACAACACCAGCTAGAATGATGCCAACAGTTAAAAAAAGACTGTATCGCCCAGCCTTTCCGCGCAGCCAAGCGCAGACGCCACTCCCAGAAGGCGTCGGGTGGCAGCCCCACCACTGGGATAAGTCGCATCTGGCCAATCACCAGTTCGATCGAAAAACTCAACAGATTACAGAAACCAACATAAGAGATTTAAACATAAAACGGCTCCCCAAATTCGATGTCGTCCAAAGGCATTTTCAAAAATGGACACGAATAGGACAATGGAACGTTAGAACCCTAAAGGAACCATCAAGATTAGCACAGTTCGAGGAAGAAATGGAGAAACTGCAGATAGCGATAGCTGGCATCCATCCACAAGGCAGTAGACGGATCGGCAGACCCATGGCGACCTGGAGAAGATCCATCCTCCAAGAACTGACTCATGCGAACACAACATGGGACAGAGCTAAACAGACGGCGCAAATTAGGGTTCGATGGATGGCTCTTGTAGAGGCCCTAAGTTCCCAAGCGGAATAATAAGGAAAAAAAAAAAAAAAATTGATATATATATATAATCGATTCATTAGCCCAACTAACCCTTACTCGTTTCCCACTCTCTGTTTTTTTTTCTTTTTATCTATTTAAACAGCTCGATAAGTTTCGGATTCTACCACATTTCTAAGTCTCTTAACTCAAAGGGTAAGAGCAAAGCAATTCCATTTATACTGTTTAGCTCCCACAGAGGTTACAAGGTAGTCGCCAGCAGACCCATTGATTCGTTGGTCTTTTTCAAATGTGTATTCGTAGAAAGTTCCGCTCTAACACTACCACCCTGTAGCAAGAGTCGCCTATGTAGCCTAATTTTCATACAACTAAGTTCGACATTTTGACCGATTTGGCAATTTTTACTGATTTTAATCGAAAATATGGTACAGTACCAGGAAACACTGAGTGCCATCACAGAAGTAAGAAACTTGGCCACAATATATTCAAAACCAAATTAAATACAACAAATTTTGTGAAAAAATCAATGTGAGAATCTTAGTGCAGAAAAAAGACGCGATTAAAGGATTAAGCAAATTATTATTCCCAATTCGACAGCTTTAGGATATCCTAACCTATTTGCTATATGACGTTCAAAGAGTTTTTTGACAACATGCATTTTCGTAAAGATCTCCAGTTCGAAACATGCCTCGTCTCGATAAATAACCCATACTGAGAAGAAGAACACAATCTCAAGCAACAATCCCAAGAAGACATTCCTACATGAAAGGCAAAACGAACTACGAAAAAGTTTATTTCAGCGTTGGTTCTAGAAGTTAAGGTAAAATTGTCGGAATTGAAGTTCGTAGGGCTGCAAATCCGAGCATGTCAATTGATGTTGAAAACTGCTTAGAAAACAACGAAATTAAGCATGGAAAAGTTACATGCACAAAAACTCTCTTTGAAAAGAAGAACCCTGAAAAAGCTTCTCAAACAATAATCATAAGAAATATTCCCTATAAAACAACCAAAATGAGATTTGGGGTTATTTCAGCGAGCTATCAAAAAGCATACTCGGGTTTGCCGCAAATAAATTTCGTAAGTCTTTAAATCTTGAAGCACTTCAAACGATATTAGGCAAAAGTTAGAAGATATCGAAATATGTCGCTAAAAAGAGAAGAACCAGGAAAGATATTCTAAAGCAATAATAATAAGAAGAAGAGTGCCGTATATAACAGTCAAAATGGGGTTTAAGGTAGCCTATTTCGGGTATAGCTCAGCAAGTTAACTTGGGTTTGTTGTGAATAAATTTCGCAAGGCTACAAATCTAGAAACCCTTTACACGATATAAAGAAGTTATAAGATATGGATGGTCGCTGAAAAGACTCTCCCTGCAAAGAAGAACCACGAAAAACATACCCAAACAATAATCATGAGAAACAGAATGTCGTATATAAGAGTCAAAATGGGGTTTAAGGTAGCCTATTTCGGGTATAGCTCGGGAAGTTAACTTGGGTTTGTCGTGAATAAATTTTGTAAGGCTACAAATCTAGAAACCCTTTACACGATATAAAGAAATTATAAGATATGGAAATAGGTCGCTGAAAAGACTGTCCCTGCAAAGAAGAACCAGGAAAGATATTCTCAAGCAATAATAATAAGAAGAAGAGTGCCGTATATATCCGTCAAAATGGGGTTTAAGGTAGCCTATTTCGGGTATAGCTCGGGAAGTTAACTTGGGTTTGTCGTGAATAAATTTTGTAAGGCTCTTTTGAAGCACTTCAAGCGATACAGTCAAAAATGGCTGCTTAAGGTAGCCCAGAAGAACACCCATGCTGAAAAGAGAAATTATAATAATTTCAAGACGAACTTAAGGATAAATCAATTCAATGCAGCTTCCACAAACTTTAGACGGCATTGATTAGACCAAAAATTTAAATTTTACTTTCTACATGCTTATTTGCTGCCCAAAATTTCCACTTCCAAGTCGATGAGGACTCACTTGGTTTGCTGGGTAAATTCCACATAAATACATATAGACAGACAGTAATTTTTTTTTTTGTATATCCTTGCCGCCAATGCTTGCAACATTTGTGGCTGCCACTGTTACTGCTTCAGCTTCGACTGCTGCTTACAGTTGCCCAGGCATTCGCACACACACACACACACACACACAGTAAGGATATGCATACACTTGCACTTGTGTGTGTGTGTGTGTGTGTGTATTTGTATAAGTGCCGCCATTGCTGTTGCTTTTAGTTGTCGTCATTGACGTCGCTGCTATGCTTATCGCCTAGAACATTTGCGCATTTGGAGAATTTTTTTTTTTTTGCTCTTTTTACCACACTATGTCCTGAAAACTGCTGTAATGGGGCACCATGTTTGGCTCCATCCTTCGACGTAGTAAACGATGTGCTTGCTGCTTGTCCCACTTGCGCAGCGACTACTGCCTAACCACTCACTCCTTAAAAATTCAAGTAAATGTATTGAACTTAAGCTCATTGCCTGCGTTGTCGTCAACGTCTTCTGTGTCGTCGTTCTTGCCCTCTTGACACACACACACACACACACACAGTCACATGCATCCTATGCTGGGATCCTACTACTCCCCTTTAATACGTTACGCTTTTTAGCAAAAAACTTTATGCAATCTCTTTATAAAATGTTTCCTATTTTTGGTTTTTACACTCATCCAGCATCATTTTGCAATGGCTGGCAAAGCTTAGCTTGACTTAGTTGCTTGCTGAACTGTTTTTGAAAGTTCCAGCTCCAAAAGTTCCGAACATAAGCTACAATAATGAATGTGAACACATCCGCTTTCTGGCGGTTATAGTTTGTTTTCAAGTTGAGCAATATTTGCATATAAGAAATTTATGCTTTGATACGAAAATGCTTACCACTTGCGTCAAACGATTTAATCGGTTTAAAGCAAAAGTTTCATAAGTAACGTAATAAAGCTTAATAAAAATGTAAAACGTTCGATGACTTTAAAATGTAGTAACTTTTAATATTATATCAAAATTCCAAATTCCTTTATAAGCAATTAATCGTTTTAAAGCAAATATTGAATAAGCATAAAAAAATTTAGTTTAGATTTACTTAGAAAATTGTATTATTTTTTAACTTAATAATATAATATATTTTTGAATTGCATAAAATACTAAGGGGCTTCGCTCCCAGCTCACTTCACTCGCCAACCCCACCCCTACTACATTTTTGTACGCATCCAAAGCTTTTTTCAGAAGTCTTTTTTTGTCGGTTTTGACACTTTCTTTCGATTTTTATTTTGTTCGTATTCTTGTCTATTCACGAATTCGAACTTTTCGTTCCTCAGAAACTTTTTTCTGCCCATTATATTTCAAGTATATACTATATTTAAAACGGAACAGACATCAAAAAACTTTCTTATATAATAGAGGAATTATTTTTTATAATTTCTGGAGTCTGATAGAGCAATTATACAAAATAATATTTTAACGGGAGAGCTTATTGAATAAATATTTGCTTCTTAAGATTTATAATTAAGAATTTCATAAAAATGAACATTTTTAGTTCCATTTAACCACTTTTACGACTTTATATATTTCTAAATCAACGCCGCTTCTTGGCAATCTTTATTTCACCTCAGAAGTTTTTGTGGTTTCAGCATTTATGTCTTCGCAATACAAAATAAGCAGAATTGTTGTAGATTTCGTTGATGTCAGAAACATTCCATTCAAATCGGTATTAATCGGAAATGCCCTTTTTATAGGCGAACATAGAAGTTCCGTAATTTTTTTGAAGTAATTCATTCCCTTTAAGCTCAGGAATTATTTCATCTTTTCAAAAATTGCACTTCCAAGTGCTTTCAATCTTCTTCTTGCCCAGTTAAACTATCAATATTCTCCTTCAACATTTTGCGCATCCTTGGTGCTGGCGCTGGTGCTGGTAAACTGTAGTAACTAACACAGTTACTCTGACACTGACGCCACCAAGTGTGGACCAGCATATATTCCGCCACTTCGTCTACTATCCTGGCTATTACCAATGGCAATACTTTGCCTCGTTTGGCAATGAATTTTTATGACGCGACTTGAACATTACGCTGAGGCACAGTCACAGTTGCTGCCACAAAGTGCCGGGGAGCCATAGCGTATACGTGGGGCACGTTTCGCTCTCGTCCAGACAAGAAGGCAACACAAAACAAATATATTCATGACGCGATTATGTCGCTGAATAAAGGCCGCTCATGTGGCATGTGGCAAGCACTTTAAAAATGTCCATTCTGCCACCCATGCCCAAACATACATATTTATTTATATACACTTTTTGCATACACTGTAATCCTGTGGGCTACGGTATATGTAAAAATAGGCGTGGCAGTTGAAAGCCCACAATTGCAACATGGATTTAATTAAGTTGCAATAATTAAATGCTGCTACGTCTCTGCTAGGTGGCTCTGCCGGCGACAACTTGAACACAAAATTTGAATTCAGTGTATGCCAATGTCGGCTTTGAGGGATTACCCTTCTTTTTTTTTTTGATTTGTCCTTTGCAAAGTCCGCCATTGTCACGCATTGCACTGCTAATGGCGCCGACAGGAGCAACTGCCAATTTCCGGCTGCAAAATTACAGCTAATTAACTAATCAACTCAATTATGGTTGCAACCTGTGCTTGCAACTTGGTGTCTGGCTGAGGCAGTTGCAACTTTATGTTAGTTGTTCAACGCCAGCCAAAAGCAACGGAAGTTGGCCAGACAACAAACGTCGACGCTGCCACCGCCAGTTCCGGCGCGCGCACACACACACACACCCACACACACAAACATACAGACGCAGACGGAGTAAACGTGAGAGAGAGAGGGAGTGAGAGAGACGCAGTCTGAATATGTGGCAGTTGCCCCATGTGCAACTATTTTTAACGCTGCTTGGTTTGACCCAGCTGCCTGTTCCCAGCTTCAATTCATCGCTAATAACTTCAGCTGCATATCCAGTGGCAGCTGCAGCAGCAACAACAACAGCAGCAGCAGCATCATCATCATCATCCACAGGAACACCGTTGCCTGCAGTGATTGCCGCACTGCACAGCATTATACGGGAATTGTTTGCACCCAAAATGTCAAGTTTTATGATATCACTGCCTCGTATGGATACGAAATCTGACAATAATTCCATGGAATTCCATGTCAATTGGCGCATAACCGATACCTTAAGCCAATTGCTGCATGAGTTGAATTTCATCAAGGTGCAGATTGAGAGCGTTCACTGTCAGCGTTCCTGTGGCATACACACGCGCAAGTACAATCTGATCATTGTGGATAGTGCGGAAGCGCTCAGGTGAGTGATACGAACTTGGTGTGCTAGGTGTAGTCTAGAGGAGGAGCAATGCATTCATCGCCAGTAGTATTGATTGATTGCGATTCTTTGGAATTATCGCGTTGGAACGTGGAGCACTATGATATTTGATGAAAATAAGAAGTTATCCCAAAATTCCAATAGAATTCAAAAGCGTAATGCTAGTTGTGTCTGCAGAATCTCGTATGGGAAGACATTTCCGAAAGTGCACATGCTTGGCATTGTTGGCTGTTCCCAACTCTTGATACTCCACCAGGCGAGGGACCCGCTTCTTCCCCGATTAACTGCCATTGGCTAATCGCATGTAGATGTTCCAAACCCAAGTACTTAGGAAGCTTCTCAAAAATATTTTTTGCAGTTGTCTCAATGTGCGCACCTATACAATAAATTGTGACTTTGTAGAGTAGTGTGTGAGGTCTAGAGATACACCCACTTGCTGGTTTGCTTGCATTTTTTTTCTGATATTTCCTCCGTTTTGGATACGAGAAGTATTTTCGAACAATAAACAGATTTTCCCAAGTACCAATAAAAATTTTGTCAAACGAAAAACTCTGGTGTGGGGGTTCGGCGATTGGCATGCAAATAAAAACTCGATTATAATCGTTTTTCATAAAGCATCTTACAATCCACTGATAAAGAGTTAGATGTGAATTATTCTTTGATGATATATCAAGTTATCTGCATGATCTATTTTAAAGCTTTAAAACTAGCAGAGGCAATGCCACAGAGTGCTAGAAATGTATAAGGATCCTTCTGCTTAACATGTTGACATGCCCAAACTTCGTCACAAGCTCAGAGCATAAGTTGATCAAGCGCGATATTCTACTTCAAGCGTTATCAACTTCTTAGACTCTTTGGAACTTAGATCTTGGCATATATCAGTATTAGGGAAATTGCAAATATAACATTTTAGAAGAATATTGATCCTCAGTTCAGAAAACTTTTATCTGGTATGTTTGTTCATTGGGATCCGAAGAGAAACTCAAATGGAAATATCATTTACGAAGTATGTGCCTACTGTAACGCATGATTTAACAATTACATTCAAGAACTTTCAGTACAGCCCTTGAGTTTCGATTAGAAAAAATCCTTTTTATAAGTTATTCAAAGCGGAAAGGGACCCACAGTTTTGAGCCGAATCCGAGTGTCTTACTTACTACTACCTACATTCGAGTTTAGGACGAGTAGGCTACCACTGCGCTATCGATGTCTCCTTTATCCTTGTAGCACTTTATGTGATTTTAGGTCTGATGGTCTGCAAGCTAGTGCATCAATCAGCTAATGCAGTTTGTGCTTGCTGAAGAGCATTGCCAAAGGAACTTATCACTTAGTTCTTCATTTAGGAGCACAGCCTTTATTTAGAGGTAGGTTGTTCATCCATCTTTTTCTAGCAAATATGCACTTTTCCAGTGAATACCTAATTTTTTTTTTTCCTTATTATTCCGCTTGGGAACTTAGGGCCTCTACAAGAGCCATCCATCGAACCCTAATTTGCGCCGTCTATTTTAGCTCTGTCCCATGTTGTGTTCGCCTGGGTCAGTTCTTGGAGGATGGATCTTCTCCAGGTCGCCTTGGGTCTGCCGATCCGTCTACTGCCTTGTGGATGGATGCCAGCTATCGCTATCTGCAGTTTCTCCATTTCTTCCTCGAACTGTGCTAATCTTGATGGTTCCTTTAGGGTTCTAACGTTCCATTGTCCTATTCGTGTCCGTTTTTGAAAATGCCTTTGGACGTCATCGAATTTGGGGAGCCGTTTTATGTTTAATTCTCTTGTGTTGGTTTCTGTAATCTGTTGAGTTTTTCGATCGAACTGGTGATTGGCCAGATGCGACGAATACGACGATACCTAATACTTTCTCTAAAGAATGCACTGCTTATGGGTATTCCCATCTTACAAAGCTTTTCAAGCAGCGACAATCCACGATATTCGGACGTATGTTGCTTGCTAAAGGGTATTACCCGAGAAGCTTAGATTATCCAGCATCGAAAACTTTATCTAGGAGCAGCACCTTCTCCAAACAATAATTGCATTTTTTCCATTGAATACTACGTTCTTTAAAGAATACAGTGTTTGTAGCTAATCCCAACTTGAGAGCTCCTCTAGCGCTGAAAACCAACGAAATCTTGGCGGGTGTTGCTTGTTGAAGAATATTATCGAAGAAACTTTGTCTCGGCCCATTTTGTCCGCTCTGATCGAACGCATTGCTTTTATTCAACCCCCCCGGCAGATGTTTTCAAACCCAAACAGTTGCTTTTAATGAAATTTCTCAACAACTCACTTTTTGCAGTCGCCTCAATGTGCCAGCCTATACAATCGATAGTGACTTTGTAGAGTATTACCTAGTCCAATTGCTGCCAATTGTGAGCTGGTCTACAGATACACCCAAGAACTTGCCCAATGTTAGTGACGTCATTGCGAGCATTTTTAGCTACTTTTGGTCTCATTATCTGCCAAATGTTAGCCTTTTATATGAGACAGCTCCACATATTATCGAAGTATATACCTATTACGTGTACACCAGTCCAAGTATGTGCGGCCAGGTGGTGGTGCGCCACATCAATCGTTACGCTGGTCAATGGCAACGCAATCTAAGCACACACATATTTCCGCAAAAATTTGAAAATCTTAATGGCTGCTCCTTGCGCATAGCACTCTGGGACATACCGCCCTATATCGTATGGCCTACATCGCATGGAGATCAATGCGTTGGCGGCTTTGAGGGCATTATGCTGTGCCAGCTGGCCAGACGCTTGAACTTTACCCTGAACGTTATTGTGCCAGCGGATGGCACCATGCGCGGCCAGATCTTGGCCAATGGCAGTGGAACGGGTGCTATTAAAATGGTGCGTATGTTTTGGACTGGGTTTCCAGCGAATATTATTTTTTTTGCTACTGCTCTTTTCAGCTCTATGAGCACAGCGCGGATCTGAGCTTGGGTTGCTTTAGATACACGCTGGAGCGTTCACGGCTGCTCACTGGCACTTTGCCCTATTACCAGACGCCCCAAACGTACAGTGTGCTGCTTAGCGTGCATCGCTTTACCTCGCTGCATATACTTGTGTTTCCATTCCAGCCATTGACCTGGCTTTGTCTAATCCTAACACTGCTGCTTAACATAACGTTGGGCAAATTTTGCTATCAGCATTTGCTCTACAAGCTCGCCCAGTTGCCGCGCGTGCAGCAACTACGCCAGCAAGTACAACGCGCTTCCATGTTGCAACTGCTATCTCTGTTCTTTGGGCTACCAGTGCCGCACGAACCGCACAGCTGTTCCGCGCGTCTATTGTTGCTGCTCTGGCTGCTCTTTGGACTGCTTATGCGCACTGCTTACCAGAGTTTGCTCTTTCAGCTGCTGCAAACGGATCTGTACAGTCGTGCACCACGCTCATTGCAAGAACTACAGCAACAGGGCTATGGTTTGCTTATGACGCGTAACACCTACGATACAGTCAGTCAGGCGCCGGATCTACTACGTAGTCGCATACCGCTGCTGGTGACCAACGAAAGCAGCGATGTCAGCACCTATGAGCACATGGAACGCCAAACGGCGCAACTATTTGCGGGCGTCTCTCCGTTGGATTTTCTCACTTACTACATTAATCGTGAACGCAAACATGGCGCCTACTATGTGCTGCCCGAGATTGTCTTCACCCAGCACATAACCATGTACTTTCGCAAGCATTCATATTTGGCGGCACGCTTTGATGCACTGCTGCAACGTTTGCGCTACTTTGGGCTGATCGATTACTGGGCGCGACAGCATACGGATCGTACAGCTTATCGCCGCGATGCGGTCAACAAGCTGGCACAGCGCATTGGTCTCAGCCATATAGCTGGCGTATTCTGGTTGTATTTGCTGCTAAATGCATTGGCTTTTGGCATCTTTGTGCTGGAACTGAGCTGGCCCTGCTTACGTACACGCTGGCGACGCTTTACACTCAGCAGGCGGCGACGTCCAGCACGCCGCAAACGTCAGAGGCGACGCAGACATCATGCTGTATGGTACTCAATTAACTAGGTGCATTGTCTGCTGCCCGATGACTGAGTGACTGAGTGACTGAGTGCTGCTTCATTAATGCGGCAAGTAGCAAGGATTGGCTGCAGCGGCGGTCAGTGGTCATTATCTGCGCTCCGCTTGTGGCCCGGCTTTAATATCCTGTGTCAACTGTGTATGCACTCGCTCCCATTCAATTTGCATTTTTGCAATTATTTCAATTAAATCAACAAAAGGCGACGCCACGCGACGCGACGCGACGCACCCAACAAACTTGCGTCCGCGTCAGCTGATCAATGGATACGTTTGGTGCTCCGTGTCGCGGGGGACACTGTCAGCGAATATAATTTCCTTATGCCGGATGTAACAATGAATACGCATTAATAAGTACACACGCCGCATATACAGAGAAAACAAACAGACACGGAGAGCACACGGTGAGGTTGCACATGCAAATGTTTGCTTGTATGCACAGAAGTAATATATACATATAGACACGCCCACGCGCCCATACACACACGTGTGTGGGATAATTTTTCAGCAGCCTGAATATTACCAGATGCCAAACTGCGTTCTTTTCAAGGCTGCCATGGTCTGTAATTTCCATAGGGATATGCTGTTGGGAGGAGAAAAGTGCATATGACGGCGCTGAACCAGTTCCTGATGCAAACTGAAGCAGTTCATTGATGGCAGTGGGGACTCAGGCTGGGTTCCATCTTTAATTTTTAAAAATACAAGTCGTTTCTAATAAACATTTAAAATTAATAATTTAAGTTGCAATGTTTCAGCTAAATTTTACATTTATAGGCACTTAAAAAATCACCCTTTTTAATGGTTAAGATACAAAATCAAAGGATTTTTCTGTGGTTTTAGCGGAATACAGCAAATGATGCCAAACTGCGTACCTTTCAAGCCTGTAGTGGTCTTTAATTTCCATAGGGCTATGCCGCAGGGCGTACAAAAAAAATGCATATGACGCGGTGTTGAACCAGTTGATGATGCAACTGAAGCAGTTCATTGATGGATCAGTTTTTTCATCAGTTTTAATTTTAACAAATATCATTTCTAATAAACCATTTAAAAAAAATAATTTTGTTTTTCAAAGTTCTAGCTAAGTTTTTAAAGAACAATCACCTAAAAAATCACCCGTTTTAAAAGTCCAGATAAAAAAACAAAGAAGTTTTCTGCGGTTGATGCCAAACTGCGTTGCCTTCAAGGTTGCAATGGTCTTTAATTTCCATAGGGAAATGCTGTAGGTAGGAAAAAAGTGCATCTGACGGCGCTGAACCAGTTCCTGATGCAAAATGAAGCAGTTCATTGATGGCAGTGGGGACTCAGTCTGTGTTCCATCTATAATTTTCAAAAGTATAATTTGTTTCTATGAACATTTGTGTTCAAGTTTCAATGTTTTAGCTAAATTTTACATTCACTAGCACTTAAAAAATCACCCTTTTCAAAGGTCAAGATAAAAAAACAAAGCAGTTTTTTTTCCTTTTGAGGCTGCAATTTAATTGCCATAGGAATATGCTGTAGGGAGGAAAAAAGTGCATATGACGGCGCTGAACCAGTTGATGATTCATTGAAGTTCACTGATGGACTCTGTCTTTTCACAGCAGAGCTGCGCTACATTTTTAATTTTTAAGAATATTATTTCTAATAAACCATTTGAAATTAATAATTTTGTTTTTCAAAGTTCTAGCTAAGTTTTAGCTTATCGAAGAAAAACTGTAAAATATAGTATATTTTCTCTTTACTAGTGTCCATCTTTGACGCACGCTCAAACGAAACTATCGCTTAATACGAATAAACAACGTCGTCTATTGGAAAAATAATTTATTTATTTTTACCACACCCAATATACATTTTGTCTACTAAAATATATGATAAATTTATTTTTCACTTTTTTAGCCAGGTTTTAAATTTACAAGCACATAAAAAAACACCCTTTTTAAAGGTCAAGATACAAAAACAAAATAGTTGCCTGCGATTCAAATAGAATATACAAAGTTTGGGGCTAAGAATCAGCATATAGACTAATAACACAAGTTAATCGCTGCGAATCCTGCTCACTCAAAACATAAGTAAGATTATGCATTACTCCATTTAGTGCTTCCAATAGCAATAAATTCCCATAATTCCAAGCAAACAACGCTCCAAATTAAAATTAAAGATGTTCTTAAAGAATTCCTAATGATTTATATACTTATGCGTAATATAAAATACTGACTGTCATTTCAGTTTTCATTTGTAATTTGTTCAATATGTGCGGCGCACACACACACACCACCCATCCAGGGACGATGTAAGGCGGCGGCGGTGAGTGAGCTTCATAAGATTTGCATGGTACTTCAGCATCATTGAGTAGTCGAGTTACGATAACTTGAAATCGCTTAAGGATGCCGGGTATAAGGCAGCAAAGTACTTTGCGCGTCCTTATAACTTGGTCTAATGCGCACGACATTTGTCGCCTTCAAATGGTTAACAAGTTTCTGCAAACATCGACAGACATCATTACTTACTGCTGCTCAAGCTGCACTTTTTAGCTACCCAAAGTTGCATGCCCCACGCCCGCACTGGCATTCCCATGGCAGAGCGGGAGCCACCACGATGGAACCGCGCGCCATGTCGCGCGCACTTCACTCAGTCAGTTGTAATCATGTGAATCCGTTTAAACTGTATTGTGCGTCATTATTCTCTTTCGTGCCATTAGACTTGAATAGTTTTTCCATATCGATAAAAAAAAGGAGGAAAATTTTTCAAGAAAAGAAAAAAGAGCACAAGTCCAAGTGTACCAAGAAGTAGTGCACAAAAAGTGCAAGAAACGGGTAAGCGACGATTGCCGATAATGGAATACCCTAACCCAATGCTTACTTTCGGCATGTCGTTTTCCCCGTAGAAATAGAAGTATTTTGTTCCTTAGAAAAGATTTGAGATATGATTTTTTAAAGCTAATTTATCTTTTTTTCCTATAAACTTCATCAATTTAAGTCCATATTTTTTTTTTAAATAATAAAAATATGACTAGTTTCTGGTATCACCTTTAAATGGGGGAGTTCGAGCAAGTCGAAATATTAAGCCATTTAAAATTATTCTCCATCAATAAAATAGATTTTCTGTACAATTTTCCAATTGAATTGGTACCGATTAGCGCGAAGGTAGCTATGTGGTACAGTGAACCGATTTAAATGAGTTAACTGATTAAAAAGCAAAAAACCGTTTGTGTGTCGAATCTGTCAATATCTTCAAATACACATAAAATATGAAAAATTTTCTAAATAAAATTAGTTTTTTAGCCGAAAGTTTCTATGCAAGTAAATTAAATCGATTTTAATTCAAGCTATCATAGTTCTTGGGAATCTATGAATGATCTAAATTAAAACGAACTATTAGAAGAAAGTTTAAAATTTACCCGCTTTATGAACGATTTACACATTGTCAGCTTATGATATAGTCGAACGATTTTTGAGCAAATGTCTATATGGGAAGCATAGTGGTATTCGCCTCTTACCGAAAAACGGAGTTTTGATTCCACACTGCAGCAATGACAAATTTGCCTAGCACTGGCATAGCTAGCAAATAGACGCCCAAGTAAATCTCTATTAACTAAAGACAACGCCTTTTCAAAGCGACTATAAAATATTGGTCCCTATTCTTCTCGAACAGCTATTAATAGAGATGTCTGCCTGCTACGCTTTTGGAGCTATAACATAGTCTAGGGGAATAAATTTATTTATTTATTTAAGCTAAGCAAAGTCTTTGTTTTGCAGCATTGGGTCATGTTTGAGAAAACTTAAAATTAATAATAAAAAAAAGCTAAAAAGTACTCAAAATCGCCTTCAAAATATAAAATCGATATCGCATAACTCGTACCAAAAACCATCAATTATATATTTAGTTATGGAAGAACTAATATTCTTATGCGTAAAACATGTTATGCAAAATATGAATTTTAAACTAATCACCTTTGCTCAAAATGTATTTTTTACATTTTTTAAGAATTACCACTTAAGTTCGAAAAAGTAACTTTTTTCTAACGTAAAAACGTAAAACAATTTTAGATGAACATATTTTTAAATATATTTTTGACGCTTAGTACTTTTTGAGAGAAGAGATCCCAACATTAAAATTGGCTTCTATTTTTTAAAATTTCCCTTTTTGATTAAAGTTTTTTTCCAAACATTAGGCTGAACTAGATAATATTTTGCTCAAGATTTGTTTGTCTTGAAGATGTTACTAAATCCAAATAGAGCATACTCCTAGGCTGGTAGGGTATTGGTAGTGACAACGTGGGTCGCATTTGCTGCACTTCCTCTCTTTTTCTATCTCATATAGTTCCCGCTCTCAAGTCTCTCACTCAGCTTATCATTTGTTGCGTCGACAGCCATGGCCAAAAATAAATGTGTCTCTTTGTGAATGTGGGTGCAGCTGGGTGAGAGCGGTTGTGCGAGTGTGTATGGGAGAGAGTGTGTGTGTATGTGTGTCTCTGTGTGTGTGTGCGCGTGTGTGTGTGTGTGTGTATGTGTGTGTATGTGTGTGCTTGCATTTCCCTTCTTTATGGTATGAGAAAGGCGACAAAGACGACAGTCTACTACATTTTCACTTAAGAGTTAAGTTTTGTAAAATACCCTCACCACGATCATATTGGCTAGCCAACATTACGAGCGATATGAAAAGGATAAGCGGTAAATAATTTTGCAAAGAATTGCAAGACACGGAAATTGCTTCCAGCATACAAAGTAATTTGAATATTTTCAGCAAAAATTATGAATATAGTTATTGATTATGTTTTCCTCAAGAAGCCAAAGCCATGAGATGTAAGACACTGAGGCCGTACAGGATCTTAACAATCAATTGGGAATATTTTGAATATTGAAACCAAATAAGCGGATACGATTTTCGAAATACTGCGCTATATAATCAATAGAATTTTTTGGTATTAAAAAACTTTTTATAGTTGACTTTAATAAACTTTAATTTTTTGTTTAAAGAACATATTTGGGCTTCGTATCGTTAAAATGCACAAATCTTTAGAACGAATATAACTCGTAAGCGGGTTCACCTGAACACTGACTCGGTTTTTTTTTATTTTTTTCTTGCTACTCCTTTTGGCAACTTAAGGTCCCTACTAGAGCCTTCCAGCGAACCCTGTTTTGCGACGTCTTTTTAGCTCTGTCCCATGTTGTGTTCGACTGGGTGAACTCTTTGGAGAAAGATCTTCTGCAGGTTGCCTTTGGGTCTTCCCGATTCGTCTGCTGCCTTGGGTATTCCAGTACAGTGCCATCCGCATCCACGTCCATTTTTTCTTTCTTATTTATAGGTATACAGAGGACTCACATGTGCCACAGCTCTGCATTGCATATTCTGTTTGGCCAGAATACCCCGCATATAATCCTCAAGCAATTGTTGCTGAAGACTTGCAGTCACTGTGTCATCTTTTTGGTGGTAAGCCATATGTCACTACCATATGGACAGTACACAAGCATGGTAAATCCGGAGCTTTGTTCGTCTGCTTATTTGTTTGTTGCTCCAGATGCGGTAGAGTCTCCCAAATGCTGATCGGGCTTTGGCAAGTCGGTTTGTTACGTCATCATTCACGCCGCCATGGTTGGAGATGACAGTGCCACGGTATGGCAAACTGGTGACGAACTCAATTGCGTTCCCATAGATGGTAATGTTCCCTTGGCTGGAGTGGTTGAAGCACATTGCCTTGGTCTTGGCTACGTTTATTTCAAGACCGACTTTGCTTGCTAGCCTGTCGAGGTCATCAGTTTTGGTCTGAATGTCGCAGAGCCTGATTCGTACGACCTCAATATTATTTGGTTGTATAGCTGGCATCTACCAGCATTACCAGAAATCACAAATTTTTGCACATAAACGTCTTCAAGTGTTATCTCCGGGAGTTTATTCGTTCGTTTGGTATGAACTGTTCCATGGTATAAATTGTCTTGGAACGAAACTTGTAACTTCTGTCCAAAGTTGCTGATACTCTAAATGGCCTTTGGTATAACGCCATCCTGCACCATTTGATTCAACAATTTGGCAGCAATCAATACGAAACTCGAAACCAAAATCATGCAAAATAACCCTTAAGTAAAGGAAACCCTTAAATGTTGCAGAATTTAAAATATTTAGCAAAAACAAAAAAAAAAAAAACAACTTTTGCAACATTTCGATTAATTGTTTATTATTTTATGGAGGTCATCAGCAGGTCAGCAATATTCATAAATAAATCACTTAAATTTCAAAGAGCAGTTATTATTCAATAGAGAACAACGCCAAATGGCAAATTGCATTTTAAATTCACACAAAATGAAAATTTCTATAATACGAATAGTTATGTGCGTATAAAATAATACAATATACGTTCAAATATAAACGTAAATATATATATACAGATATATTGTATATACACACAATATATTTATATTCAATGTGTATGGATCAATGGCAAATATAATCAGCAAGCGTATTTTTGTATATAAATTGTTGCGCTTTTCATAATAATGCAGCGTAAAATAAAGTATTTAAATATTAAGTCATTATATAATGTAAATCGCATTTAAGAATTTATATTTCAAATATTCGTGTCAACGGCAGTGGCGTAGTTTTGTGGATTTCCTGCAATTTTTGCAAGGTTTTAAGAATCTGGGTGTAAGTCAAATGCGATAGTTGAGTTTGAACTCTTTAAAATTAATTTTTTATATTACAAAATATGTGCACACTTTTTTTTTTAAATAAAAATATGTGCACACTTGTTACAAATTTGGGGAATCCCTCGCTTAAATATGCAATGAGCAAATAACAAATAAACATATATCGCTGGTTCACTTTGGCCAGCTTAACGATAGGCAATCCTTTGTCAATACCCGCCCAACTTTCAGTACCACATCCCATATATACACTCACACTCATAAACACACACATAGATACACACATATACTCTCACATTACTATAGACATATGCCTTTCCTTTTGAAAACAGAAATTGACGCTGTAGAAAACCAGCTTATCAATGAAATTTTTTGGAAATTTATAAAACGATTCAATTTCGAAACGAGCATATGGCAACAAATTTGCCTTGATTTTAATGTAATTTATATATATTTACATTTCCATGGTTCACTTTGGGAGGCAATTCTTTGCCGATCCGTCTAACTTTCAGTTCCACTTTCCATCTAACCATAGGCATAGACTGGCAATATAATGCATAATAAGTCTAAATATTCTGGCTGTTTTCAAATTTGTACAAAATTTTACAAATTTTAATTGATAAAAAATGTTTTTCTTACGAAACGCGAGATAAAAACTATAGACTCTTAAAAAGAGTGCTAGTCAGAGAGAAACCAATGAATAATATTTGTAAGAAATCTCTGCAGATGCAAAACAATTACCGATTGAGTAATGCAAATTTCCCTCATTTCAGTTTTTGAGCCGTCTAATAATCCCCACGATTCTCTATTATCGCTTACCGTAATATCTCCTGGAGTCTTCTCCGCTCGTTCACCGGCAGTGTTCAGAGCTCTGTTCTAAGAGCTGCAGTCTGGTTATTGGCCCATTCGTCAAACTGCATATCTTCAAAGCCATTTTGTGTACAAGTTGTTTGCTTAATTCCCTACTCTTCAGCAGAAACTACTTATGACTGTGTCTACCACTGAACCTTGAAGGCAATCGTATATCCAGACGTTAAGTAAATGCTTTGTCATCCAGAGACATAAATGGAAAACCAAAAAATTCCCTATTAAAATGCATGATGTCCCAAAAGCAATTGTCAGAAATTGATGCAAGCTAATAGGGAAACCCATGTTTTATGCATTTCTCTCTTTCTGGCGAATCGCTTTTAAAAGCCGTCTAAGTTTTATATCCGCGCATTACTATTTCGGCGAGTACGAAAATCATTTCAAACACATCTCGCAACATCTGCGTCTTAGGACTTCAAATTTATAGTTACGCTTAATTTAATGGAGTCAATATTCAGGAATTATACTTTGTGCGTCTTTATATTACTTTATAGATCGAAATATTTTACCGGAATAAAAATAATTACTAAAAACCTTGTGTTTACGTCGTTTAACATATTTAAGGACATTATGTGTTTCTAACAGAATCCTTTATAAATTACTAGCATCTACTGAAGTTTTTAAATAATTTAACTTTAATAAAATTTTCTAAATCATCTACTGCAGCACAGCGCATGGTTTCAGCTATAGAATTTATATTCTCAATTCAATATGTATTGTCTAGCTTGTAACTGCCTGCCATACCACAATCTTTCCTTGGAAAGGTAAGCGTGAATCGGTACAGTTGCAACCCAAACAAAATAAAGAGACACTTTCTTCCTGAACGCTGTACGCTTTCCAGGACTGCTTTTCGGTTATGTGCAGCAAACCCGGAAACATCTAAAGGAATTTCCCAAACTGATGTTTGCCGTACCGTCTCTTGAATATAAGAGTTTCCTTCAATTCTTCTCAGGTTGGTTCAAGTAATCTTTTAGTCACACAAGATTTTTTTATTTATCTAGTGCTTACTATCTCTTAAATCCAGACGTTCATACAGACGGATATAGGTATTTCAACTTCTCTGTTCACCCTGAACAACATCTTTAGTTAGCTATAGGCGTTCTTCAATCTCTTCTTTCAAGAACCTAATATACAGTTTGATCATATGTTACAGAATATAAGAATATGTCTAAAATTTGAACAACGACGATTAATTGCATTGTAAAACTTCTTATAAATGCAAAGCAACTTCAGTCTCAGTAGGGTAGGGTAGGGGTAAATCCCCATTAATTTAAGAGATGGTTTCAGCTATACACTGTAGGGGCCTCCTGTTCGCTTCGCATCACAAGTAATAGAGATATCTCTACGCTTCACCTTTGAAGCGTTGACCTTGGGAAATAATTGTAGTTTAAATCATTAAATGCTGGAAAGATTCAGATATCGATTTCTAAGCTAAGAATCACTTTTTGAGCCTATTATAGTGGCGAACCCCTTTATGAGTTAAAACCTAAAACAAACCAAAAACAATTGTTTTCCCAATCTGAATTCTAGTAATCTGGCCATACAGCAGTCTTACCCTACATTCTTAAAACCAAACAATCTCCCAATCTAGCATTCTAGACATAGACATAGCCATGTACCATTAAGAGTACAGTATTTTTTTAATGAATTGTGAATTTTAACCTTTTGTGGTTATAGACAAAAATGGCAATAACCTGCTAAAGTTCTGGAATTAAGGTTGTTTATACTCAGTCGTCATATCTTGTGGGTATCAAAGTCAGTTCCGATGGACATTATTATTTTTCAGCACTATTGCTTTTCTTTCTAAGCAGTCCGTCAATCCGTTGCCGAAAATGATGATGTTTTCCAGCCATTTACTAAGTTCTTACTACTTTTTTAATAAGATCTGTGACTAAGTGGTTTATGGCTACTGAGTTCTTAGACAGAACCAAGATGTCTTTGTCGTGGTAGTAAGATTTTTAAGATTGAACTGTTACATTTTCCCACTGATTCTTTGTATTTTTTCCGTTGCTCTCATCTAGGCTCTAGGGCATTTTTGATAAGATCTCTATATTACTTAGTGCTTTTACTGTTTACTTCTACTTAGCTATTAGACGGAACAAAGATGTCCTGGTTATATTAGTTTTTAAGATTGTATTTTGCGCCAAAGAGGCTGTTACCTTTTCCCAGTGTTTTCTACTATTGTTTCCCTGAGTCTTACTATTCCCAATTTGTTGTTCCAGTCTATGAGGCATCAATATGTGCATTAGAGATGAGATGCTCAGAAGCAACTTGCATTCCGCTAGCACTACTTTGCTTGCCTACAAAAGCATATTCTTTGCTTTTCTTTGTAAGTAAAGCCTCACCCTTAATCTACATTAATATTTCTTGAAGCGACAAAATTCTGCATATAATCCTCAGCAAAAACAATACATATATGTAAACAACTTAAACATTAAAGTTGTTTGAATAATTTCTAACTTTACAGTTTATAAATCATGAACAACTATAAACGCTTTGAGAACTGGGGGAGATTTTGTTGCTTATAGCAACTGAGCTGACACTGACACTGGGACAGATATTGAGCATCCGCCACCGGCTTTTGCATGTAAAACTCATAAACAAATTATGCGCAAATTGACACACTTCCGACCGTAGGGTTGACCCTGACAGACCAAATGGACAGGCCCCATCTATGTCTATACCCCACATCCTATATATATATATATATATATCTCATGCGATAACTGCTTCTATGCATGTGTTGGTGTCCTTTTTGACCATGTGCGTGTGTGTTGGCCGCATGGCACGTAATCGTCAGCAGCTGGGACGTCCCGCTGTTTGTCAGCTTGAGCTTTGACTGCTACACATACAAATGCAAAAATGAATACACTAAAAAAAATAAGTTGCTTGAGAATGCGCATTTTGTAAAAATGTAGAAAACACATCTATCTTGAGCAGCTGCAACTTAGACGCGTGCAACAAGTTTCAAATATTTTGAATTCTGCATAGCACAACAAGGACCTGAGGACTTTTAACAGTACATACACCGTATTGTACCTCGAAATGAACTACTTCTTTAAATCTCTCTCATTAATTTTCGAATACCATATAAAGAAATAAATTCGCTCTGGCCTCCATTCTTTTTGAAAAGACACCCAAATCCATTTACATCCGCCGAAACCGAAAGTAGTCGAAAGAAGCAGGATCAACAGAATACAGTGAATGGAATAAGAAATTCCATTTATTGTTCTCTGGCCTCGAATCAAGTGCGGTCATATTGTAAAATCAGCTTGTCATGTCTTGCGGCCGTTTCTCTCGGAATTTCACGCTATACACAGCTCAAATGCCTTAGTTGTTGTACATCACGTTGCCCACGTATGATTGGATCTTACTTCTGATCCCATTATGCACAGAACATGACCTCTGAACCGTTGATGTTTGGCATTGGCGTCGATGTAGACGATAGTGAAACGAGTCCGCCACGCCTTGTATAGTATATCTCGGGATTTCACGCTATACACAGCTCAAATGCCTTAGTTGTTGTACATCACGTTGCCCACGTATGATTGGATCTTACTTCTGATCCCATTATGCACAGAACATGACCTCTGAACCGTTGATGTTTGGCATTGGCGTCGATGTAGACGATAGTAAAACGAGTCCGCCACGCCTTGTATAGTATATATTTTCTATGGCGTTAACGTTGATTATCCACTTAACAGCTCCAGTAAAGATCCGGCGCAAAGAATCCCTTCCTTATGTCTTTCAAGAAGCAGTTTCCAAGTGAAAAATCGCTTTTGCGTTTCTCTCGATTTCTATATGTACGACAATCATATCCATATATGGCACAGCATATTCCCTTTTTATATCCAGTAACGCTGCGTTGCAAAAACAAGCAGTAGTTCCAAAGTGAAAACTCGCATTCTTACAACTCTTGACTCTAACATAAAAGCCACCCATGTCTATATACAGAACAGCATATCCAGTCACAATACGGTGCAAAATCCACTTTCTGATTTAATTATCTTCTGAGCTCACTTGGCTTGCTTTGGAAAAGGCATCCAATTTCCTTGCTTTTTGAAAATGTCAATTTTTTGACCGAAAAAAAGTGGCTTGCTCAGTCACTCCCAAGGAATTTGAGAGTTCAATTGGAGTGTCGCACAGAAATTCATCCATTCAAACTCAAGCTTCCAACTCTTCATTTTTAATCTCTGAAATTTCTACTTTAGAAGCATGGAAGCCACTCTCTACATCGGATTGCATCGGTCGCAGCATTCTATATCTATTTCACGCAAATTTCATTTTTTCAAAACAAATCCGGAATTTTTTGGTTCACTAAGTTTCGCCACTAGCTGCATTCCAAGATTCACACCCAAATAAAATCCTTTACAATAAAAACCCAACTACTATCTTTCGCTCAATATTGTTAAGACTTTTCTTTTTTTACCAACCCCGATTTCGCTCAGTGTACACATAAATGTCTGGAATGACGTGCCGGGTATTAACATAATTACAATAATGACTTGTTGCCGGGCAATGTCAACGTTCAACCGACAAATGCTGCTTCACCGGAATTGTGGCCATAATTCCCAGTCAAGTTGTGTTGTCCACATCATTTGCATATCAACAGCAATGTGAACCAACACAAAAATGTTCAATTCATAGTTAGGCCAAGATTAGTCTTAAGACTAATCCAAGCTCTTGACATTTTTTTTTTCCTCACTTCTCACAATACTCTTACTATGTGCTCCCGCATGCAGAAACCGTATCAAAAATTAAAATTTCTCCGTCTGCCTTTACCAGCGGGCCATTTGCCTACATTTAGAAGCCGCAAATGCACAACAATTCCATTTGGCCAGAGATGCCTTT
This sequence comes from Chymomyza procnemis, assembly GCA_035046065.1. NCBI lineage: Eukaryota > Metazoa > Arthropoda > Insecta > Diptera > Drosophilidae > Chymomyza > Chymomyza procnemis. The sequence continues at coordinate 32,863,791 of JAWNOJ010000021.1, read as the reverse complement.
GGGCGGCATTTGTGGCAGTTGCAATTGCAATGGCTTTGGCGGTTGCAGTTAAAATTCACAAACTGTAATTGATCACATTTGCGTTTGTCGTTTGATTTCATTGTCTTGTGTTGTTGTACTGCTACGTTCAGGCAACGCCCAGGCGTCCAGTGCCATACCCACTCTGCCACATCAGTTATCCCGCTGCCGCACCAAAGAAACACTCTTGGATTGGTTGGCTGATTGGCGAATGCACGAACTCTGTGCAAATGCCGGAGTTGATAGCAGTTGCCATTCTTGTTGCGATACTCTATGTGCGGCTCTATTTGGCTGTTTCGTCAAGCAAGTGAAGATGTCTGAATGCGGATTTTCATAAATGCTTCATAGTATTTCATACAGTGTGGGTGTACAAAGTCCGAAGAGTTGTTCCGGTTAGACAGTTACTTAGTTCATGCGATATCTCAGCACTGGAACCCAAAGCTACCCAAAGCAGCGTATCCGCACTTCGTAGCTTAGCAAACAGCTTTCCACGCTCATTTTGTTGCGCTTACCGCGTGCGCTCATTCATTATGCAAACACCTCGCGCTATCTATAGGCCAGTCAGCAGCAACAGCGGGGTACGGATTCCTAATGAGCAGAAGGGGCTACTGAACCGCACCAATGTCGCGTTGGCCAGTTCCTACATTTTGCGATTAGTTGCCATTTAAACTGCTGTTACCATACCCATTCGTTGGTTTGCACCATGTCCATGTTGCCGCTACTGTCGACCATTCCATTTTGATTTCCGCACTGCATCCGGCAGTTTTAATCCCCCGGCCGTTGACGAAACAAAAAATAATCATTGGGCTGGCGGCGGGGCACAAAATTCAAGTGCAAACGCAAAAATCGACTACTACAACGATGACATTGCAATGAAAAAGGGAGAGAGTAGTTCACTATTTACCACACGCACATCCGCCATACATATATGTGTGCGCGAGGGTGGGCTGCAAAGTTATTGGCTTGACTTCAGTGTAGTCCAAGGCAGACAACACTGGGTTGTCTAGAAAATAGGCCTAGCTAGCGTTGGGGCAACGTACTCGCCTATTAATCCGAAGTAATTCGTAAGAACAATAGTTTGCTTCTGCTCTCTAGCACTGCTGCATTTGCCTAGCGCTGACATAGCTAGCAAATAAATACACGCTATTTGACTAAGTAAAAATTTATATTAATTAAAGACAGCGTTGTTCGGTTTGGCCTATCGACTGTAGATAAATTGTATTCCGCAACATAATGGATTACCACTGGGGAGCCTGCTCATTTTTAGCCTAGAATTTTTACCAAACACTTAAAAAGTAAAATTGTTTTTGCCACAGCAAGCTGTTCCTAGTGGCTTGTATGTCAATTTGTAGCTTTATGTCAAAATTGTCGAAGGGCAAAATTATTTCTATAGTTTATTTCATTTGTGTTTTGGATTTCGAACGTTAAACACGCATACGGGAATATGAAAAAAAAAAAAAAAAAAAAAAATTATTTTGAAAAAAAAAAAAACTACTACTAAAAATTACAAAAACTAAATTTTAACGTAACTCAAAATTCAACATGGAAAATTATGGTATACCGAATACAGAAAAAAGCGTGTAGGCAATTGTAGGAAATCAAATGGTGGATATGTATTGAAACGGCAAAGATGATCATCATCAAGAAACCACCAGCTGCACAACGTCCAGCCGTGCAATGTCCAGTGTTGCCGTCCAGCCGCAGGAGCAGCCAACTGAAATGATGTTCAAGGGGAAAAAAGCCACGGCCGAGCAGGAAGAGCTAACGTTGAATGATTGCAAATCAGTCGGGCAAAGCCAAGCCACAAGAGTCACCGAATTATTTCAAGATGTGTAAGCGTCGATCGTTCAAGAAATGGCAAAAGGTATGACAGCTGAGACAAAGGGGGGACCAAGGCTCATGTACATCGTTGTATCCAGGCATGCCAGTCGGTAAGTACTGCTCAAATAATTCGCATTTAATTTTACTTAAATTTTACCACTTGCAGCAGACGAGCTGCACCGGGAGTCTTTTCAGAAGATGTGCACTTTAATTGGTGTATTGGTGAACGAGAGCTCATCAGCTAATAATTAAGCACCCGGTTTGTATGGGCAGATTGCTGCCCAATTCGAAAGAATTAAAGAACGCTGATGGGCAAGAAATGATGTGCTCCTTTGGGGCATATATATATATATATATATGGTATAGCATATAAAACTGAGACCCAATTCGCTGATTATACGTGCCCAATTACCCATAAACGAGTTCTTCACTTGGCCGCTGCGCCAGGAGCAGGAGCCACCCCTAGCTACGTACGGCAGCATGGAACTGTGATGGACTTATGTTGCGAAGATCGGAATTGCCGGTCATGAAGCAGCACAAATTGTAGACTCCAGATTTACAATAACCCATTGCAGCTATTTGTCCAGACGTTGGCCCCTCCTGCAACTAATCTCTGCATCAAGTGCCCAATGCGGCAGTATATCAAAGTAAAAATGATGCGCCTAATTTCAAGCGATATGACTGCACATTTTGTGGCTACGTCCAACAGCGCTTCCATTAGGAGATGCGGTGGTAGATTTTGGCACGGCTCCTAGTTAATCCTTGCTGTGCATTGGATTACTATAAGCAGCGAGCCATGATGATGATCACACAAAGACATCCTGGAGATCAGCAAGATACCAAGATACCAAGATACCAAGATACCAAGATACCTTCATATAAGCCACACGTTGCCAGAAGTGGCCACCTCCAATGTTACCGTCTTCCCAAATATTTTACATAAGAAATTATGGAATCATTCTCGGAGCTGCTTGGCTGTACTCGCAGTACTCTTGATTGCATACGAATCGCACTTTTTGCATTTGACGACTCCAGGGAATAGCTTATCCATTATATTGCAATAGGCAGCGCCGGTGCAAAGGTGTTCGATTTGTATGAAATTGCATTTTAAAATCTGATAAATCCATGATATTATTTGTGTGCGGGAACATTGATTGGAGTTATTACCCGTTGAGCAGACATTGGTAGCAAGTCTATTCGCCATTGCAGGAGACACAATTTTATTTGGATTATTTTTAAAACGTTACACTTGTATATTATGTGCTTCTATTCCAAAATAAATATTGTGATTTACATTTTGTTTTTAGAAATTCTCAGCGATTGAAGAAGCTACAAGCCTAATTCGAGTGGTCCAGTTTTGGAACCCAGTACCTGTAGTACAAATTTTTGCCAGCTGAAAACCCCTAAAGACCCGCGTGGCTGCTTTTGTACTTTAGGGTAACTGAAGAATTAGAAAACTCCCAAATTATTATTGAACACCTAGATTTTTGAGATATTAAGAGCGGGAAGATCATACTATTTATGCCCGATATATACGGTATAGCTACAAAAGTGGTGTTTCGCATGCACCTCCTACTTGGTCGAGTTATGGTGAAAAATCTTAAAATCGAGAAACTCTCAGCTGCCAAAATACCAGGCGAACAGAAATCAGCAGCAAGTAGTCGGTAACCGAACGTATGCAACATTTTTTCAGTAAAAAATTTCTGTTTCAAAGGCAAGATGAAGGTCGAAGAAAAGTGTAGTAGACTTATATGTAGCAGGCACCTGCTGATGACTTCTGGTCGCCTGGTATTGCAAATTATTTTAATAAAATTATTATGGAATTGAAATGAATAATTTTTTGTTTTTAGAAATGCTATTTTGTATGGGTAGATTTTTAGAGCAAGAAGATTATGGTACCTGCATCTGTAGTGTGACTGTATGACATTTGTGCCAGTGGTAGACCCTCGGGTAACCAGATAAGACATTAATTATATCCCAGTCCCCCCAAGTTTTCAGATAAAACTTGTCCGGGTGTTTCGCACGCATCGTCGTCGAAAAACACAAAAATCGAGATACTCTCAGCTGCCAAAATACCAGGCGAACAGAAATCAGCAGCAAGCAGCTAAAAGTATGCAACATTTTTTTCAACGAAATTTTCCGTTTCAAAGACAAGATAAAGGTCGAAGAAAAGTGTAGAGTATACTTTTAGGTAGCTGCCACCTGCTGATAACTTCTGTTCGCCTGGTACTTGAACGACTCATAGTGGATGATTTTGCTTGAACGCATCGCGAAATTCGTAATCTGGGAGCAAATAAGGTTTGTAATATTTTATTAAAATTAAAGCAAACTTTAGCTTTTATGATCACCAAATTTATTATTGCAGATTGTATTTTATTTTAATTGTACATTTCGATTGGCAGTTTACGAAATATTTTTTTGAATACATTGTTTTTGTATTACCACAAAAAAGCGAAACTTAATGCTTTCTGAACAAACTCTACTTAAAAAATTGAATTAAACCGCTCGACTATGCTGTCATCGCATCAAAGGATCGCAGCATTGAGCAATCCCTGTTCGAAGAGAACATGAAATCCTAGCGACAGTCACTGCACTTAAAAGAGATTTTGCTTAGGCGAATTGAGTCGTTTTGCTAGCTATGCCAGTGCTAGACAATTACAACAGCGCTGCAGATTGGAAACGCACCAACGACTACCACAACGCTGTCCTTCGTTGTTCTTACAAGCAACTTGTCAAACGACCCTCTTGAACACATATAGGTGACATATGATGCGCTGAAAATGGTCAGGCCTAGTGTTACATTCAGTGCTATTCGTTAGATCCTGCCTAGGTACCATTGCACTCGTTATTGTTGTTGGGTGTCCTTGTTGTTGTCCTTGTTGTTGTTGCTGTTGTTGTTGTTTGTGGCTAACATGCGAGCTTAGGATTTGGAAAACAATTTCACTGTTAGTGGAATGTCAACGTCAGGACGTGTCGTACTCCTGCCCAAAAACACAGCAGCACATGGATAACCTAAAATTTAAGCGCCCCCTTTGCACGGACTCACCACACCCCATGTACTCCAAGCGCATAGGTGAACGCATTACTAATTAGTGATGTGCAATAATCGTATAGAGCGGCAATTGCTGTGCGAGATTTGGCTTTGTATGTAGTATGGAGTAGTTCGCTCCATTACCACACAATACAAATGCAGCTGCGATAAAGTCGTTGTGCATGTCCTCCAGCACGGAGCGTGCGGCAGCATCTAGCTGTGTCTAGGTTCGTTCGGCTGAATCCTTGCTAACTTGGAAATAAAAGTTTCTAGTGCTATACTTAAATGTTGCATGAATGAAAAGCCCAATATGCCACTGGTCAGCAACACATCCTTACGTTTCCAAAGATCCTTAATCCCCCCGCATTTTGCATTACCCAGTAGTTGCTGCTTAATGCTGTGGCTGTTCATTTATTTAAAAACATGATATTTCAATTAGACTGATGTTGTTGTTACTTTGCTATTTTTCTGGTTAATTAAATGCGGTTGACAGAAGCATCGATACTTACACACTCACTCACACACACACACACACATGTCCTTATATATTGTTGTGCTATGTACAAGCATATCTACATATACATACAAACGTTTGTCTGCTTTTCATTTTAGTTCACATTTGAAAATGTTGTTTCAAATGTGTGAAGTATTTTTGCCCTTACAACACAAAGTTCCCAAAGAAGTGCTCTAACGAGGATTTTTTTTTTTAAGAAAAAAACTAGCCGTGCTTCAGTGCAATAAATTTTATTCGAATTCGAAACTTATTTGCACTAGCAACCAAATATGCACTGGCGCCATCTACTCTATATTAGCCAATCGTTAAAACACAAATTAAATATTTATTCAAAAGTACAATAATTTTTGTAAAATAGCGCGGTTCATTCATCCGTATATCTTTGGCATTTATTGCTAAACTCTAGAACTTCTGTGGGAATATCTACAGAGCTATGCTTACCTACTTTTTAGTTGGCGTTTATACATTTTGTGAAAACATTTTATAGTATGGAAACCTGTGCAGCATTTTGGAGAAATTTAAAATTGCCCTAGACCTAGAGTTCATCCATACAAGTTCCACACAGGGAACTCACTTGTGATGAAACCCAAGAATGTAGCTTATCACCAATACTCGTCGATGCTTGCCGCTAACATAATGTATTCAACTTCCATTCAGTGCACTCCTGTAGGATTTAGATTAGGCAGGCGATGTCCAGTGACAAGTCATCTAAATAAATTCTGAATCCCCTGCACCTAGTGCTGATTATTTTTAAAACTTAAAATACGGCAGTTGAGGATATCGAAAAGCGGATTAGCAATGCAAAACTGCATTATGGCAAACTTTGAAAAATATAAGGCATGCCAAAATATAGCTATAGCCTTAAATATTACGAGAATGTCAAGTCAAGGGGAGCAGCTAATCACTAACTATCCAGCACTGGCACGAAAGAGAGCAAAGCTGCTAGGCAACTATATTCTCAGTGAGAAGGTAGGTCTGACTAAGTTTCCGAGAACATTAAAACTTGAACGAGCAGAAATGCGGGTCTGTTATACCCCATAGGGTCGCAATGACGAAGGGCAGTTGTCCTAACATACTAGAAAGGGGGCACAATAGACCCTTGGTTGTCTTTCTTGTGATATCTAATGCAATAAGATAATAATAATAAGAATCCGTGTCAAAACAATTTGCACGCCATACCCTACGAAAGAAAAACACAAGAACTCTCAAGCATGCATTCTATAACCGCCGCCCAACCCATGACGTAAAGTCTATCTCGAGACCTTAATACAAAGGTTGGACAAAAGCGTTCCGTTCTGTCTCCATAAGACCAACATGATTGATTTCGCTGTGGGACGTAACATCAAGGCTACTTGGCTATCCTCTGATCATGTTGGAATCAACGGACGAATGCTTGCATTGTACGTGCCTACGCTTTGCGATTTTGCAGCCAAGATACTCTTGCGGTTCTGCAAATCTAAAAACGTTTACCACAGCACGCAAGTCGGCAAGCTGTACAGCGGACAACAGCCTACTGCGCGACTAAGGTAACTCAGATGATTAAACGCTTTACTAACTTCAAGCATTTGGTATATATGCCAGCAGCAGGCGCCTAGCCTAGGCTCCCTGTTCTGCAGACTGCTCCACCATGCCGGACATCCTGCATTTACCATTACCAAAGAAAAAAGGAAACTGGGCTTCAAGACCAATAGTCTCCTCCGAGCTATGCGAGACCAAAGAAAAACCGCCAATAAAATTCGTGCACAAGTATTACTTTCGTAAGGCCAACTGTTATATTTAGTAAGAGTTAATTGAAATTCATTATACAATCAGATATATCCGATACTCTGACAGCTGACCCAAATGGCACGACAATATCCATAGATGTATTGCTAGAGTCACTTCCATACATATAATTTGGTATCAGACTTGTGTAAGCACGGCGCTTCATTGCTTGATCTTGTAATGTTTTGGGAGAACAACAATCCCAAAACATGTACCAAAACCATTTTATCTTTGTCTGCAGAAAGAGAATTGAATTAAGAATCTCGTATTTAGTTGGTCTTTGATAACTTACGAGAGGGAACAAGAGTGTGCATGCATTTTTTCAAACGTTTTTTTTTTTTATTATAATTGAGCAACTTGTATTTCCGTACATATAATTGAGTATCCACCATGTATGCGTAGGTAGGTACCGCCTAGGCGTTGTAAATGCAGTGTACTTCTGTATGCGTTAGCGCCGTCTAATGATAGCATGCTGTTCTTGCATTCTGGGCAACAGCGAATCCCAGAACTAAAATAAAATAAATTAATAAATAATTCTAAATAATATAATGGCAACATACCACACAACAGTAGCGTGTTTTATGATGGCCTTTGTGCCTCATGTGTCGTTTGGTTTGGTAAATGTTCTAGGCAGCAGCAGAAACCAGAACAAATACCAAAGCAGAAGCATCGTGTACATCCGTACATAATAGCGCCGCAGTTCTTGATCGTTTTGGGCCCCACAACTTACTCCAAAACAAATTCCAAAATCAATAATATTTTATAAGCACATCGCGCAGAACCATTAGTAGTATTTTATATGTAAATCCGTATAGCGTAGCGCCGTGCTTATGATCGTTTACTGATTGGTCTTGTAAATATTTTGGGACCTACAACATCCCAAAACTAATTCCAAAACCAATTAATCCTCCAATTGTGGGATGTATATAAGTTATTGTATATCGTGTGAAACTCTTTGGAAGCAAAATCATTTACATTTTATCATGATTAAACCCTTTATGGCAGGATCCGTATAAGTCTGTGTTCTATATGTGCATCGTGTGAAAGCCTTTGGAAGCATAACCATCAATAGTATTTATGTGTTAATTCGTATACCGATTGGTCTTGTAAATATTTTGGGACCCACAACATATCCCAAAACTAATTCCAAAACCAATTAATCCTCTAATTGCAGGATCTGATAAGTTAGTGTACATCGTGTGAAACCCTTTGGAAGCAAAAGCTTTTACATATTTTATATGTAAATCCGTGTAAAATAACGTCGTGCTCATGATCGTTTACTGATTGGTCTTGCAAATACATTGGGCGGCAACAACCAATTAATCCCTGCATGGCAGGATCCGTATATAAGTCTTTTGTTCTATATGTACATCGTGTGATAGCCTTTAGAAGCATAACCATCAATAGTTTATGTGTGAGCGCCTTACTTATGATCGTTTACTGATTGGTCTTGTAAATATTTTGGGGTCCGTCCAATATCCCAAAACTAATTCCAAAACCAATTAATCCTGTAATTGCAGGATCCGTTTAAGTGTACATCGTGCGAAAGCCTTTGGAAGCAGAAGTATATTAAGTTTCGGTCTTGAGCAACAACAAAAACCAAAACCAGGAGCATCATATATGTACATCTGTATACGTTAGCGCCGTGCCTTGTAATAATAATAATCGCTGCTGCTGCTCTATGCATTTTGGGTAACAACAAATGCCAAAATCTAAAATATATAATATATCAATTATAAATAAATGTATCTTATTTCGTAAAACATACCATAGAAACGGCAGAGATCCTAATTTTTATGTAAACCTTTCCAGGCAGGAGCATCGTAGGAGTATACGTTATCGCCTGCTATTTTATGCGTTTTGGGTAAAAATAAAATACTATGTTAGTGTAGACGTCTGTAATTGTATAAACCATAGGTGGGGGCTGGAGCTGCATAAGTATTTCATTAAAAATGTAAATTTTTGGTCCTGAATTGAAATGAAAAGTATTGAATCAATATGCTAGTGATTATACGTTGAACACTTACGAGAGAGGGAACGTGAAGTAACGTAGTATGAACTTTCCAAACGATTGTTATAATATGTTCAATTAATACTCGTCTATATATATACATAGGCACGGCGCATCGTAGTAGAAAGTGTACCCTTTGGAAACAGGAGCTACAGGTTAGTTCTGTATAAGTGTACAACGTGTGAAACCCTTTGGAAACAGGAGCTGCATAAGCATTTTATATGTAAAATTGTGTGGGATAGCGCCGTTCGTGGTCGCTTGCTGCGCAATGCGTTTTGGGTAACAACAATAAATCCCAAAACTATAATAAATAAGTGTATAAATAATTAGTTTATACAATTATAAAATTGAAAACCTACCGTAAATGCAGCAAATGTGTGCAGGAGCTGCTGCAGTTTAAAAAACGTATAAATTTATTCTATGGTCGAATATTAAAAACTGATCTGTTGCACACTGAGCAAGTAGCCTAAAATTAATTATAATAAACATAAAAAATTGCAATTTTTAATTTAAAAAAAACCTACCATATTAAGTGTATTTGTATTACTAAAGAGTGGGAGCTGGTTTGAAGTGGAGGTGTGTTGCCATTGCAGATTTGTTGCGATTTTTCAGTCTGAAAATTAATTTCATTTAATTGTTTATATCGATAATTAAATATTTAAACTTACTTTGCTGTATTTGGATGACTAATCTACACACCCAATATATATATATGCCGTAGTCCTAAAAATTAAGTAAACTTACTATTTTTAAATTTATATAAAATTTGAATTGTAAACTAACCTTGCTTTTGGTGAAAAATGTGTTGCTTTTGGTGAAAAATATGTTGCCTTTGCAGTAGAGTAGAGTACAGATATATTCTGATTTTCCAGTCTGAATAAACTAGTAAATTATTGATTTGTTTATATCGATAGTTAAATAATAAAACTTACTATGCAATATTTGTGTCATCCTTGCTGTATTTGGGCGACTGTATTCTATAGACCCAATATATATAAAATAAATTTATATAAAATTTGAATTGTAATTTTTTGTTGTAAAATGTGTTTTGTTTTTGGTGAAAAATATGTTGCCTTTGCAGTAGAGTAGAGTACAGATGTATTTTGATTTTCCAGTCTAAATAAATTAATAAATTATTGATTTGTTTTTTCGATGTTTAAATATTTAAACTTACTATGCAATAATCGTGTTTATCCTTGCTGTATTTGGATGACTGTATTCTACAGACCCTAATTTTAAATTTAAATTTAAAATTTAAAATTAAAATAAAAAATTTACAAAGTAACCATGCTCATGAAAATTTTGCTACCATTGCAGTGTGCAGTACAGATGTATTGCCTGTTTTGCCATTGTTGTGAGTATTGTATTCTACAGACCCTACAATGCAAGTTTTTTAAAAATTTATTACTTAAAAATTTTTTAATTTCGAAACTAACCATGCTCTTGTATAATTTGCTGCTATTGTTGTGTGGAGAGTGCATATGAAGTGTATTTTTCCGAAGTGTATAATATCCTTTTGTGTGCATCTGAAAAAATTTTAACAAATAAAAAATGCATATTAAATTTCGAATATTCATTGAAGGCGTATATTGCCAAAAGAAATTATCCCAAGGCAAATATTGTCAAAAGGCAAATATTGTCAAAAGGCAAATATTGTCAAAAGGCAAATATTGTCAAAAGGCAAATATTGTCAAAAGGCAAATATTGTCAAAAGACAAATAATATTCCAAGACAAATAATATTCCAAGGCAAATAATATTCGAAGAACAATTTTTTCCAAGACAACTATTGTCCAAGAACAATTTTTGCCAAGGCACATAATCCAAAAACAATTTTTTCCAAGCAAAAATTGTCCAAGGAAACTTTTGCCAAGACAAATATTGTCCAAAGGGAAAATTGCCCAGCAAGTATTGCCTAGCAAATATTCTGCAACACAATTTTTCACAAGTTCAACTCACTTTTTTTTTACTTCAAATTTTTAAGACGAGAATTTTGTTCTTTTGCTTTGATTCATGATTCCACACCACACACACTTTTTTTTGTACCGAAAATTTTTTCTTTTTCTGTTATTTCGAAAAAAATTTTTTTTTGTTAAGCCGAAATTTTTTTTTTTTTTTGTTAAACCGAAAATTTTTATTTTTTCCCGAAACATTTATTTAATTTAGATGTTGACTGTTTAACACACCGAACGTAACTGACTTGAAAAATTGCTCGCTTTAGGGGTACAACTTTGGCTGTCAGATTTTGGAAATTTCTAGGCCTACTTGGGAGACTAAAAATGAACATTGGTTGCCATGGTTACAATATTGGGTATGCGAGTACGTGGTTACCCGGTAATTTTTGAACTTTTTGATGGCGTAAAATAATTAGAAAGGCAATAGGGCAGTTTTCGCTGAGGTGAGTTCGCGGAAAGACAGTTTTGCGAAATCAGCGTGATTCTGGTAGCTCTTAAGCAGCACGTTTCAGTTAAATTATTGCGGGGTCGAAGCAGTTCGTATACTTTTCATGATTTTTCGACATTTGAAAGTATAATATGTTGCTTACTTTCTACGGATTAAGGATTATGGATTAAAGTTGAAGTTTTTTTTTGCGGTTTTTGAAGCCTCGAAAGTGTTTTCTCTCTGCACTTTGTTTCAAGTAGCAATAGACTACTTTCCAGTTCTTTTGGAGTTTTTGAAGGGTGTTGGAATTCGCGGTTCTTGCACATTAGAAAAACTAAGGCGGTTTTCAAGAATTTTACATGTTTCTGTTTCTCCAAGAGTTAATCCATTGCTGGCCAAGGATTTTGGCAAACTTGAAAGCAAGGTATTATCACGGTTTGGGGTTTTTTGTGCAGTTGAGAAGTTTTACTTTAGCTGGCCTGTTTGCTGAAAGCAAAGGACGTAGCACGTACTTCTTAGGATACTTGAGAAGGTTGCAAGACGAGGTAACCAGGTTCGCGATTTTTGGACTCTTAAAGCGCACAACTTTGCTTAGCTACGTATTGCTGGTAGCTTAGGAAGCACTTTTAGTACATTTGAAGCTGGAAGACTTTGTTCAAGGGACATACTTTGTTGCTGATAGCTTAAGTCAACCTTTTGCGTATTAAAATAAAACACTTGCAGTCATTTTTGAGCACAAAACCTACTGGAACGCAATAAAATAGTTTCCACATGATTCGAGCTCATCGCCGGGTTCTGTTGACTACTGCCAATGCCGCGAACATGCGGTAACCACTTCGGCAGACTGGGACTGCTATTTATCAACGTACACACGGATGCAAATCTTGATGCAGCAGCCCGATGACTTTTCGCTGCCTAGCGCACTGCCTGCTCCATGTAGCTGGGGTCTGCCGCATTATTGTTGTGGCCGCAGCAGCACCTCCCACGCTTTGATGCTGTCTCTGGACTTAACTAACAAATCGAGTGCACAAAAATGTGTGCAATTTGCTATTAATGTAATTCCGCAATTTGCTGTTGCTTTTCTGCATTTAAAAATTAAGAAATTTCGCGATTTATTTTAGACAATTTGCATATGCGCGCAAATTTATCGATAACTAAACAAATCTTTGGTATGGCAGCTCCGATATGCAGGCGCAACAGCTGTTTTGCCAGCCGGCAAGTCTATTGTGAATGATACATAGCCGGCAATTTGCCGCGCGATTAATTTCTCTTAAATAAAATAATTAAATGCCGCTAAAATGTCGAACCGTCGCAAGGAAATGTGGAAATTGCTCTACAATTTGGTTAATCGCAGTGAAGCCAATATACTAGATGTTTATAGTGTTGTTGACGATATACTCTGCCAGGAGCCAAGTCTTATTTGTTGTGCCTCTGTGCGCGAATTAAATAACAAATTTCAGGATGCATTTGTTATATGGCTCATAAACAAATTGGCCAAATCTTTGAGTGAATGCACAGATAAAAGGTGAGTATTTGTGTGTTTATGCTAAATGCAAACTATAGCACTTGCAATTGATCCACAGCCAATGCCAGAAAAACGTGCAGCTACAACAAAAAATCATCAGCTCTTGCTGGGCCAATCATCCGAAGCTTTACGAGCAACTAGTACTGGCCTATATAGATGCGTTGCAGCAGCTCAGTGCACAGCTTGCTGCGCTTACCTACACGGAACAGTTGGAGGCGCAACAAGGAACAGCTAAGGCGTTAAACTTAAATATCTTTACACACAATGTACGCTGTCTGCAGGAGTTTGATGCAGCATGTGCCTTTAAGACCATAACATTGGGACTCGAAAATGCAGATGCATATGCCATGCATTTGGTAGCCGTGTTGCGGCATGCGCAGCACGTGGGCAATGCCACACATGGTAAAATATTTGTTGATAGCCTGGCACAGGCGCTGCTGACGCTCAAGGAATGCGATATGGAAACAAAACTGATCTGCCTGCGCTACTGTCAGCAGGTGCTGCATGCACAATGCGCTGACAGCTGGCTGACCAATGCTGCCTTAATACACTATGCCTTACTCACATTACGCGCCTTAGTGCTTATGTGGTCCACAGCCGCAAAATGGCTTAACGCCAGATGTATGACTTCCAACGAGCTGCTGCAACTTGCTGACGCCACGACGTCACTCTTGGGTACGCTCAACGAACAGCCACGAAGTGCTGTCACCATGCAGCTTGGCTGTGAAATTCTACGCGAAGTTTTGAATATACGCTGCCAACTGCAGCAGCGTATTGCGCCATTGCTGGTAGCACTTGCCAGCTATTTGCAGCAACAACTAACAGTCAAACCAACTTGCCCAATAGCGCCACAAATGCTGCAGCTATTGTTGCAAATGTGGCGTTTGCTACCAGCGCAACTGCTACCACTGCTAGCTGTGCTGGCCATAAAACAGTGCACCACACGTGCTCCCATACTTGAAGACTTCAAGATGAGTTTACAGCAATTGCTGTCATCTAGTGAACTGGATGCTGCACAGCTACTGCAACTTTTGGAGCTGCTGCGCGTCTTGCGGCATATGGAACAACAAAGCTTGCTGCAACTGCAGCAACAAGCCTTGGGCAAGCAACAACTTACTACTACATTACTCGAGCAGCTGCCGCAGCATTACGAGCTTAACTTGCAGCTGCAGCGGAATGCTTTATCAGCGCAGCTGCTGGAGCAATTAACAAATAATCTGACGCCGCATAATCTGGAAATTAGTTCACTGCTACTGCAAGTTGGCGCCATACGCCTAACACTTAAGCCACAAACGCAGCAACAACTTTTGGCACTGCTGCAGCAAACACCGCCAACACTGACAGCTAACTGCCTGCAGCACTTGGTAGCCATTAAACTGGACACACCATCCAGTTCGCACACACAGCTGCAGAATTTCTATGCCCAGCAGCATTTGGCGTTGTTAAATGCCAAAGACGAGCAATTGCAGCAAATATTTTGTGATAATCTAGCGCAGCTTTATGTCGCCGGCTATCTGAAAGCCACTTGGCTGGTGCAAGCGCTGCCGAAGCTAGCAAGCAGCAATACGCGCGCACTAAGCGCCATACTGCAAGTGTTGCTTTGTCTGCGTGAGCCGGGTGCAGCTGCAGCTTTTAAGTTGGAGCAAAAATGCAGCATATACTGTGCCAAATGTCAACCACTACCACCACAGCTATTACCGGGCATCTATCAAAGCTGCTGCAAGTCCAATACGCTGCCAGCAGCTTTGAATTTTGCAAGCAACACACGGATTGCTATCTGCCAGACGCTCTTGTTCGGCAAAGATTGTGTGCACTTGGTAAACCATTTGGATTTGTTAAATCTGGAGCCGGCGCTGTGTCTACAGCAACTGGAAAAAGCGGAGTCACTGTGCGCCATTAATGAAAAGCATTTGGAACTGCTGCTGCCCATGCTGACACAACGTTCGCCGGATTTTATGCACTCATTGGGCAAACTTATGCTGCAGCGCATTGTGCAAGTGCTGCAGCAGCCTGCGGCGCAGCAATCTCTGGCCTACCAGCGTCAACTGCTGCGCTTGCTGGTCTGCTGTGCGCATGTTGGCATTGAGGAGCTTTGGCTGTTTCATTGGTTCAAGATGTGCTTCTTTTTTCTGGTGCATAATAACTCGCTGGTTACACAGGAGGCCGTGCTGGCCGCAAGTCAAATGTGCGCCAAACATGGCGTACAAACGGTGACGCTTTGGAATTGGTATAAACGTGATGGCATGACATTGGTGATACAGCTGGCGCTGCATGTCTATTTGCGCCAAGGCGTGCGCTTTACGCGCTCACTGCGTGCGGTAAGTGCAGCAGCAAATCTTACCGTGCTTTAACCGGTTCATTTTCCATTTTATTGTTGTGCAGCTGACCAAAATGCTGGGATTTTCATGCGTGCAGGAGTTTACCTGCAAATATCACCGCCTCTTGACCAGCATGGTGTTGCCATACTGCATCAAAGAGCCACGCTGCAAGGGCATCATTGTGCTCATAGCCAAGCAGCTGCGCAAGCCTGTTGCCTCACTCTTTGCTACATCCTTTCTGCGTTTGTATACACATGTTTATCTGACCGAGCAGCCAGAGCTGGGCAATCGCTGCATTGACCTGGTGGCCAGCTGCACTAAATCCACATTGCAGCAGCTTATGAATGCGGATGTCAAGGTATGCTTGGCGTAGTTATAGCAGCAGTTTTGCTCACTTTCTGTGCTTTCAGCAAACCGTTGCCGAGTTGCTCATCTATTACAATCGTAATCCCAACTTTGTCATGCGCTCATTCCAATGTCTGCTGCAACTTTCGTCAACCGAGAATTTGGCCACACAAGCGGGCAATGCCGAGTTCTCCAAATTTATAGCCGAACGCTTTTTGGGTGTTATTACCTACTTCGAGAGCTGTCTGTCTGAGCCATCCTTTGAGAAGCCTTTAAAGGAACAAACTCTCTACAGTTTGGGGCAGATTATGCGCTTCGTTGGCTCCCAGCATGTTACACAATTTCGCTTTAAGATCATTGCCATGCTAAGCTTTGTGCATACGCTGCAAGAACCGAGTTTACAACGTATTTGCCTCAAGGTTTGGCAAATCTTTTTGCATGTTGTCAATGTGCAAGAGCTAGGACCTTCACTGGGACGCATTGTGGCCACGTTGCAGCCACTACTTGCGTATAGTGTGGATAAAGTAAATAGCCTCTATGAGTTTGTCATTTTGCGCAATGCATCAATGCTGGGCAAATACATAACAGATTTGTATTTCTTGGAGCAATTAGATGACATTGCAGAGCCCATACGACAGTGCATAGCGCGTCATACCAATCAGCTGTGCCTGGGCGCTGATACTGCTAACCTATTGGATCAACTACGTTTTTTCTACAAGCAAATTAGCGACGAGTGCCTGCAGGTGCGCATCTATGGCCTGGAGCATCTGGAGCAATTATTGAGTAAACAGCGTCAACAACTAAATCGTATGATACTACATGAGCTGCCCATGGAGCCACTGCTGGAGCAAACTGTCAGCGTTTTAATGCAGGGCTGCCAACATGATAACCGCAAGCTGCAGCTGGCTTCCGCACGTTGTCTGGGTGAGCTGGGCGCCATCGATGCCAGCTATTTACCTTCCAATTATAACTTTACTTGTCCGCAACAACTGCCACTTAGCGTGCTTACCGATGACTTTGCCGTGCTGGCCTTGACTGCGCTCTGCCGTGGCTATCAGTTTCAGCAAAAGACCAAGCATGTGGACAGCTTTTCACTGGCCATACAGGAAACTCTGGCCGTATCCGGCATTTCGCCTAGGGAAAACAAAAAAGTACAGCTCTGGGAATCACTGCAGCCACGCATGCGTCAGGTTATGGAACCACTACTGGACTCATGCTACACCAGCAGCTCGCAACGCAGCAATCGATGCCAACAACAGCCCATTTTTGGCAGTCACTTTACGCACAACTCCTTTGAAGAATGGGCGTTTTTATGGGCCGCACGCCTGGTGGACTATGTACAGTCAGCGGAAACGCGTCATTTGCTCAGCTCCTATAAGCCCTGCATCAAACGCGATGCCAAAATGTTAAGAACCTTTTATCCTTTCATTTTGTTACATGCGCTGCTGGAGTGCGATGCGCAGCAGCTGGAGCATATTGAGCAAGAGTTTCAAACTGTGCTGCAAGCAGCTAGCGATGAGCTGCAGGCCAACGTATCCAAACCCTATGGCAGCGGTGTGAACACCAGCGGCGGCTATAAGCTGTACGAGTCCAAGAAGTATGCGGCCGTAGCAGTCAAATGTAATGAGAGCGCGCGTGCCGCTAGCGAGGATGGTGGACATGTGCCACGCTTGGCCAGCAAGCTGTGCGCCGAGCTGCTGGACTTTTTGCAACGTTGGCTAAATGAATGGCAGCGTGTGCATGGCCTAAGCACAGGTGGCAAGCCGCCAGAAAAGGTGGATACCAATTACCGCCGCATACATGGCTTCTTTCAGCGCATGGACAAACTGCTGGTGGCCAAAGCCAGTTTTAATTGTGGTGAGTATGCGCGTGCGCTCAGTTATTTGGAGGCGTACATAGAGGCAGAGGGCGAGCAGCAAAAACAAGCGCGCTTAGTGGAGCAATTTACATTCCTGGTTGAGTTATATGGACGCTTAATGGATGCGGATTCAGTGGAGGGTGCAGTACAAACGCGTAGCTATGATATGACTGTGACACAGGAGATATTGGTAAATCGTTTGGTGGAGCGGCAGCAGGATATGATAACCTGC
This sequence comes from Chymomyza procnemis, assembly GCA_035046065.1. Lineage (NCBI taxonomy): Eukaryota > Metazoa > Arthropoda > Insecta > Diptera > Drosophilidae > Chymomyza > Chymomyza procnemis. The sequence goes on along the minus strand of JAWNOJ010000021.1, from coordinate 32,845,973 downwards.
TATGAACAGCTGCTATCCAGCACGGAACAATTGCAGCCGGAACATATACGCGCCATGATTGATGCCTATCTGCGCATGGATACACCCAAGACGGCATTGTTAATTGCCGATGGACTTTGGCAGCGTCTAGCCGATCAGTATACAGAGCAATACTTTAGCGAATGCAAGGCGGAGCTGCTTTGGCGTCTGGGCAGCTACGATGAGCTGGAGCAGCTGCAGCAGCAGAATCGCATGCGTTTTAACTGGCATGCGCAATGTGCACACGCGTGTCTGGCGCTAAGACAACCCAGTCATAGCGGCCAGCAGCTACAATGCCAGCTGGATGAGATGCGCCTGAGCGTGTTGGAACAGCTGCGCAGTTGCAGCTCAGTGCAGCAACATGCCTATGCGCATGCCTACGATGAGGTGCTCAAATTGCATATGCTGCACGAGCTGCAGCGCAGTCAGCAGCTGTTGGAGCAACTGACACCGCAGCTGAACGCAGACACAGCACTACAGATAACGCAGCAATACTTTGAAGATTGGCAAGCGCGACTGCAGGTGCTACAGCCGCAGGTGCGTGTGCTGGAACCCATCTATAGCTTTAGACGCAATTTGCTGGCAGAGCTGCAGCGGCGCCTAGGCACGCAACAGTCAATCTGTGATTTGATACAATCGGAGTTGGCACGCCTTTGGCTAAGCAGCGCGCAGATCAATCGTAATGCAGGACAGCTGCAACGTGCACAGCTATATATCATGAAGGCAGCCGAGTATCAACCAAGTGGCTTGTTTCTCGAACGCGCCAAACTGCTCTGGCAGAAGGGCGATCAAGTGTTGGCCATGAACTATCTGGAGGAGCAGCTGGGCGCTATAAAACAAGAATGCGAAGGCAATGTCAAACAATTGATGGGCGAAAAACGTTCGCTTTATTTTGAGGGCAAATATTTGCAGGCCATATACAACGCAGAGTCCATGCATTTGTGTGCGGATGCAGTGCTGAAATTCTTTCAGGAGGCTTTACAAGTGCAACGTCAGTCGGAGCATTGCTATGTGCAGCTGGCGCAATTTCTAGAAAAGATGAGTGAGGCTAGACAATTGGCGCTAGCGCAAAAGTCTGCCAATACACAGAGCCATGCAGGTGATGATGAAACGCGTCAATTGTTGCTGCAGATTATGTTGAACTATGCCAAGTCGCTGCGTTATGGCAGCGAGCATGTCTACCAATCTATGCCACGTTTAATTAGCCTCTGGTTGGACACAGCTGCAGCTGGTGCCGGCAATGAGCTAGTGCGCAAAATGAACGATTTGTTGCGCAATTGCTGCACTGAGCTGCCCACTACCATGTTCTATACAGCCTATTCGCAGCTGCTGAGCCGTCTCTGTCATCCCTCGCCGGATGTTTACAATGTGCTGCGCGACATTATAATCAAACTAATCGAGCAGTATCCGCAGCAATCGCTCTGGATGTTACTGCCACATTTCAAGTCTGCTGTTACCAATCGCATCAAGCGCTGCAAGTTAATCCTGACGGATCAGCGTTTGCAGAATAGCACTTTTCAACGATTGCTGGCGGATTTCAATACGCTGACGGAGCGTCTCATTGAGCTGACCAACAAGGAGGTAACGCTAGATCGCAGCTATAAGCTGAGCGACTTGGACAAGCGGCTGCCACGTCTCTTTAGTCAGGCAAACTTTTCAAATATATTGCTGCCATTTGAAAAATACATGCAACCAACGTTCCCGATAAGCTCTGCAGCCGGCACAGCCTCACAAAACCATGCTTATAGCAACAAAGGCGACAACAATTGGTTTCCCTACCAGCAAATCTATATATGTGGTTTTCAGGAGCAGCTGCTAGTGCTGCGCTCGGCAGCCAAACCCAAAAAGCTAACCATACGTTGCAGCGATGGTCAGGATTATGATGTTATGGTCAAGCCCAAAGATGATTTGCGCAAGGATGCGCGTCTCATGGAGTTTAATGCATTGGTCAAGCGCTATTTGCATCAGGATGCACAGGCCAGACAGCGTCGTTTGCGCATACGCACCTATGCGGTGCTGCCCTTCAATGAGGAATGCGGCTTGCTGGAGTGGCTGCCTAAGCTTAATTCCTATCGCAGCATATGCAATGGTTTCTATCAGCAACGTGGCCTGGGCATGGGCGGCAGGCAGCTGCAACAGCTGGCTGTGCCCACAACCGATTCCATAGAGCGCAAACGTGAGGTATTTGTCAAGCAATTAATGCCCGCCTTTCCGCCCGTATTTCAGTTATGGTTTCGACAACGCTTTACCACGCCGCACAGCTGGTATGAGGCACGCAATGCTTATATACGCACTGTAGCCGTCATGTCCATGGTGGGCTATATACTGGGACTGGGTGATCGACATGGCGAGAATATACTATTTGACGAACGCAATGGCGATGCTGTGCATGTGGATTTCAACTGTTTGTTCAATCAGGGCGAATCATTTGCTTATCCCGAGCTGGTGCCTTTTCGTTTGACGCAAAATATGATTGCGGCCATGGGACCGCTGGGTGTGGAGGGCAGCTATCGCAAATGCTGCGAGATAACCTTAAGGCTGCTCAAACAAGAGACCAAAACGTTAATGTCCGTGCTGCGACCATTTGTCTACGATGTGGGTGGACAAAATCGCAGCGCTGCAGCAGCAGCCATGGCCATGTCCAGCAAAGGTGGCACCGAACTGACCGATCCCAAGGCTACCAACGATGTGCAGCGCATTGCAGAGCGTCTACGGGGGCATGTAAGTAGTGCCTGCAAGTAATCATTTGTGTGTACAACATTTATTTGTGTTTCATTCGATGGGATAGGTGAAGCGCCATCAGGCTAATAGCATACCGCTCTCCACGGAAGGACAGGTGAACTTTTTAATTAATCAAGCAACAAATTTGGATAATCTGGCAGCCATGTATATAGGCTGGGGAGCTTATTTGTGAGTGGCAGCGTCTGCCTGGTAAGCTTACTGTAGGTAAAGCCATGGTGATTGTGGAGTGGCGAAAGCGTAATGTTTAGAGAACGCAACAAATTAATTTAAATTTAATTTACTTAAATTTAAATTTAATTCGGTTGTGCCATTCAAAATGCATGAAAATTTCGTACAAGTACGAAACTTAAGCTTCCTTTTTTATATATTTTAATTTGTTTAATGTTAATTATAATTTGTAAATTAAATGTTTATATATTCAATCAGATTGTATATAGAAATTAATTTTCAAAAAATTAAATTGTACAAATTTTGTAAGAAAATTATATTTAAACAATATCCAACACATTTCATATGCGCATTAAATGTAATATATTTAATTAAGTAAAATTGTTAGTATAATTTGTATATATTCTGTGTTATAACAAAGGATTGCCGGCATCCTTCCACGCATATAGTAACAGTATGACAACAAAGTCGTAACACGAGACTGCGTCTGATGCTCGAGAATCCTTTTGAATGCTTTTGTTCATTATTTTTGCATGAAACAGAGCGAGCTAGCAGCATATGCCTGACGAAATGCTGCAGTGAAATGGCATCCTTTTATATATTGTAGTAGTAGGCGCATTGTTGCCTAAACACGCTGGGCAGGCTGTGGGTGCGCGCGTCTTGGCAATCTCATAATTGTCGTAGCCCACAGTCTGGCACTTGTCCGCAAAGACTGCAGTAGAGAGCAAAGTGAGAAGTGAACGCTTCAGTTAGAACAGATCTGATTTATCCAACAAATGTTGATGGCTCTCAATGTGGTTTTAGTGAGGTCTCCAGTTTTCACTGCTAGAGAGACCTCGATTTTCCAAGATGTAGCAATGACCATTAGTGACGCCAACTCCAAATGACCCGATGACATGCATTGTAATCGTACGTGCATCGTGGACGGCAGCATATGTTATTTTCGTCGTTTGGCGCAGTTCAATGTGCAGCTGGTGTTGGTGGTAGGACCACTGCAAAATAAATGTATTGCTCCAGCCTCTATTTCCATGGCTCCAAAGGTGGAGCATACAGATATCTCTAATAATAGCTGTTCAAAGCGAAAAGAAACCTGCAATTTATAGCCGAATCCATTCGACAGATGCTGTCTTTATTTAATAGCGATTTACTTGGCCAAATAATGCCAGCAACCAAATGGAACAGTGTTGCAGCGTGTAATCCAACCACCGAACTGCGAGCTTGGAGGCGAGCGGCTCCACAACAGACAAACAATACCCAACTCAAAGAAAGTGCACAAAAATGTTAAGACAAGCACTGCATAGGGGTCAGAGTAGCATACACAGACAGACGAACTATATGCGCTCCAGTTTGATGTGGCATGTGACCAGCTGTCCCACAGAGCCGTCAGCCGCGCCAATTCAAAATTCATATCGTCATGTATGCATATTTCTCGCTTGAATTCAAACGAAGTGAACTGTCAGCTCTTATGCTTTCCAGGTAGCAGCAACCAGTTCAGCAGGCAAAGCCACGTCGTGTCAACTTGATGTTACTCGCGATTTAAGTCAGCAGCCAATACAAAACTCCAACAAGGGCGCCGCAACCATACCCAAACTGTGGCACTTGAATTGAAGTGCCATGATAATGATGCCTACAGCAGTGGCGGTTATAGGCTATACAAGTCCAACACATTTGTTGAGGACGCTTAAAATTGTTAAAATAAAAAATATGCACAAAATATAGAAAATAGTGCATATTTCGAATCTGCATTACTGCTGCCTGAAATCTTTGCTCTAGCTTTACTCTACCACATTTTATACTTAGAGAACACTTTTGTTTTGACATAATATTAATTGTTTTAATATACATTTAGTTTATTATTAATTTTACATATACATATTGCAGTTAGTTATATTTTATTTTATATAAATTTGTTATTATTATAATATAATTTTATATAACTACGTTTCATTTATGCTACAGACACATAGGTATTACATGCACACACATACACAAGTTTTTGTTTTTAGTATATATATATATTTTTTTATAATTATTATTTTTTTTGTTGTTTAATATTTAGTACATGGTTTATTTGTTGCTTATGATTTGCAAGAAAAAATAACTTGGTTATACATTTATATGGATTTAGTTAATTAAGAGCTGAACATTAGATAGCTGCTTGCTGCAGTTGGGTTGTCTTAACTTTATTTAAATATTGCTTGCATTGTTTGCTAATTATTTATAGTTATGTGTTTTGTTGTATATATTTAAAAAAAAAAAAATGTTTACATTTCACGCTTTAGGTGCAGATTTTAAATTTACATAATACGCCAAAATTTTCAAATGTTTTATGTTTCTTTATTATTATAAATATTTTGTTGTTTACTTATTATCTCAGTATCACATATGTTTCCTCGACTATGCTGTGTGTGTGTGTGCTGTGTATGAGTTTTTTTTTCTTTGCAACAAAACAAATAGTTTGGAAACATATCCACATAGCAACAATAATTAAACAGACTCATTGTTAGTTATATTTTAAATACTTGCTACTATACAAAATACAAAATTTAATTAAAAAAAAGGAACACATTAAAAGCAACTTTAAACTATAAATAATTACTTAAATTAGTTTTTTTCTTTTAGCTTAAAGCTTAAGCTGCACTGTGCGCTATAATATAGGCTCTTGTGGAATCTACGTGCGAGTGTCTGTCGCGGGGTAGTGGGCTCTGTTTAGGTTCTACAAAGTACATCTAAATAAATGCAAGTGTTCAGCGTATTTGTGTTTCGCGCAAATTAATCGCTTTGGTCTATGCATTGCCTAGTTGGTACATACATTACATAGTTTAAGAAACATTAAAAATAAAAACACAAATTAAAATATTGCTTGCCACAGCCGCACAACCTTATGCCAACGACAACAACGCTTTAAATGTCATCAATTAGACGTCCTTCGATCACCGACGAATGATGATAATTGGGACGCGGCCGAAAATCTTCGTTTTGTTCGTTCAACTGCGTCGGCGATACATCTACGCCGGGACATGAAGGCGTCACCACAATTTGCTCGTACTCATGCATGCGTTTGCTAAAATAAAGTGAAAAACTTGTAATCAGCTTAAAGAGCATAAGCATAAAAAAGTATACATTTAATCCCTTTGGCTATGCTGCCATCGTACCAAAAGTGAAGCATGAAGACTACAGCTTATAGCCGTTTACAACCAAACGGCGGTCATTATTTATAGAGATTTTTGCTGGCTATGCCAGGGTGGCATCGAACTAATCAAATAAAATATTCCCTTCATATCTTACCATTTGTAGCTGTCATCGCTACAAATAAATATAGCAGGCAGAAATCTCAATTAAGAACTATTCCAAGAGAACAGTGAACTACAGTTTATAGCTGCATCTTTTTGTTAGCTATGCGAGTGCTTAAGGCAAGTTAGAGGCAGAGATTCACACACAAAAAAAATTATAAAATTATTTAAAGCAAAACCACTGCTGCTATCGCATTGCACGATAAAGGCATACACAACACATATATATGCACATAAGCAAAGAAATGCTTATCGATATATAAAAAATAACCCACTTAACAGCTTTATCTAGATCTAAACTTTTAAATAATTGTTTTTTTGTTATAAACTTACCCGAAACACCTAAAGACCACACTCTTCAGCCATGCAAAGAAATTAAACTCTGCTGTTAGGCCTGGCTTGACCGCTGGATTGGCTGTGCCCACATAGAACCAAATTATAAACACAACCAGAAAACAAGTCAACGCATAGTACCAATTGACCAACAGCATGACCAAAAGTTTTGTCAAAGCCTGCAAAGAAATTACATAATTAATTGCTTCATACTCCCATTCATACTCCCAATTAAGACTTACGCCCAAGAGCGAGGCCCAGCGATTGCAAAAACCTGAATACCAGTTTTTCGTCTTGGAATGTATGGGCGGACGTATAGGTGCAATGGGCTCATTTTCATCTTCAAGTTCAGCATTGCCATGCGCCGTCGCGGCCTGCTGTGCATTAGCCTCATCTACAGACAAAACGGTGGCATCCAGCTGACCAGCTTCAGTCTGATTTGTTGTCTCTAAAGGCATGCGTGTGGCTAATGCAGAGTTACTTGCTGCTGCTGTCTGATGCAGCGGTGAATTCTGTGGACTTTGTAGATTTTTATGTCGCACACGATCTGGAAACAATAAATCCAAGTCATTGCCACCATCCGAAACGCTGCCATAGCGACGTGTCTCATAACTAGGACTGGATGCTTGTATACGAAAACGTTCCTCGCGTTGCTCCTGTATATCAAAAGTTTGGGCCAGCGCAAAGTACGCATAATCAATGCAAGCGTAGGTCAACAGAAAAGGCATAGTCACAATGGGTGCCAAAAAGTTGATGTCGCCCACAATAATGAAAGAAACTGTGACAACGGCTACAACAGCCATGGCATACAATGGCACTTTGTTTGGACCACGCTATGGCAAGAGATGCACACAAATTAAATATAATGTTCATAGTCATGGTAACTATTACTTACGCCTTTGCCGAGTGCATCAATGCCAGGTATAACGCTCTCTTTGGCAATACTCTGTAAGACACGTGGCGTACCGTACATAGCACCCAGGCAGGAAGACATGCTGGACACATAAATGCCAGCCAGCAGCAAGAAATGTACCGCTGAGACTTTGACGGAAATCATAAAGTCATTTAAAAGTATATCACGCTGACATGTTGCGCCCAGGAACAGCACAAAGACCAGATATAAAAAGGTGCTGCATGCAATTCAATTATTAAACTTGTCTAAAATAAAGTAAATATGCTTACGAAGTGCCAAAAGCAGCTAGCGTGCCATTGGGTATATCTGTGGATGGAGCGCGTAAGTCTCCGCTCATATTAATGCCAGATAGTACGCCGGTAACGGTGGGAAAGAAGACGCCAAAGACGCGAAACCATGAATAGCCATTCTCATACTTGGGCCAAAGATTCGCTATAAAGTTGCCGCTGCCCCAGCCTTCAAAGCCATTCTCTATAAGAGTTGCAGTAATAAATAAGTTTAAGCATATGGAAAAATGCTGCGGCAGCTACATACGTTGATCCTCGCCAATAATGTCGCCAACCATAAAATCCAATGCTGATATAAGCAATATCATTAGCAATATAAACTGCAATTTGATAACCCATTTGACGCCGGCCACATTAATGCAACCCAGCAGCAGTACAGCGGCTGTTGCAAAGCCGCGTATAGCCCACTTGTTGTCCTCTAGGCCGACTAGACCGGCCATGGATTCGCCAAAGCCCATAACGTTCAAGGCACAGCCCACAGCCTGACCAAAGCAATATAACAATCCCAGTGAACCGCCAAAACGGGAGCCAAGCGTGTGTGCTATAAGAAAATAAACGCCACCACTCTCTACGCGACAACGTTCACAAATGCCAATAGCTGAGAGTACGCTGACCAATGCAATCACTACAGTGCAGAATATGATTAGCACGGCATTGATGATGCCCGCCTGTGCGACTATCCAACCGGAGCGTAAGAATACAATAACGCCAAAGACATTAATCAAACATGACGTGAACACGCCATCCCAAGTGCCGAAAAGTACAGGCTGTGAGATGAAGAAATTTGAGCGCCACCTGTTGAACATGAAACAGTCAGGAGTAGCTAAATTTATGTTAACAGCTAAATACACATACCAGGGCTTATCGCCTTGTTCACCGGCAAATATCTCATTAGCACCGGAAGCATGATGACCGCCAGCTGCATATGTATACTCATTGCCCAGATCAACAAAGCCACCTGTATTGTTGTTGGTGCGTTGGCGAAAGCTAGCCACTGTTACCTCACCGTCGTCATCACCGCCGAGCCCGAAGCGTTGCCAATCAACGGAGCGTCGTGTGCTGCTGCTTTCTATGCTATTACTCATACTTTTTTTTTTTTAAGGTCGTATTTGGTATCCGTCAACGTTAGTGTCAGCGTCAACGTTGCGCTGCTGGCGTCAACAACAATGTTAGGGCTTTTGGCTAAGCTATTGTGCTTGTTGCAGCCGTTTCTAAAACCGTGGCTAACACTTATGACACTGGGCGCTTTTGCAGATTGTCTATCCGCTTTTGTGTGTTTGTTTGAGTTTTTGTTAGATTTTATCAATAAGTTTTGTTACCAAAACACATCCACGCAAGCAGCAGGCAACAACAATGTTGCACTTGTACGCGTGTTCGTGTTCAATAAAGTTGCATTTTAGTTGCGCACTTAACTGGCTGCTGTTTTAGCCATTAATTTGATTGGCATGCATAAAAAGCTTAAACTATTTAATAATAAAAAACACTTTTCCATGTATAAAATACGCGCTGGTTGTCATCGATACTGGTTTTTGTTGTTCTATGTCTACAGAAAACGATAACTGCAAGCCGATAATAACAACAGCCATTTGGCGTTGCCAGATATGCAAGCGATAGTCGCTTTTGCATTAATTGCATTATTTTGCTTTAATTAATGTATAAAATATTAATTAAGAGTTTACTTAATAATTAAATCATGTTTTTAATCAAAATTGATTTTTATTACATTGCTTTGGCTTAAAGCGCTTTCTCTACGCACATACGGCAACGCTACATGTACCGACTGCACGTGTTGATAGCCTTTTATTTATTAGAGCCAGTCGGTCGCATTTGCATTGCTTTTAAACTTTTGTCTTTGCAATATGGCTAAAACGCCAACAAAGTCGGATAAAAAGCAGCAGAAACCAGCCCAAAGCGTCGCGCCATCTAAAATGCATGCTTCAACGAATCAACAGCCAGCTAAGAGCACACAAAACGGAGACACTGGTATTTGGCAAGATGAACGCTTTCAGCATCTACTGGCGGATCCAAGATTTAAAGGTGTGCCTAAGAGACAACGCAAAGTCAAGATAGACAAGCGGTTTCAAGGCATGTTCACTGATGAAAAATTCAAAGTAAAATACACAGTGGACAAATATGGTAGACCTGTTAATAAGAGCAATGCAGATGATTTGCGTAAGTTTTATGAACTAAACGAGAGCTCTGACGAGGAAGAGACAGAAGCAGCTGATGTTGCTGCTGCTACCGCTAATGCTAGTGTTGAGGATGAGTTAGCAGCCGAACAACAGGAGCAACGTGCTGAAGAGCTAGCCATTTCGCGACAAGACAATGAGCTTGATGCAAGTGTTAGTGACGATGAGGAAGTGCCTGAAACACTGCGCGAGCGTTTAACTAATCCAAATATTGACTATGCGCGTGGTGAGGGACGTTTGCTTACTGACTCTTCGTCAGATGAGGAAAGCAGCGATGCTGATGATGAGGGACCAGAGCTGCAAATTGATCATGTTTGGGGAGAACTTGATAATGATGCTGAAAGCACAGACGAATCGACGCGACGTTTGGCTGTTTGCAATATGGATTGGGATCGCATACGTGCAGAGGATTTAATGGTGCTGTTTAGCTCATTTCTACCGCCTGGCGGTAGCATTTTAAGCGTTAAAATTTATCCCTCTGAGTATGGTAAAGCGCGCATGGCTGAAGAGGAGGTGCATGGACCAACAGAACTAGTGGGCTTGGGTAAGAACAAGCCTAAAGCAGCTGATGGTGAGGTAATGAAAATAGCAAATAGAGAGACAGAGAGAGAGAGTATAATGAAAGCCTATTAATTTAACACAATTTATAGACTAGTGACGATGAAGTTGACTCTGATGAAGAACTGGTGCAGGAGCAAGACAGCGATGCTGAGGAAGGTGATGACTATCATATGGAAAAACTGCGCCAATACCAGCTTAATCGTCTGCGTTACTATTACGGTGTTGTGGAATGTGATAGCATAGAGACAGCTGATAAAATCTACAAAGAATGTGATGGCATAGAGTACGAAAGCTCTGCCACACGCGTGGATCTACGCTTTATACCCGACGATGAGACATTTGATGACAATAAACCACGTGATGAATGCCATGAGCTGCCCGATGCAAGCCACTATAAACCGCGTCAGTTCACCACAACTGCACTGCAACAAGCCAAAGTGGATCTAACATGGGATGAAACGGCTTTGGAACGACGCGAGCTAAGCGATAAGCTTTCCAGCGGCAAAGTGGATGAAATGAACGACAAGGAATTGCGAAAAATTGTTGCCTACAGTACAGAGGAGTCTGATTCTGACGAAGAGCCAACAGTTGTGGCGGCTAAACCACTGGACAAACGCACCAAGAAAAAGCAAGGCATACAAATGTACAAAGACTTGATCGCCGGCATTAATAAGCAGGAAAAGCAAGCCAAAGAGTACAAATACGAAATGGAAATGTCCTGGGACATAACCAATAAAGATGAGGAGCAGCAGCCAGAGCCCAAAGACGAAGGCAAAGCTAATGCTGCCAAAGCGTTGCTTACGCCAATTGAAAAAGTGCTGCAAAAACGTAATGAAAAAAACAAACTGCGTAAAGAGCAGCGTAGACGTAAACAACTTGAAGCTAAAGGCCTGGATCCAGATGCGCCCGACAATAGCGAAGATGAATCTATACCAGATGGCATTGATATGAACGATGCCTATTTTGCAGAAGAGTTTGCCAATGGCGACTATGCACCAGCAAAGACATCCAGTAAATCCAAGTCCAAAAAACAAAAGCAAGCACAAGCTGATGAACTTGATGCACAGGAAGCAGAACGGCAGCAACAGGAGCTTGAACTACTGCTTAATGATGATGATGAACACGAGACTGCCAACGGCTCTAAGAAGCAGCATTTCAGTTTGACCAAAATACTAAAAACCGAAAATGAAAGCAATACAAAACGCAAGCGACGCAAGCAGCTCAAGAAATCGAAAAACGCGCAGACCAGCAAAGAGGCAGAGGATAATTTTCAGATCAATTTGAACGATAATCGTTTCTCAGCTGTTTATAAATCGCACGACTACAATATAGATCCCTCGGATTCACACTACAAAGCCACCAAAGGCATGCAGCAGGTGATAGGCGAAAAACTGAAGCGCAGACAAAAGCAATTGGACGCGGACGCCCAGCACAACGACCAAGAGTCTGGTGAACACGCGCCGAAACGTTCCAAGCAACAATTACAAAATAGTTTGCTAGTAAAAAGCTTAAAAAATAAGCTGCAGCAGCAGCAACGCAAATCCTTAAAATAATTACTAATTTAATCAAATAAATTAAAGATTATAATAAGAAAATAAGTTAAGTGATGTTACATGTGGGATTACATATGGACCAGGACTCTTAAAACATTAGACAATGGCAAGTTACATACATATATAGCTGGATAGTAAGGAACCAGCCTTCAGACTAATTTGCTCTCATAAGAAAAACACAACTTCCAACTTTGCAGGTACTAATAGTTATAGTTAAAATACTGTCTATAAACCGTAAGTGTTATGCGAGCATCCAAGCAAAGTATTTCGGGTATGCATGTGCGCCGCTCTTGCTCATAGACCACCATCATCTCGCAAATACGTGCCCAAATGGGATCGTAACGCGTACGCATTAGCTGACAATCAAGCTTGGGACGCGTTAAAACGCGTATTATGCCATGTAGGTGTTCAAAAGAATTTGCTTTCTGGCAGAGCAAGGAAACAAAAGGATTGCGCCCAATGCAAAGTTCATAGAGCACACAACCCAGTGACCAGATGTCCGATTTAAAATCAAATTTCGCGCCGCACATAATTTCCGGTGCCATATACAAAGGCGTGCCCAAGGCCTGCTCATGTTTCTTGTGTGGCACATGCACAGACGAAATGCCAAAGTCGGCGTATTTAACGCGATTTTGTGCATCAAGTAACATATTTTCTGGTTTAATATCACGATGTATGACATGGCGTATATGTAAATATTCCAGACCCATTATCATATCGCAGAAGTAGCTCAACAAGTGTCTATTATCCAGGCCACCAGGCGCACGATTTATAACGTCTCTAATGGTGCCATTGGGCGCATACTCCATGACAATGTTTACAGTGCCTGCGTGCACATAAAAGCGTATAAACTGCACAATATGCGGATGCCGTAGTTGCGAGATTATGTATATCTGCAACATGATATGTTAAAATAACAATAGTAACTATTGTATACGGCTTACCTCTTCTTTAATGAGCGCCATTTCAGTCTTAGGATTACGCACAATAATGCGCTTGACACATACTTTTTGCTGTTCGCCTGCGTTTTTGATATTGCAGAGAAATACGCGTCCAAATGTGCCTTGGCCAAGCACACGTAGAGGTTTTAAATTCGCATCCCCTATATCCATGATTTAGTGTTTTTCTTCAAAAATAAATAACTAATTGCCAATTTGCCAAAAATAATGCAAACTTTTACGGTTATATCAAGGCAAATATGCGGCGTGTGCAATTTGCAACTGCCGCCACATCGATAGCAGCTATCGATAACAGCGAAGTGACATTGAAGTCACGAACATCGAAGGCGCGCAAAAAAATGGCGCTCAGATGACTGATGAAACTCTTAATTTTACATATTTATAGCTGTGTACGCATTGCATTGATTATTTATAATACTCAAATACAATAGATAACCTAATAGTGTAGTATCAATGCTCAAAACGAGACTAGCCAACTGACACTTAAGACAGTAGTTAATTTTTACATCAATGCGTATAAAGACGTTTGATTTAATAAGAAAAAAAAATATATATAAAGCAAATGTGTTATACACAACCTTGCAATATAAGATAGTAGTTTAATATTAATATAAACTCATTTTTGCTTATTGTGTCTGCTGACGTTTTCCATAATGTTTAATGGGATTCTGTGGCATGCCGCTGATTTTAGAAGAGCCCTTATGTTCTGCGAAGTGCTCGCGTAACTCCGATGACCAACGAAACGTTTTAGGACACAAGTCACATTTATATGTAGCATCACCAGCGAATTTACGCACATGTGCCACCAAGGCACTGCTTCGAGAGAACTTCGCATCACAATGTTTGCATGCATAAGGCTTTTCGTTGGTGTGTACGACCATGTGACGCTCAAGGCTGTAAGCGGTCATGTATCTACATACACATATATAAAATGATGAGTTAATGTTTAGAATAAATCGTTTTGCTATACATACGCATTATCACAATGTTGACATTTAAAATGTCTTTCGTTGCTGTGGACCATCATGTGATTCCTTAGCTGATATGGCCGGGAAAAGCGCTTTGCGCATTTTTCACAGGCATGTTTTCCGTCATCATGCACCTGTGCGACGTGCGATGTCAAGTCGCGGCGGCATTTAAAACGCCGCACGCACTGAGAACACTCGAAATTGAATTCAGAACCATGCCGCAAAATATGATCCTTTAAATTGTTGTTGTTTCGCAGCAGTTTTCCACATTGATTGCACTCAAACGATGATTTTTTATTATTGTTGCGTACGTGTGCGCTTAGGTCTGGCTCATTGTGACGGACTTATTTACAGAAGTGCAAATTAGTTAAGCGGCAAATGCTTAAAATGTTGCAAACACTTACGTTTCTTGGGTGATTGCTGCTTGGTAAGGCATTGCTTTTCCACTTTGCTGAAACAATACTGGATGAGATAATAGTCTAGTCAAAAGATTTGAATGTAGTTACCTTTTGGGTTTACACTGCGTATTAAGATTTTCAACTTTATTCAATGTGCCGTCGATGTGACTAGTATCAAACATAATTTCGTCTAAAAACTCTATTAAAGACAAGTTGTCCGTGTTAGCGTCTTCAATTCGCTTAGCTACTTCTGTGTATGTGCTTTTGCCGGATGCATTGACGTTCATCATATTGTTTACAGCCTTTTTGGTGGGGCTTTCAAACTCAACTACGTCAACTACATTTATTTCGCTAGATTCATCATCCTCTTGCAACAGTTTACTAATATCAAATGCTTCATCGAACATGGAAATATTTGCAATGTTGTTGAGCTCAGGTTCTTCTACACATCGTTTTGCCATGTAGTCGTATACGCTGATGTCGGCAGGTGTAAGTTGCACTAAAGCTTCATTATAGTTATAATTTGGATTCTCTAATTTTTTTTTTGCCGGCAACTTACTGTTGGTGTTCTTGTACTCCGCCTCAACGTCACTGTATTTTTGTTCAGGATCATACACGACCAACAGTTCATTGTCAAATAGCTCATCCATTTCAACCATGTCTACAGAAAAACTGCTTACAACATTTACCTTCTCTTCATTATTGTCAATTTTTTGTATCAAGTCCAAACTTGAACTATTTAACAATTCAGATTTTTCCATGTTTATGAATTTTATGCAAAAGTTAAATTGCAGCTGAGTAAGCTCAACAAACGGCCGCGCAAATAGTCAACGGAGTTAAATCGAGGGATGGCAATGTGAAGTATGGATGGCACAGCAAAATATCGATAGCACAGCTATATATCGATAGCAAAAAAAAATATGGATAGCTTTTTATGTGTTATCCAGCAAATAGCTTAAATCGTTATTCTACATACACATTACTTACATTCGTTAATTTTAATTTAAACATTATTTTTTGGCCAATAATGTCGCTCAACCTAAACTAACCGATCTTTTAGCCGTTGCATCAGTCCATCACTAACGAAAATATGGAGAAGCATTGTGGAAGGCATAAGGCTATAGAAATGTTTTTAGTATATACAGTTTGTCAAGAAAGTGTTTACACAAGGAAAATAATTTGTATATTTTGACTTTCAATGTAAATATGAAAGCCTTTTGGTTAAATTTATGAAATTTTTTTGATGCATATCTATTTGTGTATATGTTTTTTATTAATATGTAAAAAAATAATTACAAAATTATTTACTTATCGAGAAAATCAACAAAATCTAAATTATCATAGATGCGCTGCTGTCAAGAAAGTATTTACACAAAATACTTAAGCTATCTTAAAATTAATGTTTACAACAAATATTGCTTAATTTATGTAAATTTAATATATTGCATGCCCTTAGGTTTAAGTGTAAATAATTTTGTAATTATTTTTTTACATATTAATAAAAAACATATATACAAATAGATGTGCATCAAAAAAATTGCATAAATTTAACCAAAAGGCTTTCATTTTACATTGAAAGTAAAAAAATACAAATTTTTTTCAATGTGTAAACACTTTCTTGACAAACTGTATATATATCAATTATTATTATTTATTTCAATATAAAAGGGAATTAAATCAAAAACATTTATGCGATTGTCACTTCGATTTGACAATTTGGTACTAACTCCAATCGTCAGCATATCTATAACTATAACGACTTCATCGAGCTTACATTTGTATTTAATTGACTGATTGGCAAGTGCAATCATATAAAAATAACTTAATATACTAACTTACATGTTGATAGCAAATTTATAATTTAAAATTGGTTACGACTTAGAATACACCTGTTGCACGTAAAGGTTACTTTAGGTTTCGTTCATTCCAAGCATGCTTTCCATCGAGCCGCACCGTTTACTGGCTTAGACGCAACAACTTTCTGACTTCTTTTGATCCAAATGGATATATGTCTATTCATATGGATATATAACACAATTAGACAATACAAACTACTTTGTATGAGCCCAAATTATTGCAAACTTATGGCTACATCAAGGCAGATGTGCGGCGTGCGCAATTTGCAACAGTTGCCGAATTGACGGTCAACACTCGAGACGAACATTGAAGGCTCACAAAACAATGACGCCCAGATGACTGATGAAATGATAAATTTTACATATTTTTAGCAATATACACATAGTATTAATTTATTCAAATACAATAGATAATTAAAGAATGTAGTATCAATGCTGACAGCCACACTAGCCAACTGCAACCTTAGACTTAGTAGCAAATTATTACATCAATACGTTTAAAGACGTTTGTTTTAATATTTAAAAAAGAAAAAAGTAAACAAAGCAAATGTGTTAGGCACAACCTTAAAACATAAGAAAATAGATGAATGATTAATATTTATACATTTTTGCTTATTGTGTCTGCCGTTGAATTAAGCAGAGCCCCTATGTTCTGCCAAGTGTGTGCACGCGCTGTGTGCACGACCAGCGAAACGTTTTGGCACACAGCGGACATTTTTATACAAATTTTTTAGTGTTTCAATAAAACTTTACATCGCAATATCACAATAATTACATGTATGAGGCGTTGCGTCGTTGTGCGTGCACATGTGAACCTCTAGGTGGCAGGCGGACAAGTAACTGCATATGTGCATACATCTATAAAATAAAGAAATAGGATTACGTTCAAATTAAATCGATGTGCTATACGTACGTATTATGGTAATATTCGCATTTAAAGAGCCTTTTATTGTTGTGTGTGTGTGATGCTTTAAATCAGAAACTTGAAATATGCGGACCGCATTGCTGAAATTCGGTTTTGTTTATAGTTGGCTTGGTGAGGCGTCGTTTTTTTTTACTTTGCTAAAACAATACTTTTGAGATAATGGTCTAGTCAAAAGCCTTGGTTGTATTTTCACCTTTATTCATTGTGTCGTCGGCGTGACTAGCACGAAGTTCTTTTTTTGTCAATAAATTTGTTGCCGGCAAATTATTGTTATTATTGTTGGTGTTCTTGAGCTCCGCCTCATCGTGACTGTCTACTTGTGCAGGATCATATACGACTAATAGATCAGTGTCAAAATCCTCATCCATTTCAACTACATCCAGATTATAATTCCTTTGAATATTCAGCTTCTTTCCATTATTGTCAAGTATTTGTATTGATTCCAAATTAAGATCTTGTATCTCATATGTTTTTATCAAGTGAGCTTTTCCCATGTTTATGAATTTTATGTAAAAGTTAAATTGCAAAAGCGTAAGCTCAACAAACAGACGCGCAGTCAACGAAGTTAAAACGAGGGATGCCATGTGAAATAAAGTTGGCATAGCAAAATATCGATAGTATAGTATCGATAGCAATGCAAAATATCGATAGCTATGTATGTGTTTTTCAACAAAAAGCTTAAACCGTTATTATATATACACATATTTTACATTTGTTAATTTTATTTTCTGTTACTAATATAGGTCAACTTAAATAAATCAATCTCTTGGCGCTTGTAGCATAGTTTATGAAAATGCGACTCAAAAGCGTTCTGTCCATCACTAACGAAAACATGCAGCAGCATTGTGGAAGGCATTCAACTTTAGTAATGTTTTTAATATTAACATATTTCAGTTATTATTATTTATTTCAATATAAACGTAAATTGAAAATTATGCATTTGTATGTGACTCTTTTTTTATATGACTCTTGATATAACAATTTGATTCAAGTCGACAATGCAGGAAAGCGTAAAGTTTCTTCGTTTCTTTACTGGCATAAGGGTGACAACTAATTCTGGCCGACATGCAGGGAAACTCCAAACTGCTCCTAAATGTAAAGAAGCTTTTGTGATGCAACTTTTTTTTGCGATTTTTTAGATTTTCCTGGGCAAATAGTGTCTATTTGCCAGCGATCAAATTTAAAACTGTTGTGAACATTTGATATCGTTATCACCGTGCATTTTATTTTTATTTATGAGCAAATTTGTAATTTGTGTTTGGTGTTTTGTTCCAGATCATTAAATACTATTTCCATTACTTGTACTAATATGGTCATCAGTACTCGTCCCAGTTTCAGCAATGACCACTTTCTTGTCTTCTGCTGTATTTTCCCGTACATCCTTGTGGCTGGCAAAGTGTGAACGCAACTCACGGGCTAAACGAAATGACTGCGGACACAATTTACACTTATAAACCAATTCTCCTACATGCGTTCGCAAATGTTTGATGTGATCATTACTTTGGGCAAATGCACGTTCACAGTACTGACATTGATAGGGCTTTTCACCGGTGTGCACACGCATGTGACGCCGCAAGTGACCGTGAGTGACAAATCTAAAGGAAAAATCATTTTATAGCATTAATTATAAATGTGTTATGTTTTCATTACTTACCGCATGCCACAGGCATCGCATTTGTGGGGCTTAACGCCATTATGATGCATCATATGCTTCCTAAGTGTGTACGGTCTGGCAAAACGCTTTTGACATACTTCACAGCTAAATTTGGCCTCATCATGCACTTGCCTTATATGACATCTAAGACCGCTGAGACAAGAAAAACGACTTGGACAATTGGGACACTCGTAATTCTGCACCCCAGCATGTCGCATTAAATGTTGTTTCATGTGTGTGGTCGTTTTGAAGGACTTTCCGCATTTGGGGCACAGAAAACGCCTCTCGCTTGTATGTACGCGTACGTGATTCCGTAAACTAGATAGCTGCTGAAAGGCTTTAAGCAGAAATTAATTGTTGAAAATTGTATTATTATTTTTAAAAGTATTTACTTACATTTTTGACAGAACTGGCATTCATGACGCGGGCTAACTGAAGTATGCGTGGGACTGTGGCAACTTTGATGACTGATAAGTGTTTTTATGTTGCGAAAAGATTTACCACACTGTTCACACTTATACTTTGAAAGTGTGGTGTCTGCCTTATTTTGTGTCTGTGAAACATCATCAATAGTCAAGCAATCAGGGTCTGTGTCACTGTTTAGCTCCTCTGTGGCATGCATCGTCGTTACATGAGCCTTTAGTCTGGCAGCGTTTGCGAAGCGATAATTGCAGTACGCGCATTTATACGGACGCCCCTCCTTAAAGTGTACCAGCTTATGGCGATGTATATGGCGAAATTTGTTGCCGCATACATTGCAATTAACTTTTTTTCTGACATAGGGGATTTTTTGTTTTTTTGCAGCGTCATCTGCATCCGACTCGTCCTCTGAATCAGTAAATAATTTTGTTGCCTGCTTGATAATGGTATTACTAGTGTGCTTTTGCGTTTTGGATTCTTGGCACTCACTCGAAACGCAGCTCTCCTCAGTTTTATTCACATCAAGAACATTCTTAATATCAATATCAGCAGTGTGCTCTTGCAATTTTGCTTCTTGAAACGCACTTGAAAGACAGGTCTGCTCAGTTTTATTCACATGTAGATTATTTGACGCTTGCTTGATATCAATATTACAAACGTGCTCTTGCAATTTGCAAACTTGAAGCTCACCCGCAACGCGACTCTCCTCGCTTTTATTCACATCAAGTATGTCCCGCACGCTTGTTTCCATATCCAAACCTACTGGTTTATCATTTGGCATTTGCATAGTTGGCTCTGACAAGGCAATATGCATATAATTTTGATTTTGCAGCGCACGTATATGCTTGTCGGCTTTGCGACATATTTCCTGAAAATTGCGAAAGTTCAATAATTGACCTAGGCAGCCCCCACAAATGTGTTCGGGCAGTCCATCATTTGGCTCGATTTCCATGGCCGGCACAAGCTGCTGCAACCACTGAGCTATGGTCTGCATATCTGGTACATCGTTCACTTTAATGTAATGATGTATAAAGTGCAGCTCCAGTGGTTGTTCAACTTTATTGCATTGCAGGCAAGCGCGGCACATATTATCAAATTCCAACGACATGCCAGTGTGCATATTGTCCACATCCGCCTTGAAAGTTGAAGCTTAACTTGTGTATTACTTTACCGCAAAATGATACGTGCTTGAATTCTTTGATCGTTTAAGCCATTTGTTTTGCTGCCAGCTTTGTAAATAAATAAATGATGTGTTTATAATGTTATCAGAGATGGGCGCATTGCGATTGAATTGCGCGCATCGATAGTCGCGCTGTGCAGTGTAATCGATGTGTTCTGCTGAACTATTGCGATAGAGCCAGTTTTTATCAAATTTTTATTTTTAGAAAATTTATCAATTTGGCACAGTTTTTTTTTATAACTGCAGTTTGTTTTGTATTTATTACAACAATTTTGCTTGTTTGCATATTTATGCAGTTCGATATGTTCGTGCTGAAAACAGCGATAACAACCGATGAGCAGTTTGGAGCTACAACAACAAAGAATGCACAAAGTTTAAATCAGCAATTTGCTGCACATAGCTCTCAGAGCTCTTTTTAATTTTACAATTGTAAATGCTTCACCATTCAATAATGCTTTTTAATAAACTATTGTGCGTGTGCGTTCGCCTTACATACGGAGCTTTAAAAATTACAGCTTTTTTTTTGTTTTTAGCTTTTAACAGAGGCTTGGATTGCCGTCTATGAAAATTGAGTATGGAGTGCTTGCGCGCTATACATTGGTATTTGCTGCTTTAATTGAGACCACTGCACAACACTGATTCAAATTGTTTTGAAAATTTGCCACAAAATATAGCGCAACAGTTTGCAACTTGACGAGATTAAACCAATCGTCGGCATAACTATAACAATTTCAACTAGTTAACATTTGCATTTAATTTCCTGGCTGCAGCACAAACGCTATTATATAAAGAGTATTAAGCTCTAACTAGCTGTCATGTTGATAGCAAAATTATAAATTTAAATTGGCTTGTGTGTGTACAATAACTGCTGATAGCAATATGACATCTAAAACTTGCCACAACTTTGACAGCTGCTGCTGTGTTGCATAGTCTGCATAGTCTGCACGTCGTTATGCAAATATTTTGTACTCGTTGAGAAATTATAATTTGTTGCATGCTGTGCACATTTACTTTTACTTTTTGTGTTTTCGGTTCCCCCTGTGATATATATTATAAATAGCAATTGGGCGAGGCCACACTAACCCAAAAAAAAAAAAGAAAAGCAATCGTTTGCATATAGCAGAGCGCAATTTGCGCAACGGGGCAATCAAATGATTGATGAGTGCTCTAATGTGCATTTTCCTTTTTATACCCTTTAATGAGGCAAAACTGCGGCATATACTGGTGTGCACTGCCTGCCACAGCTTAGCTTGCCTCTAAAGCTAATGGTGCCACGCTTAATCGCGCAGTGCCGTCCAGTGCAACACTTTTCATGCAAAAGCAACTTTTGTTTGTTTACAGTGACTGCAGTGTATAGCGGCTTCGGTCGATAACGCAAAACTTTTCAACTGTATTTTTTACAAATTTTTTTTATTATTATTATTTTTGTTTTAATTGCTTATTTTAGCATGTGCTAAAGCCGCGTCTTGTGGCTTCCTGACCAACTGCCGTTTGCCGATTATCTAATGCTATTATTTTCTTTTAATTTAAACATTTTATTATGCGCATTTAAGTAAAAAAAATTGATTAACTAGGAAACCCACGAATTACGTGTTAACTAAAAGATATTAAAATTTAAGTACATAATTTCGTGTATATTACAGCATTTAAATATGAAATAATTCATATAGATCTGAAAATACCATTCACTTGGGGGCACGCCCGCTTAATTTGTGCGTGCTCCATAAATTTTACAAATATTGCAAGTTATATAAACAGTGTGGAAGCCCTTCACCACTTTGGCTTTCAAACAAAAAATGAGCAGTAAATGTGAAATAAATTTTCTTTTAGAAATCGCCGACATAAACTCGTCAAAATTAATGTAGGAGCGGCCGCTCTGGATATGCCCTAGACGTGAGCATTTGACGTTGCATATTCTCTGATTTGTGGGACTTGTAATGGTTGTTGAAAAAAACATATTTTGTTTTTTTTTTTTTAAGTTTAAATTCATCTTAAACCTGAAAATGTGCTTATACCAAACTTAAAAGCTAAGACTCATTTTTTAAATTCATGCTCGAAATGCTTTTACAAAAGTTATTTCAGCACAAGAAAAATATTTTAGTGTACACCCACTAAGGATTACACTGAGGCCACCCTTCTCGGCCTGCCGGCGTAACCTAACTTTTAGTTCTACTATTTAATATAAAGGCAGATTTTTTAAGAGCTTGCTAATTTGATTTTCAAAACAACATACAGCCTAGTTCTCAGCACCGAATCCATATGTGCATTAACAGCTTAGGCGTAAATTTTTTTGGTAATATAAAGGGCGATTTTTTGTGAGCTCGCTGATTTGATTTTCACAAAAAAAAAACAAGCAACCTTGTAATAATTTCCCAATTCATATGTTTCATGCGATTAATTCTGCATTAACATTTTTAAATTTGTTTTTCAATATTACTTTACTTACTTTATTTGGCCATCTCAACCCGTTACCGTTACTGCTTTGCGCGCGCCTTCTCCAATTGGTCACACCAAGTGAAGATATGTCCTCCCCCACTTGATCCTGCCATCTAAGCTTAAGTCTTTGATGACATCTATGTCGTTGTAGAGCTCATACAGCCCATGGTTCATTCGGATGCGATAGTCGTCCCCAATCTGAAAGGAACTGAAGATTTTGCGAGGAATTTTTCTCTCGAAAGACTCCATCTATCTAAGACACAACCCATGATTGTGCGCCAGCACGCACAGGATGAGCATCTTGTAGAGCGTTAATTTTGTCGATCGACAGGGGTCTCAAGTGTGATTCTTCACCTAACCTCCAGACTGCTATTAAATTCGGTGTTAACGGCGGTGCCAAGGTATTTATAAAACTAATCTCTATTTTTAGCTTGATGGGTGAATTTTTTATAGACATGCACCCTTTCACATCTGGGGCTGGCTAGGAACTTGGATTTACGGTGTAAAAGATAAAAATGGAAGTAACATAGAATTTTAGACATATCTTTACAAAGAAACCAAAAGAGCAGCATTGACCAAGTTGGGTTTTAATAGTTCGTGTTTGGTCAAAGATGCTCGATTTGGCGAATCAAGATAAGATAGACAAAGAAATAGATTAAAGAGATCGTTCATTGGATAGGAAATCGTAGGTGTTATTGTAATTTGCTCATAAGACGCGAAGAGTATCGTGTAATGCATAATTTGATCTATAAAATGGTAATGCTAGAGGTCAAAAATTACGAATTACTCTGGATGGAATGGTAAAAGAAATATTGTTAAGGAGTGTACTAGAGTCATACGAGAGAAACGACTAAAAGCTTATGCAAAAATATCACGCCGTGGCATGTTTTACAATCATTTAGAGAAGGTATAGTCTACAAGGATAAGAGGTCAATTGAATGGTGACATCCCAATTTAAAATCTAAGGAGCAAATAATAAAAATTGTGTTTGAACAGACTCAATCCACTCTTGATAGAGTTGGTATTGAGGGCTCCAAACGGAAGAGTAATATGCCAGTATTGGACTGGCGAGCGATTCATACAGCAGTTTGGTTGTATAAGGCCCATTAAATGCTTAGTACCTCCGCGTAACAATTGAAAGAACTCTTCTAGCTGTATTTACAATATTGTAGAGGTGATTATTAAACTTAAGTTTGTGTTCGAACAGAATATCAAGGGCGGACACGCTATGCATGGGTTTCAAGCTAAAAGCGTCTAGAGAGTAGGTAGCAAAATATGGGGCACAACGATAAATCGTTATAAGATTGCATTTTGATATGTTAGGCGACAGCTGGGGTCTAATGCATCAAAAGTTTTCACAAGTCACGTTGTAGGTCATCTGCATACATTAGGATGAGAGAATGGGAGCTGACTTGGGGAAGATCGTTTAGAATTAAGTTAAAAAGCAGAGGACCTGTATGGCTACACCTGTGGTACACCTGACGTGACTTTCAATTCTTTAGATTCACAGCTTTTAAAAATTGCCTTTTGAGCACGTTTTGATAGATAGATTGAGGATTCAGTCTAACAGGCGAGACGGAAAAGCCAAACGTGACAGTTTAAAGATGAGAAGTCCATGGTTTGCAGAGTCAAATGCTTTATTAAAGTCAATATAAATAACATCAGTTTGAGTTTGTTCTGTAGAATCATTATTAATAAAAGAGGAGAGTTCTAAGAGATTTGTAGAAGTCTACCGACGTTTCATAAAACCATGTTGGGTGGATGATATCAAAGAACTGCAGTAGTGTTGCAATTGTGAGATAACAATCTTCGCAAAGATTTTAGGAATCGTAGAGAGCTTAGCAATACCACGATAGTTTTCGATATTGTTTTTGAAACCTTTTTTATAAATAACTATAATGTACGATGCATTCCAGATAGACGGAAGATAAGAGTATTTAAGTGAGATACTACAAAGAAACGGTGGGAGTGAGCACAGCTGGGAATGGCATCAGGGAGAATAGGATGATTTTGTGGACAATAAAATCCATTTAAATACAAGGGTGTCCATTCTTAACAGCTCGTATGCTCAAATGCGATAGTTTACCAGCTGCTTTTCTCGGCATAATTGCTGTAACTTTGTTTTTCCAATTTTCAAAATAAAAATGAAATAAATCAAAACTGCAAAGAAGTATTGCAGTTCTAGATGCAATATTAAGTGTAAAACTAAAATGTGTTTTTATTTTAAAAATTTTCGAATCGGTAATCTCTGCTGGAGCTAGCTTGTGCAGTTGCAGGCAACCTTAGCATTATTATGAGTTTGAATCACAAATTAACGATCTTCCAAACAATCAATGTCGCTTCAAAAGAAAAGTAGAAGCAGCGCCTGATGAGAGCTAGTGAGTTTGCCTGTGAACCGGTAATGGCTTGTAATGGCCATTAGATGGTATGATTAAGATAAGGATGAAATAGCAGAATAGGATAAGATTGCACTGCAGGAGTAGCACGAAAAGTGGCAATTAATGAGTTGTTAGATTATCAACATTTTCTTTTTATTTTGAACGAAACTGGTTATCTGAAATCTTCTGTTAAGCGGGAAAGGCTGCAGTCAAACAGGAAATGAGCTATGTAAATCCAGGCTATGATGAATCTTTGAAATCCCAGTATTTATCCATGTGGTGCACTCTTTATTTGTAATGTATTTAGTTTTTCTTGACCAAAGCTTGGCAATTTTCATAATGTAATGAGTTTTCATGTTCAATTACCTTGCACTTGCTATACATTTGTGTGTGTGTGCGCGCGTATGTGCGCTGCATGAGTTGAACCGGTTTGGCTGCGCTTGGGTTTGGGTTAAGAGCGGCGCTGGGTGGTGGGCAGGTGGTTAACCTGCTGCCTGCTGCCTGCCACATGTCGCATTCATTGATTGATAACAGGTTTTTTTTTGCCTCAAAGGAAAAACTATTGCCACAAGCATTGGCCATGCGGCGTATACGTAATATGCTTTAATTGTACCAGTTTCGCACGCAATATGCGTCTATCTGTGTGAGTGTGTGTGACAGGTGTGATTGTGTGCGTGTGTGTGTGTGTTGGGTAGTTATTTTTCCAAACAATTGTAGCAGCTCCATAAATTACCTACCAACAACAACAACAACAACAACAACAAGCTGCCCCCATGTCGTTTGTTGTCGTTTTGAAGTTCGTTGCCGCTTCGATGTTGCTTGCCTGTTGGCTGCACCTCTTGAAACATTTCACATTTCGCTCGCCCGTTTGTACATTTACTTTTGAATTTTTTCTTTCTCTGCATCTTTGGAATGGGTGGGGGGAAGCAAACAGTTTGTGAATTTTTTGGGTATAAATCGTATCTGGTATCAAACGGTTAGCCACATTCAGTTAACACACGGCAAAGGTGCAGTACGTCTTAAGCACAGCACAGCGCACGGAAATTCAACGAAAATATTTAAATTTAAAAAGAAAAATTTAAATAAGTTTTATAAACTAGTGCAAAAGTTTTATAAAGCTAACTTCCTTGTTTGTGCTTAAAATTTAAAAGAAAAAAAAACGATACAAAATGCTGAAAGTTGTTGTAAGTTGTGTAACGCTGCGCCAAAGGATTAATTAAGTGGAACAAGCGAAACATGACAGCAGGAGTCCCCTGAACTCATTTTTTTTTTGTTTTTTGATAAAGTGTTTTAGTCAAATATAATAAAGCCTAAGCGTAATAATTTTTTATTTACAAGGCAATTTTGAAACATGTAAAAATTTTTCAAAATGTGAGGCTTTTCTTTTTTTTTTAAGCCAGAGAGCAGGTGGTGAAACCCCCGTAACACTTAGACACCAGCTAGCTGGCAAAGCGCTTTACAATTGTGTTACGTGTTGTGTTGAGTTCACTTATTTTTTTTTTTTGGTGCAAGCCTACAGGTGGTGAAGCCCCTGAAGCTGTTCACGCTACTTAGCTCAGCTCTACACATTATTCATTTTGATGCCTGCTGTGCTTCAAATTTTTGAATTGAGTGCTTGGATATAATATTTGCGAAACTGAAGCATCATTGCTTTGCATGCAAGCGAGCAGTGCGCGAAGCCCCCTCTTCGTCGCCTACGACAAAGTTAGTTTTGCGTATAAATATTTGGCTGGATTTGGCTAGCAATTTTGACAATTAAATTCAATTGATATACATATATTTTTTTGTTAGCCAACAAGTGGCGAAGCCCCTTGAGTTGTTGTAGGTATTAAGGTAGTAAGGTATTCCTATTATTACTTTTTTTTAACTTGGTTCGTTTACAATTTTAACATTGTCTGCATTTGGGTACATTGTTGAAAATTTGCATATACTTGATTAAACATTTTTTGCAAGCGCACAGTACGCGAAGCCCCTTGCTCAATTCCAACTAAATAGTAAATGCTTAATAGGTGTATTTTGTTATACTTGACTTGCATTTGCTAGCAATGTTGGCTGTTATTATGATATTACATATCATTTTTGGCAAGTAAGTGGTTGGCGTAGCCCCTTGTTGTTTAAATGCTTATTGAGTGAGTTACTTTGATGCTTCGTATACACATTTTTTTGTCACTTTGGCGATAAATACTTATATATATATAATAGTATTATTACTGAACTAACATATCTAGCGCTGTGTGAGGAACCCCTATACCCAAGTAGGGGAATTTTGTGTGAATTAAACTATTTTTTATTTTTGAAAGATAGCTGAAACCCTATATTATATGTTTATTCCTAATATTTCAATTACTTGTTTCCAATGTGCATTCTTCTGGTATAGAGATATTTTTAACAATGCACAATCTAAACGTGAACTTGCTTTTTTTGCAAGCCAGCAGAGGGTGTAGCCCCTTACTTATTTGCAGCTTCATAAATCATCTCGTTAATTTTGATACCTATAAAGATTACTAATTCAAGCTAGCTGGCATTTCCGGAAATTATAGCAAACTTACATGCCATTTTTTCTAAGCCATCAGTGAGCGAAACCCCTTATTGTGTTCTAAAAAAAAAGATTGTTTAAGTTTTACGATTTCTTGGCAACGGAAATGGGGCAGACCCTATATCTAAACCGCTGATTCTGATAGTATCATCTCATGCAAGCCAACATAGGATCATAAACAATGATTGCTTTTTTGCAAGCAAGTAGAGTGTGAAGCCCCTTAATCTGTTGTATTAGCATATCATCAAAGTACTTCACTGCTTTTCAGCTGTCGGGTTACTTTGACGCCTCAGTCGCTGAACCTTTTTATGAATTTCTGCAAACCAACAGTGTGCAGAGTCCCATATTTTGAACTAGTCAGTTGGGCGTCCAATGGGTATTCGAAACTTCCGTGAAAAAGGTGCACAAAATATTTTCTATATTTTGCAAATTACATTTCAAATAAAACTTAAGACGTCTAAAAAATAAGCTTAACTCGGCCTGAAAACTAAACTTGCTGAAAAGCCGAAAGCGTATCCGCTCAACATAAAGATCAAAATAATATTTTCCCAACTAAAGCCTCAAATTCACTAACTTTCCTGCACTTTTACAGCTGCCCTGTTTGGTACTTCTTGCGCTCACCCAAGCACTTAAGATCCACGAATACGATCATCACGATCATCACGAGCATGTCGAGCATCATCATGAACCCGAACATGAGGAGACCGAATTGCATCATGAAGTTGACCACAAGCATGCCACTTCGCATCAGAGCGTTAAGTTCCATCACTATCATGCCGTGCCTGTTTACATCAAAAAGGAGGATCAACATTTGGTCAAGAAACCCATTGAGATTGGTGGCACCAAGCAAAAGTTGAAGGTTCTGCATCCCAAGACCGAGCATAATCTCAATCATGGTCTAGTGCTGGAACAGCATAGCGAATCGCATGTGCAGGGACATGGACACTACGAAGAACCCATACATCATGCGGAACACTATGAGCACTATTCGCATCATCATGAGTAGAGAAAATTTCTGATGTTTATTGGGGAAAAAATCTCCCGAGTTGCCAAAATGTTAAATGTCAACCATTTCATTCATCTATGTATTTCCATTTGTTCGTTCCCGCTATGAGTCTGTATTTTATGTAAGAATTTCTTTTTTTTTTTGTTCTCAGCTTACGTTATAAATTTTTGTTAAATGAAAAAAAGTTGTATAAAGTATTATTAAAAGTATACCGGGAAATGTTTTATTTTTAGCTTAGGTTTAGAAACTCCATTTTCTACTAAGGGTTTCGTTACCATCCAGTAGAAATAACAGGGAATCACATAATTTTTAAGAATCTTAATTTGACAATTTGCAGGTTCCATTTCTGTTAGTTATTTCGGTAAAGCACAGCAGAGTTCTTTTGGAATGTTGAGCGATGAAGCGATGATTTCAATGCGACTTTTTGGCATAAAATACTTCGGCTATTCCGTAGTCCTCCAAGATGCACTTGAATGGGGTCCATCTCCAATCATCTAATTCAAATTGCTTCTTCTGTCTTGACTCTCAATGAAATCCGTTTACCAACCAGTTTGGTTTCCGAGGTCGCGACCAGCGAGAGAGGGAGACTCGAAATGAACACTATGACTCATATATGATTTGAGGGTTCCCTGGGGTCATGCCGCGATTTTTCATCTGATAAGTACGGATGCAAGCGGGCATCGATATCGGATCGAGCGATTCGCTGTATACATGTAATTTCCAAATAGTTTTAGGAAACACCACCTATTGACTGACTTTCAGATGTTGAAGTATGGCAAGAAATAGAAATCATTACTCCAAAGACTATGGTAGCACTACTTCAAAGAGTAGTCTGACGGAAACTGCTCCGGCTGCGACCGTTGGTACATACACTTGAGAGGTATCTAGCCCATGACATACTAATAAAAATTTCCAACACTAACCAATATATGTTGAAATTTAAAAAAAAAATACAAGCGGCATACAGAAAGAGCGTCTTCCTCCGAAGTTTATGCAAGTGTTGGAGATCCAAGCTCAGCAAGAAAGTACAAGTCGGTATACTCTTGTAAAGTCTATATAGGGCTCTAAAAGTAAGGCATCCTTCTGAAGGGTTTTCCTGTAAAATAGTCGTAAATGGGAACAAGGAGACAAGACAATACACCTATAATCGACCATCTGTCAATCTAGAGTTTTAAAAGTGAAATAACAGTAGGGAATTTTAGGTTTCGGGCTACTTCCTCCCTTTGAAGCATGTTTCTCTAAATCTATTGTAAGTGTCGAGACCCAAGAGGCAAGATGGATATATTGCCATATCCATTTAACTGTCTGTACAACGGAGTTTTAACAGTGAATAAGTAATAAGGGCTAGCCCTCTAAATTGATCGAAAGTGTCTAGGAAACATGTAATTTTATCTTACTTGTACCCAAGAACGTCTGTCTCCTTGTTCAACGGAGTTTAATAACTGAAGCTTTTGGGTTTCAGGTAACCTTTTCCTCATGAATGGAAGTGCAGGTTGATCGTAAGTGTGGAGAACAGGAAGACAAGTCAATATGCTTATATACGTCTACCTGTCTGTACAGCGGAGATTTTGAAAGCGAAGCAGCAATAGGGAGCTTTTGGAACTGTAATAGCGTGCTTCCGGTTTATCGAATATGAATCGTTGCTGGCTTGCTGTAGTTTTAGCGGATGTATGTGGTTGCTATCGGTCGGCTCGCTAAAGTGGAGCAACACCACTATGGTTTGGTTCAATCGCTTGCGGGCATGTGGGGAGATCTTTCATTGGACTCTTTTGTCACATCGTAGAACAAGGCTACGTTGTAAATATTGCGTTAAGATCGGAAATTCAAGGTCTTTTGTGTTGAGGTCTCCACAGCCCATGACCTAACTTATACTAAGCGGTACTATATATCATGACGCAGATTTAATTCCTGTGGGACGGCCGCAAAGCAATGCTTCACAGGGAAGATACCTGCGTCAGACAAGCCTTCTTATCCGCACCAACCTTCGAAGCTCCGTCAGCACGGTCCCAGCGAAGTGTGCCACTGCATGCCAGATAGATTTACTGTCTAGCATCATTGGCACCAAATTTTCAATCGACAGTAAGACTCCAGCCGCTCGTAAAACAAAGACAATAGGATGTGTGGAGTATCTGCTTGGATACCTCTTGCACAACTTGGACCGTCGCCATTCTCCTCATGTCCAAAACGAAGCAGATAGCTACGAAAGCAGCCGTGACTAGTTAGTAATTGGGTGAGATGAAAGCTCCGGTTTATCCATGCTTCAACTTTTGGAATGACACTGTTAGTCCATGTACCCTTGAGCGATACTTCCCACCTACCCTGCCACTTGATCATGCTCGTACTGCTTGCTTCCGTTTTTTGCAATATGCCTGAGTACTCTAGGGGTCTGAGTAACAGTGCAACGACTTCTCTATTAATAGATCAATGAAGAATGTAGGTCTAAGGATATCGATTCGTCTAAATGTATGTGGCTTATGCTGTGTCGAAACTCCGGCGAATGACTGCCAGTGCACATTTGATAAGATGTTTCGAACTAAGATGGTATATATTTTTTAAAATTTACTAAGACAAATGTTTTAGATATTAATTCCGATAATAACTTGCGGAAACGCAATCCGGAATCCGTTTGGTCCTTATAACTTTCAAGATATTAGCAACCTGCTGACTTTCTCAAATTACTGCAAACTACTATGTTTTTTTTTTATTATATTTTTAATTACATAATTAACATTACGCATACATACGAATATACCGCTTATGTATATTTTTTTGTTTTTTTTTTATTTTTTAGTTTATATTTTGCTAGCATGGGACAGCAACCATTGCGCTTTGAGCAGCTGCCAAAATGACTTCTCCAACGACTTTCAATCAAATCTCAGGCATTTTT
The DNA here is from genome assembly GCA_035046065.1 of Chymomyza procnemis. Classification (NCBI taxonomy): domain Eukaryota; kingdom Metazoa; phylum Arthropoda; class Insecta; order Diptera; family Drosophilidae; genus Chymomyza; species Chymomyza procnemis. Next base: position 32,814,313 of record JAWNOJ010000021.1, on the reverse strand, counting down.
TTGCACATAAAATAAATAATTACTATTAATTAAACTTAAAAAGATTAAAAAAAAAATACACAAAAAAAATATTACAATTTGGAGTTAGTTTTATAAGCTAAGCACAGTCTGCAGCTAATTCTTGGGTGGTGGTCGCAGCGCCAGATTGGCTTCAATATCCTTGACCAATTTGCCACCGACGCGTACAACGTTCTTCTTGCCGCTTGTGGAAATCGCTTGATGCGCGCTGCTTCCACCGCGTTTGCCACGTTTGCCATTGCCGGCACCAGTGGCGGAGCCACCAGTTGCGGCACCGCGCAGCAGCTGCGTCTTGTAGGTATGCTGATAGCCATAGCCTTCGGGATTGTTGTTGAACTTGGGACTGTAGCTGTCGTACTCGAGACTGCCACCACCACCAGCAGCAGCAGCAGCAGCAGCAGCAGCACTGCTTTTATAGAGCGTGGGCTTGGCATGTGCCAGCCGCAAAGGTTGTTCACCCCAGCTGTCCGCAGGCTCTTCATATTTGGATGGCAGCTGTGGTTTCTTAACCACATACTGATAGGGATTTATTAGTGGATAACCATCATTGGCAACGCCATCCGCATCATTGACCAATTGTTTTTCATCCTGCTCAATGGAGCTGGGTGCGGGCTCGGCAAAGTAACCTGTATAGCCTTTGTACTCTGCATGCAAATCGGCATTCTGTTTATGCTTATGGCGATAGTCCGAGATACCAGCTGCTCCTACACCACGCAACTTCTCTGCTTTATAGGGCAGCGAGTTTATGTCATGATAGACATCCGAGTTGAAGTAAAGCTTATGTGGTTTAGTTGTTACCGCAGCGCTCAAAGCACGCTCATCCTGTTCCGGCGTTGTCACCACATGCGACAAATCAAACTCCTCTATGTTCTTAAGTGCCGCACCATGATCAAAGTGCTCCGCGTGTGCGGCACTCTTCAGTGGCAGCGTATACGGTTTGGATACGGTCTTTACTGTGGCAGTCTGCAGCGGTGCGCGTGTCTTTATCTTATAGATAAACTCCACATTGGGCGCCATTTCGTCGGGTGTTAGTTCCGGCGCCTGATAGGCGGTTTCTGTCTCGGATTGATAACGCGGCGCTGAGTGCGACTTTACCAACCCATGTGATTGCTGCTGCTGTGGCTTGGAGTGTAACTGATGCTGATGTTGCTGTATATGCGAAGCTGCCTGCGTTTGATAACGTGGTGCCGCATTAGCGCTGCTGCCATGATAGACGCTAGAGCTGGAGGCAGCGACGGAGTTGCCGACACTGTATTTGGGTCGCACTGTAGTGCTGCTGTAGCGTTTCTCCTCGCTCTGCGCTGGTCCAGTGCTGCCAAGTTGCTTATAATAGTAAGTCTTTGGGCTGGGATCCTGATGTGTGGTTAGAATTTTGCCCTCCGCCTGTAGCTCTTTCATGTATTTGATGACGGATTTTTCAATTTGCTTCATTATCTCGGCTTTGGGTATCTCCGTAGAGGCTGATAGGCGCACCTTCTCCTCGGCCTCCTGCTCAATGCTACGATACGGATGTTGCGACTGCTGTTGTTGGTAGTAGTACTTGGCACGATATTGACGCTCTATATCGCTGTTCTCCGCTTGTGAAGCGTTCGGCTCGTAGACATCATAGGAGCGCGTTATGCCGGGCTCACGTTCATAGACGGGTGCTGGTTCGTTGACATTTGGAGCAGTTTGCTGCTGTTGTTGCTCTGCGAGTAACAGGGCCTGCTGTGCTAGTTGTGCCTGCAGCTCAGCTTGTATCTGTGCCTCCAGTAAGGCCTGGGCCTGCGCATGTGCTTGTGCGTCCTGCTGCAACTGCGCCGAATCTTGACTAGTTAAAGTCGTCGGAGTTGATTGCTGTTGCTGCAATGTATTAGAGAAGCAGAGGTTGTAATTGATTGTCGGCAATGAGAGTAGGCTGAGTACAAAGTAGGAAGGAAGTTGGGAGTAAGGGGTTACGAGATATACAAAGGAGTTGTAGAAATGAGGATAATTTCGATGCGGGTATTCTTGGAGTATAACTGATCAGGGGTAAGACAATATGGGAAGACGCTAGGTCGTTGCTTTGCTGTCTCTAATTGAGAGCCTGTGCGTGAGGATTCGATTTTGAACCTATTGTTTTGGCTGTTTTCCTGACACCCTGCGACTTTTGTGTTGGGATAGTTATCTTTTCTTGGAAGCAGATAACTAGTGTGCTCAAGAAGGTCCTTCTGACAATCTGAATAAGTCACATATTGAAATGGATTTTGCGAACGGCAAAATATAAGAATATTGGAACCATACAAGACATCTTCCACATTTAGTTGGACACAAAGGCAATCAAATAAATCATACAAAAGGGATGCCTGGCTACGGGCAGAAAGGCTTAGTCCATTATGGAGAGACCTTGTTGGTTTTATAGAGTATCAGTACCAGAAAGTTAAAGAAAGAAAAGCGATTTTGGCGACCCACTTATTCTGTACAGCCTTCACCAGCTGCTCGAGGAGCATAACTTACTTGCTGCTGCTGTTGTGGCTGTTGCGTTATCTGCTGTTGCTCCTGTTGACTATACGACTGCTCTGCTGTCAATTTTTGTCTGCCGCCATAGGCTAGCTTAACTGCATTGGCCACATATTCTGCTGCCGTTTCTGAATCCTCCAGCGATGCTGTCTCCCGACTAGCTGCACCTGCTGATGCCGTTGCACTCAAACTGTTGCTATAATGTGAGCTTATCTTTGAATGCCGTTGTGGTAACTCGCTTTCGGGACGTATAAGATTCTGTTCCAGCTGACCGTAGTTGTAATCTTTGGAAGAAACTATTTAGAGTAAATTGGGAGGAGCAGCGGCTGACTTATGCATACTAACCATGTGATGCTTCCTTTGGTCTGCTGGTCGATGTACGTCTTTGATAGCCGCGCCCATCATTGCGACTTGCTGCCAGCGCCAATTGATCGGGTATGGCAGACTTTTCGCTTACCTCCTCCACAGCTGATTTCGCGGCTGTACGACGACGTATGCTGGAGCTGCGTGGTAATGATTGGGCTGAGATCGTTGTCAGGATGGTCGACTGAAATGGTAATGGGAGTGTAAAGTTTAATTATGATAGCAAGTGATGTGTGGGCAATAGACGGAGATTTTAAACAGTGCCTGTTTAATGAAGGCACGAACTGTAGATGTGCCAGACAACTCGAGTTTAAGCGGAAGGCGCACATACATATCTGCATGTTCCGGAGGAAGTGAATTGTCTTAAAATTTGAAGTAATAATCGTCCTAATGTGTTACTGAGGGAATCCGCTGGCTCGAGGTTTACGAAAGAATTTGTTGAATTTAATGTTCTTGATCGGTGTTTGCAGCTTAAGCCGATTTTGGCTCGAGGATTGTCGAACAATTTGTTGAATTTACTGTTCTAGATCGATTTTTGCGGCTTTAGCCGATTTTGGCTCGAGGCTTGTGAAAGAAGTTGTTGAATTTAATGTTCTAGATCAAAATTTGCGGCTTTAGCCGATTTTGGCTCGAGAGGTTTGTGGAAGCAGTTGTTTAATTTGACGTACTGTATCGAAATTTGCAGTTTTAGCCGATTTTGGCTCAAGGTTTGTGGATGAAGTTGTTAAATTTAATGTTCTAGATCAATATTTGCGGCTTAAGCCGATTTTGGCTCGAGGTTTGTGAAAGAAGTTGTTGAATTCAATGTTCTAGATCAATATTTGCGGCTTAAGCCGATTTTGGCTCGAGGAGTTTGTAAAAGAAGTTGTTGAGTTCAATGTTCTAGATCGATATTTGCGGCTTAAGCCGATTTTGGTTCCAGGTTTCCGGAAGAAGTTGTTGAATTTAATGTTCTAGATCAATATTTGCGGCTTAAGCCGATTTTGGCTCGAAACGTTTGTGAAAGGAGTTGTTAAATTTGACGTACTGTATCGAAATTTGTGCCTTTAGCTGATCTTGGCTCGAAGATTATCGAACAATACGTTGAATTTACTGTTCTTGATCGATATTTGCGTTTTTGGCCGATTTTGGCTCTAGGTTTGTGGATGGAGTTGCTGAGCTTAATGTTCAAGATCGATATTTGCAACTTAAGCCGATTTTGGTTCGAGATTTGTGGAAGAAGTTGTTGAGTTTGAAGTACTGTATCGATATTTGCAGCTTAAGCCGATTTTGGTCCGATATTTTGAAAGAAGTGCCATTATCTGGGGAACATACTCAAATACTTTGATGCCGCAATGACTCCTATGGATTTGTTAAAATAGGATTGCTTATATTCAACGACTTGGTGCCACAATAGACAATATTAATATATCAAATCGAAAGATGTCCGATAAATTTCTCCCATGACATCATGAGCTTTACAATCACATTAAATACAAACAAAAAGAAATTCAAATATTACGCATACGCAGTGTATGTCTTTGGCCAACACTAATTGACCAACTTTATATGCATATCTTGTCCCGGGTAAATGTATCTTTAGCAAAGCATTTAGTAGCCAATTTACTTTTGCCCACATTGTTGTTATTCGTCCAATACTATGTTGTTTATAGTTTGTTTATAATTAGTTTAATTAAAGTTAACAAATTCACTTTCGCTTTCGGAACGGGCCAGTTGCCAAGTTGCTGACGCCACTTGCTGTAATTTGGTATGATTGACTTGCCGCATGCGTGGCGTCGCTGCCCCTCCGTCTTGCCACAAGCCGTAGCAAGTTCATTCACATAAAACAACAACGTTGTCGACGCTTGCAGTTGCCGGGAGGCGTGTGTATCTTATTTTTTTTCTTTTCTTGGATTTTCGACGTAATTTGGATCGTTTTAAGATATAAACATGAAATGTTAGCAACACGCAACTTGGCCATAACTTTGGCTAACTTTGTCTAAATCCACAAGTTGGATGTCATGATTAGACAGACGCAGAGCTACTTGGTAGTTCAAATTGTTGGAAATGATATTTTTGGTTGGAATAATGGTGCATTAGTTGAGCTGGGAAGTAGCTAAAAATTGAAATTAACTGTTAATAGTAGAACTTCGATCTTAAGTTACATTATTCACTTGGTTTGCTAGCTGCAGGAAAAATTATAAAAATACTTCCACTATTAGAGCTCTAAAGGTAGCGGTGGGTAGAAGTTGTTGAAATATTAATAGTTGTCGAGAAAAACAGAAACCTACAGTTTCTAGCCGAATCTACTAAGCGAGATTTATTTTGGCAAACTGTGTCTATTTGCTAGCTATGCCAGCGCTAGGCAAATGCATCGTCAGTGCTGCAGGGTAGCACCAAACCAACGAACTTCGGTCACCCGAGGGATTGCATTTAGGAAACACTCTTTAAACTGTTTAAAAATTTCAGACAGAATTTAAGTTACTATTATTTTATAACGTTAGATATGGTTAAATGTAGCCCGGTTCATTTATAAACAACAATTTTTTTAAATCTATTAACACAGAACTTATGATATAAAAAAAAAATGGAAAATGATTAAAAATGTTACTACTCCAAAAACTGTGTTTGGTAGAGTAGATGCAACTGCTTTGTTTATACGATAATATTCTATGTGTTTGTTCTACTTTTCTTTTTTTATTTTCAAGGAAAAATATATTATAATTAGTTTTTTTTTATTATTATAAAACAAAAAATTAACTTTGCATTAACATTGATTTTATGTTGAAAATTAAAAATACTTTATTGCAAAAATCGAATTATTAGCGCTTTAATAGACCGAATCAAGTCATATTTATTTAGCACTGAAAGAAAATTACTATTAGAAACAAAAAAGAGTATAATTAATTTTTTAAAAACCATAATTTATGTTTGGACTTCATATGTAGTCATTAAGTGTCAAAATTATTAAAATACTTTATTTCAAAAATTGATTTATTAACCAAATCAACTCTTTTAAAATTTTAGCATTATATGAAAATATAATGATATTGAAATAAAAAAAAATTGTAATATTTGTATAATTAATTATTTTAAAACAAAATTTTGTTGTATTTAATGCATACATTAGATGTTAAAAAAAATACTTCATTTAAAATAACGAATTTTAGGTTTTTTTTTTTTAAATCAAAATCAAGTCTTGCAGTATTTTTGCATTAATAGAAAAATGTTAATAAAAGTATAAATACAAAAAATAAATAAATAAAAATTTTAAGTTTAAAGTCAGTTGTTTCTCAAGTTTTGTAGCATTTTTTTCATTAAAAAATAAAAATAGTATCATAAATATAAAAAATAAATGTACAATATCAATGTAAGCTAGAATATGTAAAATATAGGTTAGGTTAGGTAAAACCGGCAGGCCCCCAGTGGAGGGAATCTCACATAGATCGGAGTGATTCTTATTAATCAAAATATATAAAAAACCTTAATATATACCATCGCGTTTTAGTAAAAAATTTCTCACATCCAAAAATTTAAAGTTTTTAGTTTTTTTTTTTAATTTTTAAGTAAGATTTTAATAAATCTTGCAAACAGCAATAATTTAAAATTATAATCAAAAAAATTTTATGCATGTATTAAAAATTCAAAGGTTTTTAAATTTGTTTCCTCGTTTTTTTTTACTTTTTAGGTAAATGGGTTTTGAATTTTAAAAAAATATACATATAAAATAAAATAAAAACAAAAATATATGTAAAGTCGAAATTAAAAAGTTTTTAGATTTGTAATTGTTTTCAAACTTTTTTTACATTTTACGAAACTTGGTATATATATTAAAATAAAATAAATATAAAATAATATATAAAAAAATTAAACAATTTTTAAACTTAAAATTGTTTCTTCGCTTTTAATTTTTTAGGAAACTTGCTCCACTTGTTTCTCCACTATTTTTTACTTTTTAGGAAACTTGGTTTTATATATTAAAAAAAAATATAAATATAATCAACAGAAACATTTAAAGTTTAGTCAAAAAAATATATATGATAAATATATAAAGTCAAAAATAAAAGCTTTTTAAATTTAAAATTGTTATGCATTTTTTAGTTTTGCTACAAAATTGTTTTATATGTTTCTATTATATGTTTTTATATATTTTATATGTTTTTATTGAAAACACAAATAATATCGAATATTTAATATAATACAAACGTTTTAAATATAAAATTGTGCATATTTATTTTTTAATTGTTAAGAAATATTGATTTAAATGTTTACAAAAGGCAAATGTAATAAACTTGCACAATCAATTTCAAATAAAAAAAAAATTAAATAAACAAAATTTTAATTTCAAATCTTTAAAACATTTGCTTACTTTTTAGAACAATTATTTTATATGTTAAAAAAGAAAAATACAATAAAACAATTTAATCAGATGCAAAAAGTTAAAATATGAAAATAAAAATTTTTTTTAAGCGTTTATACATTTATTTAATAAAAATTTTTTTTTGAATATTACAAAAAGGAAAAATAAAAATATTTTTTGTAAACATAAAAATTTCAATTGAATCACAAAAATAATATTTTTTATTACAAAAATGTATAATTGTAAGAATTTATTCACTTTTTGTTATTTTAAAAGAATTTATTTATATTTAAAATAAATATATACATGTTTTTATAACAAATAATAAAAAAATTATAAAAAAATAGTAACAAATAATAATAAATAATAAAAAAATAAATAAAAAAATAATAACAAATTATAAAAAAATTATGAAAAATAATAACAAATAATGACAAATTATAAAAAAATAATAACATATAATAAAAAAATAATAACAAATAATAAAAAAATAATAAAAAATAATAACAAATAATAAAAAAATAATAAAAAATAATAATGACAGATAATACAAATAATAAGAAATAATAATTATCGAATAAATAAAATAGATAAATTTTAAACAAATCGTGAAAAATAAAAAATATTAAAAACAATAACATTACATTAAAAAAAAATAATTATATTTATAGTTAACAAGTATAAAATCGTTTAACAAATATGAAATTATACCAACGCAAAAAGGTATGAATTATATTTATTAACATTATTAAACTTTATTATTAAATTTTTTAAACATTAATTTTTAGCATTAAAAAACATTGTTTTTAAAAAATAAATCTGCTTTAGATTGCAAGAAGTTCAGTAGCAAGTTAACAAAATATTAATAATTTATTAAATTGTTATAATTTAAACAATTTTTAATTAGTTAATTTAGTTTCTTATTTTTTTAAACAAATACGCAAACATTTGTAAATCGTTAGCTCTTGAAATGAAAAAAAAGTTTAATTGATAAAAAATATATCAATTGCTTCTTTGAACTTTCAATTTTAAAACAATTTATTTTTATTCTTAATGCAAAAATAAAAATTAATTATTTTATAGAATTTTATAGTTTTCAATAGGACTTACCAACGGCGATTCATGCTTTTTGAGTTTTATTTTTTAGCAGTATCCTGGCATTTACTCTCATACAAACTAGTGAATTTTAGTTAGTAAAAGCTGGAAACTTTTTTTTAAGTTTTTTTTAAATTTTAATACAAAATTTGTGTAAGTTTTGGAATTTCGCAGTTGCAAGAAAATAACCCTATCAGTTGAATAACTAGATGAAAAGAAGAAGAACGTACAAAAATTGGCTAATCGCTACAAGAACTGCAACGCGCCAGACAACAACAAGAGAAGAGCTCAAAATGCAAACTTAAGATTACTACTATTAAATTATATCCAATAAGCTGTTACAATACGTTGGAAACTTTCTTAAAAAACTTTAAACAAAACCGTCATTTGGCATATCCGAACAAACCAGAGCAGTTATATTTTTCAGATGACAGACAGATGTTTCAACTCCAATTTTTCTTTTTTTTTATGGCAAATAACTCTTGATATAACTATAAGATTTGCACTCGCACATTTGTTTACAAGTTTTTATTTTCTTCATTCACCATTTTATCACTTTCGTTTAGGAACAAAGATTTCAAATTTTTCGAATTTGTTTTTTAAACTTAAAAAAAAATGCTTCTTTGAATAACAACAAATCACTTTTCACTTTTTGGAAGAAATAAAAATATCAAGTATCCTTTAGTCGCTTGGCTCATCCATCCAGCTACTTACGATTAACAAGGCCGAGACCAAAAGATATTGGCTCATTGTGAGCCTTGAAGGCCGCCGCGTAGCGTACATCATTTCGCGTCTAAGTAAGAGTTTCAATTGAATTGCGAAGAGCGTGTGGCAAGTGGCTTTTATAATCCACGACGATCGAAAAACCTAACCGACCGATCGACCGGCATTTGTTGCAGTTCCAGCGGAAAATTTATGCGCATGGTGAAGTCCAAAGGAAAATGCATACCAGATACACACACACACTCACAGAGACTGGAGGCGAGAGAAAGAGCAAATGGAATCGCATCGTTTGGCAAGTGTTGACTTTCGATGAGTCCATATATTTTCGTATGGAAGATAATCGCCATGGCATGGCTGGAGCAGTAGTGCTTGCATTAGAGATGTGTGCACAACTGCGATACGATATTCTTACAAAATGTTGGGTATTTTTTGTAGAGTATTCGGCAAAAAATATTCGCCGAGCTGAAAAGTCAAATTATTTAGCAAATTGTAATAAATTAGAAAATTTGTTTCGTTTTTCAACAAGCTGCGATTTCCGTTCTGTCATATCACAAATTTTAGGGGAATTCCCTCTTTACTGATTAAAGCAAATGTAGCTGGCCTCACCGCTGGACCAAGAAATTAACGCAACATTTTAAACTTACTAAATCAAACGATTTTTTCAGTACATTTTTGACACTTTGGTTAAGGATAAAATTACTGAAATTAATTTTTGCCTGAAAAAAGTTTTCAATTAAAGATTGCATTACATTTGCTGGCTTAGCATTGTGGGCAAGCAACTTGGCCAGAATGTTTAAAAAGTTTAAACGCTTTGGATTGCAATACAAACGAATATTCCAATATAATTGCAGTTGATGGTAAAGGTTTTGACGACTTGATATTCGTTGACATTGATAAACTGATTATTGATAAATTACTAAGCGAAGACGAAATATTATATTTTGCCCCACAGCAAGCAGATTCCATAGAAAGCAGTGGTAGTAAGGAATCTGTTAAATTAACTGCAAATTTAAATACAAGAAGGACTTCAATAAAAAAATTAAGACAACATTTTGTTGAAAGAGCTGCACAATTTCAACGTGAGCTGAATTCTTGTATGGCTCGTTACAAGGATTTCTACAAAGAGCTAGCTACAATTGGCGTACAAGCTCTCATAACAAAGTTTATTGTTAAAAATATAGTTCGAAATTATTCCAGCGATGATAACGCTTGTCTACTGATGATAACTGATGATGATGATGACAGCAATTCAATTTATGTGCCTGTATTTATGTTTATCACTTATTTGTATTATTTTTAAGTAAAAAATCTACCCAATAAATCGTTTTTAGTTCCCTAATTTGCCTGAACATGGTAATGTTAATTTATATTACTTTTAAGCTTCGTATGCATTTTTTTAACTTTAATAACTATGCTTCTAAAAATAAATATTATATATGTGATTTAATTATAGAAACATGAATACTACTTAAAAAATCCTTGTTTTTCACAAAGGTTTTAGAGTTTAGGTACCATTCATCTATTTTTGCATACGATCAGTGTCTTTCTGGAACCAACATGCCGTATACGAATCTTAATCACCGCCTCGTGCATAATTTCCATACGATTATTGTGTCACGCGCCCATCGCTAGCCGCTCGCATATGGTTGGCCATATGGTTGGCGGTTGGTGGTTGGTGGTTGGTGGCTGGCGGTTGGCTGCAACGTCATCATAATTAACCAATCTATTGACGGTCATTCGACTAGTCGAATTGTAACGGCCATTTTTAGTCTTCACATTCAAATGTGCGGATTATGATGCCTGATGATATCATACAATCATGTTGGATCTGTGATTTAATTGCTGGAAAAGTGCTACAAAATAATTGCCGATGCTTTATAAAAAAATGCAAAAATTTAATGAGAAAATTTGCAAATTGGAGAATCCAAAAGTGTAGACATATTTGTTTATACAAAATACAAAATAAAAATATCTATTTGTAAAATAAATGCAGCAAATTTTACATTTAATGTTAAACAAAAAAATGTAGTTTTCCTTGTGTTATGCATTACGACGTTGTTGTTGTTGTTATGTAAAACTCTATATTTGCGGAAATTATTGTTATGAAAGCAAGTAAAGTTTATAAAAAAATTTTTTTTATTTATCTATAGAAGGTTTTGAATAAGAATTCAGGCACTGTCAACACTTTGTGGAACTTGTACATGACCTACTTATAATCGATGCGATCGTTGTGCCTGTTTTATAGGAAAGAGCTGTGAGCAAGCCTAGTCGTAGAGGGTTATACATTTAGTGGTTCCGAAAGTAAACTAACTCATTTTAATAATATGTATATTTTAATGTGTTACTTGTTCAGATGATATATCTTACGTCTTACATCATAGTCGCTTTCTACAGGACTCGGGAAATTTTTCGATGACGCTTGGCGTGGCAACTTTCTTTTTCCACACAAAGCGTACGTGGAAATCATTCTACCAAACCTAACGACAGCAAAATCGCTATTATTTGTAGAAAACACCTTACGGATTCGTTCATAAACTGTAGATCTCACTTTTCTACGAAGAACTATTAATAGAGATATCTGCACTCTACGCCCTTGGAGTAAGCCTAAAAAAGTAAACGAACAATTTTAATCGCATTCTTATATTTTGAAGAATGCATATTTTGGGAAACGAAATATATATATTTCTTTTGCTTATTCCTATCAAGGCACAATATGACAGCATATAGAGGCGGAAAAAATGTTTGGAAATAATCATTAATATAAAGTATAGATACTTACAATCTAAAAATTTGAACATTTAAACATTTACAACATTTTTTCAAAATTATATTCGTATTTTTGAACTGAATTCTAATGAAAATATCATTTTGGGGAATAGTTTTATTTTTAAAGCCGAGAAGTATATAGGCCTTATTAAATTACCTTCTCTAAATGATGGTAGAACATGCCACGGCGTGTTATTTTTGCATAAGCTTTTACTTGGTTCCATTAACTCTATTGCACTACTTGACAAAACTTCTTTCGTCATTTCATCCAGAGTAACTCGTAATTTTCGACTTCTAGCAATACCATTACCATTACCGCGTCTTATAAGTACCCCTACGATTTCCTATCTATACTTCCTTAATAACCCCTACGATTTCCTATCCAATGAATGGTTTCTTCAATCTATTTCATTGTCTATCTTTACTTATCTTGATTCACCAAATCGAGCATCTTTTCATCTTGTTGTTGTTTTCGTCTTGTTGGAACCCCAGCTTCTGGACATCATGGTTGTTCAATTTAGGAATGAAATGTTAGTAGTCATGGCCACCTACCGATCACCATTGACTGTAACGTGCTGGCCATCATCGTTTTTGCAGAAGTGGGGACCAATAATTCCGCCAGCCCATATAGCGCATCAGTCAGTTTTTCAGAAGGTAGCGGTGTTTCGATATTTACTTGAGGATTAGCTTCACTCCAAATGCGGCCGTTTTGTTCGTTGACTTAGCCATTCAACCAGAAGTGCGCTTTATCGCTAAACGAAATTCGTCTATGAAAATCGGGAACAACGGCCATCTCGTTTTGGGCCCTCTCGACGAATCTACGCCTTGCTTGATGATCGTTTGGCTTCAATTCTTTCACGAGTTGCATGTTGTAAGCAAGCAAACCCAGATTCTTCTGTAAAATCTTCCATAAAGTGGATGGACACAGATCCAATACCTGTGCTCGCTGGCGTATGGATCAATCGAGTCTTTCTCAATGCTACGGTCTACAGCAGCAATAGGTTCTTCTGTATGCACCTTACGGTGTCTCTGGGGATGTGAGTTATCAATAGCAGAAAACGCGGTGCGAAAACTACCCATGATTATTCAAATTAATTGCTCTAATAGACGTAGTGCGCGTTACGTATTCCGCACAGAACCATTATTTTTGAAATAAAATTGCAATATTTGCAAGCGTTGTTCAGGGGTGAGTCTATTGGTGATAAATGGCCAAACCAAACTGAAAATAAATCACTTGACAGCTGGTAAATCGGTAGCCATCTTGAACAGTAATGCCAACTAAAAGTTCTACACCTCACTAAAAAACACCCTTTATTTTGCATCAAAAATCTAATTTACTTATATGCGAAGCTATACAGCCAAAACAGACATATAATTTCTGGCAAATAAAATGCGCCATCTCGAATAGATCTTTTGTAGTAAGTTCTTAAAATTTTTTCACATTCAGCAAATAATAGATAAACGATTCGTTTACTTAAATGGAAAATATTTAACTAAACATATGATGTTCCACAGTTTTTGTTTTTTGGAAAATAGGTACAACAAAATGCATAACTCAGTATATATTTTGCAAATATATAGCCAAAACAGTCATAAAATTGAGTAACGAAATTTAAAAAAATATATAAAATTTATATTTTCCAGTAAAATGGCAAGAAACGCATGATAAAAGATCTCACAGACACCGCTCTACGAATTCCGGCTATAAATTGCAGTTCTCTATAGAAACATGCCCATTCTTTGTCTTTGGCCGCATGCATATTTTCAAACAAACAATTGTACAGTTGGCCCACCCTATAGCAGAAACATATCCACTTATCTGCTTTATATAACTCTAATTTATATTAAAAAAAAATATATTCGTTACGTTTGTATTCAATTTTCAGAGACATTATTTTTCTTACCGGTTCCAATGGGAATCATTATTTTGAACACGTAATAACCGCCTAAGTTAGTTTTTTTTTTATCGCAAATCACTTTGTGGGTTTGTCTTTTTATTCAATTTCAATTAAGTTTTATTTCATTTTTTTCTTGTTATTTATTTATTTATTTTGTGCCACAATTAACGTTAAATCATTTATTTTTATTGAGATAGGAAAAAGCTGAGAAAAATTGCAACAATCTTTGTAACAACAGCCATCAACAGATATTATATTATTTGGCCAAGCGAGTTGTATTTCTTTTTGCGATTTGAGCCCCCGATTTGATATGGCCAATTAAGCCGTAAACCGAAAAAAAAAACAAACAAACAAGAAATTAACGCGGTTCAATGTCTGCAATTGGCCAATGCATTTTGGCCGCAATACTTAATGGCTGCTAAACTAACTAAACTTAAGTTGGACCTAGTCTGCCAGTGACATATGGATTGCATCTTGAGCTGCGCGGAGATTTTTAATTAGTATTTTTCTTTTTTTTTGGATGGCAGCCAAGCCTTAAGAGTTACTACTTCATGGTCACTGATTAAGTGCATAAGTAATTAAGGCTCGCGAAGTTCGCAGCCAGAGAGTTCCAAAGAAGTTGTAGTTTCTTTAGACATTCAAAAAAAAATCGAACATACTCTATTTCAAAGCAAATAGAAAAAAAAACTACTAAATTTTACTGGTTTGCTGCCAAATAATTGCTTTTTAAAACATTTTTTAAGTTTTCAAGATTTTATATCCAACATAATGACATTGCCCGTTGACTTTTTCAATTGTTGCCGCCAGTTGGCGCCAGCATTTTTTTATTCTTATTTTTTTTTTGTCAAATTTTACTGCAAAATTATTAATAGTAATAAAACAATGAAGTTAAATTTGACGCTCCTATATGGAGCATAGGGCGTACACAAACTCCTTCCAGTGCCTAGTATGTTATCATGGTTGATACTACGGTTTTCAAAGCATGACGCTCTCCGGTGACTTTCGGCAAGCAAAGTTCTCACCCAGGTCTGTCCAGGGCGTCCTTGACGCTGGGTACCCTGCGGAAAGCGCACGCTGTGGAAAGATTCCTTGACGAAGTCCTCATCTGACTGTTGCGCCAGCATAATATAAGGTTAATCTTATCTTGACAAAAGAAACTGTGTCAAGGAGTGTAATAGAGTCAATGGATCACGCCGTGTTATGTTCTATGCTAATTTAGAGCAGGTTTCAATGGAAAACTCCTGTCCAAGTTATTAATACCTTAAATTCGTTAAGTAATAATTCGTTAAATAATAATTCATTATACAATAATTAATCCATTAAAAACTTATTAGCTTTTTGTTGTCATCGTCAACATAGCAGCTACTTTACAACAAAATATACACGCTAGATGGCGCCAACAAAATTTTCGCTCAATTGCTTTGTTACACATTCCAAACGATATTTAAATTTATATTTTAGAAAAGTGAAATTAAAAACCAAACACTATCTGTCAGGAGTTATCAAATTTGTTGGCTTTGTTATGATTGTGCGTATCATCTCGATTTGTAGATACTCTGCGAGAGTTTAAGAAATAAAATGCATGAAATTTAACAATGATTTTTAATCAAAACCACAGTCATAGATAAATTCATTGTAGAAGTAACAGCTTTTACCCAACTCTCTCAAAGATAGCTACAATTGCGGTTGTTTTTTTTTTAAATGGAAATTTTGCAGTAAAAGTAGCAGCGCCATTGCACACAGTATGTGCGGTAATTATGCGAACACTATAATTTTGTTAGTTGGGCTAAAGTTGTACAAAATACTATGTTTTATATATATTTTTTTTAAATAATAATATTATCAAATTTTTATATTTGATCAATATCAAATCAATATCATCAGCTGATGATGGTGATGGGGTCCTCACATTGATCAGAGTGATCCTCAGTGGAACCAAAATTTGTCGGCTGTGAGTCTTGCTCATGGTTGCATTAGTCATCCACTATGCGTGTGTGTTTCCCGAAAGCTAACAGTCTCTGGTGTGCCATTTGGGCTGCCTCTGCCAGGAATTTAGTTCTCGAGAAGCAGAGGGCAGGGCAGTTGCATGTGCGGTGTTCGAGGATTTCTTTGACTACTGGTTCCCCGCACTTCCTGCGTTCGTTGTTGTTATTGTATCTGTTGGTGCACCAGGTATAGTTTGGAATTCCGAAAGAGAGGGGGTTTGGTAGTTCTTGGGTATGGGGTCTGCCTCGTTTCCGGTGTGTAGGACCAACTGCCATGGGAATCGAATTCGTATTTCGTAATCGTATTTTGGCATTCGCTGCGGTCAGAGAGTGACCCATTTAGTAAGTCCATCATAGGCTTGCAGTCTTTCCTGGAAAGCTGCATGATGGTGCTTGACTAATGTCAAGTTGGTGCCCCCGCACGTGATGCGAGCGGTTTTACAATCCGTCGTGTTGTGCCACCTCTTGTCGGCAGCGACTGTAGCGCTTGCTTACGTTTGGTGGTTTAGAGCCCTAAGAGGTATTCCTAAGCCTTCAGCGCTCGTTCGTGTCGATTCGGCACCCCCCTAAGCTAGCCTGTCTGCCATTTCAATGCCCTTACGGGTGCTCAACGCATCTAGTGAGACCCTGTACACATTTTTTGAGCTAATGGCAAAGGCTTGCAAGGATTTGATTGCCGCCTGAGTCTCGACAAAGATGTTGGCTTGGGGAGTGAGCGCAAGTTCTGCAGCTTCCTTTATAACGTAAACTTCCGCCTGATATATGCTGCAGTGGTGCGATTACTTAAATGACGCCTCCGTTGTTGGGTCTATTCAGTATACCGATGCTCCCACTACTGCATCCATTTTGAATCTGTCTGTAAAGAGTTCAGCTGCGTTTTGGTCCATACCGATATAACAATCATCTGGTGTCAATCGTATGAGCGTTCTGGAGAAATTGTTGATCGGCGTTATATAGTCCATACTATATATATACTTCATATATTAATGTAAAATTATTTTTAAACATAGAAATCATGAACAAAAATTCCAATAATAAAGTTCCTTTAAGAAGGTAAGATCGGTCCAATGTAATACCAAGCCATCTATACCAATTACTGATTTTTAATCTAAACAGCTTGTAATTAATTATGAAAATAATAATAAAGTCAAAATTTCTTAGAAACCCTGCTGCGTTCATTTACAGTTTCTAAAACTTACAAGCGTGCGCATAATTTTTTCCACCACTGTCGATGCAGCTGTGTGGGGGCGCAACAAAAAATTGATAAATAATTTTGATTAATGTTCCATATCTTGTCTTATCGCATATATCAGCTGTTACTCAGTCAATTAATTTCACTTCAATGTCTTAATGCATTTTTGAATGATTTGTGGCAACATTGCAGCGTTTGCGGCTTTCAAATTGCAACCAAGTTGAAACAAGTTGTACAAGTTGGCCTTTTGACCAGTTCTTGGCATTTTGGCATATTCTAATCGCAGTTTGTTAATTTCTTCAACTTTAAAAAGTAAATAAATAAATGCACGCATTAAGGTAATAAATTATAATCAAAGTCAAAGCTAGATATTTGGATGACTGGATGAGTGGCTGACTGACGCTGGAGAGGATCAACAACCTTGCAACAAATGAAATTCGCTGCATGCGCGTTTATATGTAACTATTTATAAGCAAGTCTATGGTCAAAAGTAATAGCAACAGCAGCAGCACCACCACCACCACTACCACCACCAACAACAATAACACAACAATATCAGCCAAAAGCAAAGAAAAAAAAAACGCTTAGCAGCTAAAGCCGTCGCATCGCACAGTGGACAAAAACGCAAGTTTTTTGTAGAAAAATTAAGCTTAGGTGCGTATATGTTGTTATCGATAACAGAATACCTTTATTTCGCTAGATTCATCTTTCTCTTCCAATCATTTACTAATATCAAATGCTTCATCTATCGTGGAAGTATTTGCTATCTTGTGCAACTCAGTTTATTTTCCATGTTCTCGTCTATGCTTCTGTCGCCAGGTTCCAGTCGTGTCTTTATCTGCACTCTCCAAATTTTTTGCCGGCAAATTATTGTTGGCGTTCTTGTGCGCCACCTCCACTCTGTCGTCACTGTCTTTTTGTTCAGCTCATATATGACCAGTAGCTCAGTGTCCAAATTGATCATCCATTTCAACCACGTCTGCACAGAAACTCCCTACAACATTTACCTTCTTGCCATAATTGTGATTTTTGAGTATAAACTTGAATTTTTGTTATTAATAAGTTTTTAGTAGTCGACTTTGTTTTCGTCGACTTCCATTGTCTTGTTTCGTCTTCCGTCGTCTTTCATCGTCTCCGTTGTCTTCCATAGTCTTCCTTCGTCTTCCGTAGTCTTCCTTCGTCTCCCGTGGTCTTCAGTAGTCTTCCTTCGTCTCCCGTCGTCTTCCGTCGTCTACCGTCGTCTTCTGACGCCTTCCTTTCAGTTCCTTAATCTTCATTCATTAATTAAGTCGAGGCGCTGTAGAAAGGTGCAACGACAAAATTTTTAAAACTTAATTTGGAATCATTATCTTCCGTCGACTTCCATTGCCTTCCGTCGTGTTCCGTTGTCTTCCTTCGTCTTTCTCCGTCTTCCTTCGTCTTCCTTCGTCTTCCTCCGTCTTCTTCCGTCTTCCTTCGTCTTCCTTCGTCTTTCTCCGTCTTCCTTCGTCTTCCTTCGTCTTCCTCCGTCTTCCTTCGTCTTCCTTAGTCTTCCTTCGTTTTCCTTCGTTTTCCTTCGTCTTCCGTCGTCTTCCTCCGTCTTTCGTAGTCTTCCGTAGTTTTATTTCATATCCCTTCGTCTTTAATCGTCTCCCGTTGTTTTCTGGCATCTTCGGTCGTCTTCTGTCGTCTTCGCTCGAGTTCCTACATCTTCATTCATTAATTAAGTCGAGGCACTGTAGAAAGGTGCAACGACAACATTTTTAAAACTTAATTTGGAATCATTAATATCGATAACTATTTATTTCAGATATTTATTTTGTTTTAAATTTTAATTGCAATTCTCATTCCCTTTATTTTTAATGCTTCATTTCAACGCTGCCATAAATAAGTAGTCTCGGTTAAAAATTCGACAGTAGAGAACCATGTCCCTTGTTTTTTGAATCAAAATACATTTCTGCCGTTTTCCCACAAGAATTTAAGTTCTTTTGTCTAGCCGAACAACGTCGATTGATATACCCAAAAGATCGATTAATTTCAACCGATGTTGTTAAAAGAGTGAGATTTAGGCAATATCATTGGCTGATAGACAGGCGCTTAAAACCAAAAATCAGAACCAATATGGACCTACGGCATCCAGCTATGTGTGTACTCCACTTACTATGGTTGAACTTGCAATTTCCAGCAACTAAGGATGCACTTTCAAGCTCCACCAATCGCAGTGTCATACAACGCCTCCAAACCAAACTTTGCTAGAAAAGTGTAGCCAGCACTAGTTAGATACACCAAGAATTTGCACAACTATACAGATAACAAGAAGATTTCGAAGAGCACACCCTCCTTGTTCCAGCTACGGAATAGGCATAATATTGCTAATACCCCAATACTTACCTCGAAATACTAATAAATGATAACCAAGAAACATTTTCAAAACTTTATAAAGTTATGAACTGTTTTATGAAAAAAATTCAGTTTCTAAAATTAATTAAGCCCCTCTTACTTTTTTTTGATTACCAACAAATAAAATTTTGCCCACAACAATTGCTTATTTGACCCACTGTACTTTTGGTTGTTTCAATTGAGGCGTTCAGTTGGAAAATGTTACGTTGTGGCTTCCCCGACAGCTATGCATTCCAGTTTTTATAACTTGCAACTTTTTTGTTTGTTTAAATTTTTTTTTTGTGTTTTATGGTTGCATTGTTGCAACGTTTAGACTTTTAGATCGTTTGTCGTGAGCCAAGTTCCCACTCGGAATATCTTGTTGCCGTAACTTTTTGCATTTACGACCTTTTCCTATAGCTGTCATCACTCCTAACTATGACGAGAGCGCCATGCGAAAGTTGTTCATCATCTTCTTGGCCAACAGTGGCCCCCAAACAAGTCGCAAACTATTGCTGATAATCAAATATAATTGTTGCAACTACCAACGGTTGGTGTTAATGTACCCCAGTGCCATGCCACCACAAACGTTCGATGGAACACCTGCTTGGTGCGACACATACAAAATGGATTTTGATTGAAAACTTGGCAACACGCCCGGGCAAACGCCTAACGTTCGTTGGCTCTAGAAAACAATGGCCCTAACCAGGGACAACTAACAACTAAATGGTTATTTCCTACTGCATTTTTCTGGATTTGTTTTATTGGTTTGTTAGTTATTTTATTGGTCAGTTAAGAGTTATTTAAGTAAAAATTAATAACTTTTCAATATGTTTTAAAGAAGCTAGTAAAGGGAGAGCTTTAAATTGCAATGAAACAACGATGGAATGAATTTCATTGATCCGAAACATAATCTTGTGGCATTAAATTTTAAATATGATTTCTGGCATATGACCGCCACGGCTGAACGTAAAATTTTCGATGACTTTTTCCAACATTATAGAACAATAACTAATACATAGCCCCACAGCAAGTAGCCTATCACAAGATCTTGGAGGCCAATTCACAAAGTACACAGGATCAAAACGTGAAATTAGGCGCATCGATTCAATGCATCGATTGTGGCACGAGTTGTTTGACATGTTGCGCCGTCTTACTGGAACCACAGCTTCTGGACATCATAGTTGTTCAAATCAGGAATGAAGAATTTAGTAATCATGGCTCGAATCATGGCATTCGAAAATCTTGATGAACTTTTATCTATTCATGATAAATCGGTCGCCATATTGAATAGTAATGCTAACTTAAAGTTCTATACCTCGAAAAAAACACCCTTTATTAGTAAATACTTCTACTTCTAGACTTGTATCCTTACTGCAGTAAGGATCAATGTTACCGTCCAGCAATGATACCAGATTTTGTAAGGTTGCCTATTGTTCATGGTTTTAATGAATTTATTGCGACCTTTGTTTCCCGGAAGTGTTATATCGCAAAAAGTTGATTTTGACTGAACACCGAGATCATGCTACTTTTTTTATGGAGATATTTAAATGTAAAATATATGCCAATAAGCCAAGGGCCATATCTCAAGATAAAGACGAAGCGAAATCGCCTTTGAACATTTCTTCGTCTTGATATATGCGATACCTGATTTCAATGCTTTTGAGTATACCCAAAAAGTTATAAGAAATCGGAATTCATGTGCAGAGTTTTTTTCCATTTGATTACGATCTTCATGCAGTTAAGCCTGCCATTCCTCATCTTTAAACCTAATGTGTTGGCCCGCATGCACTTTGCCATCGACCTTGAAGTTATCAGCGTTGAAATCACTATCTGTTGGACCTAGTCATAGTCGTAGACTTACCATAAGCTTCCATAAGCATGCGATGGGAAGCTGTACGAATCTTGATGCAGTAATACTTTCCATTTCTCAACTTATTTCGTTGGCCAGTACGTTTTTGTCCTTCTTCACTGAAGCTTCCAACGTAGAAATCTCTCTCTGCTTTACTTATAAATCGTCGTAGATTTCCCACTCGATGGTCAGCAGCTGCACACCTTTTCCATTAAAAAAGAAAAAAAAAATTGAAACTTTCCGCCAATTCCAGGGCCAGAAGATAACGCACTCTGATCTCACTAGACTTCAAAGACATATTTGTTTGGGCAATATGGGAGCCGTGCGCATCACCCCACAGCTTGTCATGGTACGTCAAAGGTACGTCTCGGCAGAAAATACGATTGCACGATATCGGCATGAAAGTGTTCTCTATACAGATGGCTACAAAACGGCCTGCGGAACTGCGGTATGGGATGGTATCTTGATGAGCATACCAACTTCTATCACTCAACAGAAAGAATAACTATGGTTTTCCAAACAGAGATCCTGAACATCCTTCATATTGCTCAGTGCATCTTTGAGAAGAGGTGGAAAGAGATGGACAATCACTTCTCAACTTTCTCCGAGAGACAAGCATCTTTATCTAGTGGGTTTCTCTCTCTCATTTACTTTTTGCCTTTCTCTCCTTCCCAACCACTATATAAACCCTTGCCTTTCCGGTATGACACCATCGGATATCTAGCCTGAGTGTTCGTGGCGGTGTCCATCTATCTATCTAGATATTGAACCGAATGGTTTGGATGTCTAGACAGCATGTTGTATTATCATTTTCAATTGGTATACTAGTTTCAGATGTTGCAATATGATACTTCTTAGGATCTTTGTCTGGGCACTTGGAATAGACATCAGCCTGCACTTGCTGGCATCTATCCGGATATACGGAAACTGAAGTACTCCGTTTATTGTTGATCTCAAAGCTTTCTATAATTGGCGCTAAGCCGTGTACAGGTGCATCCAAGTTTTCAAGAAATACTCCACAGACGCTGAAGAAAACGACGCCCTGGTAAAAACAATTGACATTGTTGGCCATGATTGAGACATTTGAGGCCGTATTGGATAATATGTCATTTTGTACTTTCCATTTCGTTTGGAGCGATGTCAAATGGTTTTGGGAGTGGCCAAAACCATAAATAGCAAAAAAAATTCAAAACTAAACCAAATTAAATACAAGTAATGGGCTGTCAGCGTTTTGTCGTCTTGTTGTTGGCTGCGTGTTGGTATGCATCGGGGGGCGACAGCAGTGTGGAGGTTGTGAAGTCTTATGAGCCACAACAACGGCAACTTGGCTTATTTACGTGCATCTTATGGACACATATCAAGCCATATCAACTCATTAGACGATCTTGGTGCGGAAGTTGTTGTCGTCTTTTGTTGCAGTTGCATATTTCGCATTTAATTTAAACTGAAAGTTGAATTCCTCCTATTTGCTGCAATGTTGCAACAGCTGCTTGCCACAACTTGAAAGAGACTGCCGCATTTCTTGTTTTTTTTTGTTTTGTTTTTTATGCAAAAATTAAAGAAATTGGCACAATTTGGCAACATTACGGCAGCTGATTAGGTTAATTGTTTCAGACGCGGCGATTTAATGTGGCAACATACGCTGCATATGCAGATGATCGATGAGAGAAATGTGCGAAAAGTGAGCGCAACAAAATGTTGCACATAAGACGCTTCAATTAGCCAAAAGTTATGCAAAATATTGCAGATCTACAAGCGAAAAGAGAGAAGAAAATTATTATCAAACAAAATACAAGTTTTCTTTGAATTTTTTCAACTGCCTTAGTTTGGTTCAACTAGCGATGCATTTAGCAATATTATATCACTAGGGATTGATTTTGTGCTAAACATAGCCAAGCCATGTTACCACAAGTTGGTGGTCAAGTTATCGTATCCGTTGATCCGTGAATCGGATCAATTCAGCGCCCTCTGGCTTGTGCCACTGGCGCCATCTATTGTATACTTTTATAATAACAGAATAGCACTGATTCTACACTAACTAAGTAGTCCTTGATTTCTTTGTATATAAGTAATTCGAATCAAAATATTAATTTATAAGCTGCAACATGGCGTATTCTCAAACTTTAAAAGATTTCTTGTTTTGCGTGAGTGTTGTGATAATTTTCAATATTTATGCGTTCTTTGGCGATGATGTCTTTGAATGGATTTGCGAGATAGATGTGACTCCTATATTATCTTTTATAAATTTAAAAAATATCGGATTGTTATGCGGGGCGATGGTCTGTGCACTTGCCGGTTACATTGCTTATCAGCTGAATCTATGGGATCTTATCAAGCGCAAAATGCAGATAAATGAAGGCAACGAGAAGAAATCACTCATGGAGCTGGCAAAGGACTTTTGGCGTTATTTACGTGCGCTGGCAGTCAAGGTTCAGCTAAGTTTGTGAGCAGCGATGTGAAAATTTAAATGAAGACAAATAGATGGCGCTAGCAATAAACTTTGGACGTGTAACAACTAATTGAGATTGTGTTTTATTTGTTTAGAACAAGATTATTATGAAGCTTAGAGTTTCGGACTTTAAAGTAATAGGCTCTAGTTGTTGTAAATTACTTTTGTTTTGTGTAATTAGTTGAACGCTTTCTTTTACGCTATCTATCTATTCTATTCTACCAATTATCGATAACGATAACTTTTTTATAATTCGACAAAAGTAGAACATCGCTGATTCTGCGTTAAATAAGCAAGCTTTGACTTTTCTATATACAAATTAGTTGTCGAAACTTACCTGAAAAACAATATAATAATTCCTTACCTAAAAAAATAATAAAATAAATTCTATCAAGATGGTTCGAAGAGAAGTGAGACAGTTGATAACTTCGATTGTACTATTGATTTTTTGGGTTGTACAACATTCGTATGCCAAACGCATCAAAGAATGTGTGGAGCTGATATATGCAGAATACAAGTCATCGCCTTACGCGCTTATGGACGACGATGAATTATATGAGCTGGTCGTCATCTGGACAGTTGGCGTTTATCTCTATTTTAGACTGAGACGAATAAAGAATGTACGTACTACACTGCTGCTAACTTTGATGGTGACCGAATGAAAGTTTACCAGAAATGCGCAACCTTTTGAACAAACATATTTTAACCTAAGATACGATAATAGATGGCGCCAGCAATAATAAATCCGGATGTGTAACAACTAATCTATAATTGTGTTTTATTTGTTCACAAGCAGATGGTTATGAAGTTTAGAGTGTAGGGCTTTAAAGTTATAGGTTATTTGAATGTCTTGGCTATCAAAATGGCGGGCAAGTGCTGGAAAATGCTCTACATTTACGAGTAACCATAAGTGCCTAAGCGAAGAGGTAAACATCGATATACAGAGTTCTACGATTGTTCCTATTAAGAAGAGCTACAAAATGACGCTACCGAGTTCATTATAAAAGTCTCAATACTGACATTACAAAATGGAAAGAAGACACGAAAGCTGGGCACTGGAACAATCTATAGGGTCTCAGATACTCAGACAAAAGATTTGTGTGCCTTGATGCAGCAAGAGCTAAAAAAGATCTATCCTTAAATAGGACACAGCTTAGGTCACTTTGTGGGGCGTTGGCACTTCATTTTCCCTGCAACGACCACTTATACAAAATGGACCTTTTTGGCGAGTCAATGGAGCACCTAAACACCAAGTGCCCAGCTTTGGCACGATGGAGACAAAGGATTACTAACTGCCCAGTCCTAGCACGACGTAAAGCAAAGCTGCTAGGCAACTATATTCTCAGTGAGAAAGAAGGAACTGATGTATATCCCTCAGTTTCTGAGAACATTAAACCTGAACTTGTAGAAAGGGATCACAATACATCTATGGGGGTCGCAGTGCCGAAGGTCGTAGACCCGCCCTGGGATAATGATATGGTAAAAATATTTCAAGCACATTCAACGCAGTATTGCTGGAAAACAAACGAAATGCAATAAAATTGGTAGAAAATAGAATTTTCGACCGATTTGCTCTGTGGGAGGGCAATGTTATGTGTTGAATTCATAAATATTTATAAAAATACTTGGAGTTCGAAATAGCGTTCGGTGATACAAAAAAAATGTTTCTGTGCCGGTTTTGATTATAATATCGTAATAAGCTGCCGAATTTTTTATCCAAACTTTTTTTATTGTTTGAGGTTGTGCAAAACAAGCCACTTGAGCCACAACACATCGCCAATATCATACATCTAAAATAAGTTTGCTCTAGCTCTTAGCATCTCTAAGATCTAACATTTCATACCAACTTTTCTCTTCGGCCTTCCCCAATGTAGATCTTAAACTTGTTCATTACACAAAAAAAAAACAAAAAAACCTATTATAAGGCAGTTCTCAACAATTATAGTACCAAAATCTGTTAAATGCAAAATAAATATTATGCAATAATTTTTGTTTCTAATTTTTTAACTTTATTATAATATACTTTTTTTTCGATCTCAAATTGCACTTAAAAAATGAGCACTCAGTTGCCTTTGTGCTTCCAGCAATGGTGACTTTATGTCAAGGTTTCTGAATACTACAAGCTCACTGGGGCCCCAGACATATGACTAGACCGGCATGAAAAATCATATTAAAAAGCTTGGGGCACTTTTTGAAGCCGTTGACTTCCAGCTGTACAAAAAAAAATTAATATAAAACGAAGAGTCCAAAACGAAATAAGAAATATTAAAAATAAAAAAAAAACAAAATGCTGCTCATGATCGACAGCGATTTGTTAGTTAATCCAACATTTATATGCAAAAATTTATTAAGTCGCTGAGTTTTTTTTTGCAAGTCTAGCGTGTCTATGGGTTGTTTAATAATTTGAATGCTCTGTAAACTACGGCTAAGATGTGTTGTATGAGATCTCTTTAAAATAATCAAGCTTGATTATGTGACTTTTAGGAAGCAAATAAAATAAGTTAATGAGCTGTGCAATTGTAAGTTGCACAAACTTTTTTCGTTTGGGGTGTTCAGGCTTATGTTGAGCAACTTTGCAACGTGCAGAATGTGCAGTATTGTATATCCAACTTTTTGTGAGCTAAACGTGAATTCTTTTAGGAATTATTAAGTTCTATTGATGATAGAGAAAAAAACATAAACTTGAAGCATAGAGTTTTTAGAGCACATTTAATTGCGGGTTGGATTATTTTTTTTACAGGCGGCAAAGCGTTCAAATGGTTACGATCTATTTTTTGTGAATCCATAATGTGCGTTATGTCAAAGAGAATTCGTGTTTAAGTTCTCTTTGGTTAGACAACATAAAATATAGAAGGAATAACGCCTTTGTCTTGATGAAGAAGAAGTAATAAACATTGTCTTAAAAGTTTATTCAGAATAAAAGTTCAGAAAAAGTGTTTCATTTTGAGTTCTGTTGCAAGTTCTTTGGCGTATTTTTCGAAAAGCTTGCGTATTTTGAATGAATGTAACATAAATGAAACCAAAATATATAACGTATCTATGGAGTGCGGGTATAATTTCTGTATAATTGGTGCTTATGAGAGAAATAGTGCTTATCGGGGTCGCCAAAATATGTTTAAATTGCTCATTTTCAGTCTTAGGGTTCTATGGACAACGAAGATTTATGCATGGCGTTAATTTTCTGGCTAATTGACGTTTACTTCAATTGTGGAATGAGAGAAGTAAAGCTTGCAAGTGACGCGAAAAACGATTTGAATGTCTGATTGTGAGTTCTGCGGCAAGATCTCTGAAGTATTCTTTGAAAGTCGATCCTATTTTTAATGCATTTAATAATATAATAGTGGTTTTTAAATATTTAAGCAAAATTATACACGAAAAATGTAATAATAAAAAAAATTGTAGGGTGCGTCAGGTACCACAATCAATTGTATAATAACTCATCCAAATACTAAAAGCAAACAATCAATCAATTGAAAAAAATAAAAAAGAAAACCAGCAAGCCAGCAAACAAGCGAACTAGCAAACAAAAAAACAAGCAAGCAAACAAACCAACTAGCAAACTTGCAAACAGACAAATCAGCAAGCCAGCAAACAAGCCAACAAACAAACAAGCAAACACGCAAACTAGCAAACAAACAAGCAATCAAGCAAACAAACCAGCAACAAACAAATATACAAACTAGCAAATAAACCAGCAAACAAACAAACCAGCAAGCCAACAGGCAAACTAACAAACATACACACAAAAAAGCAAACAAGCAAACCATCAAGCCAGCAAATAAGCCATCAAGCAAACAAACCAGCAAACAAGCAAACAAACAAATATACAAACTAGCAAACAAACAATCAAGCCAACAAACAAGCAAACAAACAATCATACAAAAGAAGCTAATAAATTCTTGTTTTAAAAGTAACAAACTTTCCTGTCAAAATAGTGGATAAAGATGGCTATCAGCTTCAAGATCATTAAGCCCGAAGACTCAGATGAGTTTGAAAAGTCCAAGCCAACAACAATCTGAAATCGTCTTTGCGTGATTTGCACTTGAGATTGAGTTTGGCAGCAAGAAAAGGCTGTCATCATTTAAGTGCCCATTCCCACAGCAGAAGGTATTTCAGAAAACCCAAATTATTTTGCCTCGTAAGCTCGAGAAGAAGTTCTACGGCAAGTATGTCATAGTCCTTGGTGAGCGTAAGATGCTGCCCAAGAAGCGTTCACGTTCTCGCACTCTGACAGCTGTTTACGTTGCCATTCGTGAGGATTTGGTCTGCCAGCCCGAAATTTTGTTTTGGTTTACATTTGGTTAAGCTTTGCACAAGAACCAACAAACCAACAGTGGATACCTTCACATGGATCTACAAAAAGCTTACCGGCCGTGATAATACCTTCGAATTCCCAGACAACTACCGGAATGTTTACGAATGTTGAAAACTGAATAGAAGTAACAACAGACTCCACGCAATATTATTTTAAAAAGCAAAAAGTGTATTCAGTAGTCTACCAACTTCCATATAACTTTTTAGCTTAGTTTTTTTTCTTTACTTTTGCATTAATACAAATTTTGTTTGTGGCATCCAACACCTTAAAAATGTTAATGAAAATTCCAGCGAATTGATATCTTTCGTTATTATTTTTTGACCAAATATTTATTAATTAATATCATATTTTTTATTGCATTTATGCGTGATTTCCGCACGGCTTAAATAACTCAAAATTATGGCAAAATTTTTCAAATTACGTAAACGTATTAAAATTGTGGCAGTTTGGTAAAAATGAATACGTACATATCGTGTGGCAAGTGCTGCATGCAACAAAGTTTGTTAATTAGAATAAAAAAAATATTAAAAAAATATCTGAAAAAATGTAGCATAATTTTAGGCGCATTTAAAAACTACAATAGTTTAGAAAGTAAAGCATAATTTTATTAATCCAAATTTCCAAGGCGCAGCGTACATTGGCAGCAGGGTATAAT
Organism: Chymomyza procnemis; assembly: GCA_035046065.1. NCBI lineage: Eukaryota > Metazoa > Arthropoda > Insecta > Diptera > Drosophilidae > Chymomyza > Chymomyza procnemis. The sequence continues at coordinate 32,785,827 of JAWNOJ010000021.1, read as the reverse complement.
TAAGAAGGTGAAGCACCAACATGAACCGGTTACAGAAACTATTTTATGTTACCTTGTTAATTTTACCATAATGAACAGAAGTAACTGAAGTAGGCACGAGCTGGCGGACTGAAACCATTTAACTTTATTTTGCAAATGACTTATGGTAAGAATCAATGGGTCTTACGTTGTTTTTTGGTATAAGCACCAAAAGATTTAATCGTTTCGTTCCCAATGGAGATGGGTTCTAATGCACATCAGTGTTAGGTTGTTGTAGAGAAGACGTCTAATGGTTTCATAGTTCTCAAGGCAGTTTCTACACTTAGAATATTACTATCACATCCAGCGGCTGAACGAGTTTATCGAAGCCGGAGTATAAATATGTTTTCCTGGTAGTGACCGGCACAGAATCTAATACCACGATAAACTCTGCCTGGTATTGGATGCGCCTAAATGAGCACTAGCCAGATACAGGCAATCTTAGCATCATATTAAGGCACAATCTTAACATCTTAGAGATCTTCGAAACATCAATGTTTGCTATTGATTACCGCGTCTAGAGTCTCTAAGATGACATTCTGAAATTCTAAAAGAAAATTCATAATGAAACATTTCCAATCACAAGTAGCAAAAACCTTAGCTTTTTTTAATGAGTCTCAGCAAAAAATTCCTGTCGAAAAGCGTTGAGATCATGTTCTCATACCGAAAAGGGTTAACAACAGTTTGGGAGAAGAACAAGCAGCTTCAAGGTAATAAATCATTCTCTGACCAGCCCAGCCAAAATGCTTGAGGATAAAGCATTTCGGCCTGACCCAACAAATAAATAAAAATTATCGCTCTTTGTGAAGGGTCTTTCTGGTCTTAGATCTGTACCGCAAGAATAATATTGAAAGACGCATTGCTAAGGCCTAGCACAATAGAGATATTAATATTTAGTCTAAGGCGGAAAATTTCTGCAACATTTGCAATTCAGAACCCATAAAAAAACGTAGAACACATCCATGTTACCGAATATATCCATAGGAGCCCACCTTCAGTGCAAACTCCCCAACTTCAAAATGGATCCAAATTTGTTGCCAAAGTAATTTCACGCGTTATGGGCTTAGATTTCATCTATTTACGTAGAAGGCGCTGCATGGCTGAGTCCTTGACGCAAATGTGCAGAGATTTTGGTTGAATCAAAGACAGCTGCTGAAGAGTTAAGCAAAGCTTTCTAGAGAGACTGGCCTTCCAAACTTGAAAGCTATCTGCACTTCTTAGTGGCCACACTACGCTGCTTCTTGTTCTCAACAGATAAAGATTTGTTGATTTGAATCCCTTACCTTTGGTATATGCATTTCAATATAATTGGACTGAACCCCATGAATATTCCAAAAGCCCTTAGCAACTCGAGTGCCTCTAGTAGAGCAATGTGATTTCCAGTTGCGTTTTTTGTTAAGTAAAAATTGTACACATTTCACTTAGCTGGGATATTTCACTTTTAAAACGACTTCCGTAGCGTCATTTTGTAGCTCTTCTTAATAGAAACAATCGTAGAACTCTGTATATCGATGTTGACCTCTTCGCTTAGGCACTTATGGTTACTCGTAAATGTAGAGCATTTTCCATCGCTTGTCCGTCATTTTGATAGCCAAGACATTCACATAACCTATAACTCTAAAGCCCTCCACTCTAAACTTCATAACCATCTGCTTGTGAACAAATAAAACACAATTATAGATTAGTTGTTACACATCCGGATTTATTATTGCTGGCGCCATCTATTATCGTATCTTAGGTTAAAATATGTTTGTTCAAAAGGTTGCGCATTTCTGGTAAACTTTCATTCGGTCACCATCAAAGTTAGCAGCAGTGTAGTACGTACATTCTTTATTCGTCTCAGTCTAAAATAGAGATAAACGCCAACTGTCCAGATGACGACCAGCTCATATAATTCATCGTCGTCCATAAGCGCGTAAGGCGATGACTTGTATTCTGCATATATCAGCTCCACACATTCTTTGATGCGTTTGGCATACGAATGTTGTACAACCCAAAAAATCAATAGTACAATCGAAGTTATCAACTGTCTCACTTCTCTTCGAACCATCTTGATAGAATTTATTTTATTATTTTTTTGTTAGGTAAGGAATTATTATATTGTTTTTCAGGTAAGTTTCGATAGCTAATTTGTATATAGAAAAGTCAAAGCTTGCTTATTCAATGCAGAATCAGCAATTTTCTTCTTTTGTCGAATTATAAAAAAGTTATCATTATCGGTAATTGATAGAATAGAATAGATAGATAGCGTAAACTAAAGAATTCAACCAGTTACACGAAACAAAAGTAATTTACAACAACTAGAGCATATTACTTTAAAGTCCGAAACTCTAAGCTTCATAATTATCTTGTTCTAAACAAATAAAACACAATCTCAATTAGTTGTTACACGTCCAAAGTTTATTGCTAGCGCCATCTATTGTCTTCATTTAAATTTTCACATCGCTGCTCACAAACTTAGCTGAACCTTGACTGCCAGCGCACGTAAATAACGCCAAAAGTCCTTTGCCAGCTCCATGAGTGATTTCTTCTCGTTGCCTTCATTTATCTGCATTTTGCGCTTGATAAGATCCCATAGATTCAGCTGATAAGCAATGTAACCGGCAAGTGCACAGACCATCGCCCCGCATAACAATCCGATATTTTTTAAATTTATAAAAGACACATCTATCTCGCAAATCCATTCAAAGACATCATCGCCAAAGAACGCATAAATATTGAAAATTATCACAACACTCACACAGAACAAGAAATCTTTTAAAGATTGAGAATACGCCATGTTGCAGCTTATAAATTAATATTTTGATTCGAATTACTTATATACAAAGAAATCAAGGGCTACTTAGTTAGTGTAGAATCAATGCTATTCTGTTATTATAGAAGTATACAATAGATGGCGCCAGTAGCACAAGCCAGAGGGCGTTGAAACTCGTAAAGCGTCGTAATAGAAATAATTAATATTCGAAAGTTATTTGTAAAATATTAGACGTCGCTAAGATGTATTGCTTATATATGCGTCATCTAGGCAAAATTATTTAAATTTGTAAGAAAAAAATGTATAATTCAGTAAAATACACAAATGTAATATTAAAAAAATCACAAAATAATATGTTGTCAAGAAAGCAAGTTACTTTCGAATTTATGGCTGAGTTGTGTAATTTGATAATGTTTGGGATTACTATTTCCAATGACTATAAGTTTGCAGTGAAATGTGTCGTATATGGAATATGTTGATTTTTGTACAAAATTTTTGGCAAAATATGTGAAAAGTTAAAATAAAATTTAAGTTGGAACTATAAACGTCATGGGAATGCTAAGAGATTTATAGAAACCCAAATCTTTTTCAGTTTAATTTCAATATTTCTGCAAATATGCTTAGTTTTTAAAAAGGAAATTTTGTTGTGAAAAATGCTTGTCACTTTGCGATTACTCTCCGAAAAAGCTGCGATAACTTACTCATTTAATTTTAGCGCTCAGCTTATCTGTTGGTAAGTGCAAGTCGCTTAGTAGCGCCACCTATTTGGAAATTCAAAGTGGGCCTACCTAGCGTAGTGGAGCCTCGAAACCGGAAGGTTGAGGTCATGGTGGTGCGCTTCCAAGTTTTCATACCGAAATGCTCATCATAAACTCGAGTAGCGTTTGACTTATGTCCGTCTATTCGTTCATTCGTCTGTTATATCAACTTAGTCTTAGCGATCGTACGATCCATATACAGAGAAAAAAATGAATTTATTCCCATTGACTATGGCCATCGTTCTAAAGACGGCGCATGAAGAAAACTCTATCAAAAGCTGTTAGAAGATAACAGGTATCTATAGTTTATTATTTATTTTCTTAGAAAAATTAATAAATTTCTTATAATAATCAAAAAATCAGAAAATAATAATGTTTCAATGCGATTACTGTGACAAAAAGCTGCGGTACTCATTTAGTTTTGGCGCGCAGCAAAAAAAAACTGTTGGTAAGTGCCAACTATTTGGAAATATAAAGTGGTCCTTCGTAGCGTAGTGGCGCCTCTCAACCGGAAGGTGGATGGTTCGATGCCACTCTGCAGCACTGCTTTATTTTCCTGCAGCTGTCTGTTCTCTCCAAAAAGCTTTTCATGGAGATTGTCTTTGGAGCGATGAAGTGCGAATAAATTTTTTGTTTTTTTATTTGGCGATCGCAAAAAAATTTATATCTTTTTTAGGCAGCGTAGCTGTCAGAGATCGAACTGGCGCACATATAACTTCGAAGATGTTTTGTTTTCTCTTATAACTGGAAATATGTAAAAATGTTAAACTCAGTAGCAGGTAGAATATGGATAGATGATACCAGCAATAAATTCTAGTCCGTAGAAATAAATACTCCAAATACTCCAAGTATATATCTATACTCCAAATAGAAATAAAATCGCATAAGATTGCATATATCGATTGCTTGCATTTTTCTGCGCATTTTAAAAATAAGAAATCTAAACTTAGTAATTTTTATTTTTCATGGTATATGTATGTATATTCAAAAGCACATTATTAAAAGCTAATTATTGCACATATTTAACACATTCTGTTTAAAACCATTAAAAGTAAAAATCGTATATAATATATAAAAACAAACAACAACAGCACCAAAAACTGGTAAATGTGTTTAAAAAAATAAAAATTAAACAAATAAAATTATAACAACAAAAAGATTAAACCAATTAGATAAAAAAAAATAAATAACAATGAACTTAAGGCACAGGCAATAAAAGGCATTAGAATAAACTTCTAATACTGCGTTTATGCGGCAAAAATAGTCGCAACCTTACTTGTGTGACCATGGTAGAATTATACAGCTAAAGTCGTCGCAGTAGTCGCTCTCTTAAAACAAAATTTGATTTAACATTTTGCTATAAACAGCAAAAAAAAAAAAACAACGCAACAGAGCTATGAAAACGTTACCTGCATAGTTCTACCATGATTTGTGGCGAGCAAGCGAGAGAGACAGAGAGAGGGAGAAAGCACGCGCTACCACAGTGACGTCACGACTTGCGCATAAACGAGATTTACGAAAAGTTTGAACAAACTAAGGTACATAAAATTACACATAGCTATCGTACATAATAGTCTGGAAGCAGTTGCTAGCGGAGAGGCAGCTCCACTAACCCTTCAGCAGCTGTGTCGTCTTGTACTCCACTGCTGTGCCCATTTCGGCGCCTAGCTTTTCGCGTACATACTTGCGTATCTGCTGCAGCTGCTGATCCTGTCCGGAAGCTGCTGTCTGCGGTGCTGCTGCATCTCGCTTGGTTGTGGTGCCCTGACGCATGCGTGTTAGCTTGAGACCATGCGCATGGTAATTGTACGGTCTTTGGGTTATGGACACTGCGTCCGCATCTCCGCTTTCATCGTGTTCCGGAGCCTGATAGTCTTGCGCTGCATCAGCGCTGGCTGGTGTATGATATTGCTGATGTTGCTGTTGCTGTTGCTGCTCGGCGTGCTCTTCCGCTGCAGCTGTGGAGGCATGACGCTCATAGGGTCTTATCGAGGGCAGCACATACATGTTGGCCGCATAGTCCGATTGGCCGGTTTGTGCCGAATGCGGCGTGAAGACCACCTTGGTGTGCGTGGAGCGTGGATTGTTTTCGGTTATGAGCAACTCATGGTGATGCGCTGACTCCTCATCAGCTGCAGCTGGTGCAGCCATGGGCTCTGCATCCGGCACATAAATGGGTTGAGCATGTTGCTGCTCTTGCTGATGCGATTGCTGCTGCGGCTGTGCGGCCATGGCTATCAGATACAGCTGCGGCTGATAGTTCTGCTCATAGTTGGGCTGCTGTGGTGCATAGTAGTACTGCGGCTGTGTCTGATAGTGCACATCATCGTAGTAAGCATCCGCAGTAGGCTGTTCATATTGTTGCTGTTGCTGCAGCTGCTCTGGCTGTTGGGCGTGCTGCTGTTGCTGATGGCGTCCCTTGTAGCTTTGATAGACATCATCGATGGGCGCATACTGTACCGGCATGGGTGTGGGCGCCAGCTGATGTGCATAGCTGACATCGGGATGATAGTGTGCCTGCTCGTGTGCTTCGGGTGTCTCATAGGGTTGCGGCGCCTGCTCCACATGCTGTGCATGTTGCGCATGCTGCTTACGTTGCTCCGCCTCTTCCAGCAAATGCAAATATTGTGCGGCACGTATTTCCAGATATTGCTGCAGCAATGTCTGCAAATGTGCCGCATATTTGGCTGGACCCGGTATGCGCAACACTATAACAGGCTCCTGGTAATTGTCGCCATCGCTGCCATGCGCATCTGCGCCATGCGGCAAATCAATTTGTGGCTGCTGTTCATGTTGCGTTGGCTCATAGCTGGTCTGTGGTTTTAGTTCGTAGGAATATGAGGGTTCGATGGTGACGCTGGTCACCTGCGCTTGTTCATAGCCAGCTGGTGAATAGGCAGTATAGCCAGGTGCCTCAGTGGCCGGAATATCGTGCTGCGAGTAGGGATAGAACATAAATTTGGGCGGCGTGTAGTCATAGCCCGGATGTGTGTAGCCATAACTGTGGGAAGATAAAAGTGGAGAAGGGTTCAGTCAGCAGAATTAAACTGGAAAAGCTACTTGTTTGTGTTGGAATTTGCAGTTAATAATAATTTGCTTCTTGAAAGGAAACTACTCCCTGGTAGTGTCAAGCAATGCCTCTCTTAGCTATTTTAGATACAGCCAGATTCAATGACAAGAATGAGCTGCGGATGATATGTGTGTCCCAAAAATATACCCTACACGCTTTTTAGAGAGAAGGTTGTTGGTTCGATTCCCCATGGTCGCATTTGCGTAATTGCCTAGCACTAACATAGCTAGCAAATAGACGCTATTTTCCGAAGTAAATCTCTATGCACTTAAAGTACAGCCGTTCGGATACGGCTATTAATAGAGATATCCCCAAGCTCCGCCTTGAAAAATGGCTTGAAGGCACGACCAGTCGCAGAAGTGAATCCACAAGAGATGTTCACATTTTTAAACTTGAATGATGGACATTCGTGTATCGTATTCTCAAAAGATTTTTGATAGTTGAAGATCTTAGATCTTAGCCTAGAACTCTCTTTGAGGATCGTTTAATATCAAGGCAGCAAACTCACAGTTTTCGTTAAGAAACGAATAAGCAGAGACCCCATGTTTTTCACGAAGTCAAAGATAATAATGATATTGCTATTTTAAGAAGAGTATTTGCCCTATTCGTGGTCCTCGGTAGCATTCTGGCTTCTAAACAGTGGCTCGATTCCAATTTGAAGCACTGGTGCAATTATCTAGCTATCAAATAGGCGCTACTTGCCTAAGTAAATCTCGAGTACCTAAAGGCATCGCCGTTCGAATTCGGCTATAAACAGTAGGTGCCTCTTCTCTAGCTATTAAGAATTTAAAGTTAAACATTTCCGCTATACTTCATATAGGAAAATCCGTACACTATCATGCTTACCCCAGCTCTCCATCGATGGTACGTTTGCTGTTTTTGCTGCTGGTAACATTCTCTCGCTCCACTTTGATCTTAATCTTATCGCCGTGCAGCTTAAATTGCTTATCCAGCTCCTTGATAAACTCCAGATCATCGGCGGGCAGATTTTTAAAGCTCTCACTCAATTGTGCCGCTGTTGTTGGTTTCGAAACCGGTGCAGGTGTAGTTATGGGCGTGGTAGTTGCGCCTTTTGTGGAAATTTTCACACGCGGTTTGCTTGGCTTCGAAATGCCAACTGTCGATCTGGATGCAGTGGTAAGTGTGGCGGGTAGTGTGCTGGGTGTTTTGGTTGGACGCTTTTTCAATGTGGTCACCTTTTTGGGATAGCCACTTGTTTTGGAAGTGGATGCATCAGAGGGCGCGAGAGCGCTGGCCAGACACAGACAGGCGGCGCTTAGCGTGCACTGCAATGAGAAGATACAGATACAGATACAGATTCAGATACAATTTGAGTTGAAGATAGAGCCTAAGATAAAGATACAGATACATGAAATTTGAGCTGCTGCCGCTGCAGTTATAGATACAATGTAACTTTGGCTTTTATGGAGCTCAAGGTAACGTGACAATCGAAAATAAATATAAAAAAAATTTGTTGCGCCAAAGTTCATTTAGTTGGATCGTCTGTTAGTTTTATAAATTTTTAGTTTTTTTTTGTTATTATTATTTTGCTTGTCTGCGCTTTGTGTAATTTTTTTATTTTATTTTCGCTGTTGGCGCCTCCGAAATCCAGCAGCTAAAGGCGGTTAAGAGCAACCACAAAGAAAAAAAAAAAACCAACAAAAATAAATAAGAAAGAAGATCTTACTGTGTTGGGGGCAACGAATTTTCAATGCCCTCGTTGATCTATTGTTATTGAAACTTTTGTACAATGTGTAACGAATGCAAGGTTGTTGCAACTCCTAGACTTTGTTTGGGTACTTTTGTTTCTATTGAAGCTACCAAGTCACGTATTCTTATAATTCGATTATTTTGCATTTATGCGATTTAATTCAGCTATTTGGTAGATTAAGCAGCTATATTATTGAATGCTGCATGCTGGTCAAAAATCACAGTGAAAATGAACTTGAAAAATCGAAATGATGAAGCAAGCTTATTAAAAACACAATCTAAACCGAAGAATATTGAATCAAATTTGATACTTGAAGTAACTAAGTTTATAGTTGAGTAGAACTAGCAGACAACCTTCAGGGTTCTGTTTTAGTAACTGCTCGATATTCATTTATTTTTACTCATGATATTGCAATGCATAGTTTATGTAAAATTCTAATCTTTGCTGATGACACTGCCTTATATTGCTCTGGAAATAAGTGGAGTATTATCCTACTTAGATATTTAAGTGCAATTTATTTTAGCCTTAAAAGTTGGTAAGCCTTGTTAACTGTCTATCACAGATTTGCTGATAAACCAAGCATCAATTCGATGAGTAAGTAAAAAAAATAGTAGAACTAGCTTAACACAATTAAAAAAAACGATGATATTTTAAAAAATTTCTAATTAGATCTTAACAAAAAATAAATAAACAAAGCAAAAATCTTAGTTTGAGTCAGTAGAATAATCTATAAAAATCAAAGTTACAAGTTCATTTCACGCTAAATCATTGTTGCCAGAAAATAAGTTGTTAAAAAATCACCCTTTATATATAATAACATATTTGTGGTCCGAAGCTTAAATTGGGATGCTTACTTAGTAAAGTATTTCTTTACGTATCGATAGACATGGTTGAAATTTCACGTCATATTTTCTCTATCAGTTGAGCTATGCTGCTTAGTTCATCAGCGTACAGCTTGGATATCCAATATTCACTCAAAAAAAGTTGGCCAGTCAAAATCATTATTTTGCTAAATGACCCAACCGGGCAATCGGATGCAGTATGGCATGTAGCGGCATTGCAACCTGAAACCATTCAAACAATTTTCACAAAATCTCTAATCATTGCTCGATAACGCTTGGAAAAATGGAGACCGATAATCATATCCACAAAAATACCACACAAAATAGTCACTTGTTGAGACATATTCAGAGGCTGTTCTTCAAATAATTAAAGGTTTTCAGTGACAGAGAATCGACAATTTTGTTTATTTTCACTTTCATTAAACGTAAAATGTGACTCATTTGATATTAGTATTTTTTTTATCAAAAGTCGAGCTTGTTCTGTGGTATTCCGATGGATCATTGGGCATAATTAACATTGAGTTTAGCTTGTGCGCCATTTCATTTTCGTATGGAAACATCTGCAAATCGACACGAATTATGCGACGAAGAGTGAACCAAGCGATGCCCCACTACTGCAAGCGACAATAAACCGATAACTTCTCCAGCGAAGAAGATTTTGCACCACCTCAGCATTATATAGGTTTTAAATGAATAATTCTTTTGTTTATATAGATATTAGTACCACAATCGGCAGCCAATAGATTAGACGTTGCCTCAGACCTTCTCCAATGTAATCAAAATCGGTTGCCCTAGGGATTAAACTTAACGATATAAAATTCGCTTAGAAAAAGAGTTTAAGTCTTCTCAATTGGAGGGCTCTATTGTATACTTATCTCTTAAAGGGTAAACAAATACAGCTTTTCACAAAATTTTTTGAAGATATTTTGCCAAAATTTTCTACTTTAAAGATTTTAGGTATTCGCTGGTAAAAAGTTTGGTTAAAATCGGTTGACTATCAAATTGAAAAAATCGTTTAAAAAAAGTAGTTTTTTGTTAGAAAATTTCGGCTTTGTATATGTTAGTGGGGCCTCGTAGCTTAATGGGTAATACACTTGCCTTCTAAACGCAAGAGGCATGACCACTCCAACGTCCCTCTTAAAAATTGCTTCTCTACTTAATAGAAAGCTTTTCTCCATTTGCACAATGCCTTTCAACAATTTCCGGCAACCCCTCTTGTCCCCCCCCCCCCACACACACACACGCTTAATGGAGGGTAGACCGTAGAACCAAGCGCCATTCATAGCTTTTCGGCGTACAGCAACAACACAACACCAGCTAGAATGATGCCAACAATTAAAAAGACTGTATCGCCCAGCCTTTCCGCGCAGCTAAGCGCTGACGCCCCTCCCAGAAGGCGTCAGGTGGCAGCCCCACCACTGGGATAAGTCGCATCTGGCCAATCACCAGTTCGATCGAAAAACTCAACAGATTACAGAAACCAACACAAGAGAATTAAACATAAAACGGCTCCCCAAATTCGATGACGTCCAAAGGCATTTTCAAAAACGGACTCGAATAGGACAATGGAACGTTAGAACCCTAAAGGAACCATCAAGATTAGCACAGTTCGAGGAAGAAATGGAGAAACTGCAGATAGCGATAGCTGGCATCCATCCACAAGGCAGTAGACGGATCGGCAGACCCAAGGCGACCTGGAGAAGATCCATCTTCCAAGAACTGACCCAGGCGAACACAACATGGGACAGAGCTAAACAGACGGCGCAAATTAGGGTTCGATGGATGGCTCTTGTAGAGGCCCTAAGTTGCCAAGCGGAATAATAAGAAAAAAAAAAAAAAAGTTCGGATATAGTAACATTATCGGTTGACTATGATTAGTAGGTGTATAAGTGCTGATGCAAGTTAGCCGATTTTTTTGCACAAAAGCTGCAGAAGAGTATTCCAATGGCGTTCCCAACTGCATAGAACTGTTGCAATTTTGTTGTACATTAATTATGATGGATATCTGCAGATCTCTGCAAAAAGTTTTATGAAACCATAAGAAAACCGTTCATTTTGTTGAAAAGATACTTTTAGAGGCAGATTTTCTTTCTTTCTTTCTTTTCTTCACTTAAGATCGAAGTAGCGTGCAAGCAACAGCCACTTAGGGATGCACAGCTGACTTATCTTTATCGCTGATTGTGCGAAATTTGATTATTCTCAATAATTCTGCAAGTGGCAACAAGTTCACTTCGAAATAATATACCAGCACCCAAGGACTTGCTGATTATGAATTATGAAAATGAACTAAAATAAATGCGTTTATATTTGAAATAAACTGGGCTAAGCTCACTTGACACATTGAGCCATTTATTAAGCTTAATCGCTTGTGCGGGCTTAATAGCCGTCTTAAGGGCGCTTTGAAACTAAAACCACATAAAAATAATAATACAACTGGTAAGCCGCGAAGATTTGATAAAAACTGTCATTTACCATTTGACATTTTGTCAATAAAAATTGTAATCAAAGTGCGGCGAGAAGACAGAAGAGAGAAGACAGAGACAAAGTGGCAACAGCAGCAGACAATGAGTTGCTCAGAGCTCAGATGATATATGATGCGTCTGTGTTGATTTAATCAGCTTTCAAGTTGAAGACTTAGACGCAGTTTAGCATTGAAGTTCAGGTCTTTTGTCATAGGCTTGACTAAGTCAGATTTAGGCCTTTAATAAATGCCCCGAGGCATTTTATCAAATGTGAAACGATTTAAAGTCTTGCTGACATTGTGGCTTTTTGGGGCCAGTTACAGCGATTGTGCAACATGTTGTAAGTGGGGCAAAAAGCCAAGTCGTGTGTATCTTGAGACATTTTGCTGCTTCTGCCGCTGCAGCAGGTAAAGTTTCAGGCAAATAGTTGACTCTTAATTGCATTTTGTCACTCAATTACGGCAACGCCATGGCGCAAAAACTAAAATAATATAAATTATAAAAATTTAAAAAGTTGAAAATATAAATAAAAAATAAAAAAAATGTGGCACAGTGTGTCAAGTTATTTTAATGGCGAGCAAATATGTCATTGTTGTTGTCATCGTCATCAGCGTCATAAGCAGGAAGACTTTGCCAGACTTTCGTTCAACTGGCGCCTATAAAAAAGAAAACTCTTTGTGTGCAGCTGTGCGGCAACGTTTACCCAAAAAAAAAAAAAAAAAACAAAAAATACAAGATAGAAAAAACAACTAAAAACGAAAATCAAATCTTAAAAATCAAGAAAAACTTTAGCCAAAAAAATAAGCCAAAAAAAACCACCAACAACTCTGTCAAATATGTTGTAAATGAGGGAGTGCGGGGAGTGCCTGCCGGCAGCGGGTGACGGCAGTTTGGACGGGGGGAAAACTTGGACTTACATGCGAATTTATGTGATCTTTGTTGTTGTTTACTTTTAGCTGTTTTTTATATAATATTGTTAAGCGACTCAGTTGCTTGGTCGTTGCTTTAATGCTGCCGCTGCCGCATTGTGCCGCACAGTGGGCCACACAGTGCATTATTGATGGTAAAAAAATCCAAGTCGTATTTTATTATTATTATTATTATAAATTTTTAAAAATCCGAACTTGCTCAACTTAAAAATCTTAAGTGTTTCGTTGAGCACTGTTCGCCTCCAAGTAGTCTGCGGACGCTCTCTGCGACAATTGCCAATGGGCTTCCATTCGAGAGCAGCACGTGCTATATTTCTGTTGTCGCTACTAAAGGTGTGTCGGATCCATCTATATTTTCTGCTTGATATGCCGCTTTTGATGCCCCTCCGTTGCTTGGTTATCTCCCATAACCTTGCATTGGATGTAGTTCTGAGCCAGTACACTCCAACAATGCGCCTCAGGCATCGATTGACAAAACTCTGCAGTTTTCTTAAGATATTATTTGACGTATGCCAGGTTTTGTTTCCAAACAAAAAAACCATTTTGACACATGCAGTAAAGATTTTTAGTTTTGCTAACTTTCTTATAAATGCAAGATAGTGCAGCCGATTATTAACGTCGTTAGTGGTGCCCCCATCTAGAGTGAGTACGCTACCCAGGTATTCAAATTTGAAGTGTATTACTATGTAATAATTATCTATTTTGTAACCAATGGTAGCGTATTCGGTGCTTCAACCAAAGCTCGTTGGTTAGGTAGCCCGCCATAACACTGATACATTTGCCTAGCACTAGCTTAGCTAGCAAATAGACGCTATTTGTCTAAGTAAATCTCTTTTAATAAAAGACACTAAGTCTTCAACTTGAAAGCTGAGTAAATCAATATAGACGCATCATACATCATCTGAGCTCTGAGCATCTCATTGTCTGCTGCTGCTGCTACTTCTCTGTCTTCCCTCATTTGTCTTCTTTCAACTGTCTTCTCTCTTTTATCTTCTCGCCTCACTTTGATTACAATTTTTATTGACAAAATGTCAAATGGTAAATGACAAATCTTCGCGGCTTACCAATTGTATTATTATTTTGTGGTTTGAGGTTAAAAGCACCCAAAGACCGTACAAGCGATTAAACTTAGTAAATGGCTCAATGTGTCAAGTGAGCTTAGCCCAGTTTATTTCAAATATAAACGTATTTAATCGGAATACTTTGAATACATTTTCATAATTTCTTAGCAAGACCTTGGGTGCTGGAATGTTATTCCGAAGTAATCTTGAAACGCCGTTCGGTTTAGACTACAAAGTGTTATTACTTAGTTATATAAATATTAATAGAGATATCTACTCTAAATCGCCGCTAAATCATTATTATTAAGAGTCTTTCGAATTGATTTTCTGTGATAAAAATGGATTTTTTGTGCGATTTCCACTATATTTGCAGCTATATGATGGAGCCAGCCAAATGTGTTAAACGTTGTCATTGCGACGACTAAATTGCATCGATAAACCGAATTTGGTAGAGATAAGTTTAAAAACCAAATGAAATTACAACGAATTTCGTGCTAAAATCGATTTTTTAATGACATAAAGTTCTCTATTATGAATCGATTCCGATCGGATTCGACGCAGTGATTGGGTTTTAAGTTAAGTACATTTTTAAGTCGACATTTCTTAGTATAAGCTGATAAACAAACGAAATAACATGAATTGGTGTTACTATGATTTTTTGGCCTATATGATATTTTTACTAATTTAATCAAATTTGTAGTCGCATTCGCTTTCAACAAAAAGTGTTGCGGGTCACAATTGGTTAAGATATTTTAATAGACATTATAGTATTATACATTCATAAGTTCTGGAATTTTGTGACTTTGTTATAAACAACTCATGGCAGCTATATCATATATCGCCAATATCAAAAAACACAAAGAAACCCTCAACCCTTAGATAAAAAAAACGTGTTTTTTTGCGAAAAATTAGTGGATTTCATCATCTCTGAGATATACGCGTTCATACAGACAGACATATTGCTATATCAACTTCCCTACTCAAAGTGATCATGCTTTAGATACTTTTAGGGGAAATTTTCGAATTCTTGCCGGGGCCATCTATTTGTATTTGCTTTATTTAAGGCAAGTAGAGCTTTACATCTTTTGTTTGGTTTTACCTATAATTTAACTTTAATAAATTAACTCTTAATAAACTTACTTTAAATTTTTTTTAAATCTATCGATGCACATGATAAAATATATTGCTTCGGTCACTGAAAAGTGAAGCAGCTTGTAGACGAAAATATTGCCATATATTTTTACTACAAAATAAAACAAAAAATGTCTGATATAATACTGAAGATATTTAAGAATATTCTAAAATTTCATACAAATTTGTATATTTAGAATAAATAACATCTGGCAAACAAAGATTATTTCGGCAAATGTAATAAAGTTTAACAATATATGTTGGTTCTGTTATTTATTACAGATTATTAATGTTAATTATGGGTTAATTAAGTTTGTCTTAATCTTTTTTGCATAAAAAATATGTCTCTCTTAAAGGCCAAAAAAATTTAAGCTAAGTTTAATTTTAAATTTAAATTTCTTTAAATTTATTTCTAAAGCTCATAACTACCAACAGCAGCGTTACTAGCTCGCTTAAAATTAATAAATTTATTTTCAATTGCATAAAACAACTATTTTTTGTAATAGCTTAAATGCGCATTTCACCCACTGTGCGCTGCTGCGACAGCGTCGGCGCTATTTGTTTATGTTTTGCCGTCGTCCACCTGCCGCTGCCTGTTGACATCACACACACACACACACACACTTGTGCGTGTGTGTGGTTGGTTTGGCAAGCTCAAATTGATTTATCTTTGGCAAAAAATATAAAAAAATAAATTAAAAAAAATTTTGTGTAATAATTTAATTAAATTGCTGTTAATTTTGTGCAGCGCGAACGAATCACCTTTCACTTTGGCCGCAGAAATCATTTGGCTAATAGCGAAAATTTAGCCGGCTCAGGCAGAACTAGAGTTTACTCAAGTTAATTTAATTAATAATTAGGCAGCTGAGCCTCAGCGGCGGCTAGGATCTATGTGCGCGCTATCTTGTCAACAACAAGCAGGCTGGCTGGCACAGTGGAACAAATTAGCAAACTTTAGCAAGTTTTTACTTCGTATTTTTTAATAATTTTATTTTCGTATTTTTTTATATTTAATAATTAAACGGCATAATTCCTATAGTTGAACAAGAAGCATCTAAAAGAGATAGATAGAGATATTCCTGCCTCTATTATATAAAATATTTTTTGACGTTGTTCACTTTTTATATAAGAGATATACTTGAAATATAATGGTTGGAATAAAGTTCAATACTAGTTGTACTAGACGAAAAATTAAAAATCTAGCGAATATGTCAATTGAGAAAAAGGGAAACATAAAAGAAAATGCTCGTGTGGAAAATTCAGACAAAAAACAAGCATTTAAAAAAATTATAGAGCAGAACAAATTGATAAAAAGAGGAAGCATTCGCTGGATTCTTATCCAAATCCAAAAAGCAAAAAGTTGATGTTAGGTTTGTATGAAACAGCAAATAAAAGTAGAATATTTGCATATAGGGGATATGAAGAAAGAGCGCCAATATTGTAGGGCTTTTAGTTTCGAAAATGAAATTTTGAAAGCGATCACAGAAGTGTTGGGGGTTGGCACGCGCAGCAAGCGTGGTGCGAAACCGCCTAGTTTCTCTATAAAAATAACTCAACGAAATTCGGATATTGCGGGGGGTACGCTACCACTACGCCACCCACGGCCAGGAAGTGTGCTTAAAAATGATAAGTGTATTACTTCTATAGCGTAGAATTTTTTGTACTGATTTACAACAAAACGTTATTTTGAGAACTCAGCCTATCTACTATCATTTAGCAATTTCGTCTATTCTAAGCTAAATATCTTAATTCAGTTATCGACTTCTTGGTTTCGTGCATAAGGGTACTTCTACATGTAGTCCTAAGGCGCCTCCTGTTTCTAGTACCAATGGGGTTTCAGGTAAGCTTGGAGTGTGTAAGTTTTTTCTAGTCTCTAGTCTCTATTTGCGTCTACTGATATCACTTAGTTAACCTTTTTGTCTAGTTAACTCCCATAATCGCACATTAGAGTTGCGTCTAGGCCAGAATATATCGAATATGAGCCTAAGAAATAGGTTGACGAGGCATTATAGTTGTTGTTTGAGGTTTCGCTACCAAATAGTAGTAGCGTCCTAACGCGAGCATAAAAATTTTCAGCTTGATTGATTTCTAATGACGGCGAATCTTCAAACTCGAGAAAACGCAGCAAAAGCACGCTTAGCTTGCGGTAGCCGGTTCTGTACATCACGCACGGTACTAGCGGTATGAAGTAGATGGCGCCAGCGAATTTTCATTTAAAGCTCTTAAAATAACACCCTTTATAATTATGATTACAAGGAACTCTAATTGTAAATTAAATAAAGAGTCGTAGAAAGCATTTGAATCAATTTTTGCTGAGAAATACAAGAAGTTCTAAACAAATAGAAAATAGCTTTTGTTCAAAAAGTAGAATAGATCTGCTGAAGAGTCATGGAACATGTCAATTGCCGTTAAGCTTATTTCGGTTTAATTTGTAAACTAAAAAAAAGTAAAGTTATCGCTGAGAAATACCAGAGATATACATGAGAAATATGTCAATTCTCGGTAAGCTGATTTCGGCTTAATTTGTAAACTTATTGATAATAACTCGTACTTTTCGACGGATAGCACTACGTTTTTAGATCGAATTATGCATTGCACAATGCTTTGAAATCTGGTTACTATAATAACCCTTACGATTTGCTATCTTATGAACGACGACAGTAAAAAGATACTCAGTTTATAATCGATTATAACGAATTATTAGCTAACGAATTAGAATTTAATGAATGCTAAATATTAAGTCCTTGGATCACTACTGACATAAGTTTTTCATTGAAACCTGCTCTAAATAGGCGTAGAACATGCCACGGCGTATTATTTAGCTTTTACTCGGTTCCATTGACTCTATAACAAAAATTCTTTCGTCATTCCGTCGTATATTTCGACCTCTGGCATTAACATTTTGGCGTTTGTAGATCTAATTATGCATTGCACGTTGCTTTTCGCGTCAAATGCGCAAATTATAATGAAATCTACGATTCCTATATAATCTCTTCAATTTTTTCTTCTATCTTAACTTATCTCTATACGCCAAATCGAGCATCTTTGGGCAATCAGGAACTATGAAAGCTCAACTTGGTCAACACTGATCATTGGGTTTTTTTGTTAAAAAATATTTAAACTTTTATGTTTCTCTGCCAGCTTTCAGCTTTTACATTGCAAATACAAGTTCCTAGCCAGCTTCCAGCTGTGGAACGTTGCTTATCTATAAAAAAATATACCAACAGTCTGGAAATTCGCATTACTTATATATTATATTTTGCTGCTTCTAACTTAATGTTTCTTAATTTTAAAATTGTTCATAAACCTTACTGGAACTAACATAATAGTAAATAAATTGCCAATTTGGCCCACTGTACAAGCAGCTCTGAGGCATAATTTGGCTTTTGCGGCTTGGCTCACGCGCAATGCGTGAAAATTTTACTATATACAAAACTTTATATATATATATGTACCGATTTTTGTTGTTGTTGTTGTTTCGTTGGTATGCTGATGATTATCTGCGCATGATGCAACAACAAAAAAACAACGAAACAAAAAAACAAACCAACAATAAAATTCAAATTAAACAAAATACATGAATCTACCATCGCCGTGAGCAACAAAAACGAGTGCAACCAAATAAATTTAATTTAATTTTTTTTTTTTTGTATTTTTAAATGTTTGCATTACATTGCAATTGTTTAACAACAAAATGTTTAATAACAAATTGTAAATATTTGTTTTTGTTTTTTCTTATTAAATTGACTTGCAACATTCTGTCTGTTGTCGAACAAAACAAAATAAAACTTTATGCAATTCGTTCAAAAATCGTGATGTCGCTTCGTGAAAACAAGTTCTCATTACGATTTATCTTCAAATACAAACAAAAAAAAAAAAAAAAGTAGAAAAATAAACTTTTGGTTACTCGTAAAATCCACAAAAAGTTATGGAAAACATTTTTTTTTCTTCCACTAAACTGTTTGTTACGCTTCGCTGACTCAGCATAATTAACTGAAAAGATAACTTGCCGAGTTACAGATGTTTCTTTTAATGAATAAAAAATAAAAAACATTGGGGTAGAAAAATATTATGTTCTGCGATGTTACAGCTTTGACATTTGTTTTTTAAGTTAACTTAAGTTAACACAACGCGAAGGATTGTAAAACTGCCCGCATCATGTGCGGGAGCACCAACTTGACATTAGTCAAGCACCATCATGAAACTTCCCAGGAAAGATGGCAGGTTTACTAAATGGGTCACTCTCTGACCGCAGCACATGCCAAAAGGCTGGATGGACATCACTGGCAACGACGAATGTAGGGAATATGATTCCCATGGCAGTTGGTCCTACACGACTGTCAAACCCCCTCTGTTTCGGAAGCCCAAACTATACGTGGTACACCGCAATAGCTATAACAACTACAACAACGAATGCAGAAAGTACAGGGAACCAGGAGTCAAAGAAGCCCTGGAAAAACTCTCATGCAACTGCCCTGCCCTCTGTACCTCGAGAAGTAACTTTCTAGGGAAACCTCAGAGCATATAAACTTTCGCGAAACGCGCATAGTGGATAACTAGCTCATACCTAACCAAGATTCACAGCCAACAAGCTCCGGTTCCACAAAGGATCACTCTGTTCTATGTGAGGTGCCCTGCTCTGGGGCCTGACGGCCTAACCTAACCTAACCCACATATGAACAAGGCTGGGCCTACGCTCTTCGGTACTATGACCCCCTTGTGTCTATTGTGTCCCAAAAAACCTTGTCCAACTCAAACATAAAAGATTTTTGGTATTCTTCGTTTCGCGATTTCTGAAGAAATCGAAAAATTACTTCATGATTGAAATAAGGAGGCCAGCGGCAGCAGATACACTATTTACTCTCATCTGAAAAGATATCCAGCCCGCCCTCTGTACACTCTAAATAATACTGAACTTTTGAAGTAACGTCTCTGGACATACAGAGAGACCATAATAGACATCTCACACGCTGCAGACACATTGAAGCCAAGATTTAAGCTTTGTCAAATTCAACTCTGAACCATAAAATCTTATTCTACAAGTTAATTCTGAAACCGACGTGAACTTACGGCTGCCAGCTGTGGCGCAGTGCCAGCTAGAGCATGATGGTGTCTATCCAAAGTGCCCCGTCAAAGTTGTTTAAAACCAGCACTATCCGCAGTATTGCAAAATGCTTTCTACATATTCAAATCTTTTTCTAGATCCCACAAGATTGTGTTACAGATCTCAGTGACGATCTTTCTCCCCCAGCAATAGTTATTGGAAATGTTACGGTTTTCTGGGCTTCGTATGGGCCATCGTATGTTTATGAAAGTTTTTGGTAAATCTGCACCGATCAATAAGTCATGCAGGGAGTGATTTCTATGCCGGAAGCTTTAGTGTAGAAAGCAAAATGCGTCTTGGCCAATGCAAATAATTTGAAGATCCAGAATAGCTGGCTTCACTACATCGAAAAATGCAAAAAATTTACATTGAGATATTTAGTATTTATTCAAAAGCCACGAAATTGAGGGGAAAAGCGATTTTTTGCTTTGGAACGAACTGCTTCTTGAAAGACCTGTTATGAAGGAATGTTTGTTTGGGATCGGAGATGTTAAGTGAAGTACACTGAAAACTCTTCTAAGGGAAAATACTGCGCTAAGCCTGGTTAAAACTTGAAGTGTCTATACCGCCAGTGCAAAATAACCACCACGCCTAAAGACAATTGTCTGCATTTGGTGAAAGCAGACGGGTGTGGGCTGCGATTAGCTGCTAAAGCTCCGAAAGATCCATAAATGCATTACCACAAATGAGTATGAGCAGCCACAAAGGCTGCACAAGATGATTTTATAATATAACGAAGCTTGAGCCTATGGCGTCAACACTGAAATGGTGGCTACATCCCAAACTTCATTCTTCAGAACAACTGTTAGTGATTTTTGGGCTGCAACGGTTTGATTTCTTCGAGGAAATCAACAACGTATACAAGCAAAATCGGCAAACGAAGTCACTTTCTATGGGATAATAATTTTTTAAAAACCAAAACCTAAAAATCTACAAATCACCAACAAATTAGCTGCGCTCAACAGACGCTGTACAATGGAAAGTTCTACACAAACCGACTCCAGCAATGCGCTGCAATTTTTTTTGTTGGCTACTGAAGAGCGACTACAACATTTTCAGGAAGTTTTTCATTTGTTTCATTTGGGTGTGTGGGGGGAGCTATCACTCTGGACATAACCACACACAAATAAACACTTTCAAAGCTGCTTTTGGCGAAAAAAGAAAGAAAATTTAAGACAAAACGTAGCACAAGTCAAGCGGGTGCCATCAGCTGCAGGAGCACTGAACTGCTGTGGCACCCAAGACCGGCTCTTAAATTTTGTTTTTGCTTTTGTCTTCGGGTTGGTTAACGTGTTATGGCACTCTTTGAGCCAACACTCACTCGCACCCACTTTCTAAGCCAACTGTGTGTTACGTACCAAGCCAGAGATTCGGGCCTAAGACATCATCAACCACACTACTCGGTTCAGCTCAGTTCAGCTCAGTTCATTTCGGCTTGGTTCAGTTTTGGCTCATGGCTCAGTTTGAGTGCAGTCCAGTTTGGACGCAGCCTGGACGTTCGTTCGCCTCTTAACAACTTAACTAGTAAATGTAGCATGCAACATTTGTTGCCACATGCCACTCGCTAGGCCGGCTTAGTGAGTTAGTGAGATGCAAATTAATTTGCTTACAATTGACGACAAGGAAACGCACCGCCAATTCGTCCAAACAGTTAGCATAGGAGATATATTTCTTCTTACTTGGCTCAATTTGCATAATAAATAAATTGTTGGGTTTATTGCCGTTGCAGGCTGCATTGGGAAGATTTGTCTTTGTCAAGGCCGTGGAGAGTTCTTCGACGCAACTGGGACGTCAGACGCGTGTTAGCCAGTAAAGTGGCGCAGCTTGAACTTACTTAAAAAGCAAAAGACCCCGTTTGGTTTTAACTCTTCACAGCAAGTAGAATTGAAGAAGAACTCTGAGAGAGCAACTTAGCAGGTTTTACCTTCAAAACAAGTCGAGGGTACAGAATTGTAAGCCCCCCAAGTAGTTTTTAAAGTGACGCACAAGTATTGCTTCCATGAACTTGGCAGCACAGCGTAGCTTTGTCGGAAAACCTTACTTAAGTTAGATTGACCATCACAACCCGTTATCGGGTTACAGCCGACCTCATATCCGGTTGCTCACTCCACGGGAACATAAGTTCTTCTTCACTTGGTCTTGCCATCTGAGCTTTGGTCGTCCACATAATCTTTCTTCGTCGGCTATCGCAGCGAAAACTCTCTTTGCTGGAGCGTCTTCATCCACACGGAGTACATGGCAAAGCCAACGCGTTGCGCCGTAATACACTGGACGACGTCTATATCGTTGTAGAGCTTATAGAGCTCATGATGAGTTTGAATGCGAAAGCCGTCTCCAATGCGAAAGTACCCAAAGATTTTGCATAGAAATTTTCTCTCGAACACTCCAAGCGCAGCTGCATCCAACCGCGACACAACCCATGCTTCTGCGCCAAATAACAGCACGGGCAGGATGAGCGTCTTGTTGAGCGTTAATTTTATCGATCGAGAGACAGAGGTCTCGAGACCATAGTAACACCTATTAGCAAGTGTGATTCTTCGCTTATTCTCCAGCCTGATATTTTTGTCGGTGTTCATGGCGGAAAACCATATCTTGAAATAATATTTAAAAAAGTTTAGTCTCACTATTTGGTCTACTGAGGTCATTAGAAAAAAAGAAAAGCTGAAGAGGCTATTTTGGGGTTGACAATTCAGATGAAGATCAGATTTTAAAAAAGCAAAATCTTTCGTAACTTCGAATTGTTGAGCTTAAACCATGACGAAGATGTAATCGAATTCATTAAATCCCAGAGGCTAAGATGTATAGGATATGTCCTACGGATGGAGCAGAACAGAGCACAAAAGCATGTGTTGGCATACACATCACGCTCCCTAAGATACAGAGGTCGACCAAGAAAGCGCCTTATTGACAATATTCACGATGATATGCTGAAGATGAAAGTAAGGAACTGGCCAAAACTCACTCCGGGTTGTAGAGCTGCATGATGATGATATTCTTCTTTCGTAACTCTTCAAAGTGCCTGCAGTCCCAATGTTTTCAGATGATATCACTACGATATTGATTCAACCAAAACAGGCCAACCCATGAGACTTCTGTAGCCATGTCAATTCTACAGAGGCTGCAGTAAAAGCTTTCAGGAAAGTCTCTAGCTACAATTATCTTTAAAGAGAAGTGTAGCTTTGTCGAAAATCAATACCTTGCGTAACTTATCGCATTTCTAGGTCCCAATAATAGCTATAATGACGTCACTTTGTAATGAGCATAACTAAATCGTTATGGTATAATTAATAAGGTTAAGTTTATATGGCCACAACGTGAACTTTTTTTGGCACCCTTTTTTTCATTTGAACTTGCATACATAGAGTGTCAGTCATCGAATACAAATATGTAAGAGTGAGACATGGTGTTGTACCAAGGTGACGTCGTGAGATTGGTCTCTCTCTCTCTCTCTCTCTCTTTTTGGTACAAATTGAAATACTTTTACAGAGCTGGCAACTATAGGTCGGCTATTAGAAATATACACAAAGCATCAAATTGTCTTAAAAAAATATCCATCATCAAAACTGTAGCCTTTTCGCATGCTATAGACCCCCAATGTGAACGTGAACTTTTGCTAATTGTCAACTAAAAAAAAAACAGGTTTCCATTTTTTCCGCTTGCACAAATTCCACTCTTTTGCATTACCTTGAAGAAGTAATTTAAATTATTCTTAACTACACTTGAATCAATGCCAATCTGTGATAAAAGTGGTCCAAGAACGGATGCAATTAAATCAAGTGCAAAAAGCTTAATTAAAATATATTTGCATTTTACAAGAATAATATTTAAGTTAATAGTTATCCAATTTGTGGTCTGGACTTCAAGTAACATTTCGATAAGCGCAACACTTGTAGAATTTTCAAGGTGCTGCCTTTTTCTTAAATCGTCATAACTTGACAAATACTTAAGATAATTACGTATACTATATAATAATTTTTGCATATTTCTGCTAAATTTCAAAATGAAAATGCAGCGAGGGGACAGTTAGAACCATAGAAAACTATGTTATAGTAACTCTGAGAGCCTCGAGTGTCGAAAATGTGTAGAACTTTTAAAAAGCAACTAGAAAAAAAATAAATTCAGATTATTACGAAGTATTTTGTGGGTCCTAATGTCGAATTAACCAAGAAGCCTACAGGAGGGGAACACCATCTCTTTGAGCATATAACCAGCCAAGAAGTTAAATAAATGAATAAATTACTTCTTCCGATCATAACAAAGATTGTTGGGCTTGGTTCATATGAGATGAAGCATTTGACAAAAAGAGAGGAGTACAACAAACGATTGGGGCTGTTACTCCTGTCGAATGTAATAGAGTTGTCCTAGTAAGTTAGACAAAATGATTAAAAAAAAATATATCAATTTGCAAAAATATGTTTCTTAATTATTCTATAACAACGTATTGTATGTCCTTGGTACATAAAGTTGACCAAAACTGCGGCGCCCAATGTTGTCCGATTACTGACCGTTTTGCGATTTTGGATATGAAAATGTTGAAATTGCTTAAAAATTTTTTTTTAATCTTAAAAGTATTGAAATTACTTTAATTTTAGAGTGAAGAGTTGAAGCTCAACCCAATCATTGACAAGTTCAGCTTGCTGTCAACAAATTTAACAAAATGGGAATTAATTTATTTTTTTGTTGTGCTTTATTCAAGCACATATTGAGCAAAAGATCAAATATTTTTTATTCCAATTTTAAAATAAACATTTTTCTAATTTCTTTGAGTTTATAAAATTCAAAAGCTATTTCCCAAACGTATACTCTGTCATAGACGATAGATAGTTCATATAAACTAAGCTAAGTACAATAATTAAGCCAAAAAATTAAACCTTTTCTAACTAGTTTAGCTCAAACATATAAAATAAACACTTCGAATATGAATTTTAATAAATAATTAAACGCATTGAAGCTAGATTATCTAATTAAAGTGCATTTTCTTTACTTTGTAAGTTATCAAGTATACGCGCTGTTTACGCCTATGATGTCTGTTCTCCTTAAATATTAAATACAGATACCCTCATGCCATTTAGGGGAAAAAATTTTAGTTTTAAACTTTTATGACCTTTTTAACTTTTATATTTTCACAATAACATATCGCATAATCATCATTTATATGTTTTCGAAGCAAGGTTCATAAATATCAAGTATACGCACTGAGGCTACCTTGAGGCTATGTGCACCATATTTATTGACGAATTATTTATACAATTTTCTTTTCAATTAGTAAGAAGTAATCATAATTACTCAATAATTTTCATATAATGAACGTTTTTATGTAATCCAGGACAAGTTTTATAGATATCAAGTATACGCACAGTTAATAACTAAGCCTTTGTGCATCAATTTATATGATAATTCATGAATTTTCCATATAATTTTTATACCAATTGGCACAAAATTTGCATTACTTTTCTTAACATTTTTTTTATATAGATTATTTATATTCCGCCTCGGCAATCAAGTACATATTTTTCATAAAATTTTCCATAAAATTTTTCTGCTCAATTAATACAAAGTTTCCATCATTCCACCTCAACGATATCTTCATAATCATTATTCTTAATCCCTTCTGAACAAGTTTTATATATATCAAGTATACGCACTGTTTATACCTAAGCCTGTGCGTTTAATATGTAATAATTAATTATGTTTGTAATATAAAATCATTCAAAAATTCTTCCCAATTGGCGTGAAGTTCCCATTATTTTCTCAAGTACTTTCTCATAATCAATAGCTCAATAACAACTTTAGCATATTTCATGCCGTTTTCCATCTAATTCACTTTCAATATCGTAAAATTTACAAGTATTTACTTGTGAACCAACATGATTGTTTATTAATTAAAATTTCTCATAAATTTTTCTTGCTTTTCTTAATATCTTTCTTATAAACATCATTTATTTTCCGTTCCTGACATGGTTTACCGATATCAAGTATACGCACTGTGTGTACCAAATTATATATTTATTGATGTATTACTCACTAAATATCTTGGCAACGCCGTCAACACCGACAGTATTACTTGAGATTAAGCGAAGACTCACATTTGCCAATAGGTGAAACTATGCTCTCAAGACCTCTCTCGATCGAGGTCAAGACGCTCATCCTGCCCGTGCTGTGATATGACGCAGCAGCATGGCTTGTGTCGCGGACGGATGCAGTCGCGCTTGGAGTATTCGCGAGAAAAATTCTTTGCAAAATCGTCGGTCCCTTGCAGATGGGCGAAGACTATCGTACCATGAGCTGTATGAACTCTACAACGACTTAGATGGCTTTCAGCGTATCACGGCACCATGTCGTTCGTATGAACGAAGATGCTCCAGCAAAGTAGGTTTTCGATACGAAAGTCAACGAAGGAAGATGTAGGAGACGACCTATACTCAGATGACTGAAAGACCAAGAGAAAGAGGAGCTTTCTTCACTTGGAGTGACCAACTGGACAAGGCGCATGTAAAACAGTGACACCTGGCGAGAGCTAGTAAGCTCCCGATAACGGGTTGTGATGCCTAAACAAAGCAAAGTATTACTCGATAGGTAGTCTTGCCAGTTAGTACGAAATTTTTCAAAATTTACTCAACAATTTCTTACCATAATTATTTATATTACGGGTTGGACAAGGTTTACAGATATCAAGTATACGCACAGTTCATAACTAACCATTTTTGCAACAATTTATATGCCTATTCATGAATTTTCCATAAGATTTTCTATTCAATTCATCAATTCAGTACAAATTTATCATTAGTTTGTCAATAATTTTCATATATTCAACGTTTTTATGCCATCCAGTATAAGATTTATATATATCAAGTATACGCACAGTTTAAAACAAAGCCTGTTTTGCACTATTTTGTAATTTTATTCATGAATTTGCCATATAATTTTCATACCAATTTTCTTAACATTTTTCTTTTATAGATATTTAATATTCCGTCTAGGATATATTTCCTAGCTATCAAGTATAAGATATGCCTTCTTAATCTCATATTCGGCATTCCGCCACAGACTACTTGAGCAGTTTGCAGGACGCTTGTTATGCAATCCTTCTGACGCAGATAAAACAAAATGGCGTATGCGTCATCGATCTACTTTAAGCTACCCTCCTGCTATGAGCATGTGTTTACCAAATTATTTATTAATTAAAGATTTACTCATCTACAATTCTCTCCATTATCTGCTCAATAGACTCCAAACTAACATGGAGACAACACATATTAAATAAAAGAATTAAAGTAAAAAACAAATTCAGACAATTCTACTAGCTACATGGCAAACATTCAAGCCTTAGTCTTGATAACAAAAATAAAACAATAATAAGACTTATATGAAATTTAGGAACAAGAAATATGGAGGTACTTCTTGTAAATACAACGTACAACTTATCCAAAAAATGGAATCAAAAATACTAAGAACAATAACAAATGCAGACTGGTACATAGGGAATGACGCCAAAACTGTGAGAGATCGGAAACATTAATCGAAAGAAGCTCTAATCACACATTGCGAATTCTTCAGCACGACTCTATACACATAAGATACCCAGCTGGATTGGAACTTTAAGCAGTAAGACTGCAGCGCAAATCTCCAGCAAAACTATTTTTAAGTAAAAGCAATAGTCTGTGCAAAATACTATAATATAATCCAAAAAAAAAAAAACTAAATTAAAATAATAATATCGCCTTGCAAAAGCAAGAACCATTATAATTCCAAGCCAATTACTTATTGTTACTGCAAACAGTTTGTAATTATTAATGGAGGTCACACAAAAAAATATATATCTTCCCAAGTCCTTGCTCATAATCATGACATATCATGCAAATCCCATCCTCAGCTCAGATCTCACAAAAATTTACACATCTTTACTACGATTTACTTCAATTCATTAACAAATTACATACCAATAATAGTACAAGTCTCATTGTTGCCACAATTTGTTGCAATTGTTAGTCGATGTTCAATGTTGCCGCACTTGAACGCACTTGTAGGCGCATTAAAATCAATTTGCACGCAAATTAAATTATAAACAATCAAATCAAATTGTTTTTTTTTTTTGTTTGTTTTAAATAATTTAAACAATTCCACAAATCACAACTTTTTCACACTTTGCTTTGTTTTGCGCAAAAAACAAAAAAAAAATCAAAATGTTAAAAAATTGCAGACACACGATTATTATGTAAAAAAAAAAAACAAATAATTGTAATTATTTTTTATGCAAAAATTGGCAAACGAGCTGCTTGGCTCACAACGTTTCCAGCAAATGATCGCAACGCACAAAAGTCACGCGGCTTACTGTGGATGGCGCAGGCGCTGCTCTTGGTTTTTATGCTGGCCCCAAAGACTTGGAGACGACGACTTTGGTTTGCTGCAGCAGCAGCAGCCGCAGTCGACGTAGTGGCAGCAGCAGCAACGGCAGCAGCGGCAGCAGCGTCTTCGTGGTGGCAGCCGCGCGCGATGCAGCCAAAAGTAACTTGGCCAACAAGACGCGCAGACAGACAAAGAGAGGCAGACCGTCAACGGCATGGAAACGTGCGAAATGAGAAAGAGCGACAAAGTTGAAAAATTTCCAAACGAAAGGGAGTGAGTGTGTGTGTGTGAGTGTGTCTATGTGTGTGTGTTGAAGGTGTAGGTTGGCAACATTGCAACAAAGCTCATCCATTAAGAACACTTTGATCGCTTTTACTGCGACTAAGCGATACACTACAAAAATCCAAAAATTTACATAAAAAACCCGAAACTACAGGGTGCGCCATTTCTGATTTCAACTTTGAATAACAAGAAAAAAAATGCAACAATTTCTAAATGTGAGTTATTTTTATTCAATTTGATTCCTTGCAATTTATCCAGACTAGTTTTTGAACATAACATCCATCAAGTGGCCGCCTTTTTTGGCCACAGCAAAGTATATGCCCTTTTCCCGACGTTCTGCATTACCTTTTTGAGCAACTCGGTTGGTAGAGCAATCACTTCGGTACCTATATTTTTGAGCTCTTCAATGGTCTGTGGCTAGCTGGCGTACACTTAGCTTTTCGAAATACCGAAGTCCGAAGAAGTCCGCGGGAGGATCAAATACGCAGAACTAGGCGGCCATTCAAGATCGCCTCTTTTTTGACAACAGGCGTCTAGGGAATTTTCGTTGCAGTAACTCGATTGTTGGACTCGCAGTGTGGCATCTCGCAGCATCTTGTTCAAATCTGTAATCTTCAAGATATTTTCCAGCGATATTGGTTGCCATCGACCGTATGGTTCTCTTTGAAAAAATAACGCTCAAACGCCGTACACAAACTGCTTGCTTCTACCACGGGCGATACTATGCCATGCATTCTAAGACGCGCTGCACTGACTTTCTGCAAGCACCGTACTCATCCAGATCAATCGAGCCGGACTCCATTGG
This sequence comes from Chymomyza procnemis, assembly GCA_035046065.1. Lineage (NCBI taxonomy): Eukaryota > Metazoa > Arthropoda > Insecta > Diptera > Drosophilidae > Chymomyza > Chymomyza procnemis. The sequence continues at coordinate 32,756,553 of JAWNOJ010000021.1, read as the reverse complement.
AAATGTCTCTTGGCAATGTCTTCAACTGACTTGCCGAGCATATGACCAATCCAGGTGCAGTTTCTCCCTGATCGCAGCACTTCTAGAGAGTAACAGCAAGTTTTCGTTTGTAAAAATGACAACAATTTAATTCAGTTTGAAATGTACGAAATCGCAGACAGCAAACTATAAAAATATTTCATTATCATAATAAATTTTCATATTTCGAGGCAAAGTTAAGAACTTACCTACGTACAACAACAGCAGGATACGCTTACCTAGCTTAAGTTACACGATGTAGCTGACATATAGCCAAGTTGAGGGCATTTTAAAGTGTATATCAAATTGCATGATTTTGCTTTCAATAATTTGCAATTAAAATTAAAATCAAATCGAATACAATTTTTTGTTGTTAATCAAAACGAAATATGCTCGCGCTCTCAACTTCAAACTCCCAAAAATAATAATAATTCAACCCACAAAAATTTCCATTTCTTTACAAGAAACACTCCGTTTATTTTAACTCTTTTTTTCCAGTTCAAGTTCAAAGTCATAAAAATGTTGAAACTTTTGCCATTTTATTTGGATTATGCTGCATTCGATAGATGGCGACGCCTTTCATTTTTGACTTTATTGTGAATATAATCAATAAAAATGATCGAATAACTGATACAAAATGTAACAAAGAAGTCGTCATAGGTCACAATCATCCAATAAATTTACATATAAACAATTGCAACTAACGCCCAGAGACAATCGAATGGTCTATTATCTAAAGATTTGGACTGGTTCGGACGTTATGGTATGGGTAGTCAGTCGTGTGGTGGGCATTTGAAATTGCTCGCTTACACTTTTAGCCAACATTATTATTTCTATAAACTGAAAAAAAAAAACCGTAAAATGGCACAACAAAAGTTTAAACAAAAAGATTTCAAAGTATTTTTTTGCATTTTGTTGGTTTGGTAATCCGTTTGTTCAAAAACATAAAAAATATATATATAATATGAAAGTAGGCGAGAATGTCGTTTAATAATAAAAAGTTGACTTTAAAATTCGCACAAAATTGAATTTTTTGTTAAATTTAAACAATATATAATGGTATTTTAATTATAAACATAAAAAAGTTGCAATTTTACGGTATAATTTCGAACTAGTTTAGATATTGGGAAAATGTTTCGTTTTAATTTTTAAAAAAAGGCTATTTTGTAGAGAATTCAAAATATATCAACAAAAAGCTTCCATTCCCTAAGTAACTTAAATCTAGTATTTCGATCTTAAAGTGGCTTTAGTTCTTAATCAAACGTACTCTTGCCCAACTTGCTGTATTACCGCCAAACTAGAAGAAAAATCTCTTGAACTGGCTATAGAATAGGCATAAAATTCGTATTACCCTAACGTCTACTCGCTGGAAATAATAATTAAAAATTCAATCGTGAAGTTTATAAAATAATTTAATTTTTATACAAAATACGAACTTAAATAAAAGATATAATAAAAATTCCAAACGATCAAAAATAAAGCGATCCTAAATAAAATAAATAAAGATTTCAAACGATTCAAAACCAACAGTTCCTAAATAAAAAAAATAATAAAGATTTTTTACCTGCAAAAAAAAAGTTTTAGTAGAACAGAACTCTTTTTGGCAAGTATGTCCGACGAGCTATTTCAGCATTGTCTTCTTGGACCTAACCGCAAATAACTAAAATATCGCTCATTGAAATTTTAGGGACCTCAGTTTTTTTTTGGCACTCTATTACAATGAGACGAGTCTACTTAGCAATCAGCTTAAGTTAGGTTTGAAATTTTAAAGCAAAAACAGCAACACATCTAAGCGAACATCTTTGATGCTCTATCTCAAAATTTAAAAACTACTCAATTTAACTTCTTCGAGCGAAAATCTTAAACTTCTTTAATTCAGCCATACCAAATCAATCAAAATATCATCATAGTCAGTATCTAACTAATATAAATTTAGAATTGCTATTAAAGCTTCTTAAGAATACTATTGGAAATACCGACAAAAATTGGGAATTTCTACAATATTTTATTCAGCCTTTCTTTTCTTACCATCTTGTATCGCTGTATCGGTAGCCAAATTATAAATAATAATACAAGTCACTTAAAAGCATATATATGCATTGGTAAAAATCTTGAGGAATGCCAAGTACTTACTTAGGCAGAGGGAACCCAAATATACTCCTAAAAAAAATTTAATAAGAATTCTAAGAGCAAATATTTACAGAGTTGGCAGTTCTAGTTTGGAATTCTCTTACTCGCGCCAATATGGATGCACGTAGTTCAATGAGAACCACGCCCTGATGTTTGAAACCGATATTTGGCTGCTTTGATGGAAGAAAAGTCTTCAAATGCGTGTCGTTCTACCCCAAATAAATGCAAAAATGCATAAAATTTTTTTAGCAAGCTCTGAACACGAAGGGTTTAGAATTCAGAAACATTCTGAATCTGCACAAGTTAGATACTCGGATTAATACAGGAAAAGATTACCGGAATTATTGTATTTTGGAATACTGACTAGTTGTTCTGCTCTGCGACTGCTTTTTGAGACTTCGAGAAAGTAGCTTTTTTAGTAGGTTTCTCCAGCGATGACATTATACGATTGCATTATATGATTAGAGATGAAAAAAAGATATTTTACTTGTGGAAGAACGGAAGAACTAGTTCAATGAACGTCGTAATAAGTATTTATTTAGAGCAACATTTTATCAAAGAGAGGTTGGCACTGCTGACCAATGGCCAATTAATTTTCTAGTCGGTGCCTAGTAGCGAACCTGGGAGTTTTTGGGGGGTCCAATACTTCGTAGACCACACAGTTAATTCATTTTTTCCAAATATACTACGGCAATGTCTTGGCTCCCTCCAGACAGTTCCGGCTGGATGACATATGTAAGATCAAGTCAACCAACTCTTTAGAGTCTTTCACCTTATAACGCATTCGTAGTCTATGAGAACTTGGTGTTTTGTTTGATCACAAACATCATTTCAATTATCATACGAACAACACTTCAATTACCAATCAAACTGCTATATATTTGTCTCATCCAATTGTGAAACATTGCCTTTGCGTTTTGGGCCCTAAATACCATCACTCTCAAGAATTGATTATGTTCGTACAAAAGAAATTATTAATTTCTGTTCTTCTTGGCTTAAATTGGGATCCTAGCATCAGACTGTCATCCTATACTTGCAGACTTTGCCTTAGGAAATTGCCATCCCTAAATGATCGTAAAACATGCCACTGCGTTTTATGTCAAAGAAAATGCCTAAATCTGTTTGGATTCGGCTACAAATTGTAGGTTCCAGTTCTCTTTGAATAGCTATTTTTTAGAGATATCTCCATGCTCCGTCTTTGAAGCGTACAGTCTAGGGTAAAACATTGCTTTATTTTAATTTGAATATTATGAAATTATAGTGACCCTATACTGGACTCAGTGACAACTCCTTATTTATAATATATATATAAAAAAAATACAGGCTTGCTCCAAATTTCAACACAAAAAGTTTATTTCGCTAGGCAGCTCTGCTGCAAAAATTCCAATTCAACCGATCACAAAACGTTAATTCAAATTTTTTTTCGACGAAAAAAGATTTTCTTATTTTATAGAGAGATAATTGGCTTTTCTGCATACAGGGGTGTAAGTTGCGAATTGCCGGTTTTTTCGATAAATAAAACGCAGAATTTTCGTTCCCCTGAAAATTTTCATTCCCCTGAATATTCTGCGCTTTATTTATCGAAAAAAACCGGCAATTCGCAACTTACACCCCTGTATGCAGAAAGGCAAATTTTTTTTTTTAAGTTTTGACCATTCGATTCCACACATTTAGTTTATCTTTTGGGCAAATTATGCATGCCATTCCAATAAAACTTTTTTTCTTCTGAGGCGAAGAATACGGAAAGCCATTTTTTGACGTCTTCAAAGTTGGCGAAGTGCTGCTCTGTAAGTAAGTGTCCCATTGATGCAAAGAGATCATAATCGAACGCGGAGAGTTCTGGTGAGTACAACGGGTGGGACAATATTTCCCAATTAATTAATTTCACCGGGTCTTTCACCAATTTAGTTGTATGAGTCGGCGTGATATCATCTTCAAAGATAACTTTGCCTTATCTTTGTGCAACTTCCGGCCGTTTTTCTATTTTCAAATTGATGATTTGTTGTCGGTAGCGGTCCTTAATAAACATTTTACTAGGTTCCAATAACTCTTAGTATAACACAACAGACTGTTCCCACCAAATACAGAGCATTGTCTTACGGGCAAAGCGATTTGAGTTTGCAGTCGATGGGACAGCCTCACCAGACCGAAAGTCATGCTTTTTTTCGTTTGGGATTCTCGAAATACTTTGAATATAGATCCATTTTTTGTACTCCCTGGCAATTTAATGCAGGAAGGAGTTCCTTTCAAATCGTTGATGCAGCATTTCACAAACTGTTTTTCGATTTTCCATTTGCCTATCGTTTTGTTGTTCTGCCAGCCATTTCCCAAACCTCTGGATCTTACCCAGGGCTTTTAAACGTTGAGAAATTGCTATCCGTATCATATTGAGTGTTTGCGTCAATTGTTGTTACTATAAATGACATACGTAACTTTCATACTTTCGTACGAGAAAACTATATTTCACACAGTACGACAAATAAGCTCTCGGTATAGAAATAAACTTTTCTTTTTTCGATTTAGAGAACATTTGCTACCAAATATTGACAAGTTTTCGCTTACTTTGTCGCCTGACAAGCGCCCCAGTTTTCCATGCGGAATTTTTGACTTTTACCCGCAACTAATCACGCTTAATGGATATAAGCAATATTGGATTATGTTAATAATATTTTGCTCACTGCATGCACACGCAGAGCTTAGCTTCTTATGGTTATAATCGAGTCTCTCCTAAAAACGTAATACCATCAATAGATGGTCAAGCGCGAGGTGTTGTACGTGACGTACCCAGAAATCGTTGCTGTTCAAGGCAATTCGTTGCTAACGTCACGGTCGATGTTATTTTTTAATCATATTGTATAGACCTGGTTTGATTTTTTTTTTTTGGTTTTTTCTATTTTGCAAATATATTATGACGCCACATGCTACTTCGCACACAGACTCACATTTAGCTTTGACTATCCTGAACTTTTCCGCATAGGAAATGTGCAGAAAGCAAACAACTAACTCTAACCAAACTAATCACACCCTTTAACCCAGACCAAAGTCAGCTAGTTCCAGCTTGGCATATATAAATAATGAGGTAGTAGTTGTAATTTTTAGTGGGATTTTTGGCAGCTTTGTTGCAAAAAACCGCAGACAATGCAACAATTAAGCCCTCGCCCAGAGGAGTGACGGCGAGAGAGAGATTGTGAGAGAGAGAGAGAGTTGCAGCGGGAAAGGGGAAATCAGAGTCGGGAGGGGAGGGACGCTAGGCAGCTTCATTAACAGTCAAGAGTTGTCTAGGAGCGCTACAAGATGAACCAAAACAAATGCCTTGGTGCAGCATCTTAATAATGCTTCCTACTTGCATAAATTTCAGCCAAATGCAATTGAAAGATGTTCGGACACATACAGATGCAGCTACACACACACACAGAGCTACACACACAGCTTGACACACCGACAAACACATACACTAACCTACTGTTAATACAAATCATAATTTTAACGCCAAACTGCAAGCTACTTGACAAGAGCTACACTGCACGAAAGCAACGAGTAAGTTGATCAAAATGCAGTTTTGAAAGTGAAAAAATTTGTAAAATTTTTGGTGGGAAAGTGTATATTATTGAAATGTCTATCAAATGTCTATCATCTATTTAGAGTTTGTTTGAGGACTTATCCATATATCTTTGAGCCCAATAAATAGTTTTTATAAAATTGCCTAAAACGATTGCTTCATCTTGTTTTCGTCAATGAACATTCTGGAATATTCTGATATGAAATTCGAACCACCCAAACTTACAAATAATTCTAGATTTGATAGATTTGATAGATTTGATAGATTTGATAGATTTGATAGATTTGATAGATTTGATAGATTTGATAGATTTGATAGATTTGATAGATTTGATAGATTTGATAGATTTGATAGATTTGATAGATTTGATAGATTTGATAGATTTGATAGATTTGATAGATTTGATAGATTTGATAGATTTGATAGATTTGATAGATTTGATAGATTTGATAGATTTGATAGATTTGATAGATTTGATAGATTTGATAGATTTGATAGATTTGATAGATTTGATAGATTTGATAGATTTGATAGATTTGATAGATTTGATAGATTTGATAGATTTGATAGATTTGATAGATTTGATAGATTTGATAGATTTGATAGATTTGATAGATTTGATAGATTTGATAGATTTGATAGATTTGATAGATTTTATAGATTTGATAGATTTGATAGATTTGATAGATTTGATAGATTTGATAGATTTGATAGATTTGATAGATTTGATAGATTTGATAGTGACAGATTTGATAGGTTTGATAGATTTGTTAGATTTGATAGATTTGATAGATTTGAGAGATTTGAGGGATCTAAGAGATTTTATAGATTTGATAGGTTTGATAGATTTCAGAGTACTGCGACGGAAATATTTCGCTCAAAAATCGGTAAAAATTGGGTTTTAGGCGTTTCAGTATTTGGTCGAAATCCATTGACTATACTTCAAAGTTCTCATATTGTATCTATATCATACAGATTTCGAGCAATATGCCGCACTCATGTGTTTGGTCACCAGCGTCCAATTGGAATGTATCAAAAATTTATTCATTTCCCTTGATTATGATCATCGCTCAAAAGGCTGAGCATAGAGATTTTTCCTATAGCTGTTCGAAGAGAACGGGGGACCGATTACCAAAGGCGGTGTCTTTAATTATTAAACATTTTTCTAGGTAAACAGCGTATATTTATTTGCTAGCTATGTCAGCGCTAGTCACTAATGCATCAGTGCTGCAGTTTGGCAATGAATCATCGTTCATTGGGTTTGAAGGCTGCCGAGGTCAACTTTAAAGTAAGCCTGCTATGACTCCGGAGAGCTTTACTTACCTTAACTTATTCTTCCCGCTCTGGGTAGACTTACTTAAAATTTTCACCTTCTATGATACAAAACTTTCTAAAACTTAGTCGTTTCTTTCGCGCAGTGCACCAGGCAGCATGCAGCGAAGATGCGACTTTTAAGTGCAACTGCAGCAACAAGCGCGACTGGGTCTGTAGGATGTTGTTGGATGTTATGTTGTTGGTTGGATAAATGTTGCTCTGCCATGTTGTTGTTGTTGCTGCTGCTGCAATGGCAACAATTGCTGCCGCTTTATGTTGTTGATTTTTGGTTTTATGGTCTAGTCTGGCGTCCAGCATTTGGCGTAATTGCTGGCTGGTCGGCTGGTTGGCTGGCTGGTTGGTTGGTTGGTTACATCAACACCAGCCAACAGCTACATCATTGACAAAGCGCCATAGTTGCCATATGCCACATGAACGGGTTGACGTAGTGCCTGCTGCCTGCTGGCTGCTGCCGGCTTCGCCAACTTCTGGCACATATGTGACAATGGAGCGACGTTGTGGTCTGCAATGTTATGTGAGCAACTAAGGCACTTGACTTGGCTAACAATAAATAAACCATGGGCATATATATTATATATATATATTTGTGGCTCAAATGTTTAAACAAAAGTAAATGCTGTACACTAACTAACTAAATAACAACTAATTGTAGAGATTTGGAGCGGCGTGCACCAGTCAAGTTTACTGACCGCGCACATTCAGGGACTTCTTAAGGTTGCGCGCTGAGTCCCGCTTATAGAGACGCAATGGATAGGCCAAGGTATGACGCTGACGTTGCTGCTGCTGCTGCTGATGCTGTGCCTGATGTTGCTGCAGCAGACGCAGCACCTCCCAACTGGGTATATACGAGTCTAGCAGCGACTTGGAATTGCGTCCGGCAAATAAATCCGGTGTGGGATCAGGCTGTGAGGGACGAAAGGGTTTGGCGTAGGCATTGCGTGTATATGGTGGTCGTGTGGTAATGCTGATGAAGGAAGGCGGATAGGGCAGCGGTATGCGTGCAGAGGCGCTGGCATAATTACGTTGCGCTGGCGGCGCATAGGCAAATTGCTTGGACTGCAGCAGTATGGCTGCCTGACTGGGGCTGGGACGACGCAATGGTAAGCCGGCATAGGCCAGACGCAGCTGATTGGGTGCATGCAATGTGTGCAACAGCGGCGCCACAGTTGCTGGCTGCTCCAGCGTATTACTGCTGAGATATTGTATGCCCTCCACATGTTCGTAGGGTACGATGGGCTTGAGCAGGCTGGTGCTGCTGCTGCTGCTGCTGCTGCTGCTGCTCACTGGTGTCACTGGTGTTGTTAGCGCGCTGTGAATTGGAGCAAAGTAGTGGCGCATTAGTTAATCATTGACTTGGAATTGGTTACTCTTATCTAATCCTCTGTGTCTGGGCTTTGCCAAATTGTAGTCTACATGTAAACGTCATTTGTCGGAAGCCAACGGCAGCGTTTAGGCCATGTGAATTGCGCTCTGCGGCCACGATAGACGGCACTTATCACTCACATGAACATTTCAACACCCACTTTTGAAGTCTAGCCCCCCAAATTAGTCCATAATTAGCCTAAATACAGTTAAGGGCAACTAACTAAGATTTACAATGCCTGTAATTTGGTTGCATTTTGCGAGCAACCAAGTGACACGAAAAAAGGCTAATCCCGTAGAGGTAATTTTGTGCAGAGCGAATGGGGCATGCTCTTGGGCTCATGCTGTTTATGGAATAAAATATTTCCCTTTACCGATGGTATCCTGGAGATGTAAATGATTTTTCTATGAAGTTGAAGTGAGGAAGAAAGAAAGAAAGTAGATACGAGATGGGAACTTGGAGACTCGAATGATTTGTCTAGGAAGTTAAAAATAGAAAGAAAATAGATAGGATCTTGGAGATTCGAATGATTTGTCTAGGAAGTTAAACATAAAAAAACCGAATGAAAGTGGAAAGGAGATAAGATCTTGAAAATGGTACTGTTCATTAAGATAAACATAGAAAGAATGAAAAAAAGTAGAAAGGAGATGGGAACTTAGAGATCCTAATGATTTATTAATGAAGTTAAAGATAGAAAGAAAGAAGATGTGAACTTGAAGACTCGAATGATTTGTTTAGGAAGGGAAAGATAGAAAGAGAGTAGATAGGATCTTGGGGATTTTTATAATTTGTCTAGGAAGTTAAAGATAGAAAGAAATTGGAAAGGAGATGGAACCTTGAGACTCGAATGATTTGCTTAGGAAGTTAAAGATAGAAAGAAAGTAGAGGAGATCTTGCAGAATGAAAGTAGAAAGGAGATAAGATCTTGAAGATGGTACCGTTTATGAAGATAAACATAGAAAGAAAGAAAGTAGAAAGGAAATGGGAACTTGGAGACTCGAATGATTTGTTAATAAAGTTAAAGATAAAAAAAAGTAGATGGGAGCTTGGAGACTCAAATGATTTATAATATATAAAAAGAAAGAAATACTGCAGTTCGAAAACTGAATTAAATCTGAATTAAATTATTGCAAGATGAAAACTCTTTAAGCTTAAACAAAACTCTTGCTTTACTAGGAAAATTCAAAAATAATCATTTAAGTCAAATTCGATCGAATTCAAACATTTTTTGTGCCCAAATCGGATTTGATAAAATTTTGAATAGTTTGAAATACTGCAAAAGTGCTTTGAAATAGGTTGAACTGCTTGAAACTGCTTATCAACAAGCAGATAATGTTTATATTAAAACAAAAAGTTGAATAACAACTAAAAATGATTTCTTTACTGATTCTATTTGCATATATAGTTTTATAGATAAAGTTCTTTTCCGGCAAAATTCTTAAAGATGGCTAACTTTAACTTGACAGTATTCATTCATGACAGTATTCATTGCTAATCCCCAAAATTCCATTTGTCCATTGTCTGTAAATCAAGCAAAAAGATCTTGAATTTATTACTTATTTCTTAATTAAACTAATCGGATCTTTCTTTAAAAAATAATGTTCTCTGATAAAAGTTTGCTGCATAAAATAAACCGTAACTGAATTAGATGAAAGCTACTAAAGTTATTTTTTTTTATAATTTTTTTATGGGAAATATTTCATTTTGACCGATTTTATATTTGCTTTGGATAATCGGATAATAATAGTGACACAAAAAAAAAATTTTAAATTTTAACATATCCACTTCAATATGGCGTCTCATCATAGAAATAATGAAAAGAGTAGTTTCCTTTGAAAATGAATATCTCTGCCAATGAACTTTTTAGTTGGGTTTCTTCCCAGCAATCGCTTCGAAGTCTTCATAGTAGTGTCTTTCTGCTTTATTATAGATTACTCCTGGTCTTCAATTCTCATTTTTCTAACAATTTAAAACACGTTTGGCAAATTTGAAATAATAAAATAAAAAATTTGAAATAATAAAAAGTAGAAAAAAACGAGCTTAATTTGACTGCAAGACCGCAAATTCCAATTTTGTGTAATGTCGAATTCTATTTAAGTGAATTTTTTTTGAATTTAGAATTCTTAAACTTTTCTGAGTATTTCACTTTGTGTTAAGTTAAAAATTCGTAGTCTGAAACTGCTTTTTAAAAAGAGTTGCACTTAAGAGTTGCAAGATGCCTTAAAAAGAAGTTAAAGCGAAGCGATAAAAGCCACCAATAAGTGCATATACCCTCTTTAAGTGTATAAATCGGTTAAAGCGCCACCCAGTGCCAAAGATTGACAGTTAATTGGTTGCATTTGGTTTTATAAGATTTTATTGCTTAAGAGTGAAATTTGTCGGAAAATTTAACTTTCCAACAGCAAGCGGCTTGTGCGGATAGAGATCACTTCGAGTTATTTGAGTGGAATTCTTTAGATGCAACCAAAAAAAAAATAAAACGTTCCATTTTCGAAACTCTGCCAGATTGCGTATAGAACGTTGCGCTCATGGTTGGCTAGATCCATGAGTATCACAAAATGCGGAACGCATAGCCAAGGCCATGTTGGCCTGAAATTGGGAAAGAAATATTTTGAGCAATTGGCTAAAAATTTTTACAATTTTTTTTTTTCATATTTTTTACCTGAAATTTAAGTAAGTGAATGACTTAACCATTTTTGTGGTAAAAAATAAAAATAAAAAAATTAAAGCCAGTTACATTTAATTTGTGAGTTGAGCACATAACACGTCTATAAAGTAAATTGATTGCATTTAAATGTGAAATCCGTAGTTGTAGCTGTGTTTACTTTTATGATGGAGTTTTTAGGAACTGAAGTTATGCAGTTGTCAGTTTGAACATGAAAATAATTTGTAATAATCTGAAAATAGTTTTCGGTATTACTGTGGTTAAAATATAAAAATGGAAGTAGCTAATTGCTTGTTCATGAAGCACATTAAATTCAATAATACGAAATTTCCATATTGTAATCCAAGTACGACCTTCCATTGTTCACATCTTTGAATGTAAATCTATTGAGAACTTGGGTACCGAATATACCTGCGTGCGCTATAATTTTTTTATGAGAATGCGAATTCAATGCAATAGATTTTCAGAGGCCATCATCTGACCAAAGTGTTCCTATTTTGCCAATAGGGCAGCAATGAACTGCTTGAACTGCTTTGTGTAAGCAGCCTTAAAGCTCATCACGAATAGTTCAAGCAGTTCGCATAACTATTGAGACCAGCCAACTCTTAGACTGAAACTACTCGTTTTTCATAATTTTTTTTATCCAAACTAGTATGATTGGTTGATTCAGTGTGTTAAAGTTGGACACATGCATAGAGAAAATATGCAATATCTGACAATATGTCCTGGATAAGGTCGAAAGCGCCAGCCAAGGTGGCTGAAAATGTGAATAGCGTTTATGGTTCTGATACTGATAACAGCTAATCACGCGTAATTTTGCATTAGTCGTTTCCGTTCCGCTAATTTCGATGTCCAAGTTGTTGAAAAATGTCCATAAAATCACGGACATTGTCGTGTCCGACCGACAGCACTGTTTCGATTGCCTAAAAACTCAAGATTGTACAAAAAACCATCTCGAACCGTTTAAATTAGGCTGGATACGAAAAGAAGCTCAATGTAATTTCCACCTGTGAATCGCTGCTGAATGGCAACAAAATCTACCCATTTCCGAAGCGCTTCAGAACTGTGGATGGAAAGTGGATCACTTATGATAACGTCAAGCGAAAACGAAAAAAGCCAAGCCAGGATTGACGGCCAGGAAGGTTTTGCTGTGTGTTCGGTAGAATTGGTAGGGAATCAACTACTATGAGCAGCTTCCACAAGGTAAAACACTTAACGCAGAACTGTGCTGTCAACGATTGGATCGTCTGAAGAAAGCAATCGCCCAATAGTAGTCAGCTTTTAGCAATAGGAGAGGAATTGTGTTCCATTCGGATCGACAGTGACTCACCAGTAGCTCTAAGAGCTTGGTTGGAAAGTTCCCATGCATCAACCTTATAGTTCGGAGCTGTCACCAAGTAATTATCAGCTGTTTCTGTACATGGCGAACAATTTTGCTGGAGCGAATTATTCGCTTCAAGAGAGGCTTGTGAACATTGACTCAACTTTTTGTCAATATGAACGAGGGCTTCTTAGAGCATTTTAAAATGGCAACAAATTATCGAACAAAACGATGCATATTTGACTTAAATCGAATCATTCTGACTAATTCTTTTGGTAATTGAAGTCTTTCATTTCATACAACAAGCGGTAAGAAACTTTTTTTTATTGTACCAACCCATATACCAATTGTAGATGTAGAGGTCCAAAATACAGTCGGAGACTCTAGTTATCTCAAGTAAGCGATTTATTGGCATAAGCTTCGATCCAAACTTAGGTATCTTAAACTTATTCTATTAATGGAAAGGAAAGTGAAGTATTTCACTGTTAATGATATTATTGTATAAAAACTTCAGTTAAGGAAATATGTTGTTCTCGTAAAAGCTGCTAACTTTTTTCTTTGAATAACTACATTTTATTTATATTTTTATTCTTATATAATAACTTTACATTTTCATAGTAAAAATAAAATTATATATAACATATTTTATAAATTACTAAAATTGATTCATTATTTTTAAAGCTTTATCTAACCCTAACATCTTCAGTACCATATCAAACTTTAAAAAAAAAGTCGTATACAAAATAATAATTAAATTAATAACTAAAAAATTCTGTTCAAAATTGATCCAAACTTTTTAAAACTTGTTCAACATAATTTAAGGGAGAAAAAAATAAACCATATCTAGATATTATGGGTATAAATCAATGTAAATCTTAAATCGTATAACAAGTACTAGAAAGTTGTCGAAATATATTTGTATTATCAAAGTGAATCAATCTCTTTCAACAGTTTATCAAGTATCGATATTTGTATAAATGGATAGAATAAATAAGCATTTTTTCAAATACTTTTGCTTATCGTCAAACACTCTATTTCATCTTTTAAGTACAAATACAAGGTTTTTTAGTAATCTTTAAAAACTTTTTTTCTTGTATACGTAAGCTACTGTCACTACCTTTAGAAATTATACCATAGCAGCACACAAGCTGAAGCAGCCATACAGTACGTACAGTTCCTGAACATACAGTAACTCCGTTACGAATCTACGGTTTCCAAGACGATTCCCAAGAGTTCGTTTTAGCAGAAAATAAGACTTAAGCGCAACAGAATTTGAAGTATATACTAACTTAGTTCTGGTACTATATATGGGTTTTTTTTATAAAAATTTCTTTATCTTTAAATTTGAAGATATAATTATTACTTTATAGCTTTACTGATAAGAAGAGTACAATACTTATTCAAACACTTTATATTATTCAATTAAGAACCCCCTAGAATAATATTGTTTTATATATGAATCAATGATCAGCCAAACTCATCATTCCCTGTGCAGATTAAGCTTATTTGGCGCTGTGAACACCTTAAGTCCCCCCACTCGTATTTCTGTTGCACAATCCCAAACATTGCTTGCATTACATGGCTTCGGTGTTTCAGTGACGTCATGGCACACACATAAAAGCTCGTACTACCCAAGCGTCACCTTGTAAAGTTACAACCCAAAGCTTTAGCGCAGCTTAAACTCAACTAAAGCTTTGCCTGCCGCAACTAAAGCTTTAGCCAAGTCAACAACCCAACGCGGCTTTAAAAAATGAAGCTATCAACTTAAAGCTTAAACTTACTCGTTGGGCGCATCCAGCGGTGAGAGCAGCACATAGCCTCCGGACAGTTGCCTTGGCTGTGGTGGCAAAGCATAGCCAGCGCTCAGTTGTTGCAATTGACGCAGTCGCTCCAATTGGGCAGCATTGCGCATATAGCTTGCAGGCACACTCTGCGCTCCATTGGGCCGCCAGTCATAGTGTGTGGGCAGCAGAGGCGGACGATTTAAGTCACCCGTTTCGCTTGCCTCTTGCTCATGTTCCAAATCCTCGAGGCGCAGTTGACGCAGCGTAAGGTCATCGTCATAGCGCTCCAAGAGCTTGGCGTACAAAGCCGCGGGCAAGGTAAACAATAGCACAATGAGCAGGTAATGCGGCTGCAGGGAACAAAGTAGAAAGAGAAGAAACAGAGGGAGAGAGAGAGAGAAAGAGATACATTAAAATGGGCGGCAATTACGAAGAGTCATTATAATGCAGGTTACGGACAGGTTACGGACAGGTAACTCTAGATGAATGCAACACGCGCATGTGGCCAAACAATTGCAGATGAGTTAGTCCAAATACGTATGGCATGTGTGGCATGGTCGGAAATAAATAGAGACGCGCCACCAAATGAAGCAAACTAGTTTACTGTTAGTTTTTGCCTCAGCGGTGAAAGGTTTTTTTGTTTAACTTTAGGTTGTTTTTATTATTATTTTAGTTTTTGGCGCAGCTGCCGCCTTTCGCCTGGCAGAGACGGACCGCGCCCCACGCCCCCATATTAGACAACTGATGTAGTCGTTGTTGATGCTGGGCGGAGTGCTAAAGTGGAACCATTCAGTTGCTGATGCGTTTAATTGAGTTTTTTTTTATTATTTTTATTATTACGATCGTTGTTGTTGTTGTTGTTGTTGTTGTTGCATGTGCGCGTTCACAAAAGCCAACAGAGATAGAGGGTGCTTTTTTGGGGGAAGGAGCTTTTGGCTAGTGTTATTAGATAAGACTAGAAAATATTTCTCGAGCATTTTGAAAGATTTTTGAGCGGCAGGATTAGCATGAATAGTGACAGGGTAGGCTCCAAAACGGCCTCCGGAATTGGATTTGGAGTGGTATCTTGAGGAGTATACCATACGGGGATCCTGGCCATTTTTCATCTTACTCAGTGGACCTTTGAGAAGAGGTGGAAAGGAAAGACCCATCGGCAGCTGTAGTGACAGCCAAGCTGCATTGAGCGTCCTTCGTAACCCACTCAGCCATACAAGGAAATGAGATAACAGATGATTTGGCAAATTGAGAATCGGCTAGTCCCAACCTGTGCATTGTGCGCCATTCGTAACCCATGTACGAACTCACTCATTGTAAACTGAGTGACTGGGGTACCTGAACTCTCAGCTATACAATTGAGGATCGGCTAGGCCAACCTGTGCTACTGTTAAGTTTCTATCTCCATTCCCAGAACTCTTTTGCCGCTTAATTTATATTTTCTGATTTTAATTGTAATCATTTTTCTGTTTCTTTTTTTTTTGGGGTACGGCAACGAAGCACCCTATATCTATAAACACTTGTAACCATGAAAATATTTATGTTGCTTTTTATGTTTGTTTGTTTATTTACCTGAAACACAATTGTTTCTTTTACTTTTTTTTGTTTAGACAAATTTCTGTGAAATTGTTGGCAAATGAATTTGCACAAAAACAACAACAACAACAAAATGGGACTACAAAAAGATGTTCACCGGTGCAGCCTTTAGTTAGTGTTCATTCATAACAAAAGCTTATTGCTTCGATACTCTGCCAGAGTGTACATGAGCAACTAAAGAAATAAAAAATCAAAAATCTCTGAAAATATTTATATTTTTTGTTGAAGAGCAAATGCTCTCAATATAAGCGCTAAGACTGAGAGTATACGATTCATCCAAAATGAAACGAATCTTAAAACAACGAAATATCTTGAATTAGGCATATATTATTATGGTACAACGAATCGACAAACTATATTTGAGAAAGTATCAATTTTATTTCAATTTTTTAAGTATTCTAGCGGTCCGCGCCCACTAGTTTATTTTTTTTATTTCGTACAAATTTCATGGATTTTTATACATAATCGGTTGCAGAATTTCAAGTACGTCATTTCTTTCATACAAATCTTAGAACATATGGGCGTGGACAACAAAGTCGTAAGACTAATAAGAAATTTGTACTAGAGCCAAACTGCGGAGTTGAAGCTGAAAAATGTAACTATCCAGAACTTGGTCATCAACAGAGGTGTTCGACAAGCGTGCATGCTATCTTTACTTTTTTTAATATCTATTCAGAAGAAATATTCAAAGAGTCCTTAAACGATCTCAACCAGGGCATCAAGGTTAATGGAATACTTGTGAACAATATTAGGTACGCAGACGGCGCAACACTCATAGCCAATAGATGATCTTCAATTTCTTCTTGAAAGTGTAAATCAGAAGATTAGAGATTTTGACTTAAATAAAATTCGCTCATGAAAATCGGCAGCCGTTTTTGCATTCACTATTTGCAGGCGTCGTTGAGGCGTGAGTCTATTCATGATGAATTGCCAAACCAAGCTGAGATTAAATCACTGGGCAGCTGTTAAATCGGTAGCCATCTTGACCAGTAATGTCAACTTAAAGTTCCAAACCTCGAAAAAATACCTCCTTTACTATTGTGTCTGAAAAACTTTTCGATTCCTATATTCACAAGTTTAGTCTTTAAGGAAAAATCGATCTTCAAAAAACAACAAACGAAGAAAATTGTTGAATTCCCTTTCCATCAAATTTATGTCACGCAGCAATGGATGATGATACGCTTAGTGCACAAACCCTTTGTAAGAGTATCTATTACAAATCGCATTTTGCAGTCAATAAATGAAATAGAGTTTTATTTTTAGTCTCCGATTGTTGTAATTGTTATTGTTGGTTGCAGGCTTGGTTCGTTGCAATAGGAAAGTGGTGGCACATTTGAAATTTCTAGCATTCAAGTGGAAAATAATCAGTTTCTACCGCAAAAAAAGCAAACATGCCACACGAGTTGCACAAGTTGCACGAGTCTTGGGTGAGTGGGTGGGTGGTTGGTTGGCTGGCTTAGTGCTGGCTGGTCAAGTGTATCTGTAGGTAGATCTTTAAGCTAAGCTGCACCAAGGCCAAGCGCAGCAGCCTAAGCCTTTCTAAAAATCTTGCCATTAAGCTTATGACCATTTGTCACGCCAAAAAAAATTCCAACGGCCACAAGCTTATGTTGCAACATCGCAGCCGTTGGAAATCAGAAAAATTCCAAAAAGACGAGACCCAAACAGTTACAATTTTTAGATATATTTTCGTAGTAGAAATCGTAAAAGTGCTGCAGCAGTTGGCTTCGATTTGTGCGCAACGGCATTTGGTGTATTGGCCAAATTGCAGTTTATGCAACAACCAAGCGAGATGATGCCACCACCAACAACAACAACAACAAAACTAGTTGCAATTTTGGCATAAACTGAAGCAGTTCGATGCCTGCAGCCAGACAACTTTGTCATTTGGCCATCATCATTACCAACCCAGCCGCAGTCAGCTGAGAGTTGGCCTATTGAATGATGCGTACAGTTGCGTGCGCCAGTTACCACCACTACCACCAATAGCTACGTTTTGGCTCTAATTACCGAAAGCTAATGATGCCTCTTTATCTCAGTCGTTGTGGTAAGTTATTGTTTGGGGTCTTCTGCGGAATTTTGGAATGCAAATGCAGCACACTTCATGGGCAACAGAGGCCGCCAATTAACCAATTATGCGCGATGTTAGCCCAGTTTAGTTTAACCAGCAACTAACTGCGATCTTAATTAGACTCAATCAAGTTCGAATTTGCATATTAACGATGTAAAGATGAGTGGCAGTTCAGACAAAATAATTATAACTGCAACAAGGTTAGTAAGAAATTGAAGTAAATAATGTTAGGTGTGTATATAGTGCCCAACCGACTGTCTCTAGGCGATAATACTATGATTTTTGAAGAATCCAAGAATTGAGGAACGAGCAGATCATCCGAAGACTTCGTGGTCTTATAGGGAATAAATGACAGGGAAGTCGAGTCGAGCCAGTAGAAGAACCGCCCGAGAGAGCTCAACTATATTAAGTATTAAATAAATTAAGCCACTTAACGGGAGCAGCCAGAGACCTTGAGGTCTTTTAGGGTATAGATTCAAAGAAGACAGTAGAAAAAGCATGTAGAGTCGGGAAGAAGAAACTCCTTATTTATGGAGACTGCTGAGCTATTGAAAAAATGAAATAAAAGAAGCTACATAGGCGATATGATCCGAAGACTTTGAATTCGAGTAACCAGACGAAGCACCATCGAATTACCGAGATTGCTGAACTTCTCTAAAAATTAAATAAAAGAAGCTACATGACGAGATCATTCGGAGACTTTGCGTTCTTCTAGGGTAAAGAGCAAATAGTAGAAATAGAGAGGGAAGATGATTATGGAGAAGAAGAACAGTGTAATGTCATGAACCATTTATTTTTAAATCGATCGAAAAACTCAACAGATTACAGAAACCAACATAAGAGAATTAAACATAAACGGCTTCCCAAATTCGATGACGACCATAGGCATTTCAAAACGGTCACGAATAGGACAATGGATCATTAGAACCCTAAAGGAACCATCATGATTAGCACAGTTCGAGGAAGAAATGGAGAAACTGCAGATAGCGATAGCTGGCATCCCCAAGGCAGTAGACGGATCGGCAGACCCAAGGCGACCTGGAGAAGATCCATCCTCCAAGAACTGACCCAGGCGAACACAACATGGGACAGAGCTAAAAACAGACGGCGCAAAATAGGGTTCGATGGCTCTTGTAGAGGCCCTAAGTTCCCAAGCGGAATAATAAGGAAAAAAAAAATTTATTTACCGAGATTGCTGAACTTCTTTAAATATTAAATTATAGAAACTACATGCAGAGATCATCCGCAGACTTTGCGTTCTTTTGGGGTTTAGATAAACAACAAACAGTGGAAATAGTGAGAGGAAATCGAGTATTAAGTAGAAGAAAGCTAACTTTAGAAATAGTGAGGGACTCGAGTAGTGAGTCGAAGAATCGCCTTGTTTATCAAAACTGCTACATGAATAGATGATGCGAGGATGTTGCGGTCTTATGGGATATATATAAGAAGCAAAGCGTTCAAAAAGAGAGCGAAATCGAGTAGCGAGAAGAAAAACCGCCTAATTTAACGATATTTCTGCACTGAGAGCATAAAATAAACGAAACGTTGCCTACAAAGTAACGGGCAATCATATACCAGGTCATGCCGACGTTGTAGGATATATGTATTCTCTCAACCCAAATCCCCCCAGGAGACAAGTTGTAACCCCTATCACAATCCAAGTTAAGTTCTTATAAAAACGCAATACTTTCAAAGTACGTTTTAGATAGTACCTTTTTGTTGAGCTATCTTATTTCCAGGTGTTTCAGCGGGTCATGGGTTGATGTCCTGTTACAGCCCCTGTCAACTGCTACTAGATCTGATCGCTCCTTATTTCCGGCTGTCTCAGAGGCAGCCGATGTCCTGTTAGAAGCCCTGTCAACCACTACTAGATCTGGCACCGCATGAGGTTAGCAAGTTTGCATCTTTAATAGAGCGCCGACAAGATGTGTTCCATTTTCCCACTGCATTACTGAACAGACTATCGTTGTGACTCTCAGAGTTATAAGCAAAGACGTATCTACGAAAGTATAAGTAATAGCATCTATTTTGTTTTCAATTCGTTGTACTTCAATAGTAACGCTCGTTCCTATTTTTTGCCCCAACTATTTTAATTCAAAACTCCGGACCCCTATAAAATCAACTTCATTCTCTAGAAGAACACTATCAAGCCAACGTGGAAATATAACAATAATTTTCGAGGCCCAGCTTTTTCGACAAACATAAAAATATAAAATAATTTTTTTCCGATAATTCGTGAATGCACAAAACGGACCTCAACATGCATACAGATGTGGAGAATATAGTCAAAGCCAGAAAGAGGCAACTGGTCGATGCAAATGACTAACACCTGCCCATCAATCTACTGGAGAATAGTCAACAACGTCAGGGATTAAATCCGGTTCACTCAACCTCTCGATTTACAATTCAAGATTCCCTAGAAGTACACCCTCCCCCTATACCACAAAACCGTGCAAATTAGCAAAAATGCTTGCTTTTTAGCAGATGTCTGTATAAATATTATGGGAAAAAAAGGTTTTCCAGGGGATACCACTCTTAAAATAAGTACAAAATCTACGTTTAAGGAAGTAACCGACAATAAAATTCATAGTTTTTCTTTTAAATTTAAGTAAAATAAGTGTCATACCTTATTCAACGAAAAATCAAACTTCTTCTAAATAATTCCACCATCTATTTAATTTTAAAATCACGCAACCGTTAGTTAAATGATTTGGATAGCCAACTCGAACAGGAAATTATTCAGTTAATATTTAAGACTATCAATAAAATCGCAACTTTATTTTTAATTCGAGGAAGAAAAGGTGGATAAACAACAGTTTATGACAGCAAACGAAGGCTTGGATACGGATTTGAAAGACTTTGCCAAATTAGTTCCCAAAATATAACTAGAGTTTGGAAATATTATAATAGGATAGGGAAATAAGGACATAAAAGCCATAAAAGAAAGTCTACTTTTTTGATTGTTGAAAACTGAAAAACAAGCAGCTGAGTTCTTCTCTCTATATTTGGTATTTTGTAGAGTGTGAAGGTTTGTCTTTATAAAAGAATATTGACAATTATACGAAATTGGATTTCAAACAAGTTCGTTAAGCTAAAAAAATGGGCAGGAAATATTGGATTATGGGATTTATTTAACATTCTTCAAAGTTTTAATTTTCAAACTTTGGTAGAGAAAAAACAATGATAAGAGAGAGACAGAGAGAGAGATTTGGTTTTGGTAAAAACAACTTTTAAAAGACTTTAGCTTATTCAAGAAAATAAGCTATAGGTTGTGAGACGAAAACTTACAGCCTAAGACTAATTGTTACAACCTGACCTTAATTATTGTGTCTCAAGAAGCTCAAAAATATACAAGTCAAGATATTTGCCTTGAAGAACAAAGCCTAAAAATTATAACTGACAGCTTCTGTATACAAAGAATAGTTTTTGAGAGAGACAATGGTGCGTACTTTGAATCGGTTTACATAAGAAATACTTTAAAGGCAAACGAATTCTCTTCCAGTTCCCCATTATAAAGAAATTATAGTAATGGAAACAAAAAGCCCGTAATAAACTTATGCATAAATTATTTTCAATGATAATGCTTATCAAGTGATAATCTTGATCTCACGCACTTTGAAGAGCTACAAAATGTCTTAAGACAAAATTCAACAAGGTTGTTTTAAAATTATGTGAGATTCTTTTAATTAAACTAAATGAGAAAGAAATATAATAAGATCGGCTTGGGTAAAATTTTGTAGTCTATATAAAAAGGGTGATTTTTTGGCAACTAAGTAGTTAAGAAGTGCATTACGTGCGATAATATTGATGTGATGACCTAGCAGAAAATTCCATAGCTGAGCTGGTCAAATTTGTAGCAACAAAAAGGGTGATTTTTTGCGCAACTGATTTTTTGGCAACATTCTTTTAAATCGTGGACCTCGGCAGCACTTTTTTTCCTTATTATTTCGCTTGGGAACTAAGGGCTTCTACTAGAACCTTACATCCTGCAGCTCGTTTTTTATTCTGGGCCAGTTCTTGAAGTACGGATCTTCTACAGGCCGCCTAAGGTCTTCGTAGGGTTCTAACGTTCCACTGTCCAATTCGTGTACGTTTTTGGTCTATGGTCATTCGTGAGTTTGGGTAGCCGTTTTATGTTTAATTCTCTTCTATTGGTTTCTGTAATCGTTTGCGTTTACGATCGAAATGCTGATTGGCCAGATACGACTTATCCCAGTAGTGGGGCGTCTACGATTACCATTGTTTTTGCTGTTATTGTAAAATGACACGTGGATTCGATAATCGTGGAAAGGCTAGGCGATATAGTGTAAATTTTAGGCATCATTTGTAGCTGGTATTATTGTTGCTGTGCGCAAAAAGCAATGAATGGCGCTTGGTTTTATGTTGAGGGCCATGCCTCTTGGGATGAGTGGGATTCGCACCCACGGCTCCTTGTTTTACACGCCAAGCTGCGAATCCCCACGAGGCAGCACTAGCATAGCTAGCAAATAATTAGCGCACTCACTTCTATCGGAAGCCTGTTCGGTGGTGGTTCAATTCCATCGTGCATTTGTCTAGCACTGGCATAGCTAGCAAATAAATAGGCGAAATTTACCTAGCAAAATTTCTATTAATACAAAACACCGCCATTTGGAATCAGCTGTAAATTGTAGCTGCCTGTTCAAAGAGCTATTAAAAAAGATATTTTCGCCTTTGGCGCCATGACCATGGGCAATGGGGCATTATTTTTTTTTTGCCTAGCACTGGCATAGCTAGCAAAATGACGCTATTAGCCTTAAATTCGCCCCATGAAGCGATGCCAGCCGAGTCAAGGTATATAAACATATATGTTTTCACTCGCTGGCAAATTGCTGCATTTTTATTATCAAGCTTCAAGCTCTTTAAGGCAAATATTAACTCTCCTTAATTCCTAAGCCTAATTAACGCATTTAAACTGAAAAGCAACAATAAGCTTATACCAAGAATACCAAGGCATCCCAAAAAAGTCAGCGTTTGGTGTCATTATGGGCTGGCAGCATAATTGGGCCGCACTTTCATCAAGATGACCAAGGCCGAAACGTTATTGTGCATGACAAGCGATGTTTACAAGCTCTTTTTTAGAAAATAATATAAACTCCCAAACTCCACTTAATTTCACTCTTAGGAAAGTATTTATTTTTAAGCACTTCAAATAAATATTACTATAAATTTTTCTATGCTCAAATGCTTCTGAAGCAGCTGCAATTCCAAAGCTGCAACACTCTAAAATATGGATTTAATTTTTAATTCAAACTTATTATTTCAACTTTAAATCTAAAAAAGGCAGCTGGAAAATATTATTAACTATAAAATATTTGGAAATGTTTTACGAAATTCGTAAATGTTGCAAAATATGCTTACTATTGCAATTTTTCCTTCTTAAAACCAGCTTAGAAATATTGTTATAACTATTTGAAGTTATTAAATTACATTTGAAAACTATTTCCAAAGCTGAAGCAGCGCAACAACTCTAAAAGGAAACAAAAAACTAAGACTCTTAGTCTTAAGACATTTATCAACTTTAGAAGCATTTTTTACTTAAGTTATTATAGTCGCGCAATTGAAGGTCAACACAGCACATCATTATGGACAATAATTTTTTCAAAAACTTTTGTTCATTTATCACAAAGTTTTTACTCAATATTACGCGCTTTGTTCCAATAGGTACACACTGACAGTAAAAATCGAAAAAAAAGAAACGCACAACAGACCAAACAAAAGACTCAAGACACAAACTTGACAGCACAAAATTCTGAGTATCTCGCGAAAAATCCCCGCCTTTTTTTTTTTTTTGTTTTTCACGCTTTTGTCAATCAATCAAAAATTGTTTTTATGCAATTTTGGGTTTTGGCGTATGAGGCGCTTGCAGCTGCACATGACCTATGGCAAAGGTCTGATATATACGCACCATCTTCGCTAATTCCGTTTGCACAATATTTCTTTTAATTGCTCCTTCACTTTAATTGCAGACGACACTTTAATCGTTTATATTGCAAATTTTTGTTTTTAATCTCTGCAAAACTACATTCACCAATAAAAAAAAATAATCCACTCTAACAACAAAAACAACAGCGCCAAACACACACTCAGACGGAGATAAAAAAAAAATTGAAAACAAATTTAAGCTAAAAACCGAGCGTGCGAGTTCCAACAAAACGACTGCGCCAGACCAGCGCACAAGCAGCGCATTATATATGGTCAACCGGGTTGATGATGTTACCCACGACGCCGGCGTCAACAGCGGCAGCGAGCCAGTGTCAGTCAGTCGCCCCAGCCAAAGATGCGTGCAATTCTCAGCCCAAAGTGGTCTGCTGACTGAGCTACCCGGCTGGGTGGGTGGTCAAGCCCATTGGGGCAGGATGCCAGCCGACTCTGGCTGGCCAAATCAACGCCTAAATGCTCGTGCCAGTGATTGAAATCAAAATCGACAACGAAATTGAAATCGAAATGAAAGTAAACAGCAACACCCCGAAAAAATTCACAACAAAAAAAATTGAAATTATTTCAAGAGCTGTAATCTTTCAAGTCAATTGAAGCTATCTTAGTTGGAGTTGTGCGTGTCAGTGTCTGCGACTTGTTTATACACTGAAAAAAGTTGAGGCGTTTTTTTTTTGTGAGTGCGTAGATTTGTTTCTCATTAGCTTGATTGGGGAAGAGCAGCGGATTATTGGCGCAGTTTTTGTGGGGCTGCGAATTGGTTAAAAATAATTAACAAACCAGAGTATATAGCCAGCACAGCAAGTTGGATGTTACTTAGTTTATAAAAAACAAAATAGCGAATCTTTTTGAAAAAGGTTTTCTTCAGAGACTGAAAGAAGCTTCTCCCCTTTCTTCTTTAACAAAACGGAGCCACTTTCTATGAACTTTTTGCTTTTTACATTTCCTTAGATTCTGCCGATTCCCAGCCAATAGTAAGCGCGTAGAGATACTACAAGCTGCTTCTACTTCTGCTACTTCCCAAGATGCTCCTAAGCTGTGTTATGCGCTCCGGTTGACCCAGAACGATGGCTAGCATAGGTCAGTCAGCGTCAACCAAGGTAACTCTCCTTTATACTGTACTGAGACTTCTAAGATTTTAAATGAATACTCTTGGCTTCTTTTTATAATAAATTTATTGCCTTTGACTTTGGTCATCGCTTCAAAGCCGTATCTTTATTGATATTATGGTGAACAGGTGAGCTATAGTTTACAGCCGTATGCGAAAGCATAATAGAGATCTTGCCATCGGTCGTCAAATGCACCTGTGCTGCGGGGTGGCATCGAACCACCGATCTTCCGATATAGAGGCGAGTACACTACAACTACGCAACCGAAACCCAGTCTTCGCTTTACAGTTTAAATTATAAATTTTATAGTTAGTTTTCTTATTAAAATAGTCTTACTTCGAGCCGACGCGCTCAATTATTTTACAAACAGTTTATAATGCCAAAGCCAGCTTTATGTTTTGACTCTATTTTATAAATAATTCTCATCCGTCTACTCTTTTTTGCATTCTAAGTTTATGATACTCTACCCAAATACATGCAATTTCTGGTAGAGAACATAACCGATAACAAAACGTAAATGCATCTCACTTCTTGGCTGACGATATGATTGCTCTACTGGAAACGCCTATCCAGATATGAATCCTGATAGCGCAAAGTTTACTTGTTGGCTTGCGATACACTACTCAGAAACAAATCCTGATAGCAAACGATATCTCTTATCCAAATGCTTATCCGGATATAAATTCTAATAGCAAAACGTTTGTCTTATCTTTCGGTATGGCTTGTTAACAATAATGTAGAGCTGGTGCCGGTCCGCCTTATATCGAAACTAAAGCGATGGCAAATACTACATAGATTTTTTTTTTTGAGAAAAAAAAATATATCCGTTAGTATAGTTGGAAAAACATGGATGGATCGACTTTTTCACTCAAAGGTAACTTTGAATGATTGACGACTTTTGCCTCTGACTATAGTTTTACTTTGAAAAAAAAAAAACGAATATTTCGTATGGAATAGCATTTATATTATTGAAATATACTTTTTTTGAATTAACGACTGAATACTTAAAAGAAAATATGGCTGGCTGGGACATATATTGCGAAAAGCCTATGTTAAGATCACACACGCCGCGCTGGAGTGGAACCCGCAGGTCGAACCCAAACAATTTGGAGACCAGCGGTTCGAAATGAAACTGACCAATCGTTTGACGAGCTAGAAGCTATTGCTAGAGATGGGAACAGGTGGAAGTCCTATATTAAAACCTTAAGCTCCTACAAGCAGTATGAATAATCTTCGGATAATCTTAAAAATTTCAATATTTGTAAAGATTTTCTCAACCGAAAAAAACTACAAATTGTAACAAAAACCTCTACCCATACCATATGCTCAAAACTAAACGCAAATATTTACAATAATTTGAAGTATTGCTAAAAGCTTATAAGAGAGAGGCGAGCGAAGTTCGAAGAGCTTGCAATTGTGGGGGATACCGGTGTATCTGTATAATCATTTTGGCATAAATAAACGATCACTTGCGCCCGTTTAACCAAAAAATTTAGCTAATGAGTTCGCTGTTTGCAATCAATTAAAACGTTTTCGAGGGACTTGACTTGACGTCGACTATAGAGCAGGGCAACATGCGCCCCGGGGCGCCACTACGTTGCTGCTTAATGTCTGAGACGACTCTACTCTGTATGACGGATGACGATGTCTACGATCATGTGCGCCGTTGTTGAAAGGTTGAAAGTACACAATTTGTTGGGGGGAAAAAAAAAAAGAAAAACAAAAACCCAACTGCGTGTAATGCCAATCATTTAGTCGTATTTGCTCCATTTAATGTGGCCAAGTGAAAGATGTTGTCTTTTTATTATTTCTATTTCGTCTATGGATCGCATTTCGATTAAGTAATAATGAAAGCGTTACTGTCCCACACACAAATGTGTGACTGACTGTGACAGGGGCTAATAAAATTGTCAAAATCTGACAATTAGATTGATGGATGCGGCGACCAAGCGGCCAAGTCAACGTAATACATATAACTTGCATGACTGCATGCCTAGCTGCTTCAAGGTTGAGCACTCCACAATGCTAGCTCGCTGCGTAGCCACCCAAAGGTCTTGCATATCATTATTCCCAAGTCATCTTTTTTTTTCTACCCGCTTTGCGACGAGCGTGAACTTTTTTCACTTTCACACTTGCCAACTCTTGGACAATGGTGGTGCATTCTTTATGATAGCCCCCACTACGGCGACCTTGACGTCGTCAAGCTGTTTATCTTTCGTTGTTTCCGGCTGGTATTACATTTTGTTTTTGGCAGCAATTAGCGGATTTGGTAATAGAGCTAGAGCACTTTGGACGAAAAACAAGCAAGTAAACACATAAAAGTTCCAAGTGGTACTTGATTTAAATGTGTCTGGCCGACCGACCCATTGGCAACTTTACAAATTATTATACAAGTTGTCGACGTTTCTCCATGGGTTTTACCTATTAAAAACAATGCAATAACTGATAAACATTACAACTTAGCTGTTGTTAACCCAGCTGGATTGAGAAATATCCAACTCCAATATCACAAGTGTTCGGTAATTCCAATATTCTTGTATATTTCGACTTCTTCTAGATTTCGATTCTAACCTAGACAAATGGTATTGCAAAGTACAGCGGCAACCGTTTTCTAGAGGTTTCCAAACTGTCTGATTTTTCAGCCACACAAATTTCATTATAAAGAGAAAACCCAAAGCAATTTTATTCTTTCGTTAATTCTATGCACGAAACTTCTCTATATCCTACATCGCTATATTAGAAAACAGTTTCTTTCACTAACAATATGGAAATAGCTAACTTGTTTGCAACTTCTTTCCAAACAAACTATTCCCATCATCATCATTCAGCTCTACAAACCGTTGTGGGTTTTAGGCTTTCTCAACAATTCAACAATTCTTCTTCATTCGTCTGTGTTGTTGGCAAGAGCGCGTCATTCCATTATCCGAGGCCCTGAAGCACGTAGTCGGTGGGTTGTAGGCCCAACATCCAATACCCATTTTGGAGTACCAACATCCCTGCGTTGTCAGCTGTCCTGACCTAGTTTTCCACTGGGGTTTGGCAACTAATCTTTTACCATGTTGCCAGTTTGACAGAGTGCACCACGTGAGGGTGACACTAGGAATTGAGCACAAGAGGCTATGTCAGACCTCACAACTTTCTGACCGAAACTTCATTGACAACGCGTTCAATGCTGCTTTGAACTTCAAACAACCTATTCTATTCACCCAAATGAGATTGACCGTAACTATGCCTATAATCCACCTCGTTCAAACTTTGTTGCATATCCCGTAATCCTTGCGCCTGATGTTCTGCAATGTTTATTGTCCACAAAATTATCCTATTCTCCTGGCACTGATGCCATTCCCAGCTGTATTTTAAAACACTGTGCTCACTGCCTCTGTACACCTTTATCTTTACTTTGTAGTACCTCACTTAAATACTATTATTTGCGTCTATCTGGAATGCATCCTATATTATAGTTATTCATAAAACAATATCGTGAACTATCGTGGTCTTGCTAAGCTCTCTACGATTTCTAAAATCTTTGAAAAGATTGTTTGCAACACTGCTGCAGTTCTTTGATATCATCCACCTAACATGGTTTTATGAAACGTCGGTAGACTTCTATAAATCTCTTAGAACTCTCCTCTCTTATTAATAATGATTTTACAGAACAAACTCAAACTGATGTTATTTATATTGACTTCAATAAAGCATTTGACTCTGCAAACCATGGACTTCTCATCTTTAAGCTGTCACGTTTGGCTTTTCCGTCTCGCCTGTTAGACGGGAGCCTCATACTATCTATCAAAACGTGCTCAAAAGGCAATTTTTAAAAGCTGTAAATATAAAGAAATTAAAGTCACGTCAGGTGTACCACAGGTGTAGCCATATAGGTCCTCTGCTTTTTAACTTAATTCTAAACGATCTTCCCCAAGTCAGCCCCAATTCTCTCATCCTTATGCATGCAGATAACCTACAACGTGACTTGTGAAAACTTTTGATGCATTAGACCCCAGCTGTCGCTTAACATGTCAAAATGCAATCTTATGACGTTTTATCGTTGTGCCCTATAATTTGCTACCTACTCTCTAGACACTTTTTCCTTGAAACCCATGCATAGCGTGTACGCCCTTGATATTCTGTTCGAACACAAACATAAGTTTAATAATTACCTCTACAATATTGTAAATACAGCTAGAAGAGTTCTTTCAATTGTTACGCGGAGGTCCTAAGCATTTAATGGGCCTTATACAACCAAACTGCTGTATGAATCGCTCGCCAGTCCAATACTGGCATATTACTCTTCCGTTTGGAGCCCTCAATACCAACTCTATCAAGAGTGGATTGGGTCTGTTCAAACACATTTTTTATTATTTGCTCCTTGGAGTTTAAATTGGGATATCACCATTCAATTGAGGTCCTAATCTTGTAGACTAAACCTTCTCTCAATGATCGTAGAACATGCCACGGCGTGTTATTTTTGCATAAGTTTTTAGTCGTTCCCATTGACTCTAGTACAATCCTTAATACAATTTCTTTGACCATTCCATCCAGAGTAATTCGTAATTTTCGACCTCTAGCATTACCATTTTGTTGATTTAATTATGCATTGCACGTTGCTTTTTGCGTCTTATGCGCAATTACGTCTACGATTTCCTATCCCATGTACGGCGTATTGTGTGTATATTTCTTTGTCTATCTTATCTTGATTCGCCAAATCGAGCATCTTTGACCAAACACGAACTATAAAAACCCAACTTGGTCAATGCTGCTCTTTGGGTTTCTTTGTTAACAAATATCTAAAATTCTATATTACCTCCAATTTTCAACTTTTACATTGTAAATCCAAGTTCCTAGCCAACCCCTAGATGTGAGACAATGCATATCTATAACAAATTCACCCAGCAGACTAGCTATACGAATTAGTTTTATATTATATTTTCCTCGTAATTATCTTATATTTCTTAACTTTAATTTTGTTTAACAAATTGTTTAATCCCAAGTTCAACTGGACTTAGTTGTACCCCTAAACTAATTATAAATAAAGTCGCATAGTTGAATCTCAAAACAACAATGGGCCAAAATAGAAGAACATAAATTTGCCAATAAATTCGACAGAAAGATTGTAAACTCAATTACTTTGCAATTGCTAAAATTATTTTAATGACCTTTATTATATCCTAATTAGTTGAATTAAATATCTGCCTTCAATTATCATATAAATGTATACGTTGTCTTATGCAATATAAGAAATAGATTCGTCTAGTTGACGAATGTCTGCAGCTGCTCGAACGGTTCGTCATTTTAGAATGCAACCCACCGCTATCGGGTACCATTTTCAAAAATAACGATTTTACTCTGCTCGAAGCGCTGTTTCATCAAAGTCATTTCCCGGTGCAATCTTCCGTATCGGGTGCCACCAGAAAATCATTTTGAGTTCTGTCAAATATATCTGAAAAGTAATACCAAATTGAGTACCAATTTTTTGCAGCTTAATGTATTACTTACGTTTAATGCATACTATATGTTTTCAGTTAGTGTTACTTTTGCGACTTTTTCCATATTGCTATGTCATACAAATGTATATTGTAATGTTCGGAGCGTTCGACATTTTAGAATGCAACCTTCCGCTTTTGGGTACCATCTTGAACGTCATCTCCTTTTGCGCCGCACCTCAAATTCATTTCACGATGCAACCTTCCGTTTTCGGGTACCATCAGAAAATCATTGAGTTCTGTCAAACGTAACTGAAAATAAAACACAAAATTATTTTCCTATCAATGAACAAAAATGTATTATTTACCTATAATGCATCGTATGTGTATAATTAATATGGATCTCTGTATTGCGCCTCTGTTTTATGCCACGTTATGACAGGACAGGCTTTAGGTTGGTGCAACGTTTGCGATTTTTTTTTTAGGTGGTAGTTGCGCAAATGTTTTGCACCAACATCACAACATCGTGTACTAAAATGGCGACAAATACATATATGCTTGCACTTTTTCTTGAAAAATGTAACAATTTTATATTTACTTGTTTTATGGTTCTTATACGAGTAAGCGTCCAATATTTAAGTAAAACTGCACCAAATTTATGAACATTTGAAATTTAATAAAAATTTACTTGATTGAAAAAAAAAAAAAAGAAAATTTAAGCCCAAAAAAAAAAAAAAAACTAACACATTTTAATTTCACTTATTGAACGTCTGCTCTAGGCGAGCGACGAAGTACAAAAGAAAGTTTTATCATCAGCCTGCTGCTTATATAGTTTTACAAATGTCAGGGCAGGCAACTTTTCAGGAATGATTGTTTTGAAGTTATCGATAAATAAATTAATCAACATTTAGTAATTGACTTTTGTTTTGCAATACATTTTTTTTTTGTAAAAAGTTTGCGTAAGTTAAATACTTATAAATTAGTTATTGTGACATATTTCTTGTATTGTAAGCTGCGTCGATATTGCCGATATTATAAACCGCGGCATTTGTACACAGAGCCAATCCAAAAGGCCATAAATTAACAACAGTTATCGCAAGCTCACAATAGCCACAAAATCGATTATTTTAACTAATTATCAGCCGTGCTACCCACCTTCGCATAAATTCGATCATTTACTATTTTATTTTCGATAAACTTGAACATTTGCTGCTTTCTATCGATTAATGGTCTAATCAGCTGACTGCAATTAAAAATTTATAAAACATGCAATT
The DNA here is from genome assembly GCA_035046065.1 of Chymomyza procnemis. Lineage (NCBI taxonomy): Eukaryota > Metazoa > Arthropoda > Insecta > Diptera > Drosophilidae > Chymomyza > Chymomyza procnemis. Next base: position 32,724,959 of record JAWNOJ010000021.1, on the reverse strand, counting down.
ATTTTAAAAGTTTTCAATATCTATAATAATTTGTTTATTTCTAAAGTATAAAAAAACTTATTCACATTATTTACATTTTTAGCAATAACTGAATGTTGCATTTTTTGGTTTAAACAATACCAATGCGTTCTTTTTTCTGTCATTGCCAGAAGTGACCCAAATTTATTGCACTACATTTCGATTTCTATTATTTATTTATAATTTTATTCATTAAAATATACTTATATTCTTTATTTATAATTGTATTTAATATGCATTTTTATTTAATTCATCTGTTTTTGCCACGGCTCAGATTCCTTTGACGACGCAAGCTTGTCGGGTAACACAAAAAGTCATCGAGTTCTGTCAAACATATTTGAAGTATAAAAAACAAATTAAATCCCAATTTTATTCAACATAATGTATTACTGACCTAAAATGCATCCTATATATAATGTATACGGATTCCTGTATTGTGCATCTGATTTTGCTTCTCTACTTCATTCTTAGTCAGCTGATGAAATTTGTACAAATTTGTAAACATTATAAAAATAATTTTCTCATTCGCCGCTACCCGCACTCATATAACTCCAAGACAGGAAAGCAACTAAACTACTTGGACTGCTTGCGTTCGTGCCCAGCTGGTAATCACAAATTGAAGGAATGCGAAGCAAGAGTGGCACTTTCAGGAATCACATATTGGGAAAATGTTTTCGCAGTTTAAATTAATTTCAATTCGACATGCGCATCAAGGCTAGGCAAACCAACAAATATAGTTCATATGTTTCCTTAAAGTAGAGAAGTTGGTTATAATATCATCAATATTAGCCGCTTAATGCATTTTCAATATTAGCAAAAGAGTCATTTCATTTCACATTTCACTGCTTTAACTGTAGGATATATCTGAATAGAAAAATATATTGAAAAATAGGAAATACACTTATATTTGTGGTAGCTGCCGTCTGCATTGTTCGAAAGAAGCCAATCCCAATTTTGAACTGGGCCTCAGCGTAACGATAAGCCTTTGCGGCAATGCCTCCTCAGGTGGCCGTCGCTCTTGCAGCTGGGTGAAACTTCAGACTACTTGCGCGTCATGGATGCGCGCCAGTCCTACTCAGAACGCCACCTGGTCAGCTTGGTCAAACTAAAGCAAACAGCCAGTATTAATACGAACAGCAGCAGTGACTAATTCCGTCCCTCGGAGGACGAATGAGCTTCAATGATGACAACCTCAAGCCACCGTCTTCAAACAACAGCGTGCACAGAAGTATCAGCAACAGCAGCAATTACAATCACCAGCTACTCCACACGCTGCGGCAAACGAACGCAATTAAATCAGCTTAGCTGGAGCAGCTGTTCCATATATCACCTGAAGACGACCAATATAAGAGGCACTTCAACTCTCTTTGGTATCAGCTCAAATCCTTCTGAACGCCTTCAATGAACTGAGTATCACTCTATACTTCTTACTCATTGAACGCGACACTGTCTCTCGCATCGCCTTGGCTCATTTGGGCAGCAATGACAATGAGATTTATACTCTACCATGCATTCAAATGCTCTTTTATGTATTTTACTTGGTCCTCCGATGGCGGAAGTGAGGTATGGCTTACAGGTGTGCCTTATGGCCTTATTTAAACCATGCATGATGCACTTTACGCGAAAAGGCAGGTGAGACGAAGTACTAATTGAGAAAAAGTAGCTATAATATAATGTTGACAAACAGTAATTAAAGGAACTTACAATTCTAGGAGCAGTGGTGGGCAGACTTCTAATTAACATGCCACATTCGGATAAGATATAAAATTGTATTATGTAGCTGGCGCAATTATGCGCTCTTCGTAACTCTTCCACATAGGGCACAGAGCCCCCACATCAGACAGCCCAGATAAACAAATATAATAGCATTCATATTTGTGTTAGAAATCCATCCCATATGCTGACAACTACAATTTGGATAAACCTGCTGGAACTACATATAATGCCTTTTTGTAATTGTTTGTATGAACCCGTACTTGGTCTTGTACAGTCTGTGCAATGGAAGCCTGCAAGTAAAAATATTTATTTATTAGCAAAAATATTACTCATTGGATGACCAAAACATACTTGACTCAAATAAAATAAGTTACAATTTTCATAGTTCCGGTCTTTGTTTATATCAAAAAACGAGACATTGCTTCAGACTCTGACTTAAACGTGTTTCTGTTAATGTGACACATTTTATGGCTTATTATTTAGTAACTTACTTTGTCATGTTAAAACTTTGTAATATTTACACAGGGCACCCATCAGCTATTTAGACAAAAAACATATATATTCTGCTGACCTGGTTTCATTAAGCGTTGGGATGAACCGGTGCCGTTGATAACGTTCAAGTCGAGCGGAAAGCAAAGTCTCATTTCTATCAAGACTAAATTCACTTGGATTTGTTTGCATTTGCTACAACGTTTCTGGGACTTGTTGTTGGACAGTTCTGCGCGGCAAATTGCTTGAAAAAAAAAATTAGTTTTAGACAATTTATGTTTATAAAAATATCGACTAGGAAAGCTTACCCATTTTCCAGCATCCATTTCGATCATATTTTGATTTCAATTTTTTATAGACAAACTCTATGAAAGCTTGTTTGCGCATCGATATTTTTGCTTTGAGTTTGGCTGCGTAAGCCACAGGTTTTGCCAGTCCAGCGTTTGTAGAAACTAATTACTTTGTTAAGAAAACTCCATGTGGACAAGCCTAATAAATCTCTACAGGCATAATGATGCATAGTGCTCGCAACTTATTTGAATGGTTTTCAGCTAGTGGCTTGTTTGACGGGTTTTCTAAAAGACAAGGTACTACTTTTACTAGTAATTCTTATTTTCAAACTACAATAAAAAACAAATGCCTCGAACTCACTTGTGCTTGGGTAGACAGTCGTAGGCGGTTTGGCACATATTAAGTGTTATGGGCACATCTTGAACACACATACGATACTTTTGTTTCCAAGAGACTTAGCTCCAATACAAAGTAAACAAACCCAAAAATAGAGTAATTGGCTGCTTTAAGATGCGAAGGCTGCCTGCTTGTTAGTTGACACACAGCTTGTAACGCGTCAGAACAACAGATGGCAGGTAAAAACCATATCAAATGTGATTCTAAAAGTGATAAGTCTTACACTTGCTATGATAGTAATTTGCCGATGCAGAGCTGATCTTTCTGGAGCTTGTTGATAGACTTGCAAAACTCAACCAAAATAGGCATCATTGGTGCATGTTGAACTAACAGCGTTTTGCGTTTCCAAGTTTGCTGTGCTAAGTTACAACAATCAATGCTTTTTTGGTGTTGTCAATTCAGCAACGTGGCTTTGCAGGATAATGAAATTATATTTGTCAGTGGCAGCGTCACATTTTCAGTCGCTGTCTCTGTAAATAAATTGTATTAATTGAGGCAACAGTTATAGAAAAAGCAAAATATTATCCTTTTGAAATTGTTCTCTGCCAACCAATAAGCCAAATGCTGCAGTACAGCTTGCTGCAGTCGATAGATTATTTTAGATAATGGCCTTAAAAAAATCCAACGATACCATACAATAAGTTAAATAATTTATACCAGCTTGCATCAGTAGTAGATAGTAGGATGGTGTCCCAGACCAATAAATACTCAGCTTTCTGCATTTGGTGACGGTAAAAGTTGATAAATTCATCAAATGCTGCATCTCAGTATGCTTGAGTAGTTGATACCAAAATACTGTGCTGGGCGTCCAGATGGTAGCGTTTGTAGGAAGAATCCAAATTTGCCATCAATTACGCCAAATGCTTCATATTAACTTGCTTTAATAGTAGACAGTAAATGATTGCACTGGATACATAGTTAGTAGCCATTTCGGTAGGAATCAAAATTTGTCAATAAGTTCGCCAAATGCTTTTTTTTCAGTATGCTTGAGTTGCTGGCAGTAAATGATTGCCTTGGACGCATAGATGGTAGCGATTTTGGTAAGATTCCAAATGTGTTCACAATACGCCAAATGCTTAATAGCTTAGCTTGTTTTAATAGTAGACAGTAAATGATTGCACTGGATACATAGTTAGTAGCCATTTCGGTAGGAATCAAAATTTGTCAATAAGTTCGCCAAATGCTTCACCTCAATATGCTTGAGTTGTTGGCAGTAAATGATTGCCTTGGACGCATAGCTAACAGCGGTATTCAGTATGAATCAAAATTTGTCAACAAATTTGCCAAATGTTTAGAGTAAAAGATTGTCCTGATTGCCTTGTTTGTAGCGTCTTAGTAGTAGTGTCTCCAAACTTGCAAACAATTTCGCCAAATACTTTACCTCTGTATGCATGAATAGTTGACACTAAAAGATTGTCCTTGTTGGCTAGGTAGTAGCGATTTCAGGAGAATCCATATTTGCCATCAATTACGCTAAATGCTAAATCTCAGCTTGCTCCAGTAGTAGACAATTAAAGGTTGTCCTACATGCCGAGTTGGTAATGTCCTTGGTAAGATGCAAATTTGCCCATAAATACTTTAATGCGTCATCTCAGCTTGTTTCAATGCAATGACAATGAAGCCAAATAGTAGTTAAGAATCAAAAGATTGTCCTGGTTGGCCAGTTAATTTTTTTTGCTGGTGGGCTCAGCTTGTTTCAATGCAATGACAATTAAGCCAAATAATCCAGCTCATGTGGATTTAGTAGTTAAGAATCAAAAGATTGTCCTGGTTGGCCAGTTAATTTTTTTTTGCTGGTGGGCTAACGCTTTAAAAGCAATTTACAAATGTGTTTTGTACCAGTTATGCAGATCTCTAGGTAAAACCTGCAAGAGAACTAATTAAGTTCAATGACCTGCGATACATATGCGTTAAACAGATACTTACAATTCTGTAGTTGTGTAGACAATTCCGTTCTTGCAAAAAGATCATACTCTCTAGAGACATCAACGCACTCTGCAGTATTGCTTGCGCGACATATACAAACGCTCGTAGTAAATTAGCCGCAAGCTAATAAGAGGTCAGGCATAACTCAAAGATGTGTTGCAAGCGCAGGTACAATAATCCTATCAGAGTGAAGAGCTGGTATGTTAAATATGTAGATGCAGTGTATCAGTGGCTCACCTGATAAGGCATTTAAACACGAAATTATAGTTGTTGCGCCTGCAAATGGCATCCAAAATTGCGCAACAAATGTATAAACAAAGTGGTAAAAAACATATTACATTTGCATCCAAGTCAGTTATTTAAAGCCGTGGCGGCTTGATGGATAATGGTAACAGTGGAGAGATGTCAAGAACTATGTAAACATCATTTATATTGTTAATTAAGTCGTTTTATAAAGCACAGCTGCGCCTTTGCGCTTGCATTTACGCGGCAACAGCAACAAATACGCGACCTTCGATAAACGATAACAAGAGACTCCAAAAAATGAACTTGTACTGAGTCCGAGCTTGCGTCTAAATGAAGCTTCATACGAAGCGGTTAAGTTCTCACTGGAACTAGTCGATTCAAATGAGCTTACCTTTTCGTTCAAAGTACATTTTGCAATTTTTTCGTTTAAAATTTAAATAAATATTTAACTGCACATGCAATGGTAAACACTACATAATAAATTAAAGCCAATTTAATAACATTTTTTTCAGCGGAAAAAAAACACCAACAATTTCTATTGCATTGATTTAGCTCATGTCACGAGCTAAGCATAATTTCATGCGTGCAACCAAAATTTATGCTCGATTTCAACCATATCAAACTACGCCACAATTATACTGCACATAAAAGTGCTGCGAATGCGACTAAACAAAAAACATCTAGAATTATTGTTTCATTGATACGCTCAAATACAATAAACTCAAGCACAAACTCAATTGAGTTAAATGTAAACAACTGCAAATACAACCATAACAAATGTTTTGCTCTGGAATCGATAAAGTCTACGACAGAGATAGGATTTCGCGTTAGTGATTCATGGAAGTAAAAAAATCAAAATCAAAACAAAAACAACAACAAAGAAAAGAGACCTTAGCTCTGCTAAAAATGCTGAGCAAGCCTAATGAGAGCGCCACTAAATATTGAGTGGCTCCTCCTCTAAGCTGGAGTTGTGGGCTAATATGATAATGTCCATTTTTGAGCGTAGCTTATTTTCAGTTTTATTTTTGTGCTCGACAGCAGCTGCTGACTGCTCCCCTTAAGAATTTTCACGCAAATTTACACGTAGAACTTCCTTTAGAATGGATGGACCGAGCTGCAGCAAACGTTGCGCCAGCGAACCGATAACTAATAGCGCCAAACGTCGCCGCCATATGAAAGAGTTCCTGTCAGATGATAACCAGCTAACACGTCCCTTGGTCGCGGCTATGCAGCTACCCAGCATGCCTGAATTGGACGACGTTGAGCTACAGTCGGAGCACCAAAGTAGAAGTGAAACTAAATCTAAACATAAAAAGAAATCCAAGAAGCATTCAAAACCAGACGAAATGGAAGAAACACATCGTCATCATCATCGTCGTCATCATCATCAGCGTCGCGAGGAGCCACAGCCAATGGAGCAACCGTTGCAATCGATGCTAACTCCGCATTTGCCGCAGGTACCGCAGTTGACGCAAGCGCGACCAGACCATAGTGTCTCGTTGCTGGAAAAGATGCTGCAACAGCAGTCGCTGAGCGTAAACCCACATTTGGGTTGCTCCAATTATAAAGCCTCCAAGTCGCAGAAAAAACCTTCCAGGGCTAAACCCTGCTGCACAGTAACAAGCGCTACGGCAACCAGGAGCTCCACAACAACTCACTGGCATGGCAAGAAGAAGCATATTTTGGAGCGATGGCGTCGTGAGCAGCTGCACTACACAGACAGTGACTGAATCTAAAATAATAAAATATATATTAAATATCGTATTATATATTTTAAAATGTGAGATTATACAAAATAAAAGATTGAATATTAAAGACATTTTGAAGTTATTTAAGAAAGTACAGTCATATAAGCCTAGTCAAAAGTTAAAATTTCTTGAAAAAATAAATGAACTTAAATTCCTCTTCATGTCTATAATACGTTTTGTTTTTCGATTTGAGCGAAATTCTTTCAGAATCAAGGGACTATAGAACTGGAACAAAGTAAGTTGAGAAGCGATTTGGTTTTACAAGGTCCTCATCTACTACTGTTTCACGTATTATTTCTGTTTTGTTTATATCTTCTAGTAAACCAATTTGTCATTTCTTCTCTTTCTTATAAATCTTCGATTATTGAGAGCGTTTTTCATTTGAATCCTCACCAAATTGAGGATTTTTTGACTCGTAAGATGTCGTTGCTTTCACTTGAGCTTCGCCTACAATTCTCATTGAATATGAAGCTGAACCTTTCAAATCTACATTTTTGGGCATTGAAAGAGGCAAAAGCAAATAGATTGTTATAAACTCGAATATTTTGCTAAAAGTGTTTAATTATTTCTTCTTTTTCAACGAACTATTTTTTGAAACACCTCTGGATGTTTATCCTGAGGCGGCAGTACAATATTTCCTTGCTGACAACAGAAATATTTTGATTGCGACATTTCATTTTGTATGAAGTATGAGCGTTACAATATTGACATTCTTTCTTCATATTCCCTATATGCAAATATTCTACTTTTTTCCTGCTTCATATAATCGAAACATCAACTTTTGCTTTTTGGATTGGATTTTACATTTTGGTACAAATCCAATGCACGCTTCCTGTTTTTGTCAATTTTTTCTTCCTTCGAAGTCTCTTCTCTCTTTCATTTTTGCGTTTTCAAAAGTTGATTTTTGTCAAAATTTTCCAGGCGAGCATTTCCTTTTATCTTTTGCTTTCTCTCAATTGACAATTTCTACCGATTTTTCATGTTTCGTATTCTTGCCGAACTTAACGTTCTTCTTCAGAAATAAAACTCTCTTTGTACCCATTATATTTCAAGCATAACTTAAAGTAATAAAGAGATTGCTTACATTTTATAAAAAAATTGACATTTTATGGTTTTTGGAGTTATTTAATCTTTAGTTATGACGCATCTCATCTGGGAGCTACATGGAAGCGAATGTTGGAAAATATTAAAAATCTTAAGTACAAAATGCTTCAAGCACAAAATTCTTTAATTTGAATAATTTTGCGTAGCCTGAAATCCTACGTTTTTCTGCGTTTAAATTATAATTTATAATTCATGCTACTTTGAAGTTCTTCTTGATGTGATCTATCATATTTTGGAGTTCAACGATTTTGCACTTCTTGATGGTTTAGTGAAAACAAATATATTCGCCTTAAAAACTTTAAGAACTGCGTTATGCATTGTAACAATATTCTAAGTCTTTTTCGTTGTGCTTCGAAAATTTAATATTAACTTTTTATAATAATATTAACGAAACCAAGTGCATATCTTGAAAACTGTTCCGAAACATAAGCTTGTTCGCTTTATTTTATACGAACAGCGCAAAGTAGTTTGCTAAAACAAGTTTTAGAATCAGTCAACTCCACAATTTGTTTATAAATAAAATAGTTCCTGATTCTGTTCAGCATTTCGCAGTCAAATTACGTGTCAGCTGTTGTGCCTGAATAAAAAGCTGACTTTTGCAGCATGGATCGATTTATTTACAATTGCACACAAAATTCAATAGAAACTATTGGATTTCCATTTTTTATTGGTATTTGTTTAGGCGCGAGTCAAGGCAACATTTCTTAAAGAAATTCGAACTCAATGTTGTTGATCTTCGTGTAAACAGCAGCACTGGATGTGGTACATATTTGATGTGGCACATAAAAGGGAGGCGCATATATAATAATATTTATAATGCATTTGTAATTTGTGTTCTAAGTTATCAAAGATGTCAACGCGTTGGATCAGCTCACGCACTCTTGTAACTTCTTAGCTCGCCTTGAAACAGCAAGCTTGATGTAGCTGTTTCTTTCTCAATTATTACGACTTTCTTTCAAGCGATTTCAGCAACTTCTAGGTGGACGAAAGTGCGCGTATATCTCTTGCAGGATCGCTTTAGAATGATCGGCATATATTGCTTTTTGTTGGGATAAAAGCAACAATGCGTGGTGACCTTGTGCGTAAACCTATGCTGGCATTCTACGAGTGCTGCATTTTATATTTCGGGATTAGAGAACAACAATAAATATTAATCATCATAAAACGCTTTATTGTTTTGCAAAATATTCCCCATACACTTTTTGCATGCGTTTGAGCTGCCTTGGTTTATAAGCAACAGCGTGAGATGGTATGCATCCATTTAAAAACTAGAGAAGTCTTCAAATGTTTTATATTACGTCTGCGTTTACCCTTGACTATAAACATTGGAAACACCAACAAAGCTATGGGTAAAAAAATAAATATTTTTACAGAGTTAAGCAGTTCAGATAACTTTACTAGGCCATGACAACCCGTTATCGAGTTGCAGCCGACGTAACTAACTCTCGCCAGGCGCCGCTGCTTTGCACGCGTCTTCTCCAGTTTATCACTTCAAGGGAAGATAACTGCTCCTCCACTTGCGCTTTCGGTTTCGGCTCTTCGCCGACTTTCGCATCGAAAACCTTTTATGCTTAAGCGTCTTCGTCCATACGAACGACATGGCCAAGCTAACGCAGACGACCACTTTGTCGTTTAGGAGCTCATAGCTCATGGTTCATTCGAATGAGATAGACGTCTCCCATCTCCCATTTGATATTTTTTTTCTTTAAGTTAAGTAATTGCTTTCAATGTTTTAATTAAATAAATTTTCAATTTATTAAGCCAAAAAATTTGAATTATATTCACCATTTAACTGACATTTGCCTATTGACTAAAGCTCAACATGCCAGCTGCTTAGCTTTTTGTGGGCTTTTTAAGCATTGGTTCGAGTCTTGGCTTAATGCATGTACTTTGTGGCAGCGCTTTTACGATCTTGCTTGTTGGTTCGTAACTTGATTATGCACGCGCTTTGTAGCTTTGAGCTTTTTGTATGGCATGCTTGTAACTGGTGGTTCGTGTATTTGCTACTGCAGCAAGTCGGCTATAAAATGAAAAACAAAACAAAACATTTTTATTGTTTAAATTTTTGAATAAGATTTTAAGTTGGTTATTAATTTAATGTGCATTCTGGTGTTTCCTCTGCTCGCTTAATATGTTTATCGATCATACCTCTGCTTATCCAGCAGCTGCTCATAATTGATGTGCGTCTGCTACTCGTGCAATTCGTCATGGTTGATTTTCCTTAACTATTTTTGGTTTCAAATAAGAAATAGTTTAAAATACTCTGCATTATTTCTCGATTTGTTTAGTATGATGCGACTTATCGTAGTAGTTGGGAGAGGATCTTCAGAAAATGTTTTGTTTGCTTAACTTACCCGGCACTAACCATGCCAAGCGCAGCCAGCATATGGATTTTTTAAGTTTGTCCACAGATGAAGACGAAATGGCTGGGTTTCTAAATAAATCCGGAACTTTTTCTTTTAAAAAACATCAACTAAACGCTTAAGTGAAGAAAGTACTGACTGCATCTGTCTCCAGTTGGCAGTCATTCGTCCTTACGAAGGGCATAAGCCCTGCACCCATAAGATTACAGAAAGCAGGTAGAGGTGTTTGTGATGAACATTGTCTATGAAAAATCAGTTTTTAACTACAAATCACAAAATTCTATAGGTTTTGGTAAACAAGATTAAACAGCAACAGCTTCCGTCAGGAAGGCCCCAGAAGAGGGGACCTTACATAGATCAGAGTGTTACTTAGTGGTTGAGTTAGTCATCTACAATGCGCGAGTGTTTCGCGAAAGCTAACAGTCTCTGGGGTGGCCTTTGGTCAAGCATAGGTCTGCCTAGAAAGTTACTTCTCGAGGTGCCGAGGGCAGGGCACTCCTGCATTCGTCGCTGTCACTGATATCCAGCCTTTCGGCATGTGCCGTGGTCAGGCAGTGACTTATTTTGTAAGCCCAGCATAAGCCTGCAGTCTTTTCTGGGAAGCAGCATGATGTGTTTGACTAATTTCAAGTTGGTTTCCCCAGGATGCGCGCAGTTTTACAATTCGTCATGTTGTGCCAGCTTCTGTCGGAAGCGACTGCAGCACTTTCTTCCGATTTGTGATTTAAAGCCCTTAAAGATATCGCTAAGTCTTCAGACCTCCTTCGTGTCGATTCGGCACCATCCTTAGCTAGACCTTCTGAAATATCGTTTCCATCAATACCCTCGTGGCTGGGAACCCAAAAGATGCGCATCCTCTTGCCAGTACACATTTGGTGCTAATGGCGTAGGCATTCAGCTGAATATACTTCATTGAATACATTCAACTATATATAATGTAATTGGAATTCAAAAAAAAAACTAATAAATAATCGTGGCCTGTAATTGTACCTAGGAGACCCACTTTGTATGCTGCATCAACCCGAGCATAAGCTGCTGCGAGTAGTACTTGGTCACCACATTTTAAACGTCGTCGAGTTACAGTGAAAAAACCAAAAATTGAGTTGCTGTCAGCTAACAAATACCAGGCGAACAGAAGTCATCAGCACGTGGCGGCTACCTAAGAGACTACTACACTTTTCTTCGAACTTAATCTTAACTTTGAAACAGAAATTTTGTGCTGAAAAAAAAACGTTGCATACTTTCAGTTACCAGCTGCTTGCTGCTGATTTCTGTTTGCCTGGTATTTTGGCAGCTGAGAGCAACTCGATTTTTGGATTTTTCACTGTAACTCGACGACGTTTAAAATGTGGCGACTGCGTATGAGCCAAGTGCGCAACTTCACTTTTGTGACTATACCATATATATCTGGCATCTAAAAACGGGGTTTCTTTAAAGTGAGATCATCCCGCTCGTAGCATATCTGAGATCAAACTGTTCAATAATAAAATCCAATCGTACTTTAGCTAGCCTCGCGGATCTTTACGGGTTTTCAGCTGGCACAAACTTGACGAGGTGCAGGGTTCAAAAAATAAGACCACTCGATATGCGAATTGTGCTTATAATTCCATAGAATCAATGGGTGGGTATTTCTAAAACCAAATAAAAAGTAATTCCAACTTCAAATCACAATATTTATTTTGGAACAGTAACACATAATAAACAAGTGTACTCTACGTTCTAAAAACAATTCAAATAAAGTTCGTTTCAGTTCTGCCAAAATTGTGTCTCCTGCAATGGCGAATAGACTTGCTACCAATGTCTGCTCAACGAGTAATAACTCCAATCAATGTTTCCGCAACACAACAATTTCATACAAATCGAACACCTTTGCACCGGCGCTGCCTATTGTAATATAATGGATAAGCTATTCCCTGGAGTCGTCAATATGCAAAAAGTGCGATTCGTATGCAATCAAGAGTATTGCGAGTACAGCTAAGCAGCTCCGAGAATGACTCCATAATTATTTTTATGTAAAATATTTGGGAAGATATTGTAGTTATATGGAAGATGGTAACATCTGGGTGCTGGATTATTAGCTGAAGAGCTCTCGTTCATACACCAATTAAGCGGTACATCCTCTGGAAAGACTCCCGGAAAAATGCAGTAGAAATGCGTTTTTGGTATCCGGCATTTGGTGCAGCTCGTCTGCAAATGGTAACATTTTAGGTAAAATTAAATGCGAAATGTTTGAGCAGTACTAACCGAGTGGTCATGTCAGGTTACAACTATGTGCAATTAGCTTTGGTCCCTTTGGCTTTTGGAGTATGTCTCAGCATAACTTTTGCCATTTCTTGATGAACGGTCAATCAACTCACAAATATGCATCACGTCAACGCATATGAATACCGCCGCTTACACGTCTTGAAATACTTTCGCGACTCTTGTGGCTTGGCTTTGCCCGACTGATTTGCAATCATTCAACGTTAGCTCTTCCTGCTCGGCCGAGCCTTTCTTCATTTGATTTACAGTGGCAGCTATCTCTGCAGTTGGGTACTCCTGCGGCTGGACGGCAAGGCTAGCAGTTGCACGGCTAGAAGTGGCACGACCTGACGTTGTGCACCTGACATTGAGTAAAAACATTACGCGATTGCGTGATATCTTCATGATGATTATCTTCGCCTGGAAGTATTGTGGTTTCAAAACATGTCAACCAACTGATTGTCCACAGTTACCTACCCGCTTCTTTCTCTGTTGGGCAAATCAATTGTTCCATGTTGAATTTTGAGTTACGTTAAAATTTAGTTTCGCGTAATTTTTAGTAAAAGTTTTTTTACTTTAATTCCTTTTTTTTTTACAAAAATTTTCTTTTTTCATATTTCCATATGCGTGCTTAACGTTCGAAGTCCAAAATACAAATGAAATAAAAACTTGAAACAATTTAGCTTCTGGACTTTTTGATATTATATTAACTCACAAATTGACAAAGCAAGCCATGACGACTTCATGTGGTTTGTTCAAGGGTCCAGCAAACAGCTTGCGCGGTAACATTTTTGAAGTAGAACGCAAGCCCAAAATTAACCAGCTTACAGTGGGAATCCATAATTGCACAACAAATTGCGAAATTACAATTTGAGCTAAATTACATTTATGCGATAAATTTCCATCCAACGATCTAGCGATAACAATCGATACACAGTGAGCTCGATAAAAAGCAGTGTTGTACAGTGCAACGATTAGTGGATGCGCCAGCCATCTGCTCGCAAGCCTATTGCAACAACAACAGAAGCTACATTTGTGGCAGATACATCAATAAGAAGTGGCATGCAACGTTACCACGTCGAGCCATAGAATACAAAAGGGGATACCCGCTTGAAATCGTGCAAAATCATCCGGAATGAACGCACCACGCCACGGCAGCAGCAGCAATTGCAAACAAAAACAGGCAGAAATACTCACAGCTCTTTAAATTAAAACTAATTGCATAGATGCAGCTTTTAAAGGTAAACACTTGTCTCACTAATCAATTTATCCAAGTAATTTTGACAACAATGCAATCGGCAATTCATAACTTGTCAACTTCTTGAAAGTAATAACTTAATTGTAACTAGTACCATATAAACCATGACATTGGTTTCGTGTACAAGCGGGAAGTAATCCGACATTGGCACACTCTATTCTCCAATTCCATCAAAAGATTTGCTACTACTGAAAAAAATATCAGCGCTCTGCAGAGCACTGTTGACGGCTGAACACTTGCACTGCTTCAATCTCTGAATGGCTTTTATAGTGATTTTCACGTCAGTCGCCCGTTCCCATCTCAGATCCGAAGCATTCTGTCGTCTTTATGAACTTGGATCAAATGTTATGGTAAATAATGCGTACGACGTACAATTATGGATTCCCACTCAAAGAACAAAATTCATGTCACCACAGAAAGCTGTTTATTTATTGTTTTGTTAGACCCTTGAACAAACTTGCTGTGCCAATTTGTAGGTTTATGTCAAAAAAGTCTAGAAGCTAAATTGTTATTTCATTTGTATTTTGGATTCGGCACCTTAAAAACGTATACGGAAAAATAAAAAAATATATTTAAAATAAATTTTTCGTAAAAGGCAAGTGCGGACAAACTTATTGGTTGACATTTATTGACAATAATAATATGTTTACTAAATGACAGATACACAACGTCCAGCCACGCACCGTTCAGCCGCGCAAGATCCAGCTGCACCAGCAGCCAACTGCAACTGAAGGTCAAGTGAAAAGAGCCTCGGCCGAGCAGCAAGGGCTAACGTTGAGTGAATGCAAATCAGTTTGGCAAAGCCAAGACACAGCAGTCGACGAATTGTTTTATTGCTGGCAAAACGCTTAAGCGGCAATTGTCCGGACAGACGATGTTCATATGCGTTGACGTTTGCTTCAGGTGATGCAGCTGAGACATACTCGAAAACCAAAGAGACTGAGATCATCCAATGCTGTAATTAGGACATACTACTAGGTAAGTACAACCCAAACATCGTATTTAATTTTACTTAAATGTTGCCACTTCAGCCAAGCCACGCCAAATATTGAATAGCAAATACTCTGGGACATTCATGAGCGGGTGATACGCTTTTTGATACATTTCTACGGCTTTCGTGTCTTTGCCCAAGATGCACTTTCATTGGTATATGAACGAGGGCTTCTCTGCAGCTAATGTATTAATGAAGCGTCCACATAATATGAACCAGATTGCTGCCAAAATCAAAAGAACTGAAATAACGCTGATAAAGTGAAGATGTGCAACAAATGAGATGCTCCTCTGGGGTGCATCTATATGCAATGGGAAGCAGTGTATTATCCATAACGTGCGCATCGCGTGTTGTGCCATGCAACTATAGGAGATAATGCTAAGATACAATTCGCTGGTAATACTTGTCCAATTACCCATAAACGAGTTCCTCACTTGGCCGCTGCGCCAGGAATTACGACTAAATCTACTTTTGGACGAGCCACATGTAGCTGCAAAGGTTTACGCTCCGTCATACCAAACAGGCCGCTCGAACGCTAGTGCGCATTATTCGTCCGGCAGTATGCAGTTGTCATGTTTATGTATTGCGATGATCAGAATTGCAGGTCTTAAAGCTGCAAAAGATTTACAATTACCCATTGCAACTATTTGTTCGGACGTTTAGGTAACAAGTGTTACATCCTAAAACCTGGACATACGTCTCATCCCAAACATAACCTAGGTAACTATATCGAACTTCGTATATAGATGTATGCGAAAATATGTCGGAACTTGGTGGAAAATCATACTGCACGTGCCAGGAGTCCTTTCTCCTGGTACTTTAACGATGGTTTTCCACCGAATACGCTCATTCGCTTACTGATCCATACACAAACTTCGATAAAGTTGCCCAGTTTAAGCTGGTTGGGGTGATGCGTATGTCGAAGTTGCACGATGAACCACTTGGGTATCTAAAAGTCGAGCGCTATAGCTTCAGTGGGTAATTATACATATGGTCAACGAGTCGAGCTGTCAGTTACAAGTGGAAGACATGCGGGGCTCAACCTCAGTTGCGGAGATCAGCAAGATACTTTGTACCAATTCATCATCACTAGGAGTTTAATATTGCCAAAAGTAACCAAGTGCGGCATTTCCTTTGTGCCGCAAATTATTTCAATAAAAATTATTATTCTCGCCTGGAAGTATTGTGGTTTCAAAACATGTTTGTTTGTATAATTTATTTGTTTTTAAAAGTAAAACACATTCTCGGCGATTTTGATGGGATATATCCTAAGGGAAACTAAACGCACAATTCGCATATCGAGTGGTCTACGTTTTGAACCCTGTAGCTTATGGTACAAAGACTATATCAAGTTTGTGCCAGCTGGAAACCCGCGAGTCTTCCTCTCCAGTGATTATTGAAGACTAGACAAAATGTACCACGAAATCCCAATTAAATAAAAGAAAGCCGACAGCTAGCGTCATATCATACAATAAGTTGACTTAAGAAATGCCGATATTTCCGACTTTAGAATTACAACTAATACTAAACATATTGTATCAAAAGCCATACATTTGCTAAACATTAACATTGAAATACAATTTCATTTCAAAAATTTACTAATCAAATATCACATGCCACATTCACATCCATACCCAGCTACAGTTGGCGGTATATTAGGTACATTGAGCTTACACCGCAATTTTCGGAATATTTTTTTTCGGGGGGGAGGGGAGTGCAAAAATATGCATACTTATACCTCTCATAGTGCACAGCATAGGGTTATCGGGTTTTATTGTAAAGCCTGCCTGCATCATTTCTATTTCAGGTGTTACAACCGCAATGCATTCAATCCTGTGCAGTGAACTATGTGCTACATTGGTCAGCTTCCTCTGGTGCTTTACCCAAAAACTCGTTGCACTCGTTGATAATAACCTATAACCCATAACGTATCTAACGTATCTATCGTGTAATTTAAATATGTGAAAAGCCTCCCTTCAATATATGGAAAATTTACGGCGGATGCAACCACGAATCGAGTGAAAATTCACCAAAAATGCGGACACGCATCACAACAAGCTGTGAGCATGATGTTAGGGGAGTCAGGCAGGTGAAACGAGCGGAAGAGCGCTACAAAAACGATAGAAACTCACATAAATTCATTTCGAAATCCATATTTTGCATGACACGAATTTTACAACTAAAACGCCCCAAAAGACTAGGCCAGACTGGCCCAAGCACTAAGCCAATGTGCTAACTTGGCCCACATGCTATTACCAAAATATAGACTAGACCATGATAATCAAAGTTTACTGCTTATAATTTTGTGATGCAGGTGAGCCGGAGTGTGTGTGAAAGAGAGGGAGTTGGAGAAAGTAGCAAAAACGCCGCAGGACACTTTGTCTCTCTGTGTGTGTTTATGCAACACTTCACTACCCAAAACAAGTTCCAGGAAAAAAAACACAAGATTTGTACTGTCTACCTTTCGGAATAGTTACTATAGATCTCGTTGTATATGCAGTACAGCCAAACAGGTCCCCAGCTTACACGCTACGCTTAAGTAAAGTGGCAGCAAGAGGTTACTGCATAACTTTTGTGACAACTTACAGCTCGACTAACTCCATGCCGCCTTGAATCCATCATAAAGCGTTACGCTTTACAGCAAAAAAGCTGTTCAAGGCGACATCTGACCTTATTCAGCGGGAACCACCAAGAGTAGGTAGAGTAACCAAATGGGGAAGGCGTGCGCAATGCAGTGCCGCCTGGTGAGAGCCTTTGATGACGGCGCCATACTGATAACGGATAGCCACCTAACTTAAGAAAAGTCGTATCAAAATAACTATACAAAGGCATAAAACCAGTAGCAATCGGTTTATAGATTTGCTTCAAAAGTGATGGAGAGATAACTGCCACTGCTCAAGCCAAAACAACTTCCAGCAAATACAATACCCAAGGTGCAGCCATGTGGACTTTTGCGTGTTGACAGTGGGAAGAAAAGCTTAATACAAATCAAATATTGCTATAGCAACAATACATTTGTTCCCCTTGACTATGATCATCACTCCAAAGGTGCAGCATGTAGATATCTCCATTCATAGCTGTTCGAAGAGAACAGTGAGCTACAATTTATAGCCGAGTCCGAACGGCCGTATCTTTAATTAATAGAGATTTTGCTAGGTAAATAACATATATTTATTTGCTAGCTATATGCGTGCTAGGCAACCGTGCTGCGTGCTGGGTGAAAATCAACCACCTACCCACCGATTTAGTGGCAAGTGCGCTACCACTACGCTACCGAGGCCCACAACTGATGCATAAAGTTATAAAAACAATTTACCACTAAGAAATTTTCGATTAGTTAAGTGCCAGTTCTCTTCGAATAAGTTATTCAGAGTAACATGCCCATGCCCCATGCCTTTGGAACGAAGACACAATAGCTAAGGAGATAAATACATTAAGTAAGATAAAGATGCATTAGGAGAAGACAGCAGCAATCTTCTAGCTGTACAGTACTCATAGTGCGTACTGTATGTAATGTAGTCTATGAAAGAGGGTGGTGGGCTTACATCCTTCGACACTTCAACCTCCATGGGTCTATTGTGGTAGTTCAGGTATAATGTGAGTCAGACTAGTCTGATAGATACACATCAGGTGCTTCTTTTTCACTGAGAATATAGTTGCCTAGCAGCTTTACTATTCCTCGTGCCCAGGCTGGGCAGTTAGTGTTTAGGTGCTCCATTGGCTCGACATTCTGCTCACAGAATCTACATGTTCTGTTGCTAACAAGGCCCATTTTGTGTAAGCGGTCGTTGCAGGCAAAATGGCAGGTCAACGGTCCACAAAGTGACCTAAGCTAAGGCATTTTGAGTGTCTAAGACCCTCTAGATAGTTCCAGTGCCTAGCTTTCCCATCTTCTTTCCAGCTTGTGATGTCAGTTTTGAGTCTGTCATGGGAATAACCAAACCTCAAACTTGGGCCTACAAACGGGTTTCCGCTCCTAACGTAGCCTTTACATACGCAGACATTACCTCAGGCACCTTCATGCCCTGGCACCCATACCAGAGAGACCCTGTTCTTGGTTGGCAGTTCCTGAAGCTCAGTGCGTACTAGATCCACCAGCGGTAGACAATCGCAGCCCACGCATCAATCAAGCGCAGTACCCGCAATGCGTACTGCAACAAAGTGTGGCAAGTGTATGCATATTGGCCAAATATTACACAGATTTTGCAACTAGTCTCTGGGCCAATACCGTGAGCCAAAGATCGTGCCAGCCAAGTGTGCAAGCGGGATGCATACAAAAACCACACACAAAATGGTAATTATTACTTTCGTAAAGTATTCCGAAAGTTGGGAGCAAGTTCAGCACGCGGATAGAGTATCCTCATAAAGTATATACTATATGTATGCGTACGTGTGTGTGTGTGTGTGTGTGTGTAGTATATAGCATAAATATATATCGGCCAGCAGGCTGTGAAATATGCAAAACTCGCAACCAATATGAAAACTTAGAGTTGCCTATGGATGGGCTGTAGGAATGAAGGGGTTGGGCCACTAGAAGCGGCAGCAGCCTGCCTGCCTGCCTGCCCGACAAATTATTGAAGTTTCCCCCCAACGAAATTGTTGCGTCAAGTTATTGAAAAAATTTCTGCTCCTTTTGCCACAACATCAAAAAATAGAAGGGGAGGGAAAACAACAAGCACGGGAAAAGAAAGTAAAAATGGAAAAGTGGAAAAGTTGCTTTAGTTTTCACTTTTAGTTTTTCCATTATTTTTTTTTTACTGGTTGTGGCATAGTAAGAATTGTTTGGCTGTGTTTGGGTCAATTAATGGCAAATACCGTGGCGCAACATGCGGCAAGCTCTATAGAGTGCACATCGCAACATAAAAATTTATTTTCTTCACTTATTCTCGGAATAGTTTTCAAGTAACTTATTATGGTTGGTGTAGTAGGATTCTTGAGTTTCCGAGTTCCAAGACATTTGGAGGTAAAACAAAGGCGAAAGTTAAAGTCGAACACTGACGAATTTGAGAGACCCTGTAATATCGAGGCACAGAAAACCAATCCTAATATAGAAGCTTTTTGTCCACGTATTCGCAAAATAGTTTTCAAGTTACTTTTTATGGTTAGTGCAGAAGGATTCCTCAGCTGCCAAGTTCCAAGACCTTTGGAAGTTTCTATCGGATGCACACGACTTTGGACTACTCTATACCACATTGCTGCAAAAGACTCTATTATATTGCTTAAGCACTCTTAAACCTACAAAAATCTACTTTTTTGAATTATTTTCCTCAACCGATTTTAATCCAATTTGGTACAGCACCAAGAAATACCAAAATCCTTCAGAGTAGCGAATTGAATCAAATTATAATTTCAAAGCAAATGAAATACAAAAAACTTTGTAAAAAATCGTTTCACCAATAGGCCCTGTATGAGCTATATAATAGAACCAACCGATTTCCATCAAAATTTGTTTAACTGGAAAGGCCAAACAACTTTTCTACATGGAAATATGTTAGGTTAAATCCAAAAGCAAACAAAATACATACATTAAATTTAGTACAAAAAATCGGAATAGCTAATTTGTTTGAGACTAACACAAAAAAGCTTCTAACAGCCGAGTTTGTTTCTAATATCTTATCTTAACAGAATTATTTATCTAAAGTTTTGATTTTTTTTAAGTTGATATAAAGCAGCTCTATGCGAATTTTTTGATTTAGTCAATGGATTTCGCACAAATTTGTTACAGTGATTACCTTAAAAATAAAACGAAATACAACAAATTTGGTCAAAATATCGCTTTTTTAACCGATTTTCCCTATGGTAGGAGCTCTGTGATATAATCAAGCGATTTTAATCAAACTTGTCAGAGTCTATGGACACACCAGAAAACCCTTGGATGCTGAATTTCTATATCTGAACAATCATTCAAATTATTTATTCTTAACTTTCTGATTTTTTTCGAGGTGATACAAAACATGCCAATGAAAAGATTCTGTGAGTTCACAAATTTCAAACGATTTTGATGAAAATCAAAACAAACGTGAAATGTGTTATTAAAATGCATCAGACGAGCTTGCTTGATCCTTGATCGCGTTCCGAGTGCATCGAGCTCTGCAGGGAGTAATTTTTTAGTTAGGGTATTCGAAAATTGCCATTGAAATGGGTTAAAGTAGTCGCCTTCGTTTGCTACTTCAATGTGGGTTTCTCCAAATATGGCATTTATAATAAGCCTAATAGATCCAAAGAGGTCAGGCACTAACCTCTTAACTTCGCTCTGGCAAGCGTCTCCAGGTGTTGGTGCTGGTTTTTCTAGTTTTCCACTGAGTTGAAGGTTCCAGTCGATGGTGGTTCTTGCGGTTGGTTCTTGTCTGCGTTGTACGTGGCCGATCCAGCAAGCATAGCTGAATTCTAATAATTCTCTCCCATTCATCTAGCGCTTTGGAAGAATTTCGAGAGCATTATTTTGAATTTTTCGTAATATATTTCAATGCCATTAAATTCCCCAAACGGAAAGTAATCCAACTTTCAATCTATATGCAACATATTTTGACACAAAAAAATTGCTAAATCTGACATGTTGCCAAATTTCATATTGATTTAAAGCATAATGTTGCAAGTTGATAAAAAAAAGAACACCAACTACAGCAACAACACATCAAGTGCAGGATATCAGCTACAACAAGAACAAAGTTGCCAAGAGGCAAAAAACTTTATCTACAAATTGGACACTTTGACAGCTCAAAGACTTTTCGTGTTGCGCCCCAAAGTGGAAGCAACATAAACAGGAAGGAAAAAAAGGGAAGCATTTTAAAGATACAACAAAGAGCCTAAAATTGTTGCAACTTTTTTGTGCGATTACGTTTTTTTTTTAGTTTCAGATTATAGTTGAAGCAGAAACAAAGTACAGCTGAGCAATATGGAGGAGTAGTTTCTGCCTATGCAACAATCTGTAGACATTAAATTGTAGAAATTGAAGAACATGCACTGATATCAAGCAATCCCAAAAATTTTAGTTCTATATTGAATAAACGTAATATGATACAACGTCTGTCAACTTTTTGTGCAAGGTAAGGAAAGTGTGTCCCTTTCATTGGGAACAAGCTCCGTTTTGACGACGCTATCTACAACGTGACCATGTGCAAAGTACAACTTCAAATAATATTCTACTTACTTCTTCTACTTACTTACTTCTACTATCTCGGAGCATTTTTCCAATAATTGTTACTTTTGCCGTTCCTGATGACGCGAATCGCTTATCGCAAGGGATGTACCGCTAGCTGTCAATGCTGCACGCCGACCTGTTGCACTGGAACACTTACCGCAACTGGAACCCTTACCCACCAAGTGAAGTTTCAAACTAGGGCACAGCTTATCGCACTACAACTGGCACCTTGATAAAAAGCAAAACCTACAGCTTAGCAGTGCAAGGCTATACAGTACACACAGTAGGGTTATCCTACCGACCATGGCCACAAAGTTTAAAGGGTGACAAAGTTTGTATCCATGCCAGTTCCATTTGTAAGCACTGCAACTTCGGATATCACTTACAGGCGAGCTGCTAGCATATCGACTCCAGCTGTTAGAAATCCATTCATTGGCCGCACATGACGGGGTTAACGCTGTATCGACGAACTGCTATACGACAAAACCCAACCAAATTGGCTCCAGCTGTGGACACAGTAGCTATAGGGCATATGTTGAAGTAACGTCTGCAGTAACCTATTCAGCGGACGATTCCCACGGCAGTCGATCCTACACACCTGAATCGTTGCACGCCTAGGCTCAAGGACTCTGTTTCGGAAGCCCAAACTGTACCTGGTGCGCCTAGACAGCTACAACAACAACAACCTTTTCCATGAAGGAGCTCATGTGTTGTGCCACAGTTAACCGTTTCGAACAGTTTATGACGCGCAAAAAGTCGCATCCCGCAGCGTGCTTCAAACAAAAACCATGTCTGCTCCTATGAGCAAGCCCTCGCTCCAATGGCAATCAACTACGTCTCATGCAAACAGGGCTTAGAATGGCTGCCTAACATGTAACCACTGCTTGGCGCCGCACACCTGATTCGCGGCCATAGCTCTCGGATAATTGCGCCAGCGTATCGACGTTGCCGCAAAGCACTGGCTTTGGTGGAGCACCAGCTTTTATGTGGTGCCGCACAACTGCAGCATACCCATGCAATCACGAAGCAACCCGATTGTACCAACTGCCGTCTCGACTACCATCAGAGCACAAGGTAGAGATCAACGATTTCATGGTATTTGCTTGCTCAGGGCATGGTATAATACGAAGGTAACGTCGGCATCAGGCACTGTGTGGCAACACTTGTTGTCGTTTGGTATCAAGTTTTTTTTTGAGCATGGCACAGTATTTTGGGAACGCAGAATCCACACGAGATTCATGAAACGCCCTTGTATGAACAGAAAGTTACTGTTTGGGTTGGCGTTTGTGCCAAAAACCATCATTGCGCCTTATTTTTTCAAAGAGCTCCAACCGGTCGATGGAAACCGATATCGGTAGATGTTGGCTCACTATCGTCTGCCCACAAATGTGCGAAAAAGCTATTGACGATTACTGGTTTCAACACGATGCTGCGACATGCCACACTGCGAATCCAACAATCGAGTTACTGCAACGAAAATTCCCTGGCCGCCAGGGAAGAGGCGCCATTGAATAACTACCTAGATTTCAGTATTTGACCCCCACGGACTTATTTTTGTGGGGTTTTTCGAAAAGCAAAGTGTAGCTCAGCAACTCAGAGACCATTGAACAGCTTAAGAAAAATATTTGTGGAGAAGTCATTGCTATACCAACGGATGTCCGAAAAGGTAATGAAAAAAGCCGGGCAAAAAGGGCATATTTTGCTGTGGCCAATAAGAGCGGCCACTTGTTTGATGTTGTATTCAAAAACTAGTCTGGATAAATTGCAAAGGATCAAATTTTATAAAAATACCTCACATTCTGAAATTGCTGGGTCATGTCGCCCGTATGGATGCCGAAACTCCGGCTCGTAAAGTTTCCGAAGCGGTGGTTGGCGGTCAGCGTAGGAGAGGCAGACCACGCTTGCGTTGGCAGGACCAAGTCGGCGATGTCCTGGCATCACCTGGGGTTGCCAACTGGCGGAGGCGCGCGCAGAACAGAAGCGCCTGGAGGGAAATTCTGCGTCAGGCCGAGACCCGATAGGGTTGGTATGGCCAATTAAGTAAGTAAGTAAGTAATTTACTGTTTACATCTAACTATCATGCGGCTAATTTAACTAGATCAAGTTACTACTAAGCCTCGCTTGATATAATCCTAGCCTAATGGGTAACATTCTCACAGCTGAGGTCGTCTAGGAACTTGGATTTAGAGTGTTAAATATGAAACCAAGAAGTAACATAAAATTTTCAATATCTCCTAACAAAACAGGCAGAAGATCAGTGTTGACCAAGTTGGGGTTGGTTGTATAGTGCGTGTTTGTTCAAAGATACCCGATTTGGCGAGTCAAGTTAAGATATAGAAAGCGAATAGTGTCTCTTAAGATGGGACATCATAGAGATTATTATAGTTATTAAGGCATAAGATGGCAAATGCAACGTGTAGAGCATAATTGGATCTATCAAATGCTGATGCTAGAGATCGAAAATTCCGAGTTTCGCTGAATGGAATAACAAAAGAAACTTTGTTTCGAAGAAACTGAGTAGAAACTTATGCAAAAAATAACGCGTCAAGGCATGTGCTATGATCGTTTAGGGAGCAAATTTTCAAGGTCAAAGTCTACAAAAATACCAGCAGTCATAATAAATGCAGAACTTAAACGGCTATTGCAAAAAAAACTGAGCTATATTTCGAATAAAGAGCGTTAAGGACACACATTAAGTTGAATGCATTCAAGTTGCTTTTGAATTTGCCACTTTTCTCTTAAGTTGCATTTATTATTTTCAAGTCTGTTTTCGTTCTCTTTTAGCCGCTTATAGCAGCAATTAAATAATATTATATAAATTGCCAGACACACACCGGTGGGGGAGGTGGGGGGGGAGAGAGTGCAACTGACACACACACATACACACACACGAAAAAGCGAGACAGTGTTGGTCACTTTTCCGGTGCTTCCGTCACGGGAAATTAAGTGCCATAGCCGCAGCGTGCAACGTGATAAAGGTGACGACGCACGGGGGGTGGCGTGTGGCGGTGCGCGTGCAGACAGCGTGTGGCACTCATTGCACTTTATGCGTTAAAAATATATTTTTGAGTGCTTTTGTGGCGGCGGCGGCGGCGGCATGCCCCCTTTTTGACTATGCAACAATTTTTTGTTGTTGTTGTGTTGCACTGCGCGCGGGTGTGTGAGGAAAAGTATGCATGTGTGTGTTTGAGGGAAAGTGTGTTTTTAAGTGCCACTTGCATATACAACGCTTGGCTTTTGACACACACACACACCAGCAGACACACGCATACCCTTCACACACACTCACACAAGACACACATACCCTACACTCACATACCCCCTACGCACACTCACAGCAACCTTACACACACACACGCTCACACACACTCCCTACACAACCCACACCCCCTACACACTCAAAGCCCTGCCACTTGAGTTGTTGTTTAAAAATGATTAAAAGCTCAAAAAACCACAAGCAGCAGCAGCAACAACAACACAAGAGAAAAACAACAAGAGCAAAAGAAAAGTAAAGAGAAACAGCGCAAAATAAGAGAAAAAAATAAACATAATAATCATCATGCATATTATTAAGCTACCAAAGTAGTTGACGTCCAGACGCTGGCGGCAGGTCGCAGACAGACGTAGACGACGATGACGACAGCAGCTGCGCTGGGGCAAGCTGAGTGCCACTTGCCACATGCCACTTGATGCATACATGTAAGCGAGTGTATAATTTTCACGGAAGGCACAACCACAGCGACACGCACACACATAATTACGGCTAAAGCTTTAATATATCTTTTAATTTTAACTGTCACATCCTTGGTCAGGAGATCCTAGAGACATAAATGCAAAGCAAACTGTTTTTTCTGCAAACAAAAATTGGTTTGGCCGCAATTAAAATTATAAATAATTTCAATATTCACAATTAGCTTTTATGCAATCTCTTCTATTATCTTAAATCATTCATTAACGTTTTTAACACAAGAAATATTATATCATAAATACAATTGTACTCTCTTGGAACAACAAAGGAAATGCATTTAATTTAGCTGAATTTTGTTTTATAACAAGAATATGATTAAATGTGAAACAATTGGGAGTTTTAGCTGTTTGGAATTCAAGACTCTACTTCGACGAAAATATTTCTGCATAAGAAAATAGTTGCAGTTTGCGTATTGCGCAAGAAAGTTTTCATGCAACTTGCTCCTAACCGCTTGAGGTATCTTGATTTTTTGTAGCGTAAAGTGTGCTGTCATTCTCCCATTTAATCGGGAATCGTATGCCTTCAATCATTCGCTTTAGTTCTGCGACTGTTGGGTACTCCTTCCTTGGCATCCGTCTTATCATAAGAAATACATATAGCAATGTTGTCCAAAGTAGCTTACCTAATTGGTGCTGTGGCTGACGTTCGATCGGTTTGGTTACTTCTGGCAATTTTAAACTAGTGGCTCCTAGGCATGATGAATTGGTTCGAACAAAGTATGATCTCCGCAACTGAAGTTGAGCCCCGAATGTCTTCCACCGCATCTCCTCATGGAAGCGCCGTTAGACGCAGCAACAAATGCACATGCCAATCACACCTAACGCTCGAAAGTAGGCTTGCGTCAATTGTAAGCCGGAATGCTGCCGCAACCCGCAGCTGATGCAGAGACTGTCTCGCTGACCATATGTATATTTACCCACTGAAGCTATAGCGCTCGACTTTTAGATAGCCAAGTGGTACATCGTG
This sequence comes from Chymomyza procnemis, assembly GCA_035046065.1. NCBI lineage: Eukaryota > Metazoa > Arthropoda > Insecta > Diptera > Drosophilidae > Chymomyza > Chymomyza procnemis. Next base: position 32,698,317 of record JAWNOJ010000021.1, on the reverse strand, counting down.
CAACTTCGACATACGCACCACCCCAACCAGCTTAAACTAGGCAACTTTATCGAAGTTTGTGTATGGATCAGTAAGCGAATAAGCGTATTCGGTGGAAAACCATCCTTAAAGTACCAGGAGAAAGGACTCCTGGCATGTGCAGTATGATTTTCCACCAAGTTCCGACATATTTTCGCATACATCTATATACGAAGTTCGATATAGTTACCTAGGTTATGTTTGGGATGAGACGTATGTCCAGGTTTTAGGATGTAACACTTGTTACCTAAACGTCCGCACAAATAGTTGCAATGGGTAATTGTAAATCTTGCGCAGCTTTGAGACCAGCAATTCTGATCATCGCAATACATAAACATGACAACTGCATACTGCCGGACGAATAATGCGCACTGGCGTTCGAGCGGCCTGTTTGGTATGACGGAGCGTGAACCTTTGCAGCTACATGTGGCTCGTCCAAAAGTAGATTTAGTCGTAATTCCTGGCGCAGCGGCCAAGTGAGGAACTTGTTTATGGGTAATTGGACAAGTATCACCAGCGAATTGTATCTTAGCATTATCTCCTATAGTTACATGGCACAACACGTGAGGTTGCTCCTTGCTTTGCTTGTTATGGATAATGCACTGCTTCCAATTGCATATAGATGCACCCCAGAGGAGCATCTCATTTGTTGCACATCTTCACTTTATCAGAGTTATTTCAGTTCTTTTGATTTTGGCAGCAATCTGGTTCATATTATGTGGACGCTTCATTAATACATTAGCTGCAGAGAAGCCCTCGTTCATATACCAATGAAAGTGCATCTTGGGCAAAGACACGAAAGCCGTAGAATATATCAAAAAGCGTATTACCCGCTCATGAATGTCCCAGAGTATTTGCTATTCAATATTTGGCGCGGCTTAGCTGCAAGTGGCATCATTTAAGTTAAATTAAATACGATGTTTGGGTTGTACTTACCTAGTAGTATGTCCTAATTACAGCATTGGACGAGTCTCCGTCTCTTTGGTTTTCGAGTACGTCTCAGCTGCATCACCTGAAGCAAACGTCAACAACGCATATGAACAACGTCTGTCCGGACAATTGCCGCTTAAGCGTTTTGCCAGCAATAAAACAATTCGTCGACTGCTGTGTCTTGGCCTTGCCAAACTGATTTGCATTCACTCAACGTTAGCCCTTGCTGCTCGGCCGAGGCTCTTTTCACTTGACCTTCAGTTGCAGTTGGCTGCTGGTGCAGCTGGATCTTGCGCGGCTGCACGGTGCGTGGCTGGACGTTGTGTATCTGTCATTTAGTAAACATATTATTATTGTCAATAAATGTCAACCAATAAGTTTGTCCGCACTTGCCTTTTTACGAAAAATTTATTTTAAATATAATTTTTTATTTTTCCGTATACGTTTTTAAGGTGCCGAATCCAAAATACAAATGAAATAAAAATTTGAAACAATTTAGCTTCTAGACTTTTTTGACATAAACCAACAAATTGGCACAGCAAGTTTGTTCAAGGGTCTAACAAAACAATAAATAAACTGATTGCTGTGGTGACATGAATTTTGTTCTTTGAGTGGGAATCCATAATTGTACGTCGTACGCATTATTTACCATAACATTTGATCCAAGTTCATAAAGACGACAGAATGCTTCGGATCTGAGATGGGAACGGGCGACTGACGTGAAAATCACTATAAAAGCCATTCAGAGATTGAAGCAGTACAAGAGTTCAGCCGTAAACTGTGCTCTACAGAGCGCTGATAGTTTTTTCAGTAGTAGCAAATCTTTTGATGGAATTGGAGAATAGAGTGTGCCAATGTCGGATTACTTCCCGCTTGTACACGAAACCAATGTCATGGTTGATATTGTAATAGTTACAATTAAGGTATTATTTTCAAGAAGTTAACAAGTTATGAATTGCCGATTGCATTGTTGTCAAAATTACTTGGATAAATTGATTAGTGAGACAAGTGTTTACCATTAAAAGCTGCATCTATGCAATTAGTTTAAATTCAAAGAGCTGTGAGTATTTCTGCCTGATTTTGTTTGCAATTGCTGCTGCTGCCGTGGCGTGGTGCGTTCATTCCGGATGATTTTGCACGATTTCAAGCGGGTATCTCCGTTTGTATTCTAAGGCTCGACGTGGTAACGTTGCGTGTCACTTCTTATTGATGTATCTGCCACAAATGTAGCTTCTGTAGTTGTTGCAATAGGCTTGCGAGCAGATGGCTGGCGCATCCACTAATCGTTGCATTGTACAACACTGCTTTTTATCGAGCGCACTGTTTATCGATTGTTATCGATCGATTGTTATAAATATAATTTAGCTCAAATTGTAATTTCGCAATTTAATGTGCAATTATGGATTCCCACTGTAAGCTGGTTAATTTTTGGCTTGCGTTTTTACTTCAAAAAAAAAAAAACCCCATGTTACCACGCAAGCTGTTTGCTGGACCCTTGAACAAACCACATGAAGACGTCATGGCTCGCTTTGTCAATTTGTGAGTTTATATCAAAAAGTCCAGAAGCTAAATTGTTTAAAAATTTTGTTTCATTTGTAGTTTGGACTTCGAACGTTAGGCACGCATATGGAAATATGAAAAAAGAAAATTTTTGTAAAAAAAAAAGGAATTAAAGTAAAACAACTTTTACTAAAAATTACGCGAAACTAAATTTTAACGTAACTCAAAATTCAACATGGAACAATTGATTTGCCCAACAGAGAAAGAAGCGGGTAGGTAATTGTGGACAATCAATTGGTTGACATGTTTTGAAACCACAATACTTCCAGGCGAAGATAATCATCATGAAGATATCACGCAACCGCGTAATGTTTTTACTCAATGTCAGGTGCACAACGTCAGGTCGTGCCACTTCTAGCCGTGCAACTGCTAGTCTTGCCGTCCAGCCGCAGGAGTACCCAACTGCAGAGATAGCTGCCACTGTATATCAAAAAAGTCAACAGTATTTCAAGACGTGTAAGCGGCGGTATTCATATGCGTTGACGTGATGCATATTTGTGAGTTGATTGACCGTTTATCAGGAAATGGCAAAAGTTATGCTGAGACATACTCCAAAAGCCAAAGGGACCAAAGCTAATTGCACATAGTTGTAACCTGACATGACCACTCGGTTAGTACTGCTCAAACATTTCGCATTTAATTTTACCTAAAATGTTACCATTTGCAGACGAGTTGCACCAAATGCCGGGTACCAAATACGCATTTCTACTGCATTTTTCCGGGAGTCTTTCCAGAGGATGTGCAGTTTAATTGGTGTATGAACGAGAGCTCTTCAGCTAATGATCCAGCACCCAGATGTTACCATCTTCCATATAACTACAATATCTTCCCAAATATTTTACATAAAAATAATTATGGAGTCATTCTAGGAGCTGCTTAGCTGTACTCGCAATACTCTTGATTGCATACGAATCGCACTTTTTGCATATTGACGACTCCAGGGAATAGCTTATCCATTATATTACAATAGGCAGCGCCGGTGCAAAGGTGTTCGATTTGTATGAAATTGTTGTGTTGCGGAAACATTGATTGGAGTTATTACTCGTTGAGCAGACATTGGTAGCAAGTCTATTCGCCATTGCAGGAGACACAATTTTGGCAGAACTGAAGCGAACTTTATTTGAATTGTTTTTAGAACGTAGAGTACACTTGTTTATTATGTGTTACTGCTCCAAAATAAATATTGTGATTTGAAGTTGGAATTACTTTTTATTTGGTTTTAGAAATACCCACCCATTGATTCTATGGAACTATAAGCACAATTCGCATATCGAGTGGTCTTATTTTTTGAACCCTGCACCTCATGGGTCAAGTTTGTGCCAGCTGAAAACCCGTAAAGATCCGCGAGGCTAGCTAAAGTACGATTGGATTTTATTATTGAACAGTTTGATCTCAGATATGCTACGAGCGGGAAGATCTCACTTTAAAGAAACCCCGTTTTTAGATGCCATATATATATGGTATAGTCACAAAAGTGATGTTTCGCACTCGCCTCATACGCAGTCACCACATTTCAAACGTCGTCGAGTTACAGTGAAGAATCCAAAAATCGAGTTGCTCTCAGCTGCCAAAATACCAGGCAAACAGAAATCAGCAGCAAGCAGCTGGTAACTGAAAGTATGCAACATTTTTTTTCAGCACAAAATTTCTGTTTCAAAGTTAAGATTAAGTTCGAAGAAAAGTGTACTCTTAGGTAGCCGCCACGTGCTGATGACTTCTGTTCGCCTGGTATTTTGGTAGCTGAGAGCAAGTCGATTTTTGGATTTTTCACTGTAACTCGACGAAGTTTAAAATGTGGTGACCAAGTATGCGGTCTACTCGCAGCAGCTTATGCTCGGGTTGATGCAGCATACCAAGTAGGTCACCTAGGTACAATTACAGGCCACGATTATTTATTAGCTTTTTTTATGAATTCCAATTACATTATATACAGTTGAATGTATGAATGCCTACGCCATTAGCACCAAATGTGTACTGGCAAGAGGATACGCATCTTTTGGGTTCCCAGCCACGAGGGTATTGATGGAAACGATATGGCAGAAGGTCTAGCTAAGGATGGTGCCGAATCGACACGAATGAGGGCTGAAGACTTGGCAATGTCTTTAAAGGCTGTAAATCACAAATCGGAAGAAAGCGCTGCAGTCGCTTCCGACAGAAGCTGGCACAACATGACGAATTGTAAAACTGCCCGCATCCTGGGAAAACCAACTTGAAATTAGTCAAACACATCATGCAGCTTCCCAGAAAAGACTGCAGGTCACTGCCTGACCACGGCACATGCCGAAAGGCCGGGCATCAGTGACAGCGACGAATGCAGGAAGTGCAGGGAACCAGGAGTGCCCTGCCCTCGGCACCTCGAGAAGTAACTTTCTAGGCAGACCTATGCTTGACCAAAGGCCACCCCAGAGACTGTTAGCTTTCGCGAAACACTCGCGCATTGTAGATGACTAACTCAACCACTAAGTAACACTCTGATCTATGTAAGGTCCCCTCTTCTGGGGCCTTCCTGACGGAAGCTTTAATATTGTTGCTATTTAATCTTGTTTACCAAAACCTATAGAATTTTGTGATTTGTAGTTAAAAACTGATTTTTCATAGACACTGTTCATCACAAACACCTGTACCTGCTTTCTGCAATCTAATGGGTGCAGGGGTTATGCCCTTCGTATGGACGAATGACTGCCGACTGGAGACAGATGCAGTCAGTACTTTCTTCACTTAAGCGTTTAGTTTATGTTTTTTAAAAGAAAGAGTTCCGGATTTATTTAGAAACCCAGCCATTTCGTCTTAATCTGTGGACAAACTTAAAAAACCCATATGCTGACTGCGCTTGGCATGGTAAGATCTCACTTTAAAGAAACCCCGTTTTTAGATGCCAGATATATATGGTATAGTCACAAAAGTGATGTTTCGCACTCGCCTCATACGCAGTCGCCACATTTTAAACGTCGTCGAGTTACAGTGAAAAATGCAAAAATCGACTTGCTCTCAGCTGCCAAAATACCAGGCAAACAGAAATCAGCAGCAAGCAGCTGGTAACTGAAAGTATGCAACGTTTTTTTTTTCAGCACAAAATTTCTGTTTCAAAGTTAAGATTAAGTTCGAAGAAAAGTGTAGTAGTCTCTTAGGTAGCCGCCACGTGCTGATGACTTCTGTTCGCCTGGTATTTTGGTAGCTGAGAGCAAGTCGATTTTTGGATTTTTCACTGTAACTCGACGAAGTTTAAAATGTGGTGACCAAGTATGCGGTCTACTCGCAGCAGCTTATGCTCGGGTTGATGCAGCATACAAAGTAGGTCACCTAGGTACAATTACAGGCCACGATTATTTATTAGCTTTTTTTATGAATTCCAATTACATTATATATAGTTGAATGTATTCAATGAATGCCTACGCCATTAGCACCAAATGTGTACTGGCAAGAGGATACGATACGCATCTTTTGGGTTCCCAGCCACGAGGGTATTGATGGAAACGATATGGCAGAAGGTCTAGCTAAGGATGGTGCCGAATCGACACACAGGAGGGCTGAAGACTTAGCGATATCTTTAAGGGCTTTATATCACAAATCGGAAGAAAGTGCTGCAGTCGCTTCCGACAGAAGCTGGCACAACATGACGAATCGTAAAACTGCCCGCATCCTGGGAAAACCAACTTGAAATTTGTCAAACACATCATGCAGCTTCCCAGAAAAGACTGCAGGCTTATGCTGGGCTTACAAAATAGGTCACTGCCTGACCACGGCATATGCCGAAAGGCTGGATATCAGTGACTGCGACGAATGCAGGAGTGCCCTGCTCTCGGCACCTCGAGAAGTAACTTTATAGGAAGACCTATGCTTGACCAAAGGCCACCCCAGAGACATTTAGCTTTCGCGAAACACTCGCGCATTGTAGATGACTAACTCAACCACTAAGTAACACTCTGATCTATATAAGGTCCCCTCTTCTGGGGCCTTCCTGACGGAAGCTTTAATATTGTTGCTGTTTAATCTTGTTTACCAAAACCTATAGAATTTTGTGATTTGTAGTTAAAAACTGATTTTTCATAGACACTGTTCATCACAAACACCTGTACCTGCTTTCTGCAATCTAATGGGTGCAGGGGTTATGCCCTTCGTATGGACGAATGACTGCCGACTGGAGACAGATGCAGTCAGTACTTTCTTCACTTAAGCGTTTAGTTTATGTTTTTTAAAAGAAAGAGTTCCGGATTTATTTAGAAACCCAGCCATTTCGTCTTAATCTGTGGACAAACTTAAAAAACCCATATGCTGACTGCGCTTGGCATGGTAAGATCTCACTTTAAAGAAACCCCGTTTTTAGATGCCAGATATATATGGTATGGTCACAAAAGTGATGTTTCGCACTTGTTTCATATCTTAAACGTCGTCGAGTTACAGTGAATCCAAAACTCGAGTTGCTCTCAGCTACCAAAATACCAGGCAGCAAGCAGCTGGTAACTGAAATTCAGGTTTTAGTTGGAATTACACATTATTGCCCATTTCTCAAGCACGAGAAGATTCCAAGATTTATATGATCTTCGCTTAAGATTAGCATGAAACAGTCGACTTTTCTTTGCCAGCAACATAAGCATAAAACAAAAAAATTAGAAATAATTTTTATACATCTTAAAAATTAATTTCAAATGAATGCAAAATGAATTGTAATTCCTCCCATCAACACAAAATGAAAAAAACAAAAGAACATTTTTATTTTATGATTTTATTGCTTTTAATAAAAATGATACGGGATACTCATAATATTAATAATACAATTTTTATCAGCACTTTAATTATATAACCCTTTTATTTTATATAGTTTCGTTTTAAACTAATTTTTATATTTATTTTTCATTAAATTACCACAATTTATCGCATATTAAATTTTTCACATTAATTTTAGTTTTAAATGTAGTTTTAGCATTAATTACTATACTTAAGTTTATTAAAAAAAAAATGTTTTTAAACTATGCAAATTATAAACAATTGCTTAAAGATAATTTTTTATTTTTTGTTTGTTTCTTTTTTTATGTTTTATATAAAAACTTTTCTTTTGCAAAAAAAAATAGTATTGAAAACTTGCTACTAACTTATTTATTAATTAAAGTTAGCTGAAAATTAATTGTTGGTTTATTTTGATTTTTGCGCTTAAGTTAAAAAAAGTTTTTTTTGCATTTTTCGAGATCAACTAAATTGATGCTGTGGCGCTTGCAAGCACAAATTCTTAAAAAAAATTGCGCAATTAATTATAATTAAAAAAAAAAAAACAATTGAAAATCAAGTTAAAATATTTAATACTTTTGCATGTTTGGGCAAGCATGGAGCATAATTTTGTTTTAAAACAAGCAACACTACAAATATTGCAGCTTAATTAAACTACAAAGTGCTAAACAAAAAAATGCAAATATATTAATTTAAAAAATATTTAAATTTTAAAAATATTTTATATATTATAAATATATAAAAATGAAATAATTGCATGCAAAACTTGGCGACAATTTCGCTTAACTGAGCTTGCTTGTGTGTCAAATTATATTTTTACAATTATTTTTTTAAATTTAACTTTAATTAAATTTAATTTTAATTCAATTTAAGACGTTTATAAAGTGAGTGGTAGCGTACTCGCCCCTAAATCGGAAGGTCGATGGTTCGCCACCTTTGTAGCGATAAAGGGGAATAATATAATTTTTAAATTTTTAATAAAGTTTAAATTTTAAATTAATAAAGTTTGCTGCAAAACTTTGACATTTTTAAATAAAATTAAGCATTAAAAATAAATTTAAAGTTTTTAAAGCAAGTATAAAAAATTATAATTTAATTATGAAAATTAAATTAAATCAAGACAAATTAAATAAAAATTTGTTTTACTTTTTGAAACATATTACTAAAAAAATTTTATTAAGTGGTAAAAAAAAAAATAAATAAAAAATTATAATTTTCTTATGCAAAAAATTATGATTTAATTTTGCAAAAATTATAATTTAATTTTGGAAAAAAATATAATTTAGTTATGCGGAAAATTATAATTCAATTTTGCAGAAAATTATAATTTAATTATAAATAAATTATGATTTAATTTTGCAACAAATTATAATTTAACTATGCAAAAATTATATTTTATTTATAAAAAGAAATACTATTTTAATTAAACTGCGTTTTGAATATTAATTACAATAAATTTTTTAATTAAAATAATTGCTTGTGTATTTTTTAATTAACAAAATCTTTTGGAAAAGTTCAGCGTATAAATGAAAGCAAAAGTGTAGAAAATTTGTAATTAATTATGAAAAAAAACATATTTTAATCATAAAAAAATGATAATTCAATTATGAAAAAACTATAATTTTCCTATGCAAAAAAATTATAATTTAATTATAAAAAAATTATAATACAATTATGCAAAAAAGGATAGTTTCTTGTGCAAAAAATTATAATTTACTTATGTAAAAAATTTAGTTCTGAAAAAAAATTCTATTTAAATTATAAAAAGAAATATTATTACAATTAGTATAAATTTTATATGTTAATTACAAAAAAATGTATATTTCAATGACAAAAAAAATAAAATCCATATAAAATATGGAATAGTATGTATATTTAAATTACTTAAATTAAAAAAACATTTAAGTTTGGGATAAAAGCATAAAAAATAGTACAAAAGTTTGCTTAAACGATATATTTTGTTATTAAAACAAAAATATAATTAAAAAATATATATTAAATTTTTTATGCAATGAGAATGTAGATAGACTGAAGCAGTGGAAATTATATATAAAGTTGGGTTCAACGACTCGGCAAAGTAAAACTTATTTAGGTAGTAACGCCATTTTGTATTTCTATCAGGCAAATATTAATCTTTAGCCGAAATAATGCCATTTAATAAAAATTTAACTTAAAAATTAATTCATTTTTTTTTCAGAAATTTAGCTGTAATTTTTAAATCTAATTGCTGCCATTTTATCTTGTACACTTAAGATTTGTTTCACAGCTATTAATTTACTATTTTTTTTTATAAATCTCATAATGAACTTTATATTTTTTTATGCTTTTTAAATAATTTTTTTTTGTGTTTTAGAATGCTTGGGTGCGTTTATAGAAATGTTTTTTTTTCTTTTTTGTTGGTAAATGCATTTTGTTTTTTTTTTATTATTATTTTTTATGTTTTGTCGCAACTGTACCCGAAGTGTTTTGCTTTAAATTTTTGTTGTGCCCAAGTAGTAGATTTTTATAGAACGTTAACGATTTTGGCTGGAAAATCGAATTGGAAAGTCTGACAGGGTACAGTGATTATATATATATATATATACGCTTTGAACGACTTACATGCATAGTATATACATGCATGTCTAATACATAATACAAGTACATACATATTTTTAACATATAGACATACACACATAAACACTTTTGCTTGTATTTGTATTTTTTTTTAGTTTTTGTTTTTTTTTTTGTTGTTTTTCGCTTTTGTTTTTGCTTTCAACTTAAGTGCTAAAATTACAATTTCGCTTAATTTAAACATTTAAATTTATTAACATTTAAATTGTAATTATATATAATATTATTTGCTATAAATATATTTATGTAAAATTATTTTAGTATATTTTATTAGCTAAGACAATTTTTAAATAAACATTTCTTTTTGTTTTTTTTTTAATTTACTTTTTTTTAAATTTGAATTATGCCATAATTATCAATTTTTTTTTAGTTTATATTTTATTAATTCGTACCACTTACATTCTATAATATTTATGTTTAATATAATTTTTCCACTTATATCATTTTCATTACATCAAAAAAAAAAAAAATCTTGTTTATGGCCTATAACTTAATTTTACATATAGTATTTGCCATATATAATGTTTATATATATATTTTTATATGTAAGTAGCTAAGTATAATTTACAATTTTATAAAAGTTTCGTACATTATATGCAAAATGTTTGAAATTACTTTTAGAACTTTTTTTTTTGCGTCTTTTGTTGAACTTGCGTTCGTTAATTAAAAATTTCGCTTCTTCTTTGTTTTATATAGGCTACAGGGTGAGCCATTTTGTGCTAAGAACATTTGTAGACTTTTACTTGCAAAAATTGCTGCACAAAATGCACCACCCTGTATATAACGTGACGTATTCCATGCTGGTTTTTTTTTTTTGTACCAAACTAACTAGCCTACACAAAAAAAAATAGTTTAGTAGTTTTCATATATTAAAATTTGCTTTTTTGCGCTTTTTACATAATTCTTATGTAAGCTGCAGCTTCTTTTTTTTAATGCTAAAATGGTATTTGGGGGTTTTTTTTTATAATTTTTGCTTACTGCTGCTTGTGCTTGGCTTACCCGCTAACCAAAAAGTGTATGTTTGCTTTATCGTTCGTCATAGTTTCATGCGTGTTGTTTCTTTTGTTTTTTGCAGTGTATACAGTATTCGATATTCGTAATGTTTATCGTTTGCTTTTTTTTTAAATTACTAAAATCTACATTCAGTCGTTTGGCACACAAGTCACGCATATAATGCGGGCGAGAGTATACGAGAGAGAGTTAAGAGAGAGAGCGAGAGAGAGAGAGAGTTAGAAAGAGAGAAAGAGAGAGAGACAGACAGAAAGACTCAAAGATTTGCAGTGTTAGAATAGTACAGCTCGGTTGTCTGTTGTGGTGTCTGCGCATGTGTTAGAGTGAAAGGCAGTTAGTAGTTGAATGTGAGGCTACTGTACCGCCGCTGCTTACATTCTCCCTTACCTTCAACAAACTTTTAGCTGCTGCTTCTTCTGCTACCTCTTTTTCTACAACGTCATCTTTTTCTTCCATTTCTTCTACTTCTTGCACTACTTCTTCTACCACTACTTCGTCTTCTACTACTTCTTCCAGTACTTTTTCTCATTCTTCCACTACTACTTCTCATTCTTCCACTACTTATTCTCATTCTTCCACTACTTCTTCTCATTCTGCCACTACTTTCACTCATTCTTTAACTACTTCTTCTCAATCTTGCAGTATTTCTTCTCATTCTTCCACTAGTTCTTCTCATTCCTTCCACTACTTCTTCTCATTCCTTCCACTAATTCTTCTCATTCTTCTTCCATTTCTTCGCCTTCTTCTTCTTTCTTACATGTCCTTTGCTCTTCCGTTTATTGTAAAAAGGCAATTTTTGTTTAATGTTTTTAGTTAGTGTATTAGAGCATTCGTCGTAGTAGTGCGCACATTGTTCACTGCATGAAACTAAACCTCAGTGCCATCTTCGCCTTCGTCATCGAAGAGCTGACTTGTGCTACCCTGTCCGCTGCGTGTGGCTGTTACAGACATCTTCTTCTTGGGCTTCGGTGGTGGTCTTGGTGGTATTTTTGCTATTTTCGGTGAGTCACCACCACTGGCCATGTGTGTGGGCGATGCTGTTGCTGTATTGCCGCCCATAATTGTTGCTGTCGGTGAAAGCGCACTGGCAGCACTTAGACCGGCGCCACTTATGCTGGCACCGGGTAATATCGTAATGCCATGATGGCGTCCTGCATAAAGTGGTTCCGTGTCCGAGGCAATGCTGCTGGCATACATGTGCTGCTGCTGCTGCTGCTGTAGCTGCTGTGCCTGTGCTTGCGCCTGTGCCTGTTGCTGCTGTATCAACTCATGTATGGGCTCATAGATTTTGCTGGCATTTGCCGCCGAAGCCACCGATGTTAGGCTGGGCGTAGCGGGCAGCGGACGATCACGCATGCTATACTGTTGTTGTTGCTGTTGTGGCGTTGCCTTGTGCAGATTCAGCGTTGAGTTGCCACCCGCTGTGGTGCGCAAACCCAAATTGTCATAGACTGGCTCCACCTGCAGCTCAGCCGTTGTGGCCGTACCCGTTTCGCTGGGATTAGGTGATGTCGGTGATTGAAATTCGCTCAGTTGTGTGCCATGATGTGCGCCCGTTACCAGACCACTGGTACCCGATGTGCTGGGCGCCCAACTGGGTACACGCGGCTTACGCGGTATTGTCATATAGCCCTGCTTCATGACCACAGCCGCAGTTGGTGAGTAAACAACCGGAGCGGGCAAGAATGGTGAGGCCTGCTGTTGCTGCAGTGCAGCGGCTAGCTGTTGTTGCTGCTGTTGCTGCTGCTGCTGCTGCTGTTGACGACTATTGGCGGTGGCAATCAGCGCCAGATTGCGTGACTTGGGATGTTGCAAGGTCATGAAACCGTTGTGTGTGGCCGCTGCAAGTGTTGTAGTGCCGTATATGCCATGGGGCGTCATGTGCGCATAGACGGGACTGGTGAGCGGTGATGAGCGTATACCATATATTACCTGGTCGGGTATATTCGACTGGGAGCTTTGCATCGACGGTGAAGTGGGTGGCACACGTGCTGGAAATGCTAGTAGATCCGGTGGCAAGCTATTGCCATATGTGTCATCCACGTAGGTATGACGTGACCTGGGCGTGGTTGTATCCGAAAGCGCCACCGAGTGTGTCTCATCATCTCGTGCATGGTTTGCTGTTGGAGCGGGAGAGAGAGAGAGAGAGAGGGTAAAGTAAAGGAAATTATTGCAGAGCGTTACAGAGATTGCATTCATAGTTAATATGAAGGAGAACAGACAGCTTTACTGTGTGCTAAGGACATTTTTTGTATGCGGGAAGCGCTGAAGAGAGTGGGCGCGAGTTTCGCGTAGCTGCTGCAGCTGACACTAAAAACTAACTAAGTTTACAGTATGTCTTAGTCTTCTGCATTTTGGGAGTAAATAAAACTCTGCTGCTATATGGTTATGTGCAGAGAATTCGTACAGATAAGGTAGACGACAGCTCGCCACAGCGAGAGGGAGTAAAGTAATGGAAAGTGCCTCGGAAGACCTCGCCAGCCATTATAATGATTTATTTTGTGGGTAGGATGTTGGCAATAAATGAAAGTTGTGGCGGAATAATAAAAGTCGAGCAATATGTAGGGCGGAAGTTGAAATAAGTAATAGTTTTGGTTGGAGTTAAGATTGCCAACGTAGCGAATTGGTTTTAGTTACAAAAGGAGCAACGTGTGTTCTTGGACGCAAGCCACAGAGCGTGGGTTTTTGCGAAAGCGCACGAGTGCATTATACAAGAGTGCAGATTAGAGACGGAATCGCTGTAGTAGAGCTTATTCCGAGCAACTTTTTTCGAGTTAACACAGCTCAACGACTGCATTATGGAATCGCTGGCTATAACTTATGCTCATGTGCATACTTGCGATAAAAGACGTGGTGAGTTCAAGTTAACACATCAAACAAGAATCGGAACTCTGTTTTAGCCCAACCCAGTGGAACACACTTCGTCAACAATTGTTTGGGACGGAAGAGAGAGCGCGTTTGTGCACATCTTACAAATGCACGTGTTCCTGCACTATTTAGGGATTACATGGAACTCTGTGTCTTTGTTCTGATCTCATGCGTTCTGCATTTCTTGTACCTCAAGTGAAAAACATTGACTCTTCCAATCAATTGAGACAATACACTAGTTGCTCAACCAATTGTCAGCCAACTCCTACGAGTTGAAGCTACCAAAACCCCACTTCAGCAACAAGATACTGCACAACTCTGACCGCCGCTGGGCTAACCCTGTCATATATACTATTCTCAGATTATTAATATGGTAAATCAATTCTTTTTTGATGTATGCCATAAATGGAATTCATGCATCCAAATTCTCATCCTCATCAGCATCAGCAGCAAAACCCATAGCAACAACAGCAACAACGAGAGCAGCAGGAGCAGCTCTGGAGGTCAATTGAATTCAATTGGCTTGTCAATTGGCATTGCAATTCAATTGCAAAACTTCAATTTGAAATTTAAAACAAATATCCGTTTGGTTTGTTGGCACCAAGTACTCAATATGCACACACACACACACATTGAGGCTACGTTGCATTTGTCAGCTGCCAGTGCTGCCTAATGCTGCGGAAGTAATAAGTGCTGGCATTTGGCTGTTGCGCCAATGTTGTTGCATCAAGAAAATCTGCAAAAATTTTTGCGAAAAATAAAAACGTAAAAAGACAAAATCGAAAATTGTCGCCAAATATCGGACAAAACAAATGAAAGAAACGCTCCATTGAGCTGGAAATTTGTATGTATGTGTACGACAAATAGAAAATCAAATGTGCAGACACTCTTTGATTGACATGTGCGCGATGCTTACGTCACAACAAACATGGTTGGTATGTCCAAACAGATGTAGACACACACACATACACCTCCTGTGTCCATTGATGTTGACAGCAATAGAGCGAAGAATTGCAAAATGTGTTGTTGTTATTCAATGCCGAAATATTCTGACAAATGTTGAATCTAATAATTGAGATGAAAGAGTGTAAACCATATTTGGCTTTATACAGCAAGAACGTTTGGGAAAGTATCTGTGAAAAATAACAGTGGATGCAGAGCTACGAATAGATATGATATGGGGGCAGTAGTATTCGGGAAGTGATGTAGTGTAGTCGGGTAGTAGTGGCTCCGCTACTCTAGTAGTTTAAGTGAGAAGTGTAGTAGGGGAGTAGTGTGGTGCAGGAGTAATGTCGTGAGGGTTTAGTGTAGTGGAGAAGTAGTGTAGTGGGGGAGTAGTGTAGTGGGGGAGTAGTGTAGTAGAGGAGTAATGTCGTAGGAGAGTAGTGTAGGTCTAGTGGAGGGGATTGAAGTGGGGGAATGTAGTGTGGAGGAGTTTAGTGGAGGAGTATAGTTAGGGAATAGTGTTTTTGGGGACTAGTGCAATGGAGGTATAGCGTAGTGGAGGAGTGTGTAGTGGGAAGTAGTGTAGAGAAGGAGTGGTGTAGCGGGATGAAGTTGAAGAATGTAGTGGAGCAGTGTAGTAGAGGTGTTTAGTGGAGGAGTGGAGTGGAGAAGTGTAGTGGAGGAGTAGTGTAGTCGGGAAGTGATGTAGTGGGAGAGAACTATGCAACGCATTTCATCAGCATGTTCAGTTGGTACACTATGTCACAAGATGTTAAACTATCGCTCATAATTAGAACCAAGAGAAGCAAGTGTGGTGCGCTTTAATTGGAACAACCTAATTTATGTTGGAAAACGTATAATGAGATTGGTAGGCAAAAGCCAGTTAGTTACCTTCCAAAGTTGAAAGACTTTCGTGTACTATTCGGAAAGACATTGAAGCCAGCTACCTAGTACCACTTCAAAATAATTTTTATAAGATTATTTAAATACTTTCTGATGAGCAATAGTACGATCGACATCAATTAAGTTACTTCTTAAGACATTAGACTTGCTTATTAAGAAACATACCCCTTGTCCAGCTGATGGGTTCTCTCCTAAGACTATTCAGAAGGACATTGGAGCCAGCAGCCGGGGTAATTTGCTACCTATTACTGCTTCAACTCTTTTAATTGAGTTATAGAGGTCATACATATGTTAACTATCCAAGCTGCTTCTTAAGACAATAGCTTAGATTCTTACGAAACATACACCATGTCCAAGCTGGTGAGTTTTCTCCTAACCTCCTAGTATAGTATTCATAAGCAATAACCAGTTGATTTTATACTATCTACTTCCCTAGATAGTAGACTGCCTTTTTAGTTGTAATAATCTATTGCGTTGGGGGCGTTCGAGATCGCATATTTTTATCTACTACTCCAGCAAGCTAACTAGTTGCTTTTATGCTGTTCCTGTCCAAAGTAATAGACTTTCTTTTCAGAAAACCCATTCTAACCCAAGTAAGCTACTCTCTTTCATATTCCTCATATGGAGTGATCCAAATAGTTTTTATAAGCAATAACTAATGGATGTGGCGTTAACAATTATCGAACAAGTTACTTCCTTCTTACCGCAATAGACAGACTTCTAAGTAGACACTCAACTCATCCAGACTTTGGGTTTACTCCCAAGTTACATACGAGATCGCCTCTTCTCATTGGGAACTTCAAAAAAGTATTAACAAATTGTTCTAAAATTATTTTCAAGACAGCTAGGGTTCGCACGTGGCTTCATCGAAAAATATACCTCTCATTGAGGTGCTTGGCTTTCTTCCTAATTTCCAATACAGTATCGAACTTTTTTTTATCAGCTGCTTGAAATAATAGTAATAGTAATAATAGTTTGACAATGAGTTCGCACTCTCACTTTAGTCATCCTTTCTGTTCCTCTGCAACCTGCAAGTCCTGCACACAGAAAGCCCTTAATAGATTACTCCCAGTCTGTTCCTCCCCTTTAGTAGTAATAAATAACAATTGTCAGTACTCACCAAAAGCCGTCTCATCCAGCAAGGTCTTCTTAATTTCATGTCCGTCATCACCGCCATCCACGCTCTCAATATCGGTACGTCGTGGCGGTTTCTCCACCGGATTGACCTCATTCAACAGACTCTTTTGCATTTCCATTATGACTGAACCCTCCAACATCGAGCCATTATGTGTTTTATCCAATTTCGATGATATTAAATTATCACCACTCATCATAGTTGTATCCTTTTGGTACGTCTTAATGCGGCGACAATACCAAAATAAACCCAACACTATAACTATGAGCAGCAAGAGAAATGTCGTGGCTATCAGACATATAATTAAGACAATATTTGTTTGTGGATCACTTGTGGATGCACCCATGGCACCGCTCATGCCCAGGCCGCCTAGACCATCGGACGCTGCTGCGGCGCCTATGAAATCACCATTGACAAGCAATTGGAATTCAGCCTCTGCTTTGCCGCCACGATTGTCAGCCACACAGGTGTAGGCACCCTTATCCGAGGCACGCACACCAAAGATACGCAGCTCCGAGGTCATAACTTGTGCGGATTGCTGCAGCTGCGATTGTTCCACCGAGTTCAGCACACGTATGCGATGATCGTTGAGATTGAGCGGACGCTTATTATAGATCCAGGTAACATTGGGTCGCGGTGTGCCCACAATGCGACAGGGTAGCGTTATATTATCATGATTGGCCTCCACAAAGGATCTGACCGAGCCGAGTATGCGCGGTCGGCAGGCAAAATTCTCCGAGGGCACCTCAATCCATAGTTTACCACGCAAATGCGGCGGATCATGACAGCTGGTGGGCGGTGTATACAAACGCTTGACAATGGTATAGTCACGAAACTCTTGCAACTCACAGGTGCAATTCCAGGCATTACCCTGCAGTGACAAGTACATTAGTTTTTGCAAATCAGCAAAGGTCTCTTTGTGCAAATGTGTTAGCTGATTCTGTTCCAGCGAGATGGCTACCAACGGCAAGGGGCCACTGAAGACATGCAGCTGCACCTGCTTCAGACGATTATTATTGAACTCGACACGTGAGAGAAAGGGCAAGTTGACGAAGAGATTATTTTGCAAAACTTCAATCTCATTGTTGTTGATAATGACATTACGCAGCTTGTCCAGCCCCGTGAAAGTGCTGGGATGTAGCTCACGTATCATGTTATTCGACATATCCAGTTCGATGAGTATGGGCAGACCCTTGAAGGCATCCCTATTCACCTCTTGTATGGTGCAATTTCTCAAATAGATCTTGTGCAGATTCTGCAAACCCGCCAGTTGAAATTCCTCACGTCGCAATTCCGGTATTTGATTGAGTGAAAAGTCTACAACTTGCATTTCATTGCTCATGTCCTGTGGTATCTTGCTGAGACGTTTGTTCTTACAGTCGGCGCTCTTTTTACCCGAATTCCAATGACAATGACAGGCGCTGCAATTTTGCATCCAATCTGTGTGTGCCGCCGCCTCACCCAGCAGCTGCACTAGCAGCGCCAGCAACAGCCACAACATGGTTTGTCGCTGTTGTCTGCGTCGCCGACTTGGGATCAGCACTTTATTTGCCGTTGCTATAGTTGTACTTGCTGGGATTGCCATTGTGGTCTGTGTGGTTTGCGCTAATCCGCCAAGTATTGTTATCGAACACGTCTCAATAGTAGCTACGGCCGGACGGCACTAGCACTAGGCCAGCCGCTTAATCCGCGAAGTTTCAAAAGCTCAGAGCGTTGTCGACTACTTGAGTGTCACGTAGTTGTAAGCTCTTCTCGGTGATTCTCAGCGTTGTTGTGCGTCTGCGGATCTAGTGCGATTCCTGCCGCCGCACTGCTTAATGCGTTAATCCTTTTGACGCGCTGTTAATTTGATTCGTGTGCTTTTTGGGGTTTTGCTGCCTTAACCTTTTTTTTTTTTTTTGTGTGTTTTTTGTTTGTTTCGCTTTGTTTTGTTGTTTCGCTTTGTTTTGTTACGCTCCTTTATGCTGCTTCGTTGTGTTGCGTGCGGTTCGCTTTGTTGTTGCTGTTGTTGTCGTCGTCGTACACGACAAGGCTGTGATTAATTAATGTCCTTTCAGACCCTTTTTCGTCGCTGGCGGTTGCTCCTTGTGCTAGTTGTTGCTGTACTGCTGCTTTCTGGTCGCTCTTGTGTTGTGGCTCTAAACTCGCAATTAGCACTGCAGTTTCCAGCTGAAAAGAAAGCCGCAACAATGCAAAAAAAAAAAAAAGAAACAGAACAAAACGTGAAAATGAAATCGTTGTAGTATTAATGAAAGAGGTCAGAGTGTAAAATAAGAGAAAGGTCATAAAAGTTTGAGGCAGTCGAAAACAGCAACCCATCAACCCCATACCCCATGGCCCAAACACCGCATCAGCATCAGGCAGTTAAGTTGAAATGTTAACAAGGCTAAAAGTTTTAGCCCTGATTACTTATGACACAAAAACAAAACAACAACAACAACAAAACAACAACAACAAAATAACAACAACAAAAAAATGAAAAAGGTTTCGCTTTTCTTTTAAACAAATCATTGACAGTGCCGCATTGTTGCGTAAGTGATAAGTTTCGGTATGTTGACGTTTGTTATTTTACGTATACGTAATATTTGGCATGAATGCTACAGCATATTTCATTGTCTGCTGGCAGTTATGTTAATCAGGGTTACTTAGGCTGGTTGGTTGATTGACGCCACGCAGGTGAAATGACAACTCTACGGATTAGGCTGTGACCAGACGTCACAATTGTTGTGGGTGTTAGCTGTGTTACCTTGACCTTAACGTCAATGGGCAGCTCGGACAGTTGCCGCGACATATCTGGCTTAATTGAGGCATGCTTTTCACAGAACAAGATTCATTCCTAGAAGTAGAAACAAAGTTTGTTGCCTTGGTAACTGCAGCTCGCCTATTCCTTCTACCTAAACGTGATTTCATTCGAGCAGCTGGCTTAACCTCTAGCCAAAGTTTTAAAACTACTGTGCAGCAAATGATCCGATATGCCAACTACAACTCAATTCACCTAGGCTTAAGCTTGAGATCGTCCAAGAAGTTCACTTAAAATCTCTCATGAGTTTACAGGTATATGTTCCCCGATTAAAAGATAGCCAACCGAACGATTTTTTTTAAGCAGTGTACGCTCGAGTACCTTTCCCAAGCATCGCAGTTACCTAGAAGAATTTATTTTCATTTTATCTTCTAGGCATCTAGTACCTAGCTGAAAACTCAAGACTTTTCGTGAAGTACACTTAGAGGCACTAATATGTTGACTCCTAGCTATATACAGTCTCTTGATTACAAGATATACAGTTCCCAATCAAGGAATCGTCTGACGATCTTTTCTAAGCTGTACTCTCGATTACTTTTACTTTTGTTGTGGGATCGCGATTACTTGCAGTGCACGTTAGAGGGTCTAACGATATAAATAGTAACGCAACCTCGCCATCAAGTTTCACAGCTACCTAAAAGCAAATGGTCTCCCATTTTCCCGCAACTTAAACAACATTTCTATCACCGCTAGCTCAATGCAGTTTCTCGACAACAAGGTATACAAACCCCGATAAGATATAGTCTGATGTCGTTCTCTAGGCTTAAATCTTCATTTCTCTGAGCAGTAGGCGTTAGAGGCCCCTACGTCCCGCCCCAAGGTGTCCGAGAAGAAAATGGTCTGACGTCGTTTCCTAGACACATTTAAGTCAGCTTTACCCTAGGCTTAAATTCGATATCTTTCGAGAAGGTGACTTGAAGGCTCTTAGGAATTTACTCCTAGCCTAGCAATGTCTCTTGACGACGGTGCCTGATTAGAAGATTACTCTAAGGCCCGTATACCGTTTTCTTTTGAACAGTGCAGCTTAGAGGGTCTTTCAAGCTCACTCCTAGCATAAATTTTAGCCAAGGTTCACAGCTCGCCAGAACTCGACTCTCTCCGTACCTTAAAGAGAATTGCTTTCGAAAAGTGCACTAAGAGGCTCTTCAGCATTCATTACTACCTTTATCTCTCCCTCCTCTCTCTCCATCTTTCCTCCTGTCGATATCGATTTCTTATGAGCAGTTCATGTTAGAGATCGTTAAAAGCTCAATCCCAGCATGCCCTTTATCTTCTTTTGACAAGAACTACAAATTCCGACAGGAAAATGATGTGACGTGAGTTTCATCTGAAACTTGGTTTAGACCTCGACTTCAATACGATTACTTCCGAATCATCATTGTCAAGAATCTTATCCTCCTCTTTAAATTCACTTGAGTATTATTTTGTTTCTTTATACGTGTAGTTGCTTCTTTATATATTGTCCATCAAACACTTTATCTCTTTCATACACTGCTACCTCATTCTTCGCTACTCTGCGTCTTTACTCTTCTCATCACATTTTCGAATTTTTTTAAACGCGAAATTTACTTCGGTGGCGTCTTCCCTGTACATGTTTCGTTTCTGCACGGCTTACAATTTCTAGCTGAAATATGCGCAGGTATTCTAGGAGACTACAAATTATCCGTGTTTAATGTTAGATTCTCACCAGCCTGCTTCAAAGTTTCTTTGTGCGAACATCTGCGCCTATCTCGCTCTTATATGTTGCTATGCTATAATAAATCTGTGGTAATATAATGGACGCTATGTAATAACTCAATGAGACCAGCGAAGCGATGCAACGTTTGACAATCATTCAAGCGGCACCCAGAACTTTGTCTCTTTTTCTCATAGAAAGGGGCAAGCTCCTCGACTAACACTCAAGATATTTTCAAACACACCTGAATGCATTCGCACTTAAATGACAGAAAGAGTAGCGTTTAAAGACAACGGCAGGTAGGCAGGCAGGCAGTGATGGCAGTGAGCGCTCTACCATGGAAGAAGACACACGCCATTTGAAGATTAAATCATGCACAGCAGGCGCATGCCGGCTGCATGATGAGCGCCATCTGACGGCGGCAGCGCAAAAGTGTGAGTGGCAAACACTTGCAACCGCCGCTGCCGCCGTCGCCGCCGCCATCACCAACGCCACCGTGCTCCGAGAACCCATTCAGCAAAGGATGGCAACAAAAACCAAGTCAGTTAAAAACCGCAAACTGTCACACTTTTACAACGTTTTCATTAATCAACTCGAGTTTTGCCACCTGAACGCCATTTTTTTTCGTGTAATTTTTTTTCCTCGCTCTTGTCTTTGTGTTTTTGTGTGCGGTTTCGTGCTACTTTTGAGATTCTTTTTTCTACGGATAATAAGCGGTACGGGGTATATTAAGTTTGTGGCAATGTATGTTGTTGAAGTAGAAGTAGGAGATACAGTAACTTCCCGAAGGTTATTGTCGTTGTGATTGAAAGCGTAAAAGAGTGGAAGAGAGATCTAAGTTGCTGAGCTGACTGGAAAGATGGTCTTATATGAAATGTTATGTTATGGGTTGCTTCGGAAACAACAGATAAGCCAAACTGCAGCACTTTAGGCGCCAACGCTTTTGTCTGCACTGAAATGCTGCACATTTGCTGGCGCCCTCTACTCTTATTTTGCTTTTCTTTTTTCACAGTTCAGCGAGTGAGCTAGCCGCTGCACAACTTGCCAAGTGCACGCGCTAAAATTCTTCTTATAGTGTATTCCAAAGTCGACTTTGTTTCCCCCACCTTTTTTTTTTAGCCATTTTCTGTTGTTTTACTGCTTTGCTTTTGACAAGGTTTTTCAGTTAAAACTGATGCTGAAATCTTAAGTTAAGAGCTGCTTCTTTGTTTAAGCTGGCAAAGGCGTCATGTCAACGAAGTTATTATGCTCAATGCGTTACGTAAGACTTGAACGTAAGCGCTAAGACGTAATGCAGTTAGCTTGACTTTGAGTTTAAAAGCAAACATTTACGTTTTAATGGAATGCAGCTTACGCTTAAGCACATTAACGTAAACGATTAAAAGATCAACGTAAGTTGCGACGTAAGCGCTGGTAAGCGTATTAAATAAGGGAATACCCTAACGTAAGAGTGCATAATCAATACGTAAGAAGAGTTTTTGTTAGTTAAGCAAGCTTCTTCGAACTGTTTGCTATTAAATGAGCTTTTAGACATAGTTATTTCTTATCTTGCTATTTCGTCTATCTCTTAAAAATAAATTTATTTCCCTTGACGACTATGCTGTCATCGCTCCAATAGCGAAGCAGGCAGTTATCTGTACTGATACTTGAAAGTAGAAAGCCGGCAACCATAGTTTATGGCCGTAGCCGCTAGAGATAAGAAATATACTTGAACAAATAGCTAGCTGCAGACAAGCACAGCATAAAACACGGATTGAAAGAATACGTTTTTTCTTTTGCAAGTCATAATTTTGCTTTAAAAGGATCAACTTTTCTATAAGCAACTTCTAAGTGCTGATGCATCTTTCGTTCCTCTAAGTGGCGTATTAAACGTCTTATAGCTGTAACACATTTGAAAATTTTTGGTCCTTCTATATGGAAATGGGCTTTCCTACAACATCTTCACAATTGGCAACGCATCGCATTTGACTAGTTCTCGTTTAGGGGTCTTCTAACTTCAGAAAGAGTTTAGAGTGCTGCTAGCAGCTTTGCCAAACTGGGAACACTTTTTTTGCACAAGCAAGCATTGGTCTTATATAAATGCTCAGTTAGTTATTTTTCCAAAACAGTTTGCTTCAAAAGTGATCGAAATTTTGAACTTTTTGAATCGTAAAAAAGCACAAGAACATTATTATTCCAATAACCAAACGGTAATTCTGCAATTTTTTCAAAAATAACATAAACCACTACTACTCTCTAATTAAATTTAGTCTCCCTCTGCTGTCATCGTTTCAAAAGTGTAGCATGGAGATGTCTCTGATCGTAGAGAGTAAGAAGGGTTGGTTCTGCAGTTTTTAGCCAGCGTTGGTTTAAATGCATAGAGATTTAATTAAATAGCGCCAATTTGCTAGCTATGTCAGTGCTAGGCTGATGATCCAGTGCTGCTAGTTGGAAATCGAACCGAACAACTTTAGAGTTAAGGTATAAAAACGTAAATAAGCGGGGGTCGCTCAACGCAGTATTTTCGCTTTGTTGTTCCTCGTCTCTACTCATTATTTGGGATATGTTTTCTATGAGTAAACTGCAAAAGTGTTTTGCGTCTACAAAATGCCTCGCAGCTCTCTTGCTAGCTATGCATGGCTGCATGTCTTTTGCTCCCATCCTAGAGGTTCTTCTATAGGTCTATCGTAGCAATACATTTTATAATCTGTGTTGGTTTTTAGATGGTGATATCTGGCACCATAATCCTAAGAGCTGCGCTCTGTGAATAATATGAAATAGTTTTCAGGCATGCACAGGCATTCTTAATATTTTCTGCCAAAATGATTCGGCATATTGTAAGAAATTAATTCAATTCTATATAATTCTAATCAGCGTCACAATCAGTACAGTTGCCAACTGCTTTGGAAAATGTATATTTTTTTGGAATTTAAAATAACTTAGCAAGATTGTGAATCTAGTTTTAGCATTAAGTTTAATGACAGCCTGAACGATTTCTTACTTAATCTTGCAAATATCTGTCAAATTCCTGTAGAACTTAATTATAGAAAACGCTGCAACTTGAAAATTCACATAACTAACTTCTTGAAAATTGTGACTTTTGATGCCCAAAACTGTGAAAATTGCAAAATAGCATTAAATAATGCAAAAACAGCAAAATGGCAGAATAAAATATTTCCATTTTGTTCCTCGAAAAAAAAAACAACATAACAGGACCAAAAAATCCCCCCCAAAAAAACAACAAAAAGCGCAAATTATCAACATGAAATTGCAGTCGACAATAAATTATTTATTAATA
The DNA here is from genome assembly GCA_035046065.1 of Chymomyza procnemis. Lineage (NCBI taxonomy): Eukaryota > Metazoa > Arthropoda > Insecta > Diptera > Drosophilidae > Chymomyza > Chymomyza procnemis. Next base: position 32,673,860 of record JAWNOJ010000021.1, on the reverse strand, counting down.
TCAAGAGCCAGACCAAAGGCAAGAGCTAGAGCAACTGCAGCAGCAGCAGCACAAACCCGAAAATAAGCAACAATAACAGCTGAAACAGTGAAGCCCAAATTAGTGTTGGAAAATGCATTGTGCAGGAACAATGCGAGCGTATACCAACACGCGCATTTTCGGCTAATGTTTCTGCTTCTGCTTCGCTGGGTCAGGGTTGTTGTTGCTGTTGTTGTTGTTGTTGTTGCATGTGCGGTTGTCGCTGCCATTGACTGGGCCAGAAACCTCAACGCTTTTGGGGTAGCGGAGTTGAAGGCGGAGATATGAGACATCATTTGTGGCAACGGCATAGGCGTCTAAACCAGTGGCGGACTTAGATGTGAGGGTGGCCGAGGCGACAAAAGCACCGTCTCAGACACACAGGGAACCGCTGCAAGTTGCAAAGACAACCAAAGAAACTAGCAAAATATTTTAGACATATTGCTGGAAACCGATACTTGTGGAAATCATTTGTAAATAGACTAAGTTCTTAAATTACTTCTCAAAAAAGAAATATTTTTTATTGAACTGGACAATAAGTATGCAAATTTTTTAACTCTTCTGAAGTACTACAGCTTTGTGGCAGCTGATACATAAAAAATCCAACATTGTAATTTTCACTTATCTGCACTTTTGTTTTGAAAATAATATACAACAAACTTAAATGTCAATTCTATAGCTGCTGGTGCCTAAAAAAAAGTTGCTGCCCTCAAACTGTTTTCTATATCATTTAATATTCGTATTTTTGCCAAAATTTGTTAAAAATATTAATATAGTATACCCAGACGATGTCTTACTAACAACATTATTTACACATTTTTATATTTGTTTTAGAATTTTGGCAACAGCGCATAAAAATCGTAAGGCCTAGATAACTTTTTTATTTGAAATCCGCTCCTGTGCATTAAACTTGAGTTTTTGCATTTGTGTTTGTGTCCAGTTTTGTTAGTTGTTGTTGCTGTTGTGTCAGCGGTTTTTATGCACTTTACGAAAATACACAAAACAAACAAAAAAAAAAATAAAAAGAAAAAACACACAAAAAAAAAAAGAAAAACGAGGCAACGAAGGGGGAAGTACGCAAAGAAAAACCTCAAAACAAATTAAATATGTAAATAAAAGAAAAATGCAGCAATTTTGCGCTTTGTTAAATATTTGCTCAATGCTGGGCTATTACCCTTACTCCCCCTTTAGAGTGGTGCCCCAAGAGCTGCATATGCTGCACAATATTTGTATATAAATTATACGTCTACATATACATATATATATTTTTTTTGGCATAAAACCAATTAAGTAAATTGTTTGCAGATAACTTATTTAAAATTTGAATATATTCTCGAGGTAGAGTATAGTTTACAATACTTTTGTGCAAAAAATCGAGCAATTTACGTAAAAAAGTGAATAATTTGAATTTTTGCTGGCGCCATCTACTACAACTTTTGCGGTTTGTGCTGATCGATAACAATCGATTGATAAAAACAATGTACAATGTTCGTTGACATTATTGTTGTCAACATTATTGCCTTGGTAACTTTATGTATATCTGTTTGCAGCATAAATTCAATGTTGATTGAAAATATCAGTTTTTGAGCTGAATTCGCGCAATTGTGGAAAAAAAAACTGTTGTTTTCGTTCATAATTCAAAGAAAAGTGCGGCGATAGCACAATGATCGCGCTCGAAAATATACGAGCCGGCTGCGCTTAGTCCAACAAAGTGTCGGGCGTGGTTTCAAGGCTTCTAGAATGGTAATTCGCCGGAGAAGGCCGTTATGGTGGTGGTAGGAAAATGGTTTTCGTAGTTGCAAAATGGGAAGCATAACATTGACCAAGACGCGTTCCAAACATAAGAGTAATTTGACAGATTCATTGCAAGATTCATCCGCAAGCCATGCAAAAAAGCCTCAAAGCCATGGCATTGATTCAGAAGCAAGCACACTGTGTACCGTATGATCTGAAAACGAAAGATGTCGAACAGCGTTGCTTTGGTTATGAACAGCTGCTTCAAAGTCCAAATCATAAGGAATTTCTTCAGCGTATCGAAAGCGGCAATAAAAATCAGATACATAATGATAAGTAGAAATTCAGAAAGTGTTGCAGGAAGCCCAATTAGGTATTGTAACTGGCCACAAAGAATGTCTTCATTGCAATAATCCGAAGCGCGGAGTCTTGAAAAAAAGCGCGGAAATGCATTGTAACTGGCCACAAAAAATGGGTCCATTTCGTTAATCTGAAGCGCCGCAAAACTTGGGTAAAGCCCGTATCACGTATCAACAAATTCCAATACTTATGGCTCCAAAGTCATGCTCTGCATTGTTACTCGTGGAACCAGCTGGCTGTGATATATTATTAGCTGCTGAAGCTAAGGAGATCGGCAGCGAACGTCATTAATACGGCGCGGCTCCGATACGATAATCCGAAGCGGAGAAAATCTTGTGGAAAACCCGTACATGTCATAATGTCTACAGCAAAACCCAAAATCCATTGCGCCAAAGTTATGCTTTTTATTTGGTGGCTTGAGCTAGGTGTGACATATTATGAGCTGCTGATAGCACTGAAACTATCACAGGGAATCAATGCCGAACGCTTTTGAGCCGAGAACCCAAAGTAAAACATTCACAATACCAGTAAATACACAACAAAGTCATTGTCATCCCAAGTCGCATAAGTTTTCAAAAAAGAATACTTCGAAACGCTGAAATGGAAGCTCCAATATTATTCCACCCGATATACTCTCCAGACGTTAACGCATCTGACTACCAGCTGTTCCGATGTTGTTGGCACACAATCCATGCAGCTTACGGGCACTTACGAAGAAGACTTTATTAAGAAGTCAAAAATTGGATTCAACTTGAATCACCTCGCAGTTTTTGCGTCGCGAAATCCGCATGCTGCCAGAACGATGGATGAAGATTGTTGAAAACAACGGCCAGTATTTTGACTGGCCTAAAATTAAACGAAAAACTGGCGGAAGCAAAGTTGTACAAAGTATTGTGGTGCTCGTGGGACCGTAGTGGTGGCCCGAAAGTCGGTGGTTCAATCCACCCCGCAGCCTAGCACTGATATAGCTAGCAAATATATAGACGCCGTTTGCTCAAGTAAGTCTCTAATAAAGGTTTGCAAAAAGCCTATGATGAGATCCCGCACGCCGCGCTGGCGTGGAACCCGCAGGGCTTCGAACAAACTTAGAGGAAACTGGCAAATCGTTAAATGAGTTTCGGGCTAGAGATAGCGACAGATGGAAGTCCTATGTTGAAACCTTAAGCTCCTAGAAGGAGTATGAATAATTTTTATATACTACCACTTATGCCACCGAGGGATACAGATTAATTTTATATTATATTTTGCTACTTATTATTTACTATTTCTTAATTTTAAAACTGTTAAGAAAGTCAGCTGAACTCAGTTGTATTCTTTGATTAATAATTTATTTATTTAATTAATAATAAATGTAAAAAGGCGGTATGAAAGCAATTTGGTTTGCAACTTTTTAAAACGACATATTGTTGCGTTTTGTTTTAATTCCACTTTTTCGGTTTCAAATCACTTAAAAAACGCGATTTGGTGAAATTGTATTGCTGCCGAGTACGTATGCACAATATCTGCAAATTTCCTACCAAAAATCTCTTATTAAATTTAAGATAATTTAAAAGATTTTCACAAATTGCATTTTTTGTCTCAAAAATTCTCAACGTTCTGTTGTCCTCAGCAACATGCTGTTGCGGGCGTTTTTTTTTTGGGTCCAGCCTAATAACAATTTGTAAAATTTAAATGCATTTTAGTTTGTGTGTAAAATGCTCAATAGTTCTGCCGTCTAACAGCACTCCATAGTCCCTAGCCTCCCCCCAGCACACCACTAACCTTTCGTATTTGTAGCATTTCAGTATTTTTCTTTTTTTTTTGTATAACGTTTGTTACATTTTGCGCCATTTTGGTTCGGCCATTTTTGTAACTGTTGTTGTCGGCCATTTTGTGTTGTGTCGCGTTGTGTGTTGGCTGTTACTGTCATTTTATTGCTATTTGCGGTTGTAATTGCGATGCTACCACGCCCACACTGCTCGCCCACAAGTTGGTCCTTATACATATATATGTGTGTGTGTGTGTGTGTGTGTATTTGTATGCATGTCCTGTCTGTCTGAGGGAATGAGTTACTGTGTCTATTGTCAGCTTAAATCGATTTGAACAAATTTAATTGCTTTGCTTTGCTTTGGTTTTTTGTGTGTGTGTGTGTGTGTGTGTTGGTGTGTGTGTGTATGCCAATTGCCAATTGTTTTTTAAGTGTGCTGTCCCTCGTTCTCTCTCTCTCACACAACAGCCCTCGTTTTGCAGTGTTGTGTAGCGGTCAAAAGTTGTTGAAGTCTGGCAACATTTTTTATAACGTTTTCGTTTCACTTTTGTCGTCACAACAATTTGTTGCCAAATGATGCGCAATTTTCCTTCAGCTCCTTATTTTTTTTTGGTTTTCCTGCTATTTTTGGCAACTTTTTGCCGCTTCATTTTGTTTTGTTTTGTTTTTTTTTTTGTTGTTTTGCATATTATATGCTATATAGCGCAAATGTCTTTCAATATTGTTATTATTGTGATAGACATTATCTTTTTTTTTTTAAGATATTTTTTAGGATAACAATAGGCTTGCAGCCCATTTGCAAATTGTTTCATGTTACATTTACGTTTGATTGCCCACAGAATTGGGCATGCCACACTTGACCATTGCTCATTGTCAACTGTCAATTGCCCGTTGCCGCTGTGCACCATGGCAACATAGCCTGCCTGCAACATGCTGGGTTTTGTGGATTTATATGAGTTTGCTATAATATTTGGTTTAGCAAACAATGAGACAAAGCGGCGAAATGGCCTTTTGCCTTAAGTGGCACAATGGAGTTGGCAATTTTCGTAATATGCCAATTTTTTTTTGAGTATGCCCCAAGTTGCTGTTTGATATTTGATTTCGTTGGGAATGTGCCACAGAAATTAAGGTGATATTTAAGCTTATAAAATTTATACAACTGCTGTTTTTCTCTTCTTGAAAACTTTCTAGAGACTACTTCTAAGTTGCAAGAAACTACAAGATACATTATTTCATTTTATGAATCATTCTTCCAGATTAGTTTTAAATTAAATTCTCTCTAAATATCATACACTCATGTAAGCATTGTTTCGATTGCCCTATAGCTAAGGATTGCACAAAAAAACGTTAAAAGTAGCTCGATGTATGAAAGCCACACGAGTTAACACAAAAAACCACACGGCACGAATTTGTTTTCTAACCCAAATGTTTATAAATATAAAAAATAAATATATTACTTAGGCAGTACTCATAACTTTGTAAATTCTCATCTTCTCAACTCCTATAAATCCGAACACATCGTCATGCTTTACTTTTTAAAGCAAAGACTTTATAATTAGTCTTTTACGCTTTCTTCCCAACATCAAAATAAAAAAAAAAACGTCATACTATACCCGGATGAATCTAATCTAGAAACAATTCGTGGCAATTCCTTGGAAGCAAGTGTTGTAAATTAAATGCTTCTTTAAAGTTGCTGCAACCAATTCGTTTAGCTTCTTTCTTCACTGTATTTTCTTTTTACTTTCTTTCATAATTAATTACTGAGAACTCGTTGGTTAATAAAACATGTTTTTAAGATTTCATCTTGAAAATTATTTTAAGCTCGTGCGCTTTCTTCTAAGCATTGACTCCAAAAAGCAACTTTCATCTTTTACTTTAAGCCAAAATTGCAGAAGACAAACCCTGAATATGCATAAAAATAATGCCCATTTCACAATTCTTCTTCACGTCTCTCCCAACAAATTTAATATTATTATTTTACATTTATTTTGTACTAACTATTTTATATTATATGTAATTTCAAAATATTTCTAATGCTGTTATTCGTGCGTAAGGTAAACACATATTTTATAATTGATATTGTTATTATTTAATGCAATTTTATATTTTCAATATAATAATTTATTTTCCATATAGGTCATCATCTAATAATATTTTGCCAACTCATAATAAACATTATAAAATAAACTAAATTTGTGCATACACATTACATTATTAGGCTGCATTACCAATCAACACACTTTATCTCTAAAATTTGCGTCATTTATTAACATTTGCACTCAGCATCAGCTTCATCATCATCATCATCTGTATGCATCATCTCATTTCAATGCATCATCATCTCATTTCAATGCATCATCATCTCATTACAATGCATCATCATCATCTTCTCCATTGCATAAGCTTTAAAATAAAGCAAAAGAAAATTTAACTGCCAAACAAACTAGAAATGTGGTCTGTGCAGAACATATGCTTCAACCGGGCTACAGCAGACTTGCATTAATCGAATATATCTCGACTCGTTTCAACTGTCATCAGGCCCTATCGAAGTGCAACTCAACAGCTGTCAATAGTTTGGTTTTCGGTTTGCTTTTGGCTTTTAGCTTAAAGTTTTTGGCCTGGCAACTACTACAGCTGGCTGGCTGCCTTGTTTTTGCTTATCAAATATTCAATTTCTTGCACTTGCCACGCGTCAACATTTTGTGGCATGCCGCACAAACTCTGCTCAAAGCACTGATTGTCCAAGTGTTTGGGGGCGTCGTCGGCAGCTCGAATATCAATTTAATTCAAAAGTTTTGCACTTTTGCAGCTGCACTAAATTTTACCTAGAGTCTAGAGTCTAGAGTTTGTATCCTGCTACTCTACTCAAAAATATCTCATTTCTGACGTTTTACAACACTGCCAGAGCTATTCAATTTACTGCAGAGCCTGCTGCTGCTGTTGGTTGCTGTTGTCCTTTTTTCCAGCTTATTCCCAACTTTATCAGCATCTTCGTCATTTTGGACAACGTCAATTTGGTGTTGCCTTTGTTGCTGGGCCATATATGGCCCTGGCATTTGTCAGTGGCAAGTTCAACAACAAAAATAAAAATAAAAAAAAATAGCAAGCGGCTAAAAAATAATCAAAAAGCTTGCTGCAACAGGCAGCAGCTATAACAAGTAGAGCAAGAGGCAGCTGAAAGGACGACGAGTAAAAAATGGACAACTTTCGGTCATGGCAAGAAACTTTCATTTAATGCTTAGCTAGTTAAAACGAGAAAGGCAGAAGAATGCTTAACCAAGAGTGGTAAGAGTAACAGAGCACAAACGATTTCCAAAGTGCTTAGAATTCTTTTTCGCATTTCCTAATACACTGCAAAGGCAACAAAGCATTAAGGGTATGCCTGATTTAAGTGGACGAAATAGTTGAAAAGACTTTATTTTGAATGCAATAGTAGAGAGTAGCCAATATTCGCAAAAGATGATTGCTATGGCTAAATGCCTTTTGACATGCAGAAGAAGCTATGCTCTTCTAACGTTTTAAGTTGCATATTTCACTTTCTTTTTAATATGAACTGAAAATATGAAATCTTCTCCACTCTCCTTAAAACATAAACTTCCACATATTTCACTTTCTTCTTAATATGAATAGAAAATATGTAATCTTCTCCACTCTCTTCCAAATATAAACCTTGCCAATTCGATTCTTCTTAATATGAATTGAAAATATGAAATCTTCTTCGCTCTCCGTAAAACAAAAACTTCCACATCTTTCACTTTCTTCTTAATAAGAATAAAAAATATATAATCTTTTCCACTCTCTTCCAAATATAAACCTTGTCAATTCAATTGTTCTTAATAGTAACTGAAAGTATTCAATCTTCTCCACTCTCTTCCAAATATAAATCTTTCCGATTCTATTCAAACTTATGAAGCCAATTCTGCAAGTTTTTTTTAACAAACTACATAGCTTACTTTTTACAACGTGTGATTTCAATAAACAAACAATTCACAATAATTGCTTTCTACTAAGCTATCATCTCTCACTGTAAAGCTCAGTATGAGTGTTTATCTTTCTTACATTTCCCATGCTTTTATATATTTCACTTTCTTCCACGATTCAAGTAATATGTTCAATTTTCTTTTTATTTATTAATATAAACTCAAAATGTTCAAGCCTTCTCTACTTTCTGTAAAACACAAACTTTCCATTTCTATGCAAACTTATCAAGCGAATTCTGCAAGCTCTCTTTAACTAATTACATAGCTTGCTACTTAAGTCGTGTTAATTTAATCTACAAACAATAAATGACAATTGCTTTCTACAAAGCGCTATCATCTTTCACTCCATAGCTGAATATGTGTGATATCAACTAAATTTATTTGTATTTGAAAGTAAGTAAAAGATGAAAAAGTTGAAAAATGAAACCTTACATTCGTCGGAAGGTATAGTTAAACATTTGCGGGCTTTTAAGAGCTCGGCTATTTGTCTGAACATCCCTCAGATTTCTAAAACAGTTTTCTTCAATAATCATGTGTTTTTTATTGAAAAAAAAATTAGGAAACTTTGTCAGCAATTTATTTTACCTAAACTATCAAATTTTATTTTCATAACAATTAAAGCTATCATCTTTTACTTTCTTCCCAGCAAACACTGTTATCTTTAATGTGCTTTTCCATATAAGCGTTTATCTGTTTTATTTGCTATCTAAATCTGTATAGTCTTTTAAGCGCTCGTCATCTTTTGACTTTCTTCTTACTTTTATTTTGCTGATCCGGATTCTTTTCTTCTACAGCGTACTATTATTATTATTTCGCAGGACAGTCTTTTCTTAGTCAGCAATTTCTTTTTACTAAACTATCATCTTTTATTTTCATAGAATGTAAAGCTTTTACTTGCTTTACATCAAACACTGTTATCTTCTAGGTTCTACCCAATAAACACGTTTATCTGTTTTACTTTCTAACGCGCATAAATGAAACAAAATTTGTACTGTTTAAAATCTTATACGAATTACTTCTTTGAAAACCGTCATCTTTTGACTTTCTTCTTACTTTTAGCAAAATATTAAGTTTCTTTCAGAGTTAAGTAGCCGATTGTTTCACTTGCTGCAGCGTATTACGCATTCGGTTCTTCGCTTCTCGGCCAATTTACTTTTTTCCCTCGTTTTGCAATAGCAAAAATTTTCATTTGAGCTAAGTTGGCTGCTTTCCAGTGATTGAAGTGCCCATTGAATGTTTGGTCACAAGGGACCACTGGACTGAGGCGTGGTGTACGACCATGCGATTACGACCACTTCGGAGGTACTACTACGTTGCTGCTTGTTTGATTACTTGGCTAGCAAACTTTTGAATTTAATTTGGAACTAGTTGTCTAGACATTGGTGGCGTACTCAGCCTTAAAATCGCCAAAACTCGTGGCTCGACTTGATTGGAATTGTTTTGTACGCTTCAAGGTCGGAACTGTAATGCTGGACTGGTTCAAGGGTTTGTAGGTACTTCCTACAACTTAACAACACTGACGGCCAGCGCCAAGTGGCACCATATTGAGTTTTTCGCATTTAATGTGCTCAAAGCGTTTACGAATGCTAAAGTTGACAGTAGCACTTGATGTGTCTTTGTTGGTGTTGCAAAGTGCACCCACAACTGTGTCGAGGTGCAACATTAGTGCCTTCACCACATCAAGCACGAGCGACCGCTCTGCTTGACCACAACAACTCGACTTTGGATAAACAACGGCCTAGCAATTTCTAATTGATAAATTGGTTGCACAACCGGTTGGGTGGCATTTGCTCTGCTGTGGCAAGTGTTTAAGTGTTTGATGACATTTTCAATTCAAATTAATTATGTTGCTACTTGTTAGTGCCACGCCCACAACAATCATAGGGGGGGGGGGGAGGTGGTTCGCATGGGCGTATATATCTGAAACTTTTTGGCATTATTTTCTGCTGTCATTTATGATGCATTTACTGTCCCCCCAAACAAACATTATGGGGAATACATAAATGTTGACTTAAGTTTGCTCCAATTGTGGTTACTTTACACACGCACACACATACACAGGCACACACGCACCGCACACACACACACTCATGCAGATAGGCAATTGAGTCGGCCATTTTGTTGTTCTTATATAAGCAAATGCTTCGTGGTCTTACCATTTGGCAATATATTTGCGAGGGCCGTTTGACAATGCTGCGGCGCCCAACAGAGGACTTAATTTCTTCAAATAATAAATTTCATTTTTTTAAGCGTAAATTTGTCTTTTTCCCTTTCCAGCCAATATACTTAAGTGATAATCTTTAGACTTCTCCGAAGCATAAATATTTATTTTCCATCAATATCTCTAACATTAACTTAAATGGTTCCCCCAAAGGGCAGTCTTCAAGCGTATACTTGTTTCTGTTACTTTCTTCCCAATGTATTCTCGATTATCTTTGAACTATTTCTAAGCATAAATATTTTACATGAACATCTATCTATAAATCTACTCTAATTGACTTCAAACTTTATTCTTTCCAAGCGTATAATTGTCTCTTTCGCTTTCCACCAAATATAAGCGATATCTTCCAACTTCTGCAAGGCATAAATCTTATTTTATATAAAGATTTCTAATATTTACTCAAAGGGCTCATTATAGGAATTTCAAATATGTAAAGAAAGGAGTGCTCCAGCGTGCCTTATTCACACGGTGTCGAGAAATAAGACCACCGGCGCGCGGGTAATCAGTCCCGGGCTTCAAGACAAAACTGACTTGGTGTGTCCCCCCCAGGTTCGACTCTGTTGAGACTCAAAGGGAAGAGCGCTTTGATTCGGTACCATAGGTTAACCATGGTCCAAGCATTCTGCTGCCTAGTGGGAGTACTCTGATGACTGTTGGGTTGACACTCAAATCGCGGATAGAGTCATGTTGGCTCCACATGGAGTTGCCGATTGCTGTTACCCATAAAACAGAAGAGACGATAAATACACTTTCTCCAAACCAAGTTGGGCATGCACAGGCGATGGTATGCATTTCGAATTGGTACCAAAGTATAATCAACTCCGACTCATGGCTCTGAAGGGTGAATAGGTGCCTAAAACCAGGTTCACCAGATACCACAACGCCAAATGCTCCTTTAAAAAACTTAAACTTTAAACTCTGAAGCAGATTCAGTTCGACTGCTTCAGGGCGTTTCGCCTTGTCGGTTGAGGAGAAGCATATCATTGCTGCTGCATCAGCCTGTTGTAAATGGCGACTAACAGCGGAAAATGGTCAATCCTGGAATTTGTTGTGTTTACCTTTCACTATCTCAGGAAGAGTTTATTAGTGAGATGATCTTATTTACAACACAACGTTACTTTGAGAACTTAGCCTCACTGCTATCATTTTTCAATTTTGTCTATACTGAGCTAAATATCTTAATTCATTTATCGACTTCTTGATTTCGTGCATAAGCGTAGGTCTCTGCGTAGTCTTAGAGCACAACCTGCTCGGAGTGTGCGAGATTTTCCTTGTGTTTGCGTAGCGTGTGTCCTAGCCATCTGTTTTTTCGTCTATTGATCTCGCTTAGTAAACCTTTTTGTGCAGTTAACTCCCATAATCGCGCATTAGAGATTCGACTAGGCGAGGAAGGAAGAATTTGGTCTACAGTAAAGTACGTAGCGTACCTTCTTGCAAGGGCATAGGAAACATTAGCTGGTATGTTTCATAAGATTCTGCAACAATATTCGCGGGTTAACCTACCCCTAAGAGCATCAATAGGGAGTGTCTATGGTACGAAACGTAGCAAGTATTTCTCTTTCGTTCGTACTCAATATGAGATTGACTGTCGATTGTGTAGAAACATGTATAAATAGTTTTTTACAACAGCAGTCCAATTCCAAAACTTCAATGGAAGGATTTCTGTAACCATTTATTGTTGCATTACGCTAAGGAGTTGTCGGCTGAGTAAGGCGACCCCGGGAGTTGACAACTTTGTCAGTCAGCACAGCCTGCTAGTTCCAGTGCTCCCTCTTCGGGGAGTATCGTCATCTGATCCTGATCTGATTTACAAACAAATTACTTGCTTTCGAGCTTGGCGTGGAGCTGTTGTGTCTAACCAAGCGTGAGCTGTGAGCCTCAGAGCCATAGAGGCTAAAGATGGATCTCGACTTTTATCAAGGCTGAAGAAAACGACAGAAGTGTCTATTTATTTTGGAACAGTAGAACATAACGACTTTTTCCCAACAACATTCAGCTGGGCGTTAGTGTGCCGCATTATTCCTAACTCCTCGTGATATATGCTTGCATATTCGATCGTCAAAGTTAAAGAGCTTCAAGTTGTCTGCTTCAGAATGTAGTCGCAGCAGCGAACTTCGGCACACAGAAAAATCAATATTGAATTGAAAAAGCAAACTAATAATAATAATCTACATGGCTTTGGTGTGGCCGGCAAAATACTGCAGTAAAAACTGTTTTTAAAATTTGAATTTTTATTTACTCTTATCTCAGCGCAAAAATAAAAATTATGCATGCGAAATTGGCGCTTTTGCCGAAATTCAATCACGGCAGCATATTTTTGCGAAAAAAAAAGGGGAAACCAAACTGTGACATGCGCGTTGAAGTGAACTTCAGTTGTTCGATAACTTTACAAGTGACCCACGCATGAAAACAAACATATCTTTATGTTGTAGAATTTAATTTGTTTGGCCACTAGGCAGGAGGAGCATATAGCATAGGCAGCCAGGGGTTAGGGGTACTAAGGAGTGTGTTGTTATTACAAACGTATGCTTAATATTGCGCATACGACATGTGCGCCAGCCACAAAGCATTATGTTGAGAGCTCTGATGGTCTGGGACATATATGTTATGACATGTGCTTAATATAAAAACTCTACAAAGTGATGAGGCCTCTGTGTGTGTGTACGAGTGTGTGTGAGTGCAAACGAGTATGAGTATTCGTTTGTGGTCGGGCGGTTCGTTGAAGTACTTTGGTATGGAATTTCGAGCCTAGCAATCAGCATAAATTTACACGTACGCCAAAAGTTCATCAATCAAATAATATTGAAAATGGACAACATAATTTCCACATGCCACTGCCACGCCCACAAAACTTTTGCATAATAAATACCAACACACACACACACGCACACGGACAAACATGCGTCTGTATGCGACGAGTACTTTATTTATGCATTTACAGACACGACTGAGCTTCCTCTCAGGCTTTGCAACAAAACATTTATTAATGCCGCTTGCGTGTGGCAAGCAACATTTATGTTGGCCACTGTGCCACAACAACAACAGCAACAACAGTAGAAGAGCACAACAGGACAACAATCATGCAACTAAAAATTCTCTTTACCTGCCCCGCCCGTCAGATGTATATAAATTGTGTGTATTACACCTGCCCAACCGCGTCTCTTGCTTACAATAATTGTTAATGGGCTGTTCTGGGGTCCGGTCTGGGGGTCTGGTCTGGCTTCGGTCTGGATGTTCGTCTCGTCTCGTCTGGTCTGGTGGGGTCTGGCCTGTGTCTGTTGCTCGACGATAGACGCAGGACAAATCAATTTAATTAACTACAAATATTGTTTGTACATTCAACTGACCTTTATATCAAGGATACCCTATATATCCTTGCTGTGTTGAGAGTTGAGTATACTTTGGATTTAATAATACTAATCATAAGCTGTTTATAGAATTTAACCAAATTGTTTTGCATTTATGATTTGAATTTATTATATTGATCACATAAGCGGAAGGATATCGTAATATTGAAGAGCAAATGTAAATTTTGTGAAACTAGAACCACTTGGAGTTAGTTTGTTAAAATTTCCATAGAAAACTTGTTGTAAAATACAAGAGAGCAACACGCACTGCTGGCTAAACTTTCAACTTATTTGATTTCTCAAGAATTAGGTTGTCTGAAACGCTACGAAGTAATGGGCTTTTGGCCAATGGAAACGTTAATAATTTCATATTGATAATTATGCTTCAAAAGCTGCAAAGTTTGGCTTATGGTATAATTTGAACAGGTAAAGTCATACCAGCAGTGATTCACAAAAACATTTTCAACGAGCATCTGCACAAAATTTAGATAAGATTTAATAATACTAATTGTTAGCCGTTTATTAAATTTTACGGAATTGCGAAATAAGCGCAGGCATATCAGTATATTGGGCAGAAATTTTCGGAAAGAGTAGAACCACTTTGAGTAAGATAGTTCAAAATTTCTTAGGAAACATTGCCAGTAAGCATTTATGAACTTGTTTATGGATGTAGAAAAATACAAACGAAAAACGGGTAAACCTCTAGCTGTGGCTAAAATTTTAAGGCGATTTTGATTTCTCAATAACTAAATCGGCCAAAGTAAGCTTAATCGCTAAGAAGTGGAGGGCTTTGGCTTATAGAAGAGACGTAAACAGTGTCATCAGTACTACGTCAAGGCACGTCAAAAGCTGCGTAAGTTAGACTTAAACTTTTTCAAAGTAAATCATGGTCAAATTTTATCAGGTAAAGTCATGCCAGCAATGGTTCACAAAAACGTTTCTACCTAGAATTTGCATAACCTTTAGATAAGATTTAGTTGGTCGAAATTTTATAACCACAAGCGGCACTCTAAAGTTTTTTTTTTTAGTGTTTCCAAGCACTGTCAGCAGTTGAATCAAAATTAGTTGACATAATATAGCCGCTTTAGGGCAAATGCACACAAAATTTTAACTAAGCAAATATCTTTAGAAGATTCTAGATAATAAAAGTTTAAACGCAAACCTAAAGGGAAATAAATAGAGCTAACCTTAAATCATATGTATATGGAATTTATATTTATTTCAATTTCAAGAAGTAGTCTGTACTAATCATAAATTATTTATTGCATTTTAAATGAGTTACGAAATTCTAAAGGGAAAGGATATCAGAATATTAAAGAGAAAATGTAAATTTTTTGAGACTATAACAAGATGTTCGTATCTAACATTCTTCTTCTTCCCGGAACACCCAGCTCCACGTTGTCATGGTGTGGGTGGGCTCCAGAGATAAAGTTTAAGATTTCATTTTGAAGGTGGTTGGCGCCACTTAGAAGTTGAAAAATATAAAGCAAGACAGAAAAACGTATTGCATTCAGATTCAGTCCGGAGCGTGGTATAACTTTTTAGATAAAGACGTTTCAGAAGTGACTCAAAAAATATTTTTATTTAATTTTTCGCGATGCTTTTTCAGCAATAACCGAGCTCTACAGCAAAAAGAACTGAAGACGTTATCTGTATAATTCTACCATGATCCAGGACTATGCAGTAAGTGGTGACTTGTTGCTCTTGAAGCATTTTGCTGCTTCAATTAGCGTTTCACGCGAAGTTTGCAATGTTATTTTTTCACCAAAACAGGGATTTCAAATGCACAAAGTCTTATATATTTATCTTCAAAATGGTCGATAGGTAAAAAATAGAAATGGCGAATATAAATATATAAATTATATGGATGCTTCTATTAGTGCATATTTTTGTAATATCGTTTTAACAATAGGTTTCGATTGAAAGATAAATATAATTTGGTGAAAATATTTGCACAAAACATTTGTTTCAAATTTTTGATTTTAAGGAAAGAAAAGTGCAACTAATTTGTGGAAGCTTATATCGGTTCTTTTGCGACCAGATTCTTCTGTGAGCGCGATAATGATTTCAGTATTGAAAAGACACAGAGCATGGTGGCCAACCTAAAAAGTTTGACAAAGACCATTGTCAGGCTTTACAGAATCAAGATCATTGCAAAACGCAAACAGCGCTTGTAGAAAGAATCCTTGGGTGCGATGTTTCTAAAAGTTTCAAGTGTGTCGTGTTACTCATTCGAGTTCCATTAAATTCGGTTTGCCATATCGAATTGGCCAAATCTTGCAAAAAAGTCGATTCTTGTTGGGGTTTTCAATTGTCAACAAATACACTACGTTGAGAGTTGTAAGTATCTTTCGATAGTATGAAATCGGTTGAGTGAATTCTACAAAAAAAATGGGTTTTTTGGTTGGTGAGTGCTTAAGCAATATAAAGGGTTTTTAGAAAAAAAAAGACAAAGAATTAATTATCTATAAAATGTGCTAAAGATACAGATATTTCAGATATTTCTGACAGCAGAGGCTCTGGTTAAGCTTGAGTAGAACTCTCTCTCTCTTTTATATAGCTAAGAAGTGAGAGCATTTGGAGTGCTGGGGCATGCCCAAAACAGCTACTACTTACATATTCATTATTAAATTTTCGCTTTTCATATTTTTCCATTGCGGAATGTAAAAATTTAATGACGACGACAGTAAAAAGAAGTAAAATAAAAGGTTCGTTAATCGCCTATGAGCCAGGCATTTGCAGAAATTATTTACACCCCATAGGCAAACATATCATTATATATAATGTATCATATAGGGTATACATATATATATATATATATGGAACTCACATTATATATAGCTCTGTGTGTGTGTGTGTGTGTGCTCGGAATTGGCCCATTACGAGCGCAATTTGCATGATTCGATCGTAATCGCTGCATACTTATGGTATATATTCGATACATATGTTTGTGTCATCAAATTTACCACACATTCGCCTTTTACATAGATTATATATATATGTATACATATATATCGAGTGTATACTCGATGTGCCTATGACATATATAGGCATATTTCACTTTCAGCGGCCTTTATAGCAGCTACTCGTTTTTGTTTCTTTTTTCCAGCATTATTGATTACCCGATTACTCGATTACTTGCAAACGCTTAATGATACCGCTGCGGCAGCGTCTATCCTCTTGTGCTGTATTTTATTTTTTTATTATTAAAGTCAGCGGGTTGCATAAATATTAGTACTTACAATTTTAATAACAAAAATAAAAGCTTAAGAAATACAACGTAAAAATGTTATAGTCGCAATTGCGACTTTTACAACACTTTTTTTATTGTGTTTATTTTTTGCATATGTGCAAAAAAAAGAGAGCAAAATTTGTTGCCTACTTTTCGGGGTCGTTGTTAAAGTTTAATTAATTAAATTAAATATGTATGAACGGGCAGGGCACACGCCATGTAAAAGTCGACAGCTGCAAAAACAACAACAGCACCAACAAGAATTCATTGCACTTAATGTGATTCTAAAAAATAAAAGCGTCAAAAAAAACAGGCAAGAATATAAATCAAATAGCAGGCAACAACGCACCATCTATACACTATAAAAGCTAGATGAAAATGCTGTAAGAGCTAGCACACAAAAAGTTTAGACGAAATGACGAAATCTGCTAGGAAAACTTTTTATGGCTAAGATGATGTGAAAGCAATTGCACATAACTATTAGTTTTTATAATTAACAATTTCTATTTTAACTCTTTAAGTGCTTCATCTGTGCTAATGCTTACTTGCATGCAATTGTGAAACTCTCTTCCGCTTCATCTGTCAACCCAGCACTACATCATCGAAGATTCTTACAAGATTTCCAAAGTAACAAATCTAAAACTTTTACCCCCGACATCTTATATGTAGCTGCCAGTCTGTCAAAACAGTTTCAAATTTGTTAATCACAGCATCATCTCATATTCTAACCATTAATTTAAAAGAACTCTATGTGCTATATATCTCTGATAATGTATGGTTGAATGCAATTTTAAAACCTTTTTCAGCGTCATCTCATAGACTAATGTTGCACCATCTAATATTCTTACCTACCAAGATTTACAAATTAACAAAGCTAAAATCTTACTAACAAAATCTTATATGAAGACCATTCTTTTCTATAAAAACTCTTTGTTAAACTGAACAATTTTCTAATCGCAGCGTCATCTTATATCGTGACTCTATATCACCTAAGATCCTTACTTGACACAATGTCTAAATTAACAAATCTAAAACTTTTACATACTTTCATATAATTTTCGCAACAGTCCTTATCAACCTAAATCAATTTGTTAATCACAGCGTTATCTGATATCCCAAAGCCGCATCATCTCAGACTCATACTTGATAGAAGTTTCAAATTAACAATTCTTCAAATATTAATTAGAATGGTCTAGGCAATAGTTGCAAATCAATGTCCTAAAAGCCCCTTATCAACGTCATCTGAGTTTCTAATTACAAATTGAAAACAATTTTATGTCACTTTATTACCGCCATCTTATTTGCTAACATTTTCAAATTAATGTATCTAATATTCTTTTTTAACGTCATCTTTTACACCGATTTGGCTATACTATCAAATACACGCGTTGTCAGCCTAAACCATAATAATAATTTTAACATCATCTCATATTGTTACGCTGCACCATCTTAGATCAGTATTTGTCAAAAGTTGCATCCAATTCTTCAACTTTTTATTAGCAGCGTGTCGACAATTTAATTTCTAAAAAATCTTCATCATCATTTGAATTTCTAATAGAACACTCGCTTGAAATCATTTTCATATCTCTTTCTTGGCGTCATATCATTTAATGAAATTTTCAAATAAACAAATCTAAAACTAACTACCAAGTAGTATTTGGCAATATTTTGAAATAATTTTTAAGCAATTCTTGTCAGTGTCATCTAAGTTCTTATCCTAATCTTTCGAAATTAATTTCTAATCTCAGCCACATCGCATATTTTTAACATAGATTCTTGCAAATACTTACTTGAAAGAAGTTCCAAATCAAGAATGCTTTAACTTGTGTTTTCAAAAATTATAAAGTTATCATTATCTAAGTTTCAAGTAAGACAATTGCACAAAATAATTTTTTGTACTTCTTTTCTTTATAAGCATCATCTCATCCTAATTCTATATCAGCTTTGACAACAACTGCAAACAAACTTCAACTAACACGTAAATCGTTCTCCATTAATTCTTCAGCACTTAATTGTCATCATCTCATATTAAGATGTAAACGTAAAGAAACAAACGTCATCTCTTAACCCAACTCTGAAGCTAAAAATTCAAAATAAAACCACATTAACACGATAATCGTTTTAAATCAATTATTAAGCACTTAATTGTCAACAAAAATGAAATATTTTAAATCAATTATAACTCAAAACAAACTAAAAACTTCTTATCATCGTCACCAGCCCCCAACACGCAGTTGACTGCACATTTATATGCCAAAGATGAAAGCGATTTTTTTGTTTAGAAGAGAAACTAATAAAAATGCAGAAACCCAATTTAAGATGCTCTTTGAGTTTTAATTTTTAGATTTTGTAGATTAGATATTAATTCTAGTTTTTTAATTCTAGTTTCTTTGTATGCTTACCCATAAAGTTATCAATGCTTCTTAAACCAAATTGCCAATATTTATGAACTTCGGCACAAATATCTAAAATTATACAAAAGAAAAATATATTTTAATAATTGATTTTGCAAAAGTTTCTTCACAAAGTTGTCTCAAAGAAGAGTTCTACGTAGAGCAAAAATGCGGTGCAATTCCCTTGGAAGAAAGCCACCGTCCTAGAGCAGATCCAAAGAAAGTCAGACAAGAGCTCATTTCTTTAAAAGAAGCCTACAAGTTCAATCCATCATGCTTTGAGAATAGTAACCGCGAAATGTTGATAGTGCGCCACAGAAGATTCTTCAAGTCCGACGAAAAATTCTTCTTCTTTCAGCACATATAGCCTTTGTTAGAGTATACAAATTACTGGGTCAAGCTTTTGCCAATCTTGGTAACCATTAATTTTCACATTACTTAGCCAACACGCTAACCGAAACTCAATTATGTATACGCTTACATATATATCCTAGAGAGAAAGGGAGCGCACTAACTGAAAAGGAGAGCAAGACAAAAGCGTGCTACTTCATTTTCATTAAAAAGGTAGTAGAAATTGGCCAGAAAAAGACGAATTAAACGCAAAGGAAGCCGAAAAACCAGACGTATAAGAAGTAACAGCTTAAAAGGGTTTGGCAAGCCACAAAAGCTACTTTGTAGCCATTCTACTCTTTCGCTTAGTATCTTCATCTCTGTCTGCTTTACTCCAACCAGTGTTGGCAGACGCTTAAATTGCAATTTTTAGATTGAAAAATATTTCACAAGAAATTTTACCATTAATTTGCAAAGGCAGCAACAGCAACAACAACAACAATAACAACGACAACCACAATGTACAACTGAAGAAACCGAAAAGTGTTACAATCCTCTTTGAGTTGAAAGGAGCTTTTGAAGTAGCGCGAGGTTGGGTTCAAGTGTTACCGCAAAATTTTAGTGGGACCAACGCTCAAACGTTTGCTGGCCTTAGAAAATAGCTCGAAAATAGATTGGCTACGTTGCTTTCTTCTGCAGATATCGTTGCGATATTCAACCGCAAAATTTTAGTGTGACCAACGCGCAAAAGTTTGCTGGCCTTAGAATATAGCTCGAAAATAGATTGGCTACGTTGCTTTCTTCTGCAGATATCGTTGCGATATTCAACCGCAAAATTTTAGTGTGACCAACGCTCAAACGTTTGCTGGCCTTAGAATATAGCTCGAAAATAGATTGGCTACGTTGCTTTCTTCTGCAGATATGGTTGCGATATTCAACCGCAAAATTTTAGTGTGACCAACGCTCAAACGTTTGCTGGCCTTAGAATATAGCTCGAAAATAGATTGGCTACGTTGCTTTCTTCTGCAGATATCGTTGCGATATTCAACCGCAAAATTTTAGTGTGACCAACGCTCAAAAGTTTGCTGGCCTTGGAAAATAGCTCGAAAATAGATTGGCTGCGTTGCTTTCTTCTGCAGATATGGTTGCGATATTCAACCGCAAAATTTTAGTGTGACCAACGCTCAAAAGTTTGCTGGCCTTATAAAATAGCTCGAAAATAGATTGGCTACGTTGCGTTCTTCTGCAGATATCGTTGCGATATTCATGTACAATTGTCGATTCTCTTTTACTGAAAAAACCCTCAACTATTTGAAGAACAGCCTCTAAACGATCGAAAAGCGACTGTTTGGTGTGATGTTTGTGCAGATATGATTTCGATTTCGATTTCGATTTTTAGGTTTTTTTGTTGTTTAGACGATAACGCAGCAACCACGGCAACCGTCAATGACGTGCGTTATCGAGCAATGATAATAGTTGTTGTGAGGTTATCAATTGTTCATAAAAATGATTGTAATGACTTCTGCGTGCAACAAGATGGCGAAGCGACCATTGCTTCGCGGAAAAGTTATATGGGAAAATGATGATATTGAGAGGCTAACGAGATCACTCAATCTAATGCCATAAGACTTTGTTTTTGTGGGCATATTTGATATACAAGACATACGCTGATAAGTCAAGAACCGTAGCTCAACTTAAAGACAATGTACGCTGCAAAATTGCAGCCATATCGAGCGAAACGTTGGCCCTAGTAATAGAAGGCGTCGAAAGTTGAGCCGCTTTTTTAGGCTCAAGGCCCAAGTTGGTCGCCTACGCGATATCATAATCCAAAATTAGCTTAAATAGATCTTCTTCAATGATAACCAAAATGAAATCAAAATGCTTCCACTTTCAATGTCCTACCCCCAAAGCCCGAATTGGATCATTCACGCAATATCACATTCCAAAAGTAGCTTCAACATATTTCCGTGATGCAATTCCGTGATTTGCCATAAACAGCGAACTAGCTATAGTTAATAGCCGAACCAACGTAGCTATCTTGCATTTATAGATCTACTTCCATTTGAGAAAGCTCGCAAGCAGCCCTCGCAATTGTTGCCCATTATGCAGCCGTACGTACACTCTACTGTACTATCAATAAACAGTTCAATTGAAATTGTCTGCCATCTTGTTGACTTGGTCCAAAGAGTTTGGTGGTTGGTAGCCAGCTATTTGAGAGTGCTGTCTGGGGCGTACAATTGACTGGGCGTGGCAGCTGCTTGGCTGGCTCTCAATGGCTGAGGGCACCGGCTGCTCGGCTGTCCAGGCGTCCAGACTTAAGTGTTTTTTTTTTTTTGTTTTTTGCATGGAAATTAAAGCATCATTTAACGCCTCGTTGCAAATGTTTTTTATTTTTATTTCCACTTTATTATATTTTATTTTATTTTTTTATTTTTTATTTTTATTTTTATCTTTATTCTCGCTTAAGCGCCCGCAAAACTTATTTGCTATTAACTGCTAACTATCTGCTACTTAGTTAAGTCAGTCAATGGGGGGCGGTTGGCGTTGGAGAATCTGCCCCCTTCCCCCTCAAAAACTGGGCGTGGTTGGCAGCTCTTGGCGCTGGCTTTTGTTTTAGTCACGCTAAATGAAGTTGGCATAAAAAGCATTTGGTATATAAAGTGCGCACAGTTACTGCTATTATTATGTAGTTAAGTACAACTTTTAATTGTTTTTTCGGTTTTTTTTTCTCTCTTACTTATGGTGGCGTTTTTCAACACTATTTGCAAGTGTTAGAGAGCGTGTTTAAATGAAGTAGTTAAGCGTGGGGTCTTGACAACGTTAATCCGTTTGGGGAAAAGCTGAAAAAGGGCGATAGATGCATTGTCTAGTGGTTTCATTGAGATAGCAACAAAGTAGTTCATTTAGGGGTTATGCATAGATTGTGGGGCATAAGTTGGAGTTGGCTAAACAGACTTACTTCAAGTCGATTAATTTAAGACAGAATTTGAGCATGCGGCTATAATGTGTCGCTGTCTGTGCGCTGCGAAAAGCTACAATATTTGCTTGTATTCAGCATTAGGCTTACAGTCAACACAAAAAGTACTCCAGACAAAATCGTATAGTTCGTTGCGATTTGAAGTTATTTCTGTACGAAATAGCAAAGTTCGTGGCGATTTGAGGAGGATTCCATACCAAATCGCTTAGTTTGTGTCGATTTGAGGACGATTCCATACGAAATCGTATAATTCCTTTCCTTTTGAAGTTGTTTCCGTACAAAATCGTATAATTCGTGTCGATTTGAAGTAATTTCCGTACAAAATCGCATAATTCGTGACGATTTGAGGACGATTTCATACCAACTCGCTTAATTCGTGTCGATTTGATAACAATTCCATACGAAATCGTATAATTCCTTTCAATTTGAAGTTGTTTCCGTACAAAATCGCATAATTCGTGTC
The DNA here is from genome assembly GCA_035046065.1 of Chymomyza procnemis. NCBI lineage: Eukaryota > Metazoa > Arthropoda > Insecta > Diptera > Drosophilidae > Chymomyza > Chymomyza procnemis. The sequence continues at coordinate 32,651,058 of JAWNOJ010000021.1, read as the reverse complement.
GATTTGAAGTAATTTCCGTACAAAATCGCATAATTCGTGACGATTTGAGGACGATTTCATACCAAATCGCTTAATTCGTGTCGATTTGACAACATTCCATACCAAATCGCATAATTCGTGTCGATTTGAAGTTGTTTCCGTACAAAATCGCAGAATTCGTGTCGATTTGAAGTAATTTCCGTACAAAATCGCACAATTCGTGACGATTTGAGGACGATTTCATACCAAATCGCATAATGCCTGTCGATTTGAGGACGATTCTATACGAAATCGTATAATTCCTTTCAATTTGAAGTTGTTTCCGTACAAAATCGCATAATTCGTGTCGACTTGAGGGCGGTTCCATACGAAATCGTATAATTCCTTTCAATTTGAAATTTTTTCCGTACAAAATCGCATAATTCGTGTCGATTTGATTTTGTTTCCGTTACAATATTGTCGATTCTGTTTCACTAAAACAACCCTCAATTGTTTGGTGAACAGCCTCAAAACAATCAAAAATTAACTGTTTGATGTGGTGTTTGTACGGATATGATCATCGGTCTCTATTGTTTTGATTTTGTAAGGTTGCAATAGGCAATATTTTTCAAATTTTATTGAAGCATAAAATACTTGTTTTAATTATGACTCTTCAAGTTGAAGAATTCTTAATTAAATTGAAAAAAACTTAAATTTTTTTGAGATTGCCAAAGCCCCGATGCAAAGTCCAAGCAATGGATAATCTATGTTCATTTGCAGAGGGCGCACACAAAGCAGGAAATGGGCGTAGTTGATGTTGACACTATTGCTATGGGTTTACGTAAAGGTGGTTTGCGTAAATGGGGTTCTGAGCCTTACGCATCTGAGTGAGAATATTAGGCAGTTCCCTACGCTTACTCTTGGCACGAATGTGTGTGCCCAAGCGACGCTTGAAAACGCGCTTATCCTTGACGAACTTTAACAATTCCTTGGAGAGCGTGTGCAATAACTTCGCGTACTTCTAGAACGCGAATAAACTTGATCTGAGGGGTTTGAATGTGCTTCAAACGGGATGAACGCAGGCTTTTGGCTTTCTTGTCGCCATTGTTTCGAACGTTCTTGACTTTTGGTAGTCGAGTCTCGATCGAGACGCATATACACTCTCATTGTTGCGCAGCTACTGACAAAAGATTCTGTTATAATCGAAATATATATTTTTCCTAACGTTTGAAGTTAATTTTCAATACTAGTGATAAGTTTAAAATTAGACAACTTCAAAAGAAAGTTAAGCCCCAATATTATTTCCCCCAAATACAAATTTCAAAAATTTTTGCAGTTTGGAAGGCTGTAGAAATCGTGCTGCTGCTATTTTTGCACAGCTTCAAGTGAGAGTGTAAGCATATGCTGCTAGCGCAATTTTTTTGTCAGCACTACAGCAACAGTGCAGGACTCGAACATAGCGCTGACCATTGCTTTGGCTTCACATAATTTTTACAACTCCTTAAAAATAATGTCATCTGTCTAGCCAGGCGTTTTGTAATAACCATATATATATATATCTATTTATAGCTACAAGTACCTACTTTATTTACTTTTTTTTTTTTGTCCAGTCACTAACAAGTTTTCGCCTTACGCTCCCGCGCTCCAGCGGGCTGAGCTTTCAAGGAGTAGTAGTCGTAGTCGTAGTCCTAGCAGTAGCTCTATTAAGTTTCCAAGAAGGCACTATGGCCGTAAACATTTTGTTGTAAAAATGAAGTGCTTAGAAAAATGGCAATTTACTTTTGTTTTACATGGCAACGACAATGACTTGCACCATGACGAGCACCATGACGAGGACGATGACGATGACGAGGATGTTGAAAATATAAAGCACTAAGTGTGCAGGGAAGGGCAAAACAAAGAATATTACTATACTATAAAAAACTAAAATTTTATGCCATAAAAATTATTGTCTCGAGATTTGAGCGCGCGCGCACAAACAACAACAAAAAAAAGGACTCTAGGACTAGGAAACGCAAAGTCTGGCCGGGGAGTAAGTCTAAGGGTTTTTGGAGCCGGGTAGGTAGGCGGCACAGCAGTTGGACTTAACAACTATAAAGTGTATTTTGCTGTTGAGTACAAAAAGGGACGGGAGCAGGAGCTACAAAGAGACGGCGGGTAGCGCGACAAAGAGAACTTGGTTGGCGCGACAGAGAGAAGGACTGCATAAAGGATGAAGCCATTGGCCGTTGCCAATGCAGATACTGCCATGCCGTACCACCCCCCGCTTGCCCTTACACGGCTAGACAATTTGTGTGCCCCTTTTTGCTTTTTAACGTCTTTGGTGACTTTTTTCTTTCGCTTGCTTTGCAACACTGGCACAAGCCTTGCTTATCCTTCCTTGCTTATCCTTTTCTTGCTGTACCTTCCTGCGTTTTTTTATTGTTATTATAACTGCAGTTTGACGGCGGCGGCGTCAGTTAGATCCGCGTAGCAGCAAAGCTAACAGCCGTACCCATTCCATACCATCCCATCCCGCCGCGCTCAACTAAATGCTCCACAGGAGCACTGAAGCATGCATTAAGTCCTGCTGCTGTCGCCCAACCAAATTGCGCTGCGCCACACGGCACCACGGCACTTCAATGCTGCCCGTTCAAGCTGTGCACCGCATTGTGGCAACTATTCGAGTTATAACTAACTATGGCTGCTCCGGCCGAAATGTTGGTCACAACTCTCCAGATACTTTGGCCAACAAACTAACTGCAAGTTTGAATTCATCTTTGGCTACAGTTTGGCCACAAATCCGTATGCAAGCTGTGTGGACATGCAAATCCTGAGAGAGATTGTGTATTGGATTGGTTGGAAGTTTCCCGTTTATTAATCGCTATGTTGTCAGTTGCAGCAGACGCTGCCGCAGCCTTAAAGCAGGCAATTATTTGCAGAGTTCTATAGAGTATTCCGGCAGGTATGCGCAGGCAGTCCTGTATCCTTAGAAGCAGCAGCAGCAGCAGCAGCAGAAAAAATGCTGCAAAAAATTGGTTTCGATTTGCTTCAATGGTTCAAGCAGCCAATGGGTAGAGTCAAGTGGACTGAGGGAATGAGTTTGTTCACCTATATCCTTTGGACTTCTTCTTGTGTTGCATTTGCAAAAAATAAACGAGTTGGCATGTCTAATTTGGTGTGCGTTTGGTCTGGTTTGCTGCAGTCTCAAGCGGCTCGTGCACAGTTTTTTTTTTAGTTTTTTGGATTTTACAATTTTAAAAATTATTTTGTTTTTATTTTATTTGTAATTATTTTGTTGCATGAAAATAGACCAACAAAATTTTAAATTTTGTAAAATATTTTGTAAAACTAAATTTATCAATTTTAAAAATATTAAAATAATATTAGAAAAAACCCAAAGACATCAATAATTTATGAGTTAGGCTTTATTTTGTTTTTAAACTGTTATTCAGATTTTTTGGAAGTTTCAGATTTTGAATTTTCAAGTTAAACAACTTTTAAGTAAAAAAAAAAGTAAGATTTTTTTCATAAGAAGCACATTTTTTGTGAGCAAATTTCGCTTGTTTTTTTTTATTAATTTTGATACTTTTTAAAAATTTTCTTAACTTCTTAAAAATTTTTAAAAAATAATTTTTGTATATATGTTTTTGAAATTTATAGTTTTCCAATTTAAATGGCTTCAGAAATGTAAATTCAAAATTGAAATATATATTGAAACTTGAAAACAATTCTTTAATAAAAATAAATTAAATAAAAACAAAACTAAATTTTACAATTTTAAAAAAATTATAATTAAAAGAAGAAAGTTCCATAATTCGTTTATTAAAATTAAAAGAAGAAAGTTCCATAATTCGTTTATCAGAAACAAGTCTATAATAAGCAATTGAGTTTGACTTTATTTGTTTTTTTTTTAATGATTTTTAGGAATTGTAGATTTTACAATTTCAGAAAAACCCATAATTTATAATTTTTAACTGAATCAAGTTGGCTTGCAAAAAATCGCGCGTTATTTTATAAATGAAATTTTTACAAAAAAATTACTAAATCCAAATGATCTCAAGTATGGATCAGTTAAGAAAATTAATAAATATCGCATATTTTTTTCAAATAATTTTTTCCAATCTTCAACAACGAAATCAAAAGTACAAAATGGACCTGAATTGGCCATACCCTCTTTCCCTTTCGACAGACTTGGGTGAGAACGGTGTTTGCAGAAAGTCAGGGGAGAGCGAGATGTGTTGAATGGCGTAGTATCATTATTTTATTTATAAGACAAGGAATTCAAAAAAGCAGGTTTTTCAAATAAGGCAAAAAAATAATAAAAACTCAGGATTTTTGAAACATCTAAGTAAGATATTCATAAATCGAATTGCAACTTAAGAAGTTTAATTTTTTTGCAAACTTTAAATGAAAGCGGATACAATAGGTACAACAGCAATCGCAAAAAAACTAAAATGCCTAGATTCTACGTGAATTTCATTTGAAAACTTATTCAATTTTTAGGAAGAATTCTACAAACGAGAATGTTGAAAATGTAAAGCACTCAGAAAGCGGGCAAGTAGCAGTGAAAAATTCGAAATCTGTTGTTAATTTTCTTGAAGTAATATTAAAATTGTTGCTTGTATTTTATTTAGCAATAAAAATCAAGCATTTCATTAGGATTTTATTTCAGCTATAACTCGTTTCTTAAGGCCCAGAAAACGCTTAGCCATAATTCAGCTGTTTAAAGACTGCACAGGACTCAAGGACTACATGCAGCCAAAGGAGCAAAAGCTGCTCGATTTAAAATGTACAAAAATTTGCACTTTGTAAGTTATTACATTGTTGTGCTTAATATTTGTTGTAAATTCTTGTGGATCTCTGGTTGGATGAATAGCTGCATAGCCGGCTGGCTGGCTGGTTGGCTGGCTGGTTGGCTGGAAGGCTTGGTAACCGGCTGACTGGCTGGCTGGCTGGCTGGGCTTGGCTAGGAGCCAAGTAATTACCAGCTGTTATAAGCGTTTCATCAAAATACTTTTATTTAATAGCTTAAATTACTTACAGCTGATGACAACAGGGTAGTGTAGGGGGGCAGAGCAGCGCAGCAGGACGTTGGCATGCCACAGGATTGACCAAAAACTGAGTTGGCAGCACTGTGGCAGCTGCAGCTTAGCTTTAGGCGGCGCGTCTGGCACTTGCATTGCTCATACGCAGCGTAAGCCACAAGTAAATATTCTGCGCTAGACGCTAAAGACTACGAGACTAAGGAAAGCTGTGGCCAACTAAGCGTCCTAGCACATCCGGCCTCGAGTGTAGTAGCCGAAAGCAGCAAGGACCCAATGGACTTATGGACTTTGTACGGGACGGACGTATCTTTTGCCACTTTGGGTCTCTATCACTTGGTTTTGGTTGACATTGTTGTCATTGTTGGTGTTGTCCACGTCGTCGTCGTCGTCGTCGTTGCTGTCGTCTGCTGCTTTGATGCCTTTTCCAGTTTTAATTTATTTTCCAACAAAGTTTGATTGCGTCAGTTTCGGCAGTCCTGTGGTTCTTGTTGTTGTTGTTGTTGGGCATTGTCTATTATTATTATTATTATTACTTTTATTTTTCAATCGCCGCTCAGCGCTGCTGCGCAAAAGTTTTCCATTATGTATAATTTTTTCTTTTTTTTTGTGCTGTGTCCTGTCTTACTTTTGATTTTAATTTATTTTATAGGATTTTTCGATTAAAACTCTTGCCGCTGCTGTTGCTGCTGGCGCAAGTTAATATGTACGAAAAAAAACAAAAATCAAAAGGAAAAATTCCAACGCCCTAAGCGGGTAAGACACGTTTTGCTTTCTCACTCTCCGGGAATCACCGCTTTCCGGTAAGAGAATCTACACAGCTGTTTGCTGCATATCATCGCGTACAGCAGCATCAAATATGACAGCTCAGCTGCTTTGTGCCACATATGTTGCCACGAGAGTTGATTCAACAGTTTGCCACGACTTTGCTGGCTGAGATATTAAAAAAATATGCAGTAAAATTGCTGGCGTCATCTAGCGGCCACGTTGGACAGTAAAATCTCATCATTTTGGGAGAATGAAAATGTAGTCATAGTAGTTATTATTTTTTATTTTTTTAAATTTTTTATCGGATTTAAGATTTAAATTTCTTACTTATTTTTATGATTTTTTTTTAATAAGTTAATAGAAAGTTGATTCCTAGCTTTTGTAACAAAACTAATGATTTGATGGATAAAAAATAACCTGTATCTATTATATAAAAATTCAAAACGTAGAAGAATTTGAATACCTGGACAGCGTACTCCCTGCAGATGGAGAGCTGCTTTTCTAAGAAAGTCAACAAAACTAAAAAACTTCAATGCATGTGTTCAAAACCGTTCTTTTTAAGGAAAGCGAAACCTGGCATACGACATATAATATCTGAAGAAAACTCCAGAGTTTCGTCAACCGATGCCTGAGTGTTCTGGCCCAGAACTATAGCCAATGCGAGGTTATGGGAGATTACCAAGCAATGGGGCATCAAAAGCGACATATCGATGAGAAAATATAGATGGATCGGAAACACTCACAGAAGAGACAACAGAAATATAGCACGTGCAGTTCTCGCATGGAACCCCATTGGCAATCGTTGCAGAGGGTGGCCGCAGACTACTTGGAGGCGGACAGTGCTCAACGAAACGTTCAAATCGTTAAACGAGTTAAGATTTTTAGCTTAGAATAGGAAAAACTGGAAACAAAAAATGGGCTATATCTTAGAAATTAATTAGAAAATGTCGAATACTCTGCTGTAGAAAATGTCGATACTAGAGAAAATGCGATATATTATAAAAATATGCCCACTATTATAGCCATAAAATAATATTATGCACAATTTATGAAATACATTGCGCCGTTTAGTAGAGTTGGGAGTTTGGTTGCAAAATGTTTCAGAATCAGACATATTTTTGGCGATGTACTCTAGGCCAACTTGCAGCAGCTGCTTACTTTTGGAAACTTTCCATCTTTCTTAGGAAATTTAAAATTAAAACTATTACGAATTCAATTATTTTTAGTTTACTCATTTGGAACGATCATTACAAGCCGTAATAGGGTGACAGCCGACGTATCCGAGAGTAGCCTACAAGTTTCACATTATCCATTGCCTTTCCGCTAACACCACTAGTCTACGAGCTACCCTCGCACATGTCATATGCATTCATAAACATTTATATATTTGTATTTGGTTTTTATGTTTATGAACATAAATTTTGGAGTACTTTTGGTTGCACAAAACACAAAAGATAAAACGTGAACAAGGACAATGAAATTTGAATTATTAAAAAACAAAAAAAAAATGAGAAATGTTTCCCAAATAATTATGCAGGACACAGAGCAGTGGTAAAAGGCTGAATGTTTATGTGTCTGTATACAGAAGACATATAGATATAAATAAGAGAGGTTATGTCTGTTTAAAATCAATTCTGTAGCTATTGGATTTGGAGAACTCTTTTGGAAACCATTTTGTTGTCCAAAATCGATGTGATTTTTACCAGCGATTTCTTAAAAGCGAAGCCGAAAATCCATATTTCCAGCGCTAGCTGGAATTTTAAGCAAAAGAAATGAACTTTTTGTGATTTGCTTGCGAATTGTTTTAACTTTTATTTAACTTTATTCCAATAAATATAATGTTCGGTAAACTAGCACTCTCGACAGAATTAAATCAGGACCTATGTATCTTATAGCTCCATCGTTTTGAAATAATAAAAGACACCAGACAAGAAAGCTTTTAAACTTTAAGCGCCGGTTGGCACTTTTACGGAAACTCAGAATATATAAGGGTTGATTTTGTAGCAACTTTATTTTTCCTAGAACTGACATAGATAGAAATAGACGCTATTTGGCGAAGTAAATCTCTATAAATCCAGGACAATGCCGTTCGAAAGTCTCTAATGATAAAAGGCACCGCCGTTTGGATTCGTCTATAAACTGTAGCTCCCAGTTCTCTACGAACTTTTAGAATAGAATAAGAGAAATATCTTCATGCTTCGTTTTGTGAGTGATGACTGCGAATTACAATATTTCTTGAAATCTGCGGGAGCACTGTTTCGACTGAAGCCTAATCCGAAACGATTATAAAGATCATTCGAAAGTGCAACATTGATAGTTGCAAAACTTGTGTATTTTGCAACAGCAATGATTTTGAATATGAAATAAATAGTTCTGAAATATAGAAAAAATTTAGTTTCGAACGGAGAACTTTGTTTCAGAATATCAAATATTTAGCATAATATATTTGTATAGCAAATTTTACTAAAAGTAAAAGAATAATTCAAATAAAATTTTATTAAGTTTTTGTGGTGATAAAGAATAAATAATAATAATAAAGATATTAGATTTCCGTGAAATTTTCAGAGCTCTACCAAGTAAGAAAATCCAATGGAAAATTTTTCAAATTCTTCAAATTTAAATGCATTCAGAGCTTTAGCTATTTACGCAAAGTACGCAATTCTACTACAAACCAAACAATATATTTTTCACCAAACCAACATCAGTCCCGTTTAAAAACTCCTTAAACTTTAAGAAAACCGCAACTCGCATTATGAGTTTCCTGTTTCCAACATATCAAACTGATATCCAATTATCTTGGCATTTATTCTCAAAACTAAAAACCAACATTGAAACGTTCAACTCGCAGTTACTTAACTTTTAGCGCTGTCATAACTTTAAACCTTTGTAAAACTTAACAAATGAGCATATCCTGAATCAACAACAACAATAAAAAAAAATAGGCGAAAAACGTAATACTAAAAATGGTGAAAATTTGAAAATGTTTGCAGGCTTGCCGCGTAGTCCCAGTAACAAGTGCCAAAAACGTGGAGAAAACTGAAGAAAACTTTTACAACCAATGTGCGTGGTTCTATAACAAATGTGCCACTACAGAAACTTCTGCTCCTGCGACGACGACTATACAAAACTCACATAAACAATCTCACACGAACGCGAACAGCATGTTACGGTACAGTGGAACCTCGACATTGTCAACTTTTACACGGATCAACTTTAATAGATTTACGTTTGCTTGATTTGAACCAAACCCATTTGGTTAATTCTTCTAGAGTCGCTTAATTTCAATCTGAGATCAAGCAAGTTCCAGCATCATGAAATATCATTTCTATTGCCTCTCATATGCAATCCGATTCTACGATTCCAATAATATGTAAAAAATTTAGAACATTATTCCCATCTCTCCTTTTGTAATTTGATGAACTAACATTTCTATTGCATCGGATTCGTTTGCCGATTCTACGATCACAAAAACATATAGAAAATTAAGGACTTTATTCCCATCTGAGATCAGCTCAACTTGAAGCTCTTTTTGTAATCTGATAAGTTCACATTGCTATTGCGTCTAATTCGTATTCCGATTCTGCGATCACAAAACATATAGAAAATTAAGGCCTTTTTTCCCATCTGAGATCAGATCAAATTGAAGCTCTTTTTGTAATCTGATAAGTTCACATTGCTATTGCGTCTAATTCGTATTCCTGTTCTACGATCTGAAAAATATGTAGAAAATTAAGGACTTTATTCCCATCTGAGATCAGATCAAAGTGAAGCTCTTTTTGTAATTTGATGAGCTAACATTTCTATTGCATCGGATTCGTTTTCCGATTCTACGATCACAAAAACATATAGAAAATTAAGGACTTTATTCCCATCTGAGATCAGATCAAATTGAAGCTCTTTTTGTAATCTGATAAGTTCACATTGCTATTGCGTCTAACTCGTATTCCTATTCTACGATTCCAAGAATATGTAAAAAATTTAGAATATTACTTTTTTTTTGCGAGATTTTTTAAGTTTACTTTTATAAGACTCTAAAAAATACGAGCTCAAAAAACTATTTTTAAGGTACAATGATTTGCAATTTACATATTGAAAGATGCAGAAGCTGTTCTTTATATATCAAAGGACACAGCATCTGTTCAGCATTTATTGAAGAATACAGGATCGGTGCATTATATATTGAAGGCTACAGCATCTATTGTTAGGCCACAGAAACTCGACTAGAACGCACTTTTCACGCGAATTTCGGGGTTATGCCGAATAACTTATAAATTGAGGCTTTTTGCCATTGCATTTCCATTTTCAGAGAACTCAAAATCATCTAGTAGGCCTCCAAGGTGGTTTGAAAGTATGACTTCATATAAGATAAGGTTAGGTAAGTGTTTGTTATGTTCGCGAAAGTTGGCTTGAAAAGTTTTGAAAATCATGGGGATCGGAATGAATCAAGCAACACGCTGATAAAGAAGTACTCAGATATCAGCGCAATGAGCCTGAGACGCAAGCATAACATTTTAAAGATGCTTCAAAATTAAGAGTTACTCTGGGTGGTATGATAATAGTAGTAGTAATAGAGTAAGAGAAGTTAATTTAATAAGGCGAAGTCTAGCAGAATAGAATGGCAATCGAATGTTAGGATCTTAATTTTTACAGCGAAGACTTAATCAAAGACTTACTGACGGTATTGAGGGCTCCAAACGCAATTACCACGATTTCTTGTAATAAATTTGCTTGAGAGACCAAACATGCTTTTCATACGGCAGATCATATGCAGAAATAAGACGATAAAGTCAGGCAGTGTAGGATGGCCTGGATGTTAGAATTTCAATTTCACGAAGAGCTAAAATTAAAAGTTGTTTCTTTTCAGACTTAAAGAAAATCGAAGAAAATCTTAGAACAATACTTCTATATATGTGAACCCCGGTAGCGTAGTAGTAGCGTCTTCATTTCTAAATCGTTTGTTTATAGAGAATATCTTTTGAAGTCGTTTCTTTTGTGCTTTCTATAGTTCCTTAAAAGAACTTTCAAACGAAATAAAGCATTTCTGAACATTTGCATTTAAAACAGTCTGAAGACTGAAGAATCTTAAAATTTTATTTTAAAGAGATGAGCACTTTGTTCTTAACTTTGTGGAGTTGTCACACCATTCCATGCCACACTGTACTTCCTGTATATATTGGTAGCTTTGAGTATAGTTCCTAGGAAAGTCTACTATAGTTAGACTAGGCTGCTACTTGGCTGTTTGGCAGTTAGCTAGTTAGGGAAGAGAGCTTCAAAAATAAAAACTAAACAAAAAAAACTAAACAAAAAATAAAGGATGTCAGAGGGGAAAAAATATAAATCCAGTTGGAAAAGTTCATTTGCCAAATAGCATGGCCTGGCGAGCACAAAGCAACAACAACAACAACAACATAGAATAAAAATAGAAGAAGCAGAAGAACAAGGACAACAACAACAACATGGAGATGAAAAAAGAAGAACAAGAGTAATGGCCAAAGCAAACAAAGTGACTGTAGTTTGTTGTTCTGGAAGTTGTTCTGGTAGTTGTTGTTGCTGTTGTTGCCCGTACTCCTTTGACACTCTGTAGGATGCTTGACAAGGAGGAAATATACGAGTTTGGTTATTGTTGTTGTTGTTGCAGTCTAGTTGTTTTTTTTTCTCCTTTCTTTTCTTTTCTTTCTTTTATTTCCATTAGTTTCGTTCTTTTAGACTCGATTTTTTTTTTTCCTTTTTACTTTGCTCTCTTTTTACTCTCGTAGCTTGTTTTCTGAGCCCTTTTATTTTTTGTTGTCTGGAACAAACGAGAGCAGAGGAATCTTTTGCTACTTGCAACAAGCTTTTAAATTCTGTCACAAAAGAAATAGTGTGCCAAAGCATATAAATGTTGAACATTAAAATATTAGATACACTCACTCGTTGTGTGCCGATTGCACTGCATCAAATTCATGCAGTTGATTTTTTTTTTAGCACTGCAGCAAGCAGTTCAAGCAGTGATGTTAGCGAATTGAATGCACTTTGAAGTGGTAACTAACAACACTACGCTAGAATCTTTAGAAATCGAAAAAATTGTTTAATTATCAAACAGGCACCAGCTATGGGTAGTACCCTGCCCTCTTCACAATGCTGCCGCCGCCTTTGGAGCGCCTAGAGAAAAGTCTCTGATTTCAAATTATTCAAATTGTTTATTTTTCTCTTAGTGTCTCACTAGAGAAGTGGATTTACTCAGGTCCGTCTATATGTCTGCATGAACACCTAGATTTACAAAATGGTCTGAGCTTAAGCAACGAAATATTTGGAAAATTTTGCCATCCTTTCGTTTGTAAGTTTATTTCTTCGATAATGGGAATAGATAATATAGCTCCATTAGGCGTATTTTGCATCGTCTCAAAAATATCAAAAAGTTTTGGATGAATAATTTGTTTATTTTTAGTATTAATTTGTTATAATACAACAACATTTTACTGGGAATTGTGAAAAATGATTGTTTTGATTTCCTACATCAAAATTCATATAAAAACAAAAAATTTCTCGCAAATTTTCCAAAAGATACGCGGCGTTTCTCAAAGCTTATCGTCGCGAAACTATTTAAAAATTTAATCGTAAATAATAATCTCAAAATCTTGTTTCTCCGAAAATGAGCAAGATTGCAAACAAACTATTAGAACGATTCTCTTCATCATTTTTTTTTTTTTAATTATTCTTAACTCAGCGAGGCAGTACGTGAACGATGGTTTTTTTATATAAATATTATTTTCCATCATAAGATTTTTTTAATACAATTTTTTTCATCCAAAAACATCATTTTTTGGAAAACTGCTTTTCGTTTTCCCAAAAAATTTTTGCAAAACCCCTCGTTCACGCCCTTGATACATGTATACCTCTACAATTTTTTGTATTTCACGAATTCATTTCAGCTGTGCACCAAAATCGTGCTCATTACAAAGCTCTGCATTTCGAGGGATATTATAGCATTTTTTTTCTACTAAATATTATGTCTTCCAAAAACTCACAGCATAAATTCAATAAAATAATTTCCATATGACTTGAAACAATTTCCAAACTTACTTGTTTTACTCCGTATTTCCCAAATATTGGCTTGATTTTCATTCAGCAGCATGCGTATACATCTTTCAAAAAATGATCACTGGTAGAATATAGAATATAATGCAGAATTTTCACTGGAATTTCTCTGTTCTTGTTATATACAACTTTGTTATTGTGTTGGACGTTAGAAAATATTATAGAGATTAGATCTTTGCGAGTTTTACTACTAAGATATTATATTTTGTGCTACCTAAGAATCTTTGAAAGAAGAAAGAAGAACGTTTGGGCCAAAGATAAATGATCGCGGTGAGTACATTTCAAGGAAGAATGACGAATTGTTGAGCTTAAACCATGGCGAAGATGTAGTCAAATTCATTAAATACCAGAGACTAAGATGGATAGGTCATGTCCTACGGATGGAACAGAACAGAGCACAAAAGCTTGTCTTGGCATACACAACACTCTCCACAAGAAGCAGGGGTCGCCCAAGAAAGCGCCTAATTGATAATATTGACGATGGCCTGCTCAAGATGGAAGTAAGGAACTGGCGCGCCCTTACTACAACCGGGACGAATGAAGAAGAATTGTTGAGGAAGCCAAAACCCGCCACGGGTTCTGGAGCTGCATGATGTTGATGATGATATTATATTTTGCTAGAAATCATTTATTGTTTGTGAGAAATAGAAAGCAATATTATGGCTGAAGAGATTTGCAGCGCGAAATGTAGACAGCATGATTGAAGAATTCGCTTTTTGATAAAATCATAGTTGCCGTCTGTAGCGTTACCTAATTCGCCTCTAATAACGAAGATCGTTGGTTCAATACCAGCCAGCAGCTCGTTGTGTCACACTTGCATAGCTCGCAAAAAGACGCATATTTGCCTAATTTCTATTATCCTAATCTCTATTAATGAAAGACACCGCCATTTGGATTCGGCTCAAAACTGTAACTGGCCCTGCGTACAGCTATTATTTTAGATATTTCCGTACTCCGTCTTTGAAGCGTTAACAGCAAGATAGTCAGGTTTATTTATTTTCTTTAGCTGCCATAAAAAGTTGAAACAACGTTTACCAGCGGAACATCAGTTGCGTATTGCAAAAACTTTTAATTACGAAATCAAGCAGAAAAACTAATTTTTATTACAAGCTCAGAATAGCAAGGTTCAACTTTATACGCAAGCTCTGTGAAATAGTGCTACAATTTTGCTTAAACTTTGCAAATTAGCATTTTGTTATAAGTTAACATTTTTTGTAGAGTTTGAATAAAATCTGTTTGCTATATCATATAGCTGCCATACAAAAAGTGAACCAGCATACACTATTTCAAAGAGAGAACAACAGGTTGTAGCATAACTTTTTGTTTGCTGAATTGGATGGGTTGAGAAAAAAACTTTGTATGACACTTCTTGACAATAAGTAGCTGCAATAAGGCAATTTTCATATACGCTGGTTCAGCTTGCTATGGCAGCGATACGAAATAGTGCACCAAATGTATTCAAACTGTGCACATTTCTTTCTTGTCATAGACCTTACGTCTTCACAAAGTTTGCTCAAAATCGGTTGATTACATCATGCAGCTGCCATATAAAAAGTGAACCGGCATACATTTTTCATAGAGAGCACAAGAGGTTGTAGCATAATATTGGAAAACTGTTTATTGTAACTTCTGACAATAAGCAACTCCGATTTTACATTTCTCACATAATTGCTACTTGTACGCTGGCTCACCTTTCTATGGCAGCCATACGAAATAGTGCTCCAAATTTTTTCGAACTTTACAACTATCTTTCATTTGGTCGATCAAAAGTTTCCACTAAGTTTGCATCAAATCGTTGCACTACCTCATATTGCTGCCATACAAAATGTGAGCCAGCCAGCAAACTTGCGCCTTATACTACTACGCCAAGTGCTGGCTAAGACTGCTTTGTATTTGCATACACCCTCGGTTAGAGTATTTTTCGTACAACATCAAAGCACAGGCAGTTTTGTAAAGTATCACAAAAGCTATCTCGTAAATTTGCTGCTGCTAAAGTTGAGCATAAATTGAATAGACCAAGTGCCCGAAAGTTTTCCTCTTTTGGTGCTGGTTTCTCAAGCAGCTGGAACAAGTGCAGCCAGTTTGACAGCAACTGGAACGCAATTAAGGCACTGATCCCTGCTGCCTGCTACTAGCAAGCTACTCATTGGTTTGCCCTTGCTCAATGTACATGGTCCGACAATGTTTGGTCGGTCCATGGATTTGCATGTGGCAAACAATCAAACAAAGCTTGTTGTGCTTTTCTGTTGTTGTCGTCCTCGTTGTTGTTCTTGTTGTTGTTGTTGTTGTTGTTTAGCGTTAACGCGTTGACAGCGTAATTGTCATTGTTGTTGTTGTTGTTGCAAATGTGTCAGTCAGATGGTCAGTGAGTTTGTATTTGTGCAACAGCAACAAAAGTTGGCCGCAAAGTTGCCGCCAAGTGAATGCACTGTAAAATATGTGGCTGCATTGGGTTCAAAATTAAAGTAGGCAAAAATCAAAGTTTGTTCACAGAAATACAGGGTGGGCCATTTAAAGTGTAAATAATGGGCAACTCTATAACTTTTGACAGCAGTTACAAATCGAATAATATGCTATCGCCTTTAAAGCGTCAATCCCCGACAATTTATGCCATGGAACACTTTATACTAAAGAAGGCGCTGGATTTATTCAGCTTTAAATTCAAAATAATTTCTCAATTGTAAAAACTAAAAGCGCGTTTGGTGCAGAAAATTAAGTTAGAAGTGCGCCCGTTGACAACCCTAGAAGACATTTCTACGCAAAATTTTTTAATTTTGGTAATGTTCATAGCCAAGCCAGCCATGCAGACAACGAACAAGATGTTCCAGCTAAAAATTGAGGCCGTACGAGTCAGTGTTGTGGCGCGGCGGTAAACATTGAGTAAATATCGTCCGCCGAAGTTGGTCATCGCTTGTAGCACTATTCGTCGCATAAATCGTATCGATTTGAAGACGATTCCAGAAAAAATCGCATAATTCGCGTCGATTTAATATTGTTTGCATACAAAATTCGCAAAGTTCGTGCCGATTTGACGACGATTCCATACCAAATCGCATAATTCGTGTTTTTTAGAAGATGTTTCAAGACAAAATCACTTAATTGGTGTCGATTTGAAGTTATTTTCGTACAAAATCGCAAAATACGTGTCGATTAGAAGACGATTTCAGAAAAAATCGCATAAATCGCGTCGATTTGATATTGTTTGCGTACAAAATCGTATAGTTCGTGTCGATGTGAGGACGATTCCATACCAAATCGCATAATTCGTGTTTATTAGAAGACGTTTTAAGACAAAATCGCTCAATTGGTGTCGATTTGAAGTTATTTTCATACAAAAACGCAAAATACGTGTCGATTAGAAGACGATTCCAGACAAAGTCAATCAATTCGTGTCGATCGAAGATGTTTCCATAAAAAATTGCATAATTCGCGTCGATTTGAGGCTCCAAAATCCAAATGGCAAACAAACTAAACTCAGCTGACTAATGCGCGTCGTGTCGAACGAAATTGACTTTTGGAATAAAAAATCATGTCAGATGAAGCACATTTCACATTAAATGAAAACGATCAAAAAGTGACTGTTTTGTATGGTGTTTGTGCGGATATGATCATCGGTGTCTATATATTTTTTTTTTCAAGATGATAATGTAGCAACGACAACCGTCATTTGCGAGCATTATCGAGCATTGAGTATTGTTCATAAAAATGGTTGGAATGACTTCTGGTTCGAATGAGATGGCGAAGCCTGCCATACTGCACGCCAAACAATGGATTTATTCCGCGCATTTTTCCCCGAACTTGCCATATGGAAAAATGGTGATTTTGACTGGTCAGCGGGATGATCCGATATAAAGTCTGTAAACTTTTCGTCGTGGGAATATTTGATATCCAAGTTATGCGCAGTTAAGGACCACAGCTCAACTTGGAGACTCTATACGACGCGAAATTGCACAAATCTGCAAATTATTATCTCGCAGGATTGCAACGTATCTCGATAATTGCAGCGTATAAACTGCCTGATTGCCAAGCGGGCATGCAACAATTTGTGTTTGTGCAACACACAATTGCAACAGATCAATACACCCACCCACCCACACACTTGTATATGAAAGGATGGATAGTTTCCATATGCGATAGGATTTTGATTGATGGCAACGAAACAATGATTAGGCATTGTTTGTAACTTAGCAGCCAGCTTATTGTCAAATGAAATGCGCATTCAGCGTGTTAAGCTGCTAATAAGCTCCTCATTACACGCTCTCTTGCTCTCGCGCTCCCTCCTCCCTCTGTCACCTTACACGCTCCCTCTCACTCGCTCTCTCCCCCCAGCACACACACACTTCGGTTCACTTAAATAGTGCCCAGTTAGTAGTTTTGCACTTTGGAAACTGAACGAGCGACGTTTAATTTTTTAATATCAACTTTGTTCTTGGCTTTTATGGGACTACTCGACTAGAGATAAGTTATAAGCTGTGATCCATTTCATGGTTCAGATTTCAAAATACAGCTTCTACCGATTTTCTTGGCATTAACTACGAAACTAAAAATAGTCGCACTTTAAACTTGTTTTACTTTACGTTTAGGGTCGATCAATACGCCGTCTAGATGAAGTCATTCGACATCTCTAGGGAACTCATATTTGGCAATAAGCCGACAATATTGAACACTTTAAAACCCAATATTATGCAAAAATGTATTCTTGATATATCTGTCGTTATTTTGTCTTATAGACAGTTGAGAATTGTATGCAATAGAAAGGATTTATTTGTGCAAGCCGAAAATATAGGAAATGTGGAAGATCTGCTGAAGTTACCTTACCTCAAGTGACCAGAGAAGTGCATGTACGCATTTACCCACCTCAGATCTCAGATATGCGTTCTTTGCGGAAAAAACTTTTTGTTATCCTTTTGAAGGTAAGTTTATTTTAGTGAGAAAGTTAAAAGATTCCCATAGAGCGGTATTTTGCATCAGCTCAAAAATATGAATGAATATATCGGTTATTTTTAAAGTTATGATAATCGTATTCGGCACACAAGTGGTATCTAACTTCATAGAAAAATGACTAAATTCATTGTATATCATTTGTTTATCAACTCATCCCTATCATATAGAATTTTTAAAAGTGTCTATCCAAACACTGCGTTGAATTTGATTTAAATCTATCAAGTATATCCCAAAGCTCGCATAGAGCAATTCGTTCAAAAAATCGATTTGATTTTCACACAAATTGCAGTTTTTCAATTGTTTTGGGCAAAATGTAATCAAATTCTCCACGCTAAAGGTTTTTGGTATTTGTTTTTTGGGTTCAGTATACCAAATTGGATACAGAAAAATTTTCCAATTTTGTTTAAGAGTGCTTGAAAAATGTATCTGATTCTTTTGCAGAAAAGTGGTACAGGGTATCCTTTAGTTAAGCGCGCTGGCCTTTTGCTTTAGCACTTTTTTGAAACGAGGTAATTGCGTATTATCAAACTCAAGTTCTCTAATTTTCTTTCTAAAAAAACTTTCGAGAGAAATGTTGCAAAATGTAGTGTACCAGCCTTTACAGAAGAAGCTCAACTTACGCACAATAGACTTAGAGTTCCTGCTGAGAAACTACCCCAACAATAGCTTAAATTAATTGAACTTGGGTTCCATCTTTTCAGAAATATTTAAATAAATAAATAACTTAAATTTTCGTGCACTCTACAATAAACCCCTAACAGAAAAAGCTAAATTTAAAAAGAATTTAAAATTATGAACCTTTTTTTAATTAAAAAATAAAGTTTCAATTAAAAAAAACACCCTTTATTTTCAAAACAGCTGTTTAGTGCTGTAAAAAAATGGACTTACATTCAATGGAAGTAAGTAAAAAACAACAAATTTATTTCGAAAAAATGCATTTAAAAACTTTTACTTAAATTCTATGTAGTACTAGAGCTGTGACAGTCTTGTAAAAAAAAACTACCAATTCAATTCAAAAATTCTGCTTCTACAACACGAACAGATTTACATACATTCCTATTTCCACACAGCAGTCAGTGTCCAACAACGCGCTATAATTTATTTATTTTTACTGTCAATAAATGACATTTCAATATTAAGTCAATACTAAGTCAATAATAACAAGAAGCATAGCAAAGAGTTCTAGAAAGAATTCAATTATTTGTTTTGATTTTTTTTGCTATTTCCTTTATTCCTTCAGCTGATTTGTTTGTTTGTTTTGTTTTCTTGTGACTTTGTTTTTTTTTTATTTGATTTCTAAAGATGAAGAAGACACCCAGACTTGATTTGATTTGATTTGACTTTATTAGTTTTGCTTTCGTCGGGTCTCTAGCATGAATCACATTTGATGAAAGCGTTAACACAACAAAAAAATGTTGTTTATGCTGCAGAAGATGATGAAGACGTTGATGTTGGTGATGATGAAGATGACGATGAAGATGATGATGTGCATGCAGAATGTCTGTTTGGTCAGGGTTGCCCAAAGGCTTCTTATGCTGATGACAAATGTCAATACATTGCAAGTAAGCAGTTGTATGCACTCAAAAAAAAGAAGGCGTTTCCCATTCTTTTCTTTTTCTTTTTTGGTTTGCGTTGTATTCGTTTTTTGGTTGGAAAAAGAGATTCAATACTAAATTTTTGGCAATCGTTCAACCTGATGGCCTTTTCTTAAGTTTATTAAGATTATTATTATTTATAGCCTATTTCTTAAATATACAAACGGGTTTTTTGGGTTTAGATGCTTAACTATAGCAATACTTATAGAAAATCGTTAAATTTCGATAAAACACGAAACACATATCAGACTACAAAAAAGATTCGGGACGAGATTCAATGTTCTAGATTCAGGAATTTGAGAGAAACCATTGTTTGTGCCAATTTCTTAAATTTACAATCGGTTTTTTTTTGGTTTAGATATCTGTAGAATATCTATAAAATTTTAACTGATTTTGATGAAATGCGAAACACACATTCAGAAAGTTAAGAAAATGATGTGGAACTAGTTCCATTTTCATGGGTATAGGAGAGGACTATTGCAATGGGGTCTATTGTGTTGGGGGGTCTATTACGTTTCCTCATGGGTAACGTACTTTCTTTATATTCGTTCAGTATTATTGAACGCGATGCTATTTCATTTGGGACAATAACGATTAGGTACAGAATTCTGCATTCCGCTTCTATTCGCAGAATTCCGGATAAACTTCTATCCGGCTTCTGATATATATATAGCGCTTCCGCTTACCAATTCCCAACCTCCAGCTACGGCCAAGTCTTCTCTGAAAAGCTTTTTGACAATCATGTGGGAAAGCAAACCTTTCCAGTTGAAATATTGTACAATAGGTTGCGTTGGGTAAGCTACCCGGCCGTAAAAAGATAGAGGTTTTTCGTAATTACAATAAGCAAAATATTAAAGTGATTTTTATAAATATATTTCACTACGACTCTGCCAAGTCGAAATGTTAATTGACTTAGCTAAAACCCGCGAAACTCTACTTCGGGTGTAAGAGCGAAAAAAAGAGATGGTAAGATGGTAATGTCCGAGATCTAGGTGATCATATGGACTTCCATGAGAAGCTATTTAGTATCAAGGTTTTGGGATGTATCACCCCACCTGCTGCGGAAAAATGAGCTCTTATGATATTCGAGATATAGGTGATCATATATGCGAGTTTATGAGAAGCATTTGAGCATCAGATAGTATAGTTCGTGAAGTCTAGGTCCTATGATCTCCATTTCAGCTGTCAATACGGACAAACTTGGCTCCTCAGTTGTTACCCGAGCTTATGATAAGCCCAAGATATACGCGATCATTTGGATGGCCATGGCTCAATCGCTACCCGAAGTTATGCGAAACACTTAAGTTCCATCGTACCATTTGCATTATGGAAAAATAAGCATTAGATAGTATAGTTAATGGACCCTAAGTTCTTACGTTCTCCGTTCTGGATGGTCATACGAACAAACGTGGTTATGCGAAACACTTAAGTTCCATCGTACCATTTGCATTATGGAAAAAGAAGCATCAGAAAGTATAGTTCGTGGTCCCTAAGTTCTTACGTTCTCCGTTCTGGATGGTCATACGAACAAACTTGGCTCAATTTCTACACGAGCTTATGATAAGCAAGAGATATAGCTGATCTGCGGAAAAATAAGTTTCACATAGTTCGTTGATGTAAGGTCTTATGGTATCTGTATCCGTGATCATATGGATCATACCATTGCTCCCCCGAGGGTATTAGGGATTTGGCGTCTACAATTCCTACCTCTTGCCATTGCATATATTAAGCAAAACTCGTATACACTTTGTAGCTCACAGGTAGCAGGGTATAAAGGAGCTCAAGTAGCTATGGGGCTGCACATCCCTGGTCTGGAGAGTTGCCTACAAATGAGCTGTGCATGCACGCCGACACACACATACAGATGCAGTTGCAGTTGGGGCTCCTCTTTTTTTTGTGTGTGTGTGCCGGCACACAATATGTACAGTGCATGCAAAAAGTATGCAAATCAAGTGAAAATTAGCATACAAAGTGCCTTAAAGTACAGTACATCACAAAACTAGAGCGTAGAGTTCGGGGTTAAGAAAGGTCGAATGAAGTCAAGAGGAGTCAAGAGAGCTGTTACCGCTGCTAAAACGCATATGCTCCGAACTAACCGTACATCTCTCAATTTGCATTTGTATGCACGAGTGTGCATGAGTGTGTGCAGGTGTTTGAGGGTGTGTGTGAGGGAGTGTGTGAGGGAGTGTGTGTGTTGCACTCATTAGGAACACATTTTTTGGGGGAGGGGAGACCACAATTTGGCGCACAGATGTCAAAAATATGCTCAACTTCTAATCTCACATTGTAAATATTCGCAAAGTTAAACAGCTGCAAGTTATAGAAACTTTAAACTAAAAAGGTTTTATAATAATGCAGTTCAAATTCTTAAAAATATTAAGTAATTATCTAGTTTTCCTCCTCACTTGCCCCCTGGTGCTGATAATGCTGGTTCTATGGTATGTGAGTTTATGCAAATCAGCGTACTTTCAGAAGAATTTTAAACATAACCTCAAAATGGTAAGCAGTCGAACTGGTTTGTTGATATATTTCGTTTCGAAACTCTTGTTTAGCTTTATTTTTAGATTCATTTCGGCTACTACTTGGTATCCTCATTTTAGATAAAGTTTTGTTTCTGATGGGTACATTCTTCTTCCAAGCACTTACCCACTTAAGGTGTGAATTGCTGAATTCTATTAGAAATAGGACAGATTTTTAGCTTTTAGAGTTCTTGAGCAAAAAATTTAGACTTCATTGCATTGTTATTGTAAATTGTAGCGGCCGTTCGTCATGTATGACATAGTTCTCTTCGAACTTATATACCTTGAGTTATTTCCATGCTCCGGGCATGATCAGTTGGAAAACGTAAATGTACAAGTTTAGTTGCTGCCATCGTATATATATAATGTAAAAATAAATATTATATATGTTATTTACATGAATACTTCTTAAAAAAATCCTAGTTTTTTGATAATTTTAAGAGGTTTTTAGAGATTAGGCCAATTAAGTCAGCCATTCGCAACCAAATCAGGCTTTAAGCAATGCTGTCTTCCCTATTATTTATCTCTAATAATCCTCACGATATTTCTAAGTTCGCCAGGCAAGGGGTGCAGTGTAAACTGCACAAAAGACTTAGCAATCCACTCTGTTGTCCCATAATCACAGCGATATGCAAGACAGGCTGAACGTCCCTACTGCTGTCTGCGAATCAGCCGGTAAGTAAAGATTGATAAATCAGAGATCATGCAAGTCAATCCAAAAAACAAACTATGCATCTGATGAACGACTGTGCTCTTCAAAACGTAGAAGAATCTGAATACCTGGGCAGCGTACTCCCTGCAGATGGTGGCAAAGCCAAATGCCCGTACGCCCAACTATCCCGCGTATGGAGAGCTGCTTTTCTAAGAAAGTCAACAAAACTAAAAAACTTAAATGCATGTGTTCAAAACCGTTCTTTTTAAGGAAAGCAAAAGCTGGCATACGACATATAATATCTGAAGAAAACTCCAGAGTTTCGTCAACCGATGCCTGAGTGTTCTGGCCCAGAACTATAGCCAATGCGAGGTTATGGTAGATTACCAAGCAATGGTGCATCAAAAGCGACATTTCGATCAGAAAATATAGATGGATCGGGAACACTTACAGCAGAGACAACAGCAATATAGCACGTGCAGCTCTCGCATGGAACCCTATTGGCAATCGTCGCAGAGGGTGGCCAAAGACTACTTGGAGGCGGACAGTGCTCAACGAAAAGTGCAAATCGTTAAACGAGTTAAGGTTTCTAGCTAAGAATAGAGAAAGCTGGAAACTATTTGTTAATAGCCTAAGTTCTTAATTATTTATTATAGGAGAGCACGCCAATAATAATAATAATAACAATTATTTAGAGGTTAGGAGTCAATTGGCATACGATCAGTGTGTTTTTTTTACACGTTTCTTACTGGAACCAATCTTAGGTGTAAAAAGAGAATTATATGTATAACCATTACCACTTTCTATAAAAATAGCTTAACTCAATCCCGCTTACATTGTGTATTCTACGTGTTGAGTATTATTATGTTTTTAAAATTTTGTTTTTTTTTGTTTAAACATTCTGCCATCTTTTATTAAATTCCAGCTGAAAATTAAATAACCACTGCAGGCAAGTAACACAAAACTGTTGCATACTTTTCTGCTGCAGTGTAGCCAGTGTGTACTACTCGCTTTTTTTTTAAATATTTTTTAAGGCATTTTTGTTGCCTGTTTTTGCCGCATTTTGTTGCTGTTGCAAGTGCATTAGTTGCTCATGAGTTTGTGTGGTGGTTGTTGTTTTTGCTGTTGCTGTTGCAGTTGTTTTAGTTTTTTAGCCAAGTTGTTCCATTTGGCTGCCGTTGTTGCCGCTCTTGCTGCTGCTTCCTTTTGTGGCATGTTTTGATTTCTTACACATTTTTCGCATTAAAATACAGAAATATTTTTTCTATATACCAAAAAAAAGAACTAAAAAAATTTTTTTTTTTTTGTGAAAGAATTTCAACGGAATTTCGCCTGACTTTGTTAAAAATAAAATAAAAAAAATATATATATATAAAATATGTGGCAGCACTGCTGCCGCCGACTGTACAAGTTTGTGCGTGTCGCTGTGTCTCTATGCTTCGTTTTTTTTTATTTTTTTTTTCTGCGAAACGGAAGTCTTTAAGTCTGTGCATGGTTTGGATTTTATGAGCTACGGAACTGACGTGTTAATTATTTTTCATGCTACCGCGCTGGAATATCAACAGACAAAAAGCCATTTCCACCTATCCACTTCAGAAGAGCTGCACACAATAATGGCTAAATTTTTAATGTAACGTTTTTCAACACTGGCTGCCCGCAAGCATAAAATTGTTTTAAATTTTGCATAAAAACAGCAAAACATTGTGCGTGCGAAAAACTATGTTTAGAAAAATCTTGCACAATTGGGGGACTTTGTTTTTTGGTTTATGGTTTTTAGTTAATGTTCTCTAACTTTGAAAAGTTTGTAATCGATTTGATATGACTTTGTGTTCTCTATAAACATTACTGTCAAAATATTCGTGTCACAATTTTTTTTTTACTAGAGGTAACTATGGAGAGTAAACTCACTTGTTACGCACAACCGAGAGCAGTTAAGTTAATTCTATAAGCTTTTCCTAAAGCAGAACATAATATCGTCGCAGTACCAAATTATTGGAAATAATTGGTTAAGCTGAGCACTCTAGCTGTGGCATAGCCTCAGCACTTCAGCTGAGTCATTAGTACCAAATCCTGCTAGTCTATAGAAGTAGCACAATAATGCCGAAAATAAGCAACTTTACACTATCACAGATCCATAAATAAGATAATATTATGCAAAATATCAAAACTTCTACCCGCTTTATTATAAACTTTAAAAACATTTCTGCACATTACAATTTTCAGCGTGCTACAATTAGTGTGCACAACTGTACTTTTTTGTGCACAACTGTACAACTTTTTTCTTTTTTATGAGTTAAGTTATTAAGATACATTGACTTTTTGCAAACTAAACCTACCAGGCATTCTATTTGCAAGTTTGTCTATTGTCTATATGGTTCAATTAACATGATTCCCCAACGCCCCGCCGCCCGCCTTCAACACTTGGGTGTGGCCATGCAACAAAAGTAACTAAAGTCATAACAACAATGGCGGCCACAATACACAATGGCGGCAGAGCACGCATGTGGCATACGGCATGTAGCTGGTGGCTGGTGGCTGTGGCATATATATATACAAAAGCCAAGTAAATGTTAAATGCTAAATGAGAAATGCTAAATGCTCGATTAGCGAGATCTCATTCAAATAAAAAAGTGGAGCAGCAGCTCCCAGCACCCCAGCAGCTAATGAGCAAACAATGGGTTAGCGCAAGTTACCGCCGTACCCGCTGCTGGTCAGTGAGCAAATTAACAAAAGTTGTAGAAAATTAAGGGAACACAACTTACCCGTTGTTCAGCAACAGCAACATGTTTAGCTGCAAGTAAGAAAGAGAGAAAATACATTAGTTAGTGTAAGTGAGCTGGCCATAGTGTCAGTAGCGGGTGATGCATTTTGTGCTGGCGTTTTTTGGGTTCACATTTCAATTATGAAAATGGAACACATTTTCAATTAGCATTTTCTGCAAGTTTGTAGTTTAAGGCATTGATGCACTTACGTTCCTTCTTGCAGCAAATACGCTACACAAAATGCGCAACCCTTTATGTGTTTTTTTTTCTTTTGATACAATGTAATTTTTTGCTTTATTTTCGGCATTTCAATTTAACTTCTTTGGTTTTTTTTTTTTTGGTTTTTTGTTTGTTGAACTACCTTCAGAATTGAAAAATTGTAATAAAAGTGGGCGGGAAGATAAATGTGCCGCACAGTGGGCGTAAATTTATGTTGGCTTTATAATCATAAAAAGCAAATAAAACAAATACAACGAAAAGAAAAGAATCAATTCGTGCAAATTTGTTACAGTACAACGAGCAGCGTACTTAACATTTTTTTTGGTCTTAATATTTTGAATACTCGTTTTTTATACTCTATAAACATAGCGTAAAGAGTGTTTGTAAGCTGTGCGAAACAGACGTAGCAACTACTTTGAGTAAGAAACACAAGTGTTAACCGATTGGGAGATCAATCGGCTCAACTAGCGCAAAGACTGACGAAACGGCTAAGCTTGCGTGCGAAATTTAAAATTTAAAGAAAAATTTTGAACAATGCAACTCGATTTTACTCATTTAGTATAGAGTTACATTGAGAAAGAAGCACGACAACTGACGAACTTTCGCTCTTTGCAATATTAACCGATTGGGAGATCGGTCCCTACACCAAGTCGAAGCATTACCATCGCGCCAAAGACGATTGCCTTTGTTTCAAACTTAATGGCAGCTCAACGTCTTGTTTTCCTCTTGATATTTTGAATACTCGATACTCTTTTTATATGGAGTTAGAAATGTTTCTAAGGTAGTCTTCATTGATTAAGAATCTCTCATTTAAATGTTAACCGATTGGGAGATCAATCGGCTCAACTCGCGCAAAAGTCGCAAAAGTTTTTAATTGTTAATGCCGCAGTCAAAATTTCTATAGATTTCAAACACAGTAACTCGCTTTCAATCTTTGGATATAAAGTTAAAAGTGTTTGTAAAATATACACAGCAGACGACTGTTTTTATGCAACTAAAATTGCAGTCTTCACTGCTTGTTTACGTGCAGTGCAAGCAGTTAAACAGTTAACCGTTACTTGCAGCAAACTGCTTGTTGTAAAGCAGTCAAAGCAGTTAGAAAGATAGCTCTACTTAAACTGAATTTCTTCAGCCCACTTATCGACTTTGAACAAAAAATTGTAAACAATTTTTATTTGCGAGAATCTTTGCAGTCTAAAGCGTATGCCTAAGTCGACTTTATGCCATTTTATAGCCGTATTATTTTCTGTTTTTTGCATTTTAATATTATATGGTTTCAAAGCTGAAATAAAATTCATAAAAATCGACAGGCGTTTGGCGCCTGCTTTTGTTCCTTTCTTTTTTTTGGGAGTACTTTTTTTTTCCAAGTATAAGGAAGAGTTTGCTGCCGTGTTGTTGGTTGCTGGCTGCTGGCGCCGCCATTGCACAATCAAACAATAAATCTTGTTTTTTGCGCCCGTTACACACACTAAGCTCATTTAGATTTATATATCATCCACAAAAAAAAAACAGAAACAAAAGGAAAAAAGGAGCACAAAAAAAAACACTGTTTAGGGAATTCCAGGCGCTTCAGCTCCAAGTGTGCTGCTGTATTGCTAAAACTTTTCTGCTGATTTTCTTGTTTTTTCTTTTTTTTTTTTGATCCCGGAATGCTTTTGTCTTTGCATTTTACTTTTTATGCTGATTTTTTATTATCAGCAATGCTTTATTTATTTTATTCGTACGCTAGTTGTTTGGTTTTTGTCAGAGTTTAAGTGATTTCAAAACGTAAAAATTGAAGCACGTTTTTTTATTTTTTTGCAAAGTTTATAATCGATTTTACGCTCTGCACATTATTCACTCGACTGTGCGTAAGGCAGGAGGGCTGTGAGGGTAGGGGTAACTGAGTATATGCAGATAATATGCATTGCAGGATTATGTTGATTTGATGCCAAACTGATTGGCTGCTGAAAATGAGCGTATGAGTGAGATTTCCTTGGCAGTAATTTGAGCAGTCAAAGCCGATATGTAGGTAAGTAAATCCAAAGAAAAATACCCAGACGTTGAGAGATATAATTGCAAAACATTTTTTTTTTTTGCACAGTACAGTCAGCACAAAAGCTCTGCACTAAGCTGTGCCCGCACTGCTTGCTGCAATCGTTAACAAATGCCCTGCACTTCTAAAACTACTTTTTTACGTTTCGTAAACAATTTGTAGCATAAACGTTTTGCCATCAATTTCGCTTACAATATTATGGCTGTCATAAAAAGCACCACCACAAAGCGTCATGCCAGTTATCGATATCAATTTAGAATCGCGCCAGGTACCAGGCACATACAAACAAGTTAGACCTGCAGCATACATTACGTATACGCAATGTGTGCATTGCACATGTGCAGCGCATAAACAAATCCAAATTGTAATATATGATGCCAACCCACAGCCATAGCCAATATGTAACTTACATATATAATTTATGTTGACAAATTATCGATAAATTTCTAAAAGAGCAAATGCAAAAAATGTGCAAAAAAAGAAAATAGAACAGGAAATTTTAGAATTTTTGTAGTAAGCAAGCAAACCGAGCAAACAAAGAGCGCAGCCAGCCAGCCAGCCAGCCAGCCAGTGAGCCATAACGTTTTGTCTAAACAAATGAAATGAAATGCAACTCGGAAAATACAAAAAGTAAACATGGCCAAAACCAAACCGACAAAACGCAGTCAAGCAGCAGACGATAAAAACCTTCATGTAGAACAACAGACAACAAACAGATAAACCCACAACAATGGCAGCAACAAAGCCAAACCGAACCGAGCACTAGTTCGGTTCTCTCTCTCAAGTCAAAGCGCAAGAAAATATTAACGTATTAATATTAGATGATATTGGAAATACTCTTAGAGCTGCAGATAAAGTGTTCCTAAGTGGTATTAATAGGGGATCTGCTGACTGTTTGCTTGAATGCATGCGTTGCACGCAAAGAAAATTTGCTAAAACAAACTAACGTTTCCCTAAGAGACTCATAGTTAATATAAACTTTCGGAATAAAGGGTGTTTTTTTTTCGAGGTATAGAACTTTAAGTTGGCATAACTGTTCAAGGCGGCGACCGATTTAACAGCTGTCAAGTGATTTATTGAAGAATTGAAAGCAAACGATCATCAAGCAAGGCGTAGTTTCGTCGAATGGGCCCAAAACGAGATTGCCGTTGTTTCCGATTTTCTTTTTCCCGAATTCTGGTTGAATCGCTACGTCAACAAACAAAACTGCCACATTTGGAGTAAAGCTATTCCTCAGCTGTATGTCAAAATACCCTTACATCCCGAGAAAATGACTCTTTGGTGCGCTTTATGGGCTAGCGGAATCATTGTTGCGTACTTCTTCAAAAACGATGATGGCCAGAAGTCAATGGTGATCGGTATAGAGCCAGAATCTATTTATTGAAAGACATGTTTGGTTATCCCGCCTAATTTCACGGTTTGGAACTGTGAGTTGGTCTCCAAGACAGACCACTTTCTATGTAAAGTCATTGGTCTATGCGGATCAGCCACAAACGCTTAACCATTTGAAAGATAACATTCGCCGTGTTATTGTCGATATACGACCACAAATGTTGGAAAAATTAATCGAAAATTCACAATGGACTACATCCGAGCTAGTCATTTTTTATTGGTTACATTTTTTTTTTTGGCTTTTCAGTATTTTTGCAAAAACGTCAGAAAAATCGGTTTTATTTTCTTTTTTTTTTGGCTTTTCAGTATATTTCCAAAAACGTCAGACAAATCGGTTTTATTTTCTTTTAAAAATATTTCTGATATGCTTTTTCGTTCCAAAGATATTATACTCAAAGAAAAGAATGCTTTAAGCCGAAATTTCAAAAAATTCTTTTTCAAATCGATATTATGATAATAGATATACGAAATACTTGAAGTATTTTTTAGAATAGACTGCGTGTAATGTATAATATGAAGCAATTTGTTGTTTAAATAAAAGTTTTTTAAAGAGAAATGTAACCTATGGCAGGCACACCAACTGGTAATTTTTGGTTGCTGACAGCCAGACAGCACTAAGACTTTCGAATTTAGAAATTCCGTATTTGTTCTTAGAATTTATAGTTGAAGACGCAAACAAATTAATAATAAAAAATTCGAAACAAGTTAAATCAATTTTGATCAAACTCTAAACGATGTTGAACGATTTCGATTGTTGTTCAAGCTTATCTATGTCAAACGCTAGAGATTTCTAGAGATTAAAATTAAAAGCTAAAAATTAAAATAATATAAAAATAATGCAGAAAATGCTTCTACAACTCAAACCTTTTTTACATACAACAAATCCTTAAATGTGTTACAAATCCTTCGACTTAGCCCCCAACAACTTGTAGCTATTTATAGTGTAGCTCGGTAATGGCAGCCAATATCTCAAAAAACGTAACCACAATCGAAGGCAACTGCCATGCGACTGTCGTCAACGAATTCGCTGGTCGTTGTTCTACTTCCATTCCCAACGCCAAATCGAAAATGCAGGCAAAAATGCAACGCAGTTGGTAATGGCTTTTAGCTGTCATGCATCCAACCCCCAAAGTAATGCATGGGGTTAAAGCTTTTGCTGTCAGGTAGGTAGGTAGCTGCTTGCGAACACATGTTCAGTACAGTAGGGCGCATAATTATGCGCACAGCTTGAAGTTTAGATACGATTTTAGCACGAAAATCTAAGCTTAATTATGGAAAAAGAGGAAAAAGTTTAAAGCTGTTCGCATCTGGCAGTTAATTGGCAATAATTTTAAGGTGTCTGAAGACTTAGCAGCTACCACTGTACGAGTGTGAGTGTGTGTGCGAGTGTGGGTATCTGGTTGTTTATGCCTTGCCGTGCCATTTATTTGCGCAATATCAGCGATTTCTTTCTAGACATAACCACCACAACAACTACAACATATCGCGCTCTAAAACACACACACGGACGCACGCACACACACACACACACGCAAGTACATACACACAGATACACACGCACACACGCACGCTTCTATATAGTAATAGCGAGACATGAATGTGCAAATGCCGTCTGATACAATGCGACACACTCACACTTACATAAAGCTAAGGGTTTCTCACACACACAGATACAAAGACTTACTGCTGCATAGAGGGTGATTTTTTTTTGCTGTAAGGTGCTAATTTATCAAAGAATATGCTATCCATCCTTAAGACATTTATCGAAAATCGCTCTTGTACAAATATGATCAGGGAAGTGAGCTCTTCTCAATCAAAAATTGCTTGTGTCTGTTCATTTGGTTTTCGGGGCGGAAATTGGCATCCTAATATTTGAATGCTGTCCTATTCTTGTCGACCTCGCCTTGGTGTATTACTCTCTTAGACTTTAGTTATCTTTTATTTAGAACTTGCCATGGTTTCTTATTCTCGCATAAGCTCTTATACTCCGAGTTCAGTGACTTCGCGGAAACTAAAATATACAACTAATTCGTATCCGATCGAGTGATGGTTGAATTTTTAGAGATTTAAACTTTGAAAATTTAAGCTTCATCAAAGTATGTAACTATACAGCATTGTTGTTTATCGAACTGTTATCGTTCTGACATGAGAATACTTTTTGATCTATATGTATGAACGTCGTACAAAGTTCATAAGATGATGACACCATTTACAATGCAGTTGCAATTCCAACGTTCTACAACCAGCAAATCGTATATGCTGAACCAATTAGCAGATAACTTCTTATTCTTTCGACCAATTTTATTGAGAGTTCCAAGACCGCAATTCGCATAGAGAGTTGGAGGCCCCGCACCGCTCTGATCGTGCGGTTGTATCTACTTAGTTGTGGGTTTGTGTAGACCAAGCCTGGAACTCATCACAGTTTATTACTGAAATTCGGCAAGAACTGCTTGAAACTCAGTCAGGATGGCCACTTAAAAAAAATATTTAATTCTGCTTATCTATACAGTCAGCTCTCTAAATATCTTTATTAAGAGTTATTTGAAGAGTACAGGAAGCTGTTTCTAAATAGTAGGGATTTTTCTAGGTATAAAGCGCCTATGTTTTTGCTAGCGATGTGAGTGCTAGACAAGTACACCAGTGCTGTTGGGTGGAATCAAACCACCGACACACAGGATTAGAGACCCTACGACTTGACAGCAATATATTTAAGGGTTTTCAATTTTAACATACTCGCGATTATAATACAATTTGAACTTTTTTTTGTATCTGCACAAAACAAACAAAAACTAACACAAAATGAGCCTTTTTAGCAACAGCACATGTAGATTCGGTGAGGACCTAAACACCTAAACTGCTCAGCTCTGGCACGAAGGAGAGCAAAGCTTCTAGGCAACTAACTTCTGAGAAGGACCTTATGTATATCCCGCAGACTGGCCTCACTCAGTTTCTGAGAACATTAAACCTGAACTAGTAGAAAGGGGTCACAATAGGCACATGGCGGTCGCAGTGCTGTAGGGCGTAAGCCCACCCTCGTTCATACATTATATTACATTTAAAAGTAAATTGGGAGCAAATCATAAATATTTCCATATTCTTAAAATTTCAAAAAAAAAAAAATATGCTGTCTATTTTCATTTTGGACTTTATATAATAAGTTATTTACTTCTTTGCATTTTTATTAATTCGTAAAATGAACAGCTTTCTATTATCGTTACCAAATACCAAAGATCTTTTTTTAGATTAAAATAAAATTTGTGATAAAATCATATTTGAGATTAAAAAGAAAATTTTTTCGTTTTCTTTAAATTTCCCAGAAATAAAAAAGATCGCTCTATAATGGCGAATGCACGTCAGCGATAATTTTATGACTTTAATATAATTATAGCCAGTTCCTGAGAAATTTTGTTTCGTTTCGTTTTTTAAAAACTTTTTACATTAAACAAAACAGCAATTTAGTATGCTGCTCAACTAAAAAAAATCTATTTTCAAATAATAAAATTTGCAATTTTTCAAATTCGCCAAAAAAAAAAACACCCTTTATATCTATCCACACAACACACACACACATGTACACACCATATATGCGTGAGATATGCTTACTTTTATTTATAGAGCTAATGGCAGCTGTTCTGGTTAGCCTGCGGGCTAGTTGACACCAATAACAACAACAACAACAGATGTTTGCACAGATATGAACATAAAACCAACAAAAAAAAAAAAAATAGTATATATATTTCCTTGGAAATTGTACATACAAATGCAGAGTAGAGTATATAAAGTTGGCAATTTTTGCGGTGACTGTACATTGAATGGAATACAATTGCATTGCCTGCCGCGCCTGGTTCTGGCGAAATCAAAGACATTCAAGCCGCTAATTGGTTAATAATCGCGTAAAAATATGAGAGAACATCTGATAATATTGCTTACCCTAGAATATATACAGCTAACAGCTCTATAACCAGCTGGTCTTTAAATTTAATTATCTCATTTTCAACTAATTTCCATTTAAGCCTTAAAAAGCAAACATGTTGAGCTGTACTCAAGAAGTCATTAATGATTTTGTTAGCCAAGAGAATTTTCTGCATGATTTCCAGAAACTTGGCGCTTACTACAGATAATTCTATTTTAGAGGTTTTTGGGGAAGATTTACTTGGTAATCTTAATTTTTGACCAAGATTTGCAGAAGATGAAAATATAGAAGCGAAAGAATGGGCTTAGAGAAAGCTTTGGAAGTATGAGACTTTTCTTTTTGATACTATTTGGTGTGGGGTTTGTACGGATATGATCAACGTTCCCTATTTTTTTGCAGACGATGATGAAGCAACGCCAACCGTAAATGGTGAGCATTATCCGGCTAGGATAACAGAACTTGTGATGCCTCTGATGCCAGCAAGATAAAGCAACATGACATACTGCATATCTGTATCCTTGACGACCATTGTGCCCCGGACGAGTCATAACGAAAAATGGTGATTTTGGCTGACCAACGAGATCAACCGAGCTGACGCCAACAGACTTTTTTCCGGTGGGAATATTTGACATCCCAGGTAAACGCTAACTAGGAATCACTCAACTTAAAACCCAGGTGAAATTGCAGTCAAATTGACCGATATATTGGACAAAACAATGGAAATCGCCCCGAAAAGAGAGCACATTTTGTGCCCAAGGCCAATGCTGGTTATATGCGCGATATCATACTCAAAAAGTACCTAAGACATATCTTCTTGATTCGAAATAAGTGAAGAAAAAAGAAATGTCTATCATTAATTTGTTTCCAAAGCAATTATTCCTACTTCAAATGGCCAACGCTGTATATATTTAGTTAAGAGAAAAATATAAGAGAAGTGACAAAATTTCTTCCCAAAATGCTGCGAAGTAGCAAAATATGAAATGCTGGAAGTAGTACCAATATTTTTCTATTTTTTGCTGCCTAAAATTCACTTCCCAAGCATTGCCACACGTAAAGTCATATTAATTGTACCAATTGTTGTTCTGCAACTATCTCACAATTATTTTGCATAATATTTGCGTTTGCTTGATTTGAGTGAATTTGTGTTTACCTAGTACACATTTTTCCCAATACTATCTAGAGATTTCATTTCCATTGACTTCTTGCCGATTCCTGCTTAGGTATTATCCATACATCATCATTTATGCTGCAAATATTTAGAAATTCCAAAGAGTACAATTGCAATTTCCTCCTACGACACACATACGTCACATATGGATGAAATTTTAGATGCGTTCAGGTAGTTGTAGTTCAGCGAACCCCAAAAGCTTAATTAAAACTGAAGTGTATGCCATCTATCCATCGTGTTGCGCAGGCATTCATTCCATTAAAATGCAATAGTTTATTTATAAGCAAAGTTTACAAATTGTGCCCGAAATATTTAAATTAATCGATAAATATCAATGCGACTCACACGTTATGCAATTCAACAGTTGTCCACACTGATTGGCAAAACTTTTGGTTTGTGCAGACCCCCCCCCCCCCCCCTACCGAAAAAAATAATAATAATATTGGTATATTCGTTATTTTACAACTGCACCACACATGGTCGTGTATACAGGTAGCTACCCTACCTACACCTAGCAGCAAAATTCATTTCTATCCGCAGTGTAAGAGTGAAATAGCGCTAGTTTGTTGTGCAAGTGAGACGACAGCTTTTGGTTATCATAAATATGCAAAAAAAAAAAAAACCAAACTCGTATTTGTTGTTGCTCCTGTTGTTGCAGAGATCGAAATGTCAATGCGACGGAATGTGCTACGGACAGACATAAACAATAACAAAAGCAAAGCCACAAAAATGGCATCACTTGTTGTTGGCGTCGCTGTCAGCGTCGACGTCAACGCTAACGTCAGCTGCGGGGCAAATTCAATAAAGGATTGACATGATAGGTTGGGGATTTGAAATTGGCTTTGTTTGAATATTCAATTTTATATGCGTTGTCTGTACCAACAATAGCAAAAAGCAAACAACAACAACAACAACAGAAGAAAAATAGAAGCAAACAAAATATATGCAAATACATATACGGGCATACTTGGGTGAAAATATGTTAAGCTGGTCACACTAAAAATGCAGTACTTTTGATTTTTGAAAATTTTTCTACAACAAAATAGATGTTCTTGCTTAGATTCAATTTATGCGCTGCTTTTGTTGGTGTGGGTTTCGTTTCTGTCTTGATTTATCGTGGAATGCATAATTAAGAAGAATTAATGCTAAAAAATTGGTACTTCCAGCAATAAAAATCGGCGAGTTAATCCTGAGCATCCTAAAATGTTTTTAAAATTGTAATATGTAAAAAGTATTTGAACGTTTAGAGTTATCGATAGCAACATTTGTTGGAAGCATTTGAATGCATAAGACTGCAACAATTTGCTACAATTCTTCAAGAAAGCATTCCCTAAAAATTGTTGTAGTTATCGATAACAACATATGTAGAAAGCCTTTGAATACATGAAACTGCATGAGTTTGCAACAATACTTTAAGAAATAATTTCCAAAAAATTTTGTCTAAATCGCCAAATTTTGCTTATTTTCAGAGTTATCGATTGCAATATATGTAAATAGCGCTTGAACCTATGGAACTGCATCAAATTATTTAAATTAAAGTCAAAAAAGATGGCTTTCAATATTCAAATTCGAAAATATTTCCAATTCTACTATTATCGATAAAATCAGTTTGAAGATTGGTCGGCTAAGGATTGTTTCAATATTCGATACTCGAATTCAAAAATAATTTCAATTCTACTATTATCGATAACAGCATATTTAAGTTTGGGTGCATAAATATGTTTTTTAATATTTTTTTTTGTCAATTTCTTATAAAACTTTAATACAAAATAATACAACAAAGTAATTAATTATGAAGTTAAATTAGACGCTCCTTTGTGGAGTTTTCATCTGACTTCCTGAACTTATGGCCATTCCAGGACAGTTTCCTCCTTTAGATTTCGGAGCTATATTCAATTCAATTTTAAAATATTACTAACTCTACTATAATCGATAACAGCATACTGTATTATCAAAAAAAAAAAAATAATCTTCAAAATTTTAAGCAACATAACATACAAAATCTCTTAAAATTACACAAAATTGCCTAACTACATTAATTTGTATAGTTATCGAAAATAAACAATTCAAAAAGACTGCTAATTAACTAATATTAAGTGTGCTTTGGAAATTCTGAAAGATGAGTAAGAATCGTATTTGTCAAGTTAATATAGAATTTTTGCAGGTTCCAAAACCCTGCCTTCAAACGCTAAGCGTGCGTTCAACTCGCTGCAAGCACCTAAGCTTCTTATTCAGCAGAAACTTAGAAAGCTTTCCTCGAGAAGGCCAAGTGTCCATTTGCAATCATTTGAGTCAACGATCGCTTTGGCTGTCTCAAGGTCGGCAGTAATCCGAATCTCGTCTCTGTTCAAGTGAAAGCCCGCATAAAGCATTTCTCAACTTACGTTTGTGGCAAAAATTCTCAATAAGAGTATATTTGAGAAGACATTGCATTTTTTAAAGATTACAAATGCACATTGCAATATAAAAAAATTCTTCAATATTTGCAAATTTTAACATATGCAAATTCTCTTAAAGCTTTTATTCTTAATTTTATTATTTATAAAGTTATCGGTTTATAAATTTTTGAAAATATTTGTTGTTTAAATCAAAATTTCACTTAGTCCAAAAATTTTTCAAGATAACAAACTATTAAACTGAAGATACACATGAACAGATTATAATATATTTAACTACTCTTATTCAGAACCATGATTCTTCTATACATACGCCTCAACTTTTCCAAGTTCTAGTAGTTATCTGTAAAAATTTGAATAATATCACACTGGATTTATAGGAGACCCGAGCAAGTATCAATATTTTGTTGAGAATTTAGAATAGCCATATGCGTCTGTTCTAAGCCCTTAACCTAAAAGCGGCAGTTCCAATGCTTTTTAAAGTGTTTTATTTTAAGCTTAAAAATAATATTTTTAGAAAATATATTTCGGATAGAGATGATGCCATGTTTACACAGCTGTTGGCGACTCCCCATGTTACGCCAAGTATAATGATCAGTGCGGACTCTAACCTCAAGTGCGAGATTGAAAGTCTAGAACGTTGAACTTCATCAACTTTTCCCGCTAAACCATTCGTACTAAATAAGTAGTTGTAAGCTAAATTTTTAAGGAAACATGGCTTGAATAACTACTGAAGCTGCTAGCGCCATCTAGCATAAAAATTCACAAGAAATGGGCAGCACTGTTCGAGGCGTTAGAAGAAGTTTTAAAGAAATTGCATACTGGAATCACAATAGTTTTCAACTTAACAAAGACTCGCCCGCCCATTTAGTTAATATTCTGTTACATGTTTATGTCTCGACAGCATATATCCAAGCAGTTGTGAGCACTATATTTGTGCTAAACAAGAACTTGTTTATGTAAGAAGTAACTGAGTCCCCTTGGGTTGCTTAAGAGAACAAAAAATACATAAATCAATCAATCTACTAACAGAATGATACCCAAACTGAAGTTGCCAAGACAAGTGCTTAATGTTTGTAGAGCATAAGTTTAAGATATATATTGTATATGCATGTCTGTCTATCGACTTGTGTACACTGCTTGACAGCGAAGTAAAACTTCAAGCAGTGCTGCCAATTTTTTTGCAGTTATTTATAGATTCAGCTTTGACTTTAATCTACTTGAGAGTTATTGCCAATGGCGGTGGCAGGATGAGAATATTGTTTAGATTGTAAACAACAAGTTGAGTGAAATTTTTAATATGAAACAAAGTCTTAGTGTATGCGAGAGCATTAATTATTATTTCACGCTTTGTGAGACAATTTGCTTTTAAGCGATTATGCAGCAAAGTGCTATGCGCTGCTAAGAAACTTTTTCAAACTTTATAAATTGTTACATATTTTCAGCGACCTTTGGCCTTAAACATGCCAAACGAAAGCTTATACAAGGCAGTGTATTCCCCATTCGTAATGCTGCCTTGTATGCTGTGTCCCGGGGAGCTGCTGCTTTTTTGCTGTACTTAATTCTCTTTGAAGTGGCGGTAATAAATTTTTGTTCATAAGTTGCATGGCATGTAAACAACAACAACAGCAACAAAAAAGAGAATAATGGCTCCCACACACCAGGATATACAAGGATCAAAAAAAAAAGAGAGAGAACGTTTTTGCTATAAAACTAGAACAAATTGTAAGCAGTAGCAAGCAGTGGCAAGCAGGCTGCTTTTAGTTGACGCCACAACATTTTTGTTGGCTGCTCGTTTTTTTTTTTTTTTTTGGGTCAAGTCTCCCAGCGCGCTCCGGCATCAACGTAAATGCCAACAATATAATCCAATTCGAAAACTGTCATTTTCGAAAGCCGCCAAAACTGTCAGGGCCAAGACCAAGCAGCGGCACAAGCAGCACGATGCTGCCACAACCACAGCAAGCGAGACATCAAAAGCGTTTACAACTAGGCCTACCAGGCCCACCAGGCCCACTAGGCTTCTAAGCCCATAGAGCCAGCCGAAGCTCATTCAACGCGCGCGTCACCTCAACACTTCAAGGCCTTTGAATGAATGGGCCACTCGGCTAAGCCATCAACCTGTCTAGGCTACCACGAAAAAGTGGATACATATATATAGATAGATGGCGTCTGATGACAGCAGCTGGTGCTGCCAAGGGTCTCTAAGACCGGGGCGCCAAAGGACTTGGCCTGTTGGCTTTTGCTCGTTTTATTTTTTGTTGGCTCTGTTCTGGTGGTAAGCCAAACCTATTGTATCTTGTTGACTGACACGTCTGAACTTAAGCGCTTCATAGCCATGACCATGGGCACAGGCATGGACGCTGGACTTGTTATTTTTATTTTTTTCTTCTTGCTGCTGCTCAGTGCCATTTCCTTGTGAAATTTTATTTTCTGCTCAAATAATGTTTGCACTGCTCAATGGTCTTATTGGCGTTTTATTTGATTGTTTATTTTGTATACAGTGTGTGCAAATAGTTAATGGATAGCAAATGTTGTAGTGCTTGCTATTTGGCAAGCACGGGAGTGCCTTGAGAGTGCCTACTGCTACACAAATCGGGTAAAATTTTGAAAGGAAACAAGTGACTTCATAAGCTGCTGGCGCCACCTGCCGATATAAGTATCTTGTATCTTGACTGTGTAGAAAATTGGGTAAAAATTTGAAGCCAAACGGGTACGGCCTTTGATGCGGCTAAAATGTAAGCAAGTCAATTACTTGAAAACTGTATATAAGCTGCTGGCGCCACCTGTCGATATATGCAGGGATGCATTCTAAGCTTATAGCTTGTTAAATTTTTTGTGAAAATCGAACAGTAGTAAGCCATTCGATGGCGCTAAAGCTGACTTTTGGCATCTTTTGAAAATGAAAATTCCTTGAAAATATATAGATATAAGTTCTACTTTTTAAATGATGAAGAAATTTCATGGAACTCATTAGCTGTATTCACGTTTCAGTCAAGCAGAATATCTAGTAACGTAAGGTTGTTAATTTAGCCAAACGAAATCTTTGCTTATAGAAAAAATAACATCGTAAAAATGTATAAAATTAGAAACTTAAAACTCTCAACTTTCAATGTACAGAATTTAGACTGAGTAATTGACATACTACTTGTCATAATCATAAGTTTCGAGTGTTCTTTCCTTCTAGCGAAATCGTAAGTTGTGAAGAGGCATTTGTAGCAAAAGCCTGATCTGGCAATGATAATGATATAGTTATTTGTCATAAAGCATTATGATTTGTAAGTTACTTCTTGGATAACCAAGTATTGGATTGATATAAATCAAAAGCTTCAAATTTGGAATGTTGTGCATACAGTAAAGCCCGCTCTCCTAACTTCGCCTGCGAAGTAAAAACAGCACAGTCAATTTACTTTCTGACGATTTATATATTTTAAGTATGGTCAATTCGTAGATAAAATTCTTCAAATAAAATCGCTTTGTGCATAAAACTGCGACAAGCTTTCTGTACGCACCAAAACCCCAGAGTTCCTCGAAGATTAAAGACAAATCAACAAACAGTTTCAAACATAGTCAGTCCAAAACAATAAATAGCGCTTGAAAATCATGTTTGCATTTAAAACATCTCGACTTACATGCCATTTTCTGCTGCTTTACTTGCATAACGCCAACTTTTTGCCTACTTTTTACTTATGTAGATGGCGCCACGCGAATACTTTTTCGGCTCTAGACGCCAAACACAACACAAGAAATAAATTCACCTTAAACTATAAACAAACAAAAAAAAAGTTACCCAAAAGATGCGATTACTTAAAGCACTTACACTGCTAGAGTGTTGTTGGGCGCTTCTACTATTTAACTAGATTTGGGAATTTTAAGCGTCTTGGGGGAATTTATTAAGTTTCCTGGCAAAATAAAAGAAGCTAAGATGACGTTGAGCGCTTGCTTTATTCCATTAGATTTTCTTTTGAACAATTTTCACACCTGTTTTAAAAATTGTATTTTTTTTACCGATTTTATTTTTTTTGCCATTTTTCATGCTTTTTTTTGCTTTGTTTGGCTACTCTCTCACTCGCACACACACACACTCTCTCTCTCTCTCTCTCTCTCTTTTGTCTCTGGTTAAGTGCTGACACTTTATTGTTGTAGCTCTTGTGTCTTGGCGGCGGCTTCATTGTTCACTCAAGCTTATAATTATATTACGGCCAAGAGTGATTTTAAAGCACCTAGCACTTTTTCACTCTAACACACTGCATCTCTCTCTCTCGCGCGCGCTCTTTGTCGCACACACACACTCCAACGCACAAGCACACACAGAGAGACACACTCACTCACACAGATACTCACACGCACGCTCAAACCACTCAATCCCCTTGCATTTTGCAGCTTAACTTTTGAACAGAGCTTGTGTATGTTTGTAGCTGAGCGTGTGTCGCTTTATCGCTTAAGCCGCTGTTAAGACATACAGCAGGTGCCGCCCCCCTCCCCCCCTCACATACAGGGTCATCCATTTTTTGCTGCAAAAAGTTGAGATATATTAATGAAACAGACATTCCATAAGAATTACATTGAAATATTTGTTTCTAAACATTGCTGAGGCTTGTTTTGAGGCAATTGGCGACTTTTCGCCACTAAGTTGCCAGTAATTGTTGAGAAGAAATTTTATGTATCGCTGCTTTGCCAATTTAGGTCATTTTTGTTGCTATTTTGTTTGCTAACACTTGAATTTTAACATTTTTGAGAAAATGCATTGATAGACTACCAGCAATTGTTTACTTTTCGCCCCTAAATTGCCAGTAAAAGTTGTGTTTCTCTGCTTGCCTATTTAGGTCTTTTTGTTGCAATTTTTGCTACCATTTGAATTCTAAATCAAACAAAAGAATAAACACAATTCTTTTTTTGTGATATCGAAAATCAATGTTAAACCATTTTTGTAGAAATATTCAAAGAAAAGTGATTGGTATCTGTAGAAATTACTAGAGAAAAGTGGCTGGTAAATTGCCACAGCTAACGACAAAATTCTAAACATTTAAGAGATATCACAAGTATTTTAAAATATAAATAAAATATAAATCTGTAAAAACTACTAGACAAAAATAGGTGTAATCAGAGAAAAGTGGTTGATAAATTACCAAAGAAAAGTCGTTAGTAATTTACCACATTATACACTTGAAATCCACAACATTTCAGATAAAGCACAATATATTTGAAATATTTGGAATTTACAAAATCAAGCTTACACCGTTTCTGTAGAAATTACGAGGAACAAGTAGTAGGTAAATTATCAGTGAAAAGTGGTTGTTAAATTACCAGAGCCTACACTTGAATTCTAAAATATTTCGGAGAATTCACAAATGAATTAAAAGCAATGCAACTTTTGCAGAAATTACTTGAAAAAAGTCGGTGGTAATTTACTAGAGAGAAGTGGTTGGTAAAGTACCACATTTTACATTTGAATTCTACAGCATTTAGGATAAAGAAGAGTTTATTCTTAATTAGCAAATTACCAAAAAAATTACTTGAAAGAAGTCGGTGGTAATTTAGTAGAGAAATGTGGCTGGTAAGCTATTACAGAAATGTGGCTAACGAGAGGCTGACAATTGACTGCCTCGTATGACTAGCGTGTTAAATGAAATTTGGGCCTGAACAATCAGAAGCAGAGCCAGTCCCTTGGCTAAATTTCGGTAGTAATTCAACAGTAAAGCGTTACCTACCACCGATTGCAATGATTGCTCAGGTCTTGGCATTATTTGTGGAATACCATAATATAAACCAATCGTTGTATCAGACCAACTGGCTTTGTGAAAAGTGTTGCTCCAAATGAAGGACCCTACATGCCGTGTGCTCCTTTAAGTAAAAAGTTTTGCTTTAACATGCCGCACTTCATATATTTTTCGGCAATGGATGCATTTATCAACTTTATATACTTTATTTATATACATTCCTTTCTTTAGTTACTTTTTCTTTTTTTTTTGTGGACTTTTTGTAAATAAAAAGAGCAAAGAATGCCGCTGGCTTCAACAGGAATTCAATAAACAACACACACACACACACACACACACTCCTTCAGACACACACACACAAAGGACAGACCTATATACAATATAGAAAAAAAACCCCCTGCAGCTGAGTGCGGCAGACATATTGAATTTTTGGTTTGGACATTGTACCACAAATAGTTGCACACAAAACAGACAGTTACCAAGAAGAGCATCAGATGAGATATTGAGTGTTTCGTAGCCGCGGGGATGGGGGCCGTTCGCTGTTGTTGCATGGGGATGTACGTACCACTGCGAGGAGCTCTAGTTCATTGAACTTGGCAGTCAGTGTGTAGAAAGTAGAAAACTTTGACTGAAAAACTTTTCGGCATTATGACCAAACAAGTCTCTTTGCTGTCTTTCGTCTGGCATACACAAATTTCTGTGAACTTTTTTGTGAACCATCATCGAGGGCATCCCAAAAAAAAAGAACAACAAAAAGAGGACCATAATATAGAGACTACTTTTCGGCTCAAAAGTCAAAGATGAAACATCATTTCATTTAAGTTATACGCAAAATTTTTTGGTCGGCAACTTTGTGAAACCCAGTCGTTTTGGGGCAAAATTTAACAAAGTTGAAATAGTTTTTGGGGCATGAAATGTGCTAAAAACAAGTTGTTTATGAGAGATTAGCCAAGTTAGTTAGAAATCTGTGCGTAAATTCTGTGAAATTTCGTTAGGCGGTTGAAGGTTAGGCATGCGACTTAAGTAGACAAAATGTTTGTATTTAAAATTATAATGAATTTTTTTGTAGTTTGGTATAATAAAGAATTTTTAATATTTCAAAGCAACAATTTCGATATTGAAAAAAGTAGTAAGATTGTTAATGATTTTATCTGCTAGATTTGTTTGTTTTTCGGCACATATTCAGTCTTCTCGTGTCTTCGATCGCAGCTACGCAATATTTTTGCTTTGTCTCGTATCTTTGATCGAAGCTATGGAATATTTCCCATTATCTTGTGTGTTTGATCGAAGCTACGAAATATTTCCCATATTCTCATATCTTCGATCAAATCTAAGCAATATTTCTCATTATCTCATGTCTTCGATCCAATCTACGCAATATTTCCCATTATCTCATGTCTTCGATCCAAGCTACGCAATATTTTCTATTATCGCATGTCTTCGATCCAATCTACGCAATATTTCCCATTATCTCATGTCTTCGATCGAAGCTACGCAATATTTCCCATTACCTCGTATCTTCAGTTGAAGCTTCGAGACTGCTGCACATTTTGAAAATGTTTTTTTCCGCTTAAGTGTTCCGTTGTATAATTTTCATTATTTCTGTAAATGTTTTTTACTTCGAAATTCTTCAATTAATTTAAACAAAATTACAAGCAGCATAAACAAAAGACAATCAAAGAGACGTTTTCCGTACTTTGATCTTAGATTTATTTTGTTCAGTGTTTGTTTTACTACAACAACTCTCTCTAAAATCGTCCCATTATCAGTGAAAAATGTTTCAAATTTAAAAGCCATAGTAGTCTTCTGAAGTTTTCTTCAGTTTGTATGTAAAACTTTAAATTTATTTAAAAATTGCTGCAATTTCATGCATCGAATCATCGGTTACTTATACAAAAAACTATTCCCTAAAATCTTGAAAATTATCCAAATATTTACGTTTAAAAGCTATAACAACTGGCTTCTGAACTCTACTTCGAATTGTTTTTCCAACTTTGAATTGTTTTGGAAAAATTATCTTAATTTTCATTATATTTTCAATAGCTCGCATAGGGTTGGCCATATGCAGCTGTGTTAACTGCATTGTATTTGTAATTATTATGGGTAAAATTTGGAAACTAAATGCATGTTTATTTTCAATATACTTTACGTTACCCGCTATTAGCTTTTAAAGGGTGGTTCATCTGCTGCTAACTTTGCACTTTACCATATAAGTGAGAAAAAACGTAGAAACTCTAGC
The DNA here is from genome assembly GCA_035046065.1 of Chymomyza procnemis. Lineage (NCBI taxonomy): Eukaryota > Metazoa > Arthropoda > Insecta > Diptera > Drosophilidae > Chymomyza > Chymomyza procnemis. Next base: position 32,606,680 of record JAWNOJ010000021.1, on the reverse strand, counting down.
ATCTATTTCGTAATGGTTTTGATGGTTATTTGTTATTTTTCTATAAATTTAGCAATTGCAACTTATCTTAGTACAACTTATCAAGTGCATATAGGGTGGGTTAACAGTTGCTCATTTTGTTTCATACACTTTATAAGTGAGAAAAATGACAAATCTATTTTGTAAATTTTCTGCAAATTTGGCAAATGCAACTTATCTAAATTTACTCAACATAGCATGCTCTAAGTGCATATAGGGTGGGTCATCTGTTGTTTGAAATTTTAATTGCGTATTATATATTAAAATATAATAGAAAACAAAATGCATGTCTGCTACCAATTGCCTTTATGCTTTACTTTCTCAGCTTTTATAGGGTGGTCCATGTGTAGTGCTCTTTGTTAGCAAAAGAAATTCATTCAAATAGCTGCATTTTTTGACAAAATGTGCTTCTCTTTGTACGAAAAGATGTTACTCATAATAGGCCTATGCAAAGTCATCCTGAGCAGTCCGTCGACGGGGCTTAACTTTTATTGCCTGACACAGGTAGTTAACAGAGCAATTAAGAGATAATGTTTTTCAGCTGTGTTAGAAACGAGCTTAGACTTACTGCTTCTGAGTGTATGCAATTATTTCTGCAAGCTCATTACCCAAAGAGAGCTAGCTCCGGCGGAGCCAGGCTCCACCCCAGAATGTGCCCACGTGCGTTAGGCTTTCGTTACTCAAAAACTCACTTTTAAGTCTATTAGAACTTTTGTTTTCCTCTCACTCTTTCTACGCCGACACAAAGATACTGCATTGAGTGCGACTAGCATAAAATCTGGAAAACGTCGTTTTATTGGAACGCTCAAAGCCAATAAACTCAAGTGAAAACTCAATTAATTTTAATGTAAACAACTGCAAATACAACCATAACAAATGTTTTGGAATCGATAACGTTAGAATGAATGATTCATGGAAAGCAAAAATAAAGAAGAAAAAAATACGCGAGACCCTAGGCCGGCAGTGGCTAGAAAAACTCTACTCAAACGCTGAGCTAGCCTAATGAGAGCGCCACTGAGCTTTGCTCACTGGCTCCTATAAGCTGGATTCATGGGCCAACAAGGTACCCAGTCTAAGCGTAGCTTCACAGTTTCAAGAAGTTCGTGCTCGACAGTAGCTGCTGCTGCCTTTTTTTTCGTAAAAAAAATTATTTACCCAACTCTACAAATTGAACTTCCCTCAAAATGGATGACCCAACAAGCAGCAGCCAATATGAGCCTAGTGAACCGGCCGCCAAAAAATCCAAACAGCAACATCAATTGAAGGAGCTGCAGACAAGTGCTGCTCAATTGGCACGTTCTTCTAGCTCGAATGCGCAGCTACCCAGCATGCCTCTGCTGGATTATGCTCAGCCACCGCCGCAGCAGCAAAGCAATGCGGAGAGTAAGTCGAAACACAAGAAGTCTAAAAAATCCAAGAAGCATGCCAAATCGGATGAAGAAGCTGCCGACGATAGGAAGCATCATCGCCATCATCGTCATCATCATCATCACCATCATCATCATCGTCATCATCATCGCCATAGCCATCATCGCAGTGACGAGCAGAAATCTTCGGAGCAGTTGACTGCAAAAGCTGAGCCACAGCCTAAAGCTGACGCATCGATTGAGCTGCCTACGGAGCAGCCGACTCCAAAAGCGGAGACGGCTGAGCTGCTACAACAGCAGCCTACGGAGCAGTTGCAACCTGAAGTCGAGCCGCAGCCTAAAGCTGACTTGTCGATTAAGCTGCCTCTAAAAATTCAGCCCGAGCTCAAAGCTCGCTTGCTGGTCAAGGTGCTGCAACAGAAGCGTTTGCAGCAGGTGACACCAAAACCTGAAGCAGAGCTTAAGGTTCGCTTGCTGGATAATGTGCTGCAGCAGCAGTCGCTCAACTCTGGCGCACAGCTGGCTACGAATCGTAAAACTCCCAAGCCCAAGCGCAAAACTTCCAAGCCGAAACGCAAAACCACCAAGCCTAAGCCAAAGCTCACCAACACAGTGACCACCACAAAGGCTACCAGAAGCTTGGCTGCAACTCAGTGGCTTGGCAAGAAGAAGCGTATTTTGGAGCTGTGGCGCCGTGAGCAGGTGCACTACAGGGACAGTGACTGAAGCTACACGTGGCGCTTATGGAAAAAACATACAAAACGACTTGTTACCACAACGTGTGAAAATTGCATGAGAAAAATTTGCAGCAAACTTTTGGGTACAGTCCCACCACAAAAACTAAAGTGGGTGGGGGCAAAAAAACAACAGAAGAAGAATCAAGAACTTTGGCTGATAAAATGAAATGTTTAGGCACACACAATGACCACACTTATATTCTTATTCCCCGAAACAGCAAAGTAGCAGGGGATTTTCATCTATACATACATGTATGTCCGATACTTATGGTTCAAATATATATACCTACAATATACTAACACAAATCTAGCACAATTACCTACCTAGCAACATTTACTAACATTATTATTTCAACAAACTGCAGAGCATCAGGGAATTTCACCGATTTTCATATTTTAACAATTTTTATGCCCAAACTGCAGAGAAGCAGGGGGTTTATTATCTATATTCCGCATGTTGTAGAGTTTTGTATGCCCTTGACTTATGCTATAAATATATAATATACTTTGGTAGAGCACATAAAGTAATCTGTAGTTTTTATGTGGTATTGGAATTGAGGTCTTTACAGCCTATGCCTCAATAAAGGAACTGTCTCTAGCAGCACTCGGTCCGACGTAAGTGGTACCCCAAAGAGAACTACTGGCAAACTTGTAAGTATTTCCCAAAAATAAGTTACCGCAGTCTGAAGACTTATGTTGCTGTAAAAGAAGAGTCTACAATATGATGTTTCCCCACATCAATGCCAAAAAGCTCAACATTTTTCAAATGGGTCAATGGATCAAGATCAAGTATTGGGGATGATTGTAAGATCTCTCAAATTTCCGTGTATACGATCGAATCATATTTATACACAAACAGAACAAAGTAATGACAAGATTGAGGAATCATCGTTGACATGCCGCCTGCCGCAGAACGCTGAGATCGTATACCGATACCGCTGGAGCAGCATAAGCGACTCCGATAAGGGGCTACTAAAGGTTCGAAGAAGAAGTATTCGAATTTTTAGAAAAGCTCAATAATTTTTGATGGATTTAAAGACTTTTGGTAATTTGGTAGCATGCAAAGAGTGCTTTGGCAGAAGAAGAAGCATAACAACTTTAAGATAATATGAGTCAGTTGACTTTTGGGAATCCCGTCGGACGCAAATACGAGATTAGCAGAAGGAGAAGCATTACAATTTTAATATAAGCTAAACATTTTTTACGGTTTGAAAGGCTTTTGGAATTCCGTTAGAAGGCAAAATAGGGTTTAGCAGAAGATAAAGCTTTATGGGCTTAAATGTTTTTTGGGTATCAGTTAAGGGACAAATAAGGGTTCGGCAGAAGTAGACGCACTACAATTCTTAATAAGGCAAATATTTTTTACGGACTTAAAAGAGCTGAAGAGGGGCTTTTGGGAAAAATATAGACTTTATAATTACTAGCTGACAAAGAATTGTTTCAGAGCAACTTAATTTATGATGATTTTTGATTTATTCTGAGTTTCAGATAGGGAAATTCAGCCAATTATTCAATTTCGGTTTGTGAAAATCTATCTCTATGGAAATAGCCAAATTGGTTTAGTAAAATGTTGTAATATTTTCTTCTAAAATTGCACACTTTGAGACAACAGAAGTGCGCGTAAGGTTTTGACAAAAGCAGCAATTTATACGGGCTTCAAGGCTTTTGAAAAAAAGAATTGAAACTATAATGATAAAAAATCTATAGAGTGCTAAAATATGATAAGAGAAATTTGGTTAAAAAAAAACTTCTGCTACAAATAACAACTCAGCAGAAGAATGTCAAAAAAATCAAAAAAATGCTCTCAAAGAGTAGAAATTTAAACGAAAATATACCGAAGATATGTAAATTTGCTTCCAAAGAAGAGTTTGCCAAAGGTTCAGTACAGTGAGTATTTCTTCTGAAACTGAATAACTCCAGAAACAGTGAAGATTTTTTTTGAAATTGAATAACTCCCGAAAACACATATAAGCCAAAAGGGGCATTAGCCAAAAATGTAGTACAGTCAGTATTTCTGCTGAAACTGAATATCTTCAAAAACAAAAGACATATAAGTCAAAGCTACAAAAGAGGCATTAGCCAAAAATGCAGTATTTCTGCTGAAACTGAATATCTTCAGAAATAGTAAACAATTCTTCAGTATTTCTGATGAAACAGAATATCTTCAGAAATAGTGAACAATTCTTCTGAAACAGAATATCTACAGAAATATGCCAAAAGCCTAAAACTGGTGCTCCTACAAAGTAACCAAAACTGCCACAGCTTCGGATAACTTAAACATTTGCCCAAAAGCAATATCAGCCCAGAAGCAATCCTAAGAACATTTCCCAGATTATATTTTTCGTACGGCTTTTCTACATTTCAATGTATATCTTTTCAAATTGCTTAAATTCCCAGACAATAAGCGGCCTGCATCAAAACTTTCCATAAGGAAGTTCAATGTTTTGCCACAGCAATTGAAAATTTTGTATTTTATTTAAAGTTCAAATAACTCAGATGGGCGGTATGGGCGGTTTGGGGGAGCATACCATATCTCCGATGCAATTAAGGCGACAGCTGTTGTGCCTCATTTGCAGTGAAGCATATTTTTTAAACGTAAAAAAATCGAATACTTTTGCGCATGGTGTGACTTAATTCAATGGAAACCATTCTATTTTATTATTATTATTATTTGTTTATGCGAAACCGGTAACTCGAACTGAAGTTATGCCATCTACTGTCTCAACAGAAGCATAGACAGCGATATATATCTATATCTATGCCTATATATAGACTATTCATATTAAAAATAAATTTCAAATATATATATTTTGTGGCCAATATATGATGTGTATGTGCATGGGCATAATATGATACGTAAAAAAGGTAAAATGTCTTGAAGCTCGAGTTAAACTTATCTCTATATATATAATATATATACAACTGATATAATATGTATTCCATATGAGAAGTAAATTGTTGTGCGTGTGTGTGTGTGTGTGTGTGTGTGTGTGTGTGTGTGTGTGTGTGTGTGTGTGTGTGTGGGAGTCCAGTATATATTACATAGATGAAAATCGCTTTAACAATGAGCCGGCACGTGTGCAGCAAGCAAATTAGGAAAACCCTCTAGGCCAAAAAATAATATCTGACAAGCGACCACACAAAAATGGTCAGTTACAACATCTCGATATTTGTGGCTCCAACACGCACACACTCACGTACCTCCTCCCCCCACCACACACACACACACATGGACAGCGCGCGCGTGCTTAATGTATTTATAATGCAGCCAATATACACACACTCCCACAACTCTACCCCACATACACTCCCACAACTCTACCCCACACAGCCAACTAGGAGCTCCCATAGAGCTCGCCCATAAATTATGCATTTATCACCAAACAATTTTTCATGAACTTTATCAAAAAACGAAAATCACAATAATAATATATATGCGCTTGTAGTTCGTAACAATATGCTGGTGCTGTTTGCTTGGAGCGCAAAGTTGGGATAGAATGTTCTGATAAGAAAATCAAAATCGTTCAATAATAAAAACAAGACGAGAAGTAAAACACTTTGTATGCCAAAAACGATGAAATATAAATGGTAACAAATAATTGCATATATCGCTTTATTTTTAATTGTTTGTATAACAATTGCAATAAGGTTCTAGTCAAAAGCGGAAACAATTGGAATGGAACGCAAGTGAAACATTTTGGTCAAATGAAACAAAGTATAACGTATACGCAGTGTTGGCCGCATTGGGTTAATACAAGACGAAAGTGTTTGTTGAGTTAGAAGAGCCAATCTGAAGAGCTGAGAGAGAGAGAGAGAGGGAGAGAAAGAGAGAGAGAGAGAGAGAGGGGAGAGGGGGAGAGGTCAATATCCCCAAGAAACATTTGTTCGTCATTTGGAACACCTAGACGCATAGTTACGGGTTATATAATATTATAATTAGAACCACAACTACGACAATTCTTAGTTAAAATGCGTTAAACTGTCAGCAAATGGAAGTGTGGTCTTTATACACTTACACACTTTGCTATAAAGGGTACATTAAGTTTGTAACAGCCAAAATAAAACAACAAAGATGCTTAAAATTAGCTCAAGTATGATCTTTGTGACTTGAGTAGTTGATACAGACAACTACTCCTGCGTGAACGCTTAGAGCTTCTTGAGTCGTGTTTTTTCGACTGATATTTCGACATATTTTTGCTAGCGCCATCTATAATTTTTTTTCTTTGCTGCTTGCTGGCAGTCGTTGTAACAGCTATGTGGGGAATTATTTTTCATATAGCTGGCAATAATGACAAAAAAAGGAGACTTCATATAGCAATTTTGTTTGGCAGTTTTGCAAAGTTAATATGCCAGAGATTGGTAGAGTAACTTAGTGAAACATGAGTCTTACACTCAGGCTACACTCAATAATTTTGAGCTTCCAGTATCTGAGCCACTGTTTGTTTTAGAGTTTCGCTTAAAGCTTGCAAAAGCTTTCAGAAAAAGTTTCGAAACCACATGCAGACATGCTCCCATGTAGATGTTTCAATTTTATTCTATTAGAAGAGAGTTGAGTGTGCGGTGTGGCGAGAAATAAGAGTGCACAGACATACAACAAGTAGAAAATGCGTTTAAAATAATGATGCACCTAAGAAGATGACAGAAGTTAAAATCAACTTAGTTATGATGTCTTCGGAAATAAGTAACTTTGTGCACATGGCAACCATCAGAAGTAGTCAATGGATTTGATTGGGATTACTCAAAAAATGTGTAAGTGATGAACTCTATTGCAATATCTGCAAAAGTGTTTTTTTCGTCGAAATATGAATATGATCATATACAAATATGATCTAGTTCTGGCAAGTATACAAAACTATTGGGTAAAGAAAGAGCTTATTGTATTTTTAAAGACAAGCAAATTATTCATACAAAACTTTTTTGCTCAGGTGCTGCAAAAACAGCTACGGAAGCTGTAATATATATATACCTGATATCGAGACAACTACAATTGATGGGATTCATACTTCATAATTGGGCAAAGCTGCACAATTTGGAAAGTTAAGATGGAGAAACTGTTGGATTTTATAGGCCTATATATCGTATACTTTGAGCATAAGACATGCAAAGGATCTTGCAAAGCATAAGGCAATTTTAGATGTCGAAATCTGCAATAATACAACAGATGTTGAGCAAACTGAGGCAAGAGGCCCAAAGTATTAAAAATTGTTTTCCAAATTATTATTCCCAATAGTGATTCTTTTGAGTGCTCCAAACGCAGCAGTAATATTCCAAAATTATGCAGAAAGGTCATTATATTCTTTGCAACAAACGCAAAAATACAAGTATCCTTGTAGTTGCACTTACAATCTTATAAATATTTAATGATTTTAGCTTGGAATCAACACTATGATCGGTTACACTATGAGGAATGCGTTCTAAGGTAAACGACTCTACAGCGTAAGTAGTTTGCAAAATTTAATTTTAATATCTTTAATTAAGAATCGAATAATTCAAAACGTTTTCATTTTACAGATGCTGCGAAACATCGCCAGGGCAGCATATCATATATCTACGATATCAAAACAATATAATAAAGCCTGCATCTTTGTGGGTAATAAGTTTATCTTAGAAAAGTTTGTCTCTGTAGTGTTTGAAGTTCTAATTAATTGTTCGTACAGGCAGACAGACCGATGGACATTGGTACATGGCTTCTTGAGTTCTCTTGATCATAACTTACTTAACTTTGGGAATCTACGCAATTTTCTTATCTCTGCGTTAAACTAAGCATATGAAATATTTAAAAAATGATTTTAATCAAAAAACTTTTAATATAATCAATCCCGTTGAAATATGCTACTTATTTCCAGTACTCGTAAGTCTTTTCTTATAAAGACTTTAAAAAACCTAGATCTTCCATAGACTTTTATAATTATGCGTTTCTTACAAAAATAGTCGATTTTCAAGCACATTAAAAGCAATTAATTGTTAAACATGCAAATAAAATATATGCACTTGTTTTGTAAAATTTTTTAAGTAAAAATTCGAGAATAAGCCAAATTTTGTCTTCTCGTTGCAATTGTAATGCGTTACGTTGCAAATCTTGCATGCGGTTTCAAAAATAATTGCAAAAAATTGTGCGTAATGCTTTCATCCAATAATCTCACATAAAATTTTATAAATTTATAAACTTTTGTCGTTTCGCTTACAAAATGTTGCAAGCCTCATCTTGGCTTACTTGGGTTCAAAAACCATTTTCCTACAGAAAGTTTAAGCAATCTGAATTTTCTAAAACTTCTATAATTATTCGATTATATGCAGTGACTTTGATCTTTTTAATCAAATATATTACAAAAACTACCGCTCCCATTGTCGCCTTTACCTCTCTGCATTGATACTAAACAATTTCCTTATTTTGTTAATTCAAAATGTATATTTTCAATTTTACCAGCATTTTCAATTTTACCATGGATCTGAATTATCTATATTATAGAGATCAACTTTGATTGCGTATACCAAATTTTGACGACTGAGATTTCGGAACGCTTATTCTTCATAATCGTCTCTCTTGGTGCTAACATGACACTGCCAGTTATTTTTTTAAAAAAAGTGTGCTCACTGTCTCTTTACAACTTTACTTTTCTTTTCATTATTATTATATAAATTTTTCTATTTGCCGTCTATCAGAATTGAATACTATATTATAGGTACTCATAAAAAGAATATTTTACCTAGAATAAATATTAAATAAATTAGCTCTTTGTGATTTCAAAAAACTTCAAAGATATTGTAACTTCAAAATGGATTGAATCCAATATTATGCTTATATTTCTAAGGATCATTGATTGGGCTCTTTGGATAATCTGCATGTTGGCAGTTACTCTCGATCTCGGGACTGAGTTTTTTTTCAGACTCATCAATCAGGCTACTGACTGCATTAGATTTAGATCTTCGACTGGACTCTTTAGATAATGTCCATGATGCTCTTGCTGGCATTGACCGCACAGCTGGAAGTCGTACACGTTCGATTTCAGTACTGAGTTGTTAAGTAAAACCTAAAGATCCAGACTTAAAAAGGATTTCGCCTTAAGCAGGCACAACGGATCTTAAGCTTTGTCTGCGTTCTACTGGCTTCAAAGTGTCTGTCCCATTGTTACTTTCGGTGTCCCAATTTTATACTTCAAATTCAAGTTTATGGTAAAGCCAATCCAATATGTGGAACGGCGTGTATCTATAAAGAATTTAGCCATCAGACTAGGGATGCGAACTAGCTTTATATTATATTTTTTGCGCTGCTCTTAAATATTTGCTGATTTGAGTAATGTTTAAATAGACTGTTTGGTAGAGTGTATAGAGCATTCCTTTCCCTAAAAGCACAAAATGATGATAATATCCAATGTGCTCACTGCAAATAACGTGCATTCAAATAAAATCAGCAAAAAGACAGAAATATTCCAATTTCAATTTCAATCAAGTTACGAAAAATCTCTACATATGTTGTGAATAATATGAAAAAAATGCAACATAGAAGAGATATTGGGTACAGTGGCGTACGGGGTAAAAAACACAAAGGTATTCCAAAAGTAGGCACTAAATTTCTTGCACATGAAGGAATCTCTGACTGAAAAGCGTTAAGTTTCGTTTTAAGAACTTCTTGGAAAATAATTGAAAATTTGCTGCTGACAAGTGACAGAAATAAATTTGTCAAATTGCAGCAAATAACTTTAGGGATTCTTTTTTTTTTTCTTTGTAGGGTAAATCTCAAATATTTGGCGCAATCCTGCACACGGACGCCACTGCGAGACGCCCCCACACACACGCACACACACAGAGACAAATAAATATATGTAAAACTGCAAAAAGCGATTAAATTGGGCTAAATCTAAGGGAACGGTGGGGAGCGTCAAGCGTTGGAGACAATTTAATGCCGGAAATAGGGAAATAGTTTTTCAAGCTATGCCTATGCTAGTGGCTGTGCGGCAGAAGAGTGCGGGTGGAAGGAAGAGTGCGAGAGAGACTATTGCTGTGACTACAAATAAATTTAGTAATAAAATGCCAAAAATTTGCTGCTTTGCCTGTTTTAGGAGCTAAGCGAGGGCCAGCGCGTGAGCAAGAGAGACAGAGAGAGAGAAAAAAAGGTCAATGTAGATGGCGCCAGCACTGATTAGATGCAGGCTACTTTGTAGCTGTGTAGAGGGCGTACGGGGGGTCGCACAGGGGCGTAGTTGGGCGCAAAAGGCAAACATTTTTGTAATGAACATATTTTAAATGCATGCCACGCTCCCCAACAACAGCAACAACAACAACAACAACGAAACTTACAACAATAAGAAAATGTTACGTGTTTTTGTTTGTTTGCCAAGTCCTGTGGCAATCCTGTGCCGGCTCGCAGGCAGGCAGGCAACAGAGCGTGCCGATCAAATGAATCTGAAAATGAGCGTAATTTAGTCTTTGACCTTGGTAACTTTTGCTTTTACAATAATTTGGTGCCCCATAAAACATTTTATAGCTATGCCCGCATTTTTTCCCCCTCCCTATTTGGCTGCGATAGGGTTGCCACACACACACACACACGACTAGACGACTGTGGCATGCATATGACCAAAACTTTAATGAGTCCTAACCACGAATGCCCCAGGAGAACAAACAACAAAATATTTTCAGGAATCGCACAAAGCGTTGCGACGCTTTAAGCAAACCAAATTGCCAAATGCCAATAGATATATCTCCTCCATGCTGAGTGAGATAGTCCAGCGAGTTCGACGAGGCAGCAAGCAGGCAGGCAAGCAGGCAGGCAGGCAGGCGGAAGATATATTTACCTTTAGATATTTAAAACAATTTGTATTAGGCATTACGTTGCAATAGTAAAATGTCTACTAATTGGATCAACAAATGGCCAAAGCATTTGCTCTTATGCCTCTGAGCACTGTATGTCCTGTGCTGTCCTACGTCCTAGGTCCTGGATTCTAGGTGTTATTTAATGATTTGCCAAAATATTTTGCAACAAAATTAATTAATGTCAGAAATACGTTGTCAGCACCGTTGGCCATGGCAATACCGTGTTGGCCATAAAGGAAATGCCAAATGGAAATTGCTAATGAGGGCGGGTCGGTGTGCGTCGCTGTGCGTCGTTGGCTCGTTGGTGGGGAAATGAAGAAAAACAGTCAAGACGAAAGTAAACGTTTGTTAAAATAAGACTCTTACTTATTGCAGGCAGCAATCACATAAAGTCGCTGTATAATTTGTAGTTCTATGTAGAGTCCATTGCTTAGATCGCACTCTTTGTGTTGTTTGTAATTTGCTTAAAAATTGAAGGAGATTTCTATCGTATCGAAGAAACGGGAGCTGCCGGGAAAGAAACCCTGGAACACCTTTTGTGCAACTGCCCCGGCCCTCTGTACCTCGAGAACTAACTTCGTAGGGAGGCCAATTTTTGACTCGCATGCAGTGGCAGCCCGAATGCCACGCGCATATTACACATCCTGGACCACGACTCACAGCCAACAAACTCCGGTTCCACTAAGAATCACACTGATCTATGTGAGGTCCCGCCCTCCTTTGGGGGCCTGCCGGCTTAACCTAACCTATCTTTTTAACGACTTTATGCCTTATTTTCGATAATTAAGCGAAATTTCTGCCTCACTAAATGAAACGAAAACTCATGGCCGCCAGATGTCGCTGGCAAAATTGTTGCATACTTTTCTGAGGCAATAATTCCCATCCTGTAAAAAATTGCCTTATTTTTGATAACTAAGCTATGTAGTTTGGCATTTTTGCTGCATCACTAAATCGCCAAAAAAAATGCGCGCCGACAGATGTCGCTGGCAAAAATATTGCATAACTTTGTGAGGCAAAAATGTGAAATCCAAAAAATCAGAAGTTGATGTTAGGATTGTATGAAGCAGTAAAAAAGTAGTAGTAAATTTGTATGTAGGGGATGAGGAAAAAGAGAAATTCAAAAGTGAATTTTCGTGAGGCGAACGAGGAAGGATTAGGGTTTGGCGAGCGTAGCACCCAATTTAAATTTGTATTCTTTTTTTTCATTATTTTACAAGCATGCTAGTCATTATTTTTTTATTTACTCAGCAGTACGCTAGATGGCGCCAGTAGTTTTAACGTTAGCTTAAAGTAAATAAGTTCTGCTTGGCGGCAACTATTTTTTGAAGCATAATTTCGCCGCTAGCTGGCGCCAGCAAATTTTTATGCAGATGGGTATGTTCAATTTGGCCTAGACCAATCTTAGGCTTACCAATTGCTTCAAAAAGTTAATATGCTCAGCGCAAAACAAAAAATGAGCATAACTTCAAGTTGGACAGTTGGAGGCAATTGGCAGTGACATCAAAAGAAAAAGACAAATATAAACTTAAGAAAATGCTAGGGAAAATAGCAAAAACCGGAAGCTGGGCAACTACGAGCAAAAACTTGGGGCAACAAATAAATTATTTAAGTGCTACTCACACTATAAAAGTCAGTTGGTAGTAGGGACAAAGCCCAGGAAAGCAGCGTGGTTGCGGGGGGGAAATGCAAAACAAAAAAAATTAAAAAAAACCAGATGAGTCGGGGGCGTGTGGGCGATGCTTGGCCGAATGTCCTGGGGCCAAGTAAGTAAGCTACACACAAAGTGCAGCCAAAGTGCAAAGGATGTGCCAAGCAGTGCTGACGCAACAGGCGCTGGCGGGTAAAGCAGTGCAGTGATGATAGAGACAGAGATAGGGCGTGCGTGGCGGCGCAAGCAGTTAGAGTGAGTCGACGAGACTTCTTTGGTCAACTGGCTGACATTCAATTTGCAAAATTCGTTAAAAAGTGCGCAAAATTCTGATGAAAATGCTGCGTTCTATATGCCAAGTGATTGAGTAGCGCAACTTTTTGAAGCGTTCAAATGGAAAAACAGCCAAAGAAATGAAAATTAACGAATATATAAGACAGACCATGTGGCGTGGTAGGGGGGGAAAAGGAGAAAAATTTTCAAACTTCTCGCTGCTCTTTCGACAGTTTTCCTGCGCTTTTCTTTTCTTTTTGTGTTGACAGCAAAGTTTGCTGCAATTAAAAAATGAACAAATAAAGAAAAATACTAAAAAAAAAGAAGCGAGCAATTTGTGAAAAGTAAAAAGAAATTTTCTTATTTTTTTCGGAATATATCAAACTGGCAATAAAATCTCAGCACAGACAAACAAGCAGAAATGTCCAAAAAACTTATGCACAGTTTTTTTTTTTTTGGCATTATTTTGAGTAGGTTTTTCCACGAAGGGCAGTGAATCAAATTTGAAAATAACGACTATGTCGTGCCCAATGGGCATGCCTGCCGTGACACATCGTCAGCACTGGGGGGGGCAGAGGTGATGGCATGGCACGTCTTTCATGGCGGGTGCGACGACATTTGCGTGGAAAATGAAAAGCAAGTCGCAGTTTTTTTTTCTTTTTTTTTGTTTGGCTGCCAGATACAGTTTTTTCTGCCATGAAACTCACTTGCTCGCTTCCTGTCTCACTGTCTCTCTCTGTCTCTCTGTCTCTCCCTCTCCACCACTTTTTATCTTGTCTGCTTCGCTTTTTCTTAAGCTTTTTTTTTGCTACTTCTACTCGAAAAACAGTTCTTGCAGCTGCCAATATAAAGATTAATATGGCAGCCACTATATGCGTACAGTCGCTGCAAAAATTATGCAGACACACATGCGAAATCATGCAAAAAAACCAAAAAGGTTAAAATTCGACCGCCTCTATGATTTAGTTTATCGAAACTAACGCGAATTAAACTTTAATAGTAATTTATATGGGCGTCCTGGCGAAGCGTCTCCAAAATCCTCTCTACACAACAGTTACTCTCAACCTACCTGTGGCGTCCCCTGTTCTTCACCAATTAGTTATCAGCGGTATATCTGAACCACTTCATCAGTGTTACAGGGGAAAGACTATAGTGCAAATAAGAAGTTCGGGCAAGTTCGGAGACTTGATCTCACGCGAAAACAGCAGTCCTGCTACCGCACTAGGACGTTCTACTTTAATCTGCGTTTGAAAAACTTTACGATTCTTGTAATCACCGGATAAGCCTCCGAGAACAACAACCACAATCTGATGACGTACAATGGCCAATAATTTATATGAGAATATTATCTCCTTTTGTGCTTGAATGTGCCACAGCAATTTGAATTTGTATATATACGATTAATTGTTTATAAAATTTGATATAAGCAATTAGCTACCAAAGCTCGTGAGAGAACTTTTTTTAACGCTAACAAGAGGAATTCATTATTATTTTTATTTATTAAATTTATTATTATTTATAATGATATAATCCTATGAATTAGTTAAACGAAAGTATGATTCTACAAGTATTTTTTTCAGGAAATGATTTTTTTTAATTGTCCATCTCTACATAGATCAATCCATATTTTAAAGAAATTTGGACATAATTTTAATAGAAAATAGAGAAGTATATATTTTCTATTAAAATTATGTTGAAATTTCTTTAAAATACAGGAAACTCGGAAATATTTTTTTTGGGATTGACGAAAATGGCAATACGAGAGAAAATTTATTTTGCATATAGTTACAGAGGAGACTGACTGTACTTTTGGAAAACATTTCTTCTCTATAAAAAAAAGAAACAATACTTAAACAAAGATTAACTTAGTGAACTACGACAAGTACTTGTCGCATAATTCTCACACTCACTGTATCTGCTTTATATAAGTTCATATACATAATGCACTCAGTGTGTACACATAAACTTATTATATAAAAAGAAAAGAAAAAAAAAACTCAGTTTACACTTTTCGCGCTGGCAACAATGAGCAACTGCAGCCAAACTGATACCAGTGCGGGGGGCAAGTGCAAGTGAGTTGGCCAGATAGTTCGGTTCGTTGGGATGCAACAAAATTAATATCATGAAATGGCGTTAAGTTTCGTTGAAAAATAAACGTTTATTGAGAATTTTTTAATTAATTTGCTATGTAACAGAAACAAGAACAACAAAAGCAACAGCAACTTGCAAATTTATTATTGTTTATACTCTATAAACTGAAGGTAAAGCCGAGAGAGCTTCATTATTGGTACAGTATATTACGTACAATGGGAATAAAAGTTACATTTGTAAGTTGTAAGGAAGCTCATGAGAGAGCGGTGCTGTTTGCGATTATGTGAGCCTGGAAAGAATTGAGTTGACTTATTTCAGATGTAGACAACCTACGGGCAACTCTACAACTTTGGGCAGCAGATCTACTAAAGTTAGGCCGCTTTGGCAGGCTGGCTCATTTCAAGACAATTGATATCCTGAAATAGCTTACACGAAAAGAACGCGGCTCAAAATTGCTCCTCCTTACACATAACTTCTTAATTGTAGAAAAGTTAAAAGTTCCCACAATGATAGCACTTGAAGATTTGTGAATTCTGTTAATGTTTATAGCCATGCAGCCAGATAACAAACAAGATAATCCAACCAAAATTGAGTTGGTAATGCCAGCCATGCATCCAGATAACGAATAAGACCTGCCAAACTAAATATTCAGGCCGTACGAGCGAACCAGTGAGGAGTGAGGAGCTAGCATCGACCATCAAGTCATAGTTGTTGTTCCCAGGAGTTAGTCAACGCTCGGACCACTCTACGTCGCATAATACGTGCCGAATGGAAGTTGTTTCCGTACAAAATCATACCATTCCGATTTGTTTCCGTACAAAATCGCATAATTCGTATCGATTTGCAGACGATTCCAGACAAAATTGCATAATTCACATCAATTTGAAGATGTTTTCGGACAAAATCGCATAATTCTTGTCGATTTGAAAGTTTTTTCCGTACAAAGCACATGATTCGTATCGATTTGCAGACGATTCCAGATAAAATCGCATAATTCGTGTCGATTTGAAGACGATTCCAGTCAATAGCGCATAATTCACATCAATTTGAAAATGTTTTCATACAAAACCCAAATGGCACACAGTATTTGTTCGAAAACGATTATGAAACAAGCACAACCGTCTATGACGAGCATTATGCAGAAATGGAAGCGGATTTTGAGATGTCTCGATGCCCGTGTTTGTCTTTTGGTTCCAATAAGATAATGCCACGCACACTAGTGCAGCTCAAATAATGGATTCATTGGAAGCATTGTTTCCACGAAGAGTTATATAGAAAAATGTTGATTTTGACTAGCCAACCAGATCACGCGATCTAACGCCCGTAGACTTTTTTGTGGGAATATTTGAAGTCCAAGTTATAGGATGATAAGTCAAGCACCAAAAGGGCAACTTAAAGACAATATACAACGCAAAATTCCGGAAATATCAACCGATACTTGGACCATGGATAACGCCGAAAAATAGCACAATTTGTGCTCAAGGCCCAATGTGATCGTTTAAGTGATACTATATGCAAAAAGTGGCTAGAACATATATCTTTGAAGCAAAATATTTGATTATCGAAATTAAAGGACAAATAAAATTATTATTTTTTTCTGAAACAAATTCCACTTTAAGTGGCCTACGAAGTATTTAAAGAACATAATTCTAATCAAAGAGTTATGACGCATTCCTTTTATGAAGATTTTTACAGTTTAAAGTGAAAAAATTGCATACAATTTTATGACGCAAAAATGTATCCTATACCATACGCAGCTACAGCGTAACCCAAAGTCGGCTAGTCTTTACTTTTTCCCACGAATTTGTTGGTTTTACATTGTTTTTATTAACAAATTTGTACAATTTTCTTTTTTTTTGGTTTTGAAGCCGGGATTTTTACAATTTGCAATCAATGGATCTCCAATTGCAGCGGACAGCAACAAGCCAAATTAACCCAAACAATAATAAATAAGTTAAAAAAAGCATATTGTTGTTTTAAATTGATTTAAACCAGGATTAACAATTACCGCAGAACATGCTGATGTCAGTAAAAAACAATAAAAAAAAAAATAATCGATAACAATGCAAATGATTACATGCAAACGGGAATTAGTTGAAATAATTTTATGGCGCATAATTTGTTAATTTTTAACTGAAGTAAATGCGAAGATATTAGTTAGTTTGTAGAACTTAGCGAAGGAAATGCAGGGGGCAGTTATGAAAATTCATAGCAAATTTCTTTGGAAATTTAAGGGGATACATGGAGCACCCTATGTTTATGGAAGTAAGTGTTTCTACTTAAAAAAGTCAAAGTGAAACTTGTCGAAATTTGTTCCTAGTAAATTGCATTTGCGGAATTCGTTGATTTTATTATTTCAACAAGGAACAAAAGCAGCTGAAGCTCATCGGTTGCTAATAGACGCGTTTGGGGGAACATGTTCCAGTGATTAGAAGTTGCGAGACGTGGCTTCGTCAATTCAATAGTGAAGATTATGATTTCGCGGACCGTGATCATCCTGGTGCAGCGAAAAAGTTCAACAACGAGGAATGGCAGGCGCTATTGGATGAACACCCAAACCAACCGCAACAACAAAAGGCCCAAACACTCAATCTGACCCGGGGAGCGATTTCTCAACGTACAAATGCCCTGGGTAAGATCCAGAAGTATGCGAAATGGATGCCACACCAATAAAATGATAGGCAAATGGAAAATCGAAACAGTTCTTCGAAATGCTACATCAACGGTTTGTGAGAAAATCTTCTGCATCAAATTGTCACGGGAGACGATAAATAGATATATATACAAATATTTATATATATTGTAATATTTCAAGAATCCGAAACGAAAAAAAGCATGGCTTTTGGCCTGGTGAGGCTGGTCCAAAGCCAAATCACTTTGGCCGTGAGACAATGCTCTGTATTTGGTGGGAATAGTCTGGCAAAGTTATCTAGTAAAATGAGAACGCGCGGCTCATACAGCTAAATTGATGAAAGGCACGACGAAAAATCTTACTTGGGAAATATTGTTCCACCCGCTGTACTTTGCAGACCTTGCCCCGTCCGATTATAATCTCTATGCATCCATGGGACACTTACTTACAGAGCAGCGCTTTGCCAATTTTGAAGAAGTTGAAAAATGGCTTGTCGGATTCTTCGCCTCAAAGAAAAAGTTTCATTGGGAAGGCATTCGTAATTTGCTCAAAAGGTTATTTATCGACAAAATCGGCAAATTTCAACTTACACCCCTGGTATATAAAATATAATTATATAAAAACTGTTTTGAAATAGTTTTAGAAAGCTAAATCTTGACGTTGTTCTAACTACTGGCGCAATCTAGCGCACGCGACGCTATTTGTCGAAGTTAATCGCTATTG
Organism: Chymomyza procnemis; assembly: GCA_035046065.1. NCBI lineage: Eukaryota > Metazoa > Arthropoda > Insecta > Diptera > Drosophilidae > Chymomyza > Chymomyza procnemis. The sequence continues at coordinate 32,588,377 of JAWNOJ010000021.1, read as the reverse complement.
AATAAAGACACCGCTCTACGTATACGGCTATAAACTATAGCTGCCTGTTCTCTACGAGCTTCGTAAGATATGCCCATGCAGCGTTTTTGGAGTGATGATAGTATCGTTAGCGCTTTAAAATATTTGATTTGAAATTGTTGTAACTTCTTGAGATTGACACTTACAATATAACATACGAACATTCTTCTTAAGCGGTTTCATTTTTGTAGCTTACCTGAAAATAAAAAAAGAAAACTCAAGTTAGTTAAAGTTATAGCAAAAGTTTTTACTTAAATAGTAAATCTGCATACTTCCCCAGCTAAAGAATACAATTTTGACATACTTAGGTAATCATTTTGGTGTAGTTTTTCAAAAACCAAACAAAAATTTTACCGATTTTAAATCGCACTAATTTTCTGTAAAGCCCAACTGCCGTTGTTACTCTTCTTATAATTTCAATCTCAACCACAACAACAATGGGAAAATCCTTCCCGATCCCCGCGCAAAGCGCTTTGTTAACACGTAACTTATGAGCTTCAAGCAATTACGCAAAAATTGACCCACTAATTGCCTTTGACAGCTCGGCTAATTTGCAGGCAGGCCTTATACAATGCATGCAAAACTGTATGCGAAGGACCCTCCTTAACTTGCATTGATTGACAAGCGTAACCAATTTAACGGGCAAGTTTCGTGGAACGATCCACTGAACGGACATAATGCGCTTTAATGCGCCTCCATGAACAACAGGCCGGGAACGAACGTACCAACCAACTTAGGTGTACGTACGGTCGGTCGGTCGGTCGTCCATACGTCGTCCATACACGCATAAATTGATGGACTGATGGATGGATAAATGGTTAGATGCATGGCAGCAGCAGGATAAGGAGTGTCTGTGTAGGAGGTCTCTAGTTTCCACATGGACTTTTAGGCCAAAGTGATGGACAATTGGTTGGTGCGGGACATGCTGATTAGGCGGGTTAGTCGTTTGGACGAGCCGCTTCACGCGGGCTTTAAGTGTGGTGTGTGTGCGGAGGAGTGTGTGCGGAGGGGGTGTGAGTAGGAGTGTGTGTGTGTTGTGAATGCCATGGCATCGGCAAAAGCAGCGCAACCATATCAGGCATGGTATTAGCGATGACAGCGTGAGGCACGAGCAGTTGCGTGACAAGCTCACGCGCTTGAGTTGACTCGTTCAAATTCGTAGAGTAATTCTTAGTATTATTAGATTTGCGCAAATCAAAGATTAATGTAACACTCAGTCTTTTGATATCGGAAATATATGGTTCAGATGCAGAGGGGAAAGACTCTGTCTCAGAAAATGCTAAAAACTAGAGAGAGCAAGATATCGAGAGAGTCGTTTGATATCGGTACAGATTGGTCAAAGAAATCTATTTTTGTTGGCTAAGAAAGTGTTTAAGCAGCAAAGCGGGTTGGTGGTAACGCAATGTCTCTTGCAGCTGACTTAATTCTATAAAAATATTTACTTTTAAAATATCTTCGCCAAGTCTGCTAATCAATATATAACTCATTGAACGCATAAAAGTGTAGAGGAATTTAAGTCAATAAGTTTAAGGAAGACAGCCGGGCAACTATATTTTGTGCAGAAAGTGAGCTATAATTCAAATTTTAGAGCGTTGCAGTAATTACCTAATGAACACTTTGCGACAATTCTGCGCCCAAAGCTTTATTTCCGATCTACTGGTATGTATCTGCTCTCAATCGATAAACTTTTGAAGTTGAGAAAATCATGTAAATGATGGAGAAAAATGTTTTTCTGGGAATAAGACATAATCGCAATCAATGTATTACATCTAATAAAGGATGATTTTTTTTTTCGAGGTATAGAACTTTAAGTTGGCAATACTGTTCAAGATGGCAACCGATTTAACAATTGTCAAATGATTTATTCTCAGTTTGGTTTGGCAATTCATCATGAATACACTCACGCCTGCACAGATTCGTCGATTGGGCCCAAATCGAGATTGCCGTTGTTGCCGATTTTCATAAGCGAATTTTGTTTAGCGATGAAGCGCACTTCAGGTTGAAGTAGGCTACGTCAACGAATAAAACTGCCGCATTTGGAGTGAAGCTAATCCTCAAGTCGAAACACCGTGACATCCAGAAAAACTGACTCTTTGGTGCACTTTATAGGCTGGTGGAATCATTTGTTCGTACCTCTTCAAAAACGCTGATGGCCAGCACGTTATAGTCAATGATGATCGGCATAGAGCCCTGATTACTAACTTTTTAATTCCTGAATTGAACAACGATTATGTCCAGGAGCTGTGGTTCCAACAAGACGGCTCAACATGTCACACAGCTTGTGCCACCAGCTATTTATTAAAAGACACGTTTGGTAACCACTTAAATTCACGCTTTGGACCTGCGAATTGGCCTCCAAGATCTTGTGATTTAACACCGCTTGACTACTTTCTATGGGACTATGTAAAGTCAATGGTCTATGCATATAAGCCACAAATGCTTAACCATTGGACAGGCAACATTCGCCGTGTTACGACCGATATACGGCCACAAATGTTGGAAGAAGTCATCGAAAAGAGTCATCGTCCTGTTTGGACATCCTACATCCGAGCCAGCCTTGGCGTTCATATGCCAGAAATCAAATTTAAAATGTAATGCCACAAGATTATTTTTCGTATACATAAAATTCATGGCAATCGAATAAAATATACCTCTAAAAAAACACCCTTTATAGAGAGTCAGCAACAAGGGAACACAAGACGTCTATGTCACCCAAAATTGCTGGAACAATTTGTAGGTGATGTTCGTTAAGGAACAGTGAGACAATTAAGAGGAAAGCCTAAATGGCCAACTATATATATTGCTGCATTGGCAAGTTGTAAAAAGTAAAGATTGTTCCGACACAAAAATTTCAGTCGAAAGACGCCAAACTAACTATTTCTGTGAGACCTGTTGTCGAAAACCAGGGCTTCACATTGAAGACTAATTAATACGTGCGCAAGAGGTTAAATTATGTGCAATTCGGCATAAGATATTTTTATGAGACAAGTACATACCTTAGGCATTTAGAGATTGCACGCGGAAACTGCCTAGAATGGTATTCTTCATTGGCTTCAAACCGCAAACTTGCTTAATTATGCAAACGAAATTCCAACTGGCAACTTTTCAAGGCCACCAGCAATCCCAGCTGCTTCGATAGTAACGTCAAACCACGCGCTAACCACGCACTCAACAAGCCGGCTAGGACTACTGAGAGCAACAAATATGCAGCAGGACATGGGAGGGTATGTCTACAAAGGTAGCACACAGCGCGCGATCGCTCTCTGTGGTATTCGACAATTGTTATTGTTTTTAGAGGCGTGAGAGCGAGCGTACTTGCACGAGGGTGTATTTTGCAGTGCTCTCTCTCTCTCTATGTCTCGCTCTCGCTGAGTCTTGGAATGAACGTGGTGACGTCACATGTGCTGCCATGTGCCATTTGGACACACTGTTTTCAGTGTGTCCATCTCTAATGTGTGAGTTGTTGACAAAGCAACCAGCAAGTTGCAAAACGTTTTGCTTGCTTGGTCAATATCTTTCACTCGAATGTTTTTTTTTTCGACGGTATACGAAAGTGTTATATATGCCTCCGAGTGTGGCAGCGCGTGTTTGTTTGATTCTGTTGCATGCAACAAAGGGCTATGGGCCAACCATTTGCAGCTGCCATTTGTATTCACATTGCCCAAAGCAGCAGCAGCAGCAGCGGCAGCGGCAGCGACTGCAACGGCGCCAGCTGCCTCCTAAGCTGCAATTGCAACTGCAGCAACGTTTGTGATTGCGTTAAATGTTGCATCGATGCTGTTGCAGCTGCAGCTGCAGCACCAACAGCAACAGAGCGAAAACCGGAATCATTTTAGCCATAGCCAGGATTTTGTACGTTTTGAACTCACCCTCTTTGGCCTATTTGAAATCACCCTCTGCACTGCACGCTCTCCCGCTCTGTGTGCGGTTTTTAATGCATTTCAAAAAGTGCTTGAAACAAGGGTTGCCGCATTTAAGGACATGCCATGTGTGTCTGTGTGCCTGCGTGTGTGTGTGTGCGTTCCATTAGATGTGGCAATGCAGGTAACAAAACACTTAGTTTTGGATTCGCTACCAAAATGCATTTTAATTAGAAATACACAAAACATATAGCCAAAACCATTAAAACTCAGGAAATATTTTTATGCATAATTTTATGAAATATTTTTTGGATTAAAATACGACTTAGGATACGTTTGAGGATAAACCTCATGATTCAAATTCTACTATTATAATGTATTACTTAAGGTTTTCCAAACTTAACACTTTTTTCGAAGCAAATATATTCGAAATATGCTTCTTTTTTATACTAACTTAGGAAGAATTTTAAACTTTATTAGAAACAAAAATTTTCGAAATATAAAAATTTCTGGTGCTTACGGAAGAACTTCCAAAAGTCTGGCAGGAACGCTATAATATTCGTTCAACCTTATTGATTTTTGTACCTAATACTCTAGTAGAAACAAAAATTTTGGAATAATGTTTTATTTCGTAGTGGTGAAACCCCTTTTCCCCGGTGCGCCATGTAATGGCTACAAAAGATGTTTTTCTTTTCTTGCTCTATTACAAAGGGGAGGCCATTTAAAGTGGGAATCATAGCTCATATTTCAATCATAGGGTTGTTGTGCTTAATAAGGAGATATTTTCAAGCTACTTTTTGAATATGATATCGCGTAAATGACCAACCATTGCCTGCACCAGAAAATGTGCTCTTTTTTCGGCGTTTTCCATAGTTCTGGCCAATGTACTACTTGATATGGCTGCGATTTCGCGTCGTATATTGTCTTTAATTTCAGTTACAATCCGTCTTACATAAAATGAACGTTTAATATTGTCACAAAAGAGTCTGCTGGCTATACAAAAGATTTTTCCGCGCAACATTTATTCATGTGTGATGGGAGTTGGCGAGCAAACCAAGTGACTGAGGGGGCCTACCATCTCTAAAAATTTTTTAACATGTCGAGAATATGTTTTGGGAAATTCATAATAAAGATGTAGAAGAGATTAAAGATTAGAAATTCTTCGATGTCTTAGCTTCTTATAGTCTGAAGCTTCTCAACATGTCCAGAATCTGTTGCTAAATTGGTTTTAGGAAATTCATTGTGAAGATATACAATATTAGAAGAAGTTCCCCAAAGTCTTAGCTTCTTTGTAACTGAAACTTTCAAATAGTTTTTGTTTTTTGTTTTATTTATTTAACGTTTAAAGTTTTGAATATTCCTTAAATAACAATTCCAAGAAATTGCTGACACTCTTAGTAGCTTCTTCTTAGTTTGTCTAGAGGGCACTCGCCACTCCGAAATCCCAAAACCTTGAATATCGCGCCACTAAATGCAACAATGTCTACGCATTGTACTATTTGCTATCCTTGCTTTTAGCGCCTGGCGTTCAGTTACTAGACAAATGGCGACAATGTTTGGACTTCTATGCTCTCGTAATTGCTTATGCAAATTTTTGCATCCTTCCAAGAATGCAACTCCACAATTCCCTGAACCAACAAGCCCAACCTTTCTTCCCAGCTAGCCATGCCTATTTTTCACACTTTTTTTTTTCCTTCGAACAGTCCCTCTCACAGTTTGCCTTGTGTGTATTCGCAGCTTCTTCTCGAGGCACAGCTCTCGGCCCCTCTCTCGTATCAACAAACACATTTTCATTGTCAAGTGCTTCGGCGGCATCTACACTGAACTCATTTGCATATAGACTTCGTTTAGCATGTTGCAAGTATGTAAAATGCATGCAACCACCTCACTGGCGAGCCCCGCCATCCCACACCCTACGTCTGCACTGTAGTCATTTTTAATGTGCAAAACAAATACAAATTAAAGCAAAGTAAATAAAAGTGTAGTAGGTATACACTGGCAGAAATTAAAACTAAATTCGGAAGAGCCAAACGGTGGCAACGGGATAAGCAGGGCTGCTGCGGTACATGTGAAATTTGCATAACAAAAAGTTTTTACTATACGGTTTTTATGCTTTTTTAATTTATTTCAAACCATTTCATGGGTTCATACTCTTGGATGGAGTGTATTCGTGAGTGCTAGCGAGATGCCTTTTCTGTTATACATAGAAAAAATCGTCATCTACAAATTACACAGATCAACATAGTTTTTTGATTGCAAAGCTAAGGAAATTTTATTTCCAAGTATTTATTTTTATAACTATTCCTTGCGGTTTCCGAAAACGCATCTAGCAGTACAGCTACAATGACCTAAGAAGCCACTTATATAGAGATAATCTAAAGCACCCAAGCTAATCATCATATTGAAGTCCTAGGCACAATCTTAAACCTCAAAGACCGTACCAGAAGTAGTGTAGGCAAATGTTTATCAATCACATCATACAAAGGTGCAAAAACACGGACTTTTTTTAAAATCCATGGATCCACATGATCCATAATTGGAATATCTGCTTCAGAACGCTGTGTTTGCATACTTACTCTTCAAGAGCAGCAGTAGAGAATTCAAGATGGGCCAAACGAGGCTTTAAGAGAAAAATATACCCAGCAGGAGTATGAATGCATCCAAAAAGACTCGAACAAGGATTTGGGAGAAGAAATAGAGAACTCAGAATAAATAGCAACTTGAAAAAAAAGAATCAAAAAGTTATACCAAGAAGTAGATTTCAAATCGAAAAAATACTTATGTGAGCCAAGCATTTGTTAAAAAGCAAAAGAAATAAAACAATTATAACCTTCTAAATATCATTTATTATCTGAAAGTATTACTTTTACGAAGCCTTCCAAATGTGGGAAATTATTAGGTAGTTCAAGAAAGCTAGTTCAAACCTTGCTATCACGACTTTAAGCAACCGTATACTTTGTTAAATCTTTTAAAGAATGCCATTTTTTAGATAGCATCTGTAAGGTTACGTTAGGTAAGCTTAGATTAGGTTATGTTGGATTAGGTAAGGTGAGGCTGCGTTGGTTGAGGCTAGGTTAGGTTGCTGCTTGAGAGACATGATTAGCCAGAAAAGACCCGACGTGATATTGAATTTAGCTCTAACCCCACAAAGAAAAAAAATTTAATCATGCTTAAAAGAGGTCCGTCCCAACCTGTTTCTGCAATCTAACTATAATATGTAGTTTGTTAAAAAAGAAATAGTACTGACAACTATTTTTCCCGCTACGTGCTCGAAATGTAGAGAAAAATCTACCAAAGGAAGCTCTTTTTCAGAATCTTACTTAAAACGAGCCCAGACTGTTGCTGACAAGTTCTTTTTTGTTTCCTTACATTATGCAGGAAGCACACTGTCAGAATGATTTTCCTACGTCTGCTTAAAGCTCGAAAGAAAGGGGAAAAAGCATTCCCTCATCTTTGCATCGTAAAGTTTGTCAAAGACTGTGACTCTTCTGCACCTAACTGAGCGTTTTGGATCAATGCGATCAATGGGTTGTATTGCTCCGTATTCAATCGACTTTCGTGAAGTTCCCACAGAAAGTGTGGTAGTATTTCTCTAAATTCAGTCATTCAGTAATTTTTTAACTCAGTGGGAGATTCCAACAGCTAATTTCGCTTAGTAATCTGATATATCAACTCAGAGAGTGTTGCTACAGCTAAGAATATTTTTTAAAGTTCAGTGCTCCAACATTACTCTTGGAGTTAGCTCAAAGAGGGAGAGAGAGAAAGTGATAGAGAGTGATACAGTGTTTCACTGCTACAACTCATTCCAACTCACGCTGCATAAATTTCCCCCAAAATCTCTCTTTTTCTCAGTGTCTTCAAACGTCACCACTTACGAGTCCCCAACCCCCTACAAATGATACACTGCAAATTTCTAGCTGTGCTTTATCTTCACATCTGCTGCCCCACAAATAAGTACAGTTTCGGAGAGGCCACAAAACACTGCACGTATTTTTCAGTGTGTGCATATTAAGTGAAAGTAAAAAAAAAAAAAAAGAAATGCTGCAGCAATGCTTTTTCTGACAACAAACTGACTCCGACCATAAATCTGATTTTGTGTGTGTGTGTGTGTGTGTGTTGTGCACACACACTTACACTCCTACATGTATATAATTTGGTGTGTGTGCGTGCAACAGTCATCGTAGTGGACATTTGGCTGAGTTGAATGGAGCCTGTAGCCACTTGAAATTTGCATGCAATTAAAGTTTAAAGTCACGACGCGACTGCACCAGTGGCGTGCAGCAGCGCACTGCTTCAAGCAGTGCAGCGTGGAATGGCGCGCTTCTATGTCGAATAGCCAGCAAAGCTGCTTAGTCAAATTGCATGCTATAAAGCTTGGAGCTATTGGGCAAGATTAATTAGTTGCTCTCTTTGTTGGGCCAAAAATTAAACAATTAAAGTTTTAATTTCAAAAGCAGCTGAATGCGCACGACTGCGCATTTACGACTAATCTTTATGCATATTTCAGGCTACAAAATTGGTTTACTACTTCAGTGTGGATTCTGAGAGAGCAATATGGGCGTAAAGGATATACGCAGATGCGATTGCAAAGTATAAACAGTTTTCTTACTACCCAGATAGAACGTTTGTTTAAAGAACTTCATCTTGCCCAATATGGTCACTTTTTCAAAAAATGTTTACTTCAGATAAACGTTGCAGGCATTACTGCTTGCTTTGGAGCTACAGCTACAAGAAAGCTGATATCATCCTTAACTTTCAGTTTTGAAATTTATGCCACTCTACTGCTTCAAGCAGTGCCACGTTGAATGAGAACTTTTGAGATTTTCAACTTTTCAAAAAATATTTATTCCTAGCAGACGGTGCAGCCGTTATTGTTTGCTTACGATCTACAGCTGCAAGAATATCTGAACTCTCCGTCAAACTTCGCTTCTACAACTGCTGCCATATTGCTTCAGCAAATGCAGTGCAGCGTGGAATGCTATGCTGATGGCTGTTGCGCCCCTAACTTCTAAGACTTTTTTGATGAATAATCAAAAAATATTTACTCCAGATAAAGATTGCAGTCGTTACTGCTTGCTTGCGATCTACAGCTACAAGCATCACTGAATTCTCCGTGAGACTTTGCTTTTACAACTGCTGTCACCATACTGCTTCAAGCAGTGCAGCGTGTAATGCCATAAGAGCCAGCACATGTGCTTACTCATCTTTCTTGCTTCAAAGTTTTAAGACTTTATTCAAGAATAATTGACTTGGCTACTTTTTCAATAAATATTTACTTCAGATAGAGATTGCAGCCGTTACTGCTTGCTTGCGAACTACAGCTACAAGAAACTCTGAACTCTCCGTGAGACTTTGCTTTTACAACTGCTGCCACTATAGTGTTCGACGCTTTGCTGTTATAGATGCTTAAAAATGTCTATTTTTTACGTTCTACAAGCAGTGCATTCTGAATAGCGCTGCTTAGTTGCGGTTTTTGTGAGCTTTTCCTTGATATCCAGCAAACTACGCAGTACAGCCAAAAAATGCGCCTAAATATAAAAATGTTACCTTATCACATTTGTTATGCTTTTGCGCAACTTCACAAGAGCTTAGCTTAAGTTAGCTAGCGTGAATACCCTAATATTAGCTTAACGACAATTATAGCACGAAAAAATGGAGTTCCAAACAAACAACAAGCTTGTTTTGCAGGTATGCGCCGCATGCTAAATAGCGAATATGACAACATTTATTATGGACAAACAGTTGTATAGAATCAACTCTGCATTTAAAATTGCATCCATACACTGCTCTGCGCTGCCATACGCCCACAAACACTCTCTCTTTAGCTAACTTACACTACTTTGCACTGCTTGAAGCAGTGTTCTGCTGTACTCACATAATGCAACATCAACGCTGACGCTGACTGCAGCGGCGGCGTTGATTAAATCACACACTATCCTAGTCCACTCAACGGCCCACCCGCCTTCGCCATTCTGTCCATTGCGTCTCCTCAGCTATACGTACATACCCACCCCATGCCTCCCCAACTGCCCTGTACGTCTGTGTGTTGCATTTCATTTGGCTGTTTGTTTTACGCCCAACGGCCATTTTCTTTGGCTTTCACAGTTGGCAGTAAATTTTGCAGGGAACGACGGTGCGACGTGGTAGTCGTAGTAGGCGTTTGGCGGGCATGTTGCAAGTTGATGAGGGCATAGGCGTAGGCGTAGGCGTAGGCGGCAACCCTCAACCGATTCACGTTAACATTGTTGTTGTTGTTGTCATGTGGGTGTGAGTCTTGATTTATGGCCAAGGGGCGTTTTACGAGTGGAGTTCTCAAACTTCAATGGAGCTCTCACACTCTCGAACACGGCGGCATTTGCATTGCATTTTCGATGGCCTAAAGGAGTAGCAGGCAATATGCCAGGCATATAGGTGCATGCAGGCTTTTTAATGGGCTCTTGATAGTTGGAGGGCAATGTACAGGCGTGCCAAGGCGTTATGCCGTGCTTAGAGATGGCAAAGCCTTCACAACTGCAGCTGCACTGTGGTGCAGTGCCCCACAAGCAGTGCTTCAATTTTTTATTTAAAATTTAACAAAAAAATTATTGCAACAAACACTAATGCATAATATTACGCTGACACTGCTTCATAAACTTTTTAATAATGTTGTTAATTCGCATAAATAAATTACAACCTACAGCTTTGGCATGCAGCTATGGCAGCACTGCACAAAGCAGTGCAGCACTGCTTAATGCATAATTAAATTAAAAACTTTTTAATTGAGTTAATAATTAAATATTACTTGATGCTTAAATGTTACACTCCTCTACACCATTTTTTGGCTGCACATTAGTTGTGCAAAATGTGCTTGCATCGCTGCGGCAACACTGAAAACAAAGCAGTTTAGCCTTAATCAACTCAGCTGGCTATGCAGTCTCTGCACTGCTTTATGCAGTAAATTAAAAACTTTTTTAATTAAGTCAGTTTACATGTCACTTAATGCATGAATAAATACCAAAAAAAAAAAAGTAAACATTTTCGTAATGATTTTTTAATAAAGTTAAGTGGGTTGAATTATATTTTGAACTTGTGATGCAGCAGTGCAAAAACAAAAACAAAACAAAAAAAGCTTCTAAACTATTAAGTGCTCGTGGATTATGGTTGCAAGCGGGTGTATTTTGATTTTATTTAAATATTTTATATTTCTTGTAGCCCCGAGCGAATAGGCAAAACTATTTAATATATTTTTTTTTAATTCAAGTACAGAAGAGTTTCTTAAGTCGCACTACTCGCTTGCTTTGGTCTTAAGCTTGTGGTTCTAATTTGTTAATTTGCATTTTAAAGTTCTGGTTCTTAAAACTGTTTCAGAGAAATATGATAACTTTGGTTGCTGCATCCATATTTCTGGAATCAAAGTTCCGGAGCAATAATAGGAATTGCTTTGGAAATTTTTTAAAATTGTTTCTGAGAAATACAAGTTTGGTTGCTTTATCTTGAGTAACTGGAATCGAAGTTCCAGAGCTATAATAGGAAATGCTTTGGAATTTTTTTAAAATTGTTTCTGAGAAATATGATAACTTTGTTTGCTTTATCTTTAGTTTCTGTAATCGAAGATTCGGAGAAATAATAGGAAATGCTTTGAAAAATTTTTAAAACTATTTCTGAGAAACATTATTAGTTTGGTTGCTGCATCTTTTGTTTTTGGAATCGAAATTCCGGAGCAATAGTAGAAATTGCTTTGGAAAATCTCTTAAAATTGGTTCGGCGAAATATAACTTTGTTTGCTTTATCTTCAGTTACTGGAATCGAAGTTCCAGAGCTATAATAGGAAATGCTTTGGAATTTTTTTAAAATTGTTTTGAGAAATACAACTTTGGTTGCTTTATCTTGAATTACTGAAGTTCCGGAGTAATAATAGGAAATTCTTTGAAAACTTTTTAGAACTGTTTCTGAGAAATGTAACTTTGTTTGCTTTATCTTCAGTTACTCGAAAATGAAATAAATTGGAAAATGAGTTGATTTGGGTGAAAAGCTGCTCAATGCCAAATTCTCGTTTGATCTGACTTAAGCTACAAGTTTTTATTGTTTAATTTGTGTAAATTAACTATTATTTTTATTATTTTTTCCAAAGCAGCGAATTTTGTGCGAAATAGTATGAGCTCGAAGAATCGATCTGACTTAAGCTACAAGTTTTTATTGTTTAATTTGTGTAAATTAACTATTATTTTTATTATTTTTTCCAAAGCAGCGAATTTTGTGCGAAATAGTATGAGCTCGAAGAAAATTTTGGATACCACTTACTCAAAGAACTATTTGCTGAATCCCATTCGGAATGGTACTAGTTAACTTTCGCAAAATATTAAGAACAATACCTTATTTAGCTGTAGAGAGGTTTTGATCAACTATTTTTATGTACCAAAGAATATTTGGAGTGTATTAGTCAAGTTTTTGGGTTTTTTTGTTTTAAATTAACTTAAATAATATAGCAGTACGACGCAGTAAAGTTAATTGAAATTTGACCGTAATGATGATTATTTGCCATTTTACATTATGAATTTGCATATAAATCCCTTCGGAAATCAAAGTTTCAGGCAATAGCAGCTGTGGCGCCTCTACGATTAAGTCTTACTTTTCTATGGAACATGCCAAACTAAGCGTCCTCTCTAAAAACTATTTATTTTGAATACAAATTTAGCAATAGAATTTATTTTAAAACATAAAAGCGTCTAACACTTTTCAAATTTTGTATGTTTCATGAAACAACACTTTCTTCTAGCGATTTTTGCTGCATTTCGTTCGAAATGTTGCTTGTTATTTTTCCCAAAATATTTGGCACAACACTTTCTTCTCTCGCTCTCTAACTCTCCAGCAAGCATCATCTCTCATGCTGCTACGAATTCAAATACAAAAATCATTTAAAAATCCAACTAACACCTTTTCAGAATTTGTATCTATCTATCTGTATCTGCAAACTTAATTAGCAACTAATTCATTTAAAAATGCAGACCACGCCAAATTAATTTATTATTATTTAAATTTGTTTATTATGCGCCTAAATACTAATATTAAGCGCTAAAATATCAAAATAAATCGCCAGCATTTTGGGTTAAATGCAATTATTTTTTTGCACTCTTTCACATCGATGACTTTAATTTGCCAACATTTAAAATTTATTTATTTGCTAATGGCGAAGCGAGCAATTGTTTGGCTATTGAAATACGAAAAATAGAATACCCTGTACAATGGGCATTGCTGCAGTGTGCAAAACACATTTGGCAGTTCATAATTTTTGCAATAACTGCAATGGCAACACTGGCCACAAATGTGCACAAATGTGGGGCTGCTGTTGGCAACACCCTGCCACCATGTGGCGGCAGCGCTTGCATATAAAATTAGCCAAAGATTGACATGTGTTTGGGGGTTGGCCGGTGTGTCTGGGCAGGCGTGCCGAGGTCAGCTCAGTGCCACCTGCAAGCGCAGTGGCTGCGGCGTGCAACGTTTTTGTAGGCGTGTGCATAGGCATTACCATAACCCTAAACGGTACGAAGGCCGAGAGCCTCAACAGTTAAACAATGTTGCGCCTATGGCATGGGGGTGGATGGTGGCAACACTGTTCCTCTTCCCCTACTAGCATTGCCAATTGGCCTGCAGTCGTTTTTGTGAAATGCATAATGTCTATGAGCGTATAAATAAAACATAAATAACCGACAGCCTTGGTTTGCTAATTAAAACACTTGATGTGCACTTGCAACAGCAAATCAGCTTAGGTATCCCACGTTGGAGGATATCGAATTCCGACAGCTGCCAATATCAATAGAGCAACACTGCTCACAAGGTATTCGCCGCGCAGCCACAATGTCGTGGTTGCTTTGCGTTGCTCACTCCACATCGCGCAAGTATATTAGAGTTTCGGGCAAATTATTTATTTATTTTAAGTGTTATCAATTATGACGCCGTTAAAGGGGTTAAAACGCTTTAATTGGGATTGAATTTTGTGTGTATTCTTCCCCTTGCAAAGAGTCGAGCCAATCAATGTTTTATTTTAGGCAGCTCAGTTTGGGATTTATTGGGCTTTCCATGTATCATGAATTTAGGCGGAGCCTGGGATTAAATTTTTGTTATGCAAAAATTTTGTAGTCAGCAAAATAAATTATTTTTCAATTGAAATTGTTTTAATGGAATGCAACAGCAATTCGAGCACTTTAGAGAATTGAATCAGAAATAAGCTGGCGGGAGTGGTGCATGTATGTTGTCAGTAGGAAGCAGCATTAAGTCATGCATCTTACAATTCTCTCACAAAAGGCGGCCGATATATATTCCAGCTCAAGCTGTTCTAGCTGCTAATAAGAGATCGCAGCAGGGCTCTACAAACGCATCGAGCGAGATGAGAACGTACATCTTTACAGCCTTTGCTTTGTTCGCACTGATCCATACCAATTAGCAACTTAAATCCAACCCCATTCTTGTCGCCAACTAGCTTCTTATTCAAGTTCTCGTCCTTTTCCCTTTTAACTTCATTCTGCTCATCATCTTCAACATATTTCTCTTTGTCACGCTCATACTCATCAACTTTGCCAAATTATCTTCATGAACTTCAGTTTCTTCAAGCTCTTCTTCTTCGTCATATTTTTACTTTCATAAATACTATTCTCTTCAATAGCACCAGCTTCATCATCCTTACATGCTCATACTGATGATCTCCATCGATCACATCATCGTTCTCATTCTCATTCTCGTCATCTTCATCCTTCTAATCTTATTTGTGAGTTTCAACACCTTTATCTTCATTTTCAAAGTCATCAAAATCCTAATTAATCTCATAATTCTCGTTCTAATCATTCGCTGCATCTGTACGTCTTTCTCATCTACATGCTCTTCATCATACCTATTATCTTCATCATCGTTCTAGTCCGCATCATCTCATCCTCATGATATTCATAAACTTCCACATTTACATCATCCTCATCATATTCATAACCTGCAAAATCTTCATCCCACACATACAATCATTCATTCTCTTCCACATTTACATCATCCTCATCATATTCATAACCTGCAATATCTTTATCATCTTCATATTTATGATCTTAATCACATACACACATAATCAATCATCTTCTTCATTGCCATATGTTCATGACTTTCAATATCATTACTATTCACATCACCTGTATTTACTCTGCCAGATACACAGTATTCTGGTGTTCTCCTGCATTCTAAAACACAATTCAGCGAGATGAAATATTTAGAGTTTAATAGTCCTAATTTTCAACATCAATTTATTGTTATGCTACTGATCTCTCTTCTCTTAACCCCTCAATACTCATCCACATCTTCATTTACTCATAATCATTCTCATCACCTTTAACTTCCTCATTATTTTCATTAGTTATCTTGTTTTTATCCTTCTCATCATAATCATAGCCTTCAGCATATTCATCATCACATTCTAAACATTCATCTCAACCATTCTCACAGCCTTATCATGCTCATGATCTTCATCATCTGCATAATTTTCATTATCATTCGTGTTCTCTTCATCTTCTTCTTCTCCATTTTTGTAATGTTAACCTTCATATTTTTATCATTCTCCTAATATTCATAGCCTTCAACATCATCATCCTCATCCTCATTATCTACAATATCAACATCATCCTAATCACATCATCTATATCATTCTCTTCCTTATTATCGTTCTCATCATCGCCAAACCAATATCTTTGTCATCTTCATCATTCGGCCAAGCTGTTTGAATATGTGCGGATCTCAGCAAAGAGAAGATGTTCTTTATGGCAAAAATCTTTTCTAGTCTTCATTAAATTTTACATTTTGCTCGCATTACGAGAATTCCCAAAAAAGAGCCTTTGGCACGTTTACTTTTAGTGTTAAGCTTTAAAGACGCTTAAATGTTGAATGACTTTGATGTGCAACTTTGTTGCAATTGGCATAAGTGCAACTCTGCAGGAAAGAAATAAGCCATAAAATTGCGCTCATAAAATTTGTGCCATTTCTTAATTTTAGTCAGACTATACGCTTTTTCTCTGTCAAAAAGCATATGAGCTAATTACAGCAGAAATGGAAAGGGTGTGCACCAAGAATTGTTGTTTTGTACTCGTAGTATCTAGAATTGTTCAAAAATGAAGAGAAATAACTGTCTCTGAAAATAGTTGTCATTGTAAACGCATTTTTTCTGTCAAATATGGAATGAGCTTATAACATCACTTTTAGGAAAGGTTGTAGACCAGCATTTTCCAAAACTCAATAGAAACTGTTGTAATAGAATCTACGATTCTCTGAAAGAGAGGAAAATCTCTGGAAGAAACGCTTTTTTGCCATTAAAAAGGTTATCGATTCTGTTCATTTAAGCTAGTATCCATAGCTCAATTGAAGCCGCTGTAGTAGGATCTATAATTCTTCTTTTAAAGAGAGTGATATCTTTAAAAGTAGTAGTAATTGTTGTCAAGTGTTCCTGTCATCTTAATTAGCAAGCAGTAACTTACAACTAAATCAGCTCAGCAGAGTCTTAACTTTTATAATGACAATAATTTGGATTATGTAAAATCAATTCAATCAAACTTAACCGCTAGAATCCGCTGCAGTAGAAACTACAATTCTTCGGAAGAACAGAGAAATGTTACAGCAAAATAAGTTGAGCAGAGCTTCAATGAATATATTTAGAATAATTCCCTTTATATAATAATGTAACAATCAAACTCAATAGAAACCGCTGCAGTAGAAGCTACAATTCTTCTGAACAGCAGAGGCATGAATCTCTCTAAAAGCAGTTGACATTTTTGCCTAGTGTCTTCAGTATCTTATTTAGCAGGCAGTAACTTACCATTAAATCAGCTCAACAATTTTGATCTTGTAAAAACCCATAGAGCTCTTTGGTTCAAGGTCTACAAAGCTTTGGTTTTTATACAACAAATGAGTTTGCTCTTTTCAGAGTCTACAGAGCTCTTTAGCTTATTTATTGCAATTAGACTTGTTTAATTTTTGTGGCACAATTTCAATTGCAAATTATTTTCAAATTATGTTTTGTTCCTCTCTCGAAAGCTTTGAAACAAAACCAAAATTTACTGTAAATCTACAAAAAGAATATATTTTTTTTTTTAATTCTTAAAATCTTTTACGACACCAACAGCAGCAGCGACTATCTCTGCCTCAATTTGTCTGTATTGAAATATGTATTACCCAAGTTTCCCAAAACGCAGAGAAGAAGTGTTGCTTATTTTTTTCTTGCATTTTAATGCATGCTTAAAGTGAGCCAGTGTGCCAAGCGTATTAAATTGCAGCAAAAGAAAATTCGGTCACACTAACATTCTGCTTGCACATAAAATTTATATAAGTAGAGGGTGTACTTTTAGGTGATAGGCGTTTGAAAAAATGCATATGCATAGAGTGATACTTCGAAAGAAATGTTACAGGTGCCCTGAAACAGTTAAAGCAGATTCTGCGCATTCTAGTTACTTAAATGAAGCACCTCCAAAAAACTCAATGGAAAACGCTAAAATGAAGCGAAGCATTTTTGCGTGATTGTACTTCAAGTTTTAACAGAAACCACAGAAAGAAGCACCCTATAGATATGTGCAGAGTTGCAGCAGACAGCTGTTTATGCTTGGGCACTTGAGCGTTAAAAAAATATCCGCCGAGCTTTATGCACGGTTTATCTCTCCGTAAGCAAACCAAGTGTAAGAGAGAGCCAACACTAGCATAGCTTAAACCGTTAAATCCTAACGGATTGTTGCCATTGAAAACTGTACACGACCGTTAGTCTGTACATGTGTGTGTGTCCGCCATTTTCTTTCTTACTTGGATTGCATGCCAAGCTGCCACTTTGGCTCTTAGACGCAAGTTGTAATAATTATTCGTAATTTAAGAGTGCGCCAACGAAATTTGTTGCAAGTTAGTTTAAAAATTTATTTTATTTTGTTGCAACAAACGCTAGCATTATAGCAACAACAATATGTGTAAAAAATCTATTAAATGACTGGGTAAAATGTCATAAGGTGACGCCCACAATGGCCACACATAGCTGCCACGTGATTTTTATCTGAAAAAAAATAAATACAAACAAAGCCTTTAAGTATGCAACAAAATGCTGCAATATTTTATACTATAAACCGGCCGAGACCGACTACGGATTTAATCAGCCATCCGCCAGCGCAACCCGCTCGTGCCGCTGCCCAACCACCCGCACACACAATGTTGCGTGCCAGGTATGACCTGTGCGCTGCTGAAAGAAGAACTTACAAAGTTTTGGTTTTTTGGCTTCAGTTCAAATGCTGGCTACCTTGCCTTTTACTCTGCCGCATAACGCTTAAATTAATAAATGTTACGAAATAAATGTAAATCACCTTGTGGTAAGTATAATTTTTATCGTTTCTGCGTTTTTGTGGGTAATTAAACTTTACGTCTGGCAGTGAGCGGTAGCTAAAAATTTCCAAAGAATTTAGCTGCCAATTTGTGGCTAGCTTCTGGCGTTGAAAACTAGTACTTTATTCCAAAAAAAAAAAAAAAAAATTGGTACTCGTTGTGCTACCAAAAACTCAAACGTATACCAACTAACTAATGTGGCACTTTGGTTAAATTGTTTTCTTTTTCTTGTTCCTTTTTCGCTTCTGACTAATGAGCGGAGCATAAAATCGATGGCAACGCCTAAATGATGTGCCCATTGAGTTGAGTAAGTGATCGATAAATAAAAATCAAGCATTTTATCGCTTTGGGTCCAGCAAGTGCTTGCTGGAAAAGTGTTGCTGTTTGGGGTAAAATGAAAACATAAGCTGGCGCATATAAATGAATAACATTTAAAAAAAAACGTATATATTTCACGGCAATTGTTTTAAGTGAAAAAAAGTGGAAAAAAATGAAGCAGCTGTGAAGCAAAATACTTCTCTTATATCCAAACTTGTGTCTGCCCAAATAAATTAACTTTCCAACTGGTTCAACTTTTATATGGCAGCTATATGAAACAATGTAGCAATTTCAATAAAACTTCACATAAGCGTTAAGAGTCTTGAAAAACGCATATCTTTAAAATCTCATAAAAATCGCTTGGCGTTTGCTTATAGCTGCCCCACAAAAGTGAACCAGTGTGCTCATTCAAAGAAAAAAGTCACGTGAAAGCTTCAATGAAGCTATATAGCAACTCAATTGAAAACTGATACAATTTGCATATGGCAGCTGTCTAAAATAGTGAACCAATTTTGAAGCAAACTACGCAGATTATTAGAATGACGAAAAACGTATCTGTATTAAATTCGATTCACTATTTCATTTTGTTTTGGCAACATAAACCACTTAGAGCACTTGAGATAAAAAAAACCCAAAAAAACTGCTTATATTATATTATTATACAAAATTATTCTAGACTCATAAAACTGATATTCTCCACGGAAATCTTTAGTAAAAAGCCAAATATTTATACGAAAACTGCATAAAATCCGGAAAAGGTAAGATATACATAAAGCTGCACTACAAAGAAGATCAGTTCCACCGATATATAGGTCTACAATATTTAATAAAAAAAGACTTCTATTGGAAACAAAGTTTTAAAACCAGTTACACACAAAAATGCAACTGTGTCACCGATATGCCAAAAAAACGCCTCAAGTTACAAAATTGAATAACCAAGAAATAATTAATTAAGTTTGTTTTATAAAAATAAACATACGAGAGATAAGAAATCAAGTACATAAATCTGTAACTTATATACGTGAAGCTATTTCACCGATAGTTGCACAAAAAAGGTTTAAAGGGAATAAGAAATTAAGCCCGAACCCCAGCAGCTTTGAAAAATTCACCTATTTCAACAATATTTTAAAAAAGAGCAAAACTGTAAAAATTTCATAAAAATCGATGGTAGGCCAATGAAGTCTAAAAACCGAATAGCTACAATATTGATTACGCTCCAATGATATTTACAAAACACTCCAAAATTCTTTAGGAAAATTTTTTAGAAATTCTGTCTAAAAACCAGGTACCTTCAAATGTACATCTCTTTCAGCGATATTTCTATAAAAAAGTCCAAAAGGTTAAAGCAATTAAGTCTAAAAACTAGCTTTTTCAGATATCAATCTTTTCAGAAGAATCCTAAAGTATTTTATGAATACTCTTAAGTCACTAAGGAATTGACAGTGAAGTCTTTCAATCTGATATCTAAAATTTTTAGCCTGTTCAAACGATATGCTTACAAAAAGGCTCAAATCCTTAACCATCAAGCCATCGGCTTGCAGTCTAAAAACCAGAAACTTAACCTATTCGAAGAATATTTTTTTTTATAAAATTAAAGTCCGAAAAATCTGTCAAAAATCTCCAATCACTTAGGAATTGGTTTGAAATCTAAAAACCAAAAATCGATAATAAACCGACTTCGTTAACATTGTTATAGAAAAGTCTCGATTTGGAGCTATCTGGAACGAACGAACTAGAAATTAAGTCTTGGAATTAAGAAGCCACAGGAGTAAGTCAGTTACTCTTAGAAAATAGTCACAAATTCCTAGCTTTAGGGTAAATAAATTAAATTTAAAAGCCAGAAATGAACCTTCTTATGATCTACTCATCGATATTTCTTAAAAAAAAGTCGAAATGTCAATTATGATCCACTCAGCGATATTTCTTAAAAAAAAGTCGAAAATACAAATAAACATTTCCACATTGATTTTTGTAAAAAAGTTAGAAAGTATTTTATGAAAATTCCCGTCACATAGAAATTGGAAATAAATTCTTAAGCGCGAATACCTACGATAATGCACCTATGACATAGATATATTGTAGTATAAATTCCCAAATTCGATACTTTAATCACAAAGATGGAATTTTTATTTCAAGAAAAATCTCTTGTCTCTAGTAGGTAATCAGCTACAAAATTTAAAAGCCAGAAACATACAATAATGAAGCTTTACTTACATAAAAATCTAAAAGAACTTGGAAAAGTTTCAGCGACATTCTTCTACAAAAGATTCAAATTAGAGACATTTTTTGCAAAATCAGGAGTTACTAGGGAATTAGGAACTACGAAGCAACAGCTACAGAAGTCAGCCAAAATAGTCTCGAGTAAAATATTAAGTCGGAACTATTAACTTACGAAACAGAATCAGTTCCATCGATATTTTTATACAAAAGTCTAGAATTTGAGGTATCTATTGCAAAATTTTGCGTCACCAAGAAATACGAAATTAAGAACAAAAACTGGTAACCTACAAAAATGCCGCTGATACAACGAAATCCATATCCCGAACAAGAAATTAAGTTCGCCAACTAATTACCTACAAGAAAAAGAACCGATTTCAACAATTTGAACCCTCGAGTATTGAATGCCAAATCTTACCAGTCATGAAGCAGCTAGAAATTAAGTACGCAAACCTTTGAAATTGGACCAGTTCCAGCGCAATCCACATTATTTTATGCAAAATCTTTTGTTGAAAAAACAAAACAGCAGCAACAAATTCGAAACCCGCCACAAATTGCTTTAAACTTGGCACAGTGCAAAATCCGATGAATTCGCTGCAATTGAAGCTTGCAACCGATCCTAATCATCCGTGACAGCATTGGTCATTAGATACGACCCAGACGCCGCCACTCGCACTCTCCGTGGAACGAACATTTGTACGTTCTAAGATATTGTTGTATGTGATTGCTGGATATGTATTTGGTATTTGGATTTCTAGAGTTCCTTCCGTCCAAATTCATTTCATGCCATCGTACATACAATGCACAAGTATGTCATGTCCATGTGGACGAGTGTATGCCGTGTATTCGGTGTCTCGTTGTGCGGAGTGCGGAGTGCGGAGTGAGAAGTGCGAAGTGAGAATAAGTGCGCCTGCCGAGCTATGCATGGTATGCCTGGGAGCTGTCAGTGCTTAGGATAACTTTCTGGCAGCCCATAGACATACATGGCAGACGCCAAATGAAGCGTGCCCTTGTCCATGAAGTTGTGATGGCGGTGGTGCTGGTGGAGAGCAGGGGGGTCAACAAATGGGCGCACAAACCGACAATAACATGGAAAGTGCAAGTGTTGCCAAAGTGTCAAGAAATTGTTGGAACAAAATGATACTAATGTCTGTCAAAAGAACTGCCGCCATGGAGGAAGACCAAAGTCCGTCGTCAAATCGTGTATGAAAAGCGGCCCAAGACTCGCATGAGCGACAATAAAAAATGCATTTCCAAGTGTCAGATATATAGAAGTATATAAAGCATATCAAGTATTTCTTATATAAAAACGATTCCAAGTTACAAACGAGCAGTGCACGGACGCAGCCAACGATATATGGACAGATGGATAGATATATGGTAAGTACATATAAATTCCACTTGCAGAAATACTACGGCACGGCAGAGTACCGGAAAATACAGACTGAGACAGAGCGAGAGCTCTGCGAGTGGTACAGTGGAGCTTTTCGATAGTCGGGATGAAGTACGCCAGCTGACGCAGCAAAAGGCAACCGAAAAGGTCATTAACTTGATTTTTTACTGAAATACTCTAATCAAGTGCATATGCCGAAGGCCATAGTTTAAAAAAAATCAGTTAAAAGTTAGGAAGTTGTAGGTTATGAGAGAAGAGTGAATTTTGAAAGGTAGAGATTTCAGCAATAAATAGTTTCTGTGGTTCTTAACTTATTGTAAGCAAAAACTGAAATATTTCCAACAATTTCTAAAGTAGACTATCGCAAAGCCTCACCTACATTCAGGTTTCAACAATAAATAAATCTGGTACTTTCAATCATCATGTTGCTAAGAAAGACAGACGCAACATAAAACTGGTCTTAATACAAGCTTTAAAATGTTAAGAACTCAGCG